>OY728120.1:763020837-765520837 GCA_963277665.1 Viscum album
ATTAATTTTCAATTTAAAAAAAAATAATTTCCATGACAAAATACTGTATTAAATATTACAAAAGAATGTGTTTACTAAATTAAATTATAACATAACAATGAAGTCAACGATCTAAAAAATGGAAACTATTGTTGAGTGGTGACTTTTCAATATGGTAGGATGCCATATTTGAAACACATGATGATCACCGAGGGTATTCTAATTCTACTTCCATGGCTCAAAATTGATTTATATTCCCTATAATCTCACAAAGACAACTAGATAAACACCCTTTTTGTATCATAAAAAACAAAAAATCTACAAGAACCATATATACCAAATAAAACTAAAACTCCTTTGGAAACACATTGTTTTGGATGAGAATGTGATTGTCAGACACTCCCCCAAACCATCACCCATTGTTCTAAAAATAATACTACATCTAACTTGACATCTAAAAAAAAGACATAATGAAACAAGGTTCATCTTATGATAACCTCCATTGATACCATTTTTCCATGAACCAATATAGGTTGACCCTAAACCGGTCACTTTACTAGATTCAAGGAAAGTCTTGAAGGCAATTTCTAACCCCCCATGTTGAAAAAATATTTCAGGCATCAACATTGATAAAAGGTACTAATTTCTACAAAAATAAATAAATAAAATGAATTGTTGAAAGATAAAAAAGAATACCAAATAATATTCAAATATACAATTTGAACATGTTTTCTAATAGAAAGGAAAACATAACAAACTATACCACAAAATTCAAACTACACCTAATTACCACACATCTCTATAGGCCCTTGAAGGTTACCCTTTTATTCCAAGACCATCAATCACCCATAGTTCTCCAAACTAGGATTAAACCAGCATCACCATCCAAAACATGATGAAGTATTGGCCTGTGTATTAAAACATATAATGAGTTCCACATCAACCAATTACAAATACTATTTCATTCAAATAAAATAATCATCAACATCATGTTTTAAATATAATTTTTAATGAATGATTTTCTATAGTATTTTCCAAATGAAATCAAACATGTTCCATTTCCCTTTTAACCAATTAAAACCACTATTTCATAAAAATAAAAAACATATTTATTTTAAAAGTGAATGGTTACAATAAATTTATAATGGATAAAGAGATTGTAAAACATATCACAAATTGGTTTAACAAAAACACTTGAAATAAATTAATCACATTTAGATAAAATCAATATTACTCAAGGAAGAAAGTATATAATCATATAATAGGTTAAATGGGAAATATCACTCAATATATTCTTTCCAATAATGCATCTTATACATTTTCATTGAAAACTATGTGCCAATAGACATGGGTTTACATATGAGCATGTGAATAATATAGAATGTAATAATACATTTTAATAAATTATGGAAATAAGTCCAAACTCTATGACATCAAATTTCCCAAACACACTCAGTAGGGACCTCGAGACCCTCAAGGTCTCACAAAATCCAACAATGATAACCAGAAAGTATGGAATCAACTGATAAACATTACTTAGGTATATTCCCATTCATATATCTAAGTTATTTATTAACCCATCTCTATCATGAGGAAAACTCAAAAGTCATTAACTTATCTAAAAATAGGATTTCAGTGCAGTATAGATGTACAAATGATTAGTCGTGAAGACAGATCATCTTATTATATAAAGAGGCACTACTTCTGACTATATGGAGTTTGACCCACACAAGATCTATCGGCACTAATCCCTGCAATGACCCACACAGGAACTAACCCACATAGGATTGGTACGCGCTGACCCACAGAGGATCGCTGAGCACTGACCCACATAGAATCTAACCCACATAGGATTGGTATGCACTGAACCACATAGGATCACTGAGCGCTGACCTCCATATGATCTGTCTCCAACCTCTGCCTCACTATCGGCCACTGGATTCCTCGCACCCGGTACGCTTCAGTTCCCTAGAAACTATCCTCGAGATATCAGTCGTACCTAGACCACCACAAAACTCCACAAAGGAGCAACCCAAATGACTTCCATGTCATAAGGTTTCTAACATGACAGACAGTGCATCATTCGGATGCCTGGTCTGTGAGTTATTGGCATTTCCGTCCGAAGGGTCCGATTGGTTTTTAGGTTCAAACCAACCTGACCAAACACCAAACGAGTCCAAACCTCAAGTGAGGTATGCCAAAAGAACTGTCTCTCTACAAGACTTCCATAACCGTAGTCATTCATCGATCTGACAACCATAGCCCAGGATATGGGAAAAAAGGTGTAAACTGGCCATAGCGGGTCCGAGTCCGGCCCGACTCAGTCGGACTGACCCTGCCTGACCCGAGTCCAGACTAGGATCTGACCCGGTTCGAGGAAACGACCCAGCCTGAGGGGGTAGCCTAGCACGAAGGGGTGGACCGGCCTGAGTGCGGCAGGGCCGAGGGTGGCACGGCCGAGGCTGGCTCAGCTAAAGGCGGCCCGGCTGAAGGCGACCTTCCCTAACCGCGCCCAGGGGGGAGGCATGCACCCCCTGGCACCCGAACGGTTGAACCATTCGGGTCGAACCAAACCATTGCTAGGTGGCGTCGGTCTGGAACACGCGAGACCTGACGGGGTCCCCCACCTCCCGGCTGGCCCAAACGGCCCGCCGCACCGCACCATGGTGCGGCACGCCGGCGCCGCGCCCCTCCACTACAGCCTGCCCTGGCCACAGCATACCTGCTCTGCTGGCGCGGCACAACAGCGCCACGGCCCTCCGCAACAGCCCGCCCTTTCCACGGCTTCCCTGCTCTACCGGAGTGGTGTGACAGTGCCACGCGCATCCACCGCGGCCAGTCATGGCCGTGGTTCTTCTTTCGTGTGGCCCGATGGTGTCACTCCCTCTTGGCGACCCGGCAGCTTTGCGATGTCGGTTCCTTCATGGCCCATCCAACGTCGGTCACGTTGCTCCACCTCCGTCGCATCAAACGAGAACAAACAAGGGGGAGGGTTGGGCCATGTTCATGCCGTCCGAGCCCTCCACATTACGTTGATAATAATAGGAATATCACAGCCATTATTTTAACGATGAAAAAAGGAAATAAAACTCATATATAAAACAACTGAAATCCCCCTACCTCGTATAACGAAGATCGTTGACGAAGTTGCTGGAAGGCGGCATTATTTCTTCAATGTCAGAAGAGGAAGAGTGTGGATAATATGAGTCAAAGAGGACATCGTCGGCATTCTTCGTCGGGGACGATGCATCCACTTTTTTCCCTGGTTAAAGAGGGAGAGATGTCTGTCATTCCTTGTTCGTAGAAGAGACATTCTTTATTAGAAGAGTTTGTTCCTCCATGTTCTTCCTCCTCTCCCAAAGGTTCCACCGAATGATTATGCCAATAACAAAAATAATAAAATAAGACATCTTATTAATTCACCAGCATAATGAATTCAAACGGGGAAATTAATTAACGGGGGATCCACTTAATTAATTCATGTGTGTATGCATAATTTAATTATAGGAGTTCAAAGGTTTCATGGGTGGTGGCACCATAAATGGGGAGTCCAAGGGTCTCCACACATAAATGGGGTGTTAAAGGGGTTAGATTCTTGGGTGGTCCCGCCATTAATATCCTCCCAAGGGAGGTTATACTCAGGTGGTCCCCACCACCATATCCACCCATGGGATGTTAGGGTGTGGTGGCCCCCAACCCCAACCTCCACTTGGATGTATTAACCACGACAATAAAAATAAGTTATCAACTGATTTTTATTTAATTTATTTAAAAGAAACCGCAAAATCTAACATCCTGTCCCATTAGAATGCAACTCTAGTGAATGTCTCACTGAGAAATCACTGACCCTGAGAGTTAAAGGGTGCCCTCAGATTTTAGTTCCGAGCACCGGTTCAAAAGATATAAAATTCCTCTTGTACGTTTGCTGAACGTACTAGAAAAAACTTCAAAATTTGATTTCGGGCACACCAGGCCTCAGAATCAAGCGCTGTTAGAAACTACGAACGCTTAAAACTCCCTTGAATTTATGAAAAAAATTTCCACAGATATTCTGGGTCTTTAAATTCTCCCCAACTTAGGGATTTACATCCCCGTAAGATACAACTCGAACTAAGGGAACAAATGGGGGTACTGAGCATGCATATGAGTCTTTCACTCCCATGTGATCTCCTTGAGGTTCCCGTGCTACCAGCAAACCTGCACTATAGTTATCAACCGTCCATGTAGGTCCTGCTCCTATCAATCCTCAATATCCACTTAAACCTCTGTGAAAGTCTCCCCATCATGGATGTCCAGCTCCCCATGGTTGATGATATGGGATGGGTCATGCACGTATCTCCTCAACTGAGATACGTGGAAGACGTTGTGAACCTGGTGCAACTGAGGTGGAAGATCCAGGCGGTAAGCCACCTCGCCTACTCTACTGAGAACCTGGAATGGTCCGATGAATCGTGGAGAAAATTTTCCGCCTCGAAAAAATCTCCATAGACCTCATCAAGGTGAGACCCGTAGGAAGACGTGGTCTCCATCCTTGAACTCCACAGGTCTCTATCTCCTGTCATCATACGACTTCTGCCTTCTCTTTGTAGCATTTATCCAATCCTGGATGATCTGCACCTTCTCTGTCGTAGCCCGTACCATCTCTAATCCCACTAGTGCTGACTCCCCCGGGTCTGTCCAACATAGTGGTGATCTGCAAGGTCGTCTATAAAAGGCCTCAAAAGATTCCATACCGAAGGTTGAGTGGTTGTTGTTATTGTAGGAAAAATCTAAAAAAGGTAAGTGATCCTCCCAACTGCGACCAAAGTCGAGGACACATGCACGGAGAATGTCCTTGAGGGTCTGAATGGTCCACTCAGTCTGACCATCCGTCTAAGGATGGAAGGCGGTGCTCAGAAGTAGATGCATCCTGAAAGCATCCAGTGACCCGTTCCATAGCCTGGAAGTAAACTGGGTGTCATAGTCAGAGACAATAGAAGAAGGTACTCCAGGAAAACACACAATATCTTACACATAGAGGTGTCCCAAGTTCTCTACTAAGCCCTGCTCTCTGATTGGTAGGAAGTGGGACGACTTGGTGAGTCGGTCAATGATCACCCAAATTGAGTCGTAACTCCTTGATGTACGTGGAAGACCCGTCATGAAATCCATGGATATCCCATCCCACTTCCACTCTGGGACCTCTAAGGGCTGAACCAAGACTGCTGGTACCTGGTACTCCACCTTCGCTTGTTGACTATTGAGGCAACATGAGACAAACTTCGCAATTGCCTTCTTCATACCTAGCCACCAGTGCTGTCGTCAAAGGTCCTTGTACATATTTTCCACTCCTGGTTGTACAACTGGAGGGGAAGTGTGGAGCTCCCTCTACAATTCCTCCTGAAGTGCTACTAGTACCACGATACATCCTCTGAAGAGGACGATGTACTCCCCACCATCAGAAAATCCATCAGGAGCCTGCCCTGTGGATATCTGAGCACGTTGCATCTCAAAGTAAGCGTCCCCACGTTGTGCCACCCTGACTTGCTGATGAAGTGGAGGAGTGACTATATGAAATTGTAGAAATGCTGCTCCATCCCTATCCACAAAGGATATCTACAAGGAAACCAGCTGCTCTGTCACCTCTCTTAGAAGCAGTATACCAGATCTCCTGCTGAGAGCATCCTCAACAACGTTCCCCTTTTCAGGAGTATAGAAAATCTAAAAGTCATAGTCCTGGAGGAACTCAAGACAATGTTGTTGTCTCAGGTTCAGGTTATTCTGAGAGAAGATATACCTGAGACTCTTTTGATCAGAGTACATGTTAAAATTATTTCCCATCAGATAGTGTTGCCACATCTTCAAGGTGAAGACCACTACTGATCATCTGTATGGTGGTTCGGACAGTCACATGACATGTGACCATGCCTGCCGCATGAGTAGCACTGTCTGCTCCTAACATATGTGTCTCTGCTCTGTGTGCCCCACACAACCGATCCTGAGTCCTACAGTAGACCACCTATGGGTCTGGTCCTCATGGACCTCTACATCATCTATCTACTACCAGCTATATAAGACTCCACTACATGTCTACGAGTAGTGGGTCTCACTGCTGGTGACTGAATAGCAAGGAAACTCTCCACAAGGAGGGCTCTCTCTAACAACCATGCCTGCATCGGGATGTTTAGGGAGATCATCGAGGATCTGATCCCTTGCCTAAGCGCCTACTCAAATGTATGAGACATGACGAATGGGTCCTGAACCAAATCTGTGGAGTAGCGCGATAGGTCGGTGAACCTCGCTGAGTATTGTGCTACTTTCATGCTTTCCTACTGCAGATGAAGTAGTTCTTGTATCTGCAACACAATAAGGGTGTCTAGTACAAACTCCACCCGAAATAGGATCTCGATGTCTGTCCAGAGCAATGCCGCCTTATTGTGGACTTGAACCATCAGGATCCACCATCTTCCTGCAGTTGTGTGAAGGAAACTCACAGCAAGAATCACCATGAGGTATTCTGGTGTCTCTACCTGCCTGAAGACTCTCACCACAACATCCATCCAATCCTCAGCTGTCTGTGGGTCCGTATCTCCCTGGAACCTAGTTTTCCTCGGGTACTAGAACTCATGCAACGTGCTCAAGCAGCATGCATCGTCTGCTGCTAGGGCTGGTGGCATTGGTGGCCCAATGGGAAGTGGTACCATTGTTGCCTCCACTTGTGATGGGCCCTACACTGAGGTCTTGTAACTCTGTGGGATGTCAGAGCGTATGACTCTCGGGGCACTAACTGGTCATCCTTACGGAGGCATCCTAAATGAAACAGATGTCAAACTGTCAAAAGATTTGTATGTATTAATCTGACCAGGTTGAGCTGATTTAAGAAAACATTAAAGATATGCACACAATCAGTGTTTTCATGCACTAAGTCGGAAATCATTAGTCGGAGTCCGTGTGTATGGATATGTCAGTTTCCACACCCACACTGGACTACCTGAGCTAAAAACCACACTTAGCACTCGTAATAGTAGTGCTTGATAGGAAAAAATGATCAGAGTCCTGAGTTATGTGGTATAACCTCCCTATGATACCAATTTGTCACGACCTATCTCCCGGGGCCTGTATTGTGACTACCCCAAGCCAGCCTTTCCTAGGCCACGGGCTCGTGACTAGAACCAAATGCATAAATCCCTATACTTGGAATGCATTGCCTTTATAATAGTAATCAAACACAATAGAGTACGCAATTGGAAGTAAAACACTATGTAAAACTGTATACAAAAGATTGTTCTGAAAGTAAAGGGGCCGGAAATACAAGCCCAAAAGTAAAGTACAATACAACTGAAAAAATAGTACATCTGAAAAAAGTAAAACAGCAACAGGTTTGTCCTCCAGGGTTCCCACCTGAAGGGTAGGTACAGATGGCCTCCTCATCACCCCATGTCCGTCTGTCTGCTCCGTGTACGTCTCACCGAGGGGTCCACCTCTGGGCACTGTCTTGTTCTTTCACACTCTGCCCCGATCTGTGCTGTCTGTCGTCTGCAACAAACATAACGAGGTGCGGGAATAGCCCGTGCATGGGTGAGTATAACGATACTCAGTAGAGACCCCGAGACCCTCAAGTTCTCACAAAATCCAACATGGATAACCACAATGTACGAAATCAACGGATAAAAATTACTTAGGTATATTCCCATACATATACCTAAGTTATTTTGTAACCCATCTCAGTCATGAGGAAAACTGAAAATTCATTAACTCAGCTCAAACCAGGATTTCAGTGATGTATAGAAGTACAGATGATTAGTCACAAAGCAAGATCATCTTATTCTATCAAGAGGCACTGCTTCTGACCATATGGAGTCAGACCCACACAGGATCGATAGGTTCTAACCCCCACAATGATCCACATAGGATCTGACCCACACTGCATCGGTATATGTTAACCCACACAGGATCACGGAGCACTGACCCACACATGATCGGTATGCACTGACCCACATTGGATTGCTGAGTGCTGAACGACACAGGATCTGACACACACATGATTGGTATGCACTGACCCACAGAGGATTGCTGAGCGCTGACCTCTGTATGATCTTTCTCCAACTTCCACCTCACTATCGGCCACTGGATTCCTCGCACCCGGTGCACTCGAGTTCCGTAGAAACTTCCCTCAAGATATTGTTTGTACATATACTATCACTAAAATCCACAAAGGAGCAACCCAAAGGACCTCCATGTCATAAGGGATCCAACGCGACAGACGGTACGTCAATCAGACGCACGGTTTATGAGTTATTAGCCTTTCCATCTCATATGCCCGGTTGATTTTTAGGTTCAAACCAACCCAACCATACTTCAACTGAGTCCAAACCTCTTCTGGGGTATGCCAAAAAAACTATCTCTCTCCAAGCCTTCCATCATCGCAGGGGTTCGTCGATCAGACACCTGTAGGCCAGGATATGGGCAAAAAGGTGTAAACTAGCCATAGCAGGTCCAGGTCTGGTCCGACTCAGTCGGACTGACCCAGCCCGACCCGAGTCTGGACCAGGGTCTGACATGGCTCGTGGGTCCGACCCAGTCCAATGAAATGGCCCTGCCTAAGGGGACGTCCCTACCGAGGGCGGTCCGATGGAATGCAGCCCGGCGGCCTACCGTAGTTGCGCGCAGGGGCGCACTCCCCTGGCACCCGAACGGTTGAACCCTTCGGGTGGAACCGAACCGACGCCAGGTGGCACCGGTCCCGCACACGCAGGACCCATTGGGGTCCAACACCTCCTGGATGGCCCGAGTGGCCAGCTGCTCTGTGCCGCGACGCGACGTGACTCGACTATGCCGTACCCCACCCTGGATGCGGTTCCCTACTCTGCCAGCATGGCGCGACGGCGCCACGCTCCTCTGCCATGGCCTGTCGTCGCGAAAACTCTCCTTCTACGTGGCACGGTGGTGCTTCACCCTCTTGGTGACCCGACGGATTTGCGCTGCTAGTTTATTCGTGGCTGGTCCGACGCCGGTCGTGTAGCTCCGCCTCCGTTGTTCAAACGAGAACAAACAAGGGGGAGGGTCAGGCCGTGTTTGTGCGGTCCGAGCCCTCTACATTACGTTGATAACAATTGGTATATTTATATCATCATTTTAATGACGAATAACAAAAATAAAACTCATTTATAGAACAACTCAGATCCCCTACCTCGTATGACGATGATCGTTGATGAAGTCACGTGAAGCGAAATCATTTCATCAACTTCAGAAGAGGAATAGTTCAGAGTAGACAAGTCGAAGATGACATCGTCGGCATTCTTTGTGGGCGATGGTGCTTCCACTTCTTTCCCTTGTTAAAGAAGAAGAGATGTCTGTAATTTTTCATTGGTGGAAGAGACGTTCTTCATTGGAAGAGTCTGTTCCTCCATGTTCTTCGAAGTTCTTACTCCTTTCCCAAAGGTTCCACCAAAAGATAATGCCAACAACAAAAATAATAAAATAAGACATCTTATTAATTCGTTTGCATAAAAAAATCAAAAGGGGAAATTATTTAAGGGGGGATCCACATAATTAATTCTTGTGTGTAGGCACAATTTAATTAAGGGAGTTCAAATGTTTCATGGGTGGTGGCTCCATAAATGGGGAGTCCAAGGGTCTCCACACTTCAATGGGGTGTTAAAGGGGTTAGATACATGGGTGGTCCCCACCATTAATATCCTCCCAAGGGAGGTTATACTCAAGTGGGCCCCACCACCATATCCTCCCATGAGAGGTTAGGGTGTGGTGGCCCCCACACCCAACATCAACTTAGAGGTATTAACCACCACAATAAAAATAAGTTATCAACTTATTTTTATTTTATTTATTTAAAAAATCCCAAAATCTAGCATCCTTTGCCTTTAAAACACAACTGTAGTGAATGTCTCACTAAGCAATCACCGACGCTATGAGTTCAACGGTGCCCTCAGATTTTATTTCTGAGCACCAGTTCAAAAGATATAAAATCCCTCTCGTACATTTACTGAACGTACCCGAACAAATCTTCAGAAATTGATTCCTGGCACACCGGGCCTCAGAATCAAGTACCGTCAGACATTGCAGACTCGTAAAATTCCCATGAATTTATGAAATAAAATTCCACAAAAATTTTTGGTCTTTACATTTATTGAAAATTTCATTTACATTACACACATAAAATTTTATGGGATAACATGGGGACATATATAGGAAAGGGGTGATCTATAAAGCCTACTATGAGAAAAAATTGAATAACTAACATGAATATAATACATGTTAGAAAATAGTAATATAAATTGGTAATAAAAGGTGTGAGAATAATAAATGTGAATAATAAGTCATGATATATCATGATAATCATAACATGGGAAACACAAAAACAACATAAAACATGAAATAAAAAATGTAGGTGAAGAATGACATTAAAGACACAATGATATAAAATGTACCACAAAGGAATCTAGTTCAATACAAATCCCAAAATTATTTCATATTATAATAAACATTAAAAAATTCATTGGAGTGCTATATAATTATTGATGCACCTTTCACTTTCTTGTAATTCTTATGCTTAAGTGTTCCACATATATCATACAACATGGATTCAGTCTTCAAAATATTTTATTCCACAATAAAGTTCATTGGAATAAAAATATGTGAGTCCCATTTCATATATTTATAAGTGTATCTAGGTGAACACCCTTGATAGGAAATGGGAATGTTATTTAGTACACAATTGTTTTCCTATGGAAAAATCGAGGTGAAATTTTGGTAGCATAACATGATCACATAAAAATTCAAAACAAAGGATGATGAGAGAAATAGGGGTCTATCATTATTTTTATACAAAATGGGTAGTAATATGTATATTTAAATACATATACCAAAATTATTAATTGGAAATAGATTCCATAAGATAATAAAAACATGAATAAATAAGAGAAGCTGAGGATCCTTTACATGAGTATGTAACTCCAAATACTTTGGAGTGGATTCATAAGATTATGGGGAACATTGGTAGGACTCTAGAGAGTTTTTGGAATAGAAAGGATACACTAAAATAGTTTTTAGTAAATATTAATGGGATCATGGGTGGGATTATATAAGAAAGGATTGGAGATTTAGTTAACATTTCTCCGACAAGGGATTTGAAATCTGTATAATAAAATAACCAAATACAAAAACCACCCATGGTTTATCACATGATTTACTCTAAGTGGAATTGTTTTCAAAATTTTATATGGTCATCTTATAAACTTAAAAAAATAAAACCATCACTTAAATGGATATGAGTCATACTCTTACGGTAAGGAATTTAAAACAATGAAATATATTTCATGTTTTGATTGATTGTAAAAGGATTTATAAATGAATTAAAAATAAAAATATAATAAAATTAAATTAAAGAATAAACATATATTTGGTCGTGTATAAATTTTTTTAGTATTTATTATATATATTTTGTGTCATTTTGATTTTATAATACACATTGTATATTTATGTGATATTTAATTTTTTTCAAAAAAATTTCATAACTCAGAAAATTCATAAACATTCACCATTGGATTCTTTAGACATTATGATTCCAATAATAATAATATTTTAATAATTCTTATTTTGTAAATTTTTGTATTTTCACTTTTAATATAATAATTGAAATTTATTGATAAATTCTGGGATTTTTGATTAAAATAGTTTTCAAACCCTTAAAAAAATAAATCTTACATAATAAAAATCAAATGATAATTTCTCTTTAATAAAATAATTTAATAAAAATAATTTATTAAAATACTATTTATTTCAAATATCGATTAACTCATAAAATTAAATAACATCATTCAATTAGAATGTTACCCAAAAATACTACATTTGTTTTTGTGGTATAATAATAATTTATATAGTAAAAAATAATAATATGAAAATATATTAATTATTCTGTACAAAATAAAGTAAACACTCAAATTTATATGTTCTTGATACATATATCATTATTACTCTATGAATATATCTATGAGTTAGGTGTGTGATAGTGAGACTTTTATGGTGTGGCTCGTCATACATGTTGTGGGTCATGATCTCAATGATCTTAAACATCTCCCATAAATGTTTTCACTCAACCTCATGTTATTGGATCTCAACATAGCATTGGTCATGGGAAATTATGATAGATTCTATCTCCCTCAGAAGCTTTGATAAATGTTCTTCATATGGTACAATACTACGGGTTGAAGTCATTACTTCTATAGTCTATGTCAATTGGATTTGTTGAAACCCCATATATTTATTAATCATCTTATAATTGTTCAGTGGATTTATTATCAACGATTATGATTTTTAATCGTCTTTTAAATAAGATATAATACAACAAAATGAGTTCGTGTTTCTATATAACCATAATAAAAAATAAAAAATTTAAATAAATCAAAAAGTCGAATTTTATTTATTAATGTCCAAGTCATTAAAATATCTCACATTAAGAAATTTCACCCTTGAAATTTACATTAACCAAACTAGAAAAGTTGAGGGTAACATTTTTTCATCACCGAAACTAGTTCCCAGATCACTTTAGTGATATTTTGGTTTACCCAAAACATGTTGACTAGGTAAATTTTCTTATTTCGTAGATCTTGGCCTCTATAATCAATGATATTTCTCAAGATTCACATCGTAAGAATGATAATTCTCTAATGGTGCCACCTCTATACTGAGTATCAGTGATGGGTCTGGAATGCACATCCTCAAGGGGGGTACATAAAGTACATCATGTTATTGAGATATCCTTGGTGGGAGTTCTATTAGATTGGCCACCACACTGATGTGACCAAGGATTTCAAAGGGGACACTGTATCTAGGACTTAGCATTCCCTTATTCCAAAATCTCATCACATTCTTCCATAGAGATTTGTGGAGGAATACCATGACTCTATCATCAATCTCTAGGTCTCAATGAAAATTTTCATAATAGATATTATTTTAATAATGAGAAACATTGATGTGGTTTTGAATGGTCTTAACCATTTCCAGTATTTCCCCAAAAATTTCAGGACCAAGTAGTTTTTTGTTCCCCGATTTCATCCCAAAATATAGTTGTTCTGCACCTTTTCCCATAAATGGCTTAATAGGTAGCCATATGTTTTCTTGAGTGGAAATATTTATTTTATGAGAACTCAACCCATGATATATGTCAATAAAATCATTATTGAAATACAGTAGAACAAACTCTCAACATGTATTCTAGTTTCTGAATAGTTTTCTTAGACTATACATCAATTTAAGGATGACAGATCGTACAAAAGTACATCTCATTATTTTGATAATGTTAGATAAAATTCGAGAAATTGGAGGGAAATATTGGATCTAGAACAGATATAATTGATAATGGTAGTCCATGTATCCTCACCACTTATATGATGTATATCCATGCAATTTTTTTTGAGTTTGATGTCTTCTTAATGACAATGTCCATGTTGATGTTTTCCCATTTCCATGTTGGTATATAAAATGTTTTAATCATCCACTTATACATTTTACATTCCCCATTCACTTTTTTACATACTAATAAATTTTATGAATATTCAATGATCTCCTTCTTCATATTGTCCCACAAATAGTTCTATCATTGATATCAATACATTTTTGTGCTCCCTTGTTGAATAGCATATGTTTAACTCTGTGAATTATTTTGAATCTATTTCTTTATATCTTGATTAGATGGTACATATATCCATGAACCAAATATTATAACTCCATAATCATAATTGAACTTTCATGATTTAACTTTTCTTAATGTTCCCTCTTTCTTCTGAATTCCCTAATCATTTTCTTAAAATCATTTATCTTTTACAGATGATACGGTTGTGAAATATTTTGTGAAATGAAGGATGATGTTCCTTAATTTATGACTCCCATGTTTATGCTCTACAATTAAAATAAGATTAGATCCCTCTAAATTCACATTATTTTAAGAATTATTAGATCATTTATACATAGGTCATATGAATGCATTTATCCATTCTAGGATTGAACTGGATTGAGATTTCATTTTCATTGATCAGAGCTAACCATATTTATTGGCACATATTCATATATTTCTTTCGGAATATATATTTTAGTTTTTTTGGAACCATATATATATCACTTATTCCCAATGAGATAATGATGCTATATTTTCAATAAAAAGAAAAATCAAACCAACTCCAGATCATGTGTTGGTTTTTATGTTCATGAACATTCAAATACAATGAATCATATAAAAATAATTTTTTTTAGTTTTCACACATCCCAATCCTTACATTAAAGCATCACAAAATACCAAAAAATGTTCTCCACATGTTTATAGTTTGAGCATAGGCGCAATCAGAAGAATCCATTATAAATTCTCTATGATATATTCACATTCATCATTTCAAGGAATCTTGACTCCTTTCTATGTTATATTGGTTTTATAGTTTGAAAATCATGAGAAACTTCTCCCCAATTGACAATAGTACCTAGCTAAAAAAGGATTCTAAGGATATCATGCACAAATGTTTTCCCAGACCATACTTCTCTATCTTTTATCATGGTAGGGTCCATATATATTCCATTACATATGATGATATTCCCCGATAATGATACATCCTTCAACTTGAAATCTAATTTTTTGTACATGGTGTAATGCTTCTCCTTTCATAAGGACTTTCACGTAGTGAAAAGATGATATTCATAATCCTACTTGGTTTTACAAGATATTTGAATATCATCTATACTGATGGAATTTTTTTAGGTAATATATATTGACTATATTTATCAAGTATTTGGATATTAATATATAATTAGTGAGTTTGAATGGCATTACTATGAACTAATAATGTACATAAATTATACAAAAAGTAGTCTTGGGAATATCCCCTTTCTTTAACCTAGCTTAGTAATAGCCTAACTACAGACCCTCCATGGAGATGTACTATGCTCCACATTGCTGATCTAACATATCATTAATTTTGATTAATGTACACTTGATTGTTATCATTATTTAGTAGAGCTCACGATAATCAATGAAAAGGCTTATTGACACATAACTATTCTTGATGAAGTGGACTGGTGAACCCCAAGGTGAAGCACATGGAAGTAAGGACCCTTTATATAGATTCTCCAATTATTTTTTCTTATATCCTCATCTTCCAAAAACATAATTTTATATAGGTGGATGGAAATTGGTAATTACCCAGGTATAAACACCATAGAGAATTCAACTTCTTGTCTAAGAGGAAGACCAGCCACCACCTCAAGATATATACCAATGTATTATTTCACAATGGGCATCTATTCAAGGACGATTTGTTATATATACACAATAATTTGAGACAATAAATAATTATTTTATTATCTAAAGAAATGTATAAGTAAAACAACAACTTTAACGAGAACAAGGCTATCAAAAATAGTACAAAAAACTAGGGAAGTCTGAAAAGATGTATCCCAATAGAATCACCTCTAATTATGTACACCACCTCATGATGAAGATTATATTGATTGAATAAGGTTTCTATATAACTATTCAATTTCATTATATTTCTAATATCACAAAAATCTTGTCTTATTGAATGTTATCTTTCCATAGAGATTGTTTTCTTAAGGAAAATTCCTCTTCACTAAGGAAATTTTTGTCCTTAACTTGGTTTTCATTACCTCATTTTATAATCTCTCAAAATCTAACTCATTTTATTACTATGTCAATAAATTGGATTATAATTTAAATCCTCTGAATCTTATACTTCCTTGGATATTGATTCTTCTATGTTTAGACTCTGAATTTTCTGAAATTCAGACTCCGAATTCTCTGAAATTCAGACACTGAATTATCTGAAATTCAGAATCAGAATTCTCTAAAATATAGACTCTAAATTCTCTGAAATTACGGCTGTAAATTATCATAATTGAAACTCAATATTACTCAGAATTAAGACTTTGAATTACTATAAATTCAAAGTCCAAATTCATTATAATTCAGAATCTTATTTCCTTAGAATTATGATTCCAAATATCTCAGAATCCAGACTATGAATTCATTATAATTCAATCTCCAGAATCTACATAATTCATATTTTAAATTCATTGTTAAAAACATTTGAATATCAATGTTTTCCAGGATCTGAATGTTTATATATTTAGGAACAAAAATCTATTTTTTCATATACTATGGATATTTAGATTTGGTTTAGCTAATCCATTTTTTCATACACATGATTTCATAAGAATAAATTTTTTATACAATTTATTTCTAACTAACCATTTGTTGATTGAATCATGTATAGGTCCCTCCATGATTCAAGGAAAAATATGACTATTGGATGTGTGATCCCACTGTTGAAGTTTTTCCTATAAATAGAAGCTCATTGAAATGAGATCAAGGAGGTGATGATCGATCAATATGGTGATCAACCAAGAGATTACATGATGTAATGTTGTGAAGTTATATCTAGAGATAAAAATACTCACATGTTTCGTGAATTTCACGAACATCTTGTTCAGCTACGAATATCTTGTTCAGCTGGCTTCGTGCGACTCTGATTGTTGCTGAGTTCAATCTAGGGCTTCTGGAGAAAGGAAGATAGAGGTACAAAATACCTTAATGTTTGAGGGCTTGTGGGGATGACAAGACAAATTTCGATAATCCGATCGTGGTCTTACCTCGGTGTGGGTAATATATAATTTCATGAAACCATAAATCAACGGACGTTTATCCAAGGTTGTTGGATACCCTACAATTGGGTTAAAATATTTCCTACTTATTACTTGTTTTTTGTTTCATGTTTTTATTTCCACTATATTTTGATAAAAGAAGAAATTATAACTATTTATACCTTATTGTAAATTATTTACATTAATAAATAATATTATATACCCATTATGATAGAATATTCCTTTAAGAAAATTGTTCTTATGTTTCATTTCCAAATTCATATTCCTGAAACCTAAGAAAGTTTGTTTCCTGGAACATAAAGAGGTATTATGAATTTACCTTGTTTAAAAATATTAAACATATTTTTCCTTAAGGATAAAAATTAATGTTTTTAAACTTAAAATTCACCCCCTCTTGTAATAGAGAATCTACATAAACTATTCCAATTCTAAAATTGGTATCAGAGGAGGTCTCTGAAATACATATAATCACATATAATTTTTCATTCCCATGTTTTATTTTTTTTCTGAACATTTTCTATTCTTGTTTTTTCTTAAATATTTTTATCTTCCTACATTTTTTATTAACAAGTTTTTTGGAAAACATATTTTCTTATAAGATGGAAGGTAAAAAATATTGGTTCCATTCACAACCTTAATCCTAAGAAAACACAAATTGTTTATGGAAATGATTATGAGTACTGAAGAAATAGAATAAAAACCTATTTCATTAAAACTTGTGTATTTAACTTTTCCATTCTTACTAGTGACTAAAACATTCTAGACAAGGATGTTAAAACCTTAACCAATAAAGAAAAATCATAATATGAACTAAATTACAATGTATACAATATATTGTTATGTACTATGACCAAGAATATATATAGTCAAATATCTTCTTGTGATGATGCCAGTAGTATATGGATGAAACTTGAAGTTACTAATTTAGGAACATCAAATGTGATAGAATCCAGAAGAGAAAGGTTAAGAGCAGAATATTGTTGATTCTTATTTACCTATCGATAACCAGTTTTTAATATACAATAATGATTTATGATTATCCTAAACATTCATAAATATATGGGAGAGCATTTTCTTGACGACTAAGTTCTTATAGATAATATTGTTGAAATTATTCCCAATGTGTGGGAATAAAAAAGAACATCCACTGATGAGAACATGAATTTTTTCAACATTACTCTTGATAAACCTTTTGGAACTATTCTTCAACATGCGACCGGAATAAAAATAGATGCTGGTATGAAAAATAAGAATAATGGAAATTGAATAGTATGCTTTATAACTAATATAGTTTGGACTCTATAAAAGGTTCCATGATCTAATTATAAGAATGTTGTTGTTCGATATGAGTATAGTGAATGTGAAAAATCTGAAAATGAGTTATCTAATCATGCTCGAATGATGAACTTGATAGTGGGAATAAAACACTTTTAGTATAGATATAAGAAGATAGAATTAAAGAATAATAATATATCAGAAGTCACTTACTATGAAAGAAAAAGATCCAGACACATCAGGCCAGATTGTCCCATGCATAAAAGAAAAGGCAGGAAGGAAAACCATTCTGAGATAATAAAAAAGTAGTATTTCAAATCTACATCCAATAATGTACCTAAGGCTAATGATAAATGGAGTTCCATTGGTGGTTACTTATCTAATTAATCTTCATAATATTAACCTTCACGTAAGTAGAATATTAGTCTACAAGACAAATGACTTATTGAAAATAATAATCTAATGGACAAGGTACACATTACTGAATCGATTACAAATATATATTTGATTGAAAATTATACTGATGATATATATTATAAGTATTCTAATGAATAATATTCTTTTGATAAAGATGACTCTTTACCTTCTTAAGAAAATGTTTCTAGGTTTCCCAAACTTTTGTAAAATGAAAATTCTAAACCCTAGAAAATTATTGAGAAGGAAATTCCTAGAATTTATTTTTAAAATAATGAAGTATCAGATCATTCTATTAATCAGGGTCAGAAATTTTTTATTTTTAAAGGGTTTCCAGAAACCATAAAAATGTTAATTCTTATAAGGATAAAAATTTTAAGGATCATGAAAATTTCATTTCTAAAAAAATATTTTAGAGGCTAACTTATGTTCTAAAATTAATTACATTGAGGATAACAACATGGTTATTAAATTAAAATCAAAAAATTTTCCTTAATGATTAATTTATTAAACATTAGATCTAGAAGGAAAATTATGACATGATGTATTCCCAAATTTGTCTTCTAAGGGATAATTATGGATTTGGATATACTCATTCAAAACCTATTTTTAGTAACAATTATTTTGTTCCCCAAAGTGCTCGATTTTTTACAAAATTTCATTGTGGTAGTCATTAGTAGAAAAATTATTCTTTAAATAAAACACAATCATTTGGTTTTCTTAAAGATTATTTTTCTTGGAAAATATGGATTCTTAAAATCTTACTATCAGAAATTTATGGATCCGTGAATGTTTGGATTACAAAAGTTTTACAAATTTGTTTTTAGGGAAATAAAGAATGTACCTACAGAAATCCATGGTACATGAAGAGTGGATGTTCCTGAAATATGACTGGTAACAAAAACATCTTTAAAAATTTTATCAAGATGAAATGAGGAAATATAAATTTCAGTGATAATGCTCAGGGGGAAATTATTAGTATATGTAACATTGTTATTCATGGGAAAACGTTAATTTCAAATGTTTTATTTTTTATTGGTAGTAATAACAAACTCATTATCATAAGTCAATTATGTGATGAAGGTTACCTTGTAAATTTTAGGAATGATAAATTATTAGTACACAAATCCATGGAAGAGTTTATTCTTTCTTCCTATAGACATGAGAATGTAAACACATTAAACATAACAGACTGTAGGAGCCAAGATCTACCTTTCCATACAGATATAGAAGATCAATCATGGTTATGTAATTTATGCTCTAGACAATTTAACTATAATAATATATGAAAACTCCCCATGAAAATGCATGTTAACCATCTACCAGAGTTTAGATTTGATTATTCAAGAGTTTTTTATCCTTATCAATATGAAAAGAAACATATATAAATTTTTAAATCAATTAGTGATGTCTCAAAATTTTATGAATTACAATTAGGGAATATGGTTCATTTTGGTCAAACAAAAAACATGATCTATTGAAGAAAATATTATGTATTTTTCTTAGTTGATGATTACACAAGATTTATGTGGTTCTATTTTCTATAAAAGAAATCTTATGGAATTTCATATTTCAAAATTCTTTTTGTTCCCATATTAAATATGCAAAAAATCATCCATTGATAACTATTCATAGATATCATAGAGGAGAATTAAAAAATTCAGATTTTGGAATTTTTTGTAGTAAGAATGGAATTAATCATAATTTCTTAGCTCCATGAACACCTCATAAGAATGGATTTATTGAAATAATAAATATATTTCTTCTTGACATAAGTAGAACCACATTTAGTGAATATTATATTGCTATTAAATTTTTGGATGAAGCTATTTGTACAACTTTTTATACTATAAATTGAGTTTTAATAAGACCTTTTCTTAATAAAACCCCTTATTAATAGTGAACTAGTCGAACACCAAGACATTCTTACTTCAATTTATTTTACTGCAAAGTATTCATCCTGAATACTAAAGATAACTTATATAAATCTTCACCCAAATATGATAATGGAATTTTCCAAGGCTATTATACTACTTCAAAGACTTAAAGAGTTTTTAATAAAAATATATGTACTGTTGAAAAAACTGTGCATGTTAAATTTGATGAAATTGGTCATTTTGTTTTTAAATAACCCCAACCTACTTCATCGAAGGTGATCTCCAAAACTGATTATCAACCCTTGATAAAAGATACTTCTGATTAGGAAAATGTTCAAGAAATAATTTTTGAAGGATTTGCCTGATAATATGTTCTACCGTATGTTGATGAACATGTTTTACAAAACCTAATTCAGTTCTTTCTTAAAGATCATCCATGTGATTGTATCATCGGTGATGTAAATCAATCTATTTGGAATATATTTTACGTAAGAAATGACGAATAAAATCTATCATTTCATTCACAATTAGAAACAAAAACAACTAATGAATATTTATGTGATGATGATTGGATTTAATCCATGCGAGATGAGTTAAATGAATTTGAAAGTAATAATTTCTGGACCTTCATTGAAAGACCTAAGGAATGTTCTGTAATTTGAGTAAAATGGGTCTTCAGAAATAAGTGTGATGAAAAAGGAATCAAATTATGAAATAAATCAATATTGGTTGCTAGAGGATATAATAAACAAGAAATAATAGTCTGTGAATAACAGTATGCTCTAGTAGCCAAACATGAATCTATTCGTATTTTACTTGCCTTTACAACATTCTTTAATTTCACGCATTTTCAAATGGAAGTGAAGTGTACTTTCTTAAATATATGTGTTCAAGTGGAAGTTTTTGGGAAAAACTCATTGTTTTGAAGACACAAAATATCATGAACACGTTTTATAACATACCAATGCTTTATATGGACATAGACGGGCCCCTAGTGCCTGGTAGGATAGACTTTCATGATTTTGGTTACAAAAAAAAACTAGGTTAAGGGAATTTTGAGCCAATTAATTTTATAAAGAAAGATGAGAAAAATGTTTTTATTGTTCAAATATATGTTTATGAAATTATATTTAGATCTACTCAAAAATATTTAACTGATTCTTTTGTGAATATAAAGAAATATGAGTTTTAAATGAGTATGACGGGTGAGTTCACATTTTTCATAGGTTTTCAAATTTCTAAAAAACAAGAAGGAACATATATATCACAACACATGTTTATTAAAGTTATTCTAAAAATGTATGGTTATGGAAAAACTAAAAGTATAATAACTTCTTTTGGTACCTGAAATTCTCTTGATCTTGATGAAGTTGTGAAACCATTAGAGCAAACATCATTTAGTGGTATGATAGGATGTTTACTATATGAGATATCTAGTCATCCAGACATAATGTTTTGAGTACTATTATGTGAAAGATATAAATAAAATCAAAATGTATCTCATTTAAAATCAATGAAAATAATTTTTTTTGTGATTTAAAGGGAACCATTGGTTTTAGACATTTCTATACTTTTGGAAATCATTTTGTTTTAAAAATATTTTCAGATGCTAATTTTGGTTGATGTAGAATGGATATAAAAATCACATATAGAAATTTTCATTTCTTAGGAGATTCATTAGTTCTATTATAATTTATAAAAAAACATTTTACCAATTTTCACTACTGAAGCAGAATATGTACCAGCTTGAAGTTGATGTGCCAATGTGTTGTGGAAGAAACACACACTCACTGGCTATGGCATCAGTTTTACCAAAACCAAAATTTTGTGTTATAACACTAGTTCCATTACACTTCGAAAAAACATGCAAATCACTCCCATAAAAAAACATAGATATTAGGCATCTCCTTTTTAGGGGGAACACACTTAAAGGAGATAATATTCTTCAATTTAACGGAAAAAAGATCTATTTTATTATATTTTTAAAGAATCTGTACCCTATGATATATTTGAATACATAAAACCAAAGTTAGGAATGATAAAAATAAGGTAATATTCCATATTAACATTATTTTGAAACCAATCACCTTACATTTAGAAACTCCTTTTCATGGCAGGTACATTTTTTTCTTGATCATATTTGTTTAACCACTTTTTTCCCATTTATTAAATTTTTTCAGATCCCAAAATTCTGGAACCTAAAATTTCATTAATTTAATAAATTTTCTAGAATCTAATGTTCTTCAACAAGAATATTTTTCATTACTATTTTTTTGGAAATCCTGATGGTATTTTTCTCTACATTAATTTTTTTAATTTAATTTTTTATGTGATGGAATTTTAGAGAAAATTTATCAGATTCAGTTTCCTTAAATTGGATTTTTTCATTAAAACCTCAAAAGATCGTAACATAAAAAAGAATTATTTGGCTTTAATCTCAACTGTTAGATCAATTTTTTTCCCTTTTCAACTATTGAATCATGTCAATAATTCAATCTCATGCATCGAAACCTATATTAAGGCAACATATTCCTCATCCCACATCAGTTTGCAATGTTTTCTGTGTCGAAGCTCTACGTCTCTTCAAAAAGATCATTCTGCTTTCCCATGTTACATAAAATATGGATATCGTTGGAAGCCTCCCAATAAAAAAAGATATATTTAATCAAGGAATTCATGGAAAAGAAAATTTCAGGGAAATGTTTGTTGATAAAATATTCTTTTCTAACTATAATTCCCTGATTATTCAAAAAATTATGTTGGATAAAAGGGAGGACCTTTCTGTGGCCAAGCTAAAATGTTAGGATCTAGTTTTTCTAGAGTTTCTAATAGAGTTTTATGATATAATAAGTTTTTTTAATGAAGGTGGAAGAGAAAAATTTTCCTTCACGAGTTATGGGACAACTAGTTCCCTATCATTCAGTATGACATCAAATATTTTTAGAGTGTTGTATATAGGGGAATCAATTTTTTGCACTCACAAGCTTCTAGAGCAGTGAGGATTTTTTGAGAAGGAAAAGTAAATAGAGTGATTTGTACTCAAAGGGGTAAAAAACCCAGAGATAAACTATTTATCAAAAAATATATGGATTTCACGACCTGTCCCCTGGGCCCATGACATGACTACCCCAAGCCCGCCACACAATGGCCAGGGGCTGGTGACTAGCGCTAAAGGTGACAACCTACAAATGGGAGGAATTTTCCCGAGTAACTGTATATACACACACCCAACCACATCCCAACACACTAAAAAGGAGAAACAAGTACCACTATAACATGTTGAGTGCAAGTACAACAAATAGTAAGTGGGTTATAATACAAACCCAACAAGAATTGAAAACAACAAGTACAAAAAAGAAACTCTAATGGCCATCTGTAGAAAAAACCACCTAATTAAGAGAGTATTGAAGCTACTGGAATCCAATGTTGTACATCTTTTCTGCCTAGTCTTACTGGGCCACACCTATTTTTAGGCGAACAAGTCCACTATTGTGGCATCCATCAATCTAATATCCCTGATAACCCATGTTGTAACGTCGGTTGTCTGCACCAGACACAAAAAATGTGGGAGAAGCCCATGAAAGGGTGATTAACATAGTACTGTAACACCCCAAGCTTCCACGGTATGCTTCTCTTTGAATAATACAGTAGTGTGTGTTGTACACAACTTCGAGTTCTTACACACCACAACCAATAAAACTAGCCGTTATGAATAGTAATAACAACATTTTGAAATTTTATAAATTTTATCTTTCAAAATGGACTTCATTTTTATATTCTGAATATCAAAATTATCTTAGGGTGAATTTTTGGTACTTTTTGGATAACTTTCATATTTTGATGAATAGTTAAAATGACTAAATTTTAATTAAAAGCAGCATTTTTAATTGAAATAATTAATAGTGATAAATTAGGAATTTGAGTGATTTTAAAGTATATTTAGAATATAATTTTACCATTTAATTCAATTTTGTTCACTGGACACAATTTCACATTTAAACCTGACATAAGGATGTATCAATCTTTTGATAGTTATTATTTCTTAAAAATACGCTTCTTGTTTTGACAACGGGAATTAAATTTAAATTAATTTCTGCCACTTCTATGTTTTGAATTTAGAAAAATGGATTCAATATATAGAATCAGGAGGTCCAAATTGTGTAAATTGTTAACTTTTATTTTTATACATTTGGAGTAATTACTTTGGTAAATATTTTATTTACCATGGTTAATGGTTAAATCCGGTAAATAAGGGTAAAAATAATATTATAATAATAATAAATTACCCTAATACGCGTCCTATACCTATTGGTTGATATGTGTCCGACCATGGGCATCTTTGGGTCGATTTTGGGACCCCATGGATCCACTTGTAAGTGATAATGACACTTTAAATTAATTAAGTTAAAGTAAATACAAATATGACATAAGCATATATCATTTAGCAGAACAATTTTTACATAGGGTTATATAAGTTATTATTTTCGACTATAAATATTCATTAGTAATCTAAAAATATTTCCTACATAATGGTATTTTATTTATAATTTTTAGATGTTGAATAATAAATTTATTTATGACAAAATAATGATGCAGTATTTTCCTTATTAATGAAAGAATCAAATAATTGGAATTATAAAAGTTAAAATAAATATAATTTGAAAGTTTTGATTACATCCACTAATTTTATTGGTTAATATTACAAGTTTTTATTTCTTAAATGATTTTTATTCGAATTAATAATGTTGTTAAGACTTGAACAAAAATTAATTAATAAATTGTGTCAAAATTGACATAAATGAGTTTTTAAAACAAATATTATATTATTAATTGATATTCTATTCCTAAAAATCTAAGGTTCGGCCAAATGACTTATATAATGATTGGTTTATTATTAATGGACCACTTGGGGGTCTCTTGGATGTATATAGTATATTTATTAACTATATAATATAAAAATACAAAGAGACATGTTAAATGTCAAACTAATTAACTAAGAGTTAAAACTATAAGAGAAGATTAATATAGTGACGCAAACCACTCTAAAACCTATTGGTTGAATGGTTTTAGACCTATCTCTACCTTATCCTTTAAATAATCCACTCTGGAGATATTAGAAACCGAATATTAATTTATTATAAAATAATATTTATAGATTTACCTAAGGTGCCCCTCACCCCTATTATAAAATGACACTCCCCCTTCTCACTAATTAACGCCTTCAAAGCATTTTGGATTAGTCAACCCCTACCCAAATATTCTCTCAACTTCCCTCACATAAACCTAGAGGCCTTATTTTGATCACAATTCCAACATAAGGAGCCCTTTTGACCAAATCAAAATGAAGAACCCGAAGAAGTGGTAATATTTTCACCACCCTCTTTCAAGTTCCGTTTTTCTTCAACTACTTATTTATTTTATATTTTCATTCTAAGATAGTAAATCTAGTATCTTATATATACTATGATGTTATTATAAATATGGTATAACCATATTCAGTATTATATCCATCCCTTGAATGACATGTCACCATACATGCGTACGTACGACTTACCGTCTCCACATCGTGGTGTAATTGTTATTCAAAACATTATTATTTGGATGAATATGATAATGAGGTGTAATTGATGTAAATAATAAATATAACATGATAATTATTCTATATATATTATATACCATCCAATTATATATTATTTTAATATCAAAAGAATGATATTGTCACTCGTGTGTACGTACGGACTACCGTCTCCACGAACGTGATGAGATTCATTCCCCATCATATCCATTCAATTCTAATTATCATT
Source organism: Viscum album (assembly GCA_963277665.1). Lineage (NCBI taxonomy): Eukaryota > Viridiplantae > Streptophyta > Magnoliopsida > Santalales > Viscaceae > Viscum > Viscum album. The sequence continues at coordinate 763,046,849 of OY728120.1, forward strand.
TTATGATTAAAAATAATGTTCAAGGACTTTATATCATCTTGTATATTAAAAAGTTACAACCTATCCATAACAAACACGACTTATGTAACAAAACATATTAAATAAAATGAGTAAGTTAACAACTGAAACGACGATAATACTAACATATTATTAAAAAAGCAATATTAAAAGATCATATATGATATAATATATATATATATGATTATTTAATAATTTAATAACAATTATTTAACTATTATACAGGAGGTTAACCTACCCTCGACCTAGAATAATTACAAGGTAAGAGTTTATTTCAAAATCTCTTCATTATCCGAGGTTATTTATACGTAATTATATACTCGGACCTCTTTATCATCCACATCCATGTTTCTTAAAAATGTATTTCAAAAAATTCTTACCATTTTACAGAATATGGGTTATAGTCACTAATACCCTTGTTTTAATTTTTATAAGAATTTTATAAAGGATTATTTCCGTGGTTTTCTAAACAAGGTCCTTTTTAACCTTTTCGATAGAATTAAGGTAAGAATGCCTTTTTTAACTTATATGGTGGGTGCGGCTGTTTTCTACCATTATAAAATCGTCTAAGCTTCCCTTACAAGATTATAAGAATATTTTTAAATTAAATGTTTTATTTTATAATTATGTGACTTTTAAATGATTTCAAAATGAATATTTTATGAATTTTTGAAAGGTAATCTTTATCAAGATCAGAATTTTAAATGTTTTAAAGATTTATCTTTATAAATATTTTTAATTAATGTCCATGTTTTCAAAATTATTTTAAGGATTTATTTATATGGATATAAATGTTTTCAAATGATATTTCTTTTCAAATGTATCAAATTTTTATGGGACACTTTGATTCAAAAATCTATTTTAAATTAATTCCTTTATAAATGTGTTACATTTCAATGATTTCAAAAAATAGAGACATTTCTCCCAAATAGTTTTGATTTCATCTATGTCAACATTATTTGATGGATTTTAAGCTTATTTGAAGTTGATTTATTATGATACAAAACTTCCATATTGTATTGACGGTTTTGTGATATGTTTGACTGTGGATGTGTTCTTTTTATACCATTCATGGTTTATGGCGAAAGTAATGACATTTTGTATGATAGTTTTAATACGAATGTTTATGTTATGTTTACACCTGTTCATATGAGGAATGCATTGGACTTAGTAAGTGATGGTTGGAGCCTGCTATAGCTCCTCGATGAATTGGTAGGTCTCATTAGACAAACTAGTGTCTTGGCACAAGGTCTTGACAAAATATTATTTGTTGTCTTGGCATAAGGCCTTGACTATGTGGTTATTATAGTCTAGAATTATGCATTACATAATTATGAAAGTGGTTATTTATATTGCATGTGATTATTAGACTAGTATAATATTCATGTGAATAAGTAAATGGAATTATTTAGTTTTATTTTTTCCATATTATGCTGAAGTTGAAGATTAAAAGGATTTTGTTTTAGTTATATATTGTCTTAAATGTTTATTCTTATTTATGAATGTTTCTGCTATATTTTTTTTCCTTACTGAGAATCTGAGCTCATGCCTTTCTATGTTTTATTTTTCCCAGGTTGTGAAGAAGTATTTTAGGAATAACCTGCCGGGATAGTATGAGGGGACATGAGTGTGTTCTACGGAGACAATATGTTGTTGTAGTTTTTCACTTTATGATGTAATGTATACTTTATGATTGTATCTAGTGATTCTAAGGCAACTAAACTAATTGGTCTTTCGAGACATGATTCCTTGTGATCATGCCAATGTTATTTAATAATGCACCGACTTGGGGTAACAGGGTTCAGGGCGTTACAGTTGGTATTAGAGGAAGTTTAGTACAAACCATGGAAACAAGATTTAGATAAACTCTAATTAGAGAACAAAGACCTAAGGTGGACTTTGAGGTTTAGTATAGAAGTGCTTCCTAGAATTTTGGTATTGAAGAGATTTTGTGAGTTTTCCGAGAAATACATCCCTGTCTAGATACAAGTAGGTAGAGGCGGCTCTGGCACAGATGCACCTAGGGGTAAAACCTGAAAACACATCTTCGAGCTAGACTCGAATGGGAACTGGTGTACGAAAACGGGCCTTGCTGCACTCTTGGTTATGACAATCCCAGGGGATATGCTTATGATAATTCTCATTTTCATTACAAACCATTTTTAAGGGTTTATGAGTATATACTTTCTCAAAGAAATCATTTTTATAATTGTAGATTATATCCATAAACTTTTCAATTTCTGTTAAGTGTTTTACATGTTTGGATTTATGTATTGCGATTCCTAAAATAATCTACTACGTGGAATTGAATAGAAATGTTGCCCAATAGAAGGAATGTGAACTCCATAAATACGTATGATCCAAAGACTATGAAGGATCATATCTTTCATGGTGTTAAGCCAACATTTAGAAGGGAAATAGTCTCCCATGTATTCTCAACATATGAAGAAATAGAATCACGTGTTAATAAGATATGTAAAGTATTCTCTGAGTCCTATGACATTGAAGGCAAGCATGAGAATAAAAGGATGGAAGAGAGAAATATGGATAAAGAGAATAGGGAAATGAAGAATTTTCCCATATGTGATAATTGTGGGAAGAAACACCCTGGAACTTGCCTGAAGGTAATGGGAGTTTGTTATATGTGTGGAGAAAAAGGACACCGAGTACGTGACTGTAAGGGTAAGAAAAAGGTTTCAAATGTACAATACTTCATCTGGAAGGAGTTGGGGCACTATGGGAATCAATTTCCAAATCATCAGATATATACCCCAAATGCTACTATTGGATAAGAATCATGTTATGATACTACCAAATACTCCTAGAAGGAATGATGCAATATGGGTCATTGGTGATCGTCTTACCAAGTCATCACATTTTAATGCTATAAGGGAATGTTTACCACTTGAACGTTTAGAAATAATATAAATTAATGAAGTTGTGAGGCTTTATGGAGTACCCCTATCAATTGTTTCGGATCGTGATCCCCGTTTTAGATCAAGATTCTGGAAGAGTCTTCAGAAGGCCTTGGATACTCAACTTCGTTTGAGCACTACATACCACCCTCAAAACTATGGACAATCAGAACGGACTATTGAAACCATATAAGACATGTTGAGATCTTCCTCACTTGACTTTCAGGGTATGTAGGATCAATAATCACCTCTGGTAGAATTTACCTATAAAAATAGCTTCCATTCGAGTTTTCAGATGGCACCATATGAAGCGTTATACAGAAAGAGATGTCTCACACCAACCTGTTGGGATGATGTTGGTGAAAGGAAACTTATAGTCCCAGAACTAGTGGAGGAAACAATGGAAAAGGTGAAGTAAATCCAAAACCGCATCAATACAGCTCAAAGTAGGCAGAATAGCTATGCAGACAACTGAAGGAAGGATGTGTAATTTCAGGTAGGATGTCATGTTTTCTTGAAGGTATCTCCATCGAAGGGTGTTATAATTTTTGGTAATAAGGGTAAATTGAGTCCCAGGTACATTGAACCTTTCGAAATTCTAGAATAAATTGGGGTTGTAGCTTACCGTTTGGCAATGGCGCCAAGTATCTCCAAAGTTCATGATGTGTTGCACGTATCACTATTGAGAAAATACATGCCTGACCCAATGCATTGACTCACCTATGTGTAATTAGAACTGGAACCTAATATGTATTATTGCAAAGATCTAGTCAAGATTCTTGATACAATAGAACAAGTGCAAAAAATCTGGATGACTCTTCTGGTAAAATTTCTATGGAGAAACCAAAAGATGGACGATACAATGTGGGAACTCGAGGAACTTATGATGAAGAACCACCCGAGTCTTTTCTTTTGGATGTATTATAGAAATTTCAAGGATGAAATAATTTAAAGTATGGGAGAATGTAACACCCCAAGCATCCGCAATACACTTCTCTTTGAATAATACAGTATCATGTGTTGTACGCAACTTCGAGTTCTAACACACCACAACCAATCAAACGAGTCGTTAAGAAGAGTAATACCCACTTTTTCAAATTTTAAAAATTTTATCACTCAAAATGGACTTCATTTTTGGATTCAGAATATCTAAATTAGATTAGGGTGAAATTTTGGTACTTTTTGGATAACTTTTATATTTTGATGAATAGTGCAAATTACTAAATTTTTATTAAAAACAACTTTTTAAATCAAAATAATTTATAGTGATAAATTCTGAATTTGAGTGATTTTAAAGTATATTTATAATATATTTTTACCATATAATGCAATGTTGGTCATTGGACATAATTTCACAATTAAACCAGACAAAAGGAAGTGCCAATCTTTTGATAGTTATTATTTCTTAAAAACATGCTTTTTTGTTTTGACAGTGGGAATTAATTTTAAATTAATTTCTGCCACTTCCGTGTTCTGAATTTATAAAAATGGATTCCATATTTAGAATCATGAGTTCCAAGGTGTGTAAATTGGTAACATTAATTTTTAGACATTTTGAATAATTACTTTGGTAAATATTTTATTTACCATGGTTAAAGGGTAAATCTGGTAAATAAGGGTAAATAAATAATATCATAATAATAATAATAAATTACTCTAAAACTTATCCAAGACATATTTTTTGATACATGTCTGACCATGGTCATATTTGGGTCGATTTTGGGACCCCATGGACCCACTTGTAAGTGATAATGACACATTATATTAATTAAGTTAAAGTAAATACAAAAATGACATAAGCATATGTATTTTAGAGAAACAATTTTAACATAGGGTAATATATGTTATATTTTTGACTATAAATCTTCATTATAAATATAAGAAGATTTCATACATAATTTTATTTTATTTTTCGTTTTTAGACATTGAATAATTAAATTTATTAATGACAGAATATTGATGTAGTATTTTCCTTATTAATAAAAGAATCAAATAATTGGAATTATAAAAGTTAAAATAAATATAATTTGAAATTTTTGATGACATACAAGAATTTTATTAGTTAATATTACATGTTAGTATTTCTTAAATTAATTTTATTTGAATTAATAAAGTTGTTAAGACTTTAACAAAAATTAATTATTAAATACTGTCAAAATTGACATAAATATGTTTTTAAAACAAATATTATATTATTTATTGATCTTATATTCCTAAAAATCTAATGTTCAGTCAAAGGACATATATAATGATAGGTTTAATATTAATGGACCACTTTGGGATTGATTATATGTATATAGTATGATTATTAACTATATAATATAAAAATACAAAGAGTCATGGTAAATGTCAAACTAATTAACTAAGAGTTAAAACTAAGAGATAAGGTTAATATAGTGACCCAAACCTGTCTAAAACCTATTGGTTGAGTGGTTTTAGACCTATCCCTACCTTAACCATTAAATAATCCTCTTTTGAGCCATTATAATCTGAATAATAATTTATTATAAAATAATATTTATTGCTTTTCCTAAGGTGCCCCTCACCCCTCTTATAAAAGGGAACTCATCCTTCTCCAAAATTCACACCTTAAAATCAATTTGGCTCAGCCAACCCCTACCCAAATATTCTCTCAACTTCCCTCACATCAACCTATAGGACTTATTGGATCATAAAGCTAACCTAAGGAGCCTTTTTAATCAAATTAAATTGAAGAACTCGAAGAAGAGGTAATGTTTTCACCACCCTCTTTCTAGTTCCTTTCTTCTGAAAGTTCTTCTTTCTTTGTTATTTCCATTAAAAAATAATAACTCCAGTATCTTCTATATACCGTGATGTTATTAGAAATATGGTACAACCATATTCATTATTCTATCCATTATTTTAATGACATATAACCATATGTGCATATGTACGGCTTACCGTCTCCACGTCGTGGTGTAATTGTTATTCAAAACATTATTATTTGGATGGGTATGATAATGATGTGTAAGTTGTAATGTCCCAGACCCAGTTTCCACACAACGGGTGCCCCGAATCCGGTTCGCCACGTAACCTCAAGCGCGTTTCCCTAAATGCCAGAGGCTTCCGACTAGCAGTGAGGGCCCAGGTCTGATAGTGGGGAAACTATGCCCTCATTTTTCAAAGTGCAGCACAACGGAATACAAATAAAACATACAATGAACATCAGAAGTAGTAAATCATACACAACCTAAATAAACAACAGTAGTTGATTTAACCAACAGTATATAATTAATGATTCTACATGTCTCATGTTCTATGAGAACAACCATAACATGTCATACATCAATACAGTACAACAAAAAGCAGGGTAAAGCAAAACAAAACAAAATAGATGACATCGGCATCGTGAGCCTAGGCTCGGTCCCATGCCCTCCTACTCCTCATCAACAGTCAAGTACCTGTGTAGGGACTCTTCCCCTATCCACACATGCAGAAACTTAATCTGTTTGGGCCTAAAAGTGTGACCCAAATAGGGTGTGAGAAATATATCTCAGTAGGCACCCACCAAAGGCTTGTGCCCAACTGTGTGTAAAAATGCAAAAACAGTGCGGAGTAGTAAAATGCAATAAACTAAGAAGTACTCAAAAGTAACTAACTTAATAGTTATATTGACATTTAATTATTCATTTAATTCATTTAATATAGTAACATTATGTTCTCAACATCACCAAGTCCTTAGGCCAACCAGAACCGTGCCCTCAGGCTTAAATAGTGAACCACGCCCTCAGGCTTGCCCTCAGGCTATACAAAATCCAACCCGCAGGTATTGACCTCAGGCGTAATTGAAATTTCCCTCAGGAATAGGAAGTGTTTCCCTCGGGCATAGAAGTCTAGCCCTCAGGCATGAAAGGTTTCCCTCAGCGAAATACTACAGCCCTCAGACTAAATAGTGCAGTGCCCTCAAGCTAATCACAACAACGCCCTCAGGATAAATACAACAACGCCCTCAGGCTAAACAGGGAACCGGGCCATGAAAAATAGGTAAAAAAGCAGTAACAAGAAATTACTCTCAAGGCAATACTATAATTACTACTTTGAAGGCATACCCTCGTGTATCCTGACCAAATGGCTAAACAGTGGAACACACCCATAGGGTGGTTCCGGATACAAACAACGATCCCAACCGACATTTTAATATCATATTTAAATACCTAATCAATTATAGGTGTTTAAATATAGAAACGGACTCAGCCACATGACACCCCAACATGGGTTCGTGGCACAAGAACGCACAAAACACACAACATCTGGAAAAACAAACACCAAGCCACCTACCTTATAGACCAACGAACGTTATACCCGAACGCCGACTCCAGAAACGCACAAGAATGGCGTATATCTGACGAAGAACAAAACCCATTCAAACTTAAATAACTTTCCCTCTGGAAAGAATTGGTAATAAAGGTACCCTGAGGGAAGAGGGCTTACCGTGCGGTTCCAACGAGATCGTCCGAAGCCGAATCGGATTCCAGACGAACACCCGATGGATCTTGAAAGGTTCAGTCGTCCTCCTTGGCTCCAAAACGGCTCAAATGACTCCTCTTTCAAATGAGGAGGCTAATGCCTGTTTTAAGCCGAAAAAAGAAAGTACATGGTGTGTACTTCTGAGTACACGGCGTGTACTTCTTTAATTTAACTATTCCTCTGGCAGCACCACCACACTGTTCATCCGTCGACATGAGTACATGGCATGTACTCCCATGTATACAATGTGTACTGTCACCCAGCTAGTGGGTACTCCACCGACTTACTGTTTTAGCCTACTGAATGACTACACGGCGTGTAAGGTACCACTACACAGCGTGTAGTTGGTTCCTACACCATTCATCACCGACATGGCTACACGCCCCGTGTACTCATCCCTACACAACCTAAAGTACACGGTGTGTTGAAAAAGTACACGGCGTGTAGTTCCAAAATATAGGATATTTCCCCATTTTCCATAATTTTATAAAAAAACTTAAGGAAAAGAGAAAAGAAGAATCCCGTACGTCAAAACTAAGAATCGGGTTCTTACAAACTTCCCCCCTTATACCAATTAATCCCCGAATTGCCTTCCCAAGGGTTGTGACGATATATCCGTGAACAACTCTGGCCACTGAGCACGTACGTCGGCCTCCCGCTCCCAGGTCTCGTCCTGCACTTGACCATGTTTCCATAATACCTGTATGAGAGGAACTGACCGGCCTCAGAGAACCTTCATGCTCCTGTCAATGATACGAACCAGATGCTCCTCAAAGGACACATCATGCTGAAGCTCAAACTCATCTGGATGAAAGGTGTGATACGGGTCTGAATGATAGCGGCGTAACTAAGGTACAAGGAAGACGTTGCGCATGGCTCGGTACCGCTGCGGTAACTGCAACAAATAGGAAACTTGCCCGACTCTCTATAGAATATCAAATGGCCCCACATACCTCGGTGAAATCTTACCATGTCTCCTGATCCGCTTGTGTCCTAGCCTCGTCAAAACACACAAGAAAACCTGATCCCCAACCACGAACTCTAAGGGTCGTCTCCGGCCATCAGTATATGACTTCTGTCGAGACTGCGTGGTAGCCATCCACTTCTGAATCAACTAGACCTGCTCAGATGTCTCCTGCACGAGTTGTGGCCCCAGTAAATCTGCCTCACCTGCCTCTAACTAGCACAAAGGTGATCGGCATGGCCTACCATATAAATCATCGTATGGTACCATATCGATAGTTTCCTGAAAACTAATGTTATAGGAAAACTCAACTAAGGGTATATTCTTCTCCCATGATCCCCCATAGTCTAGGACGCATGCATGTAGCATGTCCTCAGGAACCTGTATCGTATGCTCTGACTGGACATCGGTCTAAGGGTGGTATGATGTGATCATAAGAACCTGTGTACCCAGCGCCCTCTGAAAACTCTTCCAGAAACGAGACGTAAAGCGGGCATCCCTATCAAAAACGATAGAATGCGGGACCCCATGAATACGTACGATCTCTCGGATATACAACCTTCTAAGCTCGTCCACACCGAAGGTCTCCTTGATCAGAAAAAAGTGGGCTACCTTCATGAGTCTTTCCACAACAACCCACATGGCGTCATTGCCACGGGGTGACCTCGGCAATCCCATCACAAAATCCATCGCGACGCCATCTCATTTCCACTCTAGGATGGGTAACTACTGTAACAACCCATCTGGTCTCTGATGCTCCACCTTCACCTGCTGATAGGTGGAACACCTCATAACAAAACCAGCGATCTCTCTCTTCATACCCGGCCACCAGTACTGATGCCTCAAGTCACAGTACATCTTGGTAACCCCGGGATGAACTGCCCAAGTTGAAGCATGAAACTCCTGCATCAGCTTCTCATGTATATCCCCCGGAACCCATACTTTTCCACGGAAACACATGACCTCATCATCTCCCATCATCCAACTAGGAGAAGGGTCCCCACTTTCCACAGACTCCCGCAGAACTAGGCCTTCTGAATCAGATAGCTATCTCATTCTAACTCTATCCTGGAGGGTAGAAGTCACATATAAAGATGAAAGATAAGTCTGCCCCTGACTGTCGTGCACCTCCAGATGCATCTCAGTGAACAAAGCCATAAGCTCCCACTCACCACTGGCCTCCTGCACTTCCTGTATCTGAGTCTTCCCGATCAGTGCATCAGCTACTGCATTACCTTTACCAGGTGTGTTGGCAAGCTCAAAATCAAAGGACTGCAGGTACTCAACCCACCTTCTCTGCATCAGATTCAGGTCACGCGGAGTAAAGATATACATGAGGATTTTGTGGTCTATGAAAACAACAAAATGCTTTCCCAACAGATAATGTCTCCAACAGCGCAACACATGTAGAACTGCAGCCAACTCGAGATCATGCGTCGGGTAATTCCTCTCATGTGGCCTCAACTACCGAAACTCGTACGCAACTACTTGGTCTCCCTGCATCAAAATGGCTCCCAGACCAATCCCTGATGCATCACAGTAAAATATATAGATATTCTCCTGCTCTGGGAGTATGAGGATTGGTGCTGATATCAACCTTCCCTTCAGGTCCTGAAAATCTGTCTCGCAAGCTTCTGACCAAACGAACTTCACACCCTTCTTAGTTAGACACGTCAAAGGCGCTGCTAAGCGGAAGAAGTCCTGTATGAAGAGTCTGTAGTAACCAACCATCCCTAAGAAACTCCATATCTCAAACATGTTCTTAGGCTGCTCCCAGGAAAATATGGCTCTCACCTTCTCTGGGTCTACTGAAACTCCTGCCTCTGAGATGATATAACCCAGGAAGGGAATCTGGTCCATCCAAAAGCGGCACTTCGAGAGATTATCATATAGCCAATGCTATCTCAGTATACTCATTATGATCTCAAGATAGGTGGCATGGTCATTTCAAGTGCGAGAGTACACCAAGATGTCGTCCATGAATACTACCACAAAAGAATCAAGATACGGATGGAACACACGATTCATTAGAGCCATGAAAACTGCTAGCGTGTTCGTCGGTCCGAACGACACAACCGTATACTCATATATACCATAACTACTCATAAAAGCTATGAGGGGTATATCATATGGTCTAACTCGCAGAAGATGATATCCGAATCTCAAGTCAATCTTCGAGAACACTCATGCTCCAAGAAGCTGATCAAAAAGATCATCTATCCTCAGCAAGGGATATCAGTTCTTAACCGTCAACTGGTTCAGATTCCGATAATCCACGCAATGTCTGAGGGTACTGTCCACCTTCTTCGCGAAAAGGACCAGAGAACCCCAAGGATAAGTACTGGGTCGGATGAAGCCCTTTTCCTGCAACTGCTCTAACAGTCTCTTGAGCTCCTTCAACTTAGGTGTAGCCATCTTATAAGGAGGAATGGACACCGGTGCTACTCCTAGCACAAGCTCAATAAATAAATCCACCTCACGCACCGGAGGTAGACCCAAAAAGTCATCCGAGAATACATCCCTGAAACGATCAACATCTGGAGGGAAATCTGTCTAACAAGTCCCCTGATCATCCAGATATAAACTCACAATCTGATCTGTGACTCCACCTCGCCCATGATGCTTTGGTCCAACTCGACTTGCCTGAACATTCCACTCTCCCTTGTATAGAAACTCTCCGCCCTCTGGTGATGTGAAACTCACCCTGCGACGATAGCATTCCACAAAGGCTTAATATGGAACCAACCAGTCCATCCCGAGAATGAAGTCATAATATGTCATCTCCAATACATAGAGGTCCCAAAGAAAGTGACACTCACCAACCTCAAGGGGGCACTCCTTGCACTGATGCACACCGGCCGTTCTAGTCCCCAATGGAGTGTCCGACATCATGACATCGGAAGAAGAAGAAACACAGAGCCGAATGATCTCCACAATGGGCACATATATAAAATTATGTGTATCACCGATAATTACTTCATATAAGAAAGAAGCTACTAGAATAGTACCTCTGACTATCGAAGGTCCGGGATCCTGCTCCTGCTGGGTCTGTTGCACTGCATATGCCTGCCTAGTGCCGCGGCCCTACGACACAGTCTGGCTACCCTGAGCCATCCCGCCCTGCTGCCTCTACGATCCTTGTGTCTGGCTACCACAGACACGATCACCATCTCTACATGCACACACTAATGTATTCCAGTTCCCCGACTGGTAAGAAGCCACCGGTCTTGCTCCCGCAAGCAGAGTCTGCACAGAACCCCTCTCACTAGCCACTGGTGGAAATGACTTAGAAAAGCGCTACAGATGACCCATGTTGCCGCAAGCTCGGCACTCCACTGGGCCTCGTGAGCACTGCGGTCTCTTGTTCCCCTCTCTTCCACACTGGTAGCACCTGATCGGACCACCTGAAGATGCTACCAGGCTGGTACTGCCACCCTATGAAAAGTCCATCTGTCTCTTCCTCTTGCTAGTAGAAATAGTACCAGTAACTGGTGCTAAACTGCCCTGGCCCACACCATTAGAATCCCGCAGGTTCCTCTCTATGATCAACGCCTGGTTCACAATAGCGTGTACAGTAGGCAACCTAAAAACATTCACTAGCACTCAGATGTCATACCGAAGACCATCCTCAAAACGTCTGGCTCTCAACGTCTCATCACCCACCAGAACTGGTGCAAAGTGATAAAGATCCATAAAACAAGAATAATAGTCCATCAATGACATAGCGCGCTGATGTAGATTCATGAACTCTCGATCTCTATCTGCCCTTAGCGTCTCGGGAAAGAAGAAGTCATAGAAGACTGCCTGAAAATATTCCCATGCCATGTCTTTGTGATGCTCTAGTTGGGTGATAACATCCCACCACCTCTTGGCAGAATCACGCAACATGTATGTCACGATCTTGACCCTCCTCCTTGGAGGCGTCTCAAGATGCTCGAAAATAGTCTGCATCGACCCCAACCAAGACTCCGCAGCCTATGGTCCGCCATCCCCTGTAAACGTAGGCAGATGATGCTACTGAAAGATACGTGTCAGCTCAGCCATAGATGTGGCAGCCTGCGGTGCTCCCTGAAAGGTCTGCATGAACCACATAAAGCCTTCACGGAACTGCGCCTCGGCGCCTGTGTCCAGTATAGAAGCTGGCACCGTATCTGGTTCTACTGGAGGATCTACTGGTAGCCCATGGCCCACCATCTACGGTGTAACGACCCAAAGTTTCATTAATGGAAATCCCTCTTGATCTAATTAAATGTCTCTTTATATTTATATAAAATGTCAACTTAATTGGTTTTATGATAAGAATTTTTACCGTTTATAATATAGCCGTTGAACAGCGATCACATGATTAGTATAAATATAAGGCTTTAATGCAACCAATTTTACTTAGACAAAAGAAGCGATGGCCTCGTCCAGTAGAATTTCTCCGTACAAAGCCCATTTGTCAGAGCTCGGAAAAGAGGTGGCGTCTTTGGGCTTCGCCCTTGACCAAGCCCAATCTTAGCTTCATCTTTTTAAGCTCGAATGTGACCGTCTACAGGAAATGTGGAAGTTGATTGAAATTACCACTCATGCAATGCTATCCGAGCCATCCCAAGATTCTGTCACCATCGCACACCTTACCCTAAGGTCTTATGCAGCTGTTTTAAGGGGTTATGTAACAAATAAGTATTAAAATGTTCATGTACATTATTTTTTATATAATAATGAATATAATTTCTAGTCATTTTTTGATACATTGTAAATAGTTTTTAAAGTACAAATAGTGTTTTTAGTTATTATTTAACTGATAATTCTATTTTATTAAGTTTAGGGATTTTTGAATTAAATAATATTTTAATAAAATATTATTATTATTATTAATTTAATTTTTATTAAATATAAATGATCTGATAATTTAATGAATGCAATTATAATTTTTATTAAGGTTTGAAAGCCATTTCTGTCCAAACCTGTGAATTTTAGATAAATGTCGGTTTTTATTTTAAAAGTGAAAATTATCATATTTAGAAAATTATTTAGATAAAATAAATGTTATTTTTGGAATCAGGATGACAAAATTATCCAACGGTGAATTTTTCATAATTTTCTGATACAGTCAAATTTTTGAGTAAAAATTAAATATCGTTTAAATATATAATGCGTTTTATGACATCATAATGACCCAATAGTGTTGTAAAAAAATACTATAATCTTTATGTTCGTCCAATATATGTTTTAACATTAAAATAATGTGATTTTGGGTTGGTTTAACTTACTTTTCAAAGCATTAATGGACCCCTCAAAACTTATTCAACACCTAGCCTTTTTAAATTAATTTCCATGGGAGTGTGACTCACCTCCACATAAGCAACCCTAATATTTTAAGAAGTTCGGACTTTGGCATTATAAAATATTTTTTTCCTCTTCCCTTTTCCAAAAACCGTGGGCAAAAACCATGGGGTGGTTTGTGGTTTGGATTAATTTAATATAAGGGGTCCCAAACCTAAATAATAAATAATTCCCTCACCTTTCCTATATAAACCCACTCATGCTCCCACTTCCTCCTCACTTAAATCCTTTGGAGTTCATCCAAAATTTTCCCTATTCTCTCTATAATCCTCCCAAGGTGCCCCAATTTCCCAATAATCCTCTTACATGCCTCTCTCTAGCCTTTGGAAGCACACTTCCAAGTAAGGGTTTTTTCTTCCATTCTCATTTTTGTCCAATTTTCTTTAAGTTGTTTTTCCCTTTTAATTTCAATTATGAATGTTGGTTTATGGTTTTGAACCTCCCTCATACTTCCCTCTTTATGTTTTAATGATGGGATACCCATTTCTCTCTCATTAAATTCCTCCCATGTACACCCGTTACTATGCCGAAATTCCTAAATAAAATTCTCTCTCCTCTTTTACATTCAAGAAATGTTTTTGTATCATGAATCTAATTTCTATTACAATTGTTGGGACATGTATCTATACGACCCCTAAATTTCCATTACATGTAAATTTAATTAGGAACCCCTTTCTCTCTCATCAACCATTTTTATGAATTCTTATGTCGAGTCGTTACGCTGCCGAAATCGCACTGATTTTCTAAGCCAATATCATTGTGTAGTGAATACCATGCCCATTTATCCATCAAGGGTATTCACATTTATGAAAATTTACATATTGATTATAAATTTTCATGTATGAATTCCACATTCCTTTATCATGCAATAAATTATTATGTTTTATGAATCCATGTTTTATGATCCATGTGGCACACTTATGCATGAAATGAAATGTTTATGAAGGGTGCGCCCTTATAGCGCTCCAATGGATTGGGTAAAGTATAGTATCATGATATGTCATGTGAAATGAGTGTTGAATCATGCTAATTCAAGTGCAATGAGGGTTTACTCATGCTTTATGTGCAATGGGGATTTACTCATGCTCCATGTGCAATGAGACTTGGCTCATGCTAATTCCATGTTAAGTGTTGTTGCCACATTTCCATGTTATGATTATCATGCTTTATAATGCCTTTATGTTCATGTTTCTCTTATGCTCTATTGATATTCCTATAGTCTAACATGTATTGTACTTCTCATGTTATTCCATGTGTACTCCCTTACTGGGCTTTATAGCTCACCCTTTTCTTATGCACGTCCTCAGGTAATCCCATGCAATGCTAAGTACGTGAGAATGTAGTGGTCATGTAAAGGAAGTTTTCAATAAAGATGTTGTATTTAATGTTTTAAGTTTTTATGTAATGGTCCTAATCCACAAAGACACTAAACCTCTCGATATTATTTGTTGTATCAAGTGAAGTTTTATGTAATAAATCATGTTTATGTTTGTAATAAAAGCAGGGTTTTCATAGTTGGTATCTGAGGGAGGTTTAGTTATTTTTTGGATTAGGAAACCCTTGTAAAGCCTTAGAGACAAGACTAAGTATAATAAAAACATCCCTAATTTTTGGTATGTACTGAGTAAGTGGTTTATCAAACAAATACATCCCTGTCTGGATACGAGCAGGTAGAGGTAGCTCTGGCACAGATGTATCCTAGGGGTAAAACCTGAAAACACCGCTTTGAGCTAAACTCGAACGGGAACTGGTGCACGACAACGGGCCTTGCTGCACTTTTGGTTATGACACTACCGGGGGATATGTTTTGATAAATTCACAACCTTATTATGAACCCTTATTAAGGTAAAAATTCCCCTAAGAATATATGTTAGAAAGTAGATCATGAAAAGCCTATATTGAATCCTATAGACTCATGAGTTAAGGAAATGAATGTTTATTTATAATTCATCAACTTTTTTCTTTGGATTACTCTTTATGTGTTACCCCTAACATTCCTTTTATTCCAGCTAATGGTTGGTAATAGGAGGAATCGGGCTAACAATCGATGTGAAGATCAGTGTGATGATTGTACTAATGAGATGCCCAATCCAATGAGAGTGGGAATCACGAACTTTGTCATGCTTCTCTCTCAGCTAACTCAAGCATTCAATATAATCACAGGTCAAGAGGAACGTTCAACCCCCCCTAATAAAGAAAAAGTCGCTATCGAGAGATTCATGAGACAAAGGCCTCCTACTTTAGTGGATCATCTGATCCCACGATCACTGAACAATGGATCAACTCCATTGAAAAGATCTTCTCCATCCTTCAATGTTCTGAACAAGAGAAGGTTCTCCAGGATACCTATCATATGGAGGGTGAAGCTAATCAATGGTAGACGTTGATCAAAATTACGAAGCCTGAGGAGGAGATCGAGGCGTTGGAATGGAAGGATTTTTGGAAGATGTTTTTCGATAAATATTTTCCACGAAACCTCTGGCTTAAGATGAAAAGGGACTTCCTTTCCCTCAAGCAAAAAGATGAAAAATCTGTTGGAGCGTACGAGGAAAACTTCCCAAGGCTGGCACGATATGCTTCTGGATTTGTCGTTACCCCCGAATGCAAGGTTGGCCGCTTCTTTGGTGGGATGAAGCCTAGCTTGCGGAAGGAATTAGCGATCCGTGACATCGACAGCTATGAGGAAATTATCTGATGTGCCCTCAAGGTCGAAATAGAGATTGGGGAATCACAGGGGTATCATGGGGACAAGAAGGATAAGGTGGACTTCAATGATGGTGGTTCGATGGATAAATCCAACAGTGCTAAGAAGATCCAGCACCCAACTTGCCAAAAGTGCGGAAAGAAGCATCCTGGAAATTGCCTTAAGGGGACGAGAAAATGCTTCAGGTGTGGAAGAGAGGGGCACCTAGCTGTTAACTGTCGGCATGAAAGACCCACGGTTGCAACAGAGTAGGGGAACGCTTCGTTCGAACCTCAACGTGTTGTTCAATGCTACAAATGCAAAGAACCAGGTCATTTTTCAAATTAGTTCCCTAATCCAAGGGTTTTCGGAGGCGACTAACAACCTCCAAGGCAGCAAGGAAGATATTTTGCCATCACTTATGCCGAAGTGAACCCCAACAACGAAGTGGTGACATGTACGCTAGTTATTCATTCAAGAATAGCGAACATACTTTTTGATTCAGGTTCTATGCATTCTTTTATATCTCGAAAGTTTAGTAGAACAATCCCAACACCACCACAAATCATGGAAGTAAAGATGTCGGTGAGTACGGAAAATCGGGCAATCATTGCATATCATGAATATAAGTCCCCCCCTATTATAATCTGTGGATTGAATTTCCCATTGAACCTCATCATACTCCCTCTGGTGGAATTTGATGCAATTCTTGGAATGGATTGGCTTTCCTTATATAGAGCCAATATAAATTGTCGGGAGAGGGAAATCACACTCCAAATGGAGAATCGACCCCCGATTATTTACAAGTGTTAGGAGGAAGATGAACCTCTTTTAGCTACATCATCTCAAGCATGGATATTACTGCCTTATGAGCACGTGTATCTGGCTCAGATGATTGAGTCCAAGGAAGAATCCATCCTAGAAGAAATGCCTATTGTGAGGGAATTTGATGAAGTGTTTCCCAAGGAACTGCCAGGTCTTCCTCCTAGAAGAGATGTTGAGTTATCAATTGAACTTATACCTAGGGCGCTACCAATATCCAAGAATCAATATAGAATGGATGTTGTTGAGCTTGAAGAGCTGAAGAAACAACTACAATAGAATCTGGATAAAGGGTTTATACGCCCAAGTGCTTCACCATGGGGTGCACCGATCCTCTTCGTCAAGAAGAAGGATGGGTCAATGCGGCTCTGCATCAATTATCATGAACTTAACAAAATCACGATAAAGAACAAGTATCCTCTCCCAAGATTCGATGACTTGTTCGATCAGCTGCATGGAACAAAATACTTCTCTAAGGTGGACTTGCGGTCGGGATATTATCAAGTAAGGGTGAAGAAGGAAGATGTCCCCAAGACTGCTTTTCATATAAGATACGAGCGCTATGAACTCATATTAATGCCTTTCGGACTCACCAATGCTCCATAAATCTTCATGGACTTAATGAATATAGTCTTTAGAGATTACCTAGACAAATTTTTGGTAGTCTTTATAGATGATATTCTAATATACTCCAAAACAAAGGAGGATCATGAGGAGCATTTAAGAACTGTACTGGAGACTTTGCGCAAGGATAAGCTCTATGCAAAGTACATCAAGTGTGAGTTCAGGTTGAAGTAAGTCTCATTCTTGGGCCATATCATCACAAGAAATGGGATATCTATGGATCCCTCCAAAACAGATGCAATTGAGGGATGGTCGAGGCCAACATCAGTAATGGATATCCATAGCTTCTTGGGGTTAGCTGGATATTATCGACGATTTGTGAGAAATTTCTCATGATTTTCCAAACCTCTTACCAAGATAACTCGGAAGGGAGTAAAGTTTTCTTGGAGTGATGAATGCAAAGAATGCTTGAAGGAGTTGAAAATGAGGCTTATCACTGCGCCCGCGCTCACATTACCCACAAGTGGGGAACTTTTTGTGGTATTCAGTGATGCTTAAAATAAGGGCTTAGGCTACGTGCTGATGCAGAATGATAAAGTGATATCCTATGCCTCAAGGTAGTTGAAAATCCATGAGTGAAACTATCCAACACATGATCTGGAGTTGGCGGCTATGATCTTTACCTTGAAAATATGGCGGCATTATCTCTATGGAGATAAATGTGAGAAATATACTGACCACAAGAGTCTTAAATATATATTCACATAGAAAGAGCTTAAGATGCGCCAGAGAAGATGGATAGAGCTCATCCAGGATTATGACTGTTCAATACATTACCACCCAGGGAAAGAGAACAAGGTGGAAGATGCCCTAAGTAGAAAAGATCCAGCGATTCTATCAATGATGAGAATTGAGAAGGATACAATCTACTTAGACTTGATGAAGATGTACATGGGAATCATAGATAAGGGAACATCATCAATCCTTTCACAAATGATTGCTCAACCATCTCTTTTGGAAAGGTTAAAGGATTCTAAAATAGATGATCTGGGAATTCAGTAAAAAGTGGAAGCTATCAAAAAGGGGAAATCCTCAGATTTTAATGTTAATGAAGAAGGAATTGTGCGGTTTGAGAAAAGACTATGTGTTCCATCAAGTATGGAGCTGAAGAAGGAACTTTTGGATGATGCACATAGTTAAAATTTCTCTATTCACCCAGGGAGCACAAAGATGTATCGAGACCTCCGAGAAAAATTTTGGTAGGATAATATGAAGAAGGAGATCGCTGAATATATATAAAAGTGCCTGGTGTGTCAGCAAGTGAAGACAGAGAGGCAGAAGTCTAAGGGGATGATGCAACCATTGCCCATACCCGAATGGAAATGGGAGAACATCACCATGGACTTTGTCATCGGACTTCCAAGGACATCCAAAGGAAACAATGCAATCTGGGTTATTGTGGATCGTCTTACAAAGACTGCACACTTCATTGCTATTCGGGAGGATTTCTCATTGGATCAACTGGCACATATATATTAGGAAAGTGGTAATGTTGCATGGAGTACCACTATCTATTGTGTCAGATCGAGATCCAAGATTCACCTCTATGTTTTGGAAGAGTCTTCAACATGCTCTGAATACTGAACTGAACTTCAGTACGACCAATCATCCTCAAACTGATGGCCAATCTGAGCGGACTATCCAAACACTTGATGATATTTTGAGAGGCTGCTCAATGGAATTTAAAGGAGGATGGGATCAACATCTTCCTCTTGTTGAGTTCTCTTATAATAACAGTTTCCACTCGAGCATCCAAATGTAACCATATGAATCCCCGTATGGGAAAAGGTGCGGAACACCGGCATGTTTGGATGAGGTTGGTGAACGTAAGCTGCTTGAACCAGAAATGGTCGAGGAAATGGTGGAGAAGGTGAAAACCATTCAGCAGCATATCAAGGCAGCTCAGTGACGACAGAAGAGTTATGCAGATAACCGTCGATGAGACCTTGAGTTTAAAGTTGGAGACATGGTTTTTCTACGCATATCTCCATGGAAGAAGGTCATGAGGTATGGAATGAAATGGAAGTTAAGTCCAAGGAACATCGGCCCCTTCGAGATTCTTGATCGTGTCGGGGCTATGGCCTATTGACTAGCACTTCCCCTACTATGGACAAAGTAAATGATGTCTTTCATGTATCCCTCTTAAGGAAGCACATACAGGACCCTTCACAAGTACTCTCTTCTGAGGTGGTACAATTGGAAGATGATATTTCTTTTGAGGAGCAACCAGTGAAGATCTTAGATCATAGAGAAAAAGTTCTATGAAATAAGACAATGCCCCTCGTCAAGGTGTTTCGGAGAAACCACAAGTTTGAAGAAGCGACTTGGGAATCGGAGGATATGATGAATCCGAGTTACCCACAATTGTTTTAGTGTGGGAAAAGGAAAATTTCGAGGGCGAAATTTCTTTCAGGGGGAATATTGTAACGACCCAAAGTTTCATTAATGGAAATCCCTCTTGATCTAATTAAATGTATCTTTATATTTATATAAAATGTCAACTTCATTTGTTTTATGTTAAGAATTTTGACCGTTGCTAATATAGCCATTGAATAGTGATCACATGATTAGTATGAATATAGGGCTTTAACACATCCAATTTTACTTAGACAAAAGAAGCGATGGCCTCGTCCAGTAGAATTGCTTCGTACGAAGCCCATTTTTCGGAGCTCGGAAAAGAGGTGGCATCTTTGGGATTCTCCCTTGACCAAGACCAAGCTGATCTTCATCTTTTCAAGCTCGAACGTGACCGTCTATGGGAAAAGTGGAAGTTGATTGAAATTACCACTCGAGCGATGCTATCCGAGCCACCCCCAAGAGTCTGTCACCATTGCACACCTTACCCTTAGGTCTTATGAAACTGTTTTAAGGGGTTATGTAAAAAATAAGTAGTACTATGTTCATGTACATTATTTTTTTGTATATAATAATGAATATAATTTCTAGTCATTTTTGATACATTGTAAATAGTTTTTTAAGTACAAATAGTGTTTTTAGTTATTATTTAACTAGGAAATCTATTTTATTAAATTAAGGGATTTTTGAATTAAATAATATTTTAATAAAATATTATTATTATTATTAAATTAATTTTTATTAAATATAAATGATATTATAATTTTATGAATGCAATTATAATTTTTATTAAGGTTTCAAATCCATTTCTATCCAAACCTGTAAATTTTCGATAAATGTCAGTTTTTATTTTAAAATTGAAAATTAACATATTGAGAAAATTATTTAGATAAAATACATTTTATTTTTGGAATCAGGACATCGAAATTATCCAACGGTTAATTTTTCATAATTTTCTGAGACAGTCAAATTTTTGAGTAAAAATTAAATACCGTTTAAATATATGATATGTTTTATGACATCATAATGACCCAATAGTGATGTAATAAAATACTAAAATTTTTATGTTCGTCCAATATATGTTTTAACAATAAAATTATGTGATTTTGGGTTTTTTTAACTTACTTTTCAAAGCATTAATGGACCCCTCAAGACTTATTCAACACCTTGCATTTTTAAATTAATTTCCATGGGAGTGTGACTCACCTCCACATAAACAACCCTATTATTTTAAGATTTTCGGACTTTGGCCTTATAAAATATTGTTTTCCTCTTTCCTTTGCCAAAAATCATGGGTAAAAACCATGGGATGGTTTTTGGTTTGGATTAATTTAATATAAGGGGTCCCAAACCTAAATAATAAAGAATTCCCTCACCTTTCCTATATAAACCCACCCAAGCTCCCACTTCCACCTCACTCAAAGCCTTTGAAGTTCGTCCAACCTCTACCCTACTCTCTCTAGAATCCTCCCAAGGTTCCCCAAGCTCCCAAGAAGCCTCTCACTAGCCTCTCTCTAGCCTTTGGAAGCACACTTCCAAGTAAGGGTTTTTTCTTCCTTTCTCATTTTTGTCCAATTTTCTTTAAGTTGTTTTTCCCTTTTAATTTCAATTATGAATGTTGGGTTATGGTTTCGGACCTCCCTCATACTGACCTCTTTATTTTTGAATGATGGTAGACCCTTTTATCTCTCATTAAATGCCTCCCATGTACACCCTTTACTATGCCGAAATTCTGAAAGGAACTTCTCTCTCATCTATTACATTCAAACAATATTTTTGTATCATGAATCTAATTTCCATTAAAATTGTTGGGACATGTATCTATATGACCTCCTTATTATACATTACATTTAAATATTATGGAGAACCACTTTCTCTCTCATCAACCATTTTTATGAATTATTATGTCACGCCATTACACTGCCGAAATCGCACCGATTTTCTAAGCCAATGTCATTGTGTAGTGAATACCATGCCCATTCCTCCATCAAGGGTATTCAACTTTATGCACAATTACTTATTGATTATAAAGTTTCATGTATGAATTCCACATTCCTTTTTCTTGGAATAAATGATTATGTTTTATGAATCCATGTTTTATGATCCATGTGGCACACTAATGCATGAAATGAAATTCTTATGAAGGGTGCTCCCTTATAGTGCTCCAATGCATTGAGTAAAGTATAGTATCATGATACGTTATGTGCAATGAGTGTTGAATCATGCTAATTCAAGTGTAATGAGGGTTTACTCGTGCTTTATGTGCAATGAGGATTTACTCATGCTCCATGTGCAATGAGCCTTGGCTCATGCTAATTCCATGTTAAGTGTTGTTGCCACATTTCCATGTTATGATTATCATGCTTTATCATGCCTTTATGTTCATGTTTCTCTTATTCTATATTGATATGCCTATTTTCTAACTTGTATTGTACTCCTCATGTAATTCAATGTGAACTCCCTTACTGGGATTTATAGCTCACCCTTTTCTTATGCATGTCCTCAGGTTATCCCATGCAATGCTAAGTACGAGGGAATGTAGTGGTCATGTAAAGGAAGTTTTCAATAAATATGTTGTATTTCATGTTTTATGTTTTTATGTAATGGTCCTAATCCCCAAAGACACTAAACCTCTCAATCTTCTTTGTTGTATCAAGTGATGTTTTATGTAATAAATCATGTTTAAGTTTGTAATAAAAGAAGGGTTGTCATATCCAGAGCATACTCGTTGCTGCTCTCCTGGCGAACAACGTGTGGTCGTCTAGGCGGCATGACACTACAAGGTCAAAAAAATGCCTTAGAAAAAGATTATCAAAGACCGAAGAAAAAGAAACCCAAAAGGTAACTGGAGGAATAAGGAAATCAATATTTGCAAAACAAGACTACACGGCGTGTACAATGACTACACGACGTGTACTTGAATTCCCTTCCCCTGCTCGGGTCCTTCTACACGGCTAAGCCACACGACTCCCATTAAACAAAAACTAAACGGTGTGTATAATATCTACATGGCGTGTATGGTGTTATTTTCCAACTGCCCGTGTCATGTATGACACATCCGACTACTCGGCTTGACACTACACAGTGTGTTACACCCGCACACGGCGTGTACACCACCCTGTTTCCCCGCCACACGGCTAGGTCCACACAGTCTGTCCTCGGACAATACTACATGGCGTGTTTATGGAACGGTGACAATGACCCGGGTTGTTAGTTGCATGACCGATTCCCCAGGTCACACTACACGACATGTACATTAATGACACGGCGTGTTCTGTGAAGGAGTTCACCTACCCGTGTTGTTAGTTAAACGGTCAGACTCTGGGTCAACACAACACGGCATGTACATCAGCTACACGACGTGTTTTACCCAATCATTTCCCTACGTCGTGTCGCCGCCCACATGGTTTGTGACATGGGAAGAGACTAGACGACGTTTACTCAGGGTACACGACATGTACTCAAAATGTTCATTTTTCTTCCCGAACAGAAGGTCATACATGGTGTGTATAAAGATACTACACGGCGTGTATACTCGGTTTTCGGGTATTATGCCTCAGAAACATCCCCAGAACCCAGAAAATACCAAAAAAACAACACCTATGTGTCGAATTCCGACCTGTGAGGGCCCATACTCCCCAAAAATCAAATTTTGACATCTTATGTGTGTTATAACTAATAAACAATCAATGATACACCAAATTCCGGTCAATAGGGGCCCTTACTCCCCAAAAACCAAAGTTTGGCATCCATTCTATGAAATGATCACACAAAGTAGGTATTTTATCAGAGCAGCTATCACAACAGCAGGCTTTTATAGCACAACAACTATCACAACAACATGCAATTTCTAATGCACCTACATGGCATGGAAACAATGCATGGAATGTGATATATAGCATGTGCCTATATGATGAATGAGACGGCATACCCTCATCTCATCAGGTTACAACTAAATAGAACCCACAGATAAAATAGAAACAACACAATCCAAGTGCGTCACCCAACGGTGAAAACAAATCAACTGTAAAATTTGCAAAATCAATAAAATTGCAATATGAGGTAGACTGGATTTTCCCTGTACACGGGTTAGCTACGCCCGGGCACAACTTATTACCAACTACCGTCCATCCTATCCCTGACTACGGCTCCAAATAGTAAGTCAAAGAAAAAAAAATCCTCTGATACCACTTTTTAACGTCCTGGACCCAGTTTCCATGCAACGGGTGCCCCGAATCCGGTTCGCCACGTGACCTCAAGTGAATTTCCCTAAACACCAGAGGCTGCCGAATAGCAGCGATGGCCCAGGTCTGATTGTGGGGAAACTATTCCCTCATTTGTCAAAGTGCAACGTAGCGGAATACAAATAAAACATACAACGAACATCAGAAGCAGTAAATAATACACAACTGAAATAAACAACAACAATGGATATAACCAACAGTACATAAGTAATGATTCTACATGTCTCAAGTTCAATGAAAATAGCCAGAACATGTCATACATCAATACAGTACAACAAAAAGTGGGGTACAACAAAAGAAAACAAAACAGCTGACAGTGGCATCGCAAGCCTAGGCTCGGTCCCATGCCCTCATACTCCTCATAAACAGTCAAGTACCCGTGTAGGGACTCTTTCCCCTTTTCACACCTACAAAAACGTAATCTGTTTGGGCCTCAAAAAGTGACCCAAAAGGGTTTGAGAAATATATCTCAGTAGGTACCCACCAAAGGCTCGTGCCCAACTGTGTGTAAACATGCAACAACAGTGTGGAGTAGTAAAATACAATAAACTAAGCAGTACTCAAAAGTAACTAACCTAACAGTTATATTTCCATTTAATTATTCATTTAATTCCTCTAATATAGAAACATTCTGTGCTCAACATCACCAATCCCTCAGGCCAACCAGAACCGTGCCCTCAGGATTAAATAGTGAACCACGCCCTCAGGCTTTCCCTCAGGCTATACAGAATCCAACCCGCAGGTATTTCCCTCAGGCGTAACAGAAATTTCCCTCAGGCATAGGAAGTGATGCCCTCAGGCACAGAAGTCAAGCCCTCAGGCATGAAAGGTTGCTCTCAGGTGAAATACTATAGCCCTCGGGCTAAACAGAGCATTGCCCTCAGGCTAATCACAACAATTCCCTCAGGCTAAATACAACAACTCCCTAAGGATAAACATGTAATCGGGCCATGCCCAACAGGTAAACAAGCATTAACAAGAAATTCCTCTCAACGCAATTCTACAATTACTACTTTGAAGGCATATCCTTGGGTATCCTGGCCAAACGACAAAATAGTGGAACACACCCACGGGGTGGTTCCGGATCCAGGAAATGATCCCAACCAGCATTTTAATATCATATTTAAATACCTAATAAATTCTAGGTGTTTAAATATAGCAACAGCCTCCCCCACATGACACCCCGACATGGGTTCGTGGCACAAGAATGCACAAAACACACGACAGCTGGAAAAAACCCCAAGCCACCTACCTTATACGCCAACGAACGTTATACCTAAACGCTGACTCCAGAAACGCCCATGAACGGCGTAGATATGACAAAGAACAAAACCCATTCAAATGTAAATAACTTTCCCTCGGTAACAAATTGGTAAGAACGGAACCAGGAGAGGAGAGGGCTTACCCGTGTGGTTCCAACGTGATCGTCCGAAGCCGAATCAGATTCCAGACGAACACCCGACGGATCGTCAAAGGTTCGACCATCCTCATTGGCTCCAAAATGGCTCAAATGCCTCCTCTGTCAAATGAGGAGGCTACTTCCTGTTTTAAGCTGAAAAAACAAAGTACACAATGTGTAATTTTGAGTACATGACGTGTCCTTATTTCATTTACCTATTCCTCTGGTGGAACCGCCACACTGTTCATCCATCGACATGAGTACACGACATGTACTCCCGAGTATACGGCGTGTACTGTCGCCCAGCTGGCGGCTGCTCCACCGCCTTACTGTTTAAGCCTGCCGACTGACTACACGGCGTGTAAGGTACCACTACACAACATGTAGTCGGTTCCTACACCCTTCGTCACCGACATGGATACATGCCATGTGTACTCATCCCTACACAGCCAGAAGTACACGGCGTTTGGAAAATGTACACAGCGTGTAGTTCCAAAATTTAGGATATTTCCCCATTTTCCATATTTTCTTAAAAACACTTAAGGAAAAGAGAAAAGAAGAAGCTTGTACCTCAAAACTAAGAACCATGTTCTTACATAATTGATGTAAATAATAAATATAAAATGATAGTGATTCTGTATATATTATATACAATCAAATTATATATTATTTTAATATCAAAATAATGATATTGTTGCTCGTGCGTACGTACGGACTACCGTCTCCACGAACACAATGAGATTCATTCCCCATCGTATCCATTCATGTATAATTCTTATTTTATGATTAAAAATAATGTTTAAGGACTTGATATCATTCTGTATATGAGTAATATACATCCTATCCATAACAAACATGACTTATGTAAGAAAACATATAAAAGAAAATGAGTAAGTTAACATCTGAAACGACGATAATACTAAAATATTATTAACAACGCAATATTAAAAGATCATATATGATTTCATATTTATGTATATTATTATTGTATAATTTAATAACAAATATTTAAATATTATATAGGAGGCTAACCTACCCTCAACCAAGGATAATTACAAGGTAAGGGTTTATTTCACAATCTCTTCATTATCCGAGGTTGTTTGTAGGTAATTATCTACTGGGACCACTTTATCATCAACATCCATGTTTCTTAAAAATGTATTTCAAAACATTATTACTATTTTACAGAATATGGGTTAAAGTCACTTACACACTTGTTTGACTTTTTATAATAAATTTTTAAAGGAACCTTTTCATCGTTTTATAAACAAGGTCCTTTTTAACCTTTTTGTCAGAATTAAGGTAAGAATGTCTTTTTTTAACTTCTACAGTAGGTGTGGCTATTTTCTGCCGTTATAAAATCGTCGAAGGTTCCCATATAAGCTTATATTAATATTTTGAAATTAAATGTTTTATTTTATGATTATGTTACTTTTAAATGATTTCAAAATGAATATTTTAAGAATTTGTCCAAGGTAATCTTTATCAAGATCATATTTTTAAATGTTTTAAATATTTATCTTTCTAAATCATTTTAATTAATGTCCATGTTTTCAAACTGATATTAAGGATTTATTTATATAGAACTGAATGTTTTTAAATGATATTTCTTTTAAAAGGTTTCAAAGTGGTATGGGACACTTTGATCCAAAAATCACTTCTAAATTAATTCCATTAAAAATGTGTGACTTTTCAATGATTTCAAAAAAAGAGGTATTTCTCTCAAAAAGTTTTGGTTTCATCTATCTCAACATCCATTGATGGATTTTAAGCTTATGTGAAGTTGATTTATTATGATACAAAAATTCCATATTGTATTGAAGGTTTTGTGATATGTTTGACTGTGGATGTGTTATTTTTATACCATTCATGGTTTATGGATAATGTATTGACATTTCGTATGATAGTTTTAATATGAATGTTTATGTTATGTTTAAACCTGTTCATATGAAGAATGCATTGGACTTAGTAATTGATGGGTGAAGCTCGATATAGATCCTCGATGCATCGGTAGGTCTCATGAGACAAACAAGTGTCTTGGCACAAGGCCTTGACAAAATATTATTTGTAGTCTTGGCACAAGGCCTTGACTATGTGGTTATGATTGTCTGACATTATGCATTCCATCATTATGAATGTGGTTATTTATTTTGTATGTGATTATTCGACTAGTAGAATATCCATGTGAATAAGTAAATGGAATTATTTAATTTTAGTTTTTCCATATTATGAAGATTCTCTTATTTGAAAGGCTTTTGTTTTAGTTATACATTGTCTTAAATGTTTATGCTTATTTATGAAATTTTCCGCTATATTGTTATCCTTACGGAGCATCTGAGCTCACCCCTTTATATGTTTTACATTTCCCAGGATGTGAAGAAGTATTTTATGAATGACCTGCAGGGATACTATGAGGGGACAAGAGTGTGGTCTATGGAGACAATATGTTGTTGTAGTTTTTCACTTTATGATATAATGTAAACTTTATGAATGTATCTTGCGATTACAAGGATACTAAACTAATCGGTCTTTCGAGACGTGATTCCTTGTGATCATTCCAATGTTATGTAATAATGCACCGACTTTGGGTAACTGGGGTTGGGGCATTACAGTAGTCATTTGTAACGCCCCGACACCAGTTACCCAAAGTGGGTACATTATTAGATAACATTGGCATGATCCCAAGAAAGATCAAGTCTTGAAAGACCTATTAGTTTAGTAGCCTTGGAACAAGTAGATACATTCATAAAGATTACATTACATCATAAAATGAGAAACTACAACAATATAGTCTCCACAGTCCACACTCTTATCCCCTCATACTATCCCTACAGGTCATTCATAAAATACTTCTTCACATCCTGGGAAAAATAAAACATAGAAAGGGGTGAGCTCAAATTCTCAGTAAGGATAGCAATATAGCGGAAACATTCATAAATAAGAATAAACATTTAATCCAATGTATAACAAAAACAAAAGCCTTTTAAAACTTGAACTTCAGCATAATATGGAAGAAATAAAATAAAATAATGCCATATACATATTAGCATGGATATTATACTTGTCTAATAATCACATGCAATACCAATAACCCCTTTCATAATGATGGAATGCATAATGCCAGACTATCATAACCACATAGTCAGGGCCTCGTGGAAAGACTATAAATATGATTTTTTAAATCCTTATTCCAAGACACTAGTTTGTCTCATGATACCTACCAATGAATCGAGGAGTTATAACAGGCTCCACCCGTCACTTATTAAGTCCAATGCATTCCTCATATGAACAGGTTTAAACATAACATAAATATTCACATTAAAACTAGCATCCGAAATGTCAATACTTTCTCTATAAAGCATGAATGGTATAAATATAACAGATACATAGTCAAACGTATCACAAAACCTTCAATACAATATGGATGTTTTGTATCACAATAAATCAACTTCAAATAAGCTTAAAATCCATCAATGGATGTTGACATAGATGAAATCAAAACTATTTGAGTGAAATATCTCATTTTTGAAATCATTTAAAGTCACATAATTATAAAATAAAACATTTACTTTGAAAATTTTCTTATAAGATTGTAAGGGATGCTTCAAAGATTTCATAACAACAGAAAATTTCCGCACCCACCATATAAGTTAAAAAAACATTCTTACCTTAATTCTGTCGAAAAGGTTAAAAAGCACTTTGTTTGGAAAACGACGGAATGATTCCATTATAAACATCTTAAAAAAGTAAAACAAGGGTATAATTAAATTTAACCCATATTCATGTAAATAGTAAAAATGTTTTTAAATACATTTTTATGAAACATAGATGTGGATGATAAAGAATTTCCAGTAGATTATTACGTATAAACAACCTCGGATAATGAAGAGATTGCAAAATAAACCCTTACCTTGTAATTTTCATTGGTTGAGGGTAAGTTATCCTCCTGTATAATGGTGAAATAATTTTTATTAAATTATACAAGAATCATATACATTATTATGATATCATATATGATCTTTTAACATTTCTTTGTTAATAATATCTTAGAATTATCATCGTTTTAGATGTTATCTTACACGTTTTCTTTTATATGTTTTGTTACAAAAGACGTGTTTGTTATCGATAGGTTGTATATTATTCATATCCAGAATTATATAATGTCCATAAACATTATTTGTAATCATCAAATGAGAATCATACTTGAATGGATATGATGGAGAATGAATCTCATCGCGTTCGTGGAGACGGTAGTCCGTACGTACTCACGAGCAAAAATATCATTGTTTTTGAATTAAAATAATATATAATTGGATGGTATATCATATATACAGAATAATTTTCATGTTATATTTATTATTTACATGAATTAAACGTCATTATTATACCCATCCATATAATAATTTATTGAATAACAATTACACCATGATGTGGTGACGGTAAGTCGTACGTACGCACGTATGGTGAGATGTCATTCAAAGGATGGATAGAATACTGAATATGGTTATACCATAGAAAATCACAGTATATATAAGATAATGGAGTTATTATTTTAGAATGGGAATAACAAATAAAGAATAAGTTGAAGAAGAAGGGAACTTGTAAGAGGGTGGGGAAAACATTACCTCTTCTTCGGGGTCTTCCTTTTGATTTGATCAAAAGGGATCCTAAGGTTGGTTTTCTGATCAAACTAAGGCCTCTAGGTTGAAGTGAGGGAAGTTAAGAGAGTATTTGGGAAGGGTTTGGCCGATCCAAAAGGATTTTAATGTGTGAATTAGTGAGAAGGGGGAGTGCCCTTTTATAAGAGGGGTGAGGGGCACCATTGGAAAAGCTAGAAATATTATTTTATAATAAATTCATATTCGGTTTCTAATGGCTCCAAAGTGGATTATTTAATGTCTAAGGTGGGTATGGGTCGAAAAACACTCAACATATAGAATTTAGACAGGTTTGGGTCATTATATTAACCTTATATTTTAGTTTTAGCTCTTAGTTAATAAGTTTGACACTTACCATGTCACTTTGTATTTTTACATTATATAGTTAATAAACTTACTATATACCTCCAAGAGACCCCCCAAGTGGTCCATTAATGATACAACTATAATTATATAAGTCTCTTGGACAATCCTTAGATTTGTAGCAATTGAATATCAATTAATAATATAATATTTGTTTTAAAAACTCTTTTATGTCAATTTTGACACTATTTGGAAAATTGATTTTTGTGAAACTCATAACAGAATTATTACTTCGAAAAAAGTTAATTAAATAAATATTAACATGTCATATTAACCTATAAAATTAGTTTAATTCATTAAAAGTATCAAATTACAATTACTTCGATATTTTTAATATCAATTATTTTAATATTTTATTAATTAGGTAATTATTGCATCACCATTGTGTCATAAATAAATTAAATTATTTAATGTCTAAAAATTATAAATAAAATACCATTATGTAGGAAATATTTCTATATTTTTAATGAATATTTACAATAGAATTTATATTATGTATAACCCTATATTAATTTTTTTTTAGTAAATAAACATTGATTTTAACTCTTTTAACACTTCTTTGAATCAAATAATAATAAATGTCTTAATCTAATCCAAGTAGATCTAAATGATAATATTTTATTCGTAAGGTTGTTTTTGGTCGAGATACAATTTTCCAATAGAATTAGGACATATTTTAGGGTAATATTAATATCATTTTTACCCTTAATTACCCTATTTACTTTTAACCGTGGTAAATAAAAGTAAAAAGTTACTATTCACCAAAAATTATTTTCATCTCATTGAACAACATTTTACTCATTGATATTAACAGTGTCTCTTGGATTTTTGAAATTCCACTCACAGAAGCGGAAAAATTATGTTTTATGAAAAATTCAGTTTTTTAACTACCACTTAGTGGTTTCACTATTCATCAAAAAATGATGTTTTTCAGAAAAATACCAAAAATTTACCCTAGGTTAATTTCGATATTACGAATCCAAAAATGAAGTCCATTTTGAAAAATAAAATTTATAAACTTCAAAAAGTGGGTATTACTATTCATTACGGCTAGTTTGATTGGTTGTGGTGTGTTAGAACTCGATGTCACGTACAACACACACTATCTGATTATTCAAAGAGAAGAGTACCGTAGAAGCTTGGGGTGTTACATTCTTCCCTCCTTCAAATAATTTCTTCCTATAAATTTCTTGAATACTACCTCAGGAAAAGACTCGGTCGGTTCTTCATCATATGTTCCTCGGGTTCCCATGTTTCCTCTTCCATCTTATGGTTTCTCCACAAAACTTCAAAATTCCATCTTCATACCCAAATTCCTTCAATCTACCATCATTCACAGCTTTAATCTTCTTTTGAAATTCATCATCATCAGTCTGAGAACTTCTAATCTTTTCTAGTAAAGATGGTTTTGCAACCATTTGAAAAAGCACTAATGTTTCACCTTCAATGGTTATTCCCATGTCCATCTTCACTAGATCCATAAAAATTGGATCCCTTTCAATTCTCATATTGTTTAAAACTCCATGATCTTTTCTACTCAAAGAATCTGCCACCTTATTTGCCTTCCCCGGGTGGTAGTGTATCATATAATCATAATCCTTGAGTAATTCGAGCCATCTCCTTTGCCTCATGTTGACTTCTTTTTGTGATAAAATATACTTCAAACTCTAGTGATCAATATAAATCCCACATTTTTCAACATAGAGGTAGTGACTCCATATATTCAAAGAAAATATCACAACTTCTAACTCGATATCATGAGTAGGATAGTTTTTCTGATGAATTTTTAACTGTCGTGATGCATAGGAAATAACCCTATCATTCTACATAAGGACACAACCAAGTCCATTCTTAGATGAATCACTATAAATAACGAACCCATCATTCCCCGATGGTAGAGTCAATATAGGATCGTTGAATAATCTTCTCTTCAGTTATTTGAAACATTCTTCACACTCTTTTTTCCAAACAAATTTAACCCCTTTACGTGTGAGCTTTGTCAATGGGTTAGCCAACCGGGAAAAATTCTGGATGAAACGTCGATAATAACCTGCTAAATCGAAAAAACTATGTACCTCAGTTATACTTGTCGGTGCAGGCCATTCTTGGATTTCCTTGGTTTTAGAAGGACCAATAGATATTCCATCTTTAGAGACAATATGGCCAAGAAAAGAAATCTCCTGAAGCCATAATTCACACTTTCTAAACTTCACATATAATTCATGACTTATCAGAGTCTTCAGGATAATGCGCAAGTGATTTTCATGATCTTCGTAGATTTTGGAGTATACCAAGATATCATCAATAAATACCACAAAAATTCATCGAGATATTCCTTGAAAACTCTATTCATCAGATCCATGAATACATAGGGTGAATTAGTGAGCCCAAAAGGTATTACCGTAAACTCGTAATGCCCGTACCTTATTCGAAATGCTGTCTTAGAAATGAATTCCTTCTTCACACAAAACTGATGGTATCTAGATCGAAGGTAAATCTTTGAAAATTATTGAGCTCCATGAAATTGGTCAAATAAATCATCAATGCGAGGTAGGGGATACTTCTTCTTTGTTGTTATAGCATTGATCTCCCTGTAGTCGATACATAACCTCATAGATCCATCATTCATTTTAACAAAAAGAACAGGGGATCCCTATGGAGAAACACTAGGGAGAATAAATCCCTTATTATTCAATTCCTCAAGTTGTTTCTTTAGTTAAAATAATTCCACAGTGGCCATTCTATAAGGGGTCTTCGATATAGGCCTTGATCTAGGAATTAAATCATTGGAAAACTCAACTTCTCGTTCTGGAGGATGTCCAGGTAAATCTTCCGGAAACACATCTACATATTCTTTCACAATAGGTACATCCTCTATTTTAACATTCCTTTCCTCACACATTGTAATCTCATTCTCTTCCCCCCCAATAATTGAATTTAGTTGAGCTACTGGTGGTGGATCTAGATAAGAATTAGGTGGTGACTATTCTGCTCTAAAGATAAGGTGTCCCTTATCATCATCATCAAAAATCATATCCTCCTTATTCTTACAATAAATCATTGCATCAGGTTTCAAAATCTAATCCATACCGAGGATTATATCAAACTCAATAATAGGTATGACGATGAGATCATCGGATAAAGAACATTTATGTGCTCTAATGGGTAATGATTCACAAAATTTTGTTGCAATGATACTTCCCTTAGGAGTTTTAACTAACAACTCCCCTGTTAAATCAAATTGGAAATATCTAATTTTCTTAGCAAAATGGGAAGATATGAAACAATACGATTATCCAGAATCAAATAATGCATTTTCTAAACTTGAGGAAACCATTAAATTACCTACCACCACATCTTTCGAAGCTTCTACCTCAGCAGTAGTGATAGAATAAGTTTGGCCTTGATCCCTTGGCCTTTTCTGAGGTAAGTTCCCCTAACGCTTAGGAAATTCATTTGCATAATGTCCCATCTCCCTGCAATTGTAGCATTGGACATCAGTAGCTTCCTTCTTCCCCTTGCAATCACAAGCTTGGTGGCCTTTTTCACCACACTTGTAACATACTCCCATTCCTTTTAAGCAAGTACCGAGGTTTTTCTTCCCACATTTACCATAGGATGGATATTAAACCTTTCCCTTCTTCCCCTTATTTCCATTCCCAGATTGATCAGCAGATCTCTTCTTCTCTTTCTTTGCTTTAATGTCATAAGACTTAG
This sequence comes from Viscum album, assembly GCA_963277665.1. Taxonomy (NCBI): domain Eukaryota; kingdom Viridiplantae; phylum Streptophyta; class Magnoliopsida; order Santalales; family Viscaceae; genus Viscum; species Viscum album. The sequence goes on from OY728120.1 coordinate 763,081,427, forward strand.
AGAATTCCTTTTCTGTCTTAATAGCACATGAGGCAATGTCTTCGTATGATGAGAAGGATTGTGAGACTAATGCTCGACGGAGAAACGGTTTTAACCCATAAAATAAACGATCAATCTTACTTCTTGGGTTACGTATATAATCTCCAGAAAACCTTTCTAACCTTATAAAGTTAGCCTCATACTTTGTGACATTCTCATACTCCTTGTGTCTCAGACTCAGAAATTGCCTTTCCATATCTGGTCGATGGTCACGAGGAATGTATTTTTCTAAAAACAGATCATTGAAATCCATCCATTCTATATTTGATACATCATCATCTTACTTCAAGTTTTTAATCAATGACTACAATTTATGAGCATCTCTAGTGAGGCGATAAAATTCCTGACAACTTTGTCCTTTTCACTGCTCCCCAAAGCCTGAAATATTTTCTCTAGGAAACTTATCCATTTCTCAGCTACTAGTGGATTTATACTCCCATTTAATGTTTTTTGTTGTTTCCTCATGAAGTGTTCTAACATTGATCCTCCAAGATGTGGATCAGGGTGCTCCATACGGGTAAGGTTATTATTCATAACCTGAGTGAGTTGGCCCAGTATGGTGATTAGTTGATCAGCACCAGTTGCATCACCAGCTCCACTATAATTATCTTGAGTAGGAGGGAAATCCATACATGGAGTGCGTGCATTGATACTGTTTCAATTTCTTCCACTAGGCGCCATTTCTAAACAATGACATAAACTAGATCATTTTATGAATCAGAATACACAATTCCATACTTATAAAACTCTTAACAAAAATTGAACTATTTATGGATATAATCCATAATCATAAATTTTTTTTCTTTGATGAAGTATATACTCATAAACACTTCATAATGATTTGTAAAGAAAATGAGAGTTATCCTAAGCATATCCCCCGGGAGTGTCATAACCAAGAGTGCAATAAGGCCCATTATCGTGCACCAGTTCTCGTTTGAGTCTAGCTCAAAGCGGTGTTTTCGGGATTTACCCCTTGGTACATCTGCTCTAGAGCCTCCTCTACCTGCTCTTATCCATTCAGGAATGTATTTCTCGGAAAACTCACAAAATCTCTACAAAACCAATATTCTAGGAACTTCTTCTATACTAATCCTCAAAGTCCATATTAAATATTGGTTCTCTATTCAGAGTTTATCTAAATCTAGCTTCCAAGGTTTGTACTAAACTTTCTCTGACACCAACTGTAACCCTCGAACCCAGTTACCCAGAGTCAGTGCATTATTACATAACATTGGAATGATCACAAGAAAGATCAAGTCTCGAAAGACCAATTAGTTTAGTAGCCTTGGAATAACTAGATACATTCATAAAGTATACATTACATCATAAAATGAAAAACTACAACAATATAGTCTCCATAGTTCACACTCTTATCCCCTCATACTATCCCTGGAGGTCATTCATAAAATAATTCTTCACGTCCTGGGAAAAATAAAACATAGAAAGGGTTGAGCTCAAATTCCAAGTAAGGATAAAAATATAGAGAAAAATTTCATAAATAAGAATAAATATTTAAGGCAATGTATAAATAAAACAAAAGAATTTTAAAACTTGAACTTCAGAATAATATTGAAGAAATAAAATGAAATAATTCCATATACTTATTCACATGGATAATCTACTAGTCGAATAATCACATGGAATATCAATAACCACGTTCATAATGATGGAATGGATATTGCCAGACTTTTATAACCACATAGTCAAGGCCTCGTGCCAAGACTACAAATAATATTGTGTCAAGTCCTTGTGACAAGACACTAGTTTGTCTCATTAGACCTACTGATGCATCGAGGAGCTATAGCGGGCTCCACCTGTCACTTATTAAGTCCAATGCATTCCTCATATGAACAGGTTTAAACATAAAATAAATATTCGTATTAAAACTAGCATACGAAATGTCAATACTTTCTCCACAAACCATGAATGGTATAAAAATAAAACATCCACTGTCAAACATATCACAAAACCTTTAATACAATATGGATGTTTTTTATCACAATAAATCAACTTCAAATAAGCTTAAAATCCATCAAAGGATGTTGACATAGATGAAATCAAAACTATTTGAGAGAAATATATCTTTTTTGAACACATTTAAAAGTCACATAATAATAAAATAAAACATTTACATTGAAAATTTTCTTATAAGCTTGTAAGGGAAGCATCAATGATTTTAGAATGGGATAAAATAGCCGCACCCACGGTATAAGTTAAAAAAAACATTCTTACCTTAATTCTGTCGAAAAGGTTAAAAAGAACCTTGTTTGGAAAACGATGGAAATATTCCTTTATAAACCAATTATAAAAATTAAAACAAGGGTATAAATGAAATTAACCCATATTCTTGTAAATAGTAAAAATGTTTTGAAATACATTTTTAAGAAACATGGATGTGGATGATAAAGAAATACCGGTAGATTATTACGTATAAACAACCTCAGATAATGAAGAGATTACGAAATAAACCCTTAACTTGTACTTTTACTTGTTTGAGGGTAGGTTAACCTTATGTATAATGGTAAATTAATTGCTATTAAATTATACAATAATAACATACATTAATATGATATCATATATGATCTTTTAACATTGCTTTGTTAATAATATCTTAGAATTATCATCATTTCGGGTGTTAACTTACTCGTTTTATTTTATATGTTTTGTTACATAAGATATGTTTTTTATGGATTGGTTGTATCTTATTCATATTCATAATTATATCAAGTCCTTAAACATTTTTTTAATCATCAAATGAGAATTATAATTGAATGGATACGATGGAGAATGAATCTCATCGCGTTCGTGGAGACGGTAGTCCGTACATACGCACGAGCGACAATATCATTATTTTGACATTAAAATAATATATAATTGGATGTTATATCATATATACATAATCATTATAATGTTATATTTATTATTTACATGAATTACTCATCATTATTATACCCATCCAAATAATAATTTATTGAATAACAATTACACCACGACGTGGAGACGGTAAGCCGTACGTACGCACGTATGGTGACATGTCATTCAATGGATGGATAGAATACTGAATATGGTTGTACCATATAACATCACAATATATATAAGATACTGGAGTTATTATTTTAGAATTGTAATATCAACAAAAGAAGAATTTGAAGAAGAAAGGAACTTGAAAGAGGGTGGTGAAAACATTACCTCTTCTTCGGGTTCTTCCATTTGATTTGATCAAAAAGGCTCAAAAGGTTGGATTTATGATCAAACTAAGGCCTCTATGTTGAAGTGAGGGAAGTTTAGAGAGTATTTGGGAAGGGTTTGGCTGATCCAAAAGGCACTGAATGTGTGAATTATTGAGAAGGGGTAGTGACCTTTTAAAAGAGGGGTGTGGGGCACCTTTGGAAAAGCTAGAAATATTATTATATAATAAATCCATATTCAGTTTCTAATGGCTCAAAAGTGGATTATTTAAAGGATAAGGTGGGTATGGGTAAAAAACCACTCAACCAATATAATTTAGACAGGTTTGGGTCATTATATTAAACTTATCTTTTAGTTTTAACTCTTAGTTAATTAGTTTGTTACTTACCATGTCACTTTGTATTTTTATATTATATAGTTAATAAACGTACTATATACCTCCAAGTGACCCCAAGTGGTACATTAATGATACACCTATAATGATATAAGTCTCTTGGATGGACATTAGATTTTTAGGAATTTAATATCATTTAATAATATAATATTTGTTTTAAAAACACTTTTATGTCAATTTTGACACTACTTGGAAAATTAATTTTTGTGAAAATCATAACAGAATTATTAATTCTAAAAACGTTAATTAAATCAATCCTAAAATGTCATATTAACCTAGAAAATTAGTGTAATTTATAAAAAGTCTCATATTAAATTTACTTTGATATTTATAATATCAATTATTTTAATATTTTATTAACTAGGTAATTACTGCATCACCATTTTGTCATAAAAAATAAAATTATATAATGTCTAAAATGTATAAATAAAATAAATTTAGGTAGGAAATATTTTTATCTTTCTAATGAATATTTACAATCTAATTTATCTTATGTATAACCCTATATTAAAAATGTTTTAGTAAATAAACATTGATTTTAACTCTTTTAACTCTTCTTTGAATTAAATAATAATAAATATCCTAATCTAATACAAGTGGACCTAAATGATAATATTTTATCCTAGTGTTGTTTTTGGTTGATATACACTTGTCCAATTGAATTAGGACAAGTGTTAGGGTAATACCAATATCATTTTTACCCTTAATTACCCTATTTACTTTTAACCGTGAGTAATAAAAGTAAAAAGTTAATATTCACCAAAAATTATTTTCATCTCATCGAACAAAATTTTACCCTTTGATATTAATAATGCCTCTTGGATTTTCAAAATTCTACTCACATAAACGGTGAAATTATGTTTTATGAAAAATTCAGTTTTTTAACTACCACTTAGTGGTTTCACTATTCATCAAAAAATGATGTTTTTCAGAAAAATACCAAAAATTCACCTTAGGCTAATTTCAATATTCTGAATCCAAAAATGAAGGAAATTTTAAAAAATAAAATTTATAAATTTCAAAAAGTGGGTATTACTATTCATAACGGCTAGTTTGATTGGTTGTGGTGTATTAGAACTCGATGTTGCGTACAACACACGCTATCACATTATTCAAAGAGAAGCGTACCGTAGAAGCTTGGGGTGTTACATCAGTAGGGACCGAAAAACAAAAGGGAAAGAAAAAAAATCAATTCCAAAATATAAGACATGATACACAAGAAAACTCACACCCGGTATATTATAGGGTACTAACAGTAGCATCATCAGTCACATCATCGAACACCTCGTCTGTGAGAGAAATCATCCCATATTGAGTGAAGTGGGCCTCCCAGGTCACACCGAGATTCTTCCCACTAACCTTGAACTGATGTTGTACTCATCCCTAATGAGTACCATGGGAATACTATGCCACATAGTGCCGCTCCCTTCTGTGGGCATGTCGGATCACAAAGAGCCACTTCCCACCATGGCTGAACTCGGGTACTCCTCCTGTGGAGTACCATGGGTCTACCTGGTCACATAGATTTTCTCCCCACCGTGGTCCTGCTGGGTCACTTAGAGCCACTTCCCACTGGGCCATCATCATGAAGTCATCCGGTCTCAGCCAACCACAGGGTTCCATACATAACACGCTTTGGAGAACTGCTACTGATGCCATTAATCCCTTCACATTGTCCATGAAAGTCACCATAAGGCTTGCTAAAAGATCCACCTCTTATAGAGGTTCCCAAAACCACAAACGACGCATCAATCAGATGCACAGTTTGAAGATATGTGCGTTTTAGTAACAAGGGGGCTGGTTGCAATGGGGATCAGTCCGATTCGGTTGGACCAACCTGACTAACATGGCTTAGGGGTTCTACATACAACGGTTCATTTTGATGGACCCGACCTGAACAGGTGTGTGTCAGGGTATGTCAGTTCCGGCCTCGCCAGTGGTCCAGGCCCAATAGGACTCGCTGGAACCGGCCCAGTTAGTAGAGGGTCCAGCACGCTGGGTCACCTGGCAACCCAACCTAGTCTGGCTTGGCCCGAAGAGGGTGCTGGTCTGGCCCATCGGCACTGTTTGGGCACCAGGTATGGTCCATCCCGCAAGACTCGGGATCAGCCAACTGGGCATCAGGACTGGCCTCAACCGCTAGGCAGGGGGATCAACCCAAACCGGTGAGGCGCGGGTCCATCCCGCTAGGGGTTTGCTCCCCATCCGGTCTGCAAGGGGCAGACTGGTCTGCCTCTCTTGACTCGGCCAAAGGCCACCTATGTGCCCCACCATTTCCACATGGGTCACCGTGGGGCGTTTTCTCTACTATGGTCAAGCGACCACAACCCGTCACGCCGAACATGGCATGGTGTTGTGTCTGCGGGTCTCTGACATGGTCGAGCAACTGCATCTATCGCCTCCTGCCATTGGCTCCACCGATGACTTCTTCTATAGCATGGTGGATTGGTCCGGCTGCGGCCTTCCATCTGGTGGGCCATCATGGTGCGCTGCCTCCCACCTAATGCTACCACCAGGGACCTTACTAGTAGTCATCAGTGCCATCTCCAGCGACGACATGCTTGAGGATTCTTCTGCAGACCACCGGGTCCGAACCGGTGGTCCGTTCTTCCTGTCTCTTGCGCCAGTATTTTCTGGAGAACATCTTATCCACCACGATGGTCTCAAAACTGTCTTGATGTCAATTCATCAGTTTGGACATGAAGAATTCACATGGCAGTGTGGGTTGATCCTTGTTCATTTCAGCCTGTTCCCTTCGCATTAGAAGTTAACAATACAAGGGAGGTCAGGGGATTTTAATTGGGACCACAAATATAATTAAATCCAAGGTAAAGAAATCTTGAAGAAGTCACCCTCCCGAAAGAATCCACGATCCCCAGATTAACCAATTCGTAGGTAAATACAGGTTTTTATTTTATAAATAAGAATTGGGAAACATTAAAATCAATTAACCCATACCTCTTGAGGTTTGATGCCACATGTTCGTCCTTGAGGGGTTAAGACATCGGCGACATGCCTTTTTTTGAATCAATATCATTGTTACTCTTCATTAAGGTGTCGTTATTCTACGAGATTAAGGAGCCATTAATAAGCCTCATTGATGTGCATCTTCGTCTCCTTATCACTACCCAAAACATCACTGGCTGACACTCAAAAGGGAGTTAGAAGATAAAATAATTCATTTAAATTATTTTATTATTTTTCTTGAAAAGTCCAAAAAATAACTTTTCCGCTCAGCCCTTGTTGGCTGCTGTTATTTCATTTCTAGTAGAATCTTGTTGTTTTGAATTAAATTGTGCCCTCAGATATTCTATTCGAGTGATGATTCAATAGATAAAAAACCTTCTCGCACGTTTACTGAACCAACATAAAAAATGTTCAAAATTATGTTTCGGGATCTCTAGACCATGGAATAACATGTCTTAGAATTTTGAGGTCTGAAAATCATTACATATAAGTAAATAAAATGCACAAAAAATTTGAGACATTAAATTCTCCCCACCTTAGTCGCATACATCCTTGAAATACTAAACCACAACTAAACCAATATATGAGGGTACTGAGCATGAATTTGAGCCTCCTGCTCCCATGTGCTCTCCTAAAGATTCCCATGCTGTCATTAGATTCTCACTAGAGGAATCAACTACCCACGTAGGACCCACTACTTTTGATCCTCTATCTTCACTGGGAACTCCAAAAGCATCCCCCATCGCCAATGTCCAGCTCTCCCCAGTCGATGAGGTGTGATGGATCATTCACGTACCACCTTATTTGTGACACATGGATAACATCATGCACCTAGTGCAATTGTGGGGGAAGATCTAGATGGTATGCCACCACGCCAACACCAATCAAGACATAAAAAGGTCCAATAATCCATTGAGAAAGCATTCCACCCCGAATAAATATCTCTAATCCTCATCATAGGGAGACATGACGGAATGCATGATCTCCCTCCTCAAACTCCATGGGTCTCCATAACCTGTCGGCATAAGACTTTTGTCTGCTATGTGCAATCCTTATTTCCTCTTGGAAAATTTTCACCTTCTTGGTGGTAGCCCATACCAACTCTGGACCCATGAGTGACAACTCCCCTGGGTCTGTCCAGTAAATGGGTGATCTTCATGCCACCCATACATGACCGCAAACTAATCTATGACGATGGTGGAGTGATAACTTTTGTTGTATGCAAACTCCACCAGTGGTAGGTTTTCCTCCCAACTGCGGTGAAAATCATGGACACAAGCACACGACATGTCCTCAAGTATCTATATGGTTCACTCCATCTAACCATCTGTATGAGGGTGAAAGGCGGTGATGAAGCATAGCTATGCCTCGAACACCTCCTACAATCCCTTCTATATGTGGGTATAAAAATGAGTTTCACGATCCCAAATTATCATTGATGGAACCCTATGAAGCTATATAATATTGTGTACACAGAGTTGTCCCTATCCCTCTACTGATCCCTGCAATCATATTTGTAGGAAGTGGGTCGACTTGGTGAGTCTGTCAATGATCACCCTAATGAAATTGTGGCCCCCGGACGTATGTGGTATCCCTTTCGTGGTGTCCATGGATACACCGTCCCTCTACCATTATGACACCTCAAGTGGTTCTTCTAAGCCTACTGGAACTTCATGCTTGGCCTTCACTTGCTGACAAGTGAGGCATCATGATATGAACTCTGCCACGACTTTCTTCATCCCCGGTTACAAGTACTAATGCGAGTGGTTCTGGTACATATTCACCAATCTAGGATGTACCTCCAAAGGGAATGTGTGGAAATCCTTAAACACCCTCTCTCATAGTGTCACTTATACCATGGTGTATACTCTAAAGAGGAAGACGTGTTCCTAAATATCAGAAATTCCTTTATGAGGCTGTCTTGAAGATATTTCAGCATGTCGAGCCACATATTCAATGTCCCCAAGCTGAGCCTCTTGAACTCGCTGATGGAGTGGGGGAGTGAAAGTCATAGACTAGAGGTAAGCTGCTCCATCTCTATCCATTAAGGATATCTACAATGCAGATTCATACTATTTCACCTCACTCAGAAATTGAAGTCCAAACCATCTGTTGAGTGTGTCTGCTACTATGTTCCCCCTTCCAAGGGTGTAGAAATTCTCAAAGTCGTAGACCTGGAGGATCTAGAACCATCGCAGTTGTCTTAGGTTCATGTCCTATTGTGATAAGATATACCTGAGACTCGTGTGATTGGATTAAACATTAAAATGTTCACCCATCAAGTAGTGCTTTCACATATTCAGCACAAAGGCCACTACTATTATCTTCTGGTCATGGGTAGCGTAGTTAATCTCAAGTGGTCTCAAATGTTGTGAGCCGAAGGTTATCAGCACTCACTACTGCATCAGGTCACAATGTTGTCTGGTCCCTGATGCATTTCGGTAGACTACATTCCCAATGCCCTCTTAGGGTAGAATAATTATGGGGTAACACGTTAGTTTCTACCTCACCTCTTGGAATTTCTGCTGGCACTTCTTTTTCCACAAAAAAGGATTCAACTTCTTCGTCAGAGATTAAAAGGGTTCTGCTACACAATATAATTGAGGTACAAATCTATTATAGTACCCATACAATCCTAGAAAACACTACACCTCGGCCACACTCCTAATTTTCTACCAAGAAAGTATTTCCTCTATCTTTTCTAGATCCACCATAACTCTAGCATCTGAAATGACGTGTCTCAGAAAGTGGACGTCCTATATCCAGAACTGAAACTTCAAGAGATTACAATAAAGTTGGTGCTCTCAGAGTGTATCCATAACAATCTGCAGGTGTGTATCATACTTCTCCTATGACAATGAATACACCAAGATGTCATTGATGAAGACAATAATGAACTTGTCAAGGTAGGGATGGAAGAACTTGTTCGTGAGGCCCATGATTCCTACTTGGGTGTTGGTCATGCCACAAGGCATCACTAGGAACTCCTAGTGACCATACTGGAACCCTATGTCTATCTTCGGTACATCCTCTTCCCATTCCCAAAGCTGGTGATTGACTGATCTGAGGTCTATCATTGAGAACCACTTTTCTCCCTTCAGCTGGTCGAACATGAAATCTATTCTTTCCATAGAATATTTTTTCCTCACAGTCACCTCGTTCAGGTGCTGAATGTCCTTGAACGACCTCAAACTCCCATCTTGATTCTTGGAAAAAAGCATCGGGGATGCCCATTGTGAAATGCTGGGCCTTACAAAACTCTTCTTCTGCATGTCTTCTAGCTGTATCATCAACTCGAGATGTTGTACAGGGGCCATTCAAAATGATGGTGAGGATATAGATGTCGTCCCAGGGTACAAGTTTAAATAGAAGTCTACCTCCCAACGAGGAGGTAGTCCTAGAACCTCTCCAAGAAAATAATTCTCATGGTCATCCACCACTACAGAGAAACATAGACTCCTCTCCCCCATTGCATTGAGGGTGATGCTAGACAACTAGTTGGGATCAGCTACACCCTCATATGATAGAGTCCATCCTGTGTTGCAGGGGTTTCTTTTTCCTCGGTGAAGGAATACCTGGTCCCTTCAGTGGGGAAGCACCACACATTAAACCTAAACAAGTTGATGCGTTCATGGATGATGGATAACCAGTCCATACCCAAGATGACTTTGTATGGCATTGATGCTGCTATTAAGAGATCCCATTTGAAGCTCTCGCCTCCTAGGGTATACTCAAACTCCCGACACAAGGGTGTAATCATCGAATATCCTCCCAAAGGAATCTCTAACTTTAAGGATCGATCCAACATATCCACCGAAATCTCCATGATCCGGACATGATGTGTGGTAAGGAAGGAGTGACTAGAACCTGTGTTAATGTGAACTGTAGATAGGGTGTAATAGAGACAGATCATACCTCTAATCTTCTCTAGAGAGCCGTTTTTGTAAGCCTCTTCTACCTGGAGGTGAGCTCACCCCTGTCTGCATGCTCCCTGAGGTCGGTGTGGACCCCCGAGGGGTGGTGGCGGTAGCACCTCAAACCGTCACCCACCACCTGGTTCTCTGCAAGCTCCACTACCATGTCCTCCAACCTGCAGACCACCTCCCTCGAACCAATGTCGCTGTCTCTATAGCCCCTCAATCGTCTACTAGTTATATGTATAGTGGGTTGGGAAGTTACATGCCATGTGTCCTTTCCCGCCACACGAATAGATATTCTTTTCCCCCCTCTGACTCTATCATTCCTTAGAGCCCCAAACTGCCAACCCTTAGTACTGGGGTCTTCCTCTGAAATACATGGCTAACTTGTTCCCACGTGTATGCTATCTATTTCCTTCCATAGACTCTGTAGTTTGGGGTCTGCTGGGAACTCTATATGCGGGTGCCTGCTCTTCAAAGATGCTCTCCTTCAAAAGGGCTCGCTCTAGAACACCAGCCTATGTATGGATGTTGATACACACCACTGAAGCCCTAATCTCCCGCCTATGTCCTAACTCAAAGGCTTGAGCGCTGAATAAAGGGTCTTGAACCACATCTGCAGAGCAGTAGACATTCTCCGTGAACCTCATCGAGTACTCGACCACTATCATGTTGCCCTGATGTATGTGAATCATCTACTAAATCCGCAAAAACCACAACATCGTAGGGAAAACCCCTCTCAAAAAATCCTCTCGAAGTAATCCCATGAGTGGGACACCTCATTGTGAGTCTTGATAGTCAGGCTCCACCATCTCCCTACCAAGCCCTGCAAAAGGATCACTACCAAGATCATCATATGGTCAGGCAGTGTCCTCACTAAGCGAAAGAACCACATCACAGCCTCCATCCAGTCCTCAGAAACCTGAGTATCCATCTCTACCCGGAACATGGGAGGAATCTATCTCTAAAACTCAGGTAGGTAACTGATCCTACGAACATCCTCTATAGGAACCTCCATCAGTAGATGCTGACCATAAGGTGGTGGTAGCACTGGTGCACCACCCGATGTGGCCATCTCTAGAATGGTCCCTGAATAGACGCCTTGTCACTAGGCGGGTTGTCCTCATGACCTCGAATCAGGATCCTAACTGGTAATCCACATGGAGGTTTCTTGGGTTAGATCAAGATTTATGATGTTTAGAAGGTTATAACTACTGAGATGACTCTTATTTAAAAATAATAAGACACTTATGAAACCAATGTTTTCATGTATGGAGCTGAAAACAGAATTAAAGGACCTAGTGTATGGATACGTCGGCCGCAGCACCACCACAAGACTCCCCTAATATGAAATTTGATATCACAAAATATATTAATGTTCCCCAAAAAAACATATAATACCGGTATTTGAGCAAGAAACGACTTCCCTTTGATACCACGTTTTCACGACCCATCCCCCGAGGCACGTGTCATAACTATGCTGAGCCTGCCACCTCAAGGTCAGGGGCTGGAAACTAGTGCTGAATGCATTAACCTACATGTGGGTGGAATTTTCTTAAGTACCTATATGTACAGACACACCCAACCATGTCCCGACACACAGAAAAGGGGAAACAAGTACCACTAAAACTTGTTGAGTGCAAGTACAACTGAAAGTAAGTGGTCCAAAATACATATCCTACAAGAACTGAAAACAACAAGTAAAAAAGGAAGCTCTGGTGGCCATATGAAAAAATCCCCACCTGATCGAGAGAGTAGTAAAGCTACTAGAAGTCGATTTATTACATCATATCCGTCCAGTCCTACTGGGCCAGGCCTGGTCCGATGCCAAAAAGTCTACCAATGTGGCACCCATCAATCCCATCTCCCTGAGCAGCACTGTCATAAATTTGGTCATCTACACTAGACACAAGACGTGAAGGTGATGCACGTGCTAGGGAAAGTAAAACAATACTCAGTAGGGACCCCAAAACAAAAAGGAAAGAACACACAACAATTCCTCAACGTAAAACACAAAAAAAAAACTCACTCCGGTTATATTCTAGGGTAGTAAAAGTAGAATCATAAATCACATCGTTGAACACCCCAGATGCAGTACAGCTCCTCCTATATCGATTATAGTGAGCCTATCATGCCAAACATTTCCACTTCCCACTATCCATGAATATCTGTGGTACTCATTTATAATGAGAACCATGGGTATGCTGGTTCACATAGAGTCGCTCCCCACCGTGGGCCTGCTGGGTCACACAGAGCCACTTCCGATATTGGCCAAACTAAGGTACTCCTCCTGTAGAGTAATGTGGGATAGTCGGGTCACACAGAGCCACTCCAAACCATGGTCCTACTAGGTCACACAGATCTGCTTCCCATTAGGCCATCGTCGAGAAGTCTTTAGGTCTGAGCCAACCGCATGGTACCATACGTAGCCAGTTTGGGAGAACCACGCCTCAATCCATTTATCCCATCTTTGTGTCCATGAAAGTCACCACAAGTAATTCGAAAAAGTTTCCTTGTTGAGAGGGTCACAACACTGCAAATGAACTGTCAATCAGACACATGGTTTGCAAGATATAGGAATTTTAGTCTCCAGGGGGTCAGTTGCCATGGGGCTCAGTTCGATCCTGTCAGACCGACCAGACCAACCCGACTCGAGAGTTCCACATAAAACGGTTCATTTTGATAGAACTGACATGACCTACTATGGGATGAGGTCAGTGTGGACTATATTGCCCAGTTGGCCAGGCCTAATAGGCCTCACTGGACCTGGCTCGGTGGGCAAAGGGTCCAGCCCATTGGTTCGCTCGATGACCCGGCCGAGTCTGGCCCTACTTGAATAGGGAGCTGGTCTGGCCCACTGGTTTTGGTACGGCCCACTGGGAAATGGAACCATCCCGACATGGTGAGCCATGAGTCTGGCCTGTAGTGTGGCTCAGGCCCACTGGGGGTTCAGGCCCTACCCGATTATCACCATTGGACACAGTAGGGAGCCGCGTCCGTGCCCCAATAACACCAAGCAGGTCTCCGCGGGGTACCTCCTTCGGCACAGTTAAGTGACTGTAGCCAATCACATGAGATGCGGAATGGGGTTGTGTCTCCGGGTCGCCTACATGGTCGAGTGACTGCATACGCCACATCCTGCCGATGGCTTCTCATTTTACACCGCAACCATGATCGCCTGCAACCATCCATTTAACGCACCGTCATGGAATGACACCTCCCATGCGAGCTCACCGCCATGGGCCACTTCTACTGCCGTGATCAACTGATGCCAATCACCGGTGCCACTAACAGCACCGACACCCCGGAAAATTCATCCATGGACAACCGAGTTCACAGCGATAGATTGTTCTTCATGCCACTTGCGCCAGCATTTTTCAGGGAAGTTCTTCTCCACCACTAGAGTCTCAAAACCTTCTTGCCATTGATTCAAGAGATTGTCCATGAAAAACCCAATGGAGGAGGGGATGAGGCCTTGTTCATGTCAGACTGCGCCATCCACATTTTTTTTACAAAACAAGGGAGGTCTAGGGATAATAACTTGAACAACCAAGATAATTAAATCTTGGATAATGAAATCCCAAAGAAGTCACCCTCCGACATGAACAGATGATCTGCATATTATCCTATTCGTGGGTTAATCCACATTCATCCTTAAGAAATAAGAATTGGGAAAAATTAAAATCAAATAACCCATATCTCTTGATGTATGTTGTCACACGTCTCTCTTTGAGGGGTTAAGACATCAGGGTCGCATCGTTGCATTGAAATATCATCACTATTATTCTTCATTAAACTGTCATAATGATTCTAGTTTAAGGAGACATTAACGATCCAAATTGATGTGCATCATCCTCGCCCTGTAGATTCCCCATAGCATCACCGTCTTCCACTCTAAAAGGAGAATGAAAATAAAATAATTCATTTAAATTATTTCATTATTTTTCACTATAATTCTAAAAAAATAACTTTTCTGCTCATCCTTTGTCGACCAAAGTTAATTAATTTCTTATCAGGCTTAATCCTGGCATTTTGAATTCATCGGTACCCTTAGATTTTTGATTTGAGTGATGATTCAAAATTTAGAAAAAACTGCTCGCAAATTTACTGAAGGTACCTTAAGAAAAGTTCAAAATTCTGTTCTAGGCACTTCGGACCTCAGAATCATTTTCCGTCTAGTTTTTCTATCTCGAAAGTAAGAGGTATAGAATAAAATCCCAACAAGAACTGAAAAAACATTTACAAAAAAGATACATTGATGTCCATATACAAAAAACACCACTTGATCAGGAGAGTAGTGAAGCTACTAGAAGCCAAAGCTCTATTTGCTGTCTTCCTAGTCCTACTGGGCCTCACCTACTCTTAGGCCAACAAGTCCATCATCATGGAATCCATCAATCCAATCTCCCTAAGAACCCATGTGGTAATATTGGTCATTTGAACAAAAACCAACCAATGCGGGTGATGCCCATACATGGGTGAGTAACACAGTACTCAGTAGAGACCCCAAAACAAAAAGGAAAGAACAAAAATCAATACCTCAATGTAAAACAAGAAACACAAGAAACCTCACACTCGGGATATCATAGGGCAGTAAGAGTAGCATCATCAGTCATATCGTCAAACACCTCAGCTACTGAAGAACTCTTCCTCTATCGAGTGTAGTGGGCCTACCGGATCACATAGAGCTGCTTCCCACTAACCATAAAGAAATATGGTACTAATCCATGATGAGTACCATGGGTATGTTGGGCCACACATAACCGCTCCCCACTTTGGGCATTCTAGGTCACAATAGACGCTTCCCACCTTTGTTGAACTGAGGTAATACTCCTGTGGAGTACTGTGGGTCTGCTGGGTCCCAAAGAGCCACTCCCCACCATGTGCATGCTGGTTCACATAGAGCCACTTCCAACTTGGAAATAGTAATGCATTCTACTAGTCTCAACCAACTACAGGGTTCCATAAATAGCGCGCTAGGGAGAACCGCAACTCAAGCCATTCATCCCTTTGTGTTGTCTACGAAAGTCACCATACGTCATGTTGAAAGATCCTCCTCTTAGAGAGCATACCAAAACCACAAACGACCCATCAATAGGATGTGAAATTTGAATGATACAGGAATTTTAGTAACCAGAATGATGGTTGCGATGGCGCTCGGTCCGATCCAGTTGGACCCACCCGACGAACCTGGGTCAGGGGGTCCACAAACCCTGGTTCATTCTGATGGACCCGACTAAAACAAGTTTGGGTCAGGGTATGTTTGTTCCAGCCTAGCCACCGATCCAGGCCCAATAGGCCTCACTGGAACCGACCATGTTCGCAGAGTGTCCAGATCGCTGGGTCTCCTGGAGACCTGGCCTCATCCATCTCGGCCCAATGAGTTTGCAGTTCCCACCCTCCGTCATGGTTGGGAACCCAGTGTGGTCTGTCCCACGGGCCTCGGGTTCGGCCAGATGGGCAGCAGGACCGAACCGACCTGATGAGGGGCGAGTCCATCCCTCTATGGGTTCGGTCCCCATCCGGCCCGTCATAGGCGGATTGGTCAACCTCTCTCGACGTGGCCAGGAGAAACATCTGTGCCCTGCCATCACCCTGCATGTCACTATGGGGTGCCTCTCTACCACGGTCAAGCAACAGTGGCTCATCGCATGGGACATGGCTCAGTGCTGTGTTCACAGATCTCCGACGTGGTGGAGCGACCGCATCTGCCGCATCCAGCTGTCGGCTCAGTCAACAGCTACTCCTACTGCTTCACGGCTCGGTCTGGCAGCGGCCTTCCATCCGGAGTGCCATCGTGGCGTGTCATGTCCCACCTATGGCCACTACTAGGGGCCAAAACGAACATTCGCCGGTGCCACCGCCAGTGATGACGCGCTGGATGATTCTTCCACGGACCACTGGGTCTGCACTGGTGGTCCATTATTCCTGTCTCTTGCGCGCGTATTTTCTAGAAAATGACTAATCTATCATGACAGTCTCAAAACCGTCTTACTGCCAATTAAAGAGTTTGGCCATGAAGAACACCCACAATAGTGTGGCTCGAGCCTTTTCCATTTTATCCCATGCCCTCCTGATTTGATGTTAACAAAACAAGATAGGTCTGGGGATTTCAATTTGAACAACAAAGATAATTAAATCCTAGATAATGAAATCCAAAAGATGTCACCCTCCCACAAGTACGCACAGTCAATGGATTAACTAGTTTTTAGGTTAATATGCATTCATTATTTAGAAAGTATAATAGAAAAACATTAAAATCCAATAATCCATACCTCTTGAAGTTATATGTCGCATGTTCATCCTTGAGGGGTTAATACGTCGGTGTAGCGTCATAGAATTGAATGTTTGTCAATATGACTCGTCATTATAGTGTCATTAAGCCGCTAGATTAATGAACCACTGATGAGACTCATTGATGTGAATCGTCATCTCCCTATCACTACACCACAACGTCTCCATCTGCCACTCCTAAGAGAGAATGAAAATAAAATAAATAATTTAATTTACATTTTTTATTTTATCGAAATGTCCAAAAAATAACTTTCTGATGGGCCCTTGTTGGCCGATGTTATGTCATATCTAGGAGAATCTCGTCATTCTGAATTCAACGATTCCCTATGATATTCTATTCGAGCAATGATTCAAATGATAGAAAAACCCTCTCGCAAGTTAACTTTATGTACCTTAGAAAAGTTCAAAATCCCATTTTGGGATCTCCAGATGTCGGAATCACATGACTTTGAATTTTACATTGTATAAATAATTACATATAATTAACAAAATTTACACGAAAATTTTATGATGTTACATTCTCCCCATCATAGTGATTTACATCCTCAAAATCCAAAACTGAAACTAATGAAATATATTATGTTACTAAGAATTAATTTGAGCCTCCCGCTACCATGTGCCTTCCTGGAGATTCCCATAATGCCATTAGACGCTCATTAGATGAATCAATCACCCATGTAGGACTCTCTTTTGTCGATCCTCTATCTCCAATAGGATCTTTGAAAATGTCACCACATCATCAATGTCCATCTCGACCCAATCAATGGTGTGTGATGGATCATGCACATATCTTTTTAGTTGGGATACATGGATAACATTACTCTCCCAGTGCATCTATGGGGGAAGACCTAGATGGTACGCCACCACGCCAACTCTGTTCAGGATCTAAAAAGATCCAACGAAACACCTAGATAGCTTGCTTCCCCAGACAAATATTTGCAATCCTCATCATGGTGAGACATGAAGGAACACATGATCTCCCTCCCAGAACTACATGGGTCTCTATCTCCTACCAGCCTAAGACTTTTTCTAGATCTGAGCAGTCCTCATCCTCTCCTGGATGATTTTCACCTTCTCTTGGGTAGCCCATACAAATTCTGGACCCATGAGTGCCGACTCCCCTAGTACTGTCCAATATATGGGATATCTGCAAAGCCACCCATACAAGGCCTCAATCTAGTCCATGAAGATGGTGGAGTGATAACAGTTCTTGTATGCGAACTTCACCAGAGGAAGTTGGTCCTCCCAACTGTGGACAAAATCATTGAGAAAAGCACGAAGCATGTCCTTAAGTGTTAGTATGGTTCGCTCCATATGTCCATCAGTATGAGGGTGAAAGGTGGTCCCCAAGCATAGCTAAATCTCAAACACCTCATGCAAACCCTTCCATAAGTGGGATTTAAAACGAGTGTCACGATCCAAGATGATCATCGATGGAACCCCGTGATGTAGTACGATCTCTTGTATGTAGAGAAATCCCTATCCCTCTACTGATCTCTACTCTCGGATGGGTAGGATGTGGCCCGACATGGTGAGTCAGTTAATGATCACCCAGATGAAATCGTGGCCCCTGGACATACGTGGTATCCCGTTCATGATGTCCATATAAACATCATCCCACTTCCATTTTGACACCTCAGGGCTTTTCTAAGCGTAATGGTTCATGATTCTCGACCATAAATTTATGAAAATTAAGGCATAATGATATGAACTCTTCCATGGATTTCATTATTTTCATTCATAAGTACTGATGTCCTTGGTCCCGGTACATCTTCTCCACACTCGGCTGTTCCTCCAATGTGGATGCGTGGAACTCCTTCAACACCATCTCTCTTAGAGTCACTGGTACAATGGTGCATCCTTTAAAAAGGAATACATGTTCCCAAACTTCAGAAAATCCATTAGGAGACTGTCCTAAAGATATTTGGTCATGTTGGGCCTCAAAGTCAACGTCCCCAAGATGAGGCTCCAGAACTCACAGAAGAAGTGGGGGAGTGACAGTCATAGAATGCAGGTAAGCTGCTGTAACACCCGAGATTTTTTGTTTTTATGTTATATAAATCATCATAGGAATCTTTCACTACACACAACACTAGCTTGTCTTTCTTTACATGCAACCGCGACCTTCCTTGATAGCTTGCGTTGTACGCAATATCGAGTTTCACTAAACAAGGATATGCTATTAAAATATTGTTCAAACAAGCCGTTGTGAATAGTAATACCCACTTTTTGAAATTTTGTAAATTTTATCATTCAAAATGGATTTCATTTTTGGATTCGGAATATCGAAATTATCCTAGGGTAAAATTTTGGTATTTTTCTGAAAACTATCAAATTTTGATGAATAGTGAAAACACTTGGTACTATTTAGAAACCGACTTTTTATTTAAATAATTATTTAAATTATTTAAATTTATTTTAGGTCAAAATTGATACATAATACCAATACAAGTTCAATGTAATTCATTGGAGTCATTTTATAATAATTTTAGATATATAAAAATTTTATAGAACTTTTGACCGCCTTTTACCCACCTCCTAGTCGAATTTGAAAATTCACATAGAACTTAATTTTACCGCTTTTGTGAGTGGAATTTCGAAAATCCAAGAGACATGGTTAATATCAAGGGCTAAAATGCAGTTCAATGAGATGAAAATAATTTTTGGTGAATAGTTACTTTTTTACTTTTTTTTACCACGGTTAAAAGTAAATAAGGTAAGTAAATATAAAAATGATATTATTATTACCCTAACACATGTCCCAATTCTATTGGAAAAGTGTAATTCGACCAAAAACAACCATAGTAATACAATATGACCATTTATTCCCACTTGGATAAGATTAGGACATTTAATATTATTTTATTTAAAGAATAGTTAAAACAGTTAAAATCAATGTTTAATAACTAAAACATTTTTTATATAGGGTTATACCTAAGATAAATTCTACTATAAATATTCATTAGAAATATAAAAATATTTTATACATAATGGTATTTTATTTATTATTTTTAGACATTAAATAATTTAATTTATTTATGACACAATGATGATGCAATAATTATCTTATTAATGAAATATTAACATAATTGATGTTATAAATACCCAAATAAATGTAATTTGAGACTTTTTATGAATTAAACTAATTTTATAGGTTAATATGACATATTATTATTGATTTAATCAACTTTTTTCGAACTAATCATGCTGTTATGATTTTCACAAAAAATCAATTACCAAATAGTTTCAAAATTGACCTAAAATAGTTTTTAAAACAAATATTATATTATTAATTTTTATTTTATTCATAAAAATCAAAAGTTCAACCAATTGACTTATATAAGGTTATATATATTAATAATAAACAACTTGGGGTTCTTTTGGCTTGTTATAGTAAGTTTATTAACCTGATTGTGTAAAAAACAAGAAGACACGGTAAAAATAAAATTATTTAACATAAAGTTAAATCTAAATGATATGGTTAAAATAGAAACCTAACCTTGTCTACATTATCTTATATGAGAGTATTTCTACCCATACCCACCTTATATTTGAAATATATCAATTTGGCGCTATTAAAAACTGAATTTGACTTTATAATAAAATAATACTTTTATTTTTTCCAAAGGTGCCTCTCTCCTCCCTTATAAAAGGCACCTCCTCCCTCTCCTCCTCACACCACTTTGAGCCTTCAAGCTCGGCCAAACCCTGAAAATTTAACTTCTCCACTTCCCTAGAAGCATCCTAGAGGTCCTGGTTCTCTTCAAATACCATCTTTAGTGCCCTAAGAGGAGGTTAAGAAGAGGCGCATCAAAGAAGAGGTAATGTCTGTTACTGATTCTTTCAACTTTATTTCTTCTTCTACTTCTTCTTATTTAGTTTTTTCATTATGAATTAATAACATAAGTATCACTAATATACTTATATGTTATAATAAAAATTAAACAACCCAATTTCATCATCTATCCATCCTACGGAAAACAAAATCCCCGCGCGTGCGTATTTACGGAATACCGTCTCCACGCCGTGGTGTAATCTATTTTCCACCACCACCTTACATGGATGGGTATAATGGTGTAAATAATGACTATATGTGATTATTGTAAAGTTATATTGATTCTGAAATAGTATACATACACTCCAATACAATTCCACAATCATGGGAACGATATCATCGCTCGTGCGTACGTACGGAATACCGTCTCCACGATGTGATGCGACTCATTCTACATGATCTAAATTTCATAATGATTATATAAATGAATTTAATGAATAAATATGATATATATTACACTAATAACAATCTGTAAATGAGGTATGTATAAGCGAAATAGAATAATAAGAATTTATTCTATAAAACACGCATAAGAAAAAAAACCAATAAACACCCGAATAAAAAGTAGCAATGAAATATTACTAATAAAAGCTAAGAATATAATAATATGACCATATATGATATCATAAAAATGGGTATTATTCTTTAATAAGTTAATGAAATTATTTAAATCATTATATAGAAGGTTCGGACACGTACGAAGCAAATCAGACCTAAGGTAAAGGAAAATATCGCAATCTCAATTTTTATCTGAGACTGTTTATACTTCAGAATTTACTGGGGAATATTTATCATCCACATCCATGTTTCCTCAATATGTAATATTATTTATATCCTCCTAAAATTTTTAAAATCCAATTGTACCCTTCGGTGAGTTTTTAGTAAAATATATGAAAGGAATATTTTGTCGTTTTATGTACGAGGTAATTTTTGACTTTTCTGGCCAAAGTATGAGAAGAATGTTTTTTAACTTATACCGCATGAATGGATTTTTAGAAAATTATTTACATGAAGCTTACACTACAAGTTTTCAAGTTTATTTTTAATCAAATTCTTTTAGTTTAAAATTATATGACATGATAGGAAAGGAAAATGTTTTTGAAATAGAAATGATATTTTCCTCAAGAATGGAGTTCAAGTGTTTTATCAAAATTATTTTCCATATAAGATAATATAGGGTTATTTTTCTATACCTATTTTTAAATTGTCTTGATTATTTTATGATAGAATTATTTTTATGATTTCCTTTTATCTTATATGGATTTGTTATGATGGCATGATGATTAAGAATCCCATTTTTATTACATGGGTTATGCTATGATGTATGATTTATGATTTTGAGGCACACATAAGAATGGTTTCATTATGAGATGGGTGGGACCTATATCTCCCTCCAATGAATTTGGTAAATATTTATATCTCATGAGATAGACATGGCTGGAACGGTAGGTTAATCCGGTTCGGTGAAACAGGACTGAAACGAGGAGTGAACTCGGTTCAGAAAGGGACTCTGTCTGCTAAGATAGTCTTGGAAATGAGTCTTTACTACTGAGAAATGATTCTATATGATTATGTGTGTATGCCACAAAGTTTCATGTTTTAAGTTATGATTTTTGGGATTACATTTCACTACTATGATTTATCCCATGTAATGAAATTATTATTTCGTTTGCAGGTTAAGATTTCCAAAAAGTTATGTTCTTATGAATATGATGTGATTGATATTTATTTTGTTTACCCTTACTGGGAATTTGGGCTCACCCTTTTGTATGTTTTATTTCCCCAGGTCAGGAAGAATATTATTAAGTAGGATATGCCAAATGGGACTCTAGATATGATGAAATAAATGGGAGACGAGGTAGATGCTTTATGAACCAGTTGTTTATGTTTCCAAATTTCTAAAGACATTATACCTATACGGTCCATTCATGGTTTTGCTATATGATATAATAAGTGTGCATCAATTTTTAGGAAACAACAATGTATGTAAAGTATGGGTTGTTATAGTTGGTATTAGAGGAAAGGTATAATCAACCATTGGAAACTAGGATGTGAAAGCCTTAGTAAGAACCCTAAGGATATATCTAAGCATAGAACACAATCTTAGTGTTTTAGAAATGTCCATGAATAACCTAAGATAAGACCTTTAGTGTAAAATTTTATTCTTGGTTATGTGGTTTTCCTATTATAATTAGTGTTGCTAACACTATTCTTCTTGGTTTTAGTCAATGGATGGAACCTGAAGGAACTGTGTTAATGCACAATGTGAAGGGAAATGCAATGATTGTCCCCCTGAGCAACCAAATGTTATGGGAGCTGGAATGAAAAATCTTGTAGCCATGCTCACAAAACTTTCTCAAGCTATGAATCATGCAGGACTTCCAAACGAGAAAATGAAGGAGCAACAATCTGTTGAATCCTTCATGAGGCAACGTCCACCCTCATTCAGTGGGTCTACTGATCCATTAGTGGCTGAAAAATGGATCAGTACTACTGAAAAGATATTTTCAGTTCTTCAAGTTTCTAAACATGACAAATTCATCTTACCAGTGTATCGTTTGGAAGGTGATGCTGATCAATGGGGGTATCTTATCAAGAATACAAGTCAAAGACATGAAATTGAGTCCATGGAATGGGAAGAGTTCAAGAACATATTTTTCAATAAGTACTTCCCTTGTATTCTTCAAACAAAGATAGATAAGGATTTTCTTGAACTGAAGCAAAAGGATGATGAATATGTTGGTACCTACGAAGAAAATTTTACAAGACTTGCAAGGTATGCTTCTAGGATTATTATCCAACCTGAGAGTAAGATTGATCAATTTTTTAGTGGCTTAAAACCAAGTATTCAAAGGGAGTTATCTATAAGGTACTTCAATATCTAAGAGGAAATCGTTCGATGTTCTTTCAAAGTTGAGATGGAGATTGGAGTAACCCATTAGTCATATGGTTTTGATTAGAAGAGGAAAATGGAATTCAAAGGAAAATCTAAAGAGCACACTGAAAAGAAGATGAGTTTTCCCTTATGCTCAATGTGTGGAAAGACATATGGTGGGAGTTGTATTAAAGGGACAAGTAAATGTTTTAAATGTGGAAAGGAAGTTCATCAGGCATTTGAATTCCACAATGATGGGAAGAAGATGTCTAGTGATGCGAACAAAGAAAAGGCTACACAGAGTGCACCACCTACACTTCAATGTTACAAGTGAAAGGAAATGGGGAATAATGCTAATCAATGCCCTAACCCAAGTTTTGATGATGATGATCGACGTCAACAAACTCTTAAGGCTAATGAAAAAGGAAAGTCACATGAAATTTCTATCAGCAATGTGGATTATGATAATGAAGTGGTGAAAGGTACACTTACCGTCCACTCTAAAGTAAAAAATTTTTTATTTGATTCTGGATCCACCCACTCTTTAATTTCGGAAGAATTTTCTAAGGGTATCACCATATTTCCTCAATAATTAGATGTTGAGTTAGCTATGACAACTCCTAATGGCAAAACAGTCGCATCAAAAGTTTATAATTCTTCTGTGATTGAAGTTTGTGGGAAAGTGATTCCTGCAAATATTGTGATCCTACCTATAGTGTAATTCTATGTTATTCTTGGCATGGATTGGCTTTCTTTATATGGAGCTTATATCAGCTTCCAAATAAGGGAAGCCACATTTCATATTACAGATCAATCTATGATCGTCTATCGATGCAAGGATGAACATAACATTCAAGTGGAAATTTCTTCCATCTTATGGGTCCTAATTCCACTAAATGAAGGTTATTTTTCTCAAATGGTTGGAGAGAAACTCATGATTAATAATATTCCCATTATACGAGAGTTTGATGATGTATTTCTGGAGGAATTTCTGGGTCTTACACAAAATTTTGAAGTTGACTTTTCTATAGAACTCGTACCAGGTGCTTTGACTATTTCAAAGACACATTATAGAATGGCCCCAATTGAGTTGCAGGAATTCAAGAAGAAACTCCAAGAGAATATTGATAAGGGATTAATTCTCCCTAGTGCGTCACCTTGGGGAGCACCTGTTCTGTTTGTTAAGAAGAAAGATGGATCAATGAGACTCTGCATTGATTATCGAGATCTTAACAAAATCACTATCAAGAACAAATATCCTCTCCCACGCATTGATGGCTTATTTTACCAACTACACGGAGCTCAATAATTTTCCAATATTGATCTTCGTTCAGGGTATCATCAATTAAGGGTCAAAAGGGAGGATATACCAATGAAGGCTTCCGTACAAGGTATGGACACTATGAATTTATAGTGATGCCATTTGGTCTTACTAATGCCCCTGTTATCTTCATGGATCTAATGAATAGAGTCTTTAGAGACTATCTTGATCAGTTTGTGGTAGTCTTTATAGACGATATTCTTGTCTATTCAAAGAGCAAGGATGAACATGAAGATCACTTGAGAATTGTATTGAAGACCCTAATAAAGGAGAAGCTTTATTCCAAATTTACCAAGTGTGAATTTTGGCTTCAAAAAGTTTCATTTTTGGGTCACATAATCTCAAAAGAGGGGATATCTGTGGATCCAGCAATAACAGAGGTTATCGAAAGATGGTCGAGATCAACAACAGTAACTGAGATCCGATGTTTTCTTGGTTTGGCTGGATATTATCGACATTTTGTGAAATATTTTTCACAATTTTATAATCCACTCACAAGGTTGACTTGAAAAGGAGTTAAGTTCGTGGGGACGGAGGAATGTGATGAGAATTTCAAGGAGTTGAAAAGAAGGTTATCCAGTGCACCTGTACTCACACTTCCTTGTAGTGGAGAAAGGTTTCTGACTTACAGTGATGCATCCAAGAAGGGGCTGGTGTGTGTTCTTATGCAAAATGATATAGTGATAGCTTATGCCTCACGACAGTTAAAAATCCATGAGAAAAATTACCCAACTCATGATTTGGAGTTATCTGCGGTAAACATTGCATTAATGATTTTGTGGCATTATCTTTATGGTGAAAGGTGTGATATTTATACTGATCATAAAAGTTTAAAGTATATTTTCACACAAAAGGATCTGAATATGTGCCAAAGAAGATGGTTTGAGTTGATTAAAGATTATGACTGCTCAATTCATTACCACCTAGGGAAAGAAAACATGGTGGCAGACACATTAAGTCGACATGACCATGCTATCTTATCCATGATCAGGATCACAAAAGATCAAATATTTATGAATTTACAAAGGATGGTTTATGGAATTATAATTGAAGGGGAAAAATATTATCTTTCTCAAATTAATGTTCATCCATCAATTCATGTGAAGATTATAGAGGCACAAAAAGAAGATGTAGAGTTATAAAAGATGGTTGAAATGTTCCTGAATTCAACCTTGATTGTGATGGGATAATAAGGTTCAAGAATCAGGTTTGTGTTCCTCCAATCCCATAATTAAAGAAGGAGCTGCTAGATGAGGCTCATAGTTCGTCATTCTCTATTCATCCTGGAAGCACGAAGATGTACATGGACTTGAAAGAGTACTTCTGGTGAGATGGAATGAAAAGAGATGTTGCTGAATATGTCTCTCGATGCTTGGTTTTTCAGCATGTTAAATCTGAGAGAGAGAAGTCTAAGGGGATGTAACAACCATTACCCATACCCGAATGGAAATGGGAAAACCTAACTATGGACTTTGTCACTAGACATCCTAAAACATCCAAAGGCAATAAATCTATCTGGGTCATAATTGATCGTCTTACAAAGTCAGCACACTTCATTACTATTAGAGAGGATTTCTCTCTGGATCAGCTTGCCAGGATATATGTAATGGAAGTGGTAAGATTGCATGGAGTACTACTTTCCATTATATATGATCGGGATCCGAGGTTTACCTCAAAGTTCTGGCGAAGCCTTTAGCATACTCTGGATACAGAGTTGAGTTTCATCACTGCTTATCAACCTCAGACAGACGGTCAGTCTGAGAGGACAATTCAATCTCTAGAAGATATGTTAAGAGCATGCTCTATGGATTTCAAAGGTGGTTGGGATCAACACCTACCTTTGGTGGAATATTCTTATAATAATAGCTTTCACCCCAGTATTTAGATGGGTCCTTATGAAGCTCTCTATGGAAAGAAATGCCGAACTCCAACTTTCTGGGATGAAGTTGGGGAAAGAAAGCTATTAGGACCTGATCTTGTTGATGAGATTGCAGAAAAATTAAGATCTATTCAACAACACATTAGAGCAGCTCAGAATCGACAAAAAAGTTATGCCGATAACTGAAGAAATGGCCTAGAGTTTTAAGTGGGTGATAAAGTGTTCTTACGAATAACTCCTTGGAAGAGATTAATGAGATTTGGAAAGAAGGGAAAGCTGATCCCTAGGTATATCGGTCCTTTCGAAATACTAGATCGTGTTGGGAAGGTAGCTTACCGATGGGCGCTTCCACCGAATCTCTCTCAAGTTCACGATGTGTTCCATGTATCTCTCTAGAGAATGTACATACCTAATCCTTCACATGTACTTAGCTCAGAAGTTGTACCGCTGGAGCATGATCTTTCTTATGAAGAACAGCCGATAGAGATTCTAGATCGTAGCGAAAAATTCCTACGGAACAAGACCACTCGGTTGGTGAAATTTTTATGGAGGAACCACCAATTAGAATAAGCTACATGGGAGCATGAGGATATGATGAGGGAGAGGTATCCTCATCTGTTTGTTACAAAGTGACGAATTTCGAGGGTGAAATTCATTTTAAGGGGTGTAGAATGTAACACCTGATATTTTTTTTATGTTATATAAATCATCAATGGAATCTTTCACTACACAAAACTCTAGCTTGGCTTTCTTTACACGCAATTGCAGCCTTCCTCGATAGCTTGCGTTGTATGCAATACCGAGTTTCACTAAACAATGATATGCTATCAAAATATTGTTAAAACCAGCCGTTATGAAAATTAATGCCCTCTTTTTTAAATTTTGTAAATTTTTTTTCTCAAAATGGATTTCAATTTTGGATTCAGAATATCGAAATTAGCCTAGGGTGATATTTTGGTATTTTTCTGAAAACGTTCAATTTTTGATGAATTGTGAAAACACTAGGTTGCTATTTAAAAACCAAATTTTTATTTAAATAATTAATAAATTTATTTAAATTTATTTTATGTCAAAATTGATACATAATACCTATATATGTTAAATGTAATTCATTGGAGTCATTTTCTAATAATTTTAGATATATAAAAATTTTATTGAACTTTTCACCGTCTTTTACCCACCTCCTTTGAGAATTTGCAAATTCACATAAAACATAATTTTACCACTTCTATGAGTGGAATTTTGAAACTCCGAGAGACAGGGTTAATATCAAGGAATAAAATGTGGTTCAGTGAGAGGAAAATAATTTTTGGTGAATAGTAACGTTTTACTTTTATTTTACCACGGTTAAAAGTAAATAGGGCAAGTAAGGGTAAAAATGATATTTTTATTACACTAAAACATGTCCTAATTCTATTGGATAAGTGTAATTCGACCAAAAACAACCTTAGGAATAAAATATGACCATTTAGGCCCACTTGTATTAGATTAGGACATTTAATATTATTTTATTTAAATAATAGTTAAAATAGTTAAAATCAATGTTTAATAACTAAAACATTTTTAATATAGGGTTATACCTAAGATAAATTAGACTATAAAAATTAATTAGAAAGCTAAAAATATTTCCCACATAATGGTATTTTATTTACAAATTTTAGACATTATATAATATAAATTATTTATGACACAATTATGATGCAATAATTATCTTATTAATGAAATAATAACATAATTGATGTTATAAATACCCAAATAAATGTAATTTGAGAATTTTTATGAATTACAATAATTTTATAGGTTCATATGACATATTATTATTGATTTAATTAACTTTTTTAGAACTAATAATGCTGTTATGATTTTCAAAAAATATTAATTACCAAATATTGTCAAAATTGACATAAAATAGTTTTTAAAACAAATATTATATTATTAAGTGTTATCTTATTCTTAAAAATCTATTGTTCGGACAAATGTCTTTGAAAAGGTTATATATATTAATAATAAATACCTTGGGGTTTTTTTGGCTTGTTATAGTAAGTTTATTAACCTGATTGTGTAAGAAAACAAGAAGACACGGTTAAAGTAAAATTATTTAACTTAAAGTTAAATCTAAATTATAAGGTTACAATAGATACCTAAACTTGTATAAATTATATTTTATGAGAGGATATCGACCCATCCCCACCTTATATTCTAAATAAATCAATATGGAGCTATTAAAAACCGAATATGACTTTATAATAAAATAATATTTTTAGTTTTTCCAAAGGTGCCCCTCTCCTCCCTTATAAAAGGGAACCTCCTCCCTCTCATTCTCACACCACTTTGAGCCTTCAATCTCATCCAACCCCTGACAATTTCAATTCTACACTTCCCTAGAAACATCCTAGAGGTCTTGGTCTTCTTCAAAGATGATCTTTAGTGCCCTAAGAGGAGGTTAAGAAGAGGTGCTTTAGAGAAGAGGTAATGTATATTACCGATTCTTTCAAGTTTATTTCTTATTATACTACTTCTTATTTAGTTGTTTCATTATGAATTAATAACATAAGTATCACTAATATACTAATATATTATTATAAATATGAAACAAACCTATTTCACCATCTATCCATCCTATAGAAAACGAAATCATTGCGCGTGCGTACGTACAGAATACCGTCTCCACGCCGTGGTGTAATCTATTTTCCACCACCTCCTTACTTGGATGAGAATAATGGTGTAAAAAATAACTATATATGATTATTTTAAAGTGATATTGGTTCTTAAATAGTATACATACACTCCAATACAATTCCACGATCATGGGAATGATATCATCGCTCGTTCGTTCGTACGGAATACCGTCTCCACGATGTGATGCGACTCATTCTACATGATATTCATTGCATAATGATTATATAAATGAATTGAATGAATAAATATGATATATATTATACTAATACCATTCTTTAGATGAGTTATCTATAACCTAAAAAGAATAATAAGAATTTATTCTACAAAACACGCATAAGAACAAAAAGCAATAAACACCCGAATAACAAGTAGCAATGAAATATTACTAATAAAAGCTATGAATCTAAGAATATGACTATTAATGATATAATAAAAATGGGTATGGTTCTGGAATAAGTCAATGACATTATTTAAATCATTATACAAGAGGTTCAGACACGTACGAAGCAAATCAGACCTATGGTAAGGGAAAATCTCGCAATCTCAATTTTTATCCGAGATTGTTTATACTTCAGAATTTACTGGGGAATATTTATCATCCACATCCATGTTTCATACATATGTAATATTATTTATATCCTCCTAAAATTTTTTAAATCCAATTTTACCCTTCGGTGAGTTTTTAGTAAAAGATATTAAAGGAATCTTTTGTCGTTTTTCGTACGAGATACTTTTTGACTTATCCAGCCAAAGTACCAGAAAATGTTTTTTTAAACTTATATGACATGAAAGGATTTTTAGAAATTTTTTTCCATGAAGCTTCCTTTACAAGTATTCATGTTTATTTTTATTAAACTTCTTTTAGATTAAAATTATACAACATGTTAAGAAAGGAAAATGTTTTTGAAATAGAAAGGATATTTTCCTCAAGAATGTAGTTCAAGTGTTTTATAAAAATTATTTTCCATCTAAGATAATATAAGGTTCTGTTTCTATCCCTATTTTTACATTTTTTTTATGTTATGATGGAATTATTTTTATGATTTCCTTTTATCTTATATGGATTGTGTTATGATGTCATGATGATTAAGAATCCCATTTTTATTACATGGGTTATGTTATGATGTATGATTTATGATTTTGTGGAACACATAAGAATGGTTTCATTATGAGATGGGTGGGACCTATATCTCTCTCCAATGCATTGGGTAAAGATTTATATCTCATGATATAGACATGGCTGGAATGACAGGTTAATCTGATTCAGTGAAACAGGACTGAAATGAGGAGTGAACTCGGTTCAGAAATGGACTTTGTCCGCTAAGATAGTTTTGGAAATGAGTCTTGACTACTAAGAAATGATTCTCTATGATTATGTGTGTATTCAAAAAATTTCATGTTTTATGTAATGATTATTGGGATTACATTTCACTACTATGATTTATCCCATGTTATGAAATTATGATTTCTTTTACATGTTAATATTTCCAAAATGTTATGTTCTTATGAATATGATGTGACTGATATTTCATTTGTTTACACTTACTGGGAATTTGGGCTCACCCTTTTGTATGTTTTCTTTCCCCAGGTCAGGAAG
Source organism: Viscum album (assembly GCA_963277665.1). Lineage (NCBI taxonomy): Eukaryota > Viridiplantae > Streptophyta > Magnoliopsida > Santalales > Viscaceae > Viscum > Viscum album. The sequence continues at coordinate 763,112,413 of OY728120.1, forward strand.
AAGATTATTAAGTAGGATATTTCAAAAGGGACTCTAGATATGATGAAATAAATTGGAGACAATATAGATGCTTTATGAACCAGTTGTTTATGTTTCCCAGTTTCTAAAGACACTATACCTATATGGCCCTTTCATGGTTTTGTTATATGTTGTAATAAGTGTGCTTCAATTTTGAATCAATAACAATGTATGTAAATTATGGGTCGTTATAGCTGCTCCAGCTCTATCCACGAAGGATATTTGCAATTCACCTAGAAACTCTATTACCTCACTCCGCAACTGGAGTCCAAACCTTCTTTTGTGTGTGTCTGCTACTATGTTCCCCATCCCAAGAGTGTAGAAAAACTCAAAGTCGTAGACTTGGAAGAACTCCATCCATCACCGATGTATTATGTGCATGTCCTTTTGTGATAATATATACCTAAGACTCGTGTGATCAGATTAAAAAGTAAATTGTTCACCCATAAAGTAGTGTTTCCACATCTTCATCTCAAAGACCACTACTACTACCTTTCATTCATGGGTTGCATAGTTCATCTTTTGATATATCATCTTTTGTGAGACATAGGTGATCACCACTTTCTCCTACATCAGGACTCACCCAAGTCATGTCCCTTATGAATTTCAGTAGACTACATACCCAACGCCCACTTCTGGTAGCATTAATATGGGGTAACTCACCAGTCTCTACCTCATCTATTGGAAACAATGTTGGAACTTATCTGTCCAAAATATTGGCTTCCCATTCTTCGTCAAAGTTGAAAATGGTTCTGATACCCTGGAGATGTGAGGTACAAATATATAGTAGTACCTATCCATTCATAGGAAACTTCGCACCTCAGTCACACTCCTAGGTTTCTACCAAGATATTACTGCCTCTATCTTTTCTGGATCCACTACAACTACAACATCTGAAAATACATATCCCAGAAGGTGGATTTCCTTTATCTTGAACTAACACCTCAAGATCTTACAATTAATCTGGTGCTCTCAAAGTGTATCCAAGACTATCTACAGGTATGTAGTGTCCTGCTCCTCTGACGATGAAAACCCCAAGATGTCATCAATGAAGACCATAATGAACCAGTCAAGGTAGGGCTATAATATATTGTTCATTAGTCCCATGAAACCTACTGGGGTGTTGGTCACACCAAAATGCATCTTTAGGAACTCATAGTGACTGTAATGGAATCTAAAGTCTGTCTTGGGTACATCCTCATCCTATTACCAAAGATGGTGATTGACTGATTTGTGGTCTATCTTGGGGAACCACTTTTCTCCCTTCAGTTGGTCGAACATGACATCTATTCTAGACAGTGGGTATTTTTCCTGAATGTCACCTTGTTCAGGCACCAAATGTCCATGAAAAACCTCAAAATATCATCTCCCTTCTTAGAAAAAAGCACCGGGGCTGCCCATTGTGAAACGTTGGGCCTAACAAACGTCTTCTCCTACAAGTACTCCAATTGTATCCTTAGCTCGTGAAGCTCTGTAGGAGGCACTCAATATTCTGGTGCAGATATCATTGATTTCCCATTTTACAAGTCAATACATAATTCTACCTCCCTATGAGGAGGTAGTTCAGGAACCTATCTAGGAAAAACATTCTCATAGTCGTCCAACACTACAAGGAAACATGGTCTCCTCTCCCCCATTGCATTGATGGTGAGTCTAGACAAGTAGTTGTGATCGACTACACCCACATCTGAGATAGTCCATCCTGTGCTTCATGGGTTTCTTTTTCTCTAGTGAAGGAAAACACAGTCCCATCTATGGGGACATACCAAAACGTATGCCTAAAAAATTCGATAAGTGCATTGATTGGGGATAAACAGTCTATATCCAAGACGACTTCCTATGGTATCGATGATGCTAATAAGAGATCCCAGCAAACTCTCTCGCCTCCTAGGTTATGCTCACACTCCCGAATAAAGTGTGTAGTAATCGAATCCCCTACTGTAGGAGTCTCTATCCGTAAGGATCGAGCCAACGACTCCACCGAATTATCCAAGCTCAGAAAATGATGTGTCGAAAGGATTGAGTGACTTGAACCTGGGTCAATATAAACTATATATAGGGTGTAATAAACATAGATCGTACCTCTAATCATCTATAGAGCGCCATGGATTTAAGCCTCTACTGCCTAGAGTTGAGCTTGCCCCTGTCTGCCTGCTCCCTGAGGTCGGTGTAGACCACCAGGTGGTGGTGGCGGTAAAACCACAAACGGTCCCCACCGCCTGCTGCTCGGCCAGCTCCCCTACCACGTCCGCCACCCTGCATACCTCCTCGCTCAAACTACTCCAGCTATCTTGGAATCAATTGAATCATTATATATTCATCTGTATGGTGGGTTTGGTAGTTACGTGCCATGTGTCCCTACCCTCCAAATGAAGAGATATTATTGGACCCAACAAGTATCTCTTTATCCTTGGAGCCTCAGACTTCCAAACCTAAGTACTAGGTTCATCCGACGAAATACCTAGACTGCTTGGTCCCATGGATCTGCTATCTACTGCCAGCCAAAGACTCTGCTAATTGGGGCCTGCTGGGAACTGTAAATGTGGGTTCCTACACTTCCATGAAACTCTCCATCAGAAGGGCTCACTCTAGCACCCCGACATTGGTAGGAAAGTAGAGACACACCAATGAAGCCCTGATCTCCCACCTAAGTCCCTAATCGAAGTCTTGATCCCTAAAGAAAGGGTCTCACACCATGTCTGTGGAGTAGCAGGGATTCTCCATGAACCTCGTCGAGTACTCAAGAACTATCATGTTTCCTTGCTATAGGTGAAGCATCTCCTGAATGCGCACAAAGCGAAACATCGCGGGGATAACTAATCCCAAAAAAGCCACTTGAAGTCATCCCAGGTGAGGGCTGCCTCATCGTGAGGTTGGATGGTCATGCTTTACCATATATCTTCTGAGCCCTATAGAAGGATCACTACCAATATCCCCATCTGGTCAAGCAGTGTCCTCACTAAGTGAAAGAACCGCGTCAAAACCTCCATCCAGTCCTCAGCAACCTGAGTATTCATCTCTCGCCGAAAACTGTGAGGTCTCTATCTCTAATACAAAGGTAGGGAACTAATCCTACAAATATCCTCTATCAAAATCTCTAGTAGTAGATGCTGACCATAGGGTGGTGGTATCACTAGTTAACCACACGATGGGGACATCTCTAGAATGGTCCCTGAAGAAATGCCCCATCACTAGGTGGGTTATCCTTATGACCTCGTATCAGGATCCTAGATGGTTGTCTACATGGACGCTTCCTGGGATAGATCAAGATGTACCAATGTTAGAAGTTTATACCTAGTTATATGACTCTTATTAAAAAATAATGTGACACATATGAAACCAATGTTTTCATGTATTGAGATGAAAACAAAATTAACAGTCCTGGTGTAAGGATACTTCGGACACCGCATTAACACCAGACTCATCAAATATGAATTTAAAAATCACAAAACATATCAATGTTCCCCCAAAAAACATAGACTACCTATATTTGAGGGGAAACCAACTGCCCTTTGATACCACTTTTTCACAAACAGTCCCCCGAGGCCTGTGTTGTGACAATGCGAAGCCCACCTCCCAAAGGTCATGGGTTGGCGACTAGCACCGAAGGTGTCAACCTTCTAGTGGGAGGAATTTCCCTAAATACATGTACGCACACACACACACACCCAACAATGGCCCAACATACTGAAAATAGGATACAAGTACCACAAAAAACAAGCTGAGTGAAAGTACAACTCAAAGTAAGTGGTCATGAATACATACCCAACAAGAACTGAAAACAACATGTAAAAAAAGTAAACTCTGGCTGCCATCTACAAAAAACCCCACCTGATCAAGAGAGTGGTGAAGCTATTGGGAGTCGATTTAGCAAGTTATATCTGACAAGTCCTACTGGGCCCTGCCTGGTCCTATTCCAACAAGTTCACTGACATGGCATCCATCATTCCTATGTCCCCGAGGACCACTATCATAACGTCGATTGTCTGCACTAGATGCAAGACCTACGAGTGAAGCCTGTTCAGGGGTGAGTAACATGGTACTCAGTAGGGACCCCAAATCAAAAATTGAAGAACACACAACAATTTATCAAATAAAACAAGAAATAGAAGACATCTCACACCAGGTATATTCAAAGGTAGTAACAGTATCATAATAAATCACATCATCGAACACCTCAGCTGTTTTAGAACTCCTCCATAATCGATTATAGTGGGACTTATAGGTTCCATAGAGCCACTTCCCACTAACCATGAACTACTATGGTACTCATCCCTAATGACTACTTTGGGTATGCTGGGTCACACAGAGCCGCTCCCCACCATGGGAATGCCAGGTCACACAGAGCCACTACCCACCTTGGCCCAATTAAGGTACTTATCCTGTCATGTAATTTCAGTCTTCCAGGTCCCACAGAGCCACTCTCAACCACGTTCCTACTAGGTCACATAGAGTTTCTTCCCACTAGGACATCGTCGAGAAGTCTTCTGGTCTCATCCATCAGCAGGGTTCCGTACATAGCGAGTTTGGGAGAATCTTTCCTCAGGAAATTCATCCTTTATTGGTGTCCATGAATGTCACCACAAGGCATGCCAAAACATCTGCCTATTTGAGAGGGTCAAAAAACTACAAACAACCTGTCAAATAGACGCAAAGTTTGCAATATACGAGAATTTTAGTAACTAGGGGCCAGCTGTCACGGGGCTTGGTCCAATCTGGTTGGACCCACCCAACCAACCCGGCTCAAGGGTTCCACATACTCTGGTTCAGTTTGACAGACCTAACATGACCTAGTGTGGGTTGAGGCTATTCTAAACCATCCTAGCCTTTTGGATAGCACCAAAAATCCTCATTGGACCCGACCTGGTTGTCAGAGTGTCGAGCCTGTTGGGTCACTCGGCGAGCCAGTCCAGTCCGGCCCTGCCTGAAGAGGGTTTGGGTCTGGCCTACTAGCTTGGGTCCGCACCACTGGTCAATAGGACCAGCCAGGCCTGGTGAGTGGTGGGTCTGACCCTTAGTGCAGGTTCGGCCCAATGGGCGTTCATGCCCTGTCCGGTTTGCCTCGCTGGACACAGCAGGGAGCCGCATTCGTGGCCCTCCAATGCCCTTCAGGTATCTGCGGGGTGCCTCCTCCTCCACGATCAAGTGACTGCATCCTGCCACGTGGGACATGGCTCGGTGTCACGTCTGTCAGCCTCTGATGTGGTCGAGTGACCAAGTATTCTGCCTCAAGCCACCGACTCACCCGGCGCCTTCTCCCACTACGCTACGGCCCTGTCTGGCTACGGTGTTCTATCCGGCGGGCAGTCCTGGTGTGCCACCTCCCTCCCGAGGCCGCCGCCATAGGCCACTGTTGATACTGCGGGCCACTGATTCCTATCACTGGTGCCAGTGTAGGCACTGGGAGACTCGCAGATTCATCCTTAGACAACCGGGTCCGCAGTGATGGTGTGTTCTTCGTGCCGCTTGCACCCGCATTCTCTAGGGAACGTCTTCTCCACCGAGACGGTATAAAAAATTTCATTCCATCGATTCAAAAGTTTTTCAATGAATAAAAATGATGGAGGAGGGGATTAGGCATTGTTCATGTCAGGATATGCCCTCCGCATTAGATGTTTACAACACACGGATGGTCTGGGGTTTTTATTTTGAACAACAAAGATAATTAAATATCGGATAATGAAATCCCAAAGAAGTCACCCTCCTGAATGAATGAAAAGTCTACGGATTAACCTGTTCAAGACTGAATCCTCGTTATTCCTTTGTATATAACAATGGGGAAACATGAAAATCAAATAACCCATACCTTTTGATGTACGTTGTCTCACATCCATCTTCGAGGGGTTAAGACGTCAGTGTCGCATCGTTGCGTTGAAATAGTGTTGCTGTTATTCATCATTAAAGTACCATTATGCTTCTAGATTAAGGAGAATTTAATGAGAATCATTGATTCACATCATTATTTCCTTGTCGATTCCCCGTAACATCATCATCTTCTACTCAATTGGGAGAAAAAAATAATTCATTTAAATTATTTCATTATTTTTCACAAAATGTTGAAAATATAACTTCTCTGTTCGGCCCTTGTCGATAGAAGTTAAGTAATTTATTCCGAAATCCCAGTATTTTTAATTCAATGGTGCCCTTGGATTTTCAATTTTACTGATGACACACAAGTTAAAAAAACGTGATCGCACCATTATTGAACGTACCATAAAAATGTTCAAATTCCTATTACGAGCTCTCCGGACCTCTGAATCACGTGCCATCGAATTTTGTGGTCTCAAAATAATTCCATATTAATAAGAAATTACTTATGGAAATTCCGAGACATTAGAAGGGATAATATAATTATTTATACATGTTTTCCACATTATGAGAAATGGATACAATGAATCCATAATGAAAAGTAACATCTTTGTCATGGATTTTTTTGGTTAACTAGAGGAAGATAAATCTTGTGAAGTATATACGTTTGAAAATAACCATTATCAGGAATGGAACTCTGAAATTACAGATCATCGAATATCTTGAAATTTTATCTAAGATCACAGTTCAATGCTTAGAATAGTTTCAAATTCCATGAAACTCCAAACCAAGAAGTTTCATGATCTTTATACTAAGGGATGACACCTTGTGGGGAATGATATTTGGTTTTAATACCAAGTCCAGAGAATTCAGTGATCTTTTAGAAAGGGAGGAGGAATCAATAGCTATGAAAGTGGAAGTAACAGATACTTACAAGAAATCTACAAAGAAGGCAATGAAAAAAGAAAAATATTTACAATAAAACCTACAATTTTGGAAATTCAGTAAGCACCACCATAGGCGATAAAGAAAAAAACATTACCCGATGAAGTTATAGTGAAGTGGATGGAACATAAGAAGAAAAATAAACAAGGTGATCTTAGTTTTGGCGGAAACCATAATAAAGAAAAGGAAATAGTGATTAAAAATGTTGAAGAGCTGTAAAATAAATAAAAAGGTAAGAAAACAAGGTAGAAAATTTCTAAAGCAGAGATTGTTCAATCACTTCACAATGCAAATGAGAATTTATCAAATAAGATTCAGGTACTAGAATCATTTCTCAATGAACTCGTTTTAGTAGAGACTCTGGAAATAAGGTCATAATTTTGGAACCTGAAGTGGAAGAAAAAATAGTTTTGGAAGAATAAGTAGAATAATAAGATGAATGGGATTAAAGTGATGATGGTATAAAGAATGTTAAATAATACCATGAGAATGAATGTCTTTCTGAAAAGCTTTCAATTCGTACTTCCACAGCTGAATCAAAAATAATGATATCTCAAGGAAAAGAGGATGAAGGTTAGGAAGAGGTAGACAAACCTTATATTGGTGAATGTAGCAATAATGACTTCATCTAACCTAAATATCTTAAGGAAGATCCTGAGAAATAAAAGGTTGTTGAAGATAAAATTTTACAACTTTCAGATAACGATCATGAATCTCCGAATTCTAAAGAGACTTTTTCAAAATATGTAAAAGGAAAACATAGGATTTATGATACACCTGTGATGTATATGATGGTTATGAAGTATACCGCTAGATCATCATAGGAGAAGGATACAGATCTAGAAATATAATCTTCACCTTCAAGGCAATCAGATTCCGAATCATCTTCCATGGGTCATGATTTTGTGGTATAATCTCTGAAGAAGTTAGTAGAAATAATTCTGTTTTTTCTAAGTATTGATTAGAGAATTGAGTTGATTGAAACCTCCTTTAATCAGAATACATATTCCATAAGCATGCCCCTTGAAAAAATTTCCATTCTTGAAGCAGACTTGAAAACCTTTTATATCGATTATTATGGATAGAGGAGATCTGGTAAGGAAATTACAATGTGGTCCAAAAGAAATATTGAAGACATGATAATCCTTGATGAATTCCAAGACATAGTGAAATATACCATCGATAAGTTAGATTATAGGATAAAAATCATTCTACAAGTTTACAGTGATGTTGCACTGTGAACAAGTAGCACAAATTCAAGAAGATAATGATATGTATGGAAAGTTATATTCATTTGCTCAAAATTTTTCGAGAGAATGGAATATCAGGGAAGTGTTAGAAGAAAATTTCAACAAGAATGAAGATATAATGAAGTCCCATTGAGAAACACTTGTGATTCACGAAGAAAAAATCAAGGCTTCAGGATTATGAATTAATGTTCAAGAGGTTTGAGGATGATCATAAAGATCTCAAGAAGTTTAAGGCTATTTTGAGGATAATTTTTCCGAATGAAAAGAAGGGTGGAATATTTTTCCCCTCATTTTCAATATTTTTTTATATTACCCTATATATTATTTTTAATAATAATGAAAAATTTCTATCTTAAATTTGTTTTGTTTTGTATAGTTCTAATTTTTCATATACCAATTGTTTTCCATTCCCACTAATCCTTTTTGAAAATAAAATTGTGGGAGAAAAGAATGATCAATAGAATACTAAGTATGAATGAAGATAATTCCTTATGAAAGGGGGATATTAATTAAGGGGGAGTTTACTTAATATATATTTCCCTAAAAGTTTTGAAGAGTACATTCCTTAGGGATTTCATAACCTAAGGGTGAGTTAGTTGTATTCATCATGGTTCATATGTAAATGGGGATATGTTTTCTTTTAAAAATCATATTGAAAATTCATATTCTTTATATTAATTTTCAAAAGGAGGATTGGGATTTAAAAAAAGGGGGATATTGTTGATTCAAAAATGTTTCATTATTACTTTTCCATTTCATTATGTTTTGAAAATTACAAACACCTTATATTAATGAAAATTATCTTTCCCAAATGATTATTTTTAATGAAAATTACTCTTCTCTATGGATATTTTTATCTTTATCTTTATTCTCATTAACTCATATTATAGTCTCTAAAAACCAAACTCATTTTCTTACTAAGTCAAAAATTCAGATTCTTATTTAAAAATATTAGAATCTTATAGTTCCTTAGATGTAGAGTCTTTTATTTTTAGACACTAAATTCAAGGAAATTCTGACTCTGAATTATCTAAAATTCCGACACTAAAATCTCTAAAATTATGATTCTAAATTCTCTAAAATTCAGACTCAAAATTCCCAGAATTTAGAATCTGAATTACTTATAATTTAGTCTCCGAATTCCTCAATATTTAGATTCTGAATTTTATATAATTCAGACTATAAATACCTTAGAATTTAGACTCCACATTCCTCATAATTCAGCCTCCTAATTCTTATAATTTAGATTCTAAATTCCTTGGAATCAATATGCCTAAATCAATAGAATTAAGACTTCAGAATCTATATAATTTATATTATGAATTCATCATAAAATAGAATCTAAATATCCTTGTTTTCTATGATCTGATTTTTTATATATTTAGAATCATAATTCTATTTTTCCTTAGACTCAGGGTATTCAAATTTGTTTACGATAATCAATTTTTTTGGACCATATTTTTATATGAAATAAATGATGTCGTACAATTTGTTTCTAAGGATTCATTGGTTGAGTGAAATATATACATGTCCCTCCGATATTGAAGGAATATATGACTGTTGGAACATGGAGTTGACCATTGATGTTTTGCCTATAAATAGGAACTCATTCAAATGAGCTCATAGAGGTAATGATAAATAAATCTGGTGATCGACCTAAAGAATACATGTTGGGATGCTATGAAGTAATATCTTTAGAGAGAAAGACTCTCATGCCTTGTGTGTTTCATGAAAATCTTGTTCATCCATGAACATCTTGTTCATATTTGTTTGTGCAACTCTGATTGTTGATGAGTACAATTGAGGGCTTCCAGGGATAGAAAGATAGGGGTAAAAAATACTATAATGTTTGAGGTCCTGTGGGGATGGTAAGACATTTTATGATATTCTTATTGATAAATTAACCTGGTGTGGGTAAAACATAATTTCAATAAAGTATAAATAAATGGACCTTTATCCAAGGTTTTTGGATATCATACTATTTGGATAAAAAGATTTCATAGTTGTTACATGTTTTTTGTTTCATAATGTTATTTACACTGTATTTTGTTAAAGGAATAAATTATAACATTCTTAAACATTCATGTACATTACATACTCTGATAAATAAGATTCTATACTCTTTAAGGAATAATCTTCCTTTAATAAAATTATTCTTAAGTTTCATTTCTGGATTCATATTTCTATAACCTAATCTTGTTTGTTTAATAGAACTTTTAGATGCTTTGTGAATTTACGATGATTATATATATTAAATATATATTTCCTTAAGGTTAATAATGTGTGTTTCTAAACTTAATATTCTCCAAACTCTTGTAAATGAGTATATACACAAACTATTTCAATCTTACAAATTACAATCTCTATGATAATGAGTAATTTTTTTCCACCAGATTAGGTATGGAAATAGGATAGTCAGACACCTTATTTCTTTCTCTATAAGTACATAGATCCTTCATTTGGTTTCACATGAACATCCTTCATATTCAGGTGATATAGGTAATAGGCCATGAGGTATCATGAGAGTTCTGGAGGGAATTTAAAATTATTAGTGATTCAGTTTCAACCTCCATAAATGTGACCTCCTGATATCTGTAAAAAGGAAACCCATGGGAATCACTAGTGCCTTTTACATGAAGGAGTAACTTTCCCCAAATAATGTAGAGAAGGAAGGAATAAAATTGACTTTGGGGTAACATACTGTGGCACCACCATTCATGGAGCCCATGGGAAGAGAACCATTAGGGTTGAGCTTATTGCCAATACCAGAGGACTCCAGCATACCCAATGACCTTGAGGAACACCATATATAGAGTGGGGAGGGTAAATACCAAGACACAGACTCATTTCGGGACTATCATTCAAGTTCTTCTTAGGTCATGTCTGATCTAGATGAAGGATTTAAGCTCTGAAAATTATTATCCCCCTAAGAACAAACAACCCTAGAAACGAACATGGGTTCTCTCTTGCCAAAAAACTTCAAAAGATTCCAATAAGTACATATGCCATGTCCTTCATATCAGGGACCAACTGATCTTCTCTTGGGAACCACCTTCTGATAAAGGTAATGTCTTGATTATCATGGTATAGAATACCCATTATGTCCCCAATAGAGTTCTATATTCTACGAGCCTCATCCCCTTTGATGAATAAATGGTCTGAGACTTTCTCCCAACGTTCCACACAACATTCACAATGGGAAAGTGAAGTGATGCAGATACTTTTTAAATTATCATCCATGGAAGGGTATTGATTTATTAATCTCCATACAATAATATTGAGATTATTTGGAACCTCGTTTCAATGTAAAATGTCTCCCATGGGATCCAGATGGTGCGAGGTAGAAAGAATGTTGTGATAGTCCTTCAGTGAGATGTTGTGGGAGGATGAACTCGTAAATTCCCAATGATCCATATCATAGCTAAGATCAGTAATATCAAAATCAATCATTGGACAGTGTCATAAAATACATTAATAAAAACTAGGTGTGTATTTCATATTTGAAGGAAATTTCCTTTTCTGGGCATGTGGGAAATCCATGTTTGGATACCGACCAGGTGTGATGCCAAAATGAAATCAGGCCCCCACCCAAAATCAGTGAGCAAGACCCCACACTTGTATTGAATCAAGGGTATATTTATGATAGATAGAGTGATTTCCTTATTATGGAAATTTTTTGGGGCACTATATATGGAAATAAAATCCATAACTAGAATTTCATTAAATTCCACCAAAAGGAGTATGATATGGTTCATTAGAATTTTCACCCTCCAAAATTGTCACAGGGCATGATTTATATAATTGAGATGAAACAATTTCCCCATTTTTTATTTTCACCATTAAATCCACTAACATGGTTCATGGTATTTTTTGAATAGTCATACTAAAAATTCATTATATAGAGGTGTAACACCGCGATATTTTGTGAAATATTTTTTTCAAAAAAAATTATTCTTTTTGAAAATATTCTTTTCACACAACAAAAGAAAATTTTTTATATTGAAACACTTTACATGGATTTAATTATTAACAAACCACTGTTATCTTGAACTATATGAAACATAGTTTTTAACATGATGTAGAAGTAACACTAAGTCTATCATACCGTGCATGCAATATTGGCCTTCCCAAAGGGATTTCATTACATGAAATACCGAGTTTTGTCAAATAGTAATATATTATTAAAATTGTTTCATTTAATATAATAAGATATAAAATAGAGAAAAACTAAAATATGTGAATAGTATTAACTAATTTATTAAAATGTATTTTCTACAAAAATATAATATGAATTCATTGGTTACCAATTAATTATAAATGAATATGAAAACTGATTGAATATGCAGGAAAATATTATTATTTTTATGGTCACAAATTTTTTTACCCTAATAAATTAAATTTAATATAATTAGTGAGTTATAATAATGTAATTTTTATTTTATATATTCAATAAAATATTTTTACATTCATCCAATATATTTTATAGAAAAAATATTTGAACAAACCCATTTATATCCTCAAACCCCTGTATTTTTATTAATGCATTTTTACAACCTTTTAATGGTGTACCCATTTAAAATCCATTTTTTGAACCATAATATATTTTATATGTAACAAGAAACATGATATTTAAAATATTAATATAATAATTACTATAGTGTAAATGTTATAATTTTTTATGTGATATTTCATTTTTTTATTGAATTGTGAGAAATACTAATTTTAATTCAAAACTAATATTTCATGTAATTTATTTATAAGATAAAATTACAATTTAAATAGGACTAAAATTTTAATAAGATCATTTTTTTCAAATAAATCAAATCTGTGTTATTATAATCAATTTAAAATTAAAAATTAATATAATTACATACCACATTTTTGATGGGTTTTAAAATAAAAACTTGTATTGTCAACCTGACTATAGGATAAAATTTAAATTAATTTCTATCAATTTCGGGATTGGAATTTTGAGAAATTGAATACATATTTGAATTTTGGTAATTAATATTTTCTAATAAGGTCAACATATTTTTTTCATAAAATTAAAGTGAATTTAATTAAAATTATTTATATTAATTAAGGAAAACTTAAGAGGAACTTAGGGAAAATGAAAAAGAATAAGGGCCTCAATAACCGAGAAACATTTCCAAAATCAATTGACTGTACATATATCAACCCTATAATCACATTTTTAGAATTTGGATAATTATTGGATCCACCTTCCCTGGTAAAAACATTTGTGTAATTCCCTTTCCAAAAATTTATAACAATGTCACTCCTCCTCCACTATAAAAAGGACTCTTATCCTCCCACTTCTTTAGACCTATCATGCAACTTTAGCTCAACGATGTTATTATGAAATCCTCCTCAACACACCCATCATTCTAGTCACCATTAAATTAGAAGAAATAAAAACATAGAATCCCTTTTCAGAAAAACGAATTTAGTTACCCGAATAAGAGTAGGTTAGAATGAGTACGACGACAGTCAAGACATAATACAAGGGAGTTTCATATCAATATTTATTTTCTTGAGACACATGATTTATTCAACACTAATTCCTTTTTTGTGTACTTTAGGATTATACATGATTTATTTTATGATTTTTTAATTAAATTTAAAGGTATTTACAAATACACTTGATTATATTTACTTCATGGGGAATATGTTTCATAAGTTTACAAATTAGTAAAATGATTTGTCTCAACATTCCTTCCCTGAGGCTCATTCCATTAAATGATCCTATATTTTTATATGATGTTTATATAATCCCTATGAGACTTTATATCATGAATCTATATATATTCATGATATTTTAACCATCATGTAATTATATTTTCCTAAATGGAGAGTATGGTTAAATGTTACGATTTCAGAAGAGTATATTGAAACAATATCTTCTCTTTTGGATATTTTTTATCATTATAATTACTTTGATGATATATTACGATCTATATCTAATAAACCTAATGAATTTTCTTCTGTATTGGTTATTCATGATATTTTTATATTTGTGTACCATTATTCCATTATTTGGTACATTATATAGTAAAGAAAGTTTTTTTATGTAAGTCTTCATTTACATGTCTCTTTAGTTAGGAATCTAATTTTCATCAAGACCATATTTTATAAATGGTTTTCAAAAAATATATACTATTATTATAATATCATTATATGAAATTTTTACCCATGACATTAGTTCTTAAAACAAATGGTGTTTTCAAAAAAGAATCTTCTAATCGTTTTCTAGTTGAGAAATTTTTATAAAACTTTTATGGTTGAAAAGTATTGTTTGAAACATATATATTTACCCATCATTATCACTGTAATTCAATTGAATAATCCTTTATATGATTAAGAAGTTATTTCTTTAAATAAATTTTTTTTTATATTCTATAAATTCATTATTTTAATGTATTCTTCTTGAAAAAAAATTCCAAACGTTTTAGAAATTAAATTACTAGTTTTATTAGTAATTTTAATTGAAATAGCTTCCAAATCATTTTGGAACATATTTCATAATTTGGGAATTAAAAAAATTCAAAAAAAAATTAAATATTTATATATATGTTATCAATGTATTTTCATGGAATATGGTTTTCAAAATTTTTTCAAGGTTTCATTAAAAGTTATAATATTTATTTTTTAGGATTATGGATTCAACATGCTATTATGATTAAAAAATTTTTCAACAATGAAAGGATATTTTCCTAATGAAGAGTTTTTATTAAAAATTTAAAATAATATTTTCAGTCAATGAAGGCAATAATTGATGATAATCATAATCCAAATGTTTCTTTTGTATTATTTCTTTAATCGTTTATGATTTGATTGAATGATTCTAATGACCCCTTTTTCTCTAACATCGTTACTATTGTTTTGAATATCACATATTATCATGGGTTTTGATTATGAAACTTATAAATTTTACTTAGGCTATAGTGTGGTGAAAATTTAATGATACACAATTCAATTCCTATGTTATGATTATTATTTATGAAACCCATTTTTTATGGGCCATGATAAGTTGCAAGATTTAATATCATTTGTCACATGCATGTATGATTTTGGGATATAATTGGTGAGACCTATATCTCCCTCTGATGAATTAAGAAATGATAAAAATGTATATGGGATTAATGGGTACAAGAGTTGTAGCCCAATCCCAAAAACAAGAAGAGACATAGGTTGGAGACTATCCCTCAAAATATGTAGGTCCATGGGCTGTATACTAAGCCTAAAAGTATGTCGGTGCATGGGACGTAGTCAAATTTAAAAAATAAGAGGTTAAATGGGTTGTTATCCCGATTCTCATGCTTGTAAACAAGTTTTAACCCCGTTCTAAGGTGTTATAATAGACTTGGTAGGTTTCCATGACAAATAAATTTCTATGATTATGTGTGTATCATAATTAAATGTCACACACCTATATTAAGATTTCATGGAATGTGATCTTGATTCCATTATGATTAATGAATTATGAACTACTGTTATTTATTCTCTGAGTTATGTTCACAATCCATGATATGATGGTTATGATATTATAATGTTATGATCACATTCTGATAATATTATGCTAATGTTTATTCTTACATCTATCCTCGGTTTACCCTTATTGAACATCAGAGATCATCCCATTTAATGTTTCCTTCACAAGGTTATGAAGATATATTTTCTGTATGATATGTCTGAGAGGGGTTCTAGTCTTGTAGAACCATGTGGGTTATAATATATCTCACCCATGTATCAGTTTTTATGTTTCCATCATTCCAATAGAACTAGTCCAATATAGTCTTTGGGAGTATGTTTATATAATTTTTTTATATTATGAGATATTTATGTATTGTAAATGTAAGAAATGGGATGATCATTGTAATTTTTATCAGAGTAATGTTTTAGTTATCATTTCGAAACATGGATGAGAAAACCATAGTGATAACTCTATGGACATGTCTAAGGATAAGTATAAGGATACAGAATCATTTTAGAAAATGTGATAGAATTTTGTAAAATGATAGTGCAACTGGAAGCCTAGAAATAATACCTTTTGTGGATACCACATGTGGATGTATCTCTAGAGAAGAAAAATTGGTAAATACTCATAGAATATATCCTAGTCCTGAATCGAGGAAATCTAGTAGACAATAATGGTCTTTTTTACACATCATGTTTGACACTCCCGGGGGATATGCATTGGGAAGTCAAAAACTCTTCATGAATCATGATGAATGATTTATAAATATTTACTATTTGAATATACTATGGTGAACCTAGAGTGTAATGGATTAAGTAAGGTTTCATAATTTATATATCCTATTAGTGGTTTTCCTGATTTTGTGGTTTGTCGCTGTGAAAAATGATATTTACTCTATGTTTTTTGTTTTAGATAATGGTGGTACCCAGAAGGAATTTTATTAATGGTGAATTTCATTTAAAATTAAATGATTATAATCCTAATCATCAGAAATATATCAGATATGGAATGGAAAACATCATTTCAATGCTCACAAAGATTTCTTAAGATATGAATCATGATGATATTCCAAACGGTAAAAGTGGGTAGCAACATCTTGTTGATTCTTTCACAAGGAAATGTCCAAAATCATTAACCCGGTATTCTTATCCACTTATTTCTAAAGAGTGGATGTGAACCACTAAAAATATGTTATCCATTTTACAGTGTTTGGAAACAAAGAACATAATTCTGGATGTATATTGGCTCAAAGGTGAATCATACCAGTGGTAGATTGTCATTAATTATAATAGAAATCTAGATGAAATTAAATATATCGATTTGGAAGCATTGAAAAGCATAATATTCAATACGTTCCTTACTTTTTTCCTACTTAACAATACATAAAAGGAGTTCCTTGAGTTGATAAAAAAGGATATTGATTCCTTTAGTACTTATGAGGCCAATATTACGAGACATATGCAGTATTATTCCTTAATTATTATCAAACAAAAAAGACTAATGTCGATTGGTTCTTTAATGGTTTAATAGAACATCTCGATGGGAATTGTCCATAATACACATTAGTAGGTATGAATATGTTGTGAATTGTGACATGAAATTTGAAATGGAGGATGGAGTTGTGTATTATTCTCATTTTTTTAATAAGTAGAAGAAGTCGGTGTTTCAAAGATAATATAAAAACCATATACTTAAGAGTATGATGCTTTATTTATGCTCTATGTGTGGAAAAAAGAATAGAAGGAATATTCTTAATGGGGAAAGAAAATTTTTTATGAGTTGGAATGAAGTTTATCGAGTGGATGAATGGAAAAGTGATTTGAAAATGATATTTAATAAGGTGAATAATTATAAAACTCCATTGATTGAAACTCCCAAACTTCATTGTTTCAATTTCAGGGAGTTTAGGTATTTCCAAAAAAAATCCAAAACTCAGTGGTTAGTAATTGTGATCACTGCTAGCAAACATGAAAGGCAATGTAAAATGTGACAACATATGCAATCTATATTTATTAAGAGAACCATGATAATGAAGGAAATCTATAGTTTGGAATTTCCAATGGGGGTTTTTAAAAATATGCCCAATGATAATATTATTATTCAAAAATTAGCAATGATTCATTTGTTTATATACAATTTCAAAGATTTTGGATTAGTAAAATAACATTTAATGTTCAATCAGTGCCAGAATGAACCCATTTATGTAATTATTTTTTTATAATATATGATCATATTTAAGGATGAAAGGGTGAATTATATTTTGGAAGGGTGGCACAGTTAATCATTTGTAGAATTTTATTTATAAACATTGAATGATGTTTTAGAGAGTAACATGTTACCTCACGAAATGATGATTTATGTATAGAAGATAACTTGTTCTAATAACTTGGTGTTGGTTGTAACTGATGATATATGGGATCACTTTTTAATGATATCACGATCTATTAGAAAACCAAAAATGAAAAATTTTCCTTGATTTTTTAGGGATAGGGATGAAGTGGAAATATATTAAAGGAAAACCAAAGTGTTAGATTTTACATATGAAAGGGAAAGAAATCAAGTATGTTTAACTTCTGATGAAAGTTATTCGACCTTCGGTAATGGATCCATAATCCAAAAAGGTTATCCTAGTAGCTTGTTTTTCTTATTAATGAAATGGTCCCTTATATAATCAATTATATATAAATTTTTAATTTTAACATTATCATAACTGAGTTATCTGTCACTATCATTTGAAACAATGTAGACAATTTTATCTTCCATATCAATGTATTCACTTTCCACCTATTATATTCAATATAGAAACCAAGCTATGGGTTACTCTATGTAACCATTATGGATCCTACTTTTTTGAAGGATGTTTTAGTGTTCATTTTCACAAATGACTATTTTTATTAAAGGTTCTTAAAAGAATTATCCCTTAGATAATTTATATGAGTTAATTGTGGGGAAAATTAATTTTATGGGGGGGGGGAAGAATGTAACAGACTATGGTTTTTTAAAATATGTTTTTGGAATTAATTTAATTTTTTTGCGATTTTTCATTTCACGCAACAATAACAATATTTTATATTAATGCACTATGTATGGCTTTCTTTATATGAAACACCAGGTTATCATGAACTAGATAAAACATTATTTTTAACATGATTTACACGGAACACCATTGTTATGGTACATTACTTGATATGTTTACATTTATTGATGTATTTTATAGCAGATGATACCATGATTAAATAAAATAAAATATTAAGAAAAATTTATCATTTAATATAATAAGATATAACATATCTATTAAATTAGATGTTATGATTAATATTAACTAATTTCTAAAAATATATTCTTTAGAATAATATAATATGAATTTATATATTTAAAAATAATTAGAAATGTAATTGAACACCAATTGAATATAAAAGAAAATATTATAATTTTTATGGTGAAAAATATTGTTTACCTTAATAAAATAAATTAATTTTGAATTAGGAAATGTTATTAGTGTAATATATATGTTATTTATTTAATAAATTTTTTTATTCATCCAATATATTTCATAGTCATAAGATTAAGGAAAAAATATACTTAATAAAAATATTTTTATTAAGGCATTTTTACCACCATTTAATGGGGAACCCATTTTAAATCCAATATGTGGATCCTTATTAGATTAGATATTTCAAAATAAACAACATATTTTAAAGGGTATCATAATAATTTAGTTAGACTATTTTTTTTCAATTAAGTGTCATTTTTTATTTAATAGGTAAATATAGTAAATTTTTGTTCAATGCTCCTTTTTCATCAATTTTATTTTTAAGGATAAATTTATATTTATATTTTTTAAAAAGATTAATTAGATCCTATTTTATTCAATCAAACCAATTTGGGTCATGAGAATATATTTCTCATTGAAATTGAATATAAATAATAGGAAACTTTTTAATTTTTATTCTTTAAAAACCCGCATTGTCGACCAGTCTACAGGATTAAATTTACATTAATTGATGACACTTATGTTATTGTAAATTGAAAAAATGAATCCCATGATTGAGATAACAATAATTTATAATTTCTAAAATAATCAACATAGTTTTTTTCAAAATTATTACTATATTTAACTAAAAACAATTATATCGTTAAAGGTAAAATTAAGCTTAATTGAGGACAAAACCATAAAAATAAGTGTCTAACTGACCTATAATCATATAAAAAATCCATTAAATAGCAATATTTATCCCATATAAAAACTTATATAGAAAGGGGACCATTATTAGATGTAAATTATATTGATAAAAGGTTGATGGAAGTCCCTTTCCAAAAATACACATGAGTAACACTCCTCCACAATAAAGGCCTCTCCTCCAAATAATTATTCACACATATAAATCATTTTGACTCAAAAAATCTCTTCCAAAATATATCCTCAACCTAAATACCATCATCTTAGAATCCTCCCCAATTGGAAAAAGAAATCAATGGAATCCTTTTGGTGCATACTAAATATAATTACCAAAATAAGAGAAAGTTGGAATGACTATGATTAGAACCAAGACACAAGGTAAGAGAATTTCATCTTACTTTTTATTTCAATAGCATACATTCATTTTTCACCATGCATTACATTTTTGTTTGTTTTTATACTTCCCATGCATGAATAATATGATATTTATGATAAAATATATGGGTATTCACATATCCATTTTAATATAATTATTTCATGGGGACTATGTTTGAAAAGATACCAAATATGAAAAATAATTTTAACTCAATTTTCCTTCGTTGATAAAAAGTCCATTTTATGAAGCTATATTTTTCCATGAGGATTATATCCTACCATTGATATGTTATATCATGGTTATATTTGAATTCATTATATTTTAATCATTATATAATTCAATTTTCTTAAATAGAGAGTATTTTTCAATGTTACCATGTGGTAATAGTTTATTGAAACAATCTAATTACTTTTCAATATTTCTTATGATTGTAGTTACTTTGATTTAATATAATAATGCATCTATAAAAACACATTAATTTTATTCTCCAATATTAATTCTTGATATCATTATGTATTGGTACCATTCTTCCACTCATTGATATATAAGATTACTAAGAATGTGTTTTTTAAGAAGGAATGAATTAGCCTTTCTTCTAAAAAAAATATGGGTTCCATCAAATAAAATATTTTCTATAAGGTTTCCAAAAATATTCTACTATTGTCCAAATATAATTAAATTCCATATTAACCAATATTTTACATTTTAAAAAATTAAAAGTAATATTATTTCTATTTTCTTGCAAAGGGAATTTTATAATCATTTTACTATGAAAAATGAATGTTTGGAATGAATGTATTTACCCACCATAGTGACCATAATTCCATATAAGTTTCAATTTGAAGATTAAAAAAAATTTCACAAAAAATAATCCCTAAAATTGGTAAAATCATTTTAAATTATTTTTTTCATTAAAATGGGTTTAAAATCATTTTTAAGCTTTCATTATATGTTTTTTATATTGTATCCATAGAAATGGTTTTAAAAATGTTTTCATTATTTTTTATATGTTTTTAAGTACAAAATGTTTAAAAATCATTTTAATGAATTATTTATATTTTTTCAATATATTTTCAAGGAAAATAGTTTTCAAAATGTTTTCATGAAAACATTATATGTTTTCATGTTAATTTATTAAGAAATATTTTATAGGTTTTATGTTTTAAAAAGAAATTTTCAACGAAGAAAATAAATATTCCTCATTAAATTTTTTAATAGATATTTAAAAAATTATTTTCAATCTAATATGACATTCGTTGATGATTATCATGATATAATGTTTCTATTTTTATTAGTTATTGAATGATTTATGTATTTATGGAATGATTCATATGTCACTCATTTCTCTACCATATGTTATAAGCGTTTGAATCCCGTTTATTTTTACAATTCATGATTAGGAAACATATATATTTTCCATATAATATGACATGTTTAAATGTTAGTGGTACCCATTTAAATTCACGGACTATGATTGTTGTCTATGAATCCCATCTCTTTTATGGGTCTTGATATGATTCATGTTTTATTATCCTATAAAACATGTATTAATGATTTTGTATGTGATGGTTGGGACCTAAATCTCAATTTTAACCATTTGGTAATGAAAAATGGTAAATGAGATCAAGGGGAAAAATGATTGTATCCCAATCCTGAAAACAATAAGGTACTCAGGTAGAACCCAAGTCTGAATATATGCTGTTAAAGGGGTTTCAGCCCATACCTGTATGTAAGAGGGTGAATGGGTTGTATACCAATAAAAAATAAAAGGAAACATGGGTTGTTATCTAAATCCAGAAGTATGCACATGGGTCGTATCCCATTCCTAAAAGGATATGAATGTCATGGTACATATCCTTGATATAGGAAATTATTTTTTATGTGTATGCCACAATGACATGTCTTACTCCAATGTTATTATTTTGTTTCCTATGATCATGATTCCCTTAGGATTCATGAATTATAAGCTGCTAAAATTTATTCCATGATATATTATTATAATAATTTATATAATGGGTATGATGATTAAATGTTTTATTACATTCTGATAGCCATGTCTTGATGTTTATCATTTTGTATCTCCCTTGATTAACTTTACTAACCATCTGAGCTCACCCCTTGTTATGTTTCCTTCCCCAGTTTGTGAATATATATATTATGTATGGTTTGTATAAGAGGTGTGTTGGTCTTAGGGAACCTAGTGAGAGATAATGAATCTCATCCAGGTATTGATGTTTATGTTTCCATGTTTCGAAGGGCACTAGACCAATAAAATTATTGGTTGTGGGTTCTTATAATGTTTTATGTATTACACAATAGTTATCTATTGTTAATGTATGAAAATAAATTGTTGCTATATGATGATTGTGTGAAACCAAAATCTAAAATTACATTGGCAATTATTGAATTAATAACATCCATACTTGTCACCATGTCATTGTGGGGATCTACCAATGTGGCTGTAATGTAAAAATATCACCCTTCTTACATTTTTTTGTTCGTAGTCTCAAAAAACCCTAATCTTTTTTTAATTGGATGAAAAAGTTCCTAGGATATATTTATCTTATGTAATGAAAAATTAGAAAAGGGTTGAATTGTGGAATCTTTTCTTCCAACAAATTATTGGAAATCTCCCATCAACGAATTTTAGGTAGGTTCCATTCATTCTTACACCTAAATAATTTCATTTCTCCTCTCGAAAATTGATGGGGTTCTTTTGTCTGCACCTTTTTCAAGTGGGATGTTGAAATTTCATGGCACCATTAGATTTATCTATGAGAATACCATAATTAAATTAATATTTCGACTCTTTAGCCCATTATACCCTTGAGATTCAATGAAATCATTCATATTTTGAAGACACACCATAAAATTTCATTGTAGCTATCAATGTCACAAATCTCTAGGTATTTTCCTAACTCAGTTTTGTACCACCAAATAATATGTCAACAATGTGTTTCACGGAATAAAATTACTAGAGGTGTATCATGAATTTACTGTGGTTTTTTCCTCATACGAGTTTATAAATTCATCATATTTTTTATGGGAATGTTAGTCCTTTTCCATTTTATGTTGGAGTGTTCTAGGAAAATATTTATCATATATTTTTTTTCCCAGAATTTTTTCTACCTAATAACTTTGATCTCTTCCTCAAGCATCGCATTCGTCATCAATGTCAAAAAATGTTCGACTTCTCCCCCAATATGATTAAAGAACTATAGAAACATCTCTTTCTTGGAATATAGAAGGATCAAGAATATATTCTCAAGGGATTTAATCCATTGTCCTACGATTTATGGATCAGATGATCCATTGAAAGTCCGAGGCCTTTTTCACATGAAGAACATAATTGTATCTTGATCCTTATTAGGGGGATTTGGGAGGTCCTCTATAACTAGTTTTATTTTCAGAACCAGTGTAATTTAAGAGAGAATCATTTTAATTTTTTTCGATTCCAACTTCTATTAGCTTCAATATCTTGTTAGAGATGTTTTCAGTTTTCTATTCTCATATATGGTTTATCGAATTCATCATTTTTTCTAACATTGGTTACAATAAAGGGATCATTAGATATGAATAGTTTTAAGCCTTAAAATAACGAAATAAATACATTATGACATTAAAGGTATAACTTATAACTAATAATAATTTATTTAACATAGGAATTTATAGGCATCAATCCATGTTATACACGATGTATTTCAAAACATATATACATAATAAATTTATTTGTTCCATTAATAATGGCTCATAATGATATTATGAATTTACAAAATAATATCCACCATGATTGTTAAAATAGGTGCATACTAAGACATATTAACGTGTACCGGGTTACACCGTGTCAATCTCAACTATCCTTTTCGGAGTTTTTACCCCCTAAGTATATCTATGCTAGAGACACATCCACTTGTAGCATCTATAATGAGATTTAGTTTCCAGATAAACTACTAGTCTTTTACATAAACCAATGTGGATTTTTTCTTATACTTATTCTTATAGATAAGGCTTTCTCTGGTGTTTTCAAATCCAAATCCCAAAATAAATAATCCTTTCCGCTAATTCCAACAATGAAAAACCATTTATTTTATCAAATTAATACATGATTTATTACATAGGATTAAACATAATATAATCTAGAAGATTTTGAGGAATTTTATAATTGGGAATTAGGAACATTTTATAACAATAAAAAAAATGAAAACATAATTATTATTGAAAACATCTTTAACATTCTCATACTTAAATATGAATGTGAGAATCGGGGGAAATATATATGAAATGGTTGAGATATAAAATCTTAATATGGGAATAAACATGCATAACCTAAATTAGATAATGCATGTTAGAAAATGTGAATATAAATGGGGTATAAAAGTTATGAGAATCATAAATACGAATAGTCATGCATGATATAGAATGAAAACAATAATATTGGAAATGTGTAAACAAGTTAAAACACTTCACCATAATCAGAAGTCAAGGAAATATTCCAGGACATAATGATGGAAAATTTAGAATAAATGAAATAGGTTTAATAACTATCCCATGAATTATATATCATGAGACTAAATATTACCCAATACATTGGGGGTGATATATAAATCGTTGGCCCCCAGTCTCATTCAACTCATTATCATGATTATGTGTTCCACATATATCATAAAAATGGATTCATTCATAATAATATATTATAACATGATGATGGAGTGTGTAATAAACACATTTAAATACCATGTTGATGAAATATAAGTGTATAAGGTGAATACACATAATAGTAAATGGGTATGGAATTAACTAAACATTTGTTCTCGCATGAAAAAATCTTGATGAAATCCTAGCAACATAACACTGTCATATAAAAATTCATAAAATGAGTTGATGAGAGGAAAATAGGTTTATCATAATTTGTACACCAACTCTAAAACCGTCTTGAAACTCCTCCCATGATATCGATGATTCCTCATGATCCCCAAGTAACAAGAACCACCACTGCCTCACTGCTCCACATAGAATTGTCACAACCACGAACACCCAATGCTCCTTCCAAGCACGAATCGAACTGAAGCCGATCTCGACCTTCTCTAACCATTATTTCATGACTGCATCTGAAATGGATCCCTCGTACATCTGCAAACTATGGCACTAAAACTCTCAGAGTGTCTTCCTCCAAGTGTTTTCATCGTCAACCTCCACCCTATAGTGATCTGGTGGAACAAACTGTTGGGAATTTTTAGCGCAAACCTAACAAGGACATCGACCTCGAGCCATACCTATAAAATAACAAACCATTAGAGCTCCTAAACCTGGAATATGGAAGATTCAACATTAATTAATTAATTTTTTTTCTTTTATTCATTTTATGTTAACCTATCCCAAGGTCTACCCATTCAAACACAGGCACAAAGAAGAATGATGCATGATCCTTTCCTAGGTCTCTACCCTAAAAATAGTATCACCTTTTTTAGTATCCATTGTAAACATAATGGTCTGTTCATCAGATCAGAGGGGGGCCTAAACGCCTATGTCGCAGCCAGTCTACAGTGTTTACCTCACTTGCTAAACATGAATGACATTGTTTCCCTACCAACCCATGCATCCTCACCTGTGCCAAACTGCAAACTCCATCCTATCCCTCAACCAGACCTCTGATACCACTCTATCATGACCCCTCCCCACAAAGTGTACGCCTCCTGGGTCGGGAATTTGAGATTGGAGATAATGACCCCCGAGTCCAGCCTCCAGTAGGCCTCAGGTTGGCGGCTAGAACTGAGGGTTTAGTAACACAAAAAATGGGAGGAATTACCCTCTAAGAGAACACATGCAGGATAGAGAGATAAGATAGACACTAATTAACTCAAACTCAGACTGCAGTATAAATGAAAACCCAAGTACACATATGAAATGTAATGCGGAAGTACTACAACCTAAAGGGGAAAAAGTGCAAGTACCCAAATGAATGTAGAAACAATAGAAAACACTAGCCCAAACAGCTCCTACAACCCCAAGCTAGTAGAAACCAGCTTGATCTTGAACCTGCTCCAAGTGACCTGGAAAACAGTTTAGATATACATAGGTTGAGTATAACAGTATAATCAGTAGGGTCCTCCCCGAAGCCTCTCTTTCAAAATTAAAGATAGAATGCTAATGCATAGTAAACAAAAAGTGAAACTAACTCATCACTTAAACAGGTAAACTAAGTTCCAAACATCACCATGGATACTCTCACCAAGTAAATCATACAAGAATATATCATATAACAAAGAATATAAAGGGTAAACCACAACTAATTGCCTACTGGTTTGCCGAATTGACCCAACCTCGCACGTCCTGAGCATCTCTCTCCAAAAGGCATGCCTTCAGACACTTGGGAGAAGCACCAAAATATGCACCTCAGGAAACAAAACCACCATGTCCACACACCAAAGTAACCAGACAGTTTCTGGGAGCCACCACAACTCGCATAACATGTATCATACGTCAGGTATTATACCTCAAGCCATTACAGCCCATGCACCAGGTATGGATCCTCAATCCATCACATCCTATACACGTTACACCTATAGTAGTACATAGAAAACTATATCCAGAATATATGTGTATGAATAACCACAAGCAATTACATCCCTCTACACAAATATATGGGGAAAACCAACCAATGTGCCTGCCTGCACCAGTAACTACCAAGAGAAGAGAGCGGGGCCAAAGGGGTAGTCAGCCATCCATCCTCCCACAAGAATGTTAGGGAAAACACCCCCAGGGCTCAGAATCCCTGGGGTGTTAGTTACCCTTACTGACAGGGTGGAATAGTGTATTGAAACACAAAAAGTACAGGATATATTATATCTCACAACCACACCATGGGCGTTACCTAATCTTAGAAACAACTGCAGCTAACATCTCTCAGACTCATGGATGCTACTTCTAAGACTAGGTATCCTATAGGAACACAACCATTTAAAGATATTTATTTGATTACTTCATTCCCTTTTTATCAGTTTAACTATATGTTAATTAATTCTTTAAACATTAATTAACTTTGAAAAATCCCACATTAAATTTCATTAGCATCACACCCAAATTCAACTGTTCCATCCAAAAATTTCAACCTCATAATTATGTTCCAGCATTTCCATCCCCATGGGTTAACACCATTTATTCAATTATTCATTATAGAATTACATTCCCACATTCCCAAGCATTCGAGAAAAACAGTATATGCTACTAACCACAAGGGGGATCAATACAGTGAGTAGATGTACTACCTTTCAAGTCTTTTCCACTTATATCAAGAGCATATACCCATCCTTTATTGAGAAGCTAAACACAGAATGCACGTGGCATACCCTGCCTATCATCACCTCTTTCGGAAGAAGGGTAAGTAAGACCAGCTACCTTGAGCAGTGGGGAAAACTAAAGCAGATAAACCACCAATCAAAATTACCAAGCATCCAACAGTCACATCCACTCCATTCCATCATCCATGTTGTCCTCCATGACACCCACATGCATAATCCGATGCATCTTACCACTCTCGGCATCTTCTGCTGCCACAACCAAATGACTCCATGCCCCCACATATCACAACAACCATCCGGGATCACATCACAGCACAAACAGCAGGAAAGAAACACCACATTAATTGGGCTCTTTTCCCTTTAACAATCAAGAGGGTAATTCATAACCCTTTAAGGAATTATAAAATAATCAGTTCATTAATCCATATTGAATTAACAGATTTTTTATTCGCAGGTTCCAAATTCGGAAACCTAACTAGTATGTTATCACAAATAAATAAACGTGTTTACTGCACTAATTTGATTGACATCAAATTACAAAAAGAACCAGATTCATTTTTATGCCTCTTTATATTTATCCATCAATTATAAATTAATCCAGATATACATTTTTTACCGATTTCCATCAAGAATAAACTGCTAAGCAAAGAAACCATAGATATCACACTATCTAGTAAAACAAGAGGCAATAACATACGATTGATATCAATTTATTTATCTACATAAAATATTTACTATTTTAATTACATTGTCATCAAGTGGGATTAATCATGCTAAAAATATTTTTTCACGTAAAATAAATAGAAGAAAAGAATCCCCAACCTCAAAAAGTTCCGCACGTTCTTTATCCACACAACGGTTCATGCTCCTCTTCTAGTGACAACTGCATCCACCCGAGGATTCCATAGTATGACCACACCAACCAAACCCCATGAAAAACCCCATTAGAAGCATGGAGATTACATGTTATAACATGGAAAGGTGAAACAGGAGGAGATGATCCCCAAAGGAATGACTATAAAACATACCATATATCAAAGATCAACCGATATAGCTCTGTTGCATCAAAACAGAGCGGAAACAATCCGAGGAGTAAAGTATGATTGAGCAACTTTTATGGGAAGGATTGAAAGGTTCTAGCTTCTCAAAGCTGAGAACAAAGAGGAAGAACAAGGTAGGATAATATCTTGTCCCTTTTGAAGATTTAATGGGGCGACAGTTTAAGATACGCTTAATTCCCCATTAAAATCAGATCGCATTAAACCACATGGTTTGACCATGTAAAAATATCCCGATCCATAGGAATAATTAATATAGGTCTTATGGCATTTGAATCGACCTTAATAGTCAATAAAATAAGGATTTAAATGTATTTTACATCAAAGGAAACGTCAAAGGGGTGAAACTGTAGGAAGCTGGAAACACTGTTCACATACTCAAAATTTGGCAAAGGAAAGAAAAGGTCACCTTTAGACCTCCCCGTTAGAGGTTACTGATAGAACTTACCGTTAGAGGTTACCTATGGACCTCACCATTAGAGGTTACCGATAGACCTCTCCTTTAGAGGTTACCGATAGACCTCACCGTTAGAGGTTACCGATAGTCCTCACCGTTAGAGTTTACCGATAGACCTCGCCGTTCTAGAAACACTATTCACTAAACGTCACTGATAGAAACACTATTCACTGAACCTAACTGATAGAAACACTGTTCACTGAACGTCACTGATAGAAACAATGTTCACAAAACCTCACCGATAGAAACACTGTTCACTAAACCTAACCCATAGTATCACTGTTCACCTAACCTCGCTGACAGAAACACTATTTACTGATCCTCACTGATAAAAACACTATTCACTAAACCTCACCTATAGAAAAACTATTCACTGAACCTCAGCGATAGAAACACTGTTCACTGAACTTCATCGATAGAAACACTGTTCACTAAACCTCACCGATAGAAGCACTTTTCACTGAACCTCACTGAAAGAAACAGTGTTCACTGAACCTCACCGAGAGAAACACTGTTCACTGAACCTCACCGATAGAAACACTGTTCAGTAAACCTCACCAAGAGAAACACTGTTCACTGAACCTCACCGACATAAACACTGTTCACTGATCCTCACCGATAGAAACACTATTCTCTGAATTGGATATTTGGCAATGTGTTGGGTATAAGTCACCTTGACCTCCCGGAACACCTCAAACACCACGTTTTGACAAAGTAATGGTTCAGAGAGGTCCGAGCCATTAAAAAAATAATTACAAGCACATATATATTCTTATTTTCTAGTAGATAATAAAATAGGGTGTTAACACTTAATAGATTAGGATACGATGGATTTACCTTGAAAATGGATGGTTCGTAATGTAATATTCCTATCAGTCTACAACTTTTAAAAATAAAATTTATATATGATGTTAGATTAATTTTTTTTTGTAAAAATTATTGAAGGATAATTTTTTTCTTTTAAACATCTTAAATTTATTTTTTCTATTTTGAAATGACATTCCATAGTTTTTTCTTATAATGTAGAATAGAATAATACTGAAAATACAATATCTAGGCTACTCGCATTCAAATACAAAAGAATATTGATTTTTTTCATTTGTGTAGACTATTTCCAAATAGTTTTCCAGCTTCATCCAAGTTAGTATTTTCATTAGATATCATCATAGTTATATGAACATTACTAATTTCATGTCAAACACTTTTAATTATATGTATTGTAAATTTACATTGATTTAGAACATTCTAAAAGTGTTTATCAAATATTTGAAATCCTAAAAAATAATTTATGTCAATGATCAAGATAATTTCAAAAAAAATTGTTGTGTTTTAAAAAATCACTAAACAATTTTTTTTACAACTAAAAAAATACATTTTAAATATATGTGTTAGCTAAAAAAATCTCAAAAAAATGAATTTTTCTTAAATAGTGTATGATTTGAAAATCTCACTAATTATATTTTGATAAAGGAAAAAGAAATTTAATCCCTATTACAAGCTCTACATTCTAATTTATGTTCATAATGTTATTTGGTATGTTTAAAAAATGGAATGGTGGAATTTTGGATTTTCATAACATGGAGGTAGTTATAAATAAAAATCTTCAATATCAAAACCAATAAAAGATTGGATTCATGTTCAGAAAATGTATATTGGAATTAATATGATTCACATAGTCTAGGAGTATCTTAATTTTTTCTAATCTATATATAATCAAAATGGTCTCCCCATAATTTATAAAATAATATAGTTTGTATCATTTATGAACTAATTTTGCCTTAATCCATGTAATCACCCCATTATCATCATTTTTATTCCTAAAACACTATTTTATTAATATAATTGGACAAAATGAGTTTCTATCAATTTGTTAAGATAAAATTTTCATCTTGAACTTGTTTAACTTTTTATTGCATTGGTCAGCCCTAGATCTTATAAAATAAGTATTCTTCTATGTATGTATGTTTTAGTTGATATAGAAAGGTATAAAACTATAAATGGTTTCATACACTCGTTATATCTATAATCACTACATCTAAACATCAAATAATTATTTCTATGATATAGTTCTTAAGGTTGCTATGATTTTTAAGAATCACACATTTTGTCATACTGGTATAAATCCTTTTAAGATTAAGTTTAGGAAAATCATGTTCCCACTAATTGGGTGTTTTCTCCAATATATATATAATTAGATCTATATTTTTGTAATAACATTATATATGTAAAGA
The DNA here is from genome assembly GCA_963277665.1 of Viscum album. NCBI lineage: Eukaryota > Viridiplantae > Streptophyta > Magnoliopsida > Santalales > Viscaceae > Viscum > Viscum album. The sequence goes on from OY728120.1 coordinate 763,143,511, forward strand.
TTCATAAAAAAAGAGTAAGAATGTTTTATTCGCCTTAATGATTCTACCAATATCACTCAAATTCATATAACTCCTTTCAAAAACATCAATGCATTGGGGTTTCATTATGGTAGAAAAGTATAATTGATACCCTGTTTTGAACAATATGCATTGAACTCATGTTTGTCAAATTATTATCTTCATCAATTATTATGGAAATAAATTTTTCATATTTATATTTTTGAACAAACAAATAAGAATGTATAAAAATAGAACATACTTCAGTTTTAACACCGAAAAAGAAAACCCTAGTAAATCTGGAGGAATCATCAATAATAAAATAAATATCTCTTAATATTTTTGTTCTACATGGTCCAATGAATTCAATATAAATGAATTTTATGTTTTTGGATGTAGAAACCTCTTTAACTAATTAAGAGGATGACTAGTGTTTCATTCTAATATAGAATGTGTCACATGTTATCTATTTTTTAAATTTTTAGTTGAGGTAAATCTAAAAATAAAAATTTTTGGGATGAATTTCTCAAATAATTAACATTAAAATTACTTAATATTTTTTGAAAAATACTGTAGGGTCCTGAAAAATCCGAAAATGAAAATATGACCAAATTCCCCAAAGAATTGGGGAAAAGAATCAAAGAAGGGACACAAATAGGACTCGTCCACAGACCATTCCCATGAAGAAGCAACGTGTCGAGGACCCGCGAAGCACCCCCTCCGCGAACCATTGTCATTCGAAAAATGGAGGCGGAGAGCCTCCGCAATCGCGAGGTAGGATGAGAGCCAGTCTGGTCCACCATCATGGATCGCCCCAACCGCGGACCGTGTCGACCGGTTCAAGCCGCACCTGCTGTCATTTTCCGAATAGAGGCGGAACTCTCCATAGCCACGGAGCGCTCCCTGAGTTCGATTCGTGGAGAAGGGGGGAAGCGTTCAGTACCCACCGCGAATCGCGGATTGTCTAAGTCAGCTATAAACCGGGTATTTGGTTATGGGCCTCCGCAAAAGGTGCAGCATAGCCACAGATACATCCCATTCCCCACTCTGTAAAATGAGACCAAGGGGGAAAGAAAAATAATTGGAGAACTGGAATAGGATTCAGAGGGATTGGAGATTTGGAAGGAGATTAGTTGATGGAAGGATTCAGATTTTGCAAATAGAGAAATTCCCATCCTTGAACCATAGCTGGTATACGAATTAACAAGGAATTGGAAAACGCATACTGATTTGGTGAACCGCGAACCTAAAATAACATAAACCAGTAGAACTGTGAATCATACCCCCTCCACGGATGAATTCCCCGTGGACCAGGGAGTTTATGCGTCTTTTCCCATCCTTCGCACCGCGTAGAACTCCCCTACGTGGGCGAAGCCCCGACCGATGAGCCTCCAACCAGTGCTGCCCTTGGCCACCGTTGCCCGCCTGGAACCCTCGGCGAACAACCCTGGTTCACGGATTGAACTCTAAGTCATGAATCACCCTGCTTCGTAGGACTCCAATCAGTCTGCAGACCACCCTGGTTTGCAGACAGCCTCTCTAGCTACGTGGCACTTCCCCACGCGAAGGGTGCCACCACCCATACCTCTCGGTGGCTCGCCAAATACTTCGGAGTTATCATTCCCCAAGCCGGATAAAATCCTTCCAATCCAGCAAAGTCCTCCTCGACTCCCTCATTGGCCTATTCATCAGCACCCCTTTCCCTCTCCCGCTGGGCTCTGTTGCCACGGGCGTCCATCTCGGAGTAATCCCCGACCTTCTAGGCCTCCTTAGAGTGTAAGCCCCAATCCATCTCCTTGGGCCTCCCTCATGCGTAAGCCCCACTCAACTTCTCACGGACGCACCTTTCATGACGTGATCATCTGGTCCTTGCTGCCTCTTGTTTCCCACACCGAGCATGACTCACGTGGGTTTTGTGTAAGCATTGACCATGAAATCCTCAAATGGGCCTCCTCAGAGTGTAAGCCCCATTAAGCAAACTACGGGGACTTTGAACCATGTCAAAGAATTGTACGTAGGAAGCCTCCACGAGGTTCAAGACCACCACTCGGTCGTTTCTTCATGTCGAGTTCCACACTCATCCAGCATGACATTAAACTATATATCCGAACAACGTGGACTTTCATCCCTACCTCCAAGACAGGGTACGTAGGAAGCCTCAATGAGGTTCAAGCCCACCACCATAGAAACACCTGGTCCATCTTCATGTCCATTCCCTACCACTTATGCGAACTATGTGGACTTTGATCCCTGTCTCCTAGACAGAGTATATAGGAACCCTCCAAGATGTTTAGGCCCAACAACCGTTCGATCCGGCTATCTTCACGTCGATTCACCGCGCCACTCCTAGTATCACCTCAAGCAAGTTATGACTCTTCGGGGTCATTAATCCAATGAGGGATGGCAAACCTCAGGCATAAATGATTCCGAACCCCTACGTCCAGTTGACCATTTCCCACCATGGTTGAATCCGTGGAGACTATATTGGGGTATAATCCAAAGATTTGCGAACATATGAATACATCTTAAATCTATAAGAGAGTCCCGAAACATGAAATAATCCCCCCCAAAAAGGTTGTGATGAGCCCGACTTCCCATACTCTCGACCATGTGAGTTCTTAAGTGTCGCTGGCCAGACCATCTAGTGAACGCCTGCCTTTGGAAAGCAGGTCCATCCATCATCGGATACAGAGACGATGGGTGTTTCGAGGCCCGAAATTCCGGGAAGAAACCGATGAAACAAAAAAATGGTGAACCCAACGTGAATCTTTAACCATACAATACAAGTTTAACCTAATGTCACCTAGTGCCCCTTATGCTCTAAACAGAGGTCCATTCAAGGTCATTAATTGTGCATGGGATTATGAGATGCTTCTTTGACGGGTTTTCTCTTTGTATTTGCTAAAATGGTTTTCAGGTAATTTCAGAACTCCCTTCGATCCAATGTCATCACAAAGGAACTCACAAGAATGTGCTTCCAACAATGCAAGGGTGAGACTTCCTCAAAAATGGAGGACGCTGTCACCCACCCAGCATCTTCAACGCTGGGTTTCAGATGAACTAATCCGAGAGTACCACGAGAACGGTACTCTCCAAATGGTGGAGGCGGCCACACACTCCCTCCAATACGTCAAGATTCACCGCTCGCTTTCCCAGCAGCGGCCGCAAAGAAAGATCTATACAGCCCCTGTCATTGTCCCTAACCAATTCGGGAGTTTGTCTCCAGAACGGGACAATGCGTACCTCCCTTATCTTAGGGAGGCGGATGAGGTCGATGTTGAGGACTTCATCCCTGTCGAACGAGGGTTTCTCTCTAAGGCCCCCTCCGAAAGGTGTCATCATGGACACGCCGCTACTCGACATCCTCACGCCGAGGAGGATGTCTCCCTGAGGACTCAAGCCCACACTCCCCGAGCTCTGACCCCTCGGATTGCCCAACGAGGGTGGCAGACGTACAATTGGGGAACGGTCATCACCCTGGTCCCGGAGGAGGAGCTCCACTGCCTAGCCACTAAGACGTACCACGACCAGGCACCTACACCTGTTCGATCCTCCCAAGCCTTCCATCCAGACATGGCAGCATCATATGAGCCGGCGCACATCCCCACCGAGCTCCATCAATCACGTCTCTCACGAAGGACGACGCTTACTTGGCATGCACCTCTCCCTTCCCAGGGTCGTGAAGCCCACCCGCTTGATGTGGTGGCGACCCAGCGCCTGCAGGACCAGCTCCTAGCAGTTTCTTCTGACGCCCGCCATCTTGACATGGCGACAATCGGAAAATCCCGCCACCCAGATGTGGCAGAAACTCATAGGCGGGCACATCTCCCCACCAAAAAAGGCCACCGACTCGATACGATGGGAAACCAATATATGTAGGGACAAATCCCTATGGATGAAAGTAAAGTCCGCCACCCCGATGTGGTGGAAAATGGAGAGATAAACTGGCGTATCCTGGTATAGGGGCAGATTCATTCACCTGCCCCGACACAGGAGAATTGTTAGTACCCACTGACTACCGGAGGACTGAAGCAGGATATTCCTACTCCGATACCGGAATGGGCCTTCATACCCGTTTCAAACAAATATGTCTCTCTACATATCCTGGAAATGATGGAGGAGCAGGTATCGATCCCAGATCATATATTGCAGAATTTCCAGAACGTAATTGCATCGGCGGAAACAGCAAGGACTCGGGCTCGTGAGCCCGTCTCCCAAATCGAGGTGACTCATCTAAGAGACAAGATAGCCACCTCGGAGCAGATCTGCATCCCTGCTTCTTCCCAAGAGGGTCTCTGGCTATATTCCGCAACGCAAGGGAAACCAGATCGATCATCTTCACTCATTCCAACTGGGGGACACCCGTCCGTCACAGTGGATGCTCCAGAGAAGGCATATATCCCTGCTGAAAGTCAAGATGTTCGTCGGCGTATCCCGGTGGCATCATGGGATCCAATTAGATAGGTACCCAAAGGTGAAGGCCGTTTTCAACAGCAGACGGTCCCCGCTGCCCGCAAAAGAGTGCCCCGAACGCACCGAATGCAGTCGGAAAAAAAAGAGGAGGTTCATGACTCCGCTCTTCTGGAAGCTGGGGTTCCCGACGCCGCTAAACACACGTCAATGAATCAGAACCCTACCCGCCCATTACCATATTATGGGATCAGCAGTAGTAGTTGCGAAGGTCCTCCCCACAATGTCGCTACCATCAGCTCTGAAGGTCCTCCCTAGTGCACCCATGGGGGCTTCCCCCACGGGCATATGCCAATCAATCACGAGATCCCCTATCTTGATGTGAGTCATGGAAACCCTCCAAGTGACCAGAAGATTGAGCAGAAAGAAGGTCCTCCACTTTCTGTGGTCCACCCTGAAGGTCCTCCCCGGGGTATATGCAGTAAACACTCTCCATACAGTGGGACCACAGATTATGATGGTAGTCCTCACAATCATAGTCGCAACTACGGAGGCCCTCCCCGTAGTGACGTCTACTCATGACAAGAAGGCCCTACACTTGTTGTGTCTTTCCCTGAAGGTCCTCCACAAGGATTACGCTGCAACAGAGCTCTACGCAGCCATGTATCAGGTCACGGTGGTAGTCCTCACCACCCTGATAATGGAGGTCCCCCCTGTAGAGATGTCAAGAGACGAGAATTCCCTCCCCTCATTGAGGTACATTATGGTGGCCCTCCCCAGGATGTATCCTGCAGATATTCTACCCTACGGTAGTAGTAATGGTAGTCCTCGCCATTGCCGCAGTTGTGATGGTAGTCCTCTCCACCACGACCGCCATTGCGAAGGTCCTCCTCGAATTGGCCCCAAGCAACTAGAAGGTCCTCCCCTTGTCGCGGTGTGTCCTAAAGGTCCTCCCCAGGATGCACGTCGAACGTCAACCCATGATGGTCATCCTCACCATGATGGAAGTTGTTGTGAAGGTCCTCCATGTAACGACGCTACGCAGCCAGGAGGTCCTCCCCTTGTTGCAACACTCCTTAGAGGCCCTCCCTAGGGTGTGCACTGCAAAAGTCCTCTATGTAGTGAAGCATCAAGCAGTAACGGTATTCCTCACCATTTCCGCAGCTGTGATGGTATCCCTCGCCATTACGGCCTCCATTGTGGAGGTCCTCCCTGCAATGATATATCATTTTGACCGGAAGGTCCTCCTCCTGCCGAATCAAGCACAAAAAATGTCCTTGTATGCTGAGGCACTTAGAAGGACGAGATCGAGCTTGTCAGATTCCCATTTAGTCACCAAAGAAATCCTTCTATAATCATGAAAATTTCCAGGGACACGTTCATCCTATGAACCACCTTGGAATCACCCACATAATGACTCAACACCTACTAGTCCCACCACCCCGACAACGTTACCGGCGAGCATCTAAGTTGGACTGACCAGGTAGAGGAGTCACTAGCGGAGGAGTATTCCAATATACTGCACCTGAGTAAATGACTGGCCAGAGATGATATACAAGTTATGTTTCGGCCCACGACCACCTCTCAGTTCGACATACCCAGAGAGTTGTCAGAAGAATGCATGCCCGACATCCGCCATAATACATGGACAACCCTCCGCTGACTGAAATCGACCTTCCTTCCCTATGATGGGTATGTAGACCACATCAATATGATAGGGGACCTCCTGCATCACATCGACCTGGAGGCCCTTTCCTCGACACGACAACAATGCCCCGAGAGGTACAAAGGGAATATAGAGGCAACTTGCCTTCATGCACTGCACAAGCTGTGCCGCCTCATCAGTGACGCTCCGACGAGAGTCCATATCAGGGGATGGGGGGAACACAGAGCTCTGAATTTCACTCCACTCCCCACCCAAAGAGCTTGTTCGCCATGGTGTCTTGCAACATCCTCATGGAAAGACGACAATCGAGTGGACCCCCGGTTCAGGAAAGGAAACACGCCCAACAGAGTCAGGCCTTGAGTAACTCCCAGAAGCGTCAGGCCTGGCGGGAAAGATCCATTCAAAAACTCCTGAATCAGGCCACCGAGAGCATCCAGCACGCCTCTCGCATAATAGAGGCCAATAAGCTATCTCTGCCTGCCTCCCCAGAAGGGAATGATCTAAAAGTGAACTCGGCACCAGATCCGGTTCACCCCCGGATGGGGGCACGCGAGATTGAGCAAGTCGCGATAGTAGCAGCCACTACTTCCATCCAGGGTCAACCCCATCCTGTAGGTCTGGGGGAATTTTTAACAACATATTCCCCTGTAAGACCAATAAAACCGGGAAGAGGATCAATGTCCAAGGAACAAGGCCAACCCCATCCCTCAGGGCTGGGGGCATTATTACCCCCTTAACAACAACCTCCCCCATGTGAATCAGTATTCTCTGGTCTAGGGAGGACAGTCAGAAGAGGAGGATCCCATCCTATCCTGTCATCTGAATCATCATCCCCTCTGATAGGAAGGCGCACCGTAAGGTCGCATCAAAGAAATCTCCACGTCAACCTTCGTCAAGAAGTCCGAAGGCAGTCCCATGTCATGAAAGGGAGGTCCAACAAAAGGCACGGGAGATCCTCTTACTACTTTGAAGATGACGACCCCTCCGCCTCGTGATATGGATTCATCAATGCCATAGAGGCTAACCCCATGGATGACACCGGGGAAAATGAAAATCCAGACGGATTGGGAGACGACGGTTCCGGTCAGGCTGTGACTCACAACGAACCCCCAGGTGTGCACACACGGAACCAGAGGGCCGCTTTAAATATGGCCACCCCTTCAGCTAACCTCCCTCCACCTGCCCCATGAGCTTCCAACAAGGATAAGAATAAAGGACTTGTTACCCTTAACCCACCTCCATCTCTCGACAAAAACAAGCAACTCACCCTCGAAGTGAGATTCACTCGACAGGAAGAGGAGATGAAAGAATTAAGGCGGCTTAACACCGAGCTACTCTAGATGAACCGCCTTATTGAAAGTGCATCCCAGGAGGAGCCAGATCATGCAATCCCAGCAAGTGCACCTCAAAGTCTAAGGCTTGCTTCGACAAATGAAGCATGATCAGGGATCCTGCCCAATGAGGCGCCTAGTTCATCCAGCTACCTATATGAGGATGATGATTACCAGGATTTCCCTTCACTTAGGAGGAAAGTGGAGAAAGTATGCCCGAACCCTCCGAGGGTGCCCCGAACGGAATATGCACCCTTGGTATCGGCCAATCTGGATCCTTAGGCAATGCCTCGGGCTATGCCTGCCTAGGACCGGGCCCAACAGGATGTAAACTAGGGACTCACCAACACCATCGAGGCACTAACAGCTCAATTGAAAGTGATGGAAGGTCTAAGTGCTCTGATACAGCCAGAGCGAAAACCCTACCCAGATTGGGTGACTAACACACTGCCTCCACCCAATTTTGGGAGCCCTATATTCCACATCTTCAATGGATCGGGTGATCCAAAGCAGAATTTGATGCACTACGCATCCCATTGCGACCCTATGATGGGAACTATGGAACAACAAGAGGCAGTGAAACTCAGATGCTTCATATGGACCTTGCAAGGGTCCGCTTTTGTCTAGTACGCGAGTCTGCCGGCCCAGTCGATAAAGAGCTGGAGGACCTCCACCAACAGTTCCAGTTCCACTTCAGCTCAACATTGCCTAAAACAACAGTCAGTGATCTCATGAACTATAAGCAGAGGGATAATGAGAGGTTCTTAGATTTCATCGCCATATGGAATGGTCTGACCTATTCTCTGAATAGGCCAATGCCTCAAGATGAGATGCTAGCAATATGCATCGATAACCTTAGATATGAGCTACGAACACCGCTCATACCGGTGGAGTGAACCACTAGCTTTCACCATCTCTCATCCATTTCCCAGATAATTGAGGACTCCCTACAGCAGACTAATTAAAAGTCCCTAATAGCCTCATAGGATCCCGCAAAAATAGCCCCTATAGCTGAAGCGTCTTCTGTTACACTCAAGCTGACCCCTTTGCTCGCTCCACCGCTCAGGCCTCCACCAAATCGTCAAGGGCCCCCTGCACATCAGCGACTGCCCCCGCCTAAACGAGAGGATCAGAGAAGACCAAAGAGGAACCAATTAGAGGAATGAAGGAAAATTTTGAGACGATCATGTTCGTGGCTAGTTCATTGCCGCCATGAACTGCAACTTTCTCCACCTCCCGGAGCTAAGGAAATCTAAAGAATTCAGCCGCGATGACAGGCCAGACTACTTCCCCTACCATAGAATGTTGGGGCACAGTATCTGAGAATGCTTAGTCTTAAAAGACCTCCTATAGAGGATGGTAGATTTTGGACATGTCGAGTTGGGACCACCCCTGGCACATGTGGCATGTATCTCTACAACTGACTCTGACTAAGAGAAGGTGTGGCAGAAAGTCACTAGCTAGAATGGGCAGAGATTTGACAACTGGATGACTCAGAAGACTATCAACCAAGCCTAGGGAATACTCTGAGGTCAACTACAGCAACCAGTTTTTCACCAACAGCCCCTGATGCCACAGAGCCGACAACATCAGCCTCACAATCTTCTGTGAGCCGGTCTTCCGGGCGTCGTCGAAGTAAGAAAAAATCACAAGAGGAGCAGTCCGCGATGGGGCCAAAGCTAGTCCCGACCCTGGCAGACATTATGCCCTCGAATTTGGCACCACGGGCACTGACCCACCAAACGACACCATCAGAGACCGCCAACCAGGTTGACCTGTCAGAGGATGAAGAACCAATCTTTGGTTCTATCAACGTCATCCATCTTGTGGAATCATTCCCTGACGAAGGGTATGGTTAAGAACCCGAGATCCCTGCATGAGGAGCTGGGAGGAGGAATCACAGAGGCAAGGGATACCAGGGGAGGCACAGCCACGGCTGAAACCAACCCTACGGTTGGAACCCGGCCCAAACCATTAATATAGTGGAAAACCATGGGAGAACCCATAAGCGGACTCAGCAGGAGAGGGAATGCCCCTCCACCTCCATAAGCGGCCACTTTGGCCCTGTTGTTCTCCGATACCCACCAGAGGAGGAACAAGTGTCTGTCCGCCTAGTGCGCACAAACAGACAGGCTAGGCCATGTCATCAAAACACAGGAATGCCATCAACAACCGTCCCTGTGGCCGGCCCCTCCTCGTCAAATGCTCCAGCTCCCAAAGAACCCACTAAGACTCCCCCGCCAATGGAGAAGCATCGAACGTTGGAGAAAAAATACGACATCCTTAAGTATATGGCGTCAGTACCAGCCAATTTTTCAATCCTGGATGCCCTGGGTTTGTCACCCAACCTTAGGGAGGTTCTTATCGAAGCTTTGATCAGCCCCAAGGAGTTTCAAGTTGAGGTAGCTGCCGCCGAAATTTACCAGACGGAGACTGGCCTAGCTGAATGCAATGCGGTGATTTCCTTCACCGATCAGGATGAAGATGCCATCATGCAAGGACACATCATACCGCTATACGTGTTTGGGACACTAAATGGTATTGAGATCTGGATATTCTTTATAGACAATGGCTCTGGAGTTAACCATCTTCCTCTATGAACACTCTGCAAGTTGGGCTACAGTGAGGACGATCTAATTCTCTCAGCCAAAAATATTTTGGGATATGATAGGAATGAACAGAAGCCAATGGGACAGATTAAGCTAAAGACCCATTTTGGTGACCTGGTAGCCTACACGGAATTCCTGGTGGTCCAGCAGAGCACAACATTCAATGCCCTGCTGGGAAGGCCATGGCTCCACAAGCACATGGCTGTTCCTTCATCCTATCACCAGTGTATCAAGTACTGCGTCAATGGAAAGAGTGGGACATTTCACACCGACAAGGCCCCTTTCGATCTCTCCGAGTCACATTACATCGACGCTGGGTTCTTTGAGAAATATAAGAAGAAGCCTTTGGTCGACGGTGTAGATTGGATCTGCGCTCCAAATGGCCTGGAAATGGTTCCTAATGACCCCCTCAGGCAGATTCGCAGAGATTATGTCCTACCCATCAACCACGTGGAGGGATGGAGTTCATGTTCGGACTTGAATTCGGATGTCCTCATGACTTCAGTAATAATGGCCAAGTGTGACAATGAGGGAACGCACGCTAACCCTCAATCGGGGGGCGAAAACTCGAGCAAGGACACCCACAACACCTCGCCTCCGGTCTCCCAGAAGCTCATGTCAGGAGCTCTCTCCTCGTCGGACCTAGAAGACGAGGATTTGTAAGATGAAGAGGGGGAAGATCTCAGGGATGCACCTCCTGCATTGGAGGAAGGTATCTCCACTACTGTGGATGAACTCAGGGAAATAAACTTGGGAACCGAGGATGACCCGACGCCCACTCTCATTAGCATGACCATGTCTCCCAAGGAACATGAGGTATATACCTCATCCCTAAGGAAAAGTAGGGATTTATTCACCTGGAATTAGACGGAGATGCCGGGACTCGATCTCGAAGTAGTGACACATCACCTGGGTCTTCCAGAAGACCACCGGGGCTACAAAAAGGCTGCCAGAAGGACACACCCCTCACATGCTGCCAAGATAGAGGCCAAAGTCGATAATATCATTAAAGAAGGACTTATCAGGGAGGTCAAATACCCCATATGGTTGGCCAATATCATCCCCATCAAGAAAAATAATGGGCAAATCCGAGTCTTCATCGATTTCAGAGAACCCAATCGTCATTGTCCGAAAGATGACTTCCCGGTTCCAATCACCGAGTTGTTAATTGATGCAACAGCCGGGTATCAGGCTCTATCCTTCATGGATGGATATTCTGGATATAATCAAATCAGGATGGCCTGAGAAGACATAGAAGCCACTGCCTTCAGGGCCCCTCAAGTGGTATTCCGTTACAGGGTCATTCCCTTTGGTCTCAAGAATGCTGGCGCCACGTATCAGTGTGCCATGCATCGGATCTTTATGCCGTTCCTGGGAAAATTCGTTGAATGTTACATGGATGACCTAGTGGTCAAGTCCACACAGTGCTTGGATCACCTAATGGATCTTGAGACCGTCTTCAACAAGCTCCGACAGCATAGCTTGAAGATGAACCCCTTGAAATGCGCCTTTGGGGTTACCTCCGGGAAATTACTTGGCTTCGTCGTACGCCATCGTGGCATCGAAGTCGACCCTGAGAAGAGGAAGGCTATCCTGAGCATGCCACCACCCCGAAATCTCACTGAGCTGAGGGGATTTCAAAGACACCTAGCCTATATAATGCAGTTCATAGCCAACCTGGCATGCAAATGTTTTCCCTTCCCCAGGTTAATGAAGAAGGGGGTCACGTACCAATGGACGGATGACTTCCAAGAGGCCTTCGACAAATTGAAGAATTACCTTTTAATCCCACCAGTTCTCTTGCCCCCGATTGAAGGTAGACCTATCCTTCTATATGTGATGGCCCTAGAACGGTCACTAGGATCCTTCCTTGCACAAAATAATGATGCAGGCAGTGAAACCATTCTCTATTACCTCAGTCGAACCACGATTGTTGCTGAGACTCGATATTCAAATATTGAGAAGAGTTGTATGGATTGGGTCTTCGCAGTACAAAAGCTGCGACATTATCTGTAGCATCATGAGGTCCATTTGATCTCGCTAAGTATCCCGCTCAAGTACATCCTCTGTCACCCAATGCTAACCGGACGCCTATCCTGATGGGTCGTTATCCCGCAATAGTTAGACATCTGATTCGTTCCTCAAAAAGCCATCAAGGGACAAACATTAGCAGAATTTATGGAAGAGCACCCTTCAACAGGGACCAGTGCACCAGACACCGAGCTACCTAATGAAGATATCTTCTCGGTTCAAGAAGAGTTCCAATCATGAGAAATGTACTTTGACGACGCATCCCGAAGCCCAACCGGGAAGAGGATGGAGGTTCCCAGATTCAACAAAGTGGGCCTGGAGATAATATTCATGTCCCCAGAAAAGGAAGTTTTTCAATACTCCTTCCTCCTGTCAGAGGGATGTAAAAACAATGAAGTGGAATATCAAGCCCTCATTGCAGGCCTGGAGCTCGCACTCCAGGCGCAAGTACATCACCTTAAGATAAAAGGTGACTCGGAGCTGGTCATCAAGCAAGTCAATGGTGACTATGCTATTAAAAAGGAGGAGCTTATCCACCTGTTTGACCATGTCTGAGGGGTAATGGCCGAGTTATCCACAGAACCGACATTGGATTATATTCACCAGTCCCAGAATGCTCAGGCTGATTCATTAGCCAACAAGGCCACAACCCTAGTCGACCCGAATCGGGATAAAATGGTCATCAGTATTGCTCACCGTCGAATGGTATTGCCATTTGTTCAAGCTAAGACGGAATAAATCCACGAAGTCAGTCGTGTCCCCGAGCCATATGCTCCTGCCACCGACGGGATGATCCCCATCGTGAACTACCTTCAACGGGGAGAGCTTCCATTAGACAGGGATGAACAAGAGCAAGTACGGAGAAGGGAAATAAATTTTTTCCTATATGGCGGCATAGGTCAGCAAGAGGTCCTCTAAAAAGGAGGCCTCGAGGGAGTGCTCCTCAGATTCATTGATCGAGAAGAAACTGCTGCCGTCATGACTGAAGTATATGCAGGAGCGTGTGGAGCACATCAACCAGGAACCAAGATTTCCCATCAGGTTCGAAGGCTTGGGTACTACTGGCCCACAGTGTCATGAGACTGCGAGCGTTTTTCCACAAAATTCCACTCATGCCAAAGTCATGCCAACTTCATACACCAACCCCCGGAGTTACTTCGTCAAGCTATGTACTCCTGGCCATTTTTCGTCTGGGGGATGGACGTCATGGGACCATATACTCCCGCCACGACCAAACAACTGATGTATATCCTCATGGTAACCTACTTTTTTTCCAAATTGGTAGAAGCCATACCCCTCGAGGAAGTCGAGTCAAGAAATATTGTCAGCTTCGTGAAGACCAATATCATCACAAGATTTGGGGTCACTCACACTATACTGACGGACAACAGCACCAATTTCTACTCTGCTGAGTTGGAAAAGCTATACCATGAGTATGGTATCAAGGCTAATCACTCATCCCGCTACCATGCAGTGACCAACAGACATATATAAGATTTCAACAAGACCCTTTCCAACATCCCCCAGAAAATGGTGGAAAAAGAAAAGAAGTCATGGCCGGACAAACTCCTCTATGCATTGTGGGCTTATCGAACCACAATCTGCAATGATACTCAGTCTACCCCATACTCATTGGTGTACGGTACAGAGGCGGTACTGCCCATTGAAATCCAACTTCCCTCACCCTGTGTTGCCATATGTGATCAATTATCATATGATGAGTAGTCAAAAATGTGGCTAGGTGAATTGGAATAGCTAGACAAGAAGCGACTTCACACTCTGCACCACCTGGAAGTGTACCAGAACCGGATCGCACGAGACTTCAAAAAAAGGTTCGCCTCCGGTCTTTCTTGGAAGGAGAATTAGTGCTGGTCCTCCATAACCCAATGATACCTGGAATGAAGCCTCCAAAGTTGGAGCCCAAATGGGAGGTACCATATTTTATACACAAGGTCTACTCCAACGGATCATATGCCTTGATCTCCATGGACGGGCAATTCACCACGGCTCTTACCAATGCGAGATTCCTGAAGAATTATTTCACATAGAGACGAAGAGTATATTTCATCCTTACCGCACAACGATAAACTGCACGGAAAACAAAAAAAATGAGGTGTACCTATCATTTGAGCTGCATGATGTTAAACTGCCAAGCGCCCAATGGTACAAACTCTATGACCTTAAACTAGAAGTATCTCGTCCTCACCGCATGATGTTAAACTGCATGGAATACGTCCTCACGGCACGATGTTAAACTGCATGGAATATAATAATGCCATTTCACCCATGTACGAAACAGACCTGCACGGGGTGTATATTTCATCCTCACCGCATGACGTTAAACTGCACAGATTTTAGAGAACTATGTACGGTTTGATTCCTTCGTTTGAAGGATATGTAGAGATTCCGGGATCCCCTATCCGAGCCCAGCCACTCCCAAATGAAAATAATGGTTTAAAAATTCCCTTTCCCCCGTGTACGGACCAAACCTGCACGTGGTTTATATTACGTCCTCACCGCATGACATTAAACTGCATGGACTTCGTCCTCACCGCATGATGTTAAACTGCATGGACTTCATCCTTACCGCACAACGTTAAACTACACGGATAACAGGAGTTAAGAATGCCCCTCCCCCCGTGTATGGACCAGAAATGCATGGGGTGTATCGTATTTCAGAGAACTACGTGAGGCTTGATTCCTGCCCTCGTAGGATACATAGTGACACCGGATTTCCACACCCTGTCCCAACCACCTCAAAAAGAAAAACAAAAACTTCCATTCCCCTGTGTACGGGCTAGAAATGCACTGGCTGTATTCACTTCCTCACCGCATGAAGTTAAATTGCTAGGAATCTAATAATACCCCTCGTCCTCACCGCATGACGCTAAACTGCACGGATTTCAGAGAACTACGTGCGGCTTGATTCCTACCCTCGCATGATACATAGTGATGCTGGGATCCCCTATCCTAGCCCAACCACTCCCAAATAAAAGTTAAAATTCCTTATTTCCCCCATGTATAGACCAGACCTGCACCGGGTGTACTTCTTCCAAAGAACTACGTGCAACTTGATTCCTACCCTCTCTGGATACGTAGTGACGTCAGGGTTCCCTGTCCTGGCTCAGCCCCCTGAATAAAAGATAAAAAATGCCCTTTCCCCCCGTGTGCAAACCAGACCGGCACGAGGTGTACTTCTCGTCCTTACCACACGATGTAAAACTGCACGGATTTCAATATTAAAAATAATAATAATAATAATGCTCCCCTTTCCCCTTGCATGGACTAGACCTACACGGGGTGTATATCTATGTCCTTACAGCATGACGTTAAACTGCACGGACAATGATGTAAAAAATTACCCCTTCCCTCGTGTATGGACTAGACCTACATGGGGTGTATATCTTCGTCCTTACCACATGACGATAAACTACACTGACTTCATCCTCACCGCATGACGTTAAACTGCACGGACTTCGTCGCGACCCACCCAAGACACATGGCGATACGAGATGGAGATACTCCTTGCACATTTGGATGCATCCTCTCCATACATCAGACTCCACGACCCGGATAATTATGGATCTTCATAACCAATCATGGCCATCGAAAGTGGAAAGTCATCGACCCGTGGACTATGACAACCCTGCTTTTTATTACAACTTAAACATGATTCATTACATAAAACATCACTTGATACAACAAAGAAGATTGAGAGTTTTTGTGTCATTGGGGCTTAGGATCATTACATAAAAACTTAAAACATTAAATACAACATCTTTATTGAAAACTTCCTTTACATGACCACTACATTCCCTCGTACTTAGCATTGCATGGGATAACCTGAGGACATGCATAAGAAAAGGGTGAGCTATAAAGCCCAGTAAGGGAGTACACATGGAATAACATGAGGAGTACAATACATGTTAGACAATAGGCATATCAATAGAGAATAAAAGAAACATGAACAAAAAGTCATGATAAAGCATGATAATCATAACATGAAGAAGTGGAAACAACACTTATCATTGAATTAGCATGAGCTAAGGCTCATTGCACATGGAGCATGAGTAAACCCTCATTGCACATGAAGCACGAGTAAACCCTCGTTGAACTTGAATTAGCATGAGTCAACACTCATTGCACATGACATATCATGATACTATACTTTACCCAATGCATTAGAGCGCTATAAGGGCGCACCCTTCTTAAACATTTCATTTCATGCATAAGTGTGCCACATGGATCATAAAACATGGATTCATAAAACATAATCATTTATTCCACGATAAAGGAATGTGGAATTCATACATGAAACTTTACAATCAATAAGTAAATGTGCATAAAGGTGAATACCCTTGATGGAAAAATGGGCATGGTATTCACTACACAATGAAATTGGCTTAGAAAATCGGTGTGATTTTGGCAGCATAACGACGTGACATAAGAATTCATAAAAAAAGGTTGATGAGAGAGAAAGGGGTTCCTCATCATATTTACATGTAATGGACAGTAAGGAGTTCATATAGATACATGTCCCAACAATTGAAATGGAATTTAGATTCATGATACAAAAGTATTGCTTGAATGTAAAAGAAGAGAGAGAAGTTCCTTTCGGAATTTTGGCATAGTAACGGGTGTACATGGGAGGCATTAAATGAGAGAGAAAGGGGTCTCCCATCATTAAAACATAAAGAGGGAAGTATGAGGGAGGTGCGAAACCATTCCCTAATATTCATAATTGAAATTAAAAGGGCAATACAACTTAAATAAAAATGACAAAAATGAGAAAGGAAGAAAAAACCCTTACTTGGAAGTGTGCTTCCAAAGGCTAGAGAGAGGCTTGTGAGAGGCTTCTTGGGAGCTTGGGGCACCTTGGGAGGATTCTAGAGAGAGAGTAGGGAAGATGTTGGACTAATTACAAGGGATTTTAGTGAGGAGGAAGTGGGATCTTGGGTGGGTTTATATAGAAAAGGTGAGAGAATTCATTATTATTTAGGTTTGAGACCCCTTATATTAAACTAATCCAAACCACAAACCATCCCATGGTTTTTTCCCATGGTTTCTGGAAAAGGAAAGAGGGAAAAAATATTTTGCAAGGCCCAAGTCTGAACTTCTTAAAATAATAAGGTTGCTTATGTGGAGGTGAGTCACACTCCCATGGAAATTAATTTAAAAAGGCAAAGTGTTGAATAAGTCTTGAGAGGTTCATTAATGCTTTGAAAAGTAAGTCAAAAAAACCAAAAATCACATTATTTTTATGATAAAACATTTATTGGCCGAACATTAAGATTATGGTGTTTTATTACATCACCATTGGGTCATTATGATGTCATAAAACACATTATATATTTAAACGGTATTTAATTTTTACCCAAAAATTTGACTGTCTCAGAAAATTATGAAAAATTCACCGTTGGATAATTTCAACGTCATTATTCCAGAAATGACATTTATTTTATCTAAAAAATTTTCTAAATATATTAATTTTATCTTTTAAAATAAAAACCAACATTTATAAAAAATTTACGGGTTCTCACAGAAATGGATTTCAAACCTTAATAAAAATTTTAATTGCAATCATAAATTTATAAGATAATTTATATTTAATAAAAATTAATTTAATATTAATAATAATATTTTATTAAAATATTATTTAATACAAAATTCTCTTAATTTAATAAAATTGAATTCTTAATTAAATAATAACTAAAAACACCATTTGTACTTTAAAAACTATTTACAATGTATCAAAAATGACTAGAAATTATATTAATTATTATATACAAAAAAAATAATGTACATGAACATAGTACTACTTATTTGTTACATAACCCCTTAAAACAGCCGCATAAGACCTAAGGGTAAGGTGTGCGATGGTGACAGACTCTTGGGGTGGCTTGGATAACATCGCTCGAGTGGTAATCTCTATCAACTTCCACTTTTCCCATAGACAGTCACGTTCGAGCTTGAAATAATGAAGCTCAGCTTGGGCTTGGTCAAGGGCGAAGCCCAAAGACGCCACCTCTTTTCCGAGCTCCGACAAATGGGCGTCGTATGGGGAAATTCTACTGGATGAGGCCATCGCTTCCTTTGTCTGAGTAAAAATTTTGTTCGTTAAAGCCTTATATTTATACTAATCATGTGATCACTGTTCAATGGATATATTAACAACGGTCAAAATTATTAACATAAAACCAAATAAGTTGACATCTTATAATTTTTTTTTCATAAATAGACATTTAACTGGATCAAGAGGCGTTTTCCATTAATGAAACTTTGGGTCGTTACATGGACACCTTTCCATGAATATGCATACCATGCCCTCAACAGCTCTGCATAATGATATCCCCTGGATCTTCCATGAATGGAAATATTTCCTTGGGTGACACTCTTCTTAGCTCTGTATGCCTACTGGACTCAGAGCCCCCGTATCATATCTCCCGATCCAAAATTTATAGAGAAGTGGTTTACAAGTTCATTCCCCTTTTCACATCCAAGTGCTGCCAGGGTATCCCTATCTGGATAGCCTATGTGTCCGTCGGTGGTTAACATAGCGACCTACATCAAAAAAACATCAAGACAGAACTAGGATACATTGACTCAACGGACAATTGTAGTAAAGATGTTTCTTGTATACCCGGACACCATTATCCCCACGTTCCGAACTCTGCACTATGAGAAATCGAGGATTTTCATAATCATTCATGGCCATCAGAAGTGGAATGTTATCGACCCGGGGACACCTTTATATGACTATGCATACCATGCCCTCAACAGATCTGCATAATGATAGCCCCTGTCTCATTTATCAAAGGCAATATTTCCTCGGGCGGTACTCTTTCTAGCTCCGTACGCCTACCAGCCTCAGAGCCCCCAGACCACACCTCTTGATCCGGAAAAAATCAAAGTATTAGTTTACAACCTTTATCCCACACCTTGTTCCAATTATATCAGAACATGTTGTCTCAGTTATCCTTCGAGTGATTGCAGCAATAGTCATCCAATGGTCCGAGCTCTATGACCGATAAACTAGGAGTACGATGTCCTTACCACATGACGTTAAACTGCATGGAATGAAGGCACACCCCCGGGCACAGAAAAAAAAAGAAGATCAGCGCAGGGGGATCTTTGAAACTAAAAAAGAAACTAGGGATGGATATCCCCGACATTTACAGACATTCTCCTACCCGATGATAGAATTCGTGGCCCATATAATTGTGGATCCTCATAACCATTCATGGTCATCGGAAGTGGAAAGTTGTTGACCTGTGGACACCTTTGCCTGACTATGCATACCATGCCCTTAGTGGCACTGCATATTGATAGCCCCTGGCCCATCTACCATAGGCATGATTTCCACCGGTGATGCTCTTCCTAGCCTCGTACGCCTACTCGCCTCAGAGCCCCCATATCACCTCTCTTGATCCAAGAAGCCCTGAAACCATGATTTAAACCAATCAACCCCCCCCCCCCAACGTCTGGGGAATGTTGCTGTATTCAATCCCAGTTACATTATGATGAAGAGCAGCCTTTTTAACTATGTAATCACCGCATGGCGTTAAACTACACAAGATATTTGGCCACCTGGTCCGAAACTGCAAAGGCCAAGCATTAACCATCATGGGTAATGCCTCCGTCCACTAGCGTTTTCATTGGATCAAGTAGAAAAATTCCCACCGTCCTTGCCGCATGACGTTAAACTGCATAGAAACCCTTAAAAATGCCTCTCATCCTTGCCGCATGACGCTAAACTTCACGGTCATACTCGTCATGGGTTTAATGAGAAATAGAGGCTTTTATCCGTCCTTCAGTGCACGGGTCAGACCTGCACGAACCACCGCCTCACACCAGCATGAGAAAGAATTACTTCTCCCATTATCGGGAAGTTTAGTCTAAATATTTTTCCCGTATTCAGGAACCCTCTCATCATAAGCCATACTCTGTACTCAGAAAAATCTGAACTATCATAAGCCACCCCTAGTGGTCCCAAATCTCTACTTCCCTAAAGTTGCTCCGCTATCGGAAGTGGATAGTCTTTGGATTAAGGACACCTTTGTACGACTATGCATACCATACCCTCAGCGGCTCTGTATATTGATCACCCCTAACTCATCTACCAAAGGCAATATTTCCTTAGGCAATGCTTCTCTCTGTACGCCTTTTGGCCTCTGAGCCCCCATTTTTATCCTGAGATTCGGAAACCCTCTGAGCTACAGTTTACCAACCTCTTTCACAACCCTGCATGAATATGGTAGAACGTCTTTTACATGATTACTGAGAACCAGAAGAAGTCATTCCATTATAAATGATGTCCCGACTGCATGACTTTAAACTGCGCCAAGCCCCAACCATCCTTTATGCTAGCTAAATGCATAGGGAAGTGGTCTCCGGACCACGCTCCTGATTAGTACGGATGTTCCCAAAACCCTTTCAGATGACACGCTCCCCTTTGGATCCACCCATGGTGGTTTTCATAATTTTTCAAGCCACCCATTGTTGTTTCAGTGTGCCGTATTTCCTTGAAGGCCCTAGGCCATCAGAAATGGACAATCATTGACCTAAGGACACCTTTTCATGACTATGAATACTATGCCCTAAGTGGATCTGCATATTGATCACCCATGGCCCGTATACCAAAGGAAATACTTCCTTTGGAAATGCTCTTCCTATCTCTGTACGTCGATGCAGCTCCCACGGCTTGAGACATGCCCTGCATGTCGTCCAAATATAATTTCCCCCCAAATGCATCTAAAGGGTATTGAGATGTCTTCTAGTCAACCAAACCTCATTGGGACCCTCATCCCACCATACTTAGTCAAATCTGTTCAACCTAAAACATCTGTAGTGATAGTCTTGACGACAGGACTTTAAACCACTCACAAAAGAAAGAGGCACAAAGCATTTTAGGCCGAAAACCTGAAAAGGGTGACCCAAGAAAAAACTGAGCTATACCCGCTGGGTCCACACTAAATGGGCCCAGGAAAAATCATCAAATTAAAAAAATAGGAAAAAATTTTGTGGGGTTTTCCTACAAAACCCTGGAAATAGTCAGACTACGCTCGCTGGACCCCATGGTCTAGGAAAAAGATAGAGTTTTATTTCCTGGGTTATGATTAATTCTGATTCAGTGAATCATTATTTACACAACAATTATTCTCAATAACAATCAAATTTCACAGAAACTAGTGATCCACAGAGTCTGTATTTTGTTCGATTGAAAAAAGGGGGGAGGACGTCCACAAGCCAGGGTCTCTCCCTCCTAAAAAAGTAGGGATAGGGATGTCATCCTGAAGACCGAAGCCATAGAGCATAAGCCGATTCGATAATGGATAACTCAGAAGTTCGGGAGAGAGAAGGTTCTTCAATACACCGCCATCAGGAATGATGGACCGACTAGGGTCTTATTTGACGCCCTCGGCTCTATGAATCATAGTTGAACGTCTCTCAGAGCCAATTGGGAGCGGCTCTGTAGCATGCCTCATTGCAGAACGAGGGGGAACCATATTTTTTTCCCTGCAAAATGAGAACCAACAATAAGTTAGTCCGGAATAAAAATACGGACAAAAATAACCAGTAATTGGCTAAGGAACCTTTATAAGCAAAGTCCTCAAGGAGGCCTTAGAGGATGGTTTGCGTTGAATTCATCACGCGAACCAAACCTTCATGAAATCAGTCCGCAAAACCCTCGCCCGTGAAACATTGGCCAGGAAACCACGAAACAAGTTGCTCCATGGAACTTCATTTCCGAGTTTAAGTGATTAAGTTCAGAAGACTCAAACACTTTTAGTGTTTATGATTTTTTTAGTCTGCGGAGCATCAAAACTGTGGATCATAGAAACTGCGATGTATGTTCCTCCGCAGCCCATCTTCACTTACTTTTTAATTAATTAAGAGTAATGGTTCGCGGTTGGGAAGTTCGTTCGCGGGTGAAGGTGACCGTGAAAAAGGAATGGTCCGCAGAGGTCGCTACCAGTTCGCAGACGAGGCACTTCTCAGAGGAGAAAACACGCAGAGGCGAAGGAGCTCTGGTTTCGTGAAGAATTCGGTAATGGAAAAATGATGGGATCCCCGTATTTACAGGCGTGGTCCCATATTGGGTCCACCTCTCTACCACAAACCATATCAGTTTCAGGACCACTTTGCATCAGAATGACCTCCTCTTCGTTCTGATCGGACCCCATTCCGATGGGGGGCATTTGTAGGGTCTTGAAAAATCCACAAATGATAATCTGACCAAATTCCCCAAAGAGTTGGGCAAAATAATCAAAGAAGGGACACAAACAATACCGGTCCATCGACCGGTCCCATGAAGACGCAACGTGGCCAGGCCCTGCGAAGCACCCCCTCCGCGAACCATTTTCGTTCACGAAATGGAGGCGGAGAGCCTCCGCGATCGCAAGGCAGGATGGGTGCTAGTTCGGTCCACCATCATGGATCTCCCCAATCTTGGACTGCGTCGACCGGTTCATGCCGCACCCACCGTCATTTGCGGAATACAGGCGGAACTCTCCGCAGCCGCGGAGCGCTCCCTGAGTTCGATTTGTAGAGAATGGGGGAAGCGTTCAGTACCCACCGCGTATCACGAATTGACTAAGTCAGCTGTAAACTGGGTATTTGGTTATGCGCCTCCGCAAAAGATGTCGCGTAGCCACATATACATCCCTTTCCCCACTCTATAAAAGGAGACCAAGGGGGAAATAAAAATGATCGGAGAAATGGAATCGGATTCGGAGGGATTGGAGATTCAGAAGGAGATCAGTTGAAGGAAGGATTCAGATTTCTCAAATAGTGAAATTCCCATCCGAAAACCACAGCAGGTATATGAATGAAAAAGGAATTGGAAAACACATAATAATTTGGTGAAACAAGAACCTAAAATAATACTAACAAAGAGAACCATGAACCATACCCCCTTCGCGGATGACTTCCCCATGGACAATGGAGTTTATGTCTATTTTCCCATCCATCCCACCGCGTAGCACTCCCCTACGCGGGCGAATCCCCGACCGAAGAGCCTCTAACCGGCACCGCCCTTGGCTGCTGCGACCCGCCTGGAACCCTCCACGAACTACCCAGGTTCGTGGATTGAACCCGAAGCCGCGAACCACCCTAGTTTGCAGGATGACAATCAGTCTGCAGACCACCCTGGTTCACGGAAGACCTCTCCTGCCATGTGGCACTTCCCCACGTGAAGGGCGCCACCACCCATACCTCTCGGTGGCTCTCCAAATACATTGGTCTTCTCATTCCCCGAGATGGATAAAATCCTTCCAATCCAGCCAAGTCCTCCGCGACTCCCTCATTGGCCTATTCATCGTCCCTGAGGCGAGGCCTCCACCAGAGCAACCAGATCCGCGTGGTGTAACTTTTAGGTGCATTAGCACGCCATTTTGAGTTCACATACGCATGGTATGTAGAGGCGAAGGGGTCACCCCGACCCTTGAGCAGATTCCTGAAGCATTCCTGGGTCCACATTCCCACTGTAATGTGGAGTCTGAGTTCGGGTATCCCCATTCGGCCCCTACACTTTTTAAGAGCTCCTCGTATGTAGTAAAATACCCATCAGAAGGGAGCCCTCATGCACCGCAAGAGATGAGATGGGCACAGGAGCACCCCATTCCCTCTCCCGCTAGGCTCTGTTTCCACGAGCGTCCATCTCGGAGTAGGACCCGACCTTCTGGGCCTCCTTAGATTGTATTCCCCAATCCTTCACCCTAGGCCGCCCTCTTGCGTAAGCCCCACTCCACTTCTCAGAGACACACATTTTGTGACATGATCGTCAGGTCCTTGATGCCTCTTGTTTCTCACACCGAGCATGACTCACATGGTCTTAGAGTAAGCATTGACCATGACATCATTTTATGGGCCTCCTCAGAGTGTAAGCCCCATCAATCGAACTACGGGGACTTTGGTCCATGTAAAATCATGGTACATATTAAGTCTCCATGAGGATCAAGCCCACCACTCAGTCATTTCTTCACGTCGAGTTCCACCCTCGTCCAACATGACATTAAACTGTATATCTGAACTACGTGGACTTTGATCCCTACCTCCAAGACATGGTATTTAGGAAGCCTCTATGAGGTTCAATCCCACCACCCATCGGACCATCTGGTCCATCTTCACGTCAGTTCCCCGCCACTTATGCGAAATACGTGGACATTGATCCCTGTCTCCTAGAAAGGGTACGTAGGAACCCTCCAAGAGGTTCAGGCCCAAATACCGGTCGATCCGACTATCTTCACGTCAGCTCACCGCGCCACTCCTAGTATCTCCTCAAGAGAGTTTCGACTCTTGGGGGTCATTAATCTAACGAGGGATGGTAAACCTCGGGCATTAATGATTCGGAACCCCTATGTCCTGTTTACCATTTTCCCACCAAGGTTGAATCTGTGGATACTATGTTTGGGTATAAACCAAAGATTCACGAACATATGAATACATAATAAATATATAAGAGAGTCCCAGAATAGGAAATAATTCCTCCAAAAAAGGGTGCGATGAGCCCGAATTCCCATCCTCTCGACCAATGTGAGTTTTTAAGTGTCACTGGCCATACCATCCGTCAAATGCCTGCCTTTGGAAACTAGGTCCGTCCATCATCGGATACGGAGCCGTTGGGTGTTTCGAGGACCGAAATCCAGGAAGAAACCGACGAAACAAATACCAGATTCATTTTTATTATAATTTATATTGTTTCCCATTTACTTAATCATGTAATTAAGACCAAGAGTACCTACATTCTCCTTTTAGGTTCTTCAAATATAATAAATTTCCCTTTGAAGACATAACTAGAATTATTGGAAAATTAAATGAAACGACCATCATCACATGAGATGCTCCTGAGAAATCCTTGGAATTTATCATGAGCATGGATAATGATTTGGCCAAACTAGTTCTGATTCTCAATTATACTGAAGAAGAATCCACTAAATTTTTTTGTAGATCATTAATGATTAATCTCAATAATGAGAAATATACCAGGATCAACAAGAAGGAGAAGATCTTGCTATGAGGATTCAATAATGGGAAGATCATCACTGAGGAGTAAATCCAATCCGGGGACAAGCTACTCATTCAATTTGAAGATCCTATAATTGGTGATACAAATACTCAGGTAAATAATTTTTCATGATAATTATGTTGGGTTTTTACTCTGTTAGGCTTAATGTTTCTAATAATTATTCTGTTATTTCCATTAGTGGTTGGACTCAGGAATCTCAATTTTTCCTTAAATATTTTTGGTAAATAATAATGTATTTTTTCATCTTTTGAATGTATGGTGTAACCCCATAAGTATTTCTACTGATAAACCATCCCATTTATACTCGAAAACAATGATGGGATAAAAACAACTTGATGGAATTGGGTTCTCAGCCTCCACTAGCTATCTATTGAGGCATCAAGGAAAACATTACACTATAAAATTATTTTTGCATGGTCTTAAAAACTGACATTAGTGGTAATGTTACATAATTTCAAATCATTTTTGAACATCTATTGGGGTTTTATGAAACTTTCAAATCGCCTCCTCATACAACATCAGTGGTTCCATTACCCATTGTACGAAAAGGATATCTTTTAACTCACCTTAATAAAATCAGTTAGGATTATTTCTAGTGTATATTTGAGTATGTAAGGTCTCATATTCATTATCTCTATGGAAATTGTATCTAAAAAAATATAAATTTTTTGGGTAACAACAAAAAACTGAAGATATGAAGGACCACCTAATCCTCTAATGAGAAAAATAATGAGGCTAACTCCTTGAACACCTTGGTCAACAATTTATAATAAGATCGTTTAATGAGATAATATACCTCCTCATTCCCCATCATGTGAGTATAGAAAATCTCAAAATCAGAATATCAGTAAAAATATAGTTGTCACCTATGTCTTAAGTTAATATTTATCATAAAGAATATATACATGTGAATATTTTGGTTAGGGTAGATGATAAACTAGACTTTTATTAGGTATTTTCACCACATATTCCTAGATAGGACAAACACTATAAATTCAAAGTCATTTTTCTTATAGTTCTTCCCTAAAAGATTCAATTTCCGTGAACCATAGGAAAACAACCATTATTAATCAGTACAACATGAAAAAGTACTTTCCATTAAGTATATCATAACAATATATACTCGAAACCCTCATATATAAATAAAAATATTAGATGTCTCATCAACTTAGTCCAAGAATCCTGAAAAGAATACTAGAACCATTCTATCAAAACAATAGTGTTTACATTTCAGGTCAATGATTTCAATGGTGCTAAAATCATGAATAAATAAGGGAAAATTCCATATAGTGTACTACCAACCCAAGGAAGGTTCACACCTCCATCACACTCTTATTTGGCTCCCAATCTAATTGATTATCACAGTTTTCTAGGTCTACTTCTACACCATGAGATGAGAAAAATTAAAATTAAAATTAGATGACATGAATCGAAAACTAACACTTCAATAGAATCCAACAAAGAATGTGATATCAGAGTCTATCTAGAAAAATCATAATGTGTCTAATGTCCTCCTCCTTAGAAATCAGTTATACCATGGTATCATCAATTAATAACAATAAAAAAATATTTAGAACTAAAATATTTGTTTCATGTGTCCCAAAAACACTAATGGGTGGTCATCGTACAAAAGAGAATCACCTTGTATACATAATGACTGTAGTTACATGTACACATCATATTCAATAAATCCTCCCCCCATAATCACTCTTGTTATTATACTTATTTGGGAAAAATCATTGAAAACCATCACTCCCCTATCAACAAATTAAATTTGATTTTGAGACATGGTGTAGATAAATATTATTCATGTTCAATGGGTTTAGGTATAGATAATCCATGAATAACATCAAAATATCATCCACAATCTTATTGAACAACACTGTGGTAGACCTAGGGAAAACACTAGGCCACGAAATTACCTTCCTAAAAAAATCCTCCTTTTACACCCTCATTTCTTGAATCCCTATGCGATCCATAAAATATGCTAGCATATAAATAGGTGTTTTCATTTTTTGTGTATCAATATAGAAGTATATCTCTCCATTTTCAGGTATGAAAGGATTATCCTTAGAAAATAATTCGTCGGATACATCAACCATTGTAGGAAAATGATATCCCATTGAATAAACTCATCTAAAATTCAGTCTTGACAACTATTTAATAATCGACATAATCCTACTACATATTATTATATCCTTCTCCACATGTATCTCCCTCTCACTGTTTAATGAAAACCACACCCCAAAAATACGAACACACCTCATCCTTTACTTAAATTTTTCAGAAGGCCTCATCACATACACAAGGAGATACAATTAATAACTAGATCCTCTAACTACAAAATCAAACTGTTAGAAAAAGTGTTTCATCAGAGAGTAATATCTCGGAGGAGTCTTCTAGAAAAATAATCGAGGCATGGGATCAACTGAAATCTCTAGGTCTAGAACTAGGGTTGTAGTATGAAAATAAATTTCATGAATATGTATAAAAACCTACATATAATGTAGAAATGTAATAGATAATACATATAATCATATCTAGTGCCTTTCTATAATAGACCTCTACAACATGAAACATCCCTCAACCTTATCCAGTAATTACCGGAGCCGTATGGGGGCAACCTATTATTCTGGTGACAATTTGTAAAATCATTTTACACCTCTCAATACTCTCACATTTCCATTGAAACATATTATATCATGTGAACTTCCAAAATTATATTACTATTTATGCCTAGTAATCCAATACACTCTCTATATATCATCCATATAGAGGGTTGGAACATCTCATGTGATATGTCCCCAACCATCACAATAGTATAATCATTTATCCATGTAATGAGTAGAATCCTCGTGAGATCATTATATAACAAAAAATTTGTCCTGATATCACCTCATGGAATGTATTACCTTTCCTAACCCCTACATCTATCATTGGAAACATATTAACGCTATCTCATCCCCATTATGCCCACTGTTATCACCCACTACTGGTGACTTCATTCCATAAAAGTTCTATATCACTATGGAATCATCTAGAATACAAAATTAAGTAGTAATTCATAGAGGTATAAATCTATCAAATATATATCTGTGTGTATATATCAAAAGGTTATTCTCTATAAACAATTGATCTATATATATATCAACAGATTTAATGATAAGTTAGTAATCTTCGATGAATACTAAACCACAATCATGTTTCCCAACATTATGTATAAAATCTCTGTGAAATGAACTACTCACATCGCAACTAGAGAGTAATAATCCTTTATCATATTCTAAAAATATGTGAATGAAATATTATAATCATTGTATGATTGATCCACTAGAATTCCCCAATACATCGTAGATCCATGGAGAAGTCCCACCACATGGACCACTATCTGGTTAGTAGTTATATGAAAAAGATGATTGAATGCATTCACTCCCTAGATACAATCCTCATCCACATGAGGGTGTATATCACCCTTAAACCAGGGGTATCAATAATTCTGAATCTCATGAAGCACACTTTTCCATCACACCACAACTTATTATATTTATAGTAGAATTAGTTGCTCGATGGGTGAAGATATGAATTGGGAACCACCTAGAGAAACTTATCCCTTATCATGCTCTTATATCTAATTCCCTTAATTGAGGGATTAATACTCATGATCCTACTAATAAATCATATATATAAATCATTGGGTATTAATCTTGAAATATATAGGGCATTCCATAGAAAATGAGAATATCTGAAGAGATTTATCAAAATGGACATGTAAACAAATCCAAATCATTTATGATGCATCTATTAATAATTTTAACTAAAACAAATTTTTACATATGTCAAGTAAAAAAATAGGTCATTAGATTTTGGGTGTAGGGATACCTTGGTCATGACATTTATAATGAATTACCTAGCCCAAGAGATAAACCCGAAACAATTAATACTATTTCCATAAAACCCAAAACAATTTCAAAATTGTAAAATACTATAAAGACATGTCCTAACATATAACATAGTTATGATACCACTATATAATGACCTAATAAATTTGGGCCCTCCTAGAGGATGATATTATAAGTATAAATATAGCACAAAACCTCTAAACAACTAGGGGATAACCACCATCACTGAGTAGGCATAACACTCACATGGGAAGACATAGCCTACGGTAACTATAAACAAATACAATAGTCCAAGAATATAAAATTATCAAATTTAAAACAAGTAATATGAATTCATGAATACATCTAAATAAAATTGTTAAAATATGAACAAAAACTAAAACATGTCCAAATAAAACATCTCAAAAAATTCTAAATAATTCCAACCTGTTAGAAAGAAGGGAAAGTAGTCAAATCTAAATCATGTTTTAAACCATGCTCATTCTGATCCAAATCTAAGATCCATTATCTTCTAAACGACTAAAAACCCCTAAAAATCTGGCCATATACATAAGACAAAACATGTGGGGGAAGATCCCATGAATGGTTGAGTATAATAGCAGCCGTGAGGAAAGCCCAAAATCAGTATAAATAAATCATCAAGAGTATATATCCCATAATAGGATATATCCATAATAGTGGGAAAACATATAACAACACATTCTGATTTACTAATGTTATACATTAAGTTTGAGTGTAAGGTAACATCATTAATATAAGCAGAATATTTTACTGGAGAATTTGTATCCATACTAAGCTAAGAGAATACACTCCACGAGTCTGATAGCACAGATCTTATAGATATAATATTTCATTATAGTAAGGCACTAACATAATGAATCACACACTATAACTCTAAAGAGATTTATTTAACTGTGGTGATCACACTCCATGTTATTGGGGATACAAAAAAACCATCCTCGATTACCCTTATAAATAGGGGATCGATGCCCATATAAAGTAGGACATGTTGATTCAGAGTACCCCATTTAAGGTAATAGATGATATTGGATCACATCTTGTTCTATAGGGAGGAATTAACACAACTCTATCCTAAAGAAATCACATAGATATGATAAAAATCCTCTGTATATGATGTAACGAAAATCTATATCCTCACAATGATGGATTGACAATAAACATTCATAAGGAAACTAGTCCATGGTGAGGGGAACAATGGCTGCAAGCCATGTTAGAAAAATAAAAATGTCTATATGTAGTGTATATTACATTCACCACAATTCATGGTCATTCCCATGTCTTTGCCCATGTGCCTCTTCCCTTGCACACATACATCTGGTTGATCCCATGTATGAAGTTCTTGTCATGTATGTAGTCATGTCTTAGTACTCAGTCATTCCCATATACTCTACCCATATCTATGTACATGTCTGGGTCTTTGGTCATTTGTCCTCTAAGATACACAATATGTATCTTGGTAGAGATAAAATAGATTGTAACATTTGGAACACAACATGATATACTTTTATTATGTGGAGAAACACAAGTGTTGCAGCAAGGTCCCCTCACAACATGTATTTCCAAATTAAGATCAATAAATATTTGGATTTTTGAGAAACTATATATCTCAATCATGTGTCTCCAACCAATCTACCAGCCTCTAATATAGTCATCATTCACCTCAATAATCCAGGATATCATTTTTACAGGATTTTCTATCATTGATCACTGGAATCTACCCTTCTTATATGCCTGGAAAACCACCGAGTCACTCTATCCCACCATTACACATAAATAATGCATGAAACTTTTGAGCAGTTCGCAATGCATAACCACAAAAATAACATCATGATCCCACCATCTTCACCAATGTAGATCGTCTTGATCAATATATTGTTCTATGAAATTGGTGTGCAATTCTTGATTATGGGGTAATTGTTGAACCACCAACTTAGGTGAATGCCGGTGTTGAACTAGTGATAAAAATGGGGAATAAATGAAAAAAAAGGTATATAACTTGAAAAATATTAAATTAGGACCAATTTATTTCCATAATAAGGACATATATATAATTAATTTAATAGTAATATAAATCATAATGTTTCTATCAAATTAATCCTATACCCGCAATATGATCAATATGTGAATTGATCCAATTATTGATTGATTCCAATTAATTATTAAATAAGAAAATTAAGAGAAATAACTTCAAAAAAAATTCTAAAATGATTTTTGATTGTTTTATGATGATGAATGATCATGTTTTGTATCATTTAAGAGATCCACAAACTCCAATATCATTGGATATCCATATGATAACTATTGATCCTCTGATCTGATGGTGTTCACCATTACCTCTAAAAGGTATCCTTTCTAGGTCTCCGATGTTATGAAGATGACCCTAAGACTCACAAATAACATGTAATTTGTAAAGGATTCATATATTTCCATATCAAAAATAAATAAATAAATAAATTTTTTTTTTCTGTTCATCGACTATGAATTGTTCACAAATGATCGATACTGAAATAATTATGTTACACCCACTGTAAAAACCGCACTCTGGACTCCACAAAAGCTTCATACTTCAAATTCAGGACTCCATTTATGTTTTATTACACTTTTAAATGAAAAAATTCTTGACTGTGATATTAATATATTTAATACTTTTTTAATATCAATTCTGCCCTCTTCAGGCCTCAAAATATCGCATCATCTCACAACCTGACATAGAGAATATTTATAGATTTATATAATTTTTTTTAATTGAAAACATGAGATGATGATAAATATATTTTTTTTAATAAATGGAGGATAATTTTTATAATAATAATATATATCACTGTTTAAATTTCTTTAAAATTAAATATTGTTTTTGATATAACATATGATTCACTTATTACCCTTTTTAAAAAATTATAAATGAAAGGATTTATATAACATATATGATTGGAATGTAATTTTACTACCTGAATATTCGTTGATTTAAATAATTGATTAAAATTTATCATGGTTATTTTAAAATGAAATAATTTCCAGAATTTTTTATGGAATTTTTTATTTTAATGAATTTTTTAAAGAGTGTATATTTCTCATTAATATCATAAAAAAGTAAATTGATTTTCTTATGGTTTAAATATATTTTATTGAGGGATGCTATTTTAATTCATTATATATAAAAATATTTTATTTGGGAAAAAAATTTCCTGGTGGGTATTTTATTTTTTATAAGCTTAAAACAAACATGGAAAATGCAAAAATGTTATCTGTTTCATGTTTTTAATTAGTAAAACATATTTATTATATTAGTACACTATAAAGTTCATTTTTTTATAATTACTTTTTTCAATAATAGTTTTCATAGTTTTTATGGAAGTAATGAAATGTTAGTAATGTTAATGTTAAATACATTGAAGTTACATTGAATAATGAAACCATGCACTTATAAAGAGCATAATTTATGGGAAAATAGATACTACATCGAAATTTTCACAACAAAACCTTCTTTCCTAATCATCTAAAACACAAACCCTAAATGCTTCTTGTTTATGATTACGATGTAATTTTTCTATTTTATGTCATATGTTCTGAAAAAAATATATTGGTTATATTTAATTGCATCAATGACTTAAATAAAAATATTAAGTATTTTTTCTGTATATAGGAGTGCATGTTTAGTTTTTCTATAGTGTTTAGTATAGGTGTGTTTTGATAAAATTGTATATTTAGATTTATTCACATGATTTTATCATTTCTTTTTTGGATAAAGTCATAGATTTATATGTTTCTTTTTAACCTTAGGATTAAAGACATAGAAACCCATTTTTTTTATGTGATAAGATTTTTAGGTGACTAATTTCTTTCGGGGGAGATGTTTTATTAAGATGAGGTACATATAACCATTATGTTTAACATAATTTATTATTTATGAATAGTACAATTATATTTTTTTGATGAAAGGAAAATGTTATGAGATTATTTTTTAGATGAAAAATTTCATTAATGTTTATATTATTTTGGATATAGAAACTATTATTTATTTAATGAACATTGATTATCCTTTGGTGTTATTGTTAAATTGTTTATATAAATGTTTAATTTATTCATATGTAGGTTTATTGATTTTTGGTATTATATTATCACGTGTTCACCATTTTGGTATGATAATGACATAAAAATTTTCTTTTAATACTTTTATATACATCATGGTTAATTATATGTTGATTATAATGCATCATGCATAAAATAAGAATACTCATTATTTTTATTTGAATATGAGAAAAATGTGGAATAGTTTTTAGACACACAAGGGAAGTATTATATTTATTTTTTGAATTTGAAGAAAAAAATTAAGAAAATTTCATTACATTTGTAGTCTAGATGGTAAGGAACTCTTGAAAATAAGGAAAACAATTATGGAATAAATTATTATCCAATTACCTTGATATTTGATGGTTCTATTAACTTTTTGAAACATCATTAAATATTTTTTTCGGGATCTTTTAATTTATCATGATTTTCCACATATGTTTGATCAGTGTTCTATTTCAATATTTATCCTTATTGGGAAATTAATTTTTTTCTCCAATTTCATTATTTTAACTTCTATAAAATACTCTCATATTTTGGAACCTATTTATGTTTCCTTCTATATGACCTTCATATTTCTATTTTCCAATCTTCAAAATGTCATTTTATAAAAAATTATTATGACCTTGGTTTTCAAAAAAAGTTATTTTCAATTGTGAGAACCTTGATTAACAAGATCATGTTAAAATTATACAGACCCAATTAATTAATGTAATGGTAGAATATAACACCACAATTTACTAAAATAACATTATTTCTGATGGTGTGCACATCAAGCAATACACAACATAAACTAGAAAAAAAATATTATTATATAAATAATCCATTTATAACAGATACATTGAATTGATGGGAATGAATATGATTAATATCATTTTGAAATATATATATATATATAGTAATACTAATCAAAAAAAATTATTGAAAAATATTTATGATATTATCAATAAATTATCCTTAAAGTCATTATATTATTCAAAAATTTGATTTCTTAGAATATATTTTTATTGGTTTTTGTATGGAAACATTATGAATAATTTTTCCAATTTTAAAATTATTTCATATAATATATGTAATTATTTAAATCAGTATTTAAAAGTTACATTTTTTTTGAACATATTGAAATTTCTGAAAATAATTATTTCTCAATGAATAATGAAAACTATCAATTTTTTATAATGAAAATTTTTTAATTAAAAATGAAAGCTATGACTTCAATTGGATATCAATTTAATATATTTTTATTTACATAGATATATTATAATCAACTTCATTTTAATAAAAATTTCACATGATTTTGGTACAAGCTTATTTTAGGACTTAAAAAACATTTTTTAAAATGTGTTTTCATTATGTTCTTCACATTTATATTCAAATTTATTTCTTAAACTTCTATAAATTTAGTAGTGAAAAATAGTTTTCATATTCCTAACAAATTGGTTAAAATTTGGTAAATAATTACCCTTCATTTTTTGTAATTATGAATTGTAATTGTAGAAAATATTTATCTCCTCAAAAATGGAAAATCAGGTAATTAAGGATCAAAATAATATCTTAAGGACTAAAATTAATTATAAAAATGAATTTAATATATTTGATTAGTTTATTTATAAAATAATTATACAATATTAACTTATATAGATATTTTTTTCCAATTTTTTATAATGGATTATATATTATTTGATATAAAGAAAAATACAAAATGTCTCTCTACTGTTTTAAAATTTTTCTTATATGTTCACATATGAATAAAAATAAATCTTGAATGAATATAAATGGTTATTTATAGTAAAATAGAATTATTTTTTAAATGTTAATTTAGTATTAATTTTAATAATCATATAATCAAATTAAATGAATATGGAACAATGACATACTAGTTGTCGATGTAGTAGAAAAATAAAATAAATGATTATAGTAACTCAGAATGTAATTCTTTTTATTGATTTATAATATTTAAATACATATCTATATGTATAATTTTGTAATTTTTATAAAAATATATATTTTAATTCTATTTTTATATTTTTTGAATTTAAATTCAAGGTAAATGAATAGTTCAAAAAATGATATTAATGAAATTTTAGAATAAAAAATATTTTGTATACTATTTTATATTTATAAAAATATTTTAATCAGATAATTTAATTGGAAATGGTTGATAATATCAACCATGGTAAATTTGTGGTTCAATTTTCCATTTATAGTATCATTCCGGACTCCAATAGTGAAAAAAACCTTAACTCTACGATACTCACAAAAAGCATTAATGGGGGTGGGGGTTGAAACATAGAGATAAGGGTGAAAAAAATCACCTAAATTTAAATAAATTATATTATATGATAGTATATATAAAATTAATAATAATAAATTCATAATATATAATTTTTGTGAAACATTTAAGTGAAAATTAATTGATATTAATTTGATACATTTTGTAATTCCATGTGTTCCCCTCCACTAACATATAAAATGGTGCCTCATATCTGATCTTCTTCATTCCATTTTGACACTATAGTATGAATAGTAACTATAAAAATACTATTATAAAACCATTAAAACATACTATAGGTTTTATTTTTTCAGTAAAACTATCCCTAGAGGATATAAGTTAAAAATTAATTGAGTCCGTATGAAGAATATGTATTGATTTTAACCAAATAGTTTAGTTTTATTTATTGTTATACCTCCTTAAATAATATTTTGACCATTATCATATAATAATTTAGGTATCACTCATTTACCATGTTTTTA
Organism: Viscum album; assembly: GCA_963277665.1. Taxonomy (NCBI): domain Eukaryota; kingdom Viridiplantae; phylum Streptophyta; class Magnoliopsida; order Santalales; family Viscaceae; genus Viscum; species Viscum album. The sequence continues at coordinate 763,179,324 of OY728120.1, forward strand.
TTATGTAAATTTAGTAATGTTAATAAATAACCTTTTTTCCATCAAATGGTCAAGGAAACTATCATCCTCGTTTACAGTGGACAACCACCTCACAAACTTAAGTAATCTATATTCCATCTTGACCACTCACTAATGGATAGAATCACGGATTTAATTCATATATATTTGAAATTAAATAACATAAATTATTTAATATTAAAATATTAACTATTTTATTTCCCTTAAATCAATTGAAAATGATAATTTCATTTGTGATTTTGTATATATTACCATGAATTTAGAGTTATATAATTCATTTTTCATCTCCACATTAAATGGATGATATATATAATGTATATAATGAAATGATAAGAATTAATTTATTTTATAATATTTATGAAAATTAATAATAAAAAATACAGTATTTCTTTTATATTCGTTCAAAAGTTCTAAATTTACTCTTGCATATGTATATCCTATCATTTCTATGATTTTAAGATAATTCATATTTTATAACCTTAATTCATAGATGCTTTTAATAGTATAATTCCTGAAGAAAATTATAATTATACCCACTTTGTTATTTTTGATATGATAGAATAATTACATCAATATCCACATTAATCAAACAAAAGATTTTTTGGGATTATTAACCTAACATCCCCAAAATATCTAACATAGATATAACTGGTGATTAACTAACTAAAATAAAACCATAAATTATAATTGAATAAACTCATAAAATTTTTCATAATGAAGTTAACAAATTTACATATGATTACTATTTATGAAGATAAATCATGTTGGTGTTGAGTCTGACATAAGGAAATGTAATTTATTTAAAAAATTTCCTTTTATTATTTCCCTTCGAAATAATTTTCATCCTTGTGCATTCTATTTTAAAATTTTCAAAAAAAATATAATTTATTATTCAATGGTTTCAAATTTTCATTTTCAACTCTGTTTTAGTTTGGTTAAAATGAGTAATTTTTTAAAAAATTTCCTGTGTGTGTCAATTTTCACACTTTTTACCAAAGTGTCAAAGAATATTTTTCATCGACACATATAATTTTAATGGAATTTCCCACCATTATGAATATTAATTTCATTGAATCATTCATTCAATGTTTTAATGGATATTTAAAAATAAAATCTTTTTGATAATATATTTTAAATTATTTCATTATAAATAGTTATCACAATGGGGATATTTTTACACATCATAATGAAAATATGGATTTTGATTTTATTATTTGTTAAAAATATTTTTTCATGGATTATATTTTATTAATATTGTTTTTAAATATTTTATTTCTATGAAAAATTAACGTCCCTTCTGAATCTGATTTATTTTTTCATTCTTAATGAAGAACATGGAAAAAGAAACATTTTGTTTTTTCCATAATTTTCCATAAACTAATGTATTTCTAAATATAATGTCCCTCAGGGAGATTGTTTTTCCCAAAATCAAATTTAAATAATAATTTATATATATTAAAAATTATTAAGAATGTTTATAGTGTCCATGTGGTAGATATGGATTTTATCATGAACAAATAAATCATGTCTTTATAAAGAACTTGTTTTGTGGGGGAAAATAGATACTTTGTTGAAATGTGAACATTGAAATACTTTGTAATAGTTATCTAAAAACCTAATCCGAAAAGAACCTCTGGATTTGAGTATATAATTTTCATTTAGATGTTATATGTTTTAAATGGTTAACATATGCTCATGTTAGTTTGTATCAAAGTCATATATCTAAAGATTATGTTATAACATTGTATTTAGGAGTGCATGTTCAGGGTAGTTATTTTTTTATAATGATTAATTAAACAATAAGTAATATATAGTAGGGATATATTTATCCCCACTATCAATGATAATAATTAATTAAATTATGTGATATAGAATATGGGAAAATTTACATTTCAATCATCATGTAATTCATTTGGACAAAATACATGGATTTCATGTAATAATCTATAAAACATTTCCTAATACATCCACAAAAATCCTATTAATGGTGATATAATGACATATCCCTAATGTAATATACATAGACTTATTAATTTTTAGAAAGGTGAAAAAATATCGGATCATTGGGTAAACCACTTTGAAAAATAAGAGTAAATACAATTTTTTAATTTTAAAATAGTAATTACACTACAATAAAACCCTTGTTTAGCGGCGGTTCTAGGAACCGCCGCTAAACCATTTTTTAAAAAGGTTTCTCGGAGGTTTATAATAAACTGCCGCGAAACGTTCTTTTTTTTAACACCCGACCATCCTTCCCCCGCGACCCTGGCCCCACGCTTTCCACGCGACCCCGGCCCCCCGCTTCCCACGACGACCCCACGACCCCGACCCCGATGACCCCGCGCGACACCGGCAACCCCGACAACCCCGCGACCCCGCGACCCTCGACCCCCCGTGACCCCGGAAGCTACACCTTCTTTCCCTCTAGGTAGGGTTTTGTTTCTCCATTAGTTTTTTTTGGTTTTCCAGTAGGTATAAGAATCAAATAGATTTTATCGGCTATTAGTTCTTTAAATCGCGAAGCTCGTCTATATTGGATTCTCTTTTAGGGTGATCATGACGATTTTATGGTGTATTGCGGAAAATTTTAAAGTTAATATTGAGATAATTTATTATCATTGACTTTGAAGGAAATGTAGTGCCAAGAGTTTATCATCCTTCAATATGAGAGTTTGAGTGTGAATGAGATTAGAGTTAGGTTCCTGAAACTTCTCTTATATGCTTGCAATATTCTTTATGATGTTACCCCCATTATCCTATTTATGTAAATTAATGTTCTAGAAAATATTGAGGTGATAGATAATATGTTATTAATGTCTCCTTCATCTTAATAAAGAAGTCACTATAACTTATTGAAGAGTGGATCTATGAATGCACATATTTTTTAGCTAGATAGTTGATGTTTTGAATAATATTTTTTTGTATCAATATTTCTTTTTTTATTTCTCTAGGGATGAGAATTCTTATGATTCATCTAGGATCCCTTATGTACTTTGTTTTTTGTGTGTTAGCCGTGGAAATTGAAAGCTTTAGCACTCAACCATCCCTGGTGGTCAGTATGGAGGTCATGTCAACTTTGATATACATCCTCAATAACAGTTTCCTCTAAACATTTCTTATTAATAACATAATCCTTAGGATTTTATTCTATAGAGGGGTGATAGAGTTGGTGGAAGAAAACCTTGAGATATTCTTGGTTCAAAATGACTAAGGACTAAGCATGGTAGATGTGAAAGATGTCATTAGGTATAGTAAGGAAAATGAGCAGGGTGTGATCAGTTTCATGCTATATATTTTCTAGTGTTGGGTAGAGAAAACATCATTTGTGTCATGACCCACCCAAACATCATTTGTGTCATGACCAAACATCAATGATACTTATGTTGCCCTGCGTATGTCGCTGGACCGGACCAACATGCTATGGTCACGCCGCGGTCACGTTGCGGTAATGCCGTGATTTGGCCCTGCGGATGTCGCTGGACCGGGCCAACACGCTGCGGTCACGCCATGGTCAGCCCCTCCCCTTCCCTCCCCTCCATCCTACCCAGCCCCTCCCCTCCCCTCCCCTCCATCCTGCCCCTCCCCTCCCCTCCCCTCCCCCCTGCCAAACATTTTCCCCTAGCCCATCAGCCCCCCTACCCCTCCTCTCCCCTCCCCTCCCCTCCCCTCCATCCTTCCCAGCCCTAGCCCCTCACCTCCCCTCCCTCCTGCCCAACATTTTCCCCCAGCGGCCCCCCTACCATCACCCTCCCCTCCCCTCCCCTCCCCTCCAACCTGCCCCTCCCCTCCCCTCCCCCTGCCCAACAATTTCCCCCAGCAGCCCCCTCCCCCCTGCCCCTCCTCTCTCATCCCCTCCCCTCCATTTTTCCCAGCCCCTCCCCTCCAACACGTTGCGGTCACACCGCAGTCACACCGCAGTCACGCCGCGGTCACGCCGCGGTCAGCCCCTCCCCTCCCCTACCCTACATCCTGCCCAGCCTAGCCCCTCCCCTCCCCTCCCCTCCCCCTACCCAACATTTTCCCCCAGCCCAGCAGCCCCCCTGCCCCTCCTCTCCCCCTCCCCTCCCCTCCCCTCCATCCTGCCCAGCCCCAGCCCCTAACCTCCCCTCCCCCTGCCCAACATTTCCCCCAACAGCCCCCCTGCCATCACCCTCCCCTCCCCTCCCCTCCCCTCCCCTCCCCCTGCCCCTCCGCTCCCCTCCCCTCCCCTCCATCCTGCCCAGCCACTCCCCTCCAACACGCTGCGGTCATGCCGAAGTCACGCCGCGGTCACGCCGTGGTCATCCCCTCCCCTCCCCTCACCTCCATCCTTCCCAGCCCCTCCCCTCCCCTCCATCCTCCCCTCCCCTCCCCTCCCCTCCCCCCTGCCCAACATTTTCCCCCAGCCCAACATCCCCCCTTCCCCTCCTCTCCCCTCCCGTTCCCTCCCCTCCCCTCCATCCTACACAGCCCCAGCCCCTCACCTCCCCTCCCCCTGCCCAACATTTTCCCCCAGCAGCCCCCCTCCCATCACCCTCCCCTCCCCTCCCCTCCCCTCCAACCTGCCCCTCCCCTCCCCTCCCCTTGCCCAACAATTTCCCCCAGCAGCCCCCTCCCCCTGCCCCTCCTCTCCCCTCCCCTCCCCTCCATCCTGCCCAGCCCCTCCCCTCCATCACACTGTGGTCATGCCGTGGTCACACCACGGTCAGGATGCTGTCAGGCCACGATCACGCCACGATCATGCCATGGTCACACCGCGGTCACGCCACGTTCATCCCCTCCCCTCCCCTCCCCTCCATCCTGCCCAGCCCCTCCCCTCCCCTCCCCTCCATCCTGACCCTCCCCTCCCCTCCCCTCCCCCTGCCCAACATTGTCCCCTAGCCCTGTAGCCCCCCTTCCCCTCCACTCCCCTCCCCTCCCCTCCATCCTGCCCAGCCCGAGCCCCTCACCTCCCCTCCCCCCTGCCCAACATCTTCCCCTAGCAGCCCCCCTGCCATCACCCTCCCCTCCCCTTCCCTCCCCTCCAACCTTCCCCTCCCCTCCCCTCCACCTGCCCAACAATTTCCCCCAGCAACCCCCTTCCCCCTGCCCCTCCTCTCCCCTCCCCTCCCCTCCACCCTGCCGAGCCCCTCCCCTCCAACACGCTGCGGTCACGCCACGGTCACGCTGCGGTCAGGCCGCGGCCAGCCCCTCCCCTCCCCTCCACCCCGCCCAGCCCCTCCCCTCCCCTCCCCTCCATCAAGCCCAGCCCCAGCCTCTCACCTCCCCTCCCCCCTGCCCAACATTTCCCCCCAGCAGCCCCCTTCCATCACCCTCTCCTCCAACCTGCCCCTCCCCTCCCCTCCCCCCTGACCAACATTTCCCCCCAGCAGCCCCCTTCCCCTGCCCCTCCTCTCTCCTCCCCACCCCTCCCCTCCATTTTCCTAGCCTCAGACCCTGCCCCTCCCCTCCCCATACTCAACATTTTCTCCCAGCAGCCCCCTCCCCCTGCCATCACCCTCCCCTCCCCTCCCCTCCAACCTGCCCAACATTTTCCCCTAGCAGCCCCCTCCCCCTGCCCATCCTCTCCCCTCTCCTCACCTCCCTCTCTATCCTGCCCAACCCCTCCCCTCCCCTCCCCTCCAACATGCCCATCCCCATCCCCTCCCCTCCCCTCCCCTGCCAAACAATTTCCCCCAGTAGCCCCCTCAGTGAAATGTCATTCTAAATAAAGATGTTATTGTTTTCCACTGTAATTTTCAAAAACGATTATTTAGTTCTTATTCCGACCTAAAATACATGTTGATTTGTTGATGTTAAATCTTTTTCAATATCGGACACCATCATAGGATTCCTAAATCACTATCTTCCTTCATTAAGTGTTTTTCAGTCGTGGAAGATAGTTCCACCTAAACCACATAATCAATCAATGGACTGATTGAGAAAATATCAAACCTACTACCATTATATTCTATTGAATGAGAATGGTATTAGTATTCCAATATTTGTAATGTTCATTCTTCATAGTTGGTCTCTATTTCTTATTGACTCAGGAATTCATAATGTATGTTTTAAACCTTCCAAAATCATTCTATTCAATGTGATTGTTGTACCCTGAAGTTTAAACATTTGAGAGTCATTTTAACAGTTAAATAAATTATGAAATTATATTCTTCTGCACCTTCCAATTTGGGTATGAATCTCTTTTGGATACCCCAAATATATAACATTAGATTCTCCTTTTGTAATATCTTATCAAAATCATGTTCCTTTTCATAGGATATTAAACTTTTTGACACAATGGTCTAAACATCATGACCATAAAATTAATGTCCCCCTCCAAGGTATTATATGATACTAATAATCCTTAATTCACATCTGGTTGTGTTTTGGAATATCTATGAAGACTAACCAATCATTAGTTCTATGTTTTTATATATAAAAATGTTAGCATCTACAGGTCTGGGAAGCATGATCATAAAATACTTGAGTCATCCCTCAAGGATATATGCATATGTGTGTCAAGATCTACATCCATATCATATTTTTATTCCTCTCTTATATCGCTATATATATCACATAATTTTTTTCAAGGATACATTCCCTTAAACTCTATACATATATTGGTCTATGAACAATGAAATTAAACATAGTGTGAATATCCATGATAAATAAATTATGGTTTTGTAATAAAACCCCTCCAACGGAGGTGCACTGTCTGTAAAAACTCACAGTGGTATACCTTGCTTAACATTATTGCATTGATGTTTTCCTTATACTTGATGTCGTTGGTAGTCATAAAGCACACATCGTACTTGACCCTTTTTATATCCATATAGAGAATTTCTATCTTTTTATTAAAATGATTGTTTGAACCAAGACACTCGTTAAGTGGTGTTAGGCTTTTAAGATGGGTCCCATGTTGTCTGACCATGTCACATGGCATGTGATATTTAAATCCAACCAAAAGACCAGTTCCATAGCCCAGGGGTCCCATGGTACAAGTAATGTCAGATTACATGTTATGTAATCTGTGATTTTTCTGATCCCATAGGGTATTAATTCCTCTAGGTATTCCTACACATTGCTAGATCTCCAAACCTCACCGAATTAGGTATATCAAGGGTCATCCAATCCTCTAGTCATCACAGATTATCATTCACTTCTTTAAATATTATGAGACAACATCCTCTCATGCCATCCATATCATCCTATTTGAAACAATGTGGAAGATGCTGCCCCGCGGATGTCACTGGACCGGGCCAACATGCTGCGGTCACGCCCCGGTCACGCCGCGGTCACGCCGCGGTCACGCCGCGGTCACGCCGCGGTCACGCCGCGGTCACGCCGCGGTCACACCGCGGTCACGCCGCGGTCACTCCGCAGTCACGCCGTGGTAATGCCGTGATTTGGCCCTGCTCCAGCCACACCCAGCCCACACCGTCCCCCTTCCACCTTCATTTCAGCCCGCTGCCACCAACATTCCATCCCAAAACAGCCACCTTGCCACCTTCGAATCAGCCCACACCATCCCCCCAGCACCTGTAACCAGCCCCCTTCCACCAGCATTTGAGCCCTCACGGAATTAGGTATGTTAATGATGTCCCCTACCCTTGAATCCATGGTATGTTAATGATGTCCCCTATCATACATAGGATATATTTCTACATGATATATTTCACCAGAGGCTTATTCATCAATGTACTTATATTATGGGAATTTTTTCATCATTATTTGTTTTTGATTATGGGGTTATAGAAGATGTCTCATGTTTGATTCCTTGTTTTTTTGTGTAGGCACATTGTGATATACATGGATAAAAGCTGGATCACATTACCGAGGAACACACCTCAGTATGTTAAGGGTTTGAATGAGTTTTTAGATTTTTCAATTTCTAATCAATCCGTGGAAGGGAGAATAAAATCTCCATTTCCTAAATGTATATTTAGAACATGGTTGAAGAGAGATGAGGTTTATGAACATTTAATACTGAAGCAATTCCCTGCTCAATATTTGTGTTGGATTTGGCATGGGGAATCGAACGTTACAGAAAGATTGAGCATTGATGTTAATCTACATAATGAGGTCCCAAGTTCATAGAAAATGGAAAATGAAATGCAAAACCTAATAAATGATGCATTCGGCACTACAAGACACCACTATCAGCATCAAAACATATCATAACAACCAGAAGAGGGTGCTACAAATTGAAACGTGACAAGTGATGTTTTTGAGACTATAACACAGGCATATAAATATTTTCACATATCATTGGATCCTCCTATTGATTCTGTGGAGCCAAATGTAAGAGAAAACTTCACTGAGGAAAATGTGTTTCATGATTTAGTTTATGATAGAAATCAAGAGTTGTATAGTGGGTGTTTGAAATATTCAAAGCATTCATTTTAGCTGAAGTTGTACCATATCAAATGTCTATGTGGAATTACAAATAAGGCAATGTCCATGATATTGGCATTGATTCGTGATTCACTTCCTGAAGCAAAAATATCAGAATCTTTTTATGATATGAAAAAAGTTATTATCAAGATTGGTCTGAATTATACAAAAATACAAGCATGTCCCAATTATTGTATGTTTTATTGGGGAGAGGATTCATGTAGACAGAATTGCAAGAAATGTTCTTCTTCTAGATGGCAAGCAATGGGTGACGTTGGAAGTCTGAATGAACATAATTTCATGGAGAAGAAGAAAAGGAGCACACCTGCCAAAGTTTTTCGTTACTTTCCTTTGAAGTCTCGATTGCAAAGATTATTCATGTCATCAAAAACTTCCAAACACATTCAGTGGCATTCTGTAGATAATAAAAATGATGGGTTAATGAGACATCCACGAGATTCCCAATAGTGGAAAACATTTGATTCATTACATTTCTATTTCTCAGCTGATCCTAGTAATGTTCGATTGGGATTGGATGCCGATGGATTCAACCCATTTGGTACTTTGAGTACCAATTATAGAATTTGGCTAGTTGTTTTGATCCCTGATAATCTACCTCTGTGGATGTGTATGAAAAAACATCTTTTATCCTTTCGATGATTATTCCTAGAAAACAAATGCCTAGAAATGATATTGATGTATACTTGCAGCCTTTGATTGAAGAATTGCAGGAGTTATGGAGCAACGATGTTTAGAAATTTGATACTTCTTCTAAAAAAATGTTCAAAATGCATACTGCTTTAATGTGGACCGTTAGTGACTTCCCTGGGCTTGGGAATTTATCTGGTTGGAACACTTACATCGGTTTGGCTTGTCCCATTTGTAACTTTGATTTTGAGCCCAAAAGGCTACCTCACAGTAGAAAATGGTTCTTCTTGTGTCATCGATGATTTCTCGATGCATATCATAGATTTCGGCTGAACAGATCAAAATTTATTGGTTCCATTGATCATAGACCACCTCCAAAGTTGTTAAATGGTTTTGAAATATTGGCACAACTTGAAAATGTTGAAACAGAATTTGGGAAGGTTCGTCATTTTAATGATAACGGAAAATGGGTCCGAAGTGTATCGTCAAGAGAAACCGGAATGCAACAATGGAAGAAAAGAAGTATATTCTTCAAACTTCCATATTGGGAATTCAATTTGTTGTGGAATAATCTTGATGTGATGCATTTTGAGAAGACTGTCTGTGACAATTTGATTTTCACATTGCTTAATGAGCATGGAATGTTGAAGGATCATCTCAATGCTCACAAAGACTTACAAGAAATGAACATAAAATGCGATCTCTGGCCAGATGAGAAAGGAAAGTATCCTCCAGCAATTTTTGCAATGAAAAATAGGGATAAAGATACATTTTTTCGAATGTTAAAGAATGTTAAGGTATATGATGGGTATTCAAGTAACATCTTGAGGTGTGTTGACTTGAAGAATCATAAGTTACATGGATTGAAAATCCACGATTCACATATTTTGTTACAACAGTTACTACCATTGGCATTGCGTACATTATTACCTGAAAAAATTACTGCTGTTGTACTCAAGTTCTGCACATTTTTCAGAAAACTATGTGATAAATCTATACATCCATTTCATCTTGACAACCTGTAGGAAAGGTTTTTATTGATCCTTTGCACAATGGAGATGATCTTTCCTCCGTCCTTTTTTACTGTAATGATGCATTTAACTGTGCATTTGGTTGAGGAAGCTAAATTAGGAGGCCCTGTTGATTATCCATGGGTGTATCCAATTGAGAGGTACTTTATTTATATGTTTTCGAGTTAAGTAAACAATTTTTGGTACTTAATGAAATGCATAATTATGTTTATTTTGTGATTTATATGTTTTCGAGTTAAGTAAACAATTTTTGGTACTTAATGAAATGCATAATTATGTTTATTTTATTTCACAGATATCTTGGGCATTTGAAATAATACGTGAGAAATAAAGCTAAACCAGAAGGCTCAATTGCTGAAGGCTATATGGCTGAAGAGTGTCTTACCTTTTGTTCTCGATACTTGTATGATATTGAGACAAGATTTAATCGAGTTGGACGTGTTGACGAAATATCGAATCAATCTCAAATACATCAGAAATCCAAAATATTTCCAGCTATTGGACGATCAGTTGGGAGGACCTGAAATGTGACACTGACTGAATTGGAATTATTACAGCATATAGATATGTGTTGCTGAATAGTGAAATTGCAAATCTATTTATTGAAGAGTTGAGGGTACAAAAAAAGATAGGAATGAGAGGCCGAACACGAAATGATAACGATATAATGAAAGCTGTTAATACAGAGCTTGTAGAATGGTATGTACGACGTGAAAGTTCATAAATATTGTAATAAAAACGAATATTAGTTTGACAAATACATTTTGTAAAACTAATAAAGTATATTTCTTTTTTCAGATCATGAATACTGATACTCGATCAGAGGTATTCGAATATTTGATGTTTCTTGCTAGAGGTCCTTTAAAAGAAGTTATAAAGTTCGATGCTTATAATGTGAATGGATTTAGATTTCATACAATCGATCGAGAAGTGGGTTTGAGAACACAGAATAGTGGTATATTTACATTTTCCGAAGTGGAATACTATGGAAAGTTGCATGATAGTATTGAATTAAACTACCACAGACATTTTTCGGTTGTTTTATTCAAACTCAAGTGGGTCGATATTATCAGCGGCGTTAAAAGAGATTCCTTGCAATTTACTTATGTGAACTTCTCTCGCTTGATGGATGTTGGTGATCGTGAACTGGATGATCCATATATCTTAGCATCGAAAGAAAAAATGGTATATTATGTGAATGATGTTTCCAATGAAGGGTGGAGTGTAGTTTCTCACATAATACAAAGAGATTTGTATGATATGGGCGATGAAGTGGAAAATTTGACCTCTGAAATTGAATTTAATCAGCAACAGGAAGCAGAATTATTTTTCCATCATGATATTGAAAATATTAGTCTATCAAGGATGAATGAAGTGGATGAAGCAATGGAGCAGGAAACTGACATGATTGAAGGGGAAAATTATTTTATGTACAATTATTTATTTATTCAGCAACTACTTGTTTCATTTCTGCAGTCATTTATTATCATTGTCATATATATTTTGTCTGTTAGTACTCCATCTGTTATCATTTTTAATTTTTTTTTCTGCATAATTTTTTTGAAATATATATTCTGAACATAATTTTATTTGATTAAATGATAGGAATGCCATGGAAGAAGCGTTAAATTATTTCATCCAGTTCTGCGACAGATGACTATCCATCTGGCTCCCTCCCCACGACATCTGATGCACTAGCTGCCGACACCCCTACACCATCTCCCCCTGCACCTTCTCTCACACCATCTGTGGATGTCCCAGTAGAGGCTAAGTCGTCGACTCCCCCTTCAGGTTCCTCAGCAGTGGGGTAGAGACGCGCCCCATCGAGTTCATCCCGGACATACTGGAGTGTCACTATCATTTGTAAAAATTTTAATTAAATAAATTTATTGCATTTTGTTTATACTAATTTTTTTATCATTGAAGATGACAAAAATTCAACCGTGGAGAAAAAAAAGTTCAGATGTTTGGAATCTGAATGACGAGAAGATTTTTGTGCCATTTGATTCTTACGGGGTCCCTACGGATGATGCCGCAGGGTTTCTTGGCCAGATTCCAGGCCAGCTGGCAGCGGAGCCCATTTCCCTTCCCATTTCATATGACGATTGGAGACATGTGCCTCCAAGCTGGAAAAATGAACTATTTGATTCTCAAATCAAGGAAAATTTATTACATTATGGTTTAATTTAATGTCATGTAACTAATATGTTCAAAATGAATTTATGTATACAGATGTTCTTCCACTTTACCGTTGCTGATGTGATAGCACGGAAGTGAACGTTGAAAAATCTAGGTAAGAAGTGGAAAGATTTTAAATAAAGATTGTGGTGTGATGTCAACGATGTTCATTGACAACGCTGCAAATGTATGAGAAGCTACCCAGTGGGGTACCAAAAGAGCAGTGGAAAGTGTTTGTTGACAGGCATTGGGATTAGAAGCAGATGGTATTGAAATTTATATATTATTATATTATCCACATTTTACATTTATACATATATATGAAAAGTACATGACATTCAATAGATCAGTATTAAATTTCATTTTATTTATTTCAGGATCTATCAAGATAGAATGCGTCAAACCGAGCGAAGCAAGTCATCCCTCACACTGCGGGCTCAAAATGTTTTTCTAGAAATCGAAGTTCATTGGTAATCTTTTAGTTAGTTTAAATATTTATAAGACAATATTATCTGTTTAATATATTTAATTGTTGATTTATCTTTGATTAATGAAGTCACAGAGTTTAGTCCATGAAGCATCCAGAACTGAACTATGGTTGGATGTTCACAAGAAATCAGATGGATGTTTTATTAATGATCCTGCTAAAGAAGTTGGGGTATGAAGTCAATTTTTTATCATAACAACTTCTTATCAATTTTTTCTATTTTAATATATATTGATATTTGATTTATAGGTCAAAATTAAAGAACTATGGGATGCCAATCCTATACATTACTACTCTATCTCCCTGGATGACCGAGTTGCTAAAGTCCTTGGGAAGGAGCATCTTGGGAGAGTGCGCGAGATGGGTTTGCGACCCGTGCCATCTGAGGTTTTTAGCAGGCCACTGGGGATAGCTGCTGTATCTACTCCTGAATTTAGTCAGCCCGGAGATTCTAAGAAAGATATTGTTTCTTTATGAAACACAGTTCACCAACAGGGGGATCAGATATCTGCATTGCAGAAAGAGTTGACTTAACTACGTCAGTAGATGAGTAGATATTCCCCCGGTGGGAGTGCATCAATTGGTGGTATGCAGGTAAATCACCTAAAATGAGAATCATTTTGTTTTATAACATTCATTTGTTTTAAGTTTTAATATAAATATGTAACCGTATTTAATTTTCAATATAACGTTCTTACATGTGACAACACAAAGTGGAAATGAAGGTGGAGAGGGTGACGATGCATCATCAGACCCTGAGTAGTTGTATTGTTGATGTGTTGAACAAAAATGAAAACAGTTGGTTTGTATATGTAACATTTTTGGCACATAGTTTCCACCACACATTTTCATGTCCTAAAATTTCCTTGATTTCGCACGTTTCTTTTTATGAATTTTATTGATTTTTGATGTTTTTTATATGTTCATTTCTCGAGTGTGCTATACATAATTCAATTTAGGTCTGTGTTTGAATTGGTATTCAAGATTTTGGATGACTATGAGTTAAACTCATTGTTGATGTGTTGAACAAATTGGGTCATTTCATATTGATCAAGGGGATAATGTTGTGCACACTTTGGTGAGGCCCATTGTTGAAAATGTCTGATTTAAGCGTCAAAAGTATCTAAACATTCTCTAGATCTTCTAAAATGTCATGAGAATGTTCTAAATCAAGGGTGGTTCACTAAGATATAGGTGTGACTGAGGGGTGATAAATTATCATAAGTCCATGAATATAGGCAAGAATACTTTATAAATTAAAATATAATCTTGAAGATGGATATCGACTTGACGCACAATTGGTATGTCTTATAAAAACATGAATTTTAAGAAAAGAACTTCTAACAAACACTTCAATATTAGGATGGTTACAATGGACCATTTCCAACCATAACTGTTTTGATCACTGAACTGTAACTGCATGACTTAAACTGCATTCCCAAGACAATTTCCACTTAATCATGGTCTGTTTGGTAATTATTACCTATCATTATATCCCTGAATTATTTATATAATGATTCTTATTTCCATTTTTTGATTCATTACAAGCTATCCGGTCATGAAACTTTAATTACTGGAATTGCAGAACTTTCTTATTTACCATTCATGACTATTATTTCCACAACTACTCTCCCAAATGTTACATTTTCCATGACCGGTGTGATTCTCCCCACCATAGTATTTTAATATTCATCATTTTAATAAAAATAGGAATCTAATTCCCATGAAAAACACTCTGTCCACCACTAAACATGGTTTCTGGATGTGAGTCAACATAATTATACCACGTTCCATCACGACAATCCATCCTTGGCATATGCTGAAGTCTCATCTGGAACTAATATTCCATCCTTGAACAACCTGTGGTTCACTTCCTACCACATATATTTACATCATCCACTTAATAATAAATAGAAATGGTCTATTCATAATGACATGTATTATGTAATCATCATTCCATGCGCACACATTCAATCAACATCAATAACTACATCTTGAACATTAACCCAGATTGATGATGTTATAAAACTCGATCCTCTTACATAGTCATCCATAGAACTAGGATAACTTAGCTTTTCTACTAAAAAATCTGGTCTACATCACTCACCACAACGTATTTAATACCTAACCTATATTCCAACATAAAAAGATGTCAACTAAGACTCACTGGAAATATCCACATTCCTATAAAAGATAGATCTCAATGTAACTATAAAACTATTACCACAATAGGATTTTTTATAACAATATATTTCTAATGTGTTTTTTGAGATATTTCATCAGTTCAAATTTATTATAAGTATTAAGGATGGTTTCTAGGCCACACAACCAAAAAATAATCATTATATAAATGGTTTGGTACTAATATAACTACTAATTCATCAATTATCAATTTTTATAAGTAGAGTGGAATCTCTATGGATGATCTATCATAAGAAAGTGAAGTTATAAGATATAGTGGAATCCTGTTTGGGATGTTACAATGTAGTATCAATGGAGTTTTATCTTACCAGTATTTACGTTTTAGGATATTGTATACATGAGTATGAGGAATGTGTTGGATCCTTTGATTGTTTTTTCTGGTTTTATTTTTTTTTTCAGGGCAGTGGTGCAGCAGAATCCAAGAATTATTATTTTTATTCTGGGCAGCTTTTAGTGGCGGTTTTAACCGCAGAGAAATGTATACTGGCGGCATTTTAAACCGCCACTAAACATAATTTTTTTACTTCTAGCGGCGGTTATAACCGCCACTAAATAGAAGCTTTGTGGCTGCCTCATTCTGCAGTAGTTTACCTGAATTTAGCACCGGTTTTACCGCTGCTAGAAATTGAGTTTATTCACGACGGTTATAACCACCGCGAATAAAGTGATATCCAGGGCTCGTAAAAACGCCGCTAAATTCAGGAAAACCGCCACAAAATGAGGCACCTACGACGCATTCCTAAAACCGCTGCTAAACGTTAAAAACTGCCCCTAATAGATTGCCGACGCCCTATTAGGTGGTAGTTTCGGTAAACCGCCACTAAACGACAATTCTGTTGTACTGTTAATTATGTTTAGTTGGAAAAACATTTTAAAATAGTTAATGGAAAAATGACAGAATCAAATGATCATAAATTTTATATAATTTCCTCACAAAAAATATAATATCTTAAAATATATTTTAGAAAATAATTGTAATATTATTCTATAGGGATCATGTGACATGTCACCTTAAAAAAATTTATTCAAAAAATTAATGTGAGAACATTTTAGAAAATTTATTTCTAAAATATAACAATTAATAAAGGATTTTTGAAAAATACATAAAGATAGTCCAAAAAAATAATGAGTGGATAATAAAAAAAATTATCCACAATCGAATTTAATTTAATTTTATACCAAAACTTCGATGAATTCAATATTGTAAAATGAGTATAGAAAAATAATTTTAAAAATTGGTTCAGGAAAATGTAAATTTAAAAATGAGATATCAGGTAATTTGGGTTGAAATATAAATTAAAATATTCCAAAGGAAGAGGAAATAATAACATGGAGGAAAACAAACATCTTTGGTGAGGGTAGTAATTATTATCAACAGCATAAAATTTTATGTAAAAAAATCCTTTAATCTAATTATAGAAAAAATAAGGTGGAAAGGGAAAAAAATTATCATAGTGAAAATTAAAAACCCCATAAAATTCCATAGTTAATGATGCTTCAATATTACTCAAAATAAGAAATTTATTGAATAAAAAACACTAACAAGTTCATTATTTTTTGAAATTTAAATCCGTGAATGGTATAAGAGAAGATTAATTTTTAAATAAATTAAATTTCATTGATCAAAATAAAAATTTATTGACTCATTTAATATCCATAAAAAATTAAACAAGCGATGGACATGTAATCCATCTCAATGAAATAAAAATGAGACAATAAATTCTTACTAACTGAGAAACATTTAAATGAAAACCAATTGATAGAGTTATATAGAAATTAAAACTAAAATAACATTTATAGAAAATAATAAATTATATTATTTATCAACTATTTTCTATACATAAAATATAAAATAAATTGTTGCAATATGAAAAACATGTCTTAATGAAAGGTAATTCAGACTAAAAAACCTTCCCTTTAACCCCTCTTTATAGAACATAATCTAAATTCCATTGTAAAAAAAATATTAATAACATGTTTCAAACGAATATTCATGTATATAAATATATTGAAAAATTATATATGAGCATTTATTTCAAATTTTATATGCAATAATATTTTATTTTCATCATCAAATGTTATTATCATCAATTATTTATTTAGTATTAATACTGTAATGGTGGTGTTTATATTTATTTGTTGATTAGAATTTGTTTATTATAGGATAATTAATTTTATTTTAATACATATTTAAAATGGATTAATAATTATTTTATTTCATATAATTTTCATTTCATTTATGATTCGTGATATTGATTATTTTGGCGAGGTTTTCAAATAATTTCTAATAGAAAAAGGTTTTGTACAACAACAAGAAGTTAACTATTAATGTAAAATTTCATAACAAAAAAAAACTAATTTCTAGTAAATTTCCTACTACTACATTATTTTCAATTCCATTTACTTCATTAATAAAATTTTATATAATTCCTCATGTATGTGGTCAAAACTACAAAAACAAGAATAAGGTTCCATCTATAGGTCATGTTGTAAAGAAATTTTTTTTTCTTTATAATATCATTATAAATAAATAATAATAACATTTATATTTTTTTACGTGTTTAATAATATTTATAGTTATATTTACAATGATAAAAATAATAGATGAAAAAGAAAATAAGTCACTTTTAGGGAGGCGGTGGTCCACACATATGCATGAGCGATGCATCTGCCTCCCTTGAATGTGTGGAATGTATAAAATTATTTATTAATAAAAATTATTATTAATGATATAAATGTCATATAAATATATTAAATTACATTTTCTATGCATTCATTAAGGTTTATTATAAAAAATAGATCATTTTTATTATTAGATAGTTGGTTTCATATAACACAAATAATTTTTTTTCTAAACTATTGGGGATAATAATAAAATTGTTATATCATATAAATAATACCACGAGAGTATAATTGTGATACATATTTAATTATTTCACCATGGGTAGATTATAATAGAAAGTCGTGGAATAAAAATTAATTTAAATGAAATGAAGGACGATAAATTATAAAATTTTCGATTATCCTTATAGGAACTCCATTATGGAATTTTCTAATGACTTGATATGTGGAATTTTTATAATTTTTAGAAACTAGTGTTGGGCATGTATTGTCTAAATAATACTCAATAAATTTTATTAATTTTGAATCTCAGAAATTCCTTTGTTTGTATTACTAATAGATTTTCATTATGTATCTTTTAGGTATATATTTCTAGTGAATATTATCTTATTTACGAGTTATATTGATTATTAATGTATTCTAAATGTTTTTTCAATGTATTCCGGAAACACAGTTTATAACAAACTTGTTTAAGTATTAATATTGATTATGGATCAAAAACTCAAATTTTGGAAAATAGAATATGTACTATGTCCCCAATGCTGTTGATAATGTATTATTTATGAAGTTGTTGTTTGGATTCAATCCAACATTTATGAAAATTAAAATTATGGATAAGTGATAGAACTTTTGTAAGGATCCCTATGTTTAACGAAACCAACATATGGTTCATCAATCCAAATTTTGTGATCAACCATCCATTATAAAAAACTATGTTTAAAAAAATCACACGAATGAATGATATGTTTTACTATTCAGTGATGGTGTGTTATTTAATGAAATTTTCTGTGATTTCTGGAATGATTTCAATTATAGTAAATATAATCTAAAATTGATTTATGTCCAATTCTAAGGAGATGTTGTGGGATCATCTCAACCAAAGGAAATATAACATTTCTATAAAATAAAAATATTATTTTCTTATTCTATATGACTATATAAATGCACAAATTTTTTAAATATATAAATGATAAATAGAATCCGAAGACTGAGTGACACTATTATTTCTAAAGAAGCTACAATTTGGAGGTATACAAAAAACTAATATAGTTTTTTTTGTTTTTTATATTATTAAATCATTCACATCAGCATCTCTTCAAATATGTTCTTTATTGAATATATCCATCTTTGAAGAAGATGATAATTATTCATTAAAATTCTCCTCCAATAGTTTTCAAAATCATTATATTCAATCTAATCAAATATATACTAATTTATTAGGGAATATGCTACTTAGACTCATTCATGGAATAGAATCAGCTTCATGGACTAAAATATTGAGAAACTGGTTCTATGTAAAATAATGAGAAGCCTATGTAACATATTATTTTAAATGGTTCAAATTACCAGCACTCAGTTATGAAGGTCATTTAATAAGAGGATTACTATTTTGAAAATCAATAAAATCACACATAAGGCATTGTTGGAGTGGACTGGGAGACCTTTATTAAAAAAACCACTATTAATATTTATGTGTTCTTATTTACTATTTTTTTTCATGTCAAATTACTTAAAAAAATACACTTCATTTTATGATAATTCAGACAAAAATTTACAAGGTAGAATCGGTCAAGATTATCAAAAAGACACAATTCACCACCCCTGTGTGTATCAATGTATTATTTTAATATAACAATTGGTATAATAGGAATGACGTCTAGATAAAGAAGAAAATTCAATAGAAAGATTAAATGTATGAGTTCTATAAAAATATTGATCTTAATAGTTGGTCATCGAGAATGTTTTTATTTAATACAACATTTATACATTTACGGTGAACACTATGGATGTTGGAAATCTCACATTTCCATATATAAAATTAATAGTTTATTTAACGAATTTATGAAGATTAAAAGTCCATATTAAATTCATGAAATATAAAAACCATGGGATAAATTAAATGAAGATAAATATGACATTAATTCAAATGATATGAATTCTATCATATGTGGAATCTTTCCAAATGAATTCAATCTAGTATATAAATATTCTATTGCTTATTAAATGTGGCTGAAATTGTTTTTGAACATTAAGGAACCAAAAATGTCAGAATGATGGGGAATGCAACTAAAATTATTTATTGAAACTTTAAAATGTATAAGAGTGAATGAATCACCTGTATTGATGAAATTTTAAAAGAAATAGTCAATTATGTTTTAGATTTAGGATCTATAATTTCTCAATAAAATGAATAGCATAATATACTAAGAGTACTACCCTAAAACCGGATATTTACAACTATATAAAAATAATCATTATTAAAATGTATTAATATGAAATAATTATCTCGAGTACTGATGATGTACAAATAAGAAATGAAATATGATGTTTATGATAAAAAATATTAACATGTTAAAATAATTCCTTTATGTTACAACATCAGATAATGAAAAGAAAAAGAGAAATGGTGTCTCAAGGTAAAATTGTTTATTCTAATCATATTCTAAAACGTAACTGGATCATTTATACAAATTTTTTTTCAAATTCTATAAGAAAAATAGAAGATTAAAAATCCCACAAGAAAATGAGAATTTATCTGAATAAACAAGATGAAATGAATAAAAAAATATGGGTCATAAAAGAACCAATTCCCCCTAACTAAAAGTAGAAATTAGAAGGATAGAAATGAAAAATCAGAAGAAAATTTTATTATGACTGTAAATATTAAAAATATATGAATGTTACTTGGAGTGTGTATGAAAACTCCACAAATCCTTCAAATTGTTATTTAGAAACACAGGAACGAAAATTGAAATCAAACATGTTATTTATGTGTAAAAAAGAATAATATATATAAGGATATTATTCTTTTGATTCCGATTCTGATAGATAATCGAGAACAAAATTTACATCATATTGCTCTATGATTGAAGAAAACTCTGATTCCATAGTAAAAATGCAGAAGTCACTAAAAAGATTAATAACGATGTTTTAAAAGATAAATATTAAATGCTAAAACAACAATAAAAACTAATGTAAAATTTAATAAAACTATACCAAATTGTATTGAGCTTGATAATAAAATAAAATAACTACAAAATCAAGTAGAATAATTTAAAATTTATTCATCTATAAGAACTAAAGGAAAATAAAAAATGAATAAAAATTTTAGAAAAATATTATAAAAATAGAATAATATGTATTTATAAACAAGGGAGAAAAATAAGAAGTATATAAATTTTAGTTTGTGCTAAATTCTATAAATTATGCCTTTTATTGTGAAATAAGAGAAAAATACTCTCAGAACTATTTTTTAATAAATGCACATATAATTTGAGTTAAAAATCATTTTATTTCCAAGAATATATCTTTGTTATGTTATAAAAATTTTAGTGAAATAATGAAAATCTAAATTCTAAGATATTTTCTTATGGACAAAGATTGACCTAAAGAAATATTGGTACCAAATTGAACTATTCATTAAAAACTTTTTAACGTAATCCACCACCAAAAAAATTACTTATGGTATATAGACAATGGATTATCATGTCACATGAGTATCAAATCAACAAATTTCCATACATTTGAATAAATGGTTGGAGGATTATTAAATTTTGGATAACATAAAACCTTATCGATAGTTGGATTTGGATTGGTTGGAGATCCAAAGTCAATATCCATAAATAATGTGTTGTTTGTATAAGGGATAATGTATTATATAATATTTACCTCTCAACTGTTTGATTATGGGTTTTAGGTTGATTTCTCGAATAATTATTTCATTGTTTTCAATGATAAATTGTTTAATTTTATATCACATAGAACTAAGAATGTTAATACTGTGGATCTGAATTCCTTGTAAAAAAAGAATTAAATAGTATAATTTCATGAAAAAAAGTAAAGGATCATGAATAAAAGGATTTTACGATATATTATTATTTCATTAATGAATATTTTTAGAACAAAATTGTTTCTGGATTCCCCAGTTTTAAATATGATAATGATATAATTTGTGATACATGAAAAATTAGAAAAACACACTTTTCCTTTTTTGAATCAATTTACAATGTTACTAAAACAAAACCACAAGAATATACAAAAAATAAATTCTTCGACAATCTGGATTAGAATATTTGGATGTAAAATTAGTTATTTTATATTAGTTGATGATTTATCATCAATCAATTCGTTTAATTTTTTAAATTATTAAAGTTAATTATTCACTGTTTTTGAATGTTTTTTTAAAATCGTTCAAAATTGAAAATGGGTTTAAAATAATTTCATTAAGAAGTGATCATAGTAGAGAATTTGAGAATCAATAATTTAATTGTTTTTTCTCGAATGTAGATGATCAAAACACCTTATCTTCTTTAACAACACCAAAGGAAAAAAAATTATTGAAATAGGAAATAAAATTGTTCAATATGTGGAAAGGACCATGGTGAAAAAATATGTCTTACTTACCAATTTCAGGGTAGAATCTATAAACACTTCTTGGTATATAATAAATAGATATTTATTAATACCCCTAATTAAAAATACACCATATTAACTTTTTAAAAATATAAATCCTAATGTAAATTATATTAATGTTTTTAGATTCATTTTGTATATTTTGAATAATAATGAAAGCCATGGTAAATTCGATACAAAATATGACAATGTAAAATATAGTGGATATTCAGATACTAAGGAATTAAATAGAGTGTATAATAAAAAGTCACGAATTATTAAAGAATCATTCCACATGTAACATAATGAATGTGGTTCTTTTAGTAAAAGGAAATATCAAACAGATGAAATTGATGACTATTTTGAAAATACTTGTTTTGAAAACCATATGAATGGTTTTTAAATAAAAGTAAATGATATTAAGTCCATAATATAAGAACATGAAAGAGAATAACCTGAATATGTATTACCTAAATAATATATAACTATAAAGGATCACCCATTAGAAATATTTATAGTAACTCTTGGCACATGAAAAATAACTCTACAAAATGTAAGAAACATAGCTGAACTTTCCAACTTTCTATCACAACATGAACTAAAACCATACAAAAAGTATTATATGATGAATACTGGTAATTTTATAAAGAATAAGTTATTAACAATTTGAACAAAAATAATGGTTGGGAATAAGTAGATATACGAACCAATTATCTTGTAATAGGAACCAAATTTATTTTAAAAAATAAACATAATGATCAATGGTTCATTACCATAAATAAATAAAGATTATTAGTAAAAAGATACCTTTAGGAAGAGGGGATGTACAATGATGATTCCTTTGAACCTGTCGCTATATTAGAGGTAATTATAAACCATGTAGATTATTAATTACAAATAAAATTTAAATTATATCATATGATTCAAAAAATACCCTTTGAAATTCATATTTAATGGAGTAGGATTATATTGGACAACCAAAATTATTTAACAACACTCATTTATAAGATTTAGTTTTTAATGTGACAAAATGTCTTTATGCAGTTAAACATGCACCCATAGATTTGTATAAAATATTAGGCTCTGTTGAAATAAAATGAGTTTTCTTACCATTATCAAATCATACTCTTTTTATGAAAAACATTTTCACTAACAATTTATTACTTAAATATTACATTGATGGTGTTATTATAAGATCAAAAAATTAAAAAGAACTGTTATGATTTCTAAAATCTTATAAAAAATGAACTATAAATGAGCATGATAATAGAATTAAATTTCACTATAAGATTTCAAATTTATCTAAAAAATTATGTAAATTTTTAAATAAAATGATATATATTTTTGATTTATTGAAATATGTGGGACACGAAAATATTAAGACATGAAAAACTTCCATGTATGCTAATTTGAATAATAATTTGGATAAATTTGAACAACTTGTAGATAATAAGTTAAACTGAGGTATGATTGGTTTATTATTAAAAATTACTCCTTGTGGACCAGAAATGATGCCTTATATATGTTTATGCACTAGATTTCTGTCAAACCCAAATGAATTCCATCCAAAAAATATTAAAATAATTATTAGATATTTAAACTGAACTATTTTCCAATATATTATTTACCCAAAAATTTTTAATTTATGTTTATTTAATATTAATATAATGATTTTGGGGGATGTAGATTAGAATGAAAAACCATTTCAAGAACCTATCACATTATAGAGAAATATTTAGTATCATGGACAAGTAAAAAAACATTCAATGACCCTATCAATAGCTAAGGAAAAATATATATCTGTTAGTTGTTCTTGTCCAAAAGTGTTGATTATGAAACACCTCATACTAGAATTTGTAATTATAATTAATAATATATGTATTTTATTGGACAACCCTGGTGAAAATAATATTTTTTAAAATATAATATGTCATTCAATAACCAATAATATTGATATAATGAATCATTTAATAAGAGATCATGTTCTTAAAAGATATATGACTTAATAATTTATAAATAATGAATATCAACTTCTTGATTTTTTACTAAATAACACCCCACATCAATATTTGATAATATTAATGGGTGTGGGGATAAAAAATATACATCTAAACCAATTTTTGTTAATTTATTTCCTAATTTTTTTATTTATATTATTTATATTTTTTATTTAATTAATTAATTATAAATCAAATAAATGAATATATGAATTTGTTTTGTTTTTTTAAAAATCATGTCTCTTCAAAAAGAAAATAAGTAATTATTACATTGAGTAATGTTTTTTGAGAAACAAGAACACCATCACCCAAAACAGTAAAAAAATCCTTCATTCTCTCATTCTGTAACATATCCTCAAATATGGAATCATTTTTTCCTTCTAGAGCACTCGGTTATCTTATTAATCCCCTAAATATAAAAACATTACTAATAGATCATTTGAAATGTCTATGATTTAGGGAACTAATGTAGGGGATAAAATCATAAAAATATTAAAATGCATTACCAAAAAAAATATTATTCATGGAAAGGTAATATATTTTCAATGGATATGTGAAGAAAATATTCTTATTAATCAAGATATTGAATTTAAAGGCCAAGAAGAAAACATTATTAAATTAAATACATAATATATTTTGGATATAGATGTAAAAGACTTATTTAGGAATTTCTAGTTTAGTTTTAGTGATATATAGGATGTCATAATATCTAGAATAAATTTTATGGATTTTTTTATCTTCAGTTCAAATAAAACAAGTTATTATGTATCCCCATGAAGGGGGTTTTCTGTTAAATTGATAGTCCATATAGAATCAAGAACATCAATTAGATGATATTATTTCATTTCGCTCCATCTCCTCAAAATTAATAAATTTCCTTGTTAACGTTAAATAAACTGATAGGAAGGTTCTAGTCAATTTTATATATTCTGTAATAATTCAAAGAACTATTGAACTCAGAACGATTTTTCAAATAGACATATATTTAATGTTTCTGATAATAAGTAATGTTAGATCAAATTTCATAATGTACATGTCAAGATACTTGCACCACCTTTTCCAAGATGATTAAAGGATGAATTTTTATTCTTATAGAAGTTGAATTTCCTTAGGGATAGCTACCGTAGCTATTTATATAACTATCTTAATTACACAACTCCCCTCCTCCTTTTAGGGGTTCTTCCATCGATGATGTATGGACATATTCTCGATTCCTTTTCTCTCCTCTTATTTTCAATGATGATTCAATTTTCTATCATCTTGTTTGCAGTTTCTTTGTTTCATTTGATGGTTTCACCTTCTATTCATGTTCAACCTTCTTGTATGGGTTTTACCGCTCAGATGATATGGTTATTCTCAAGGTCTGATATGTTATTGTGTTCCTTCTCTACTCACTCTAGTCTCTTTCATCCTATCCCTAGTTAGATATTTCTTTCACTATGGTTTTTTGGTATGCTGTTAGTTCCTATTTAGACTCAATAAATTCTCTTATTCAAATACCAATTTCATTAGAGAAATTCTTTTTCTTCCGTAGTGGCTCTCATAAGGGGTTATGGTATGTGATGGATGAGTTCTCATTAGTTATCTAGGTGTCAGGGTTAATGTTTTTTCTCTCATTACTTTGGGATCCTTCACCTCCATTATATTTATTTTAGTATTTTCTATTCTCTAGATGTACTTTGATCTCGGTGATGTTTTCAGTTGTGATTTTTATTGGACTATTTTAGTTCTGTTTTAGTTCACTATTATCATCCTTGAGGATATCATTATATTTTTGTGTTAGTTTTTCTTCTTGTTGGTAGCCCTTCTGAATCGTCTCTTTCTATATAGTTTAATGACTATCCTCCCAGTCAGATCTATGTAGTGGTTTTGAATGTGTTTTGGTAGGTGAGTTTGATTGGGTGATAGTGTCATAGAATCTTGTAGTGCTTTTTGATGTTAATTTTGTAATATTTTTATCTTCAGATGATCTATTAGCTGGTTTGGGGGAGATGGTTTCACTCCCACTATCAAGAATGATGATATTATGTTTCCCACAAAACAATTTTATGGATTTCAAATTTCTCATATAGATACTTCAGCTCCTCCAATGTATTTTTATAACCGATGATGATGATGGAGATAATGGGATGATTGTGAATTAGGGTTTTGAATCAGATAGCATGGATCTAGGCGTTTCACACACTAATGTGTTGACATGCATATTTTTTGAACACTGTTTTGAATTTTAAATTTTAAATTTGAATATGAATTATAATGTTTTGGTTAGGATTTTGAAAAATCAATTTTATTAATGCATTTTGTGTGTCAAATTTTTATCCAATATTCTTATTTTACCATTCAACCATAATATGGTTATTTAGAAAATGGAGAGAATGATTTGGGGAGGGGTAGATTTTTTTTCTATATCTGATAATCACGATTAAATATATCAAAATTCACAACAGGTGTCTTCACAATATCATTCACTAATCTAGCACTTTAACCATTATATGTTTCTAATGAGGTATATTAAAATGAATTTTGTCACATGTTGATGTGGAAAACCAACAATGAACTTTTTCAATTATTTTGGGGGAGTAAATAAGTTTTGAATCTTTTTCTCTAGTTCAAATTTAGGTATGAGAAATTGCTGAATTATGAAAAATATGATGCAGTTGAAACAAAAAAATTGATGAATTACAAAAAAATTTCATGATTTTATAGATATAATTGATGTACGTCAAATATCTTGAAAAAATCATTATGAAGAAACACACTTTGAGGCCCTTATCACTCAACTTAGAGAAATGGATTATCCTCTAGCATTATATCATGATTTATAGGATGTTGCATCTGATGACCTTACTAAACTAGAAAATAGATTAGTGAATGAGACTATTATTATTAAATCTAAATGAAAATCATGTTCAAATAACTTCTTATAATGTATAAGTTAAGGAAAATTATCATGGATGAGATAATGACCAATAATAAATAAATTATTCTTAATAAACTATGAGTTTCTTCCTACTGATGTTATAGAGTTAATTGAAGATGAATTTTATAAATCTAGTAAGATAATTATTGAACAATCCTTACCATTGGTTGACATTGGTCAAACATCTTGAGAACAAAAAGAAAGATCACATGATTCCATGATAGATAAAATTTTTGATTTTATTATTAATGTTAAAAAACTAAGATAACAAAATTATTATTGTCCAAGTGAATTTGAGGATGCAAGGAAATCACTAGAAGTTATAAGAAGAAAAAATGCACTGATATGGGATTTAGAAATTATTTAATACCAAATAAACAATCTAAAAGATAGTAAAATTAAAAGAAGATATTTTGATGATTCTTGTGAAGAAATTGGTGAATAATTTGGAATGATTTATAAAGATTATTTTAAAAAAAATTGGTTATTTGAAAATATTTTTGTTCAGTTAGTTTGAGTCTATCAGAAGTAGTTTCAATCATTATTGAGAATCTACATTTATACCTCAAAATTATCCATACTGAATTAGTTTATTTGATGATATCACACTTATAATGACTTTGTTTATGGACATTGTTTATAAATTACCATGGGCTAGTGAAACTCTACATATTTTGATAGGAAATCAAAGATATATTATTGAGAAGCTATCATTAGGAGATCTCAGTATCATGAATCTTCATAATCAGTTTCGATCCCTTCTATATTATATTTTAAATTCATAAGAAATAACTTAACAATTAATAAAATTAAATATTGGTGAACATTAGAATATTGTTCAACATTCAATTACTTTGACCTGGAAATTGGAAAAATATGCTTGCGAATTTTTAAGAGCACATATATAAAACTTGATGGGAGAAATTCATAATGATCGAGTGTCACTTGAATCTAATACCTCATTTTAAATAACCATCTCCCACTCAAAAAACATTATATTTTAAACAAATTTCATCCCAAATTATTATTCTAATTACAATCATCTTTTCATACAATTCAATTGTTTATTATATTGTGGATTATTTTATTTATTTTAGATTCTACTATTGACCTACATATCTAAATTTTTAATTATATGGAATATAATATTTAATTAGTTTTATGTTCTATATTTAATGTGTTTAAATCAATTTTCATATAAATTATTTTTGATATCCCAAAAATATGGTGAAAATTGGGAAAAAAATTCATTATGTTGTTTCTAGTTTCTGATATATAAAAAAACGAAATAAATTTTTCTATATAAATTAATTTTGAATGACTATAATTAATATATCATTATAGACATTATATTTTATGATTGATAAAATTTATATTATTTCTATTTGTTATTTTATTGGTTTTGTGACCTTTAAAATGTGGAATACTGTTGGGAATGTATTGCAAGAACAATACTATAAAAGTATTATTAACTTTTACGTTAACAAATACCATTGTTTGTTTTAATAATAGATTTAATTCATATATTATCCAAAAATATATTTCTTGGGATGATTATCTTATTTTAGAGTTATAATATTTTCTAACATATTTTTAACATTTCTTGAAAGTATTCTAGAACCACTATTCATACACTATGTGTGTAAGTATAAGTACAACGTACAACACAAAATCAATACATTTAGAAAATAATAGATGGATCATGTCCCCAACTCTATTTTAATCGTTTTTTTCAACCCAATGTTTGGATAGAATACAATATTTCTGACAAAAAGTAAATATTGATGTGAATCATAACTTTTTTAAGGAACCCTATGTTTGAGGAAACAAATGTATCAAACATCAAACATAATTTTTTGATTAGTGGTACGTTGTCAAATCCTATGTTTTAAATTTCTCATTGCATTAAGGAATACAATATTTAGAAATTCAATGATGGCATTTTATTTAATGATATTTGTCATGATTTGTGTAATGGTTTCAATTGCTGTAAATATCATCTAAATGCTGCTTTATGACCCATTCATAGGCAATGGTCAAGGATTTTCTCAACCAATGAATTACATGATTGATATAATATATCATGAGTATTTTAGATTTCCACATGACTGTATATTTGAGATATCATTCTTAATACATAAAAACTACAATGATATGGAAGATTGAGTGACTCTATTATTTTTATAGAATAAACATTTTTGAGATATATAAAACCTATTACTACTATTTTTGTGTGTCTATTATTGAATATCATTTTCAACCAGGATCTATTAAAATATACTCACACATGACGATATTCAAATTTGAAGAAGAAGATATGTATTCTATCATTTGATTCTACAACTGTGTTCACATACTTTTTATTTAGTCAAATCAAAACTCTTTTGATTTACTATTGGCTCAGATGCTCAGAATGATTCTTAGAGGAGTATCATCTTATCAAACTAAGATATGGAGAGACATATTCCCTGTAAAATATCTTGAATTATTTATAAGGCCTTATTGTTATTGGTGTCATCTTCCTACACTCAATTATGATGTTCTTATGAGGAATGTTCTAGTGAAAATCACTAATCATGTAGGGAGAGTGTTATTGGAGGGGAATAGAGGATCTTTATAGCTCAACCCACTATAAAAATTTATATCTTATTATTTAATGTTTTTCACTATTAAAATTTCTTATAGAATAGAACACTGATTATATTCATAAATCACAAATAATGGTATAATCTATAATTAGTCATGTATATTTAAAATATAGAGATCACGCACCTATTTTGTATCTCTGTATTATTCTGAACTAACATTTAGGAAACGTATAGGAGTGATTTGGAATTAAATGGTTATATTTTCTTCAAATATAATTGTCATGTGGAGTGTGGATAAGCGAGGTGATGATCACAACATTTATAACTAATGAGAATGACATTATTTTTAATACTCCTTAATTTACTATAATGTCATAAAACTATTCATATTAAAATGTATGAATGATTGAAAATATTAATATTTTGGACATATTACATTATATAGAACTAAAATATATTCATTTGGGGGATGGGGGGGGGAACTGGACGGATTTTGTAATTTTATATATATATATATAGATTTTTACACAAATAAACATTTACCGAGGTAACTAATTTTTAAACATTGTAATTAGTTTTAATGAATAAAACTAAAATCGGCCTTATTAACTAATTTTAACATGTTGATTTAAATTATAAGAAAAATTATACAAAATAATATTTCTAATTATGGGAAAAACTACATTAATATTATTTCACCAAATGCATAGAAACAATGTTATCAAATAAGTGTATATTAATGATTAAAATTTATGTTTAGGATAAATTTTTAATTTTTTATAATTTTAAAAATAGAAAATCTATTTTAATGAAATAAAAAAAATAGTTATTTTGATTTAAAATAAATTGTCTCTATTTTTTACCATAATAATACTTCATTAAATAAATTGTCCAAAAAATTTTTTATTGAAAAATATTACGAAAGTCATTAAAATGATAATTATAGTCTTTTGGAATTCAATATAGTGTCTTTTAATATATTTATTTATTAATTAATTAAAATACTATATAATTAAATAGTTATGTACACTTATAGTTTTTTTATATAATTATAATGATTTAAAAATTTATAGTTTTGGGAAAAAAATATTTTTTCTCTATTTATAAAGAACTGTTATAAATGAAAATTCACCAAAAATTACAAGAAGCTAAATATGATATGAAAAATAAAAATATGAAGATAATATATATATTTTTTTCAAGTTTATTTAATTTTTAATTTATTTAAAAAAAATATAAATAAAAACATATTTTATTGAAATTTGATGTTTTTATAAATTATGTATTCTCAATTATATATCATATTAATTTGTTATTTAAAAGATAAAAATAGAATACATCCTAAATTATATAAATATTATTAAATTGTTTAATTTATTTCATGAAGAAAAAATATTTAAAAATTTTAAAAAATCTATTTGATAATGGAAAATACTTTTTGAAAATAAATGATATTAATTACTTGTCCTCAATATTTATAAAAATTTTGTTGAGTAACATATTTTTATTTAATAGAGGATTTATTATTCATATAATTCTATTTAATATATTAATCTAATATGCTAGTTATCAACTTTTCTTGAGGTTTCATGTTTAGAAATACATTGAACATATTATTAATTTATAGAAAAACTATATATTCCAAAATCATAGGGTGTTACATCCCTATACAAATAAATTGAAACCTAAAATTTTTTAGTATACAAAACTAGATAAAATATATAATTATATGTAAAATATGTAAAAGAATATATATAAAATTTTTTACTAAAAACTTATATTTTTCCCCATAATCGGCTTATTGTAAATATTTAGTTTTTTCACCATCCTTTTGAGACAAGGGAAGATTTGAAATCGGTATTAATACTCATGTTATATAATTTCCCTCTAAAGGATTTTAACCAATAATCCTTATAATGATATATTTTAAATAGTGGAAATGAAATATGATTTCGTTATTCTACCAAAAAAACATTCCTTTAAAGAGTGAGAACATATCATTTTCCTAAAATACCTGTAAATTCATCTAAATGACTGATAATAAAATGTACACAAGAAAAATTGAAATTAAATTATGGATACAATAATAATACAATAATAATTTTTACAAAATGATCCAATTTCCAATCATATGGGTTGTGATTAAATGCACCTAGAAGACATCCTATATACAATAAAATGGCCATACTAGTATCTGATAAGAGATTATGAAATCCATGGTGGAGGATTAATGATCCTCGAACAATTTAATTTCCACTATAGACATCAGCTTTTTTAATTTTATAATATTTCCCTAATTATCTTGGGTTTAGAGGATACTAAGGATTATAACCATTTTTATACCTTAGATTATGGATTCAATTTCATAATTACCAAAATCTAAAAATTTGAAGTATTTAAAATCCTTCCCATTCATTTCATTAATGAGATTCTTCACCCTAGGCGACAGTCATGAGCCTGATAGCTAATCTATCCACACTTACACAATTTTCTAGATACATTGAGAAATTCCATTTGGAGATTCATCCCATATTATTTACACATTAAACACTAAATATTATTTTATCTTTGAAATTTATCCTCATATCACCGATAAAAACTCTACTTTATCATCATTTTAGAATTTAGGATATTTTATTGGTTCAAGATATTAATTACAACTATTGATTTGTTGGTATGAATGAAAAAAATATTTTTAACACTAGAATTTATCCCATATGGTTACTCATTAATAGAATCACTGAATTTTCAATTATTATCATCATTATATTCGTTCTTAAGAAATTTAAACATTAAATTACATAATTTAATGACGAGTTATGGGAATACATAAATTATTAATTCCATAACTAAAAACTAATATAATAGAAAGAATAACTTATTGATGATATTTAAAACCTAACATAATAATCCATCAGATTTAATCAAGGTCATCAATAATCATTTTCATATTAGTTTTTCAAACATAAATAAATTTAATTACCTCACGAAGGTTTATAAAGGGATAGTTAATTAAGAATTATTATCCCATTGTTGTTTTTTTCTCAGTCTTCCTTTATAGGCCCACTCATCATGCTATATGTCAGGATCTAGTTAATACTCAATAATAAATTGAAGATTATTACCCTTAGGTTAATCTATTCTAGAACCACATCATCTTTCCTATATCTAGATTCAGCTGAAATTACTTTTAAAACACACAATTAATACTAAGACAAAACATCAAGATGTTACCATATAGATATAATCTTCCGCGGTGATTTTAGAAAATTTATCACATACTAATCCCTAAATTTAAAATAGAAATCCAAACAATTAACTAACAACTATTGTAATACCAACTAAGGGAACACATTCAAGCACTCTTGGATTTTGTTTTAGATACATTTTTAAAGAATATATTTGATAAAAAGTGAGATGAATCTATCCTTATTTTTTATTATTTCTACATGTTAAATATTATATTTCATTAATATTCACACAACATAAATAATGGAAGAATTTTTCATGGATTATCATCAACATAAAAAACTATTAATACAATTCTCATAAACATTTTACCATAATAAAACCCTAATCAACACCATTCTATAATAATAATGTCCAATACTCATCTTCAGAGCCTATAGAATGAAAAAATATTAAAGTGGGGATGAAAAATAAATAATTAATGAAGTCAAAACAATTAATCATGTTCTATGATCCATGATTTTGAGAAATAATGATAAATGGATAGATGAATTATTAAAAAAACATGAAAAACAAGTTTTTTCTATATAAGTTAATTGAATGACCAATAGTATAGATTTATAAAACATATACCATTTCAATAGAGTGTAAAAATATTATACACTCAATATGTTCCATTTTATCATAATATAAGAATAAAACATCAAAATATAGAAAAAGGGATCCTATAAGAAACCACAAACTAGTGATGTTGGAATTGTTATCTGATTCTCATAACATATCGGGAATGATTTAATAACATACCATTCAATTCAATATTTTGATGACAAAATTTGTACCCTACTAATGTTGGGCTACTATATATGCACCCTCTGGTTCTTGGTCTACAACATGTGTACCAACATGAGATCGAGTTACAACCAATGTAAAATCGTGGTCTATGGAAAACAAATGATATACTTCCATGGGACTAAAATGAAAATTTGGGTACTCATTTTGATCTCATGCAATACCAATATTCATCTAATGAATTAGTGGGTTTTATATGACCACCATCATCAATAAAAATATTTTTTCCATTAGTATTCAATGTGATGAAAAAAAAACTATTTATAATTCAAATATCAATTAATTAACCTATAAAAAATAGTTGAGATACATGTAAGCGTCCACTAATCATTTCATAAAATATTTATAAATTTTTTTGGATGATGTTATAATAACATATCCCTAGTATAACATAGTGAGTTTTTATTATGTTGGAGTATATGGATAATAAAATTCAATGATCATTTGGTAAGTGTCCTTACAATATTTGGGTGACTTACTCAGTCCATTTAAAATCATTAAGAATTTGAGATTCATTGAAAATAATTTAAGATACAAAAAAGTAAATTTAGAGAGTATTATCATAATATTTAAGGAAAAATGAGATCTCATTGAAAAACCGTTTGAATGTATTTTGGAAAAAAATATTAACAGTATCATTAAAATATAACATTATGGGTCACTTTAGAAATTTATTTTCAAAAATGTGACGTTAGTTTTTTTTGAAAATTTTAAATTTTATATAATAACCTTAAATAATTGATCATTAAAAACTAAATAAATATTATTATAAAGAAATGAGAATTTGAAGATAAAAAACTATCATGTAATGAAAACAATTTTAACATTTTAATTGACCTTTATTGAAATGTCACATCACAGAATGAGTATTAAAAACATTTAAAAATAATATAATATTAATATTAATCTCATATATAATTTCAAATAATTGGGTTTCCCCAAAAAGTAATAACATCATATGAAAGAGAAAATATATACAATGATGAAAATGATATTATTTTTAGTGTATGGAAATTATTAATAAGATCATCAATTTTTACAAAGAAATAAATCCATAAATAAACCTCAAAATAAATTATTTTGGAAATAAAATACAATTCAATCGTATAATATAATAAAACCATCTAATAACACCATATTAATAGATGACTCATTATGAATCAATAAAATAATTTTTTTCAATAAAACCAACAAAAAACTTCATTATATTTTAAATCATAAACTAACAAAAGGAATAAAATATGATCAATTTTTAGCTGACATTAATTTCAATAGTATCTTAATAATAATTCTTAAATTATTGGAATATAAAAAAAAAATTAAAATATTATGGTGGGTATGGAATGTTTGTTTGTGAATAAAAAATTTTATGATGAAGAATAAAAGCGTAAGAATCTTTTTAAATATAAATAAATGAAAGAGGATGAATTATATTAAACATAAAAACTTTTTTCAAAAGATAAATCATGATTTTATACATCCAATTGGAATTATACAAACCATTTAAATTAAACTATGTTTATAAAACAAATCATGCCTCAAACAAATTAAATTAATATGAAATAACACTACCATTAATCCCATTATTCTGTATTTGCACAAAATTTAAATATAAAAATATATCAATTTTAATCACCTGATTCATAAACTTACCCATACCAATTCCATTTTATATAATTTATTTACATTGATTTATTAGAAATATAAAAGTTCATTATATATTTTTTTTCATCAGATCTTATGTTCTTTGGATGTTTGTTTAGTACATGAATCATAATGGTAGTGTTGTATCATGTTTATATATTTAACGTTCAAAATTATGATATAATAATAGGTTCCAAAATATATTTTGTTTAATTATACATAATTTCTTTAATTTAATTTCATAAATATTTTGGTTATTATTCGCTATAATGTAGATGGGGTCGAGCTTATTCATGTTATTTTTTAAAAATAAAAGGGTGGTGAAATAATAATAGGTTAGATACTACTATAAAACTTAATGAAACATATATAAATCATTATTTTCTAAAAAATTTATAATAAAAATAGTAATTATGTTTCATTAGTGAACCATAATGGAAATATATAACATTTTTCAGGTATGTGGTTAAATCGAAAATACAAGGAAAAAATACACACTATGGGTTGTTATTGTGGAATATGTAATTATTTTTTTGTAATATCATTATTAAATAAACATAATAATGTAATTTTGACTTTAATAAAATTTTATTAATATTTTAAGCGGTTTTAATAAATAAAATATATAAAATGAAAAGCAGAATAAATCCCATTTGGGGAGACAAATTTCGTCACAAACACATAGAAGATGCATTCGATTTCATATAATTGGATGATGGTAAAAAATTAATTATAATATAATAATTATAATAGTGTTATAAATATCATATTAATTCTTTAAATTTATATTTTTAACCATCTGTGCATGATATGAAAAATGTATCACATCACATATGGAGGATATGGTTTGTAGATAACACAAGCGACATTTTCATATTCAAAATGGTTTGGAGGATGGAAGAAAATAATTATCATAAAAACATAATGAAATTTTCTATTATATAAAAATCTTATTTATATATTAGAATAAAGTTATATTATATTTTATCGAGTTATAATAAGAAATAACTAAAATTAAATGGACTGTGCTATTAATGATAATTTTACCTTACTCATTTGATCAGGTCCTTTAAAAAATAGGTTATGGATTTTAGAGGTGATATATTTAAAATACCATAATATCTAGGACATTGATAGGAATATTGGAGAGTTATTAGAGAATGTTTAGGCTAAAAATGATGATTTCTTTTGGCATTAATTGGGTGCCGAAGGATCTTTTTATAAGCAAATTAAAAAAATTACAAATACCCATTATTTTATAATAATTTCATGAAAAAATTAAATGTAAAAGGATTAAAAATAAAAAATACTAGAATTTGGTCTTTATTATGGTCTATATTTTTCTCATAAATTTATTTTGGTGAAATATTCTGAGTGATTTGTTTCTTCTCTCTTTACTTTTTTACTTCTATTGTTAATTAACATTGACTGAAGTAACTTATTTTTATTCTAAGCAATTAAATTTGATGTAAAAAAATAAAATTGATCCTATTATCATGATTAAATTAAGTTATTTAGAAAATTATAATCCCATTACGAATTAGTATTTCTGATGGCAAGATCAACCATTTTTAAAATAACAGTACAAAATCTGTAGTAAACATTTTTTATAAAATGTGTATTTTACGCTTAAATTTTATATTTAGGATAACATTTCCAATGGTGTTTAATTTAATAATATAAAATATTTTATTATGAAATAAATTAATTGTTATGTGAATTTCAAATCAATCCAAAATTAATGATTATAAAAATAATACTCAATTAAAATAAAAGACTAGAAATAATTTTTAATGGAAAATATTACTAAACTTCATAAATATTAATACTATGTTTTCCAAAATAAATATATACTTTTTTAAATAATTTTTTTTTCATAAAATTAAATATTTTTATAATTAAAAGGATTTATATACTTCTAGTAATCTCTTACATAATTATAAATTCATAAAATTTTTGATTTAGTAAATAATTCATTTTCACTATTCACCATAAAATAAGAATATTTAGAAAGATTTCAAAAAACTAAAAATATTCTAATATAGAAATTATAAATATAAAAATGTTATTTTTATAAAATTCCTCTTTTAATAATAATAAATTAATTTTATAAATTATAAGAATATATTTAAAGAAAAAATTATTTTATAAAAAAAATATTCTAAACATTAAGTGTTATTCTTATTATTTTATATGAATGTTAAATTTAATTAATTCAATCTTATTAATTCCTATATTATGTATAAAATAACTAATCTTTTAATTTTATTTATTAATAAAAAATTTACAAAAAATTTATAAAAATATAAATTTTGGAATGAACAGTCTTTTTTAATATTAAATTACATTAATTATTTATCCTATATATAAATATAATTTTAGTTGTTTAAAATATTTTAATTATTTGAAGTCTTATTATGTATAAAAATTTATTATTAATATTGATCTAATATTACATGGATTTTTTTCTTTTAGTTTTTCTTAGGGTGAACTCTATCAAAAATACTGTTAAATTTAGGCAAAAATATATACCAAAATTACACATTGTTACATCCTCTATTTTTAGTCACTACTAAAAGATAGTATTACCTAATTGGATAATTGACCAAGGAAAATATCATATATTTTTGTATGTCTCAATTAGTATAGGATGATTATATTTAAATCCTAAGGATGATCCTTCACAAATATGTATTGAACCTCTTCTTTAATAACATATTCAGCTCACTTCCATGAGATACTATAGAACAACATTAATTTATTCATCTTCATTATAGAAATTATTTTAGAAAATATCCACATTCCAGTTTATAAAATAGTATTATCCCTTAAAATTTTCTATAAGAATAGTATTATCATTTTCACTTATCAAAAATTGTTCTTATTCCCCTTAGATACTACAAATATCTCAAGTTGGTGATCATTTTTCCTGAATATATTTTTTTATTATATAGATCTCGTTATCCAAACTATCCTATAATATAATTATATATCCAGGGAAATATCATAGTATAATTTTAATATTAAAAATTTAAATTAATCTTTTTCATAGCTTTGATGTTTCCATAAACGAGTCAAATATGACTCATTCACCTCCCTATAATTCTCAAAATTCCCTACATGAATTTCCATATATTATATTTCAATGAAAATTGTTTTTTATTTGATTTTGTAAAATTAATAATGGAAATTTTGAGAAGATGAGAATATTAAACCCCTCTTTTTAATTCATTATATATCCATTGAATTCCACATCATCATTTCAATTAAATCTATAGAAACCTCTAACTTCATTCTACTACAAATCACATTAATTCAAAATATTTGTCTGATTGATTAGAAACTATAAAGTGATGTTTACATGAATCGATACAAAAGTATAAAGTAGGTCTTGACCATCCATATGAACCTTACAATTATATTTACATGCTTTATCATTGGGCCATCATTATATATATTTCTGAACCATAATTTCAATGATCATTAATCAAATAAAAAATATATCCCTATAAAGATCACTATTTCATCTATATAATCTCACTCAGCCATGCTTATAGATATTCTTACAAACATTCACTTCACCATTAAAAATTCACATATTTTCATTTGGAAGATATTTTTTATGTGAATGATTCTTATGTTCTATATGATTTCTTCTTCTACTACCATTATATTGAAAACATGTATTGATAAGAAATGGTTTACATATACATCATACATAAACCATCTTCCTAGTTTTTTCTTCTAAGGATTTAATTGGAACATTCATAGAACATGTGTTTACTTCATAATTGTATAGACAGACATGACACAAACCTCCCACACACTAAATGTTGAGTCAATAAGGTTTTCCTTATGATGTTTCCATTCCTTCATACTTGGGGGAGATTGTTAAGTCAATAAGGTTACCTTATGACTATACCTTTTCATTTTGTTTTGTAAATCACAAACACCTTATCTCAAGGAAAATGTCAATTTAACCTATGTTTTACTTCTATAAGGAATGTTTTCCATCACCAAGGAAATTTATCCTTACCATGTTCCTCATTGTTCATTATCTTCTCTAAGTGTAATATTCGATTTGTATACAAAACCATGGAATCCTACAATTACCGAAATACGAATCATTCTGTTTTAGGATCCAAATTCTCAGAATTCTAGTTACGAACTCTTCTGAGTTCTAAATATGAATTCTAATGAATGTAGACTCTGAACTTTATAAGTTTAGACTCCTAATTATAATTAATTCATACTATGAACTTTGTGAGTTTTGACTCCTAATTCTAATGAATTCAGACTCCGAACATTTTGAGTTTTGACTCCGAATTCTATTAAATTCAGCCTCCGAACTTTTGTGAGTTCTGACTCCAAATTCTATTGAATTCAGTCTCCAAATTTTGTAATTTCATGTTCCTAATTCCTTAGAAATCATAATTATAATATCCTTGTATTATAGACTCTAAATTCATTTTTGGTTAGACTCCTAACTTTTTATTTTCTTATATTCCGAATATTGGATTTTGGTTATGTAACCATATTTTTTCTTACAATTGTTTTTGTTATAAAACGATGTCGTGCATTCCGTTACTAACTAGCCGTTGATTGAGTGACACATGTACAGGTCCCTCTGAAATTCAAGAAAAAATATGACCGTTGGAGGAGGGAGCCGGCCGTTGGCGATGTGCCTATAAATAGGAGCTCATTTGAAAAAGCTAAAAATAAGTTGATCAATCTAGATATTACATGCTACTGAAGTGATTTCTAGAGAGAGAGGCTTTATTGGAGTTTGTATACTGAACTTCTTGTTCAGATTTGCTTTGTGCGACTCCGATTTTTGCTGTGTACAATCGAGGGCTTCAGGGGATATGAAGATAGAGGTGCCAACTACCCTGAAGTTTAGGGCTTCCTTACTGGGGAAGACAGAGGTGTCGACTACCTTGAAGTTGAGGGCATGCGGGGATAGCAAGACAGACTCCGATATTCGTATCGAGGGATTACCCTGGTGTGGGTAAGATAGAATTTCATGATGTTATAAGTAATGGGACCTTTATACAAGGTTGTTTGATACCCTTCTCATTGGGTTAAAAGTTTTAATACTTGTTACTTCTTTTGTTATATGTTTTCCGCTGCATTTTATTTGTTTTGGAATATATAACTATCTTATACATCCTCATACTTGTACTCGGATTTTGTGAGATTCTATACACTTTAAGGTAGAATCTTTACTTTGTAAAATTTCATTAAGTTTCATTTTCCAGAACCATCTATCCATTTTCACTTTCTCGGAATCATATTTCCAAAATCTAGCATGTGTACAGAACTTTGAGGTTTTGTGAATTACCTTATTTAAACTTGTTAAACCTAACCATCTTTAGAAGTTCCAAAGGAATTTTTTAAAGTATACAATTCATCCCCCTCTTGTATATTGAGCATAATTAGATACTACATATATTATCTCTATTATTTCGATCACACATTTGGTATTATAGAGTATATCATAATCCATATACCATCTCAAAAATTGGTATCACAGCTTGGTTCAATCTAAATTAATCTCATGATTATATTCAGAAGAGAATTCTTCTTCTTCTTATTTTCAGAATCATATTTTCGGACTCATAAAGGTTCGGATTCAAAGTTTTCTGTAGTTCTATTTTCCTTGATAAGGAATATTTTTCTTGTTTATAAACTTTTTCTATTAAAAAAATTTTGTGGAATGATTTTTATTTAAGATGGCAAGAATCAATGTTGGTTATTTATAAAATATCAATCCCCCAAGACCACCCATTTTTTATGGGAATGATTAAGAATATTATAGAGATATAATGAAGTCTTTTTTTATCAATACTGGAGTTGATAATTTTTTTATGCTTACTGGAGGATATAAAATCCTTGAAAAGGATGTTAGTACCTTCACCGATCAAGAAAATCATGAATATCAACTGAATTATAAGGTACACAATACCTTGCTTTGTCTATGACTAGAAATAAATATAGCCAAATTTCATCTTGTGAAGCAGAAAATTGTATTTGGATGAAACTTGATGTTACTCACTTTGGAACTTCCAATGTTATTGAAACTAGAAGAGCCATGCTCAGAGATGAATACCATGGCTTGAAATTTCCTTATGAATAACCCATATGCAATGTGAAAAAGATTCATGACTATTTGTAATAGTTAACCATCCATGGGTGAAAAAGGATTAGATGATGAAGCTCTTGTTGATAATATCATAGACATCATGCCCAATGAGTGGGAATCCAAGAGGAATTCCATTGATGAATACATAAAGGATACTCATATTTCTCTTGATGATTTCTTTGGAACTCTTTTTCAACATGGGACTAGAATAAAGAGAGATGGTTATAAAGTAAAGAAGAAGAATGGAAGTGGTAGTGTAGCTTTTACAACAACTTCAAATCACATGAAAGCCATGACCCCTGAGAGAGTTACTAGATCCAAAATTAAGAAGATGATTATCCAATTCCAATCTAGTGGAAGTGAATCTTCAATAAATGAGATAGAAAATATTTCTTGAAGGATGAACAAGATTGTTGGACAGAAAAACATTCAATCCAAATATAGGAATATGGAAGGAAAGACAAGAAAGAATCAAAAGTTACATGTTATGAATGCAAGAGAGCTGGACATATAAGTCCTGATTGTCCTATACTTAAAAGAAAAGAAAGCAAAATCATTCTTAGAGAAACAAAAATAAGTAATAAAAATTTAAAGCTACGAATGTCTTGAAATCTAACGACACCTGGACTGCCAGTGGTGGTGACTCTTCAGATGAATCATCAGATTACGAATCTTCTAGACAGAATAATATTGGTTAAATAGCCATACTACCAATTGGAAATCATTACTTTATGGATAAGGTACACAATTATGAATCAATGAACAATACTTCAATAAATTCAAATTATATTAATGATAGATATTATAACTCTTCTGATAAAGAATCGTTTTCTGACGAAGAAGATACTTTACCTTCCTATAATGATGTTTCTAGGTTTTCCAAACTACATGAAATTGAGAATTCAAAACTCATGAAAAATCATGATAAGTAAAATTCAATGAATACTATTCTTACTAAGGAAATATCATATATTTCAAAATATCTTGATAAGAAAATTGTTGATTTTGGAAATATTTCAAAAAATCATGAGGAATTAAATTCTGAGAAGAATAATTATTCTAAGGATCTTGAAAACGTAATTTCTAAGAAAATTTTTTTGATCCTAACTCTAGTTCAAAATCAAATGTTTTTGAAGACAAGGACTTGGTTATCAAAATGAAATCTGAAATCTTTTCCTTGAGTAAGTGTTTTTCAAACATTACCTTAGTTAGGGAAAATTTTGATAAGATGTATTCTCAAATCCGACCTCTAAGGAATAGTTCTAGTTTTGGTTATACTAGTTCTAAACCGATTTTTAGCAAAAATTATTTTGTTCCACAAATTGATCCATTAGGCACTAAGTGTCAGTGTGGTGGACACTGGGAAACGAATTGTTCCTTAAACAAAACTCAATCATTAAGTTACCATAATCCCTATTTTTGTAAGAAAATTTGGGTACTTAAAATTTTTCTTTCTGAAATTTCTGAATCCAAGAAAGTTTGGGTTCTGAAAGTCTAACTCTTTTGTTTTTAGGAAAATAGAGAAAGTACCAACAAAATACTTACTATATGGATAGTGTATTTTCCCATCATATTACTAGTTACAAAAAATATTTTGAAAAGATTATCAAGACGAAAGGAGGAAAAGTAACTTTCGGAGATAATGTTCAGGATGAAATTATTGGTATAGGTAACATCGTTCTTCTTGGAAAAACATTGATTTCAAATTTTTTATTTATTAATCGTATTAAGAACAAAATCATTATCATAAGCCAATTATGTGATGAAGGTTACCTTGTGAATTTTAGGAATGATAAGTGCTTAGTAAAAAATTCTAAGGAAGAGTTTATTCTTACTACCCATAGGTAAGTGAATGTATACACACTAAACAAAGAGGACATTAGGAGCCAAGATCTACCTTTCCATAGTGCAATGAAAGATCATTCTTGGTTGCGACATAGAAAGTTAGGTAACTGTAATCTTAAGAACCTATGAAAACATTGTAAT
Organism: Viscum album; assembly: GCA_963277665.1. Lineage (NCBI taxonomy): Eukaryota > Viridiplantae > Streptophyta > Magnoliopsida > Santalales > Viscaceae > Viscum > Viscum album. The sequence goes on from OY728120.1 coordinate 763,222,791, forward strand.
AAAATATTAGTTATGGATCTGAAGGAGCATAGACTTGATTCTTCAAAAGTTTGTGACCCTTGTCAATATGGAAAGCAACATAAATCATGATTTAAATTAGTCGATGAAGTCTCAACTACTGATGCATTAAAATTAGTGCATATGGATCACTTTGGTCCTACACAAAATGGAAGCACTGGAGGAAAGTATTATGTATTTGTTTTAGTTGATGATTACACTAAATTTATGTGGGTCTATTTTCTAGTAAAGAATTATGAAGCCTTGTAGTATTTCAAAAGTTTTAGAGATCAAGTTAAAAATATGAAAAACCTTCCATTGTAAACTACTCACAGTGATCATGATGGAGAATTTCAAAATTATGATTTTGAAACATTTTGTAGTATAAAAAGCCTTACACATAACTTCTCATCACATAAAACTCTTCACCAAAATGGTGTTTCCGACAGGAGAAATAGAATTATTCAAGAGATAACAAGAACCATGTTGAGTGAATATTCTATAGCCAAACATTTTTGGGCTGAAGATGTAAGGACTTCTTGTTATACTATAAATCGTGTTTTGATTAGACCATTTCTTAATAAAACTCCTTATGAGTTATGAAATGGTAGAAAACCTGGACTTTCCAAATTCATGGTTTTTGGTTTAAGGTTATTAATTATGAATACTAAAGATAATCTTCATAAATTCATACAAAAATCTGATTAAGTAATTTTCTTAGGCTACTCCACTACTTATAAGTCTTATAGAGTCTTCAATAAAAACACTTGTACTGTTGAAGAGACTATACATGTCAATTTTGATTAAAACTGATCCTTTTGTTTTTAAACAACCCCAACCTAAATCTTAAGATGTGTATTCAAAAACTGATTTTCATCCTTTGTTAGAAGATCCCTATGATATAGAAAATGTCCATGAAAATTATTCTGAAGCATTTACCGTAGAATATTTCCTACTCTATATTGATGAACAGGTTTTACAAAACCCCAATAAGTTGTTTCTATTCAATCATCCCAGTGATAATATCATTGGTGTTGTGAATCAACCTATAAGGACTAGAAGTTCCTTAAGAAATTAAATATAACTTCCAGCATTTCATTCCCAGTTAGAACAAAAAAGCACTAATGAAGCTTTAGGTGATGATGATTGGATAAAAGCTATGCAAGATGAACTAAATGAATTAGAAAGGAATAATGTCTGGACCTTGGTTGAAATACCTAATGAAACTTCTGTGATTGGAGTAATATGGGTCTTCAAAAATAAGTGTGATGAAAATGGAATCATAATAAGAAATAAATCTAGATTAGTAGCTAATGTATATAATCAACAAGAGGAAATAGACTATGAAGAAACCTATGCTCCAATAGCTAGACTTGAATCTATTCATATCTTACTTGGATTTACAATATACATCAATTTAAAACATTTTCAAATGGATGTGAAATGTGCTTTTCTTAACGGTTATGTTCAAGACATAATTTTTTTCAAACAACCTCCTGGTTTTGAAGATACAAAATATCCTGATCACTTTTTTAGACATACCCAAGAATTGTATAGACTTAATCAAGCCCCTCGATCCTGGTATGATAGAATTACTAGATTTTTTCTTCAAAATAACTATGTCAAGGGAAATGCAGTTCCAACATTTATTATAATGATATATAATAAAAACAATTCATTGTTTAAATTTATGTTGATGACATTATATTTGGTTCAACTCAGTAATCTTTAACTTATTCTTTTGTGGATCTAATGAAATCTGTGTTTTAAATGTGTATGTTGGGTTAGTTAACATTTTTCCTTAGTTTTCAAATTTCTCAAAAACCAGAAGGAATCTATATATCCCAACATATATATATAATAAATCTTCATAAAAAGTATGGATATGACAACATAAAGAGTATATGTACTCCAATTGGTACCTCAAACACAATTGATCTTGATGAAGCTGGGAAACCAGTAGATCAAACATCTTTTAGAGGTATGATAGGAAGTTTACATTACATGACAGCTAGTCATCAAGAGTTAAATTTTTCAGTATAATTATGTTCATGATATCAATCCAATCCTTTGTAATCTCATTTAAAGGTAGTGAAAAGAATTTTTCGATACTTAAAGGGAACCATGGATTTCGGACTCTTCTATACATCTGGAAATGATTTTATGTTGAAAATATTTTCAGATGTTGACTTTGGTGGATGTAGAATGGATAGAATGAGTATATCTAGAACATGTCATTTCATAAGAGATTCATTAGTTTCTTTGTCATGCATGAAGCAACACTTAGTATCACTTTCCACAGTTGAAGCTGAAAATGTTTCATATGGAAGTTGTTGTGCTCAATTTTTGTGGTTGCAACACACACTCACAGACTATGGTATGAGTTTTACCAAAACAAAAATTTTGTGTGATAATACAAGTGCTATTTCCCTTAGTAAAAACCATGCACATAAATATCCTGCAAAACACATAGATATTAGAAATCACTTTATTTGGGATCACACCTAAAAAAAGATATCATCCTTCAATTTATCAAAATGCAAGATCAACTTTCTGATATTTTCACAAAATCATTACCCTTAGATAGATTTGAATACATTAAACAGACGTTAGTAATGATAATCATAAGGTAATATTCCTTTTTGACATTCTATTGAAACCAATCTCCTTAAAGTAATAAACTCTTTTTCATAGGGGGTGTACATTTGATTGTAAATTTTCAAATTTTTCATAATGATGTTTTCAAATTTTTTCATACTTGAAATTTTCATAATGAAGATTTATATACTTGAATATTTTTTAATGAAGATTTCCATGCCTGAAATTTTGTAAATGCAGATTTTCGTACTTGAAATTTTCGTAATGAATATTTTCTTACATGAATTTCCATAATGATTTTTTTCATTCTCAAAATATTCCCAATGAATTTTGTTCATTTTCAATTTTTTTTCGTAATAAAAAATTTCAGAATATAAATTTCTTCAAGAAGAATTTTTCCTCAATATGAATAACTTTCCTGGTATTTCGAAAGGTATGATTTCTTTCTTATGTTTTTGTGGTCATCATTTACTTAATGGTTTTTTCTTTTGTGTTTTAAAATTACTCGGATTTTAGTTTCCTCAAATCTGAATGATTTCTTTTAAAAACCTCAAAAGATCAAATCCTACCAAATTTTCCTTGATGCTATATTTTCAACCATAAAATATGATCAGAAGACTTATCAATCATTGGATTGAGATGGGAAGATGAACCGTCACATCAAACTTTTTTATAAAGGACCCCCGAAGGGTTTTCCAACATCGATTTCAAGACTTTGTGTGCCGAAACTCTACACCCCATACAAAATCTCGTTCCAAACTTCTCAGAGTTTTCTCAAGTCCAAATGTCTGCAGAAGAATCCTCTCAGAAATATATGTCCAATGTCAATCCGATTCCAGAGTGGAAAGTATATAGAAAAAGGTTGGTGCATCCGAATTTCTTTGACAAATATGATTCTATAATATCCATGAACATCAAGCTTAATGGATGGGAAAGTGTTTTCATATCGATACCAGGGGCTCAAGACTTGGTGTATCCGGATCTTCTTAACAAGTTTTTTGAGTCAGATAGTTTCTTTAATGAAGTAGGAAAAGAGAGAATTCTTCATTCAAAATCTATAGAAAGACCTATGCCCTATCTTACAAAAATGCAGCTAGTTTGGTTGTTATTCCATTTGAAGGGGAATCTGAATTTTGTTCCCATAAGATGCTTGATGTTCAATGATGTTTTATCAAGGTAACATCTAATGAGTGTCTTGGAATTACATATGTAAAGACTGTGAATATTGCTCACCTCTCTACAAATAATCGGATCCTTGAATTATGTGTTCAGGGTTTTATCATTCCGAGAAAGGGTGATAAAGAAACATTAAAGAAATGTGATATGTACTTTTTGGACTTCTTGGAAAACCAAAGGAAGATCAACTTGATGAAGTATATTCTCATTAAGATAGAGAATTTTAAAAATGGGAACATGAAAGCTCAAATAATCATGTATCCAACTATCCTCTCTAAGCTAATTGTTCGGTGCCTTGAGTATTTGAAGATTCCTTGCAGTTCCAAGAAGAGGAATTGAGAAGTCATGCTAATCAGTGATGGTATTCTCAAAAGTATGAACGTTGTTTTTTCTAAGGAGTCATGAAAGTTATATGTCTTACTAGAGGATGATGTTGAAGCTATTCTGAAGGGACAAGAAGTTTCTGAACCATCGAAGAAGGCTGGAAAGAAGAGGAAAATGAAAGAGGTATAATAAGTAGAGAATTACCCTAAAGATAAGGAAACTCAATCCACGCCTCAAAATCCCACGAAGAAGAAATCTTATCCCGATGAGGTTGTAGCCAAATGGAGGGAAGATAAGAAAAATTGGATGGAAGGAGAGCCATAGTTTTTCTTGGATCCTGTAGAGGACAATGCTTTGAAAGAGAAGGAAACTGATGAGCTTGAGAAGAAATCCAATAAAAAGAAGTAGAAAAAGAAAATATCTGAGGATGACATTGTCCAATCCCTTTTGAAGGCAACTGAAATAGCATCTGATAATATCCATGTACCAAAATATTTCTTGGTTGATGCTTTACCTAAGACTCCGAGTAAAAACTTTCTCACTCTGAAAAAAGTCCAAGAAAAGATTATTGAAGAAAAGTAAGTTGTAGAAGAAGAGGGAAAAGAGGAAAGTAGTGGTGGAAATGAATATTTTATAACGAAAGTTGATGATTATCATGAAAAGAAAACCCCTTCTGAGAAACTATCAATCCAAACTATTGAAGCAGAGTCTTCAATGCTCCCAACTCCTAGGAAGGATGGGGAATGTGAAGATGAGATGGGTGAAGAAGAAAGTTAATAAATTTTCTGAGGAAGAATGTTCATACCATGATTTCATACATCTTGAAGAAGCTGAAGCTAGAGTTGAGAAGGAGAAGATAGATGAAGATAGAATTGTTCATCTATCTGATAGTGAGTTGGAATCTCCAAATGAAGAAGATGTTTTGAGAAAAAATAAAATAAAACAAGTGGTTGTGGATACAACTACGAACCCAAATTTAAGAAAGAAGGAAGTTGTTGGATCTTCTAAGAGGATTCTATTCGAGCTAGAGGAAGATCCATTACCAAGGAAACTCTCAGATTCGGAATCATCAGATTTATGACATGATTTCATCATTCAATCACTAAAGAAGCTTGTTAACACCATTCCGATATTTCCAATCATTGACACCAGATGTCATATGCTTCAACACATCTTGAATAAAAAATTGGATTCTGTATCCATGGTAATGGATAAGTGTATAAAAGTTTAGGCGGATTACAATAACTTCCTCATCAATTATGATTCCCACAAAAAATCTTGTATGAAAGGGGTCAGCTGGTCAAAGAATATAGTTGAATATTTGAGAGAGCTGGATAAGTTTCAAGATGATGTTAAGGAATATTTTGATACTTAAGATGATAAAATCCAGGATCCCACGACTATCTTTGAGGAAATTCTAACCTTTGAGAAAAATAATCAGACTCATGAGGTAAAGAATCTGAATGGGAAGCTTTATTCTGTTTACCAAAGTGGGGAGAGGGAAAGGGATATTTGGATCGAGATCGAAAAGAATCTAGTTAAACAAGATGAGTTGTTGAAGGCTCAGGCAGAGGCTTTGAAGTCTCAAGATGAAAAGATCAAGGCCTTAGACAAGGAAGCAGAGGATCACGATCAGATCCTAAATCAAGCAGAGGAAGAGCACAAGAAGCTAAATAAGATGAAAACCATAGCGAAGAAGTTGATACCCAAGGAGAAGGAAGGAAAATAGATCCAATCTGATCTTTGGTAGTATTTTACTTCATTTTAGAAATTCTACAAATCTTAATGAATTTTTTTTTGCTCATTTCTATTTTCTTTCATTGTACTAATATTTCAGGTACTATAATTTCTTTTACATTCCCTCAAAATCATTTTAAAAATCAATAAGGGGTAGAAAGGAAAATTAATTCTAAGAAAAGATGATATATCTCTAAGTACGGGGGAGTTTATATAAGGGGGAGTTTTCATTACAGAGATTTCCTTACTCAAGATAATTAAAAGTCTCATTTCAGAAATCTTGATTACAATCTTTAGTGTTTCAAATCATAAGGGGGAGTTATTCATATTCCTTTTTGACAATGTGAAAAGTGAGATATGTTTTATTTTAAATGTCTAGAAAATTATTTTCCATGTCCTTTTATTCTTCTCTTAAGGATGTTTGTTCTTTACAAAAATGGGGAGATTGTTGAGTCAATAAGGTTTTCCATATGACTTTTCCATTCCTTCATAAATGTGGGAGGTTGTTAAGTCAATATGGTTTCCTTAAGACTTTACGATTCCTTCTTGTTTTGAAAATCCAAAACACCTTATCTCAAGGAAAATCCCAATTTACCCTATGTTTTACTTCTATAAGGAAAATTTTCCTTCCCCATGAAAATTTATCCTTACCATGTTTTTCATTGTTCCTTATCTTGTCTATGTGTAAAAATAAGTTTGTAGCCAAAACCTCAAAATCCTATAATTACCTTGATATTAAGCATTCTGTTCTAGGTTCTGAATTCACAGAATTCTTATCACGAACTCTTCTGAGTTCTGACTCATAATTCTAATGATTTCATAAACTGAACATTATGAGTTCTGACTCTGAATTCTAATGAAATCAGACTCCGAACATTATGAGTTCTGACTCTAAATTCTAATGAATTCGGGATCGAAACATTGTGAGTTCGGACTCCAAATTCTAATGAATTCAGACTTCGATCTTTTGTGAGTTTTGACTCTGAATTATAATGAATTCAGACTCTGAATTTTGTATGTTCTAGTTACGAATTCCTTAGAAATCAGAATCTGAATATCCTTGTATTATAGACTCTGAATTAATTTTTGGTTAGACACCGAACATTTTCTTTTCTGACATTCAGAATATTGGTTCTTGGTTTTGTTACCATATTTTTTCTTACACTTGTTTTTGTTATAAAATGATTTTTTACATTCAGTAACTAACTAACCATTGTTTGAGTGACACGTGTATAGGTGCCTCTGAAATTTATGGAAAAATATGGTTGTTGGAGGAGGGAGTCGACCGTTAGTGTTGTTCCTATAAATAAAAGCACATTTGAAATATCTAAAAACAAGTTGATCGATCTAGAGATTAAATGATGCTGATGTGATTTCTAGAGAGAGAGGCTTTGTTTCTTTGTCCGTACTAAACTACTTGTTTGGATTTTCATTGTGCATCTTTGATTGTTGCTGTGTATAATCATGGGCTTCCTGGGATAGGAAGACAAAGGTGCTTACTACCTTTAAGTTGATGGCTTCCTTACTGAGGAAGATAGAGGTGTTGACTACCTTGAATTTGATGGCTGGCAGGGATATCAAGAAAGAATCTGATCTTCATATTGAGGGCATACCCTGGTGTGGGTAAGACCGAATTTCTTGAAAGTATAAATCAAGGGACATTCATCCAAGGTTGTTGGATACCCTTCTCTTTGGGTTAAAAGAATTACTACTTGTTACATGTTTTACATGTTTTCCGCTACATTTTCTTTGTTGAGGAAAGTATAGTTATCTTACACTTCCTCATACTTGTACTCTGATTTAGTGGGATTCTGTATGCTTTAAGTTAGAATCTTAATCTCTATAAACATTCATTATGTTTAATTTTCCAGAACCATCTTTCTAGATTCACCTTCTCAGAATCATATTTCTAGAATCTAGCAAGTGTACCGAACTTAGAGGTTTTGTGAATTACCTTGTTTGACCATGTTAAAAAAACATCTTTAAAAGTTCCAAAGGAAAATTTTAAAGTATACAATTCACACCCCTCTTTAATATTGAGCATAATTAGATACTACATATAGTATCTCTATTATTTAGATCCCACATTTGGAATTATTGAGTATATCATACTCCACATACCATCTCAACAATAAATATTTAAAATGAAGAATCTAAAACTTTTTCAATCATTTCATGAATATTTTTAAATGAATAAATATTAAATTGGATTTCAGAATACCACATTAGAATATTGTTCAAGATACAACATCATAATAAATCTAGACACACTGTCAATCATTTAGAAAACCCCTTAGGTATCTTCATATACAAGAGGGTCATTTTGAAACCCTGCACTGTTCTCAACTACATTTATACATTCTAGTGCCAACCCACACTAGTACTCTCCTACACTACTGCTCACAAAACTATATTGTTTGAGATTATCCACCCACATTAATGTTTAAGCTACTTCATTGTTATCCTTTAGTGGGATAAACCTAATTTTTTCTCTAACACTTCTCATCGAAATAGATGTCAAAAAAATTGAATAACCTGATTACTCAAAAATAAATTCCTATATTTGTTTGATTATTTTTCATTGGATAAAACAAAAAAACCTTCTCTTAGATATACCTATATTCATTCAACCAAATTCATAAAACCAGATATATGATTCTATAACAATCATCCAAGAATCTGCACAATAAATCCAATAACTTTTTATTATCAAAAAAACTATATAAACATCGTCACATATTGTAAAAAAATTCTTACACTAATCTCTAGTGTTTGAGTAGTTAGATTAAATAACGAATACACTTAAGATAAACTCGTACGAAATTTTTGTGAATGATTATGTCACTTATTTATTCAATTATTATATATAATATGATTGACATTATTGTCCATCCAAATTGTTATATAATGAGAGATACGAAAATATTAGAATAAATGTTAGTTGAAAATTTTAATTTATCCCACTAATAGATTTTATTCATATTTACAAATATTAATAATGATAGTTGGATAATATTGAATACAATTTATTTCCAAATAAATATAGAAATTAAAATCTTACGTAAGAAAAATATTTTATTGATTTAATGGATTTATTATCTAATATTTCATTTGAGATAATATTTACATGAACAAATATTAGTAGAATAATAATATTGGAGTTCTTTTAATATATGTTAACTACCCTCAAAAATATTTAATTTATAAAAGAAACACCTTATATAATTTCTAAATGGTAAATTTATTCAATAAGTGAATATTAATACTTATTTGAAGTATAAGGGGGATTCCATTTATGTATCTACTCTAATAATATTTTTTATAAAACTTATATATTATAAAAACATGGAATTATATAGTATGAAATATAACATAAAGAGATCCATCAAAAATAAGAAATATATTAGTGATTCGAAGTTTCAAAGGAATTTTTTCAAATAAAATAAAAAAAATAATATTATTGACTCATGTAATTAATAAAAAATGGTTTTATAATGAGTTTGAGATGACATGGTCTATTTTGAGGACATATGTGGTTAAGAATTTCATTTCTGAGTTATCATTGGATAGGCTGAAAATTTTTATTATGAACTACTTCTTAATTGAATCTAATAAAATTTTACCTAATCCACTAATTTTTTTGGGTTAAATAGGAAATATAAGAGAGGTATTGGTTTCCGATGTCATGATGATAGTATATAAATTTAATATATTTTTTAGAAGAATAATAAAACAATTATAGTGAGGAATATTCAATCTATGATATTAAATAATAAATGATTTATTATGATGGAAGGGAAATGATTCCATTATTGAAATGAATTACTTTGGAGACTTAATTTCCCCAAATTCATAATTGATTTTAAAAAACTCCTTAGATGGTCCACATTTATAATTAATTCAATTTAATAAAGTCAATTTTTTTGTTTACATGACTCCAACTAGTTAATAAACATTTATTGTTAATATTTAAAGAATTAAAAAATTAAATGAGTATTGTTATTGATAAATTAATTCATAAATTACTTGTTAATAGATGTTTCTATAGAGAAATTATTATAAAATAGTATAACATGTATGGATGATTTAAATCATATAAAATTTTACAGGTATTTTCATTTCATTTATATCCTATGAGAGAGTATAATTTTCAAGTAAAAATTTAATTTTTTTTGAATAAAAAGAGATATTTTATACACATAGTTTATGGACATATCAAATATTTGAAATATACTTTTAAAATGTAAAGATTTATTTTTATTGTATAGAATTATTTTGATTTCTAGTCAAAATATAGGAAAAATAGTTCCCATCACCCCATTATTTAAATTTTTAATAAATTCATATCTTGATTTTATGATATTTCTATACCATAATTTTATAATGGATATACTTATAACAAATATTTTATTCTTCCTATAATAAGAGTAAATGTAATTTTACTTCTGAAATTGTATTTCTACCAAAAATATATTTTTAGATAATATAATTTAAATGAATCAGGTGAGAGTACTTTAATCTTTAGGAAGTTATAAAATATTTAAAATAAAAATTATACCATTATAAATACTGAAATTGATTTGGATATATAAATAAAATATTATCTTATTGTTCGAATTTTATTTTTCCTTATTGTGCGTAATTTAAAATAACGAATTAATTTTTACTAATCATTTCATGCATTATCCAATTTTACCTTGATTTTTTTATATATCCTTTTACAAAATATAATGATGAATAATAATTCAGATATAATTTTAAAATAGTTGGTCATAAGGATAATTAATCTTAATATAAAAAATATCCAAATAAAAACTCTAAAAGGTTTTTATCGTACTAAAAGTGTTCATTTTAGATGTAATTTATCAATTGACTACATGGTAATGTTGATGGTGTCACATATTTAAGGCTAAATGTGTTATATATAACATAATAAGTTTAAAAAAATAATAAAATGTATCTAATAATTTTTAAATCACGTTTAAAGTATAATATATGGTTGGAATAATTCTTATAAATATGATTTCTCTTTATTTTATTAAAATAAAAAAATAATGTACAAATTTAACATTTAATATAATTATATATGTAAATTATCATAAATTCTTGAGTGATGAAAATATTTTGAAAGTATAGTGGTAATTGACAGCTAAAATAAAAAAATTTAGATTTTGTTTCATGGGGACATCAGGAAAAAGAATTGATTATGATGATATGTTTACATCATCATTATAAGTGCCTCGTATAAATTTTAAATAATAACTGAAGATGTAAAATATAATATTTTTGTTCTTGGTTACCCACATGAATATATTCCATGGAGTTCCATAAGAATTATCACATTCATATTTTATGTTCATATTTTAAAGATATACTCATTTCATGATCATAAAATTTTATATTACTTGTTTGAATTTATATTTTTATATTTAATTATATATTACAGTGAAGGCATGGATAATTAATGGTTTTTCATGACCTGTCCCTTGGGGATCGTTCCATGACTACCCCGAGACCTCCATCTATGGGCCAGGGGATGACGACTAGCACCAAAGGCGTAATTCCGTAAAACTGGGAAGGCATTGCCTTTATAAAGTGTAAACACACACATCAAAGCACACAACTAGATATGAAACACAAAGCAAACTTTATAACCAAAAGAAAGTGCTAAATGTAAAGGGGCTGGAATACAAGCCCGACAGGAAAGTACAAGTACAAGTGAAAATCAGGTACAATAGAAATAAGGTAAAATAACTGCTGGGTCATCCTCCAGAATTCCTACTTGAAGGGTAGGTACAGATAGCCTCCTCAGTACTCCACGTTCGTCAGTCTCCTCTGTGTACCGACTCGTCATAAGGTGCACCTCCAAGTACCGTCTAGTCCTGCTAGTCTCAGCCTCAGTCAGCACTGTTGTCGTCTGCATCCAACACAATGAGGTGTGGGCATAGCCCGTGCAGGGTTTGGTATAAGGATACTTAGTAGGGACCCTGAGACCCTCAGGGTCTCACAAACTCAAACAAGGATAACCACAAAGTATAAAATCAACAGACAACCCCACTTAGGTATATTCCCATACATATACCTATGTTATCAAATAATCCATCTCAATCATGAGGTCAACACAAAAGATACTGACTCAGCTCAACCGAGTTTCTTATTCACATTATCGAAACCACAGTTGCTAGACAACACCTCATCTATCGAGTACAGTGGGCCTGCCATGCCACCAAGGTGCTTCCCACTAACCTTGGACTGCTGAGGTACTCATCCTGTCGAGTACCGTGGGTCTGATGCATCACCAAGGCACTCCCCGGCGTGGGTCTGCCACGTCACCAAGGTTCTCCCCCTCATAGCCTGCTGAGGTAATCCTCCTATTGAGTATCGTGGGCCTGCCATGACACAAAGGTGCTCACCACTGCGGGTCTGCCGCAACACCATGATGCTCCTCGTAGGTCAAGTAGAGTCTCTCTGAGTCGAAACGGTGAGCAGTCGTCAGGTCTCATCCAGCTAATAGGTCATTTCACTACGCATGCTCATCTCCAGGAGGATCCGCTCCATGAGAAATTGGTCGACACTTCAACTATCACTGAGTACCATGAAGAAGTATCTCAAAGTTTCTCTACGTTATAGGGGTCTCAACGCAGTAGACGGCGCGTCAATCGGACGCCCGGTCTGTGAGTTATTAGATTTTAGTCATGGGGCCTAGTTAAATTCTTGCATGATCCAACCTGACCGTATCTCAACCATTCCTCAAACTCTAGTGGGGTATACTCAAAGGGACCGTCGCGATTGAAGAAAACAAGTGTCGCTGATGGTTCGTCAAGCAGTCATTCGGTGACAAATATATGTCCAAAAATTAAAGGTTCAGTAGTGGGACCGAGTCCGGTCTGACCCAGTCTGGGCCGACCCGGTCTGGGTCAACCCGGTATGACCTGTTGGGTTTGGACCAACACATTGGGTGGGCCAGCCTGTCAAGTTCGGCCTGGCCCGCTGGGCCCCGCCCAACCGGCTGCATGGGCGGTTCGGCCCGTCCTTGAGGCTGGTTTGGCCTGGAGCGCCTTGAGGGTGCGACCTGGCACGAATCGACACGGAGGGCGTGGTGGCGCCGATTCAGTGAGGGATCCATGAGGGGGGCCACGACTCAGGAAGCACAGGGCATGAAGGGTGCGCGGTGTTCGGCTAGGCGCATGGGAGGTGGCCGAGAAGGCAAGGAGCTGGCCGGGTAGGTCGGCGGGCATGCCGGCAGGGCACGACCCGACCAATAGGTGGTCGGGCAGGGCACCAGGCGGGCCGGCGGGCGACTGGGCAGGCCGGATGGGCGCGAGCTGGCACGAGGTAGTGGCTCGGATCTGCGACCGAAGGGGGGTCGACTGGGGCTATTTTGGCCGATGGTGGGGCGTGACTCTGCGGGGGTGGCGCAAATCACGGAGGCTGCGGGTAGTGAAGCCTTTGTCATTTCCACCATCATCGCCTCATTGGTTCATTGCCATTCCGAAGAATATCACAAAAGAGGTCGATGGAGGGAGTGAGGCCATGTTAGTTTAAACCGCATCCTCCATTATTAGGGTGATAACAATCAGTTCTTCAAGGTAGGATAACGGTGAATAACAACTCACCTGTCAATGGAAATATATCCTCATTCTTCATTTTGAATGAAATGAAGAACATGAGACATAAAACAAAGTAACCCCTACCTTGATTGTCTTGTTTGTTTATCATTGATGGAGTCACGTGGAAGAAGACAATGTTGTCTCCATTCTTCGCATACATCGCTCAGTTCAAATCCCCAGCTCGCACGACATTTATGGAAGACATTCCATGTTGGTTGGTGTACGGGGAAGAAGTTCGAAGAAGATCATTTTCAACGTTCTTCGTTAGAAGAACGCGTTCTTCATTGGAAGATGAGGTTCTTCATTGGAAAACTCTTTTTCTCCCATGATCTCCTCTACCCAAAAATAAAATATGTGCCAAATAATAGATTATAAAATATATTATTTCGTCGGAAATATTTCAAAAATAAAATCTAAACATTTGTTGGAACATTAAAATTAATGGCAGGATTTGGCCCCATTAATTGGGTGTGTTGGAAAAATTAATGTGGAAGAAGCTCAAGAGGATCCTCCACATTAAAAGGGGGGTTGCGTGGTTTTCCTCTCCTCTCATTTAAAAGGGGTGAGGTGGTCCATGACCCTAATATTCAAATTGGGAGGTTATGTGGTCTTGGGAGGTCCCCGCCACATTAATCATCACATGGTAGGTTGAGGCGTGGTGGTCCCCACCACCATAACCTCTCATGGGAGGTTATGGCATGGGGTTCCCCACTTCCAACCTTCACAAGGAGGTTATAGATCTAGGGGGAACCACCTCCAAACACCTAGATGGTAGCTCAAATAAATATAAATTGATGATCGCATTATTTTTTTATTTTCCACAAAAACACAAAATCTAACTTTTAATCTCGACCCACTACTATTGAAGTGATAGTCTTCTTAAGAGAATACTAGCACTATGAGTTCAATGGTGCCCTCAGATTTCAATTCCGAGCACCGTTTCAAAACTTATAAAAACCCTCTCATATGTTTACTCAACATACCCAAAGGAAACTTCTGAAATTGATTTCGGGCACACCAGTCCTCGGAATTATGAGCCGTAAATTTTGGCAGACTTGTTAAATTCTAATGTATTTATGGAAAAAATTAAATTCCACAGAATTTTAGGGACATTAAATTCTCCCTACATTAGGGCTTTACATCCTCATAAGATAATACTTGAACTACGGTAACTATAGGAATTACTGAGCACACATATGAGCCTCCCACTCCCATGTTCTCTCTTGGAGGTTCATGTGCTGCCAGCGAATGTGAACAAGTGGAATCGACCATCCATGATTGACCCCCTCCTATCGATCCTCAATCTCCATTGGAACCTCCATAAAAGTCATCCCATCATTGACGTCCATCTCTCCATGGTCGATGATGTGAAAAGGGGCGTGCATGTATCTCCTCAGCTGAGACACGTGGAAGACGTCGTGCACCCGGTGCAACTGAGGAGGAATAGGTAGGCGTTAAGACACATCACCAACTCTCCTCTAGAACTGAAAAGGTCTGATGATTCTTGGATATAACTTTCCGCCTCGGAAATGTCTCCATAAACCTCGTCGAGGTGATACCCGTAAAAAGACGTGGTCACCATCCTCGAATTCCAGAGGTGTCTGTCTTCTGTCAGCATATGACTTCTGGCTGCTCTATGAAGTCTTCAGCTGCTCTTGGATGATCTGCACCTTCTCTGTGGTAGCTCATACCATCTTTGTTCCCACTAGTGCTGTCTCCTTTGCGTGAGTTGATCACAAAGGTGATCTGAAAGGTCATCCATATAACGCCTCAAAAGGTTCTATCCCTATGGTGGAGTGGTAGTTGTTTTTGTATGCAAACTCCACCAAAGGTAAGTGGTCCTCGAACTCTGAGCTGGTGACAGAATGATCTGAGATCTATTTTTGAGAACCACCATCCTCCCTTCAACTGATCAAAGAGGATATCATTCCTCGGTAGTGGGTACTTGTTATTCACGGTCACCTAGTTTAGGTGACGGTAGTAGACACAAAGCCTCAAGCTCCCATCCACCTTCATGGAAAATTGAATCGGGGCTAACATGGGAGAAACATTAGGCCGGATGACTCCTTTTACATGCATGTCCTATAGCTGTACCCGCAGCTCGTGATGCTCCGCGTGAGCCATCCAATATGCTGGTGTAGATATTGGTGTTGTCCCGCGGTATAGGTCAATGTAAAAGTCCACCTCTCTACAAGGAGGTAGTCATGGAACATCACCCAGAAAAACATATGCATACTAGTCCCCCACTATAGGATAGCTTGAACTATCCACATCAACTGCTTTGAGGGTAAGGTAGGGGAACTGATGAGTGATCGGCTGCACCCTCCTCTGAGTAAGTCCGTTATGTGCTGAAAAGGATTCCTTCTGGCTGGTGAAGGTAAACCTGGTCCCATCCGTGTAGACACACCGCACATTGTTCCAAATATAGTCGATCTGAGAATTGACTATAGATAACCAGTGCACACCCAAAATGACGTTGTAAGGCCTCTCCACCGCTAATAGAAGATTCTAGCCGAAGCTCTCACCTCCTCGAGTAAGATCACACTGTCGGGACAAGTGCGTAATCATCGATTCTTCTCCCGTTGGAGTCTCTAGCCATATGGATTGAGCCAATGGCTCCGTCAGAATCTCTGAGCTCCGAACGAGGGTAGTGGAAATGAAAGAGTGATTGGAACTTGTGTCTATAATAACTGCAGCTAAGGTGGAATAGACACAGTTGGTACCTCATTTCATCTATGGAGCACAAGGATCATAGGCCTCAGCTACCTAGAGCTGAGCTCTCTCATGTCCACCTGCTCCCAGCGGTCGGGGTGGAACTTTTGGTGGTGGTGGCAGTAGTACCTTGAATCGTCGTCCATCTCCAGCTGCATGGCCATCTCCTCTTCCACGACTGCCTGCTCCCTGAAGACCACCTCGATTGAATCTTTTTCTCTACCTGGGCGGTCCTTTGACCGTCTGATGATCATCCAAACTATGGGTCAGACATTCACGAGCCATGTGACCCTGTTTTCCACATGAGAAACAGTACCCACTCCTGTCATGCATGTCTCTACCCCGGGTGCCCCACACACCTGATTCTGAGTCATGCAATCGTCCACCCATGGATCTGGTCCCTATGGACCTCTATGACATCTGTCTTATTTTATCTATAGAAGACACTTCTGTATGTCGACTACTGATGGGTCTCGCTGCTGGAGACTTTTCATCATGGAAAATCTCCACTAAGAGGGCTCGCTCTAACACCCCTGCCTATGTCGGGATGCTGAGTGTGATCATCGTAGCTCTGAATTCTCGCTTGAGTCCCTGATCTAATGTCCATACCCTAAATAATGGGTCCCATACAATATCAGTGGAGTAACATAATACGTCTATGATCCTCCCAGAGTACTGATCTATATTCATGCTGCCCTGCTACAGATGAAGTAGCTCATGTATTTGCAATGCATGTGGGGTGGCTAGGACACACTCCGCCCGAAACAGACTCTCAATGTTTTCCCCAAGAAGCGTCATCTCATCATAGACCTGAATCATCAAGATCCACCATCATCCCACTACTGCCTCTATACGGATGGCTGCAAGAATAACCATGAATTCGGTTGGTGTCCCTACCAGTCGGAAAACTATCACTACATACTCTAGACAATCCTCAAACGCCTATGGGTCCATCTCCCCCGGAATCTGGGTGGCCTCAAGCGCAAGAAATCGTGCAATGCTCTCAAGTGGTTTGCATCGTCAAATGTTGGGGCCGGTGGCATCGGTTTCCCAAAGGGAAGTAGTACTACTGGTTCCTTTGCTGATAAAGGTCCTTACACTGAGGCCTCATCAATCAGTGGTCTATCTGTGCGTACAACTCTCGGGACTCTCACTGGTGGTCCATTGGGAAGCATCCTGAACGAAACAGATGCAACAAAGTCAATGATTTATACCTGGTCAGTAGACCTAGTTGATCTGACATAATGAATACATTTGAAAAAACACATGTAATATCTGTTTTCGTGCACTATGTTGGAAATTAGTAGTTCGTGTCTGGGTGTATGGATATGTCGACCACTGAACAAACAGTGGACACCCTGAACTGAAAACCACACTCAGTACCCTTAACACTATTTCTTCACCGAAAATATTAGATTCCTAAGTTATGTGGTATAACCGACTCCTCTGATACCAATTTCTCATGACTCGTCCCTTGGGGGAAGTTCCATGACTACCCCAATCCCGCCTTCCATAGGCTAGGGACTGGCGACTAGTACCAAAGGAGTAATTACCTAAAACCAGGAAAGAATTTCCTTTATAATGTGTTAAAACAAACAAGAGAGTACACAGATGGATATGAAACACTAAGAAAATAGTATAAATAAAAGAACCACTAAAAGTAAAGGGGCCGGAATAAAATCCCAATAGGAAAGTATAAGTACAACTGAAAAACAAGTACAATAGAAGAAAGGTAAAACAGCTGTTGGGTCGTCCTTCAGAATTCCTACACGATGGGTAAGTACAAATAGCCTCCTCAGTACTCAATGTCCGTCAGTGTCCCCCGTGTACTGACTCATTGTAAGGTCCAACTCTGGATATCATCCAATCCTACCAGTCTCAGCCTCAGTCAGCGTCGTATGTCGTCTGCATCCCACACAATGAGGTGCAGGCATAACCCATGTAGGGGTGAGTATAACGATACTCTGTACGGACCCTTAGACCCTCAAGGTCTCACAAAATCTAACAAGGATAAACACCAAGTATAAAATAAACAGATAACCCCAATTAGGTAGATTCCCATACAAATACCTTAGTTATCATGTAATCAATATCAATCATGAGGTAAACACAAAATATACTGACTCAGCTCAACCAGGATTTTTATTCACATTATCGAAAGCACGGTTACTGGAGAACTTCTCCTATGTCAAGTACAGTGGGTCTACCATGACACCAAGGTGCTACCCACAAACCTTGGACTACTGAGGTACTCCTCCTATCGAGTACCATGGTTCTGCTGTGTCACCAAGGCCCTCCCGACCGTGGGTCTACCATGTCACCAAGGCACTCCCCCTCATAGCCTACTGAGGTACTCCTCCTGCCGAGTACCGTGAGTCTACTGCGACACATAGGCCCTCCCCATTGCGGATCTACCACGACACCATAGTGTTCCCCGCTAGGCTAGTAGAGTCAATCTGAGTCAAAGCGGTCAGCAGTCGTCAGGTCTCAGCCAACTTCTATGTCTCTGCACTGCGCATGCTCGTCTCTAAGAGGATCCGCTTCACGAGCTACTAGTAGATACTCCAACTGTCCCGAAGTTCCATGAAGATGTATCTTAAAGGTATTCCACATCATAGGGGTCTCAATGCAATAGACAATGCGTCAATCAGATGCCTGGTCTGTGAGTTATTAGCCTTTTATTTTCCAGGGGCCCGGTTGGATTCGTGCACGATCCACCATTATCGTATTTCAACTTTACCCTGAACTCCAGTGGGGTATAATCAAAGGGAACATTGCGCTCTATTAAAAATAGGACCACTGAAGGTTCTCCAAATGGTCATCCGATTCCAAAGATATGGCAAAAGAATGTAAAGGGTCAGTAGTGGGCCCGGGTCCGGTCCGACCCAGTCGGACCCTGTCTAGGCTAGCCAAGTCTGAGGAACCCGGTCAGACCTATAGGGTTTGGCCTGGCCAATGGGTGGTACAACTTGTTAGGTTCATCCCGGCCCACTGGGCCCAGCCTAGCAGGCAACATGGGTGGTTCGGCCTGGGCTCGAGGCCGGTTCAGGATAGAGCGCCACGAGCGTGCAGCTCGGCCCGGAGGGCGCGACCACGGCAGTTTGGCCAGGGCACTATGATGGGGGTCGTGGCATGGGTGGAATGGGGCACACGTGGTGTGAGGGATATGGTGGGCACACGTGAGGCAGCCTGGAAGGCTAGGAGGAGGCCGGGGATGCCGGCAGGCAGGCCGACGTGGCACGACTAGGCCGGTCGACGCCCGGGAAGGGCGCGGTGAGGCCTGTAGGCGGGCGGCCAGGGGGACAGTAGTTCTGGTGGGGGGATGGGAAGGGTGCGACATGGCTAACAGGTGTCCGCGTAGGGTGCCTGGCGGGCCGGCGGGTGGCCGGGCAGGCCGGCAGGCGGGCCGGCTCGAGGCAGCGGCTCGGCTTTGCGAGTAGTGCAGTTGGCCGGGGCTCGGGAGGGGCCGGTTCGGCTGGTGGCGGTGCCGGATTCCATGGGGGCAACATAGATAATGGAGGTTGCGGGTGGCGTGGACTTTGACTTCGCCACCTTCTTCGCCTTGTTTATTTATTTCCATGCCGAAGAATATCAAAAAAAATCAACAAAAGGAGTCGGGCCATGTTAGTTTGGCCTGCACCCTCTTTGATTAGGGTGATAACAATCGCTTCATCATGGTAGGAGAACGATGAATAACAACTCATCCGTTAAAGGAAACATATCCTAATTCATTTTTTAGAAAGAAAATAAGAACTTGGCACATAAAAGAAAACAACCCCTACCTTAATCATCTTGATCGTTGGTCGTCGACGGAGTCGCGGTGAAGAAGACGGTGTTGTTGCCATTCGTCACATCTGCCACACACTTCCAATCCCGAGCCCGCACGTCATTTGTAAATGACGCTCTACGTCGGTAGGTGTCCAGGAAGAAGTTATAAGAAGATCGTTTCCGGCATTCTTCGTTGGAAGAATGCGTTCTTCATTGGAAGATTAGTTTCTTTATTGGAGAACTCCTTTTCTACCAAGCTCTCCACTCCCTAGAATGAACGTTGTGTCTAATAATATATTATACAATCTACTATTTTGTTGGAAAGATTTCAAAAAGAGAAACTAAAAATTTCTTGGCACATTAAAATTAATTGGAGGATTTGGCCCCATTAATTTGGTGTGTGGGAAACTTTAATGTGGATGAAGCTCAAGAGGATCCTCCACATTAAAGAGGGGGGTTGAGAGGATTTCCTCTCCTCTCATTTAATATAGGTCGGTTGGTCCCTACCCCTAATATTCAAATTGGGAGGTTATGTGGTCTCAGGTGGTCCCCACAACATTAATCCTCACATGAGAGGTTGAGGTGGGGTTGTCCCCCTGACCATAACCTCTCATGGGAGGTTATGGCCTGGTGGTCCCCACTTTCAACCCCCTCAATGAGTTTATAGATCCAGTGGGATCCACCTGAAAACACCCACATTGTGCCTCAAATAAAAATAATGTGAAAATCACTTTATTTTATTATTTTCCACAAAAACCCAAATACTAACTTTTAATCTCGACCCACTACTATCGAAGTGATAGTATTCTTAAGTGAATACCAGTGATGGGTGTTTAGAAGAGCCCTCGTGTTTCAATTTCGAGAACTGGTTCAAATGTTATAAATAAACTCACTCGTACCATTACTGAACGTACCAGAACAAAACATTAGAAATTGATTCTGGGCACATCGGGCCTCAGAATCATGCGCCGTAAATTTTTGCAGACTTGTAATATTCCGGTGTATTTATGAAAAAAAATCCATGGAATTTCTGGGTATTTACATGGGTGGTAAGGTATGTTTTTGATAATTTTTTTGGAATTTAATAAAATAAACGAGATGTATATATCTATAAATTTTGTATTACATAAAAAACCATGATTGAGAACTAATAAGTTTGTTTATGGATAAAACATGATAAGTGACATGGGAGATGATTTTCAATTATGGTTAATGTTATAGGGTATACTCATCTACTTAGATTAATTACATGATACTGGTTTATCATTCAAAAACATTCCTTACTTAGAGAATTGATAATATGTGACTCTTCCTATATGAAATTGAACTACATTATGTCTCATTCATATATTATTAGTTGAAAAAATTTATTATATTATAATTTATGATGTACAAAATATAATTTTTAGACTAATGTATAGAGATCATATGTTTGATGAAAATCATTCTCTATCAATTTTTGAGTAATAAAAAAAATAATTATAAGTGTAAACTCTTATTTTAAAATTATATTTTTAATAATTTATAATTATTAACATAGCTAATTTTTTTTTTCACATTTTGGATAGGTTAATATATATTTTATTTTGTTGTAATATGGTATAAGAAATATTTAAGAGACCAATAATTGAATTTGAAAATGGACTCATAAGGGATATTGAATTTTATTTTTGAATGTGATTTCAAATTATGCAACATATAATGTGATATAATGTGGAAATTCCTTTTTTAATTTATCCTTTTGTGAAATTGATATATTCAATAGAACATTTTTTACTAAACTGATATCACATTGTGATATTCATAGTTACATAGTTTATGATATTGAAAATCTAGACCCATAAATACCCACGATGTAATGGTTGTGTGGATAAAATTACAGAGATAAATCATCATTAATTATATAATAATTATTCACAATGATATTGGTTTTCAATTACATTTTTAATTTATGATATCCAATTAATTTTACAATATTTTTACATTTTAAATGTTTAATTAATGATTGGAGGAAATTTGTAGAGCCTTTATAATCTAGTTTCATTATTTTAGTATTTGAATCATTTTATATGGTGGAACATATCATTGGTAAAAAATAAATAATTTTTGTTAGAAACATGATTTATATTTTAGGGACAAAACCAATGAATATGAATGGAATCCCAAACATGAATAATTTATGTATCCATCAAATAAAAATTACCACAATTAAAGGGTATTTATTTATATTATCATCTTTTATCATTATATTATTTCATCTAATGTAGTGAAGAGATAATTTTCCAAAAAAAATATATTTCTAGAATCAATTGATACCATTAGAGGAATGGGGTTTTTGGCTGGAATTGATGGATCTCCTACAAAATCATGTTAATGAATAGATTTATCTAATTATATATTAAAATATATGTATATTCATTATTTTTTGAATTCAATTCAAATAAACTAGGGTTGGACACTGTGGAAAAAAATTAGAAGATATTTTCATTATATTTTAATTAAACTACCCACATTAAATCTTATTATTTACATTGTTGGACAAAGGGTGGCCACTCATATCAGAACATGATTTAAATATAAGATAATGTCATAATTTTTTGGAAAATAACTTATATTAAATAACCTTAATAATATAATGATACTTACTATAAAGATAAAATCAACACTAATTGAAATAATGGATTATAAATATCATATCAAATTTTCCATGGTTATTTATCAGGAAATAAACGGTCAATGAATTTCTCAACAAATTACATCATAGTATAGAAAATGATTTAATAAAAATTTAATATTATATCTTAATATAAAATAGAAATGAATAAATTTTGAGGATATATAACATTAGACCTTTATATAACATATATTTTTAAAAATAGAAGAAAAATATTTAAAAAACTATTTCATTTATGAATAACATAAGACTTTTATATTATACAATCATTCAATAATGTTAACCATGTTGAAAAAGGATGATATTAGGTTAATGAATATGTAATATGTGTGATATAATGATTTATGGAATAATAAAAATATATAGTATATATAATTTATGTTATCTTGTAAGTGTAATTATTATGAATAGGTTCTTAATATTCCAGGTTATACAATTAACTATAATTTTATTCTTAATTCCTTTTAATGAAATGCACCATTTAATATCATTATTTATACAGAACACTGAACTGAAAAGAAAACGACATAGATTAATAAAATTAAATTATAAAATATTATAGATTTATTATAACTGGTAAATTGGAATGTATCAATAGAATAAAATTTAATCTGAAAACTATATAAAAATGTATATCAATACATCAATCATTTCCTTTTTTAATCAAAATACTTCTAGTTTCCACAATTGAATTTCATTTATAAAAAATATTTACTATGAAATAGAGAACATTAATTCGATAAAAGTAATATTATTTTTAATTCCACATATCTAAATTAGAAAAGATAGTATTTTTTATTTATATGAAATAATTGTTTATTTAGAGAATAGTGAAACTATTATTTTTACTAAAACCATTGTTTTTTGTACTATATCATTAAATAATTATAACATAGAAAATTATGAATCATTTTAATGATGAAATATTTATTTATAGTGTGGAATTATTCATCTAAAAATAATTGGTTGATTTTTTATTACACATTTTTAAAATTTTGAAAATTATGCAATAATAGAAATAGTTTTTGGATGATAACATTTGTTTATAATATCACTTGGTGAAATTAGGTTTTGTATTTATATTAATTTAATTTGAATAAAAACTTAAAAAATAATATATAAAATTACATTAAAATAAAAAATAATTAATTTTTTTATAAGCATACTAATTTTTCTTTAATATATTCTTTTTTTAAATAGAGTGTGTAATGTGGTACATGACATATAGTAATATTTAATATTTATAACAAAAAAATATCATTTTATTTAATATAATAAATATTTTTAAATATTATCTAAAAATTATTAAATAATTATCAATTTATTTTTTTCTATTAAAATTAATTTACACCAGTTAAAATTTATTACCACAGTAAAAACCAAAAAATGTTAATGTGAAAAAATTAATAGTAAAATACATAAAGATAATGTAAAAACATATATTCAAATATATTTTAATGTGATTATAAAACATTCCCCTATTACTTCTATATTGATTTATATTGATGGAATCATTTCACCCTTTAATAGTGAATTTTCCATTTATATATTTTAAAAATATGAATCCCTTCACTTATAAAAGGTTTCTTCACTATTCCACTTCTCATCAAAGACAATGCACCATATTAAATAAAACATACCCAAAACCCTCCCCAGAATTCAATTAAAATTTATAGTTGTTATTTAGTCCTCAAATACCATTGTCCAACGACTTTATCCTTATGAAAAATGTTGTTTTCCCTGGAGTAAGAAAAATAATAATAATTTCTCCACTTAGATTAAAATTCGTTTTTTTATTTCTATACATTATTTAGATTGACATTATCCATTATATTATAAATATTTAATTAATATTTATATAATTAAATGTTATTATGAATATAATTAAATATATAACTCCCTATTTCAATTTAATTAAGAAAAAATAAAAATCCATCATGGATATGTGTGAACTATCACCTCCATGAATGAAATTCATGAATCCTCATCACTTCCATGAATTATTTGTTAAAGGGTTGTATTTTATAGATTAAAATTATTTTTATAACATTATTTATAGTTTAACATTATTAGAAACTACCTTCTGTTATCCAATTTAATGGAAAATGAATACACATTTGTGCGTACATGTTGACTACCACATCCACAAAAGTGATATATTTTTATTTTCACTCTAGTAATTTATAATGGATTAAAAACTATAAAAATATGGTTAAAAACATTGATGAAATAATAATTAATTAATTATAATTATTTTATAATGATGTAATTTCAAAATAATCACTTACATAACCATAATAATAGTAAGATTATAACTTATTCATTATTTAGGTCGCCTTAACCAACTATTTGGGAAAAAAACAATTTATATCATTAACATATATAGAAGAAGAAATACTGGAATTATAGTAAATTATGGATCAAATTATTTTTTCATAGAATTCAATTTCTATAATTATTTTTATATTTATTAAAATGTCAACATTCTTCATAAAAATTTACCAAAAAAAGCAAGTCATAGGTTCTATTTATCATTAATTGTAACTAAAAACTTTTGGAATGAAATTAAAATAGTCTAAATATATATATACGAATGTTTAATGTTCCTTTACATTTTTCATAAGGATTAATTATTAATCTCTAAATAAGAATTATTTAAACCATTATAAATCTATTTTTAAATATGATAATGAATTAAAAAAAATTTGATGATGACAAAAAAATATGAAAAAACATTTGTAATAAATATTTTTAAATGAATATTTAATTATTTTAATAGTATAAACAAGGTTCCTAATTAGGGGATTAAGATAGTTTCCTTATTATATAGGAGGATAAATCCCTTCCATGAAATTTTTTAATTAAGGTATCTGTATTTCATCATAGTTTCTTTCTTTGAGAAATGTTTTGTTTATATTAAAAAATTTAAAATGTATTTATTCACAATATTGAAAATATAATATCAAGAATTTTTTTTTTCAATATATATAAAGTTCAATTTTGTTCCTTCTCCTTTTATAGGGGTTTTATTAACATGTTTCTTATATTATAAATGGTGTTGATATCCCAAAAATTTCGTTCATTGACATAAATATTTCAAATTGATCATATTTCATCCATGGATGGAATTTTATAAAATTATATTATATTATATTATAATTTATCTAACTCTATATGAAAAAAATATTTTTTAATTTAAATATCAATATATGGTGATCTTATTTTCCATTAAAGTATAATACTAATAAGATTAATTCCCATTATCTTTTGTAATTATATTTCATAGTTTTCCATTTTTATTTCAATCCAATTTTATCATTTGTATATGAAAATATGTTTTTTATCCCTATTTTTCGTAATCATTTTCTTATATTCACATAAATAATAATTTATATTAATTATTTTATGATGAATTTTTTAGAACAAATAATATTAAAATATTTAAAGGTTTTCAAATAATGATCGTATGTTTAATATTTCATTACAAATTCACATTAATGAACTTTATATAATTTAAAATGTCCATTATTCAATATATATTTTAAATTGAAATTATTGAAAATAATTCGATTCTTCTTTTTGAATATAAATTTTAAATGTGACCCGTAAATTTATCTTTTATGAGTATGGGGAAATGATTTTCTAAAAAAAATAATATTTACTCTCAACAAATTGGAATTATTATTTAGGAAACATTCATTCCAGGTTTTAAAATGGTTTTACAAAATATTTTATATCTTGAATATTTTTTTAAATTAAGGGATATATTAAATACTTTTCAAAAAGAAAAATATTATTTGAAAAATAAATTATTGATTTTAAATGTCAATTCAATGTGTTTTGTTTTATGAAATAACTCTTTAGTGATTATGTTCTTACTAATGGAATGATTGAAAAATAATATTTCTATTATAACCATTTTCTAAAAAAATCCATTAGTTTTGTAGGATTTTATTATTAATGTAAATGTATTTTAGTTTAAATAAAATATTTTTTTTGTATTTTTTTATTCCTATAAAGAAAATTGTATTTCCCTTCATTTTTAAAAATATTTTACCAATAATCATAATAAAATTGTTATTATCATTGAAAATTTCATTAATTCTCCATAAATTACACTAATGAAATATATAATCCTCCTTAAAAATTATTTATCATGAAACATTTTGAAATCATCTAGGATTTATTTTTGAAACCCATTACATTTCATCAGGTAATGTTTGTGATGATAACAAATCTATGTTTTTATGAACTTGTGGCACATATATGTTTGGTTTTTAAATAATCTATGATTGTGATATATATATTTAATTCCAATTAATTGGTTAAAACATTATATCTAATGGGATAATTGGAAATTATTTTGGATTCACAATCCACTAAGGGAAAATAGTAAGTAATGCAGAATCCACCAAGAGAAATTGGTATGTGAATAATGATCCACCATGGGAAATAGATAGTGATTCCCAATTATCTATTGGAAATTTTCCGTGAAACCTGATAAATTAAGGTAAATAAGTTATGACTATCAATGCACTATTTTATAATTCATATAAAATGTTTTCCAGCATTTCATGTTTTTATACATACTTATGTATTTATGGATAATGTGTTATACTCTTGGTTATATCATGGTATGTATTCTAAATTTAATTTTTAAGGATCATGAATTTTATCCCATACCAACATGAATATATTTTTTTCACTTATGTTTATCATTCGTTAACTGTTATGATGAAATTTCTAGGAGTATTATCTCATTCATTTCATATGTTTATATTACTCATGCTATATGTAGACGAGAGTCTATTGTGGATCAACTGTTGAGACATATTCAATAGTATTGTAAATATATAATGCAATTGAGATGGTGCCTAAAGACTCAAACCCATTAATTATTGGTATTGTGTGGCAATTTTAGATATTTCAAGAATAAATTATTACAATAAATTTATGTGTATTTTGAGATATCTCATGCTATATCAATTCTATCATTTCATGAATTTTCTTTTAGTGCTTGATTTGGGACTATTTTTAGATGTTGGACCATTGGTATTGTTAAAATTATTTTGTATTAGGGAAGGATTTATCTATTTTTGATGAATGGATTACTTCTTTTGTGGTATATTATAACCTAACAAAACCGAATACCCTTGGGATATGTCTATGTGTCAAGTCGATATATAGGATAACATCGCAAAAATTGGGTAATTTTTTTATAATATCATTTTCCATTGAAACTAAATCCTTATATGGATAATGGAATGTGAATATGGTTGTTTTATACATGATCTTTTGGGAAATTTCATAGGAAAATTGTGGTAGGTAATAAACTATATCTTTATTAAATAAAATATGACTGGAAATAAGTCTACATAGATAGATATACAATCATAGAGGATATTATTTGTTTTACCATTTTCTTATTAAATTAATTATGAATTATTTATTTAATGTTAAGATATTAGGTAATAAATTTCTCTCATGGAAGGATTGCTTTAAAACCATTTAAAGGGGAGAAATTTCCATAAATATCCACAAGATCATCAATGATAGTATGATAGGAAAATTTACGTGGAATATTCTGACCTCTTATGACCTTTGTACTAATTTCTTACCAAGAAGATTCAGTAGAAATATGTTGGATGGTTGTCAATATTACCTTGTTTCATAGGTTTGGTCTTCAGATACACATTATCTTAATAATCTCCTGAAGAATACAAATTTTATAGTGTCCAAGAACTCCGATATGAATAGTTGGATCACTTATTGCATTGATAAGGAACTCAATGATAATATGGTCAACCCTCCTAATAAAAAAATTAAAATTGGTGATTTAATGGTGTCATATTATATTATTTATTTTGTTCTCTTGTAGGTCAAGGTGACAGTTCAATAGTATTCGTTTATGGATGTGGATACCCATGTTTGGACCCCACATACTAATGTGAAATTCAATGAAAACGAGTAATTCAAGTGGAAGAGAAAGAGCTAAAATGTAATACCTTGATGGATGTCAAAATTCAATGTGCACATCATTAAACCATTGAGATACATAGTTTTAAGGATGATTTGGAAAAACAGATTTCCAATACAATATAAATTGATGAAATCTAGAGAGTATATTATATCAGAACGCTACCTCTATCTACAGGATGAAGAATCTATACATCACATTTTTACCAACTCTTCTTTTTCTCGAGCTCTATAGAATTATGAAGGCTAGGTCATTATCCTTGATATTGGTGAAGGATGGCTACATAATGATCTCTTAAATTTCACCTGAAAATCTAGAAACTACAAGCTGTTGTAAGACATTCTATTTGTAGTGTCCAATTCCATACTCACTTCTAATTAGAATGCGTAGAATCGTTGCATTTTTAGGTGTCAGGTTTTATACATTAATTGTAAAATTATTTACATGCACAGATAGATTTTTAATGTGGAAGTAGTATCATCAAGATAAAATCACAATACTGTGATGTATCTGAAAATCCTACAAATTCTAGTATGGAAGGAAGACCAAATAAACCTCAGTTTCTAAATATCTATGATGGATTCATTTTATTTCCCTTTCGATTAAATTTAATGATGATGGTGAAGCCAGTAGCATGCCAGGACCATAAGTTTTTGGAGGTATTTTTAGAACACCTCATGGATTTGATAATTGATTGTATATCACTATATTAGAATTGGAAGTGGTTTTGATGCTTTGTTATGGGTGCTGATTCATGCCATTAAGAATGATGTTTATCACAATTGGACTGCGCTATGGCTTGAATCTAACTTTGAAATTGTTTTCATTTCTATTAAGGCATGAACCAAGAATGTTACATGTATGATTCTTCCATTTTGGATTGATTTTATTAGTCATTCCACTAACCTCAACCTGAATGTTTCTCAAGCATATATGGAAGCAAATAAATCAGTATATTCTTTGTCCAAAATTGATCTCATGAAAAAAATAATGTTTGCGTCATTCATATCTAAAATTTTTTGTTCACCATTGTTAGATGATGGCATACATGGATTGGTTCACTTCTGACATTGTAATATCCTTTGTAATTCATGGATCTGTATGTTTTGTTTTAAATTTACAATTTATGGGCTCAATTTCTTGGATCCTAGATCGTCATGTTATGAAATAAAATTTTAATGAACCAATCCTAAGGAACACTATATTGAGAAATTGTAATTTAGGTTGAATCAAAATCTAATGTAATGGTTTCAAAGTGATAGAAATTTTGTGGTTTTTGTTTTCATGGTATTTTTTTATCATAATTCCCTTATGAGGTTAATTTTCCATCACCCACATTAACACATTGTAGTTTTAGTAATGAATGGGGGTTGGATAAACCACATTATAAATGAATTCCAAAGGGTGTGAAGATATTTTCCTATTGAATAACCAAATGAGATAAGATATATTCTGAGATTTTTTGTTGTTACATCTAATCAGCTATCATGATTTTTTTATTAACAACATAGACATTTTTGAACTTTCAAACTCTCAATGGACGATAATGATCGAATCTTATTGATATTCACGTAATAGAGATTATGGGCGAAAGATGATTAAATTTCCTATGAGTGAAATATGTAGTAATAATCATTTTGTTTAATATATTAAAAATCATGAAGGTGCTTTGAGTGTGTAAAAACAAGGAACAATAGGAAAAAATTGAGGAAAATTGATAATTCCATTTTAATAATCAAATGGATATAATATTCTTCATTATGAACCAAGGAAATTTTAATGTGTTTAATGTGGCCAAGATTTGAATTTTTTATGTGAATTCCTGAATCAAGGGCCAAAAAGGATAATAGTTTTTTGAGATTCCAATTACTAATGGAAAAATGTATAGGATGGGAAACCGAAATTATTAATGTGAGTTTCCAAAAATAATGTAGTTAGATAAATACTAATCATCCACTTAATAACTATGAAGGTAAAATTTTATTCTGGTTCAATCCACTCAATATACCTTGAATAATTTCTATGTACAAAGAATCACCAAATCTATTACTCTATTCCAAATTAATAATAAAATTCTAAAGTTATAAGATGATTGTATCTTATATATGATCATATGATAAATTATTTTGAGAAAATACAATCATCCATATTATATATGAATTGTTGGTGTTCAATGGGTAACCTCTAAGATGTAAAGACCCGTAAAATTAAAGGGAAATTTTTTCTTAATTTTCTTTGGGATTTTACAAGAACACAGTTTCTGACGGCATCTGATTCCGAGGCCCGGTGAGCCGAAAATCAATTTCTGAAGTATATCTCGGGCACGTTAAGTGAACGAACGAGCGTATTTTTCTATCTTTTGAACCGGTACTCGGAATTGAAATCCGAGGACACCGATGAACTCGTAGCGCCGGTATTTGCTTAAGAGGACTTTTACCGTAGGTGCGTTTTCTTGGGAGAAGAAGTTAATTTTTGGGGTTTAAGGAAGAAATAAATAAAATTGTGAACAATTTTATTTTTGTTAACCAAGGGAGATAAATTCTACCGTGGGAAGTTGTTGGTGGGACCCACGACCACCCAACTACCCATGTGTGGATATATGGGAGGTGGGGGCCACACGAGACCCTAACCCCCCTTGATCTTCCCATAACCCCCTTGACCTCCCATAACTCACTTCCCTCTTAAATTTTGTAACTCCACTTTAACTTATGTGACTCTTCCTCTTCCCTCTTCCTCTTTCACTTTAAACTTTTTCCAAACTACTTTTTCAATTAATGAATTAAGTTATTCAAATTTTGAATGGCTTGGAAGATTAATTAAAATAAGGTGGATTCTTATTTTAATAGGTTGGCATTTTTTTAGTGGGTAGAACCCTCTTGAGAGAGATCTTTGTGAAGGAAGAGTGGTTTTCCTCCATCGTTGAAGAACACCGAAACCTCTGGCGAGGAAAGACACACCCTTCCACGAAGAACGACGACACACCCTCTATCCTCTTCTTCATGCGACTAGAGAGGAGACATCAATTCTTATTCGGGTGCACTTCTACAAGGATGGAAGTTATGAACACTAATGACCGTCGTCACTCTCTTTTCCTTCTTCGCAACGCCGTTCTACCGCGACGTTTGACTTCCGCGACTCAATGACGTGCGACGTGCAATTCCGCGACGAACCTTTGTTCAACATTTTCTTTGAGGTAGGGGAATTTATTTGGTGTTCTCTTATATTTTGAGAATAGAACGATGAGAGTGGACCAAAAATTTTCAGGTTGATCCGCGGATCGTTCGTTCATGCGGGTTGATGTTGCGGTTTATTGTTTTTGCCCGTGAATTATTTCTTTTCCGTACGTTGAATTTTTGTTGTTGGCCTCTTGCTATCATTATAACGGGAGGAGGTCGGACCACACAAACACGGCCGACCCTCCTCCCCCTTATTGTTGATTATTTTTTGGCTCGAACGAAGGCGGCGCGGTGCAATGACACCATGCGGAATCATGGAGAAATACGGCAAGGATGCGTGGCGCCGTCGCGCCGTGCCGTTGAGGCCGAACGAAACCGCGGCCAGTGTCAGGGCCGCGGAGGAAATTCGAAGACTCCGCTGGTTGAACGTTGAGCGTGGATTGATGGGTGATGATGAACGGGGGCACAAAGTCTTTTTGAAGCCTCCTCAGGGAAGGTTGGGTCCCAGGAGGATCGTTGGCGAAGGCGGTGAGAAAAACGAACCACCAGAGCGCGTCCGGTGGTCCGCGGAAGACTCCGCCGGCGCGCCGCCGGGGAGGTTCGCTGGTCCCGTGACCGTGCGAGACCGAGGGAGGTGGTACGAGGCACTCATCCGCGTCTGTTGGCAAGGAGTGGCCCCCTGTGGGGCAGCGGTTACAAACATGCGGGGGGCACCCCCCCCCCCCCCCCCCGCGTCTCAACGCCTGACCATTCGGCCGAGCCTTCTGGCCAGCGCGCCGCGCGGGCAAGCCAGGCCGCTAGGCCAGGCCGCGCCTAGGCCGAGGCAGGCCGCGCCGCGCCCAAGCGATCCGTACCTGGACCCAAGTCGGGTCGACCCGGTTCGGGCCGACCTAGGGGGTACCGGGCCGGGTCGGACCGGGCCCGAACCCCCTAATACCATAATTTTCGGTATGTTTCCGATGACATGGGATACAGACCTCCGATCGACACACCTTCAGTTGCGTAGGGATCCTTGGATCGAGACGGTCGTTTCGGTATTTTGCACTCAAGGTTTCGAAGAACTTTGAGTACAACCGGGTTCGTTCGGATACGAAACCAACCGGGCCCTCGGAGCGGAAAGACTTATATGCTGAGCTCCGGATGTCCGATTGACGTGCCGTCGACTTTGCTGGTTTCCTCTTGATGGGACGGAACTTTTGGAATACTTCGCCTAAGTTTTGGTTGCAGTTGGATAGTGGCCGGGTAGGATTGTAACCGAAATCCAACCGGGCCCCTAGAACGAAAAAGCTGATAACTTTCAGACTGGATGTCCGTTTGATGAACCGTCAGTGACGTTGGTGATCACGTTGAGGAACGGTCCCTATGAGTATAACCTATGAGTGTTCAGGGTACAGCTGAGATACGGCCGGGTTAGTTCGCACACGAAACCAACCGGGCCCCTAGGACGGAAAGGCTAATAACTCATAGACCGGGCGTCCGATTGACGCGCCGTCTGTTATGTTGAGACCCCTATGACGAGACGGTCCTTTGAGATACTTCTTCATGGGACATTGAGAAACATGGAGTATTGAACTGTATCTCGTGGAGTGGACCATCCCAGAGACGAGCGTACGGAGTTCGAAGACTGTGTACCTGGCTGAGACCTGAAGAATGTTTTTCCGATTCGAGTCGGAGTGACTTGTATAGCCCAGTGGGGAGCACTACTATGTTTGGGTGGCGGACCCATGGTGGGGAGCACTACTATGTTTGGGTGGCAGACCCGCGGTACTCGATAGGAGGAGTACCTCTGTAGGCTATTAGGGGGTGTGCACTACTGTGTTTGGGTGGCATACCCTGGCGGGAAGAACTACTGTGTTTGGGTGGCTAACCCGCGGTACTTGACAAGAGGAGTACCTCAGAAGTCTTAGGTTAGTGAGACGTACCTCAGAGTCATGACATGACCACTGTACACTCCAAAGATAGGGCTCTTCAGCAGTTACGGTTTCGATAATGAAAATCCTGGTTTGAGCTGAGTCTACGACTTTTGTGTTTACCTCATGATTGAGATGGGTTACCTGATAACTTAGGTATATGTATGGGCATATACCTGGGTAGTGGTTATCCGTTTATTTCATAATATTTGTGTTTCCTCATGATTGAGATGGGTTATTTGATAAATTAGGTATATGTATGGGCATATACCTAAGTAGAGGTTATCTGTTGAGATCTTATTGTGGTTATCCTTGTTGGTTTTACTGAGACCTTGAGGGTCTCGGGGTCCCTATTGAGTATCGTTATACTCACCCCTGCACGGGCTATGCCCGCACCTCATTGTGTTAGATGTAGATGACAGACATCGTTGATAGAGGCCGAGTGTTCGAGGACTAGACGGTACCCGGAGGTGGACCTCATGATGAGTCAGTTTCCGGAGGTGGACTTCATGAAGAGAGCATAGAGGAGGCTATATGTACCTACCCTTCTGGTAGGATCCATTGTGGACGATCCAGGAGCTGCGCTATCTGTACCTACCCTTCAGGTAGGATCCGTGGTGGACGATCCAGGAGCTGCGCTATCTGTACCTACCCTTTATGTAGGATCCGAGGAGGACGACCCAGGATCGGCTACCTTTCTTCCAGCTGTTGTATTTTTCTGTTGTACTTTTTTTCAGTTGTAGCTGTACTTTCGATTGGGTTTGTATTCTGGCCCATTTAGTTTTCAGCACCTCCTTTTGTACTTAGTGTATTACTTTCGCTTGTACTCTGTGGTGTTTGTTTACTTTTATAAAGGCAATGCATTCCCAGTTATCGGGAATTACGCCTTTGGTTCTAGTTGCCAGCCCCTGGACTAAGGAAGGTGGGCTTGGGGTAGTCACGGCACGGGCCCCGAGGACGGGTCGTGACATAAGAGAATATATAAATTTATTTCTTATGTGTGTACATATGTTATTGGTTTTTTTAAATTATTTATGCTATTAAAAGGTGGTTTGAGTCAATATTTTTGAATTTTAGATAAAATTCTTCCTTCAAAATGACTTATGGTAACACCTTTGGGTCAAATTTAGGATATACCTAAGGATGATAATCCTAATTGAATTCCTCAAAATATCCAATAGGAATGGTATTAGAATTAAAATTATGATACACAAATTATTCAAGAAGTACATACGATTTATCCTTTGCTATATTACATTGTATAGAGTAGTGGTGGTGGTGTGCATCGGAGTAGATGTACTATAATAGATTTTGTCCTGAATTTATATATGAAAGAACCTATATTATTCTATTAAATGACATTTTATATTTATTTTGAAGATTTTATGGAGATATGAGGTATTCATTGAGCTGGTGGATATATTTTATGAAAAGATAATGAATTTAGTGGATTATATGCATCATGGTTTCTCTAGAAGATAGAGGGAAGTTATAGATTAGTACAATAACCCTAATGTATCATCATGTTATCCCTGCAATGAAATATTATTATATCTTTTTAACATTGTATATTAATATAGACATATCATGGGATTTTTTGGATCTTTATAATGATATCATTTCTATATATGTCTATACTACAAATTTTCTTGAGTTGTTGTTTTTTACCAATTGGATTTCTGAGAATTTTCCCAAGATGGCCCCTCATGTTCATGACTATTAATCAACCATATGTATGGAAACATGTGATAAAACTAACCCAAAAATATAATTCTTTTTTGATTTATAATATTATTACTACTGATAAGGACCTGGTGGATGATATAATTGCATACTGACTTCCTATCTTCAGTATCCCATGTTGTGGCCATTCTATTGGAGGAAGTGGGTCCTCTTACAGTTGTAGGAAGAGTATATATAATTATTTCAAAAAAGGATAATTATTGGTATTATGGGTTGGGATAGGGTTTATTTCTCCCTCAAATAAAAGTAGTTTCATTTATCTTTTCTTAGTTTGGGTTTAGTCGAAATTTATAAATTAAAAATCTGAGTCAACATAGGAAGTTTAATTAATTTGGAAGAATGTGTCACATAGAGTGATTATATTCAATTATTTCTCAAATTGGTTTAGAAAAAGGATCAATGTGTATCTTTTCATACTAATATTTGATTAGAGGGACTCATACAAATCACTGGGCATTATCTGTGAGGACAATCCATGGAGTTGATTGAGGATCATAGTGGAGGTAGTAACATTACATGCCTTAGGAGTAAATTATTCAGGTGAGTCCGGGATCATGTTTTTAGGTACAATAATGTGATTTATACAAATTAAATCCATTGTACCACATTTTATATAATATATAATAGGGTTATTATACCATGATAGGAAACATGGGGGAAATGTTTACTATGTCAATTACAATTTTTCAGATCCTAGTGTTTAATTTTTTTATATAGTTTATTGTAGAGTTTTTAATAGTGATAGTACTGTATTTATCTTCTATAATGTATCATCTTTATACACATCATGCTAATTTTTCAGACTATATCTTGGTATACCATGTGTGTTTTGTAATGGTAGGGGGTTGTGAGTGTTTATTGGATGTCCCTATTCAGAAGTGGATGAAATTTGATGTAACCATTGTAATGGAATGGTTGATGCATTTATATGATCAAATAAATTAATAAAAATAATGTGGTTTATTTAATTTCATATATGTGATAGGATTATGTTCTCCTTTATGGATGAAATGTGAATGAATATAGATTCGGACCAAACCATAATAATAATGGAACCATTATTTTCAACTCGCTTGGTTTGAATCTAGAAATATATCAGCAGAAGGTTTCACTTACATTTCCTTTACTAGTGGAAAATATTTAGGTTATTTATACATATTATATTTTATGTATTCTTCTTAATAGGGAGATTTATTTTTTTATCAATCTCATATTCATTGTGAGGGCTATATTGATACCAACTTATTTTGTATCACATGACAAGTTGATTGAGCTAATAGAGCATCTAATTCACCTTAAAGAAAGGAATTTCACTCAATTGATCACTTTTCATTGTGGTGGTATTAATTTTTTCAATTAAATTGGATGGTATCTAGTGATTTAGTTTATATTATAAAAATATTGAAAAGATTATATATAGAAAAATGTACAAATTCAATTATATGGATTATTCATTTATCTAGTTGAGGGGATCCAAATTGTTCAATAGCATTGACATATGGACATCTTATCACTGGTTGTGGGTAATAGTATAGTACATACCAAATATAGTGGTTATTGGAATGTATTGATTATATGAGTACCTTAAAATTCACAGTGGTCTTATAATTTATTCAGTGGTGTTAATGGCTCTCATGATCTTGATCATCCAACCATACATAGAATCTTTCATTGTGGTGTTTGCTGAAGATGTTTTGTTACAATAATGGACTGAGGAGATACATACTAGATTCCTATAGATTATTTTGTGTACAAATAGATGACATTGATTTTATATCAAGTTATCAATGAGAATGTTTTTGATTTAGGGGAATGAGATCCTTAAACATGATATATTTGTTGTCAGGATCTCGATGGTTCCAAAGAATTTTTAGTTAGTGATTTTTTTTGCAAAAATTCATAAGGTGGTCAATATGTATTTTTTCCATTATTAGAACTAATTGTGTATTGTTATTGTTTTTTTTCAATTGTTTGTTCTTATGAAAGGGATGAAAAAATAGATAGAGAAATTTGGCTGAATTGATGAATGTGGTGATGTAGACATCGACATGTTCATTGTGGGAATTAAATCTTCACTCATTTTTAATTTTATATAAATATTAAATTTATATATAATTTTTATTATTCCAATATTTTTTGTATATGATATTTCCTGATATAGTGGGTTGGGTAGTTACTTATTGGTATTTTCAGTTATGTACCCACGAGCGGAACTACCTTACTAATGATTTTTTCGTGCTAATGTGGAACGTTCCTTAATCTGGCAGCATCATAATCACTTTTGGGGGAGATTTTTCATCTTCACTATCCACATGAGTATAGATTATATAAACTCTTAGTTGTATTTTAATATAAGACCTAGTCATTGGGAGGAGTAACTATAAAAATCTGAATTTTAGATGGTTTATAAATAAAAAAATAGAATGAAATAGATGATACACTTAGAATGGAGACTTACATGATTAATTAATTGGGAATCTAGTGAATAATTGATGATTATTGGAACAATCAATTATTGGATGGTTGATATAACCATGGTATAGAGTATGTGACCATTTCACTTATAGTCATTAGCTTGTCATGTGGGACCAACAGAATACTCTCTAAGAGTATGATTTAGTTGTTCATATGATGTAGCAATGTCTCATGAATGATAAACAAATAATAATAGTGTACTACGATATGGATAATGTTTTGAATATAGAGAAAAATGTGGTGATTGTAACATCTCTTTGGGAGGATTGGATGCAAAACTCCCTTGCCTCGTGATGGATAGTTTATACAGGGGTTATCTAAACGTACTATGATATTATATGTCATTTCTATTGTCTGTGTATGAGGAAATATACTGCCATTTTTTATCATTATCTTACATATATGATAATTAATGCGGATAATTAGTGTAGAGACCCGAAGCTTATCGTACATGGACATTACATTACATTTGCGGAATACTTAGTACATAACAAAAACACACACACAAGGACCGTAATAGTTTAGTGTCTTTGGAAACTCGGAATATAATCTTCTAATCGTGGTGAAAGATCTTCAACATATCACATAAAGATCTTCTTTTTTTTATACGTAAAACCTTTCTTTATATCCTGGGGAAAAGAAAACATAAAAGGGTGATCTCAAATGCTCAGTAAGGGTAAACAAAAGAAATATCAATCACATCATATACATAAGCACATAACTTTTGGAAATCTTAACCTGCAAAAGAGATCATAATTTCATAACATGGGGTAAATCATGGCAGTGAAATGTAATCACAATAATCATAACATAAAACATGAAACTTTGTGGCATTCACACATAATCATAGAGAATCATTTCTTGTTAGTCAAGACTCATTGCCAAGACTATCTTTGTGGACAAAGTCCCTTTCTGAATCGAGTAACCCTCGTTTCAGTCCTGTTTCACTGAACCGGTATAACCTACCATTCCAGCCATGTCTATCTCATGAGATATAAAATCATTACCCAATGCATTGGAGGGAGATATAGGTCCCACCCATCTCATAATGATACCATTCTTATGTGTGCCACAAAATCATAAACCATACATCATAGCATAACCCATGTAATAAAAATGGGATTCTTAAACAACATGACATCATAAAACCATTCATATAAGATAAAGGAATTCATAAACATAATTCCATCACAACATAGTCAAATCAATGTAAGAATATGGATCGAAACATAACCCTTTATTATCTTAGATGGAAAATAATTTTGATAAAACACTTGAAATGAATTCTTGAGGAAAATATCCTTTCTTCTTCAAAATCAATTCCTTTTCACAAAACATCATGCAATTTTAAAAGAAAGATATTTTATTGAAAATAGTCATGAAATATTTTGGAGGAAGGTTCATGAAAATAAGGCTTTATAAAACAGTAAAAATCCATTCGTGCCGTATAAGTTAAAAAAAACATTCCTCTCGTACTTTTGTCGGAAAAGTCAAAAATTACCTCGTATGAAAAACGACAAAAGATTCCTTTCATATCTTTTACTAAAAACTCACTGAAGGGTAAAATTGGATTTAAACAATTGTAGGTGGATGTAAATAACATTAGATATTGAGGAAACTGGATGTGGATGATAAAATATACCCCAGTAAATTTCAAAGTACAAACAATCTCGGATAAGAATGAGATTGTGATATTTCCCTTACCTTAGGTCCGATTTGCTTCATATGTGTCCGAACCTCCTGTATAATGATTTAAATAATGTCATTGACTTATTATAGAATCATATTCATTGTTATGATATCATATATGGTTCACTTATGACATTATATTACCCGTTCTTTTGTAAATTCCATGTTAAAGAAGCGTTTTGGGTAAAATCGTTTCATTTATCGTAGGTGTTTTGACTTGTTGTTCTTGACATTATTATTACTTATATCATTATTTACTTACTTACAGAATATAAAATTTGATTTATATATCATATATATTCATTATATATATATATATAATAGATAGATAAATAAAATGAAAAACACCGTTCATGGAGACGGTAGTCCGTACGTACGCATGAACGCTGTTTTCCATTCCTTATTGTCTTGAAATGGAAGTAAGTAGATGACATACATATGTATATATATACATAAATCCAGTAGATTTATAATGTCATATATTTCATTATTATTTCAAATATATACATTATAATCATTCTTAAATGGTTAACATGGAGAATGAATCTCATCGCGTCGTGGAGACGGTAGTCCGTACGTACGCACGAGCGATGATATCATTTCCATAAATATTGAATTAAATTGGAGTGGATTATAAAATATATCAGAATCAATATGATGTTTTAATAACTATGTATAGTTATTCTTTACACCATTATACCCATCCATGTAAGGTGGTGGTGGAAAATAGATTACACCACGGCGTGGAGACGGTATTCCGTACGTACGCACGCGCAGTGATTTCTTTTTCCATAGGATGGATAGATGGTGAAATATGGTTGTTTCATACTTATAATAACATATCAGTATATGAGTGATACTGATTTTATTACTTCATAATGAAACAACCTAAGAAGAAGAAGTGGAAGAAGAAATAAAGATGAAAGAATTGGTAACGGTAATTACCTCTTCTTTGAAGCGCCTCTTTGAGACCTCCTATTAGGGCACTAAAATTGGTCTTTGAGGAAGAACAGAACCTCTAGGATGTTTCTAGGGAAGTGGAGAAGAGATTTTTTCAGGGGTTGGCCGATCTTGAGTGCTCAAATTGGTGTGAGGAGGAGGGGGAGGAGGTGTCCTTTTATAAGGGAGGAGAGGGGCACCTTAGGAATATCTCAAAATATTATTTTATATTAAATTCAAAATCGGTTTATAATGGTTCCAAAGGGTCTTATTTCGAAGATAAATTGGGGATGGGTCGAAATCCTATCAACCAATAGGATTTAGACAAGTTTAGGTTATTATTTTAACCTTATCAATTAGATTTAACTCTAAGTTAAATAATTTAACTTTTACCGTGTCTTTTTGTTTTCTTTCACTATATGGTTTATACACTTACTATAACATTCCAAAAGAACCCCAAATTGTATATTATTAATAAATATATCCTTATCTAAGTCATTTGGCCGAAACTTAGATTTTTAGGAATAAAATAACAATTAATAATATAATATTTGATTTAAAACCTATTTTGTGTCAATTTTGACACTATTTGATATATGATTTTTGTGAAAGTCATAACAGAATTATATGTTCGAACCAAGTTGATTAAATCCACATTAATATATCATAGTAACCTAGAAAATTACTGTAATTCATAAAAAGTCTTAAATTACATTTATTTTGGTATTTATATTATCAATTTTGTCAATATTTCATTAATAAGATAATTACTGCATCATCTTTGTGTCATAAATAAATTAAATTATTTGATGTTTAAAAATTACAAATAAAATATCATCATGTAGGAAATCTTTTTATCTTTCTAATGAATATTTACAATTGAATTTATCTTATGTATAACCCCATATTAAAAATGTTTTAGTTATTAAACATTGATTTTAACTATTTTAACTATTCATTAAATAATATAATATTAAATGTCATAATCTAATCCAAGTGGACCTAAATGGTCATATTATATTCATAAGGTTGTTTTTGGGCGAATTACACTTATCCAATAGAATTAGGACATGTGTTAGGGTAATAGTAATATCATATTTACCCTTAGTTACCCTATTTACTATTAACCGTGGTAAAAAAAAGTAAAAAGTTACTATTCACCAAAAATTATTTTAATCTCATTGAACCACATTTTACTAACTGACATCAACCGTGTCTCTTGGATTTTTGAAATTCCATTCACAGAAGCGGTAAAATTATGATTTATGAAGAAATTAATTTTTTTAACTACCACTTAGTAGTTTCACTATTCATCAAAAATTGATGTTTTTCAGAACAATGCCAAAATTTCATCCTAAGCTATATTTCATATTCCGAATTCAAAAATGATGTCTATTTTACCAAATTCATATCATATAATTTGCATTAA
Source organism: Viscum album (assembly GCA_963277665.1). Taxonomy (NCBI): domain Eukaryota; kingdom Viridiplantae; phylum Streptophyta; class Magnoliopsida; order Santalales; family Viscaceae; genus Viscum; species Viscum album. Next base: position 763,264,725 of record OY728120.1, read on the forward strand.
TTAATTTTATAATTAAATCCCGCTGTTAAAACAAATAGCGTGTTTTTAAGAAACAATATCTATCAAAAGATTTACACTTGATTATGTCTGGTTTAAATGTGAAATTACATCCAATGACCAACATTTTATTAAATTGTAAAAATATATTCTAAATATACTTTAAAACCACTCAAATTAATAATTTATCACTATTAATTATTTCGATTAAAAAAGTTGTTTTTAATTATAATTTAGTAATTTTCACTATTCATCAGAATATGAAAGTTATCCGAAAAGTACCAAAATTTCACCTTAGGCTAAATTCGATACTCCGAATCCAAAAATGAAGTTCATTTTGAAAAATAAGATTTACAGAGTTTTAAAAAGTGGTTATTACTATTCATAACGGCTTGTTTTAATAATATTTTAATAGCATATCGTTGTTTAGTGAAACTCGGTATTGCGTATTACACACGCTATCGAGGAAGGTCGTGATTGCGTGTAATGCAAGGCAAGTCAAGGATGCGTGTTGTGCAAGCTCCTTTTGGTGTAGCGTACAACACAAGACATTAGTGAAATAAAAAAGAATATTTTTCATAAAATCTCGGGCTGTTACATTCTACCCCCCTTAAAATGAATTTCGCCCTCGAAATTCGTCGGGGTTATAAATGGTTTACTATTCGAAAGTTTCTTTAATAGAAACCCACATCGTAAAAAGGAATACCAAAACTTGGCTTTAAAAACTAAAGTATGAAATGTAACGATTTACCAAATAAACTAATCACTGGGTTTCCACATAGGTGAAAATATGGATATGGAAGAGAAATCTAACCATCATGTTCTGATGGAGAGTGGTAGAGATCATGGCTATGGAAAAGCCAGTAATCACAAATCCATAAATTTGTGACGATCTAAGGTACCATCTGATTCATCAGGTATAAGAGAACTAGGACAACATTTTTGGTTTTCAAGATCATTTCCCTAAAGTTAAAGAATTTGAATTAGAATAAATACTTACGTTATTTTGGTACAATCTCACTGTTGTTCGTGCCTTTAACAATTTCCACTTCATCTCTTAAATAAATGAAGTTGAATTTGTTATTCGTGAAGTGTTAGCAGATCATGTGATAGAATGACGGGTCATTCCATCTGTCTCAAAAGGTTAGCAAAATTTATATACATAAGTCGATCTATAGTGGGATTAATCATATATGGTTCCTAAAATGGGCTTATACTTCATATATCATACTGCTTAATATAATAACACTAGTTTCTACTAAACAGGGACTTCCTGTAGGTCAGTGGTAGGCGATAAAGGCCAGTCGCACTTCGGTTGTGGGTTCGATTCCTACAGCCTTGTCCGAAGCGATGGGCTGTCGCCCGTCCTGCAGGTTGTCCTTTTTCTAAAACTACGTTACTATAAAATCCCATCAATAATATCGAAAATCTTCTATCCTTAAACAATACTAACTTATGTCCAACATAATCCAGTCTAATCTTTAGGCTTATACATAATACTGCAGTCCACTCTCATAATATAGTGACAACGATTACCAGAGATTTAATACTGTCGTTGATCCCTACATATCATAAGATATGTCTTGTTGGTCACATTCCAAACATTCAAAGTCCTTAATCGTGTATTCTCTTGAATACCTTAGTGAAAACATGAGTGCAGTTAAAAGTTAACACTTTCCACATACCAAAATCCTCAAAATTCTATATACTCAAACCATGATATCACTTAGTCCTTATATCAATCACGAGCTCATGAATACTGTTAAACATTTCATTTTCTCGTTTTCCCTTCATTATGCGCATAATATCTCAATCACTTTGAATACCACATTAGACCAATACATAAATATTCCAATATTCCAAGATACAACATTATTTTGGAATCCCATTACATAAACACTTAATCATTCCACCACATCGTTGTCATATTCAAAATTGCCAATAGTGATCGCATGTGACTTCCCTTTGTCCTTTGCCTTAAGCGGTTGCTCATGTCGATCATCACTAACCCTTGGATTAGGGCATTTATTAGCATAATGCCCCATTTCCTTGCACTTGAAGCATTGAAGTGTTGGTTGTACGTTCTCTGCAGTGTTTCCTTTATTCACTTCATTAGAATCCCATTTTCCATTACTTCGACACTCAGCTGCTCGATGACCTTCTTTTCCACACTTAAAACATTTTCTAGTCCCTTTAAGACAATCTCCACCATGCTTCTATCCACACTTTGTGCATAAGGAAACATTCATCTTCTTTTCACCATTATTATGAGTTTTCTCCTTGAACTCCATCTTTCGTTTCTTGTCAAACCCATGAGATGGATATGTAACACCAACTTCCATTTCTACCTTGATAGCACAACGCACAATTTCTTCATAGCTACTGAAGTCTCTTATAGCTAATGCCCTTCTAAGACTTGGTTTTAAGCCACTGAAAAATCGATCAACTTTACTTTCAGGTTGGATGATAATACCAGAAGCGTACCTTGCAAGTCTTGTAAAATTCGCTTCATAGGTACCAACAGATTCATCATCCCTTTGCTTCAGTTCAAGAAACTCTTTCTCCATCTTTGTTCGGAGAATACGAGGGAAGTACTTATTGAAAAATAAGTTCTTGAACTCATCCCATTCCAAAGACTCAATTTCATCCCTTTGCCTCGTATTCTTAATAAGATTCCACCATTGATCAGCATCTCCTTCCAAACGATACACTGCTAGGATGACTTTATCATGTTCAGAACATTGAAGAACTGAAAATATCTTTTCAGTAGTACTAATCCATTGTTCAGCAACTAATGGATCAGTAGACCCACTGAAAGAAGGTAGACGCTGCCTCATGAAGGATTCAACAGAATGTTGCTCCTTCCTTTGCTCGTTTGGAAGTCTTGCATGATTCATAGCTTGAGAAAGTTGTGTGAGCATGGCTACAAGATTTTGCATTCCGGCTCCCATATCGTTTGGTTGCTCAGGGGGACAATCATTGCATTTCCCATCACATTCCGCATTAACACGGTTCCTTCGGGTTCTAGCCGTCGTCTAAAACCCCAAAAGAATAGTATGAGAGGCAAAAATCATGCTAGGGAAAACAACATAATAAAGGGGTAGTACCCTCAATATCTAACATCTTAGGTTAAATTCGAAGATCGTTAGCGCAATTCTAGGACTATAACCAATACGTATACTTAACCTTAGAGACATCCCTAGACATACCTTAGAAATATCTCTAGGGATCTCACTAACGTTTTCGCATCCTAGTTTCCAAAGGTTGACTAAACCTCCCTCTGATACCAACTGTAGAGACCCGAATCCTGACGTACATGGACATTACATTACATTTGCGGAATACTTAGTACATAACAAAAACACACACACAAGGACCGTAATAGTTTAGTGTCTTTGGAAACTCGGAATATAATCTTCTAATCGTGGTGAAAGATCTTCAACATCTCCCATAAAGATCTTCTTTTTTTTATACCTAAAACATTTTTTTATATCCTGGGGAAAAGAAAACATAAAAGGGTGAGCTCAAATGCTCAGTAAGGGTAAACAAAAGAAATATCAATCACATCATATACATAAGCACATAACTTTTGGAAATCTTAACCTGCAAAAGAGATCAAAATTTCATAACATGGGGTAAATCATGGCAGTGAAATGTAATCACAATAATCATAACATAAAACATGAAACTTTGTGGCATTAACACATAATCATAGAGAATCATTTCTTGTTAGTCAAGACTCATTGCCAAGACTATCTTTGTGGACAAAGTCCCTTTCTGAATCGAGTAACCCTCATTTCAGTCCTGTTTCACTGAACCGGTATAACCTACCATTCCAGCCATGTCTATCTCATGAGATATAAAATCATTACCCAATGCATTGGAGGGAGATATAGGTCCCACCCATCTCATAATGATACCATTCTTATGTGTGCCACAAAATCATAAACCATACATCATAGCATAACCCATGTAATAAAAATGGGATTCTTAAACAACATGACATCATAAAACCATTCATATAAGATAAAGGAATTCATAAACATAATTCCATCACAACATAGTCAAATCAATGTAAGAATATGGATATAAACATAACCCTTTATTATCTTAGATGGAAAATAATTTTGATGAAACACTTGAAATGAATTCTTGAGGAAAATATCCTTTCTTCTTCAAAATCAATTCCTTTTCACAAAACATCATGCAATTTTATAAGAAAGAGATTTTATTGAAAATAGTCATGAAATATTTTGGAGGAAGGTTCATGAAAATAAGGCTTTATAAAACCGTAAAAATCCGTTCGTGCCGTATAAGTTAAAAAAAACATTCCTCTCGTACTTTTGTCGGAAAAGTCAAAAATTACCTCGTATGAAAAACGACAAAAGATTCCTTTCATATCTTTTACTAAAAACTCACTGAAGGGTAAAATTGGATTTAAACAATTGTAGGTGGATGTAAATAACATTACATATTGAGGAAACATGGATGTGGATGATAAAATATACCCCAGTAAATTTCAAAGTACAAACAATCTCGGATAAGAATGAGATTGTGATATTTCCCTTACCTTAGGTCCGATTTGCATCGTATGTGTCCGAACCTCCTGTATAATGATTTAAATAATGTCATTGACTTATTATAGAATCATATTCATTGTTATGATATCATATATGGTTCACTTATGACAATATATTACCCGTTCTTTTGTAAATTCCATGTTAAAGAAGCGTTTTGGGTAAAATCGTTTCATTTATCGTAGGTGTTTTGACTTGTTGTTCTTGACATTATTATTACTTATATCATTATTTACTTACTTACAGAATATAAAATTTGATTTATATATCATATATATTCATTATATATATATATATAATAGATAGATAAATAAAATGAAAAACACCGTTCATGGAGACGGTAGTCCGTACGTACGCATGAACGCTGTTTTCCATTCCTTATTGTCTTGAAATGGAAGTAAGTAGATGACATACATATGTATATATATACATAAATCCAGTATCTTTATAATGTCATATATTTCATTATTATTTCTTATATATACATTATAATCATTCTTAAATGGTTAACATGGAGAATGAATCTCATCGCGTCGTGGAGACGGTAGTCCGTACGTACGCACGAGCGATGATATCATTTCCATAAATATTGAATTGAATTGGAGTGGATTATACAATATATCAGAATCAATATGATGTTTTAATAACTACGTATAGTTATTCTTTACACCATTATACCCATCCATGTAAGGTGGTGGTGGAAAATAGATTACACCACGGCGTGGAGACGGTATTCCGTACGTACGCACGCGCGGTGATTTCTTTTTCCATAGGATGGATAGATGGTGAAATATGGTTGTTTCATACATATAATAACATATCAGTATATGAGTGATACTGATGTTATTACTTCATAATGAAACAACCTAAGAAGAAGAAGTGGAAGAAGAAATAAAGATGAAAGAATTGGTAACGGTAATTACCTCTTCTTTGAAGCGCCTCTTTGAGACCTCCTCTTAGGGCACTAAAATTGGTCTTTGAGGAAGACCAGAACCTCTAGGATGTTTCTAGGGAAGTGGAGAAGAGATTTTGGCAGGGGTTGGCCGAGCTTGAGTGCTCAAATTGGTGTGAGGAGGAGGGGGAGGAGGTGTCCTTTTATAAGGGAGGAGAGGGGCACCTTAGGAATATCTCAAAATATTAATTTATATTAAATTCAAAATCGGTTTATAATGGTTCCAAAGGGTCTTATTTCGAAGCTAAAGTGGGGATGGGTCGAAATCATATCAACCAATAGGATTTAGACAAGTTTAGGTTATTATTTTAACCTTATCAATTAGATTTAACTCTAAGTTAAATAATTTAACTTTTACCGTGTCTTTTTGTTTTCTTTCACTATATGGTTAATACACTTACTATAACATGCCAAACGAACCCCAAATTGTATATTATTAATAAATATATCCTTATATAAGTCATTTGGCCTAACCTTAGATTTTTAGAAATAAAATAACAATTAATAATATAATATTTGATTTAAAAACTATTTTGTGTCAATTTTGACACTATTTGATATATGATTTTTGTGAAAGTCATAACAGAATTATATGTTCGAACCAAGTTGATTAAATCAACATTAATATATAATAGTAACCTAGAAAATTAGTGGAATTCATAAAAAGGCTTAAATTACATTTATTTTGGTATTTATATTATCAATTTTGTCAATATTTCATTAATAAGATAATTACTGCATCATCTTTGTGTCATAAATAAATTAAATTATTTGATGTCTAAAAATTACAAATAAAATATCATCATGTAGGAAATCTTTTTAGATTTCTAATGAATATTTACAATTGTATTTATCTTATGTATAACCCCATATTAAAAATGTTTTAGTTATTAAACTTTGATTTTAACTATTTTAACTATTCATTAAATAATATAATATTAAATGTCATAATCTAATCCAAGTGGACCTAAATGGTCATATTATATTCATAAGGTTGTTTTTGGTCGAATTACACTTATCCAACAGAATTAGGACATGTGTTAGGATAATAGTAATATCATATTTACCCTTAGTTACCCTATTTACTATTAACCGTGGTAAAAAAAAGTAAAAAGTCACTATTCACCAAAAATTATTTTCATCTCATTGAACCACATTTTACTAACTGACATCAACCGTGTCTCTCGGATTTTTGAAATTCCATTCACAGAAGCGGTAAAATTAAGATTTATGAAGAAATTAATTTTTTTAACTACCACTTAGTAGTTTCACTATTCTACAAAAATTGATGTTTTTCAGAACAATGCCAAAATTTCATCCTAAGCTATATTTCATATTCCGAATTCAAAAATGATGTCTATTTTACCAAATTCATATCATAGAATTTGCATTAATTAATTTTATAATTAAATCCCGCTGTTAAAACAAATAGCGTGTTTTTAAGAAACAATATCTATCAAAAGATTGACACTTGATTATGTCTGCTTTAAATGTGAAATTACATCCAGTGACCAACATTGTATTAAATTGTAAAAATATATTCTAAATTTACTTTAAAACCACTCAAATTAATAATTTATCACTATTAATTATTTCGATTAAAAAAGTTGTTTTTAATTATAATTTAGTAATTTTCACTATTCATCAGAATATGAAAGTTATCCGAAAAGTACCAAAATTTCACCTTAGGCTAAATTCGATACTCCGAATCCAAAAATGAAGTTCATTTTGAAAAATAAGATTTACAGAGTTTTAAAAAGTGGTTATTACTATTCATAACGGCTAGTTTTAATAATATTTTAATAGCATATCATTGTTTAGTGAAACTCGATATTGCGTATTACACACGCTATCGAGGAAGGTCGTGATTGCGTGTAATGCAAGGCAAGTCAAGGATGCGTGTTGTGCAAGCTCCTTTTGGTGTAGCGTACAACACAAGACATTAGTGAAATAAAAAAGAATATTTTTCATAAAATCGCGGGCTGTTACAATTAGTGACCAGATAGGATACCTAAACACAATTTAGTTCAAATATGGATGTTTTATGAGATGACCATTGAACTCATCATTGATCATCGAAAGACCCATATGTGTTATTATGCATTATTGGTGGGTTTAGATGAGATAATTAAGGTTTCATACTTATTTTATATGTGATTAATTTCCTCATACATCTAATTTTTTTTGATTTTCAATATGTAGGTGTTGGAGGGTGTATCATTAATTCTTATTCTATACAAGGTATGCTGAGAATTATCTCACTACCAATAGTTTCATAATCGACTATAATTTTTACTATAGTTATGGATTATTATTTTCATGATGAAACAATTATTTTTTTAGAGTCAAATAGTTTTCCAAATTATCCATATTTTACTCCATCATTGGATTTCGTTAATTTTACCTGTTAAAATTTCCTTAAGGTCATTTTATTAACCTCATCTTCAATGTAGGCCCAATTTGGTGGTCATAGGAAATAACCATTCAATTGTAAAATTTATCATAAAATTATTTATAATTCTAGAGGACTATGGTATTGGGTGATGTTCCATTTCCTTGATAAAAAAATTAGTAGTCTTCAGGCATTTATGGTTGTCTTCTGGACCAATAAAATCCTAAAAATCTCTTTTGATCGGTTTCTCATATAATTGTGTTTCTAGACATTTTTCATAGATCACCAATAAATAAGAAAGCCTTTTTTTATTATACTATAAATCTGTTATGGAATGTGTGTATGTTTCTTGTCAACACATCACTACATAGGTATCATTGGGGAATATTATTTTTCTATTCACTTTTTTTAAAAAGTGCGATATTTTTGAACGAGAACAACTCTTTCATCATATCACAAACATTATGGAAGGTAATTTGGCACGGTTTCATAGTAGATATTTCAACAGAATCACAATGGATAATGAGAAAAAATGTGGTTTGGCCTTTTTATGAATGTCTGTGAATGATTTTATATACTTACACTCTTTTAATGGACTAATATAATTTTGTTTTTTGGATCCTATGATACATGGTGACGAAATCATGAAGACATACACCAGATATTGGGTAGATTATATCACTATCTATAGAACCTCTAATGTTTTGAATTTTTCACTGAAGAATCCATTATACACCTCAACCATTCCCTTACAGATGACACGCCATTTGTAGTGACCATAAAGAATTTAGATAATAATCCAAATGTGTTTTAATTTTATAGAAATTGGAGATGGTTAAATGGAATATTATATGAGGTTAAAATATAGTGGTACTAACAAGTTCGGGGATCCCCATCGGCAGGTGTAGCGGGTCGAATACATCTCCATAAAAAAAGACTAACATTGTTGGTCGTCGAACATATCATCCACTTTGATCCTGGAGGACATAATGGAGTAAATTACTAATTTGGATGTGTTCCTCAAAGAAAAATATAATGATGATTCCTTTTCCCTCATGGTGGAGAAATTGAAGCTACAATCCTTGATGTTTCAATAGATCAAATAGAGTTTAAGGTTAAGGTCACAAGACATTTTTATTAGAGAAGTAGAAAAAAACAAGGAGTTTTCAAGGAATGTTTCTAAGAAAAATATTTATTGTAGGATTAATCCTACGATTTACCTTGGTTCATATTACTATTATCTTGATATAATATATATGCATGTATATGAATTATTTAAAAATCTATTGACATGGATGTATATTTCATTTGAGCAGTGGAACTCCGGCGTGGCTAGATTTTATGAATTTTCTTATTAGTATTCCATGTTAATTGCATGATAAGTTCAATTATTGTCTATGTTACCTTCTTTCGGAGTAGGAGATCATAGATTATATGATAAATTTCAATCATTTTAGTGCACATGTTCCTGATGGGTTTTAATGATCCTTTTATAAAACTTCATGGGAGATCCCTATGTTTTTTGTGGTTTCATAAGTACAAAATTATTATATGGGTTGGGATATTAGTTAGGAGTTTTGATCCTCTAGAATATTTTGTATTCTAATTGTCAAGGAACCATCTTCCCTTAGTCCATATAGTCACATATGCCTATGAAATTTTTGTTATAAAATTATAGCATGTCTAATAATCAAAATAGTTGAGAACCTCCTACCAAGGGTCATTTATGAGGCAGACCATTCTAATTTTTTCGTGGAAGAAAGAATACAGGGAGACATATAAATTTTAAAATATAATGGTACTGATATCAATAAAATGTATTATAGTTGAAACATTATTATTAATGATGATATGTAAATGATATATGATCAAATTTAGTGGAGTATTATTATCAAGGACATGATTTAATTTTGGTTTTTGGTGTTGTCATATGATGCCTTTTTTAGATTATATACTTCACCATGGATTTTTATTTACATTTGTGGAATGAGGTTTGCTTTTTTCATGTTCATGTGATTATTGAGACAACGTGATCTGCACTCTCCTAGTCAGTTATTTTTCCCCATGGTTGGCCTTTAATAAAATATTCACTGAGACATTGTGGATGGGACCAACCGTCCCTATAAGGTGGACAGATAGGTGTTTCCCAATTTTCTCACTAACATCATGCTATTTTATGTTTAGTGATCTCTTAGTTTCCTTGAAATTTTTATATATATAATGATATCTAATGGGTTTTGGAGTTGTAAGATCAGTAAAAAGTCTAAAGAAAGTGTCTTCTAGTCTATTAAATGCACTATCAACTACACAAATTTCATTCAAGAGAGTGTTGGCTTTTAAAAATTTCGTTTCCTGATTGAGTACCCTTGAGAAACCATTTCAGATTGTAGGATATAGAAGGAAATTATCAATAACATCATCATATAAATTACAAGATGTATCCATGACTAGAAAAATAACATTTTAACATTTTCAGTGAGGTATACTGTGGTGAATATTTTACTCACCTCAACACCCATGCAGTCCTTATCAATATTAGAGCCTCCAAAATGTACCATTAAATGGATAGAGAAAAAACTATGAAATTTAATTTGGGTTTAAAAATAAATATGGATGATTTCATTGGGTCAGTTAGGGTAATATTTATTACCCAATTTATGTTGGGTTAATCATCATATGTATAGTCATGGTTTCCATGTAGACCATGCAGGATAATAATGCCTAGAAATTCTTGATGGTATTAATCTATAGAAAAAATAATTTGAAAGAATCATGCTATGTATTGGAGATGTTTTAATAATGTAAATAGTGGGATATCAAACATGGAATTATGTATGCCTAATTTGTTAAATATTAATTAGGAGAAGGTGCGTTGGGCGGTGGATCATGTCGATGTGAGGTATTAAAATGACAATTTGGTATGTGATGCTAACATTTTCATTATGGGGTTACAATTACCTAATATTTCACACACAAACACACACACACACACACACACACATATATATATATATATATTATATAAGAAACATATTTTCCTTATACTCAACACAAAATTAGGATAAGAAAACCATTCATGCCGATTTTCAACTGGTGAACAAACCTGATAGTTGTGTTTTCTCAGATTCACCTTTAAGTCATTTTTCCAGAAAGACTTTTAGAATGTGGATGCTTGAAAACCATAAGAAATAAGATGTGGATTTCTGAATTTTTAGTAAATATTTTCCTATTAAGTTCAAATGAATAGTCATGAAAGTTTGGAACCAAGGGATACATATTAAATATAATATCAAAAACAAAATAGTCTAGTCAGCTTCTCATTGATGGTGTTGTACGTCAGCTATTTCCAAAACTATTTGGTATTTATTTTTCATTGGGGATTTATAGGTTGATTGGTGGGAACTTATTTATAATTTCAGCAGTATCTCATGACATGGTTAGCATGTTCAAGAGTTTTTGCTTCCAGGTTTCAGGGAGTTTTTGGCTACGAATTGAAACCATAGTTTATGCTACGGTGTTTGAAAAAGTTTTCAAGACTATTGATGAGGACAAGAACTCTTTGAGGAATGGAAAAGGGAACAATATATTTCATATTGAGGCCCTCCTCATGTCCTAGGTTGGATTATAGATCAGTCATTCCAAGAGTAGTGTATTTTGTTTCTCGAATGGGAGTCCTACCAATGTATTATATTCCATAGATGGATATATCCATATTAGGCGAGGGTGAAGGGTTTGATGATCATCAAATTTATGAATAATTTATATGAACATCATTTTTCTTTGATAATGGATTTATTTGATAGGCTAGTGTCGTTTGATATTAATGGGGATACCTTTCTATCTGTTTCAGTATCTTCTAGGGCCATGGATGGTCTATGAGAGTGGAGAATATAGGCACCCATAATAGCTTCATGGTTTGAATCCTATTTAATCTCAATATTACAATGACTTAAATTGAATCTAATATGATGTTCAGGTTCCCTTACAAAAAAGTACTCAATCCCTTAAGAAATCAATTACCCTATCAAGGACTATAGGTAGATTTTGAATTGTGGAATTGAGATAATACTCATGTTGAGATAAGTTAAATTTTGTTGTGGAATCATTAAACATCCATGCCTATTCAAATGATAGTGTTAGTACGTTTCATTTCAAGGGATACTAAACTCATGCGTGTAAGAACTTTTTTCAAGGTGATTCTATCATTTTAAATGAAATTCTCCCCTAATGATTTTCCCCTTTCTATCTCATTATTCTTAAAAATTCAAGTTTCATTCAGAATAAATGATGATATTCTTTGAGTGTGTTTGATTGATTTTAGGGAAGCTTCAGATGACCATATATCCTTTGTAATGTTTTCTTAATATAATTTTTTTGTAATTTTGATATTGATGGTCCCTCGCTAGGATGCGAATGGTAGAATTAAATTTACTCACTAATTATTGTTAGAGGCTGGAATGTTATTAGTGATAGGTAAAAACATAGTATAGGACACCATTGAACATGTCATGTTGATATATAATAATCCAATTAGGAGTTAGAGAAGACAACACCAACTATGTCAAATAATGGTGGTGACCGCAGTAGTTTACCATGGGTGATTACAAATTTGCATGATTTTTAAATGGTTGTGGAAATAGCCTATGAGGAATAAGTGTATTTTTTTGTGTTGTTACATTGGTTCGTTTGGGATTATGTTGTTTCTCAATGATTTGGATTATTGGATGACTCATCCTACATGAACTCATGTTATTCAGTATTTGTTTCATGTATAGTAGCACAAAAATTATGATACAAATCAATTATGTGTGATTGATAGTGACGATGTTTAGTTGTATATAGATGTGATATTTGATAACAAACAATATTGTATCATATAATAGAGTGAAAAGGTTTTTTGTCATAAGAAACCACCTCTTATTCATGTTTTTTGATTGTACATCGTTGTCTATGAAGAGTCCTTGGAGTGGGACATACTATTATAAACCATGTAGTAAGAGATGTTATGTGAGGATATTTATAAACCCTTATCCTGGATGATAATAAATTGAAGGTGGAGTTTTTAATGCGACTAAAATTATATGTGTGAATCCAATTTTGTTTTTTAAATTTGGTAATCTAAGCTAATTTGTGGTGTTTTACAGAGTTTAGAGACTTGATATAATTTATGAGAGGGGTAATAGTGGAATCATGATGAAATATATACCTTGAGGGTAACATGTACACATTGGAATTTGTAGTATACTTTTAGGTGTTTATCCCCTGCTAGGCGGTCCATAATGGTAGAACAATTTCTATTTTGGGTCCCCTAGAAATAATTGGGTTCTAGTTGTGTATATGGTGTTCTGTAAGGTTATTTTTTACTATAATTAGTAGAATTATGCACCTTCACCCCTCAACCATCCTCTGAAATTTCCATAAAATACCACATAAATAGTTATGATATTGGGGATTATATTATTTTTATAAATTTCAGCCAACCTTACACATTTCAAATTTTAATTTTCTTCCTTCACAAGTTCTATCTTTTTTTATTTTATTTCCATCCACTATCTAGATGATTTTTTCAACTATAATTTCATTATTTCTGATGGTAAATATGAAATTTAGAGAATATTTTCCAAAATTATGTTTTTTGGGATCAATATTGAATCATAATTTGTGTATTAGTGACAGAACTTCCATAAAATCAATGATGTAATTTCATCCCATGTTAGAGAATTTATAAGTGGTTTTATGGGTTTGGGTTCATGCAGGTGCATAACTTGACATAACATTGTTTTTACATGGGGTATAAGAGTGATCATATGTACACATATTTATGCAATAAGCTCATCTAATAATATATATTTATGAAATTATTTGTTTATAGTGATACCTCTCTATTTTCCATAGACTGAGTTAAGAATTTTCACTTGGATTCTTGGGACCAGAGTACATTGTTCAAGTGTGATTATGTCTTAGGATAGATTATGTATTTGTATATTGGAATTTCTGATGATATCTTTCAAAGATGATGTTTTTTATATTTTATGGAAATTTTGAGTTAACTACTGGTGTTAGGAAGGGAGTTTAAAATGAGTTTACTATATGTCTTTAATGTTTCAATGAAAACCTACTGGGAATTGTTCTTGACCCTAAAGAATCAAATGATTTAATTTGGATTTTTTTCTTGTTATATTTTGTGTTTATATTGATGAGGAAGTAAGGACATATAGAGTTAGAGGACTGTGTATTTATATGTGGTAATATTGAATTTTTGAATGATCAGATTTGGGTCCATTATGTGACTATGTTCCCTCTTCTTAAGAGGGCTGGGACTTGTGAAATCATTTCATGGGATTGTGAGAAATGAATCCAACCAAAGTACTACATTTGGGTATCAAGATGATTACATATGACGTCCCTTGAGTCAAAGAGTACAGTTCGGGAGTTGATCAGGATTTTGGGGTGGGAACATACATTGAGAAATATATAATCGATAATGTTCTAAGATGTATTTTTTGAATGAGATGAATATTAATATTACCAAGGATCCAAAGGTGAAATAGGTGAGGTTAATGGAGGTTTTCTAATAATGTAATGACTTGATTTGTATGTTATATTTCAGGTTATTGTAATGCCCAAACCCTAGAATCCAAGATCCGGTCCATTATTTTAATACATTGGAATGATTTTAAAGAATCATGTTCCAAAGGACTGATCAGTTTATTTTTCTTAGAAACAAGATACATACATAAGTTCAACATTACAACATGAAAATAAAGACCACACTAATTTATTCGATTAAAAACATACGATCTTAAGATATTATTCTTGAAAGTCATTCATAACTAACTTGTAACACCCCGACCCCAGTTACCCAGAGTCAGTTCATTATTAAAAAACATTGGCATGATCACAAGGATATCATGTCTCGAAAGGTCGACTAGTTTAGTATCCTTGGAATAACTATATACATTCATAAAGTTTAAATTACATCATAAAGTGAAAAACTACTACAACAACATATTGTCTTTATATCCCCTCATATTATCCCTGTAGGTCATTCATAAATTACTTCTTCACATCCTAGGAAAATAAAACATTGAAAGGCGTGAGCTCAGATGCTCAGTAAGGAAACAATGTAGCAGAAACATTCATAAATAAACATAACCATTTAAGGAAATGTGTGGCTAAAACAAAAGCCTTTTAAAATTGAACTTCAGCATAATATGGAAAAGATAAAATGAAATAATGCCATTTACTTATTTACATGGATATTCTTCTTGTCGAATAATCACATGAAATATCAATAACCACTTTCATAATGATGAAATGCATAATTCCAGACTATCATAACAACGTAGCCAAGGCCTCGTGACAAGACTACAAATAAGATTTTTTAAAGGCCTTGTTCCAAGACACTAGTTTGTCTCATGAGACATACCGATGCATCGAGGAGCTATAGCGGGCTCCACCCGTCACATATTAAGTCCAATGCATTCCTCATATGAACATGTTTAAACATAACATAAACATTCATATTAAAAATAGCATACTAAATGTCAATACTTTCTCTATAAACCATGAATGATATAAAAATAACACATCCATAGTCAAACATATCACAAAACCTTAAATACAATATGGAATTTTTGTATCAAAATAAATAAACTTCAAATAAGATTAAAATCCATCAAAGGATGTTGACATAGATGAAATCAAAACTATTTGAGAGAAATATCTATTTTTTTGAAATAATTTGAATGTCACATAATTATAAAATAAAACATTTACTTTGAAAATTTTATTATAATCTTGTATTGGAAGTTTCAAAGATTTTATAATGGCAGAAAATAGACGCACCCGTCTTATATGTTAAAAAAGACATTCTTACCTTAATTCTGTCGAAAATGATAAAAAAGACCCTGTTTGGAAAACGAAGGAAAGATTCTTTTATAAACTTCTTATAAAAAGTAAAAAAAGGGTATAAATTACTTTAACCCATATTCTGTAAAATAGTAAGAATGTTTTGAAATACATTTTTAAGAAACATGGATGTGGATGATAAAGAAATTCCAGTAGATTATTACGTATAAACAACCTCAGATAATGAATAGATTACGAAATAAACCCTTACCTTGTACTTTTCCTTGGTTAAGGGTAGGTTAAACTCATTTATAATGGAGAAATAATTGTTATTAAATTATAAAAGAATCATATACATTAATATGATATCATACATGATCTTTTAACATTGCTTTGTTAATAAAATCTTAGAATTATCGTCGTTTCGGGTGTTAACTTACTCGTTTTCTTTTATATGTTTTGTTACATAAGCCATGTTTGTTATGGATAGGTTGTATATTATTCATATCCAGAATTAAATAAAGTCCTAAAACATTATTTTTAATAATCAAATGATAATTATACTTGAATGGATGCGATGGAGAATGAATCTCATCGCGTTCGTGGAGACGGTAGTTCGTACGTACGCACGAGCGACAATATAATTCTTTTGATATTAAAATAATATATAATTGGATGGTATATTATATATAATGAATCCTTATCATTTTATATTTATTATTTAAATGAATTAGACATCATTATTATACCCATCCAAATAATAATTTGTTGAATAACAATTACACCACAACGTGGAGACGGTAAGCCGTACGTACGCACGTATGGTGACATGTCATTAAAAGGATGGATAGAATACTGAATATGGTTGTAAAATATTTATAATAACATCAAAATATATATAATATACTGGATTTATTATTTTATAATTGGAATAACAAAAAAAGAAGAAGTCGAAGAAGAAATGAACATGAAAAAGGGTGGTGATAACATTAACTCTTCTTCTGGTTCTTCCTTTTGATTTGATCAAAAGGGCTCCTTAGGTTGGATTTATGATCAAACTAAGGCCTCTAGGTTGTAGTGATGGAATTTTAGAGAGTATGTGGTCAGGTTTTGGCCGATCCAGAAGGCTTTGAATGTGTGAATTAGTGAGAAGGGGGAGTACCCTTTTATAAGAGGGGTGAGGGGTACCTTTGGAAAATCTAGAAATATTATTTAATAATAAATTCATATTCAATTTATAATGGCTCCAAAGTGGATTATTTAAATTTTAAGGTGGGGATGGGTCAAAAACCACTCAACCAATAGAATTTAGTCAGGTTTGGGTCATTATATTAACCTTATCTTTTAGTTTTAACTCTTATTTAATTAGTTTGACACTTACCATGTAACTTTGTATTTTAATATTATATAGTTAATAAACATACTATATACCTCCAAGAGACCCCCATGTGGTCCATTAATGATACAAATATCATGATATAATTCTCTTGGAAGAACCATAGATTTTTAGGAATTGAATATCATTTGATAATATAATATTTGTTTTAAAAACTCTTTTATGTCAATTTTGACACTATTTGGAAAATTGATTTTTGTGAAATTCATAAAAGAACTATTACTAAGAAAAAAGTTAATTAAATCAATAATAAAATGTCATATTAACCTATAGAATTAGTGTAATTCATAAAAAGTCTCAAATTATATTTATTTTGGTATTTATAATATCAATTATTTTAATTTTTCACTATTACGGTAATTACTGCATCACCATTGTGTCATAAATAAATTAAATTACTTAATCTATAAAAATTATAAATAAAATATCATTATGTAGGAAATATTTTTATCTTCCTAATTAATACTTATAATCGAATTTATATTATGTTTAACCCTATATTAAAAATGTTTTAGTTGTAAAACATCGATTTTACCTCTTTTAACTCTTCTTTGAATTAAATAATAATAAATGTCCAAATCTAATCCATGTAGACCAAAGAGGTTCATATTTTATTCCTAAGGTTTTTTTTGGTCGAATTAAGCTTAAAAGATAGAATTAGGACATGTGTCATGGTAATATTAATATCATTTTTACCCTTAATTATCTGATTTACTTTTAACCGTGGTAAATAAAAGTAAAAGTTACTATTCACCAAAAATTATTTTCATCTCATTGAACCACATTTTACTCCTTGAAATTAACCGTGTCTCTCAGATTTTTGAAATTCCACTCAAATAAGAAGTAAAATTATGTTTTATGAAAAATTCTGTTTTTTAACTACCACTTAGTGGTTTCACTATTAATAAAAAAAATGACGTTTTTCAAAAAAATACCAAAAATTCACCCTAGGATAATTTAGATATTCCAAATCCAAAAATGAAGTCCATTTGGAAAAATAAAATTTATAAATAGAAAAAATTGGGTATTACTATACATAACTGCTAGTTTGATTGGTTGTGGTGTGTTAGAACTCGATGTTGCGTACAACACACACTATTTATTCAAAGAGAAGAATACCGTAGAAGTTTGGGGTGTTACATTCTCCCCTCCTTCAAATAATTTCATCATCGAAATTTCTAGAATAATACCACATGAAAATACTCGGGTGGTTCTTAATCATAAGTTTCTCGGGTTCCCACGTTGCCTCTTCCATCTTATGGTTTCTCCACAAGACTTTTACCAAACAAGTCGTCCTGTTTCTCAGTACTTGTTCTCTCGTATCAAGAATCTTGATGGGCTCTTCGCAATAAGACAGATCGGGTTCCAATTCTAATTCCTCATAGGTGAGTACATGCATTGGTTCAGGCATGTATTTCCTCAATAGAGATACGTGGAACACATCGTGAACTTTGGAGAGACTTGGAGGCATTGCCAATCGGTAAGCTACAACCCCAATTAGTTCTAGAATTTCGAAAGGTCCGATGTACCTGGGACTCAATTTACCTTTTTCCCAAAACATATGACTCCATTCCATGGAGATATCTTCAGGAAAACATGATCACTGACTTGAAATTCCAAATCCTTCCTTCGATTATCGGCAAAGCTCTTCTGCCTACTTTGAGCTGCTTTGATATGGTTTTGGATTACCTTCACCATTTCCATCGTTTCCTCCACCAGTTCTGGGCCTTCAAGTTTTCTTTCACCAACGTCAACCCAACAGGTTCATGTGCGACATCTCTTTCTCTATAACGCTTCATATGGTGCCATCTGAATACTCGAATGGAATCTATTATTATAGGAAAATTCTACCATAGGTAAATATTAATCCCACAAACCCTGAAATTCAAGTGAGCATGATCTCAACATGTCTTCTAAGGTTTTAATAGTCCGTTCTGATTTTTTATCTGATTGAGGGTGGTAGGAAGTTCTCAAATGATGTTCAGTATCCAAGGATTTTTGAAGACTTTTCCAGAATCGTGAAGTAAAAAAGGGATCACGATCAGAAATAATCGATAGGGGTACTCCATTAAGTCTCACAACTTCATCAATATATAGTCTTGCTAGATGTTCAAGTGGTAGATCTTCTCTTATAGCAAGAAAATGTGCTGACTTGGTAAGATTATCAACAATGACCCATATTGCATCGTTTCTTATAGGAGTCTTTGTCAGCCCCATTACGAAGTCCATCATAATATTATCCCATTTCCACTCAGGTATGGGAAGAGGTTGCAATACTCCACCAGGCTGTTTCCTTCTAGATTTTACTTGTTGACAAACCATACATCTTGACACAAAATCAGCAATCTCCCTCTTCATGTTGTCCCACCAAAAATATTCCTTCAAATCTCTATACATTTTGGTTCTCCCAGGGTGTATTGAGAAATTGGAACTATGAGAATCTTCCAATAATTCCCTTTTTAAATCAGGTATATCAGGAACACAAAGTCTCCTCCCAAATTTAAAAATTCCATCTTCATACACAAAGTCATTCAATCTCCCTTCATTCGCAGATTTAATCTTCTTTTTAAAGGCTTCATCAATAGCTTGAGAACTCTTTATCATTTCTAGTAATGATGGTTTGGTAACCATTTGAAAAAGTGTCGACGTTTCACCTTCCATGGTTATTCCCATATCCATCTTTACTAGATCCATGTATATAGGATCCTTTTCAACTCTAATCTTGTTCAAAACTTCAGGATCCTTTCTACTCAAAGCATCTGCCACCATATTTTCCTTCCTTGGGTGGTAGGGTATCGTACAATCATAATCCTTGAGTAGTTCAAGCCATCTCCTTTGCCTCATGTTGAGTTATTTCTGTGAGAAAATATACTTCAAACTCTTGTGATCTGTATAGATCTCACATTTTTCACCATAGAGATAGTGTCTCCAAATATTTAGAGCATATATTATAGCAGCTAACTCAAGATCATGAGTAGGACAGTTTTTCCCATGAAATTTCAGCTGTTGTGAGGCATAGGAAATAACCCTATCATTCTTCATAAGGACACAACCAAGTCCTTTCTTAGATGCATCACTATAAATAACAAACCCATCATTCCCCAATGGTTGATTCAATATAGGAGCATTGACTAATATTCTCTTCAGTTATTCAAAACATTAATCACACTCTTTTGTACAGACAAATTTAACCCCTTTACGGGTGAGCATCGTTAATGGGTTAGCTAATCGGGCAAAATTCTGGACGAAATGTCGATAATAACCTGCCAAACCAATAAAACTGCGTACCTCCGTTATACTCATCGGTGCTGGCCATTCTTGGATTGCCTTGGTCTTAGAAGGATCAATAGAGATTCCATCCTTAAAGACAATATGGCCAGGGAAAGAAATATATTGATGCCATAATTCACACTTGCTAAACTTCCCATATAATTCATGTCTTCTAAGAGTCTTCAGGATAATGCCCAAGTGATTTTCATGATCTTTGTAGCTTTTGGAGTATACCAAGATATCATCAATAAATACCACCACAAAATCATCGAGATATTCCTTGAAAAATCTATTCACTAGATCCATGAATACAGAGGGTGCATTAGTGAATCCAAAAGGCATTACTGTAAACTAGTAATGCCCGTTCCTAGTTCAAAATGATGTCTTCGGAATGTCTTCCTTCATCACACACAACTGATGGTATCCAGATCGAAGGTTAATCTTTGAAAAGTATTGAGTTCCATGCAGTTGGTCAGATAAATCATCCATGCGAGGCAGGAGATACTTGTTCGTTATTGTTATAGCATTGATCTCCCCGTAGTCAATGCACAACCTCATATATCAATCTTTCTTCTTAACAAAAAGAACAGGGGATCCTCATGGAGAGACATTTGGGAGAATAAATCCCTTATTACTCAATTCCTCTAGTTTTTTATTTAGTTCAACTAATTATGTAGTGGACATTCTATAAGGGGTCTTCGATATAGGCCTTGATCCAAGAATTAAATCAATGGAATGCTCAACTTCTCGTTCTGGAGGATGTCCAGGTAAATATTCCGGAAACACATCTACATATTCTTTCACAATAGGTGCATCCTCTATTTGAAGATTCCTTTCCTCACCCAATGTAATTTAATTCTCTTCCTCCCCAATAATTGAATTTAGTTGAGCTAATGGGGGTGGATCTAGATAAGAATTAGGTGGTGACGATTGTGCTCTAAAGATAAGGTGTTCCTTATCATCATCATCAAAAATCGTAACCTCGTTCTTCTTACAATAAATCTTCGCATCATGGTCCGAAAGCCAATCCATACTGGGGATTATTTCAAATTCAATCATAGGTATGACGATGATATCAACAGATAAAGAACATTTATGTGCTCTAATGGGGAATGATTCACAAAATATTATTGCAATGATACATTCCTTAAGAGTTTTAACTGAAAACTCCCTTGTTAAATAAAATTAGAAATATCTAATTTTCTTAGCAAACTGGGAAGATATGAAACAATGAGATGATCAAGAATCAAATAATTCATTTTCTAAACTTGAGGAAACCATTATGTTACCTTCCACTATGTCTTTCAGAGCTTCTACCTCAATAGTAGTGATAGCATAGGCTTGTCCTTGATCTGTTGGAAATTTCTGAGGTATGTTACCCTGACGTTTAGGACATTCATTTGAATAATGTCCCATATCCCTACAATTGAAGCATTGGACATCAGTAGCTTCCTTCTTCCCCTTGCAATCAAGAGCTTGGTGGTTTTTTTCACCACACTTGTAACAGACTCCCATTCCTTTAAAGCAAGTACTGGGGTGTTTCTTCCCATATTTACTGCTGGTTGGATATTCAAATTTTCCCTTCTTCCCCTTTTTTCCATTCCCAGATTGAGCAGAAGATCTCTTCTTCTCTTTCTTTGGTTTAAGGTCATAAGACTTAGAGAATTTATTTTCTGTCTTGGTAGCACATGAGACAATGTCTTCGTACGAAGAGAAAAATTGTGAGACTAATGCTCGATGGAGAAATGGTTTTAACCCATCGAAGAAATGATCAATATTACTTCTTGGGTTATGTATATAATCTCCAGCATACCTTGATAACCTTGTAACGTTAGCCTCATACTTTGTGACATTCTCATCCTTCTTTTGTATTAGAATCATAAATTGACTTTCCATATCTCCCCGATGGTCACGAAGAAAGTATTTTTCTAAAAACAGATCATTGAACTCCCTCCATTCCATATTTGATACTTCATCATATTGCTTCATGTTTTGAATCAATGACCACCATTGATCAGAATCTCTAGTGAGGTGATAAACTGCCATGATAACTTTTTCCCTTTCACTACATCCGAAAGCTTGAAATATTTTCTCTTGGGAACTTATCCATTTCTCAGCTACCAAAGGATTTTTACTCCCATTGAATGTTGGTGGTTGTTGCCTCATGAAGCGATATAACATTGATCCTCCATGCTGTGGATTAGGGTGCTCCATACAGGTAAGGTTATTATTCATAACCTAAGTGAGTTGTCCCAGTATGGTGATTAGTTGATCAGCACAAGTTGCATCACCATCTCCACTATAATTATCTTGAGAAGGAGGGAAACCCCTACATGGAGTGTGTGCATTGACACAGTTTCTATTTCTTCTACTAGGAACCATTTCTAAACAATTGCATAAACTAGATTAGTTTATGAATCAAAATACATAATTCCATACTTGTAAAACACTTAACATAAATTGAACTATTTATGGATATAATCCATAATCATAAAAATGTTTTCTTGGAGGAAGTATATACTCATAAACCCTTCATAATGATTTTTAATGAAAATGAGAGTTATACTAAGCATATCCCCTAGGAGTGTCGTAACCAAGAGTGCAGCAAGGCCCGTTGTCGTGCACCAGTTCTCGTTCGAGTCCAGCTCAAAGCGGTGTTTTCGGGTTTTACCCCTAGGTACATCTGTGCTAGAGCCGCCTCTACCTTCTCGTATCCAGATAGGGATGTATTTCTCGGAAAACTCACAAAATCTCTACAATACCAAAATTCTAAGAAATTCTTCTATACTAATCCTCAAAGTCCATCTTAGGTCTATGTGCTCTAATAAGAGTTTATCTAAATCTAGCTTCCAAGGTTTGTACTAATCTTCATTTGATACCAACTTGTAACACCCTGACCCCAGTTACCCAGAGTCGGTGCATTGTTACAAAACATTGGCATGATCACAAGTAGATAATGTCTCGAAAGACCGATTAGTTTAGTATCCTTGGAATAACTAGATACATTCATAACGTTTACATTACATCATAAAGTGAAAAACTACTACAACAACATATTGTCTTCATATCCCCTCATATTATCCTTGCAGGTCATTCATAAATTACTTCTTCACATCCTGGGAAAATAAAACATTGAAAGGGGTGAGCTTAGATGCTCAGTAAGGATAACAATATAGCGAAAACATTCATAAATAAACATAAACATTTAAGGAAATGTATGGCTAAATCAAAAAGACTTTTAAAATTTAACTACAACATAATATGGCAAAGATAAAATGAAATAATTACATTTACTTATTCACATGGATATTCTACTAGTAGAATAATCAAATACAATATCAACAACCACTTTCATAATGATGGAATGCATAATGTCAGACTATCAAAACCACATAGCCAAGGCCTCACACCAAGAATACAAATAAGATTTTTGTCAAGGCCATCTGAAAGAAAATAGTTTGTCTCATGCGACCTACTGATGCATCGAGGAGCTATAGCGGTCTCCACCCGTCACATATTATGTCCAATGCATTCCTTATATGAACAGGTTTAAACATAACATAAACATTCTTATTAAAACTAGCGTACAAAATGTCAATAATTTCTCCATAAACCATGAATTTTATAAAAATAATACATCCATAGCCAAATATATCACCAAACCTTCAATACAATATGGACGCATTGTATCAAAATAAATAAACTTCAAATAATCTTAAAATCCATCAAAGGATGCTGACATAGATGAAATCAAAACTATTTGAGAGAAATATCCCTTTTTTTAAATCATTTGAAAGTCAGATAATTATAAAATAAAACATTTACTATGAAAATTTTCTTATAATCTTGTAAGGGAAGCTTCAAAGATTTTATAATGGCAGAAAATAGCCTCACCCGGCTTATAAGTTAAAAAAAGACATTCTTTCCTTAGTTCTGTCGGAAAGGTTAAAAAAGACCTTGTTTGGAAAATGACAGAAAGATTCCTTTATAAGATTCTTATAAAAAATAAAACAATGGTATAAATGACTTTAACCCATATTCTTTAAAATAGTAAGAATGTTTTGAAATACATTTTTAAGAAACATGGATGTGGATGATAAAGAAATCCCACTAGATTATTACGTATAAACAACCTCGGATAATGAAGGGATTGCAAAATAAACCCATACCTTGTACTTTTCCTTTGTTGAAGGTAGGTTAACCTCATGTATAATTGTGAATTAATTGTTATTAAGTTATACAAGAATAATATACATTAATATTATATCATATATGATCTTTTAACATTTCCTTATTAATAATATCTTAGAATTATCGTCGTTTCGAGTGTTAACTTACTCATTTTCTTTTATATGTTTTGTTACATAAGCCATGTTTTTTATTGATAGGTTTTATCATATTAATATCCAGATTTATATCAAGTCCTTAAACATTATTTTTAATCATCAAATGAAAATTATACTTGAATGGATACGATGGAGAATGAATCTCGCCGCGTTCGTGGAGATGGTAGTCCGTACGTACGCATGAGCGATAATGTCATTCTTTTGATATTAAAATAATATATAATTGGATGGTATATAATATATAAAGAATCATTATCATGTTATATTTATTATTTACATGAATTAAACATCATTATTATACCCATCCAAGTAGTAGTTTATTGAATAACAATTACACCACGGTTTGGAGACGGTAAGCCGTACGTACACATGTATGGTGACATGTCATTCAAAGGATGGGTAGAATACTGAATATGGTTGTACCATATTTATAATAAAATCACATAATATATCAGATACTGGAGTTATTATTTTAGAATGGGAATAACAAAAAAAGAAGAACTTGAAGAAGAAATGAACTTGAAAAAGGGTGGTGAAAACATCACCTCTTCTTCGGGTTCTTCCTTTTGATTTTATCAAAAGCGCTCCTTAGGTTGGATTTATGATCCAACTAAGGCCTCTATGTTGTATTGAGGGAAGTTTAGAGAGTGTTTGGGCAGGGTTTGTCTGATTCAAAAGGCTTTTATGGTGTTAATTAGCAAGAAGGCGGAGTTCCCTTTTATAAGAGGGGTGAGGGGCACCTTTTGAAAAGCTAGAAATATTATTTTATAATAAACTCATATTCGGTTTATAATGGATCTAAAAGTGGATTATTTATAGGTTAAGGTGGGGATGTGTTGAAAACCACTCAACCAATATAATTTAGATAGGTTTGGTTCATTATATTAACCTTATCATTTAGTTTTAACTCTTTGTTAATTAGTTTGACACTTACCATGTCACTTTGTATTTTTATATTATATAGTTAATAAACATACTATATACCTCCAAGAGTCTCCGAAGTGGTCCATTAATGATACACCTATCATGATATAAGTCTGTTTTCCGAACATTAGATTTCTACGAATTGAATATCAAATAATAATATAATATTTGTTTTAAAAACTATTTTATGTCAATTTTGACACTATTTGGAAAATTGAATTTTGTGAAAATCATAACAGAATTATGACTTCGAAAAAAGTAAATTAAATCAATCCTAACATGTCATATTAACCTAAAAAAATAGTTTAATTCATAAAAAGTCTCAAATTATATTTATTTGGGTATTTATAATATCAATTATTTTAATTTTTCAATATTATGGTAATTACTGCATCATCATTGTTCCATAAATATATTAAAATATTTAAAGTCTAAAAAATATAAATAAATTATCATTATGTATGAAATCTTTTTATCTTTATAATTAATATTTATAATCGAATTAATCTTATGTGGAACCCTGTATTAAAATTTTTTTAGTTGTAAAACATTGATTTTACCTCTTTTAACTCTTCTTTGAATTAAATAATAATAAATGTCCTAATCTAATCCAAGTGGACCAAAGAGGATCATATTTTATTACTAAGGTTTTTTTGGTCGAATTAATCTTATCCAATAGAATTAGGACATGTGTCAGGGTAATATTAATATCATTTTTACCCTTAATTTTCCTATTTACTTTTAACCGTGGTAAATAAAAGTAAAAAGTTACTATTCACCATAAATTATTTTTATCTCATTGAACCAAATTTTACTCCTTGATATTAACTATGTCTTTAGGATTTTCTAAATTCCACTCACAAAAGGGGTAAAATTATGTTTTATGAAAAATTCAGTTTTGTAACTACCATGTAGTGGTTTCACTATTCATCAAAAAAATGAAGTTTTTCAGAAAAATACCAAAAATTCACCCTAAGATAATTTCGATATTCCGAATCAAAAAATGAAGCCCATTTTGAAAAATAAAATTTATAAATTTCAAAAAGTGGGTATTACTATTCATAATGGCTAGTTTGATTGGTTGTGGTATGTTAGAACTCGATGTTGCGTACAACACACACTATTTATTCAAAGAGAAGCGCACTGTAGAAGCTTAGGGTGTTACATAACTTTTTCATATCCTTGGAAAATGAAACATGAGAAGGGGGTGAGCTCAAACGCTCAGTAAGAGTAAGAAATATAGCGGAAGATAATATAAACATTAGGCACATGGAATAATTGGAAACACATGCCTCTAAAAATAATAAACATGAACACATTATGGAAAGAATACAAGCTGAGTAAATAATACCATAGTAAAACATAGTCCTTTGTATTATACTAGTC
The DNA here is from genome assembly GCA_963277665.1 of Viscum album. Classification (NCBI taxonomy): domain Eukaryota; kingdom Viridiplantae; phylum Streptophyta; class Magnoliopsida; order Santalales; family Viscaceae; genus Viscum; species Viscum album. The sequence continues at coordinate 763,291,816 of OY728120.1, forward strand.
TAATTACCACATGAAATATCAATAGCTAATCTCATAATGATGTAATTCATAATTCCAATCATCATAACCACATATTCAAGGCCTCGTTCCAAGACTACAAATAAGATTTTGTCAAGGCCTTCTGCCAAGACACTAATTTGTCTCATGAGACCTACCAATGCATCATGGAGCTATAGTGGGCTCCACCGGTCAATTACTATGTCCATTGCATTCCTCATATGAAAATGTTTAAACATAACATAAACATTTGTATTAAAACTAGCATAAGAAATTTCAATACTTTATGCATAAACCATGAATCGTATAAAAATAGCACATCCATATTCAAACATAACTCATTCAATACAATATAGAAGATTTTATTATAATAGATTAACCTAAATCGATAATAATGAAGTATGTTGACATAGAAAAAAAATCATACAAACTATTTGAGAGAAATATCCCCCTTTTTCTTGAAAACAATTAAAAGTCTCACTATTTATCAAGAAATCATTTAAAATAGATTTTTGAATCAAAGTTTCCCATACATGATTTAATATTTTAAAAGGAATTATTATTTGAAAACAATAATTTCCATATAAATAAATCCTCAAAACCATTTTTAAAACATGGACATTAATGAGAATGATTTAGAAGAATAAACCTTTAAAACATTTAAAATGATATTTTAGTTAGAGTTCCTAACCCTATGAGAGACACTTGAATACAAATAATTGAGGTCATTAAATCTTTATAATATCATTAGAATAAAGGTATTAATGATATACTATATCAAAGTACAATATATACACCACATAAATGTGAATTGGCTCATAACAACAAAGAAGACTCAATGGAATGTAAGTTGAGATGAAATCCCTTATAAAGACCGTATACTTAAGTTAAGGATAATTCAATGAAATAATTATTTTTGACAAATATAAATACACTAAATAGGATTTTATATTAAGATTAAATAAATCACAGAACATTCAAACATATTCTTGTAAAAATAACACCAATGAATTTGATGTTTAACTCAATGAATAGAGATTGAGTTAAAATTTCCCTTATCAGGTACATATCGATGAGTTGAGAATTTATCAATGGATTAATTATGTTTATCAAATTTATGTCTATATAATGGTGAGTGGAAATTAATATGTGAATAATTAATATTGATTCCACACATAATATAGGAGTAAAATAATAAATGAAGTATGCGTCAAGCCCTATGAGTGGAAATTGAAATTTGAAATTCCATTATAGATTAGGTAACTTATGAAACATACACCCCATTAAATGAAGATCATACAATGAAGATTTAAATACCCATAAATTAAATTATATTACCCCAATAATACAATCATGGGCAGTACATACACCACACAAAATGAAATAGAGGCCACTATAGTGTGAATCTCATGGAAATAAGAAGTGTGATGAAAACTCCTTACGATGATGTAGTTAATCAATACGTATGACCAAAAGATCATAACCATAAAATGAATCACATAATTCCATGAATATAAAGATAATTATGATAATATATATGAAATGTAAGTACCCAATACACCACATTCCATAAATAAGTGGCGAACAATGGAAATCACACGGAATTAAAAGCTAGATAAGAAACCCCTTAACTCAAGTCCGACTTGTCTTGAATGTTCCTTGTTCTTCATGAATAAAAAATTTAAGATAATTTCTACTTGATTAAGAAAATTTTTCAAGTTTATTATTCCTTTTATATCACTTATTATCTTGTTATAACAATTATTTATTTACAGGAGTTCATAATGGATATTTTATCGATGTTTGGAAGTTGAGTCAAAAATGAACTTGTTATAATTAATATTTTTCCATGTGGTCAAAAGTCCATTATCTCCAGAATGATATACATGATTTAGATATCATATATATAGATATATGTTTTATCCAGTATATATATCTATTTAAACCAGTACATAACATTTGGAGATAAGAAATGAAATGTACCGTTCATGGAGACGGTAAGCCGTACATACGCATGAATGCTACTTTCATTTCTATTTTGTATTTGAATGGAATTAAAAAATAATTATAAATAGGTATATTATAATTATAGTATAATATAATATATAATATCATTAATTAAATCCTTTATACATCCCATATACGACATTAACGAGTCATATTATTTTGAGTGGGCTGTAGTCCGCACTTCCTCAAATGAAATTATCTTGTGTTACCGATAATGAAAACCATAAAATAATGATATGAATGGAAAATACAGTATCATAAAGAGAAATTAAACATAATATATATATCATATATAAATATAGTTTCATATTAATGGAAACCATGAGAGGCTGTAGGAGATAATCGAACAATGATCATTTCTTGAGGCATTATTTTTCCATCCACAGAAACATTATGTTCTTGACCCATTAGATGGAGGTGTGTGTAAGTGTAGTTCGAATCCTTCTCATAAAAACATCCTAGTATATTTATGATAATGGTGTTATTATAAAATAATGTAATAAAAAGTGTTTATGGGGTAGGAGAAGTAAAATAAAACAAAGTTTAAAAAAACAATTTAAGAGAAAGCATTACCTTTAATTTGGGTAACTTCCTTTGGTTTGAACCAAAAGGACTTCATGAAGTACCATCTACCTATGGCGAGGCTTCTAAGAGGAAGAGGTGGAACTATAGAGATTATTTTGGCTGTGTTTGGATGATCCATGGGGCTTGAGAGGTGTGTGGAATGGGTTAGAAGTGGTGTCCTTTTATAAGGGGGATGAGGGGCTCTTTATAAAAGTGTGAAAATATTATTTTATTATATAGTGATATCCGGTTTCTAAAAGTCCAAAACTAATTAAAGTCAAAGATAGGTAGAATCGTGGTCTAAATAAATTCATCCATTAAGAATTGGATAGGTTTTGGATGTTATTTTAATATTAATAATCATATTTATTTGAATCATTTATTAATGAAGTCAATACTACATCATTATTGTTTCATAAATAATTTAATTTATTTGATGTCTAATAAATACAATAAAATTCAAATAATTTTGTAAATATTCATATATTTACAATGATTATTTATATTTGAAAAGATAACTTATAAAACCCCATGTAAAAATTGATATACTAAATGATATTTTTCAATGACATTTTTGTCTTTACTTTAAGTTAATTAAAATAAAGTGTAATTGTCATTTTTAAATGGATCCATCAGGTCCCAAAAATTGACCCAGGGATGGCCATGGTACTCCAAGACTCATCTAATAATGTATGGACAAGTGTTAAGGTAATTTTTTGTTATTATACTATTCCTTTTACCTTAAATTACACTATTTATCTTTAACTGTAGTAAATAAAAGTCAAAAGTTACTATTCAACAAAAATTATTTTCATCTTATTGAACCCTATTTTACTTAATAATAAAAAACATGTATCTTGTATTTTCAAAATTCAATTTGCAGATGTGGTAAAATTTCATTTAAATGAAAAAGTCATATTTTAAACTACTAATTAGTGGTTTCACTATTCATAAAAAAATTGGTGTTTTTCGAAAAAATACCAAATATTAAGCCTAATCTATATTTGATATTCAGAATTAAAAAATGATATCTATTTTTCAAAATTAAATAAATTAATTTTGGATTAATTAATTTAAAATTAATTCCCGTTGTCAAATCAAATAGCGTGTTTTTAAGAAACGATAACCATCAAAAGATTGACACTTGTTTATGTATAATTTAGAAGTGAAATTAACTCCAATGACCAAAATTGTATTGAAGGGTAAAAATATAATCTAATTACACTTAAAATAAAATTTAAAATAAAATTTTACCCTATAAATAAATTAGTTTAAGAGGCAGTTTTGAAATAAAATACATTATTTCTCACTATTCATAAAAAAATGAATATTATTGGAAAAATACCAAAAAATTACCCAAAGTAAATTTTGATGTCTTGATTCTAAAGAAGAATTCTATTTTGTAAAATGGAACATATAAAAGTGACCCAAAATGGATTTTAATAGGGTTCACCATTAAAAGGAAGTAAATCAACCCTTTAAAGTAAATTAAGTTCAAAATTAGATTCATTCACATTTTAAGCCTCTAACTTTAATTGGATAAATGTAAAAACATTTTACAAACATATATAATCATTTTTAATTTGGTTATGTTCATTACCACCATTACAACGACATGTTGTTAACTGCCGTTTAAAATAATAATATTATATTATTATTGTGCAACATAAGATTTCAGTGAAACCCATTGTTGCGTATCGACTATACCATCGAACATAGTGTCCCCTTAAAATATGAATTAATATTTAGTTCATAAATATTAATAAATAGGAAAAATTTCGTGTTCTTTATTTATCTATGATGTTACATCCTTCCCTCCTTTTGGGAATTATGTCCTCGTAATTTTAAAATTGGGCATGGATACTTTAATAAAAGTCCCACATCGAAAAAAAATCAGTGAAAATATTACTTTAAAAGAAAGAAAGAACAGTATAAAGGTCACATGAGATAACCCATACTAGGATTCCATGTAGGAAAACATGGATATGGAAGATAAACTAAGTGTCATGTACTGATGGAGAGAGATAGAAAACATGATCAGGAGAAAGTTAACAAAAATAAAACAACAAACTTGTGATGGGATAAATGGTCATTGAAATCCTAGTAGGAAAAGTAAATGGATAGAGTTTATTTTGTTTTAAGTTCCATTTTATAATGTTGAGGAATTTATTTATGAGATTTACTAAGAACATAATGGGATATACTTAGTTTTTATGTAGAGTATCATTCTTTAATAAATTTACACCACCAACTCATCTTTTTTTTTTCAAATGATGAGTATTCAAGATGACTTGGTCACACCAGAAGAGCTAGAATCAACTTCTAGAGAATCACATGATCCAAAAAGTATAAAAAATATATTTACCTTGTCTTTAGAGATTAACCACCACCAAAATTGTTAGTACACGATTAGATGATCCCCAAAAAGGAAAATGCTTTAGAGAAAGAAATAATAATCTTAATTTCAAAAATACCACAAAGATAAATAAATAACATTCAATAAACAATTGTCATTAAAATCCTTCAATATAATTCAAACTAATATCGTAACAAAGAACATAGAAGAATTTGGTTTTGTAGTCTTCCACGTTAAATTGTATCCACAAATGACATCGACTACCCTTAAAGTCACATACTCAAAAGTAATTAACCTAATAAAATATTTTTTATGATAGGTTAACAATTTACATAAATAACCCAAAATATAAATAAAACATTTACCATTACTCCTCAAATGAAATCCCATATTATTCTATTTTCCTTAGGTATATAGTGTTCCCAACAGAGTGAATGTCTTCCAAAATAACATTTATCACTTAATCACCAAATCGTTTTCCTATAATAAGGATATACAATTGATAAGACATAAGATCCCAAATAAACTTATTATTGATAAATAAAATCATTTAACTAAAAATAATTAGTCACCCTATCCAGGGACCCCACGTAGTCTACTAGTAGATGATAAATCCCAATCGCACTATTGTTGTGGGTTCTATTCCTACATCTTTGTCCAACATGATAGGTTGTCATATGGTCTAGGTGTTCTCCTTTTCAAAAGACAATATAACTTTATAATATTCCCAAAAATGATATAGATTCCTCAAAATACATATAACATAATTTAATCACAAATGTTATTTCATACCTCGCATTTTCATTCCAAAATTTAATAATATGTAATTTCGTCCAAATCAATGATAAAATAAAACCAAATGGTTATTTATAACTATATCCACAATATAAATGATAATTTTTCCTCAAATATCATTTTCACATGACAAACTGCAAGGTTACAAATAGAAGAGAAAATTCTTCCGAAGCAATCCCATCAATAAAGAGCACTACTAATTTTTAAAGATTTCTCCAACTGTTTATTTCAACATTGCTTCTTACATGACCAAAAGGATATCCCATAAAATAGGGCATTCACTAGGGTAATGGCCAGGTCCCCTACATTTATTAAAAATGACTAGAAATGGATTCTTAGAACCATTTTTATTTTCTTCTATAATACTCTTCATTATTCCTAGGAAATTATTTACTTTATGTCATTCTTTCCCACACATAAATCATTTATTTGTTCCATTAAGACAACTTCTTAGGTTTCTCCATCTACATTTCCTTCATGATGGAAAATGATCTTTCTTTTCTCCATGGTCTTCAATGTTGGAGGTCTTATCATTCACCACTTGTATCTTCCTTGTGGAGTCTAGGAGATGGTTAATATATATCTTGTTGATCATATTTTTTGAAAACTAATTTGGCATGAACATGATATCTTTTACGCCTGTGAATATTCCATTTTTTGCTCATTTGAACCACCGTTCAAACCTTGTAAATCAATCACAATGTTTCTATGAATTCATTGGAATCTAGACAAAGAATAAACCCAGAATGTATTTTGTGAGTAATAATAGTCATAAAATCAATTAGAGAATATCATGAAACATTATTTTAAATTTAAAAAACCTTATGATTAACCAAGGTAATTTATTCTCATATTATATTAAAATCCCTCAAATCGGTTTGTATAGAGAATATAAATTATCATAATCATATCCCCCAAGAGTGTCGTAACCAAGAGTGCAGCAAGGACCATTATTGTGCACCAGTTCCCATTCGAGTCTAAATAAAAGTGGTGTTTTCTGGTTTTACCCTTAGGTACATCTATGCCCGATCCGCCTCTACCTTCTCGTATCATGATAGGGATGTATTTCTTGGAAAATAAAAAATATCTACATTACCAAAATTCTAGGATGTTATTCTATACTAATCATCACGGTATATCTTAGGGTAATTTTGTCTAATCATAGTTTATCTAAATATAGTTTCCAAGGTTTGCACTAAACTTTCTCTCATACCAACTGTAACACCATGACCCCAGAATCCAGGAGTCAATGCATTATTATAAAACATTGGTATTATTACAAGGAATCATGTCCCGAAGGAATGATCAGTTTAGTTGTCTTGGAAACAAGATACATACATAATTTCAACATTGCAACTTGAAAAGAAAAACAACACTAATTTATTCCATTAAAAACATACAAGCTTCCAAGATTATTCCTTCCTGTCACTCGTAACTCACTTTTTCATATCCTAGGAAAGCGAAACATGAGAAATGGGTGAGCTTAAATTCTTAGTAAGAGTATGCAATATAGCGTAAGATAACATAAACATTAGGCACATGGAATAATTTAAAACACATGCCTTTAAAAATAATAAACACGAACACTTTATAGCAGGAATATGAGCTGGGTAAATAATTCCATAATAAAACTTAGTCGTGGATATTATACTAGTCTAATAACCACATGAAATATCAATATTTAATCTTATAATAATGGAATTCATAAGTCTTAACATCATAACCACATAGTCAAGGCCTCGTGCGAAGACTACAAATAATATTTTTTATGGCCTTGTTCCAAGACGCTATTTTGTTTCATGAGACAAACCGATGAATCAAGGAGCTATAGTGGGCTACACCCGTCAATTACTAAGTCCAGTTCATTCCTCATATGAAAAGGTTTAAACAGAACATAAACATTCGTACTGAAACTAGAATACGAAATGACAATACTTTATCCATAAACAATGAATTGTATAAAAATAGAACATCCACAGTCAATCATTACTCATTCAATAAAATATAGAAGATTTTATTATAATATATTAACCTCAATTGGGAATAACAAAGGATATTGACATAGATGAAAAATAATAATCAATACAATTTGAGAGAAATATCCCCCTTTTTCTTGAAAACATTTAAAAGTCTCACTATTTATCTAGAAGTTGTTTAAAATAGATTTTTTAATCAAAGTGTCCCACACCACTTTGAAAATTTTAAATGGAATTTTAATTGGAAAAAATTAATTTCCATATAAATAAATTCTTAAAACCATTTTTAAAATGTGGACATTAATGAGAATGATTTAGAAGAATAAATCTTTCAAACATTTAAAATGATATATTAGTTAGAGTTTGAAACCAAATGAGAGACACTTGAATAAAAATAATTAAGGTAATAAAAACTTTATAATATCATGAGAATAAAAGGATTCATGATATAATATGTCAAAGTAAATCATATACACCAAATAAAAGTGAATTGGTGCATAACAACAAAGAAGACTCAATGGAAAGTTATTTGAGATAAATCCCATATAAATACTGTATACATAGGTTAAGGATAATTCAATGACATAATTAAGTATGAAAAATATAAATACACTCAATATTATTGGATATTCAGAGTAAATCAATCACAGAACATTCACACATATTCCTGTAAAAATAACACCAATGAATTTGATGTTTAACTCAATAAATGGAGATTGAGTTAAAATTACTCTTATTAGGTTCATATCGATGACTTGAAAATTTATCAATGGAGTTATTATGTGTATCAAATGTATATCAAAATAACGTTGAGTGGAAATTACTACATAAAAAATAAATATTGATTCCACACATAATCTTGGAGTAAAATAATCAATGAAGTATGTGTAAAGCCCAATGAGTTGAAATTGAAATTTGAAATTCCCTTACCGATTTGGTAACTTATTAATCATATACCCCATGAAATAAGGATCATACAATAAAGATGTAAATACACATAAATTAAATTCAATTACACAAATAATACAATCATGGATAGTATATACACCACACAAAAGGAAATAGTGGCCAATATAGCATGAATCTCACAGAAATAAGTAGTTAGATGAAAACTCCTTACCAGGTTGCAGTTAATCGAGTCATATGACCAAATGTTAATAACCATAAAAAGATTCAAATAATTAAATGAATATAATTATAATCATTATAATATATATCAAATGTAAGTACACAATACACCACATGCTGTAAATAAGTGGAAAACAATGGAAATCTCATGGAATTAATAGTTAAATAAGAAACCCCTTACCTCAAGTACGACTTGTCCTGTATGTTCCTTGTTCTCCTAAATAATAAACATAATTTAATTTCTCCATGATAAATAATTTTTTTAAGATTATTATTATTTTTATATCACTTATTACCTTGCTATAAGATTTAGTTATTTATTTTATTTCATAATGGATATTTTATAGATGTTTGGAACTTGTTTCAGAACCGAACTTGTTATAATTACTATTTTTCCATGCGGTCAAAATTACATTATCTCCAAAATGATATACATGATTTTGATATCATATATATATTATATATCCAGTATATATATCTATTTATAAAAGTACCTAATATTTGAAGATAAGAAATGAAATGTACCTTTCATGGAGACGGTATGTCGTACGTGCGCATGAACGCTACATTCATTTCTATTGGGTATTTGAATTGAATGTAAACATAATAATTAATAGATATATTATAATTACAGTATAATATCATATATAATATCATTATTTACCTCCTTTATATGTCCCACATAAGGCATTAAAGAGTCATATCATTTTGAGGGGGGAGTAGTCCGCACTTCCTCAAATGAAATTCTCACCTTTTAACCATAATGGAAAACATAAAATAATGATGTAAAGGAAAAACACAGAAGCATATAGAAACATAAATCTAATATATATCATATATAAATACATTTCCATCTTAATATCCACCATGGGAGGCGATATAAGGCAATCAAACAATCATCGTTTCGTGAGGCGTTAGTTTTCCATCCACATAAATAGTATGTTCTTCACCCATTAGATATAGGTGTGTGTAAGCGTAGTTTGAATTCATTTGATAACAACATCCAAGTATATTTAGGATACTGGTGTTGTTATAAAAGAAAGTAATAAAAAGTGTTTAGTGGGCTGGATATGTAAAATAAAACAAAATAATACAAAATAATTTAAGAGAAAGGAATACCTTTAATTTGGGTAACTTGTTTTGGTTTTTACCAAAATGAATTCTTGATGTGCCTTCTGCCTAATGTGCAGATTCTATGAGGAAGAGGGGGATCTATAGAGATTATTTTATAGGGTTTGGATGATCCAAGGGGCATTAGAGGTGTGTGGAATGGTTTGTAATTGGTTTACTTTTAACTGTGGTAAATAAAAGTGAAAATTTAGTATTCACAAAAAATTATTTCTATCTTATTGAAGCACATATTACTAACTAATAACAACCAAGTATCACGGATTTTTTAAAAATTGATGTTTTTCAGAAAAATACCAAAAACATAGCTTAAGATATATTTGATATTTCAAATTCAAATATGATGTCTATTTTACTAAATTTTAAACGTATAAGTTGGATAAATTAATTTACAATTAATTCCTATTATCAAAACAAATATCATGTTTTTAAGAAACAGTAATTATCAAAAGATGGACACTTGTTTATGTATAATTTCAAAGTGAAATTAATTCTAATGGAAAACATTGGATTAAAGGGTAAAAATATAATCTAATGATACTTCAAAACCAATTTAAAATATAATATAACCATATAAATAAATTAGATTAAAACGTAGTTTTGAATTAAAATACTTTATTTCACACTATTCATAAAAATGAATATTATTAGAAAAATACAAAAAAAATTCCCAAAGTAAATTTTGATGTCCAGATTCTAAAGAAGAATTTTATTTTGTAAAATGGAACTTATAAAAGTGAACAAAACTAGATTTAAAGAGGGTTCACTGTTAAAAGGTGGTCAACCAACCCTTTAAAGTAAATTATGTTTAAAATTAGATTCATTCACATTTTATGCCTCTAACTTTTACTGGATAAATGTAAAAACATTTAAAAAATATATATAATAATTTTTTAATTAGTCCGTTCATTCCCGCCATTACAACAGTTAGGTGTTAACTACCATTTAAAATAATAATATTATATTATTAGTGTGCAACGTATGGTTTCAAAGAAACCCATTGTTGCATGTCGAGTATACCATCGAACATAGTGTCCCCTTTAAAATATAATTAATATTCAGTTCAAATTTTTTAATAAATATGAAAAATTTGATGTTATTTATTTACCTGGGATGTTACATTATTATTTCACATTAATTTCATTTTATATTTCTACTAAACTTATTTTATGAATTCATTTCTGTTTTTCTGTTAGGGTAATTACTATCACCAAACCCTAGAACCTATGTATTCTAGTATTTTTTTTGATATAACCACTGTAAATATCCATATATCATTTTACATAGTAGGTGGATAATTTTATATATAAATACAAAATCAATAATTTGTAATATCCTTTTAGAGTCAGGAAAATTTATTTTTTATTCTATTGTTTTATCATATGAATTGATATACCACCTATGGTGATACATTTCAATGATAATGTATGATATACATGCCCATTGTTTATTTCATGTGTGGTATATATCAGGCTTACTTAACAATTAAATTCATTTTTCATTTATTTATTATTACTGATTCTTATATGTGTAGGACCAATGGTAAAATGATATCATGGGAATGTATTCCCTAATACAAGAATTAGTCCCACTCTGATAGTATTTGGAGAATTTTGAATTTAGAGGCACACATGAGGTTTTGTGGTGCTCCATCCAATACTTTATGATCAAGTCCAGGTCATTACAATTGAATATATAAATATTCTTTCTGTATAATGTCAAAAAAAATTCATTTAGATCTTTACTCAAGGAATTAATAAATTAGAAGCTCAATTATTTTTATAAAAACTTATCGGGGATTATTGTAGTTTAATATAATGAGGGAAAATTTTACAATCTAATATTTATTGATTATTCCTCATGAATGATGTGGGATTTTATCTCAAAAATTAGTTCATTATTTTTTTAACATTCATTCGGAGGAGATCCATGTTACATAATGAGAGTGAAATGAATCAAAAAATCTTACAATTAGATAATAATACTAAGTAGAAAATTTAATAGCTACCAATTTCTTTTTTATAGAATGAAATTTTGATAGAGAGTCCTATAAACAAGAAAAAGGATTATAATGATATGGTGTGACAAAAAAATAAAACATGGAATGAGTGTTCTAGGTTTATGTGGTTACATTATTTTTTCAAAAGGATTATTAATTGTAAATTATTTTCTATCTTATGTATATTGTGAATGAAATCACCTTTATACTTATAGAGGATCTCTATAACATAACAATTTTAAATTTTTCTCAATTAAATGTTATCATATGTAACATGTACATCCATATAAATGTTAGGGATATGTTTTTGGTGGATTATAGGTCACATAATTGTAAATTTATTGGGTATAGTGAGGAAAATTGAGGATTTTAGCTCAAAAATAACCATCAATAAAATTTTACCAGATTTTATAATGTAGTAATTAATGAGGAGAACTAATGTAAGGATGAGAGAATTTATTAAAGTAATAATTTCATAAATAACCTAATAGATTAATCTAAGTTGATCAATTTTTTTTTGTGGTTTCAGATTGTTCTAGGGGAATAAAATCATGAGTGGTGTAGGTATGTTATAGAATGTAATATACTGATTATATAAAAGTTTCATGGTACTATGTAATATAATCCTATTATATTGGAGAATTATTTGTAATATTTTTATAGACCTATGTCCCATGAATAGTTAAAGGTATTATATTTTTTTAGATTACAATTGTTAAGTGATTGATACATTGTGTTGATTATAGAATGAAATATATACTTCTTATAGATAGTGGATAACCAATTATTTTGATAAGGATGGATTTATAAAAATTGATTTTAGTGGAAGTTAACAATGAAGAAGGATATTGACTCCTTACATTATTTGTGAACATGAAATCTAATATAATTTCCACTAGAGAAAATATAATTGAATAACAAGTCGATCATTTAGTTAAAAGTAGATGTAAATGTTAGTAGATAGTAAAAATTAAGGATGGCTCTTAGGGGATGTAAAATATTTAATGAAATTTGATTTAGTGAATTATTTTTTATAGTTATGACGCATTTAATAATTTAGATATATGATGGATAGGTTTCCATAGAAGGTATAGTTTTTGAGAAGTTGGATGTGAAAAATATATTTTTAACAACTCAGGTTCATACGAACGTTTTTTTCAAAAAATTTAAATTTCTATAATGTCTTGTCTTATATGTTACACCTAGTTAAGTTTACACCATACAGAACACTAGATCAGCTTCTATAACATGCAACACTAAGAATATATGATAAATCCATTATTATTGTCATTACCTAAATATATTAATTATCAAAAAATCAATTATAATGGTGGGTACGAACAAGATTAAATGAAATATGAAATTATGTCTTACACATGTAATACCATTTTTCAATTAAAAGGAAATCATTTTTTGAATAAATATTCAAATACACAAAAGTTTGTTTTATACCAATGAATTTAACCAATAAATATAATTTGATTATATTAAAAAAGTATATATATATATATTTATTATTCATTATTCATTATAAATTATTTAATATGTGTTTTGTAGACATGACAAAAAACAACTACATTTTTATGCGTAAAAATATATTTTTTCTAAAACAAATTCTCCACCTTTTAATTATTTGATTTTTTTTTAATTTGAGAACATGTTTTCTTCTTTAATCAATGAGATTAATTTTAAATTAGTTATAGAAAATTTAGTGTTTTACATTTTGGAAATATGGATTCCATATTTGGAATGAAAAGGTCCACTTTTTTAAAGTGGTTTCCTTATTTTTGAAAATATAAAAATTTACTTTATTAATTTTTATTAGAATAATTAATTTTAAAACAGTTAATTAATTGTAATAATATATAATAAACATTATAAAACTAACCTAAAACATACGCATAAGTAATTAGATTAATTTAATTGTACCATTTACATATAATGATCAAAATTTAAAATTTTAATGGAAGTTTATAAATGTAAATGAATTTGATTTTATTAAAATAAATGACTGTGACAAACTATCACAAAAATATATTTAATAAATAAAAGATTCTAAAATGGTTGTAAAATAAATGATATGATAAAATATGTATATTATTACTAAATATAAGAGGTCTAAATAAATCATTTATTTTTATTTTTAAATTTTTGGGAATATGTAATTATAATAAATAATCGCACAGTGACGATGCATTAATTATTCAATTAATGAAAACATAAATTAAATGATATTATAAATATAAAAATATTTTTTTTTATTAATTATGTTTCACATAAAAATTTATAGATTAATATTACATATTAGGATTTTATTATATGATTTGTTAATGTCATCATTATGTGATAAATTTTTTAATTTCAATATAATTAATTATGTAAAAATTGAATCTAATGATATTTTTAAAAAATATTCTTTTTAAAATTAGTTGAAAATAATAAAATACTAGATAATAAAAAATGTGATAAAAAATGGTCTAAAATATCATTAATATAACATTTATTTTTCAATTAACACCTTATGAGTAAAAATATATACTATTAGATATTGAAAATATAGTTACCTTATATAAAATTAAAATATCTTAACCAAGGAATAATAAAACTGATAAAGTTAAAAATATTAAAAAAAAATAAAAAAAATATATTTTATAATTTTTTTCTATCCTATAAAATCTTATCTTCGAATAAATTTCCATTTGAATTAGTTTTTTTAGATAATACATTTATCATAAATTAATATTTTTAAAGATTCCAAAAGCTCCCCTCACCATCATAATAAAAGGACACCACCTCCCCCATCTCATTTCACCCCATTATATCTCCTCACTAATCCAAACACTTTGAAATTTTCTTATACAATTCCCTATAAACATTCTATAGGTTCTTAAATTTTCAAAGTACAAACTCTAGAATCTTATAGATGATATTTAATATAGATGTTTCTATGAAGTGGTGTTCTCTCTAATAGATTACTCTCATTATATAATCTTCTATACGTCATATAAATCTATTATATATATATATAATAAAATAATTAATTCAGAATCATATATATTATTAAATGTTATTATGATAATGAACACACCATATACATCCCCATTACATTCAAATAAGAAGTCAAAGTATCGCTCTTGCATAAATAAAACATATCGTCTACACATAGCAATAAAATTCATTTTTCAACACCATATATCATGAGTGGGAATCATTATGGTTTTAGGGATTAAATATAATATTGATTACATAATTATACAAATTAAATTATAATGTCAAATGTACCGTTTTACCACCGAATCATTGGGTAAATGGTAAAATCACTTGTCTATACATATGGCTTAACATCTCCACAAATCTATGTGATTCCCTTTTTACATATATTTCACATGGGTGGGAATAAGGATTAATTTTATGAATATTTATGATATATATAATATAATTATTATTCTAGAAATTATTATACCACGATCAACTTATAAGGATCTGGACTTTCAATCAGAATCATGCTTTGTAATCAAAAAAGATAACACATAGAAGAGTGAAATTAATTATAAATAAATGGGTGATAAGATGGTATAAAAATAATAATATATGGTATTATTGATATATGGTCATTTAATATATGTATAAAATTCCCAAATTTATAATATCTGAGTTTTTAATGAAATTTATGAAACATGACAATTGCGGTAATGTATTTTTGTCTCACATTTACCTATATGGGACACAAGCCTTAATCAATACTTATTTATTATATGTGGTGTATATATTACACATGTATATATTATATTATTATTATTCTTATTAATTTAATGGTTCATTAAAGTCTTTATAATTTTATTTCTTTATGGGGTATATGATTCTATATATTATAATGTTTTAAGGGTTTATTTGACAGTCTCATCAACATTGAAGATTGTATTTATTGAAACCTACTTTAGCGATTGTTGATCTTCAATGTAACTGTTTTATTTAAATATTTTAAAATGTAATTTAATATTATCCTATTAGTATTTATATATATTTTTAATAATTATTATGTTTTTAATAAATGGTTTTAATGGAATATTTTTTTTAGTTTCCAAACGATGTACATGATAAATATTTTCATCAAAAATTAAGAGAGGAATATTCTTAAATTGGTTGGCTTGAATAGAGTTCCCCACTGTCATTATTCCACAATTACATGAGGCTTAATATAAAATATTATAATACAATATTCAAATAAAATTATTAATTTAATATTCAGTTGTTTATTAATAAATTTATTTCAAAAAGGAATATATATTTTTCCCAAGAATTATTTCATGTAATCTTACCAAACTCATTTTCCATATTGGATGACATTATGTGATGTAACATATGAAAAAATCGGGATATTAACCAAGGAAACCATTTATAATCATTCTCTTAATGATTTATGATTATTATAGAATGATATTTATGAAACCCATTTTTTAATGGGATATTTGTGACTGAATGATGTTTATGAAACTCAATTCAATACCTGGGTACTAATGTGATTAATTGCTTTGTTTATGTGTAAAAAATTATCTAGTATTGATTACATGATAGGTGGGACCAAAATTTCTCTCCAATTAATTTATTAATAAGTTATATGTCAATATATAGTTAATGGAGATAAGTATATATGCTTGATATGTAATGGAAAAAATTGATATTCATGATCTGATAAAAGAAACTAGTGATAAATACTAATATGAGATTCATTTTTGTTAAACATGATACATGGAATAATATTCTATATTTATTATGATTGAAAACACAATTATGGATTCAACATATATATTAAAAATGATTTATGATGATGTTTCATTCTTATAGTTCATCTTAATGTTTATTTCCATAACTAGTTATCATGATCCATAACATATTGGGTATGAATGTTTTTTATGATCATGATCACATACCCATCTATAATATCTTATACATTTAGAGGATAATAAATTAAAATAATCCCTTTTTACCTTACTGAGCACTTGATGTCCCCCATTTCATATGGTAACATTCAACATGATATGAGGAAATCTGTCATGTGTGTTATGCTAAAATGGATGTAATTATGATGAAATATGATGGAGATGATGTAGATATTATATGAACTAGTTTTTTATGATTACATTATTTCAATGGAACTATTCATTGATGATCCTTAGGCATTTATTAGTATAATGATATGGATACTCAAATAAATAGATGGGATATCATTGTATAAAAATGTTGGATCATTATAGTTTGTATTACAGGAAGGGTTTAAATAACCATTAGAAACTAGGATGAATTTTTTTTGTAAGAACCATAAGGTTTAGTCTATTTATAGAATAATATCCTATAGTCTTGATAATAATTATTAATGATCTAGATTTAAACCTAATGTTACAAAGATGACATTGTGATTTAATACATTTTTATAAATACTTTTTCATGATTCCTCACTATGATTGTTCATTCCTAAAATATAATTTTTGGTTTTTGTTAAGGGATTGAACGTAAAGTTATCATGTTAATTCCAAATATGATGGAAAATGAAATTATTTTCCACATGATAAACTAAATTTTTTGAGATATAGAATGCAGAATCATTCTACAATGCTAACAAAATGTTCTTAGGATATGGATCAAACCAATTTTTAAAATTTTTAAAGAAGTCAACAACATACTTTTCAATATTTCATGAGGCAATATAAAACATCTTTTTTTATCTTCTAGGCCCCTATTAGCTGAGATATGGATCAACAATATTGAGAAAATATTTTCTATTCTTCAATGATCTGGATATGAAAATGTTATCGTAATTTTTTATCATGTGGAAACCAATAAAGATCAATGACAGAATCATGTCAATAGTATGAGGTAGGAGGATTGAATTGAATCAATTTAATGGTACCTATTTAAGAACATATTTTTCAATAATTACATACCTCGTATTATTTATACAATGATAGATAAGAGTCACATGTGTTAATGAAAAAGGAACATGAATCTATAGGTACCTATGATGAAATCATTACAAGTCATTTTAGGTACTCTTATAGTATTATTTTACAAACAAAATATAATATTGACCAACACTTTGGAGGATTAAAATCAAGTCTTCAATGTGAATTATGCATATAAGACTTAATTAGTTATGTGTAATTTTTTGGTTATCCACATATGTCGGAAATGTAAATTGGAGATACCAACAAATCTGATGGATTTGATAAGAAATGAAAGATCGAGTCTGATGGAAACATGAACAAATCTCAAGGTGGAATGAATTTCCATCCATATACTTGCCATTACTGTGGAAGGATCATCATGGTAAGTGTTTAAAAATATCTTGGAGGGTACCTAAATGCGGAAATGTTTGCCAAAATCCCATAAATGTAGAAATGCAACGAACATGCCTGTTTATGAAATAGTGGAAGAGAATACTCCATGTGATGAACCACCAAATATCTAATTCAATATATTTATTGATTATTTTCATTTTGAAAATTGGTGGATCAATTTGAATGTTTTTTATGATAAATGTAAGAAAACTCAAAATCCCAAATATAAAGGGTAATCTATCGTTATCACAAATACCGAATTGGGATTAAAACAACCTGGTCAAAGGAAAACTTATCATCCACTCTAAATAGATAATATCTTATTTGATTTTCGGTTGACCCACACTTTTTATTCTAATGATCTTTCAAATGTTATCACAGTGCCTCCCCAATAATTAGATGACAATTTAGTTATGAAGAATACAAATGGAAATACTTGCAGATATCACAGTTATAGTTCCTCTCCTATTGAAGTTATTAATAATGCAATTCTTGATAATATCATTATTCTCAATATTATTGAATTTTAGTTGATTCTTAACATGGATTGGATTTCACTATATGGTGTTTATATTAATTTACTAGGATGGTAAGTAATATTCCATACTTCTTATTGAACATGTAATCATTAATCGAATAAAGGATGAATATGATTTTCCAATTGAAATACTTTCCATTTAATGGGTTTTAATTCTGGTACACAAATGTTATCTATCATAGTTGTATGTGAAAAAATTAACATTTAGGAATGCCTATTTTATGAAATATTTAGAATATTTTATAGAAGTGTTTCTAGGTCATTCAACTAATCATAATGTTGTGTTTTCAATAGAATTCATACATGGTGTTATGCTAAATTAGATGAATCCTCATAGAATGTCCCTAATTGGGATTGAATAATTAATGAAGCAACTCCTTGAAAATATTGATATGGGATTCATACACACAGTATATCAATATGGGTTTAAAATACTATATTTGTTTTTTATAATAATGTGTTAATGTGTCATTGCAGAGAGTATTGAGAGATTAAAAAAATTACAATCAATTACAGGTATCTTTTACCCCATATTGATGATTTATTTGATCAACTAGAAGTAGTAAAATAAGTATTCAAAATTTACATTTGTTATGGAAATTATCAATTAAGGGTGAGGGAGGATTATATAACCAAGACAACATTCCAAACTGGTAATGACACTATGATTTTATAGTGGCTTCTTTTGGTCTTTCTAATTACCCCGCTATCTTCATGTAATTTACAAATATATTCTTTAGATATTATCTCAGTCAGTTTATTGTAGTATTTATAGAGGATATAAATTTATATTAATTGATTATGGAATTTCATGGAGATCACATGAGGATTATTTTAAATACCCAGTGAATGAATAAGATTTATGAAAAATTTACCAAGTCTGCATTTTGGATTTGGAACATTTAATTTTAGGGACATGTAATCTAAAGTGAGTTTATACAGGTAAATCCTTAAATGAAATAATTAATTTGGATATGGCCTACTCCAACCATAGAAACTAAAATCTATATTATTCTTATTTTGGACAAATATTATCAATTCATTGGGGATAATTTATCTCAACTGTTCAATAAACTCCCCATGTACACATGGAAGGGTGCCATGTTATTTTTCTGAACGAGTGCAATGAATATTTTAAAGAACTGAAGTGATGAGTATTTAGTATCCCTATTCATAAATTACACAATAGTGGAGAAGTGTATGTAATATATATTGATTCTTCCATGAAGGGTTGAGATTCATTCTTATGAAAAATTACATGGTTATAGATTATGCCTCATAACAAAAGGGTTTTCATGAGAAAAATTACCCATATCCTGATTTTGAGTTTGCGGTTGTAATATTTTCATTAATGATACAAAGGACATATATTTATAATGAAAATTTTTATATAGATACTGATACAAAATTCATAATGTTTGTATTTTCCTTGAATGAGTTGAATATTTACCAAATAAAATTGTTGTAACTGATTAATGATTATTATTTCACTATACAATACAACCCTTAGATTGCGAACAAGGATGTAGATGTTTTTAGTTGAGAGAACATGCTACATTATCTATGATTAGAATTAAAAAAGACTCAATATTTATAGAAAATGAAAATGTTGGAACCGTAAATCATAATGGAAGGGGATGAATTTTATCTTGCCCAAATTAATGTTCAGCCATCTATTAATTTAATGATTTAAGTGGAATAAAGGGATGATGTGGAGATGTAAAAGAAGGTGAAACATTTTCCTATGTTAAATCATGATTTTTATGGAATAACATGGTTCAGGAACCATCTATTTGTTCATACTAGATGTGATTTCAAGAAATAATTATTGGATGAGGCTCATATTGTATCGGTATTTATTAATAATTGATATACAATGTTGTATAGATAACTTAAAGAATGATTATGGTGGTATGGAATGAAAATATATATTATAGAGTATGTTTATTAATGATTTTTTATTATCAAGTTATGGATAAGATATTTAAATCTATGGGATTCTTAAACCATTATCCACAGTAGATTGAAAATCTAAAACCATCACTATGGATTTTGTCGTCGGCCTCTCAAAAACCTCTGAGGGGCATAATGAAATATTAGTGGAAGTTATTCTACTTACAATTTCATTAGAATTCATTGCTATAAGAGAACAATTCTCTCAAAATCATCTTCCTAGGATATAAATTAAGGAAGTGGTATTGGTTTGAAGTGTAAAAAATTTCATTTTATTTGAATAGGAACGAAGGTTTACCTAAAAAATATTCCAATGTCTTCCACAAGCAAATAATATAAAATTAACTTTCATCATTTCTTATAACCCGCATAAATATGGTTAATCTGAGAGAAATTTTAAAACCCAGTAGTAGATGTTGAGATATTGTTCTGTGGATATCCATTTTGGTTGTGAAAAACAATTTCCTCTAGTTTAGTTTTCATACATTAATATCTTTCACTGAAGCATTTAGATGGAACACTATGAATTCCTTCATGGGTTGAAATAAAAAGCTCTGATGTGTTGAGATGAATTTGGAGATGGAAATATATTTGGACCTTACCTATCTAATGAAATAGCTAAGAAGGATAGACCAATTTAGAGGAATATCATGGTATCTCCAATTCAATAGATACATTATACTAATAATCATTATCATGTTATAGAATATGGATTCAATGAATAGGTTTTACTAGGAATGTATACAGGGAATATGGTTATGAGATTTTGGTATAATGGGAAACAAATACCAAGGTATATCAGTCCCTTTTAAAATTTTTATCATATTAGTATGGTACCCTATCAAATGGAAGTTCCAATAAATCTATCTCAAGTTTGTGATGTATTCCACTTATCTCTATTGAGGAATTACATATTATACCATTAACATATACTAAACACATAGATCATACCACTAGAGCATGATATTTCATACAAGAAAAACTAGAGGAATTATGGATTCTATAAAAAAGTTCAAGGAAACAAGACCAGTCACCTGGTTAATGTTCTGTGGAGAAACCACTAGTTTGAGTAATATATTTGGAAACTTTTGTATGTGATGAGGCAGAGCAATCCTAATCATTTTGTATCCAAGTGAACAGTTTATAGGGTTTAATTCAATTTCAAGGTGGTAGAATATAAAACCCTATGTTTTTATAACCTTTTTTTATAATAAAATAAATTTCATTGATGTATTATGTTATATGCTACACCATATAATTCTTGCACCACATAGAACATCATCTAGGATTGCGTTACATGCAAAACAGTGATTATATGAAAAATCATTTACCATGGTAATTATTTAAACAAATAAAATTATAACCTAGATTTTATAATGGAATTTATTAAAATTATTATCTATATTATGATATTATGGTTTTCAATTTTGAAACCCTTTTGAAATTTTAATAAAAAACATTTTTCTAGAAAATAATTTATATACGCACAAGTGATTTTTATTCTAATTAAATCACAAAATCAATAATATTGGATTATATTAATGATATATATATATAATATTCTATTTAATTTTTATCATTTTCATTAGGATTTTATAGACATACTTTTAAAATAAATCATGTTTTATTCTTAAAAACATCATTTTTGAAAAAAATCATGTTTTATGCTTAAAAACATCATTTTTGAAAACAAATCCCCTTTTATGGAACACCTATTCTAAAAAAAGATTTTAAATTTATAAATTATATTTTAAAAAATAATAATTTTTTATCTAAAATTTGGATATAAAAATTTACATTGGTTGAATTTTTGGTATTTTGCTATCAAATTTAATGTTTTGATGAATTGTTAAAAATTTCCAAATTTTAATTAAATATATATTTTTCTTCAAAATATTTTATTGTGTTACATTTTTTGGATGTATTTTAATGTATTATTTAATTAATTGTATTATTATTAATTAAAACATTTTTTATTGGAATCAAATTAACATTTAATTTCAATATAAAAACATCTTTATCTATTAAATGTTTTCACATTGAAACCCATTTTCTTATTCGGTCAACAAGATTAATATTAAATAATTTTTAAAAAATTGTGTATTTTTAATTATGAAACATGGATTCCATATTTATAATTTTAAATCAAATATTTAGTAATTAAGCTTTTTTAGATAATATGAAACTTATATTTATTAAATTTTAATACCACATTTAATGATAAATGGTGTAATTAAGGGTAAAAATAATATTATTAATATTAGAAAACTACCCTAACCCACTACCATGTTTTTTTGGATGATTTTTAATTTACCTATAACACATAAGTATATAAATTTTGTTTTTAAATTTAATATTTTAAATTTTAAATACATGGAGTTTATTAAATTCAAAGAGAGTGAAAAAATTTGATTCTTACTTTTAGTTAGTATAATATTTTTAATAAATGTTTAAAAAAGAAGATATTTTGGAATATTTATAATCTTATGAAATATAAAATGATTAAATATATCATATAATTTATTTTTTAATTTTTTTGGATAAATATTTATCGTAATTAATTACATAATTATGATGTAGTTAATATACAATTAATCAAACCATCATTTAAATGATTTTATAAATATGAAAATAAATATAATTTGAATACATGATAATTAAAAAATAATTTTATATTTGAGTATGTATTTTTTTAGAATGTAATAAATTAATTATTTGATGGTATCATAATAAATTTGGTTTCATAAATCCAATATAAAGAATCGTGTCAAAATTTACACTAAGGATATTTTATTAAAATGATATTTTATAAATTTATATAAATTTTTTTAAAAATATTAAAGAATTATTCTAAGACAATTTAATGAATAAAATATAATTAATTTTCCATTAAAGGTTTAATTTGTAGAATATATCTTAATATATCCACCATTTAATATTTAAAATACCGATTCCATTGTTAAAATTATAATTTGTTAAGTAAGGAATAATCATAATGATATAGTTAATAATAATACATAAACATTTCAAAATTCATTTGGATGATTATTTGACAACCCTATATCGTATTATATTTTGAAAAAATAATTTTTTTTTGTTATTTTGATTTATATTCAGTTTATTACAAATTAATATTTTTGGAGATTTTAGATGTTTCTCTTACCTTCTTTTTAAAATGAACCTCCTCTCTCATCTCATTTCACCACATTTATTCATCTAGGATGACCAAAATATAAAAAAGTATCTTATCCTCCCCCTTATACACATTATAAAATTTCTATATTTCCCAATGGAGTATCATTATAGTCTTTTAAATGAGATCTAAAGGAGCTGTTTCAGAGAAGATGTATTCACTCTAATCAGTTACTCTCTTTTTATAATATTCTAAATCACCACTAAATATATTATATATATATTTATCATATAATAATAACTTCATAATAATTAATATTATTTAAATTTTTTTATGATTATGAACACAAAATTATACTACCATTTTCCCATCAGATAATAAGTTAATGTATCGGTCGTCCGTATGTACGGCATACCGTCTCCATATAGAGATCCATTTCCCTTTCAACACCATAATTTATGAGTGGTATTATAATTGTTTTACTATTTATATAAAATATATTTATAACATAATTACATTTTGAGAATGATAATATTGTATCTACCTTTTTACAATATAATATTTTGGAAAATATCAACATCTGTTGTGTGTGCGTATAACTTACCATCTCCACGTTGCGATGTGATTAATTTTTCCTATATATATCTCATGTGTTGTAATGGGGATTCATTTTATGAATATATATGACATATATAACATAATAATGATTTTGGAAATGACAACACCATGATCAATGAATATGGAATTAGACTTACAAAATTAATACTACTTTGAAAACGATGCAGATAACACATAAAATCATATTTTTAGTTATCAATAAACAGTTCATTATATGTTTTAGAAAAATCATACATTGTATAGTTAATATATTTTTATGGAATACACGTATAATAAATATATATTTATTACATATAGTATTTTATCAAAAATAAGGAATGGCGAGACTTTAGGTAAGAGATTTCTATCTGACCTTAATTTCTATGGGAGATAAGCCTTATACAGTACATGTTTATTTTATAAGATATATATGATTCCAATGAATTCAATTTTTGAGTCTTATTATGAACATTATGGTATTTACACATACATATAAATCTATTTATTTCATGGGAAATGTTTTTATTTTTAATATATTGTTTTAAGGGTTTATTTCCCAATATCATTATAATTTGGAATTGTTCCGTTTTAAATTCCCTTTGTGGAATATTTATCTTCCAAATATATGTGTTTTAAAATTTATTTCACATAAATTTTAATTTTATACTATGAATATTTAATGATATATTTTTCAATATAATAATTTTTACTAAAATGTTTGGAAGAAATGTTTTGTTTCATTTTCTAAATAATATTTTTTGACTTTTACAACAAAATGTATGATAATATTGTATTATTACATTTAAAAAATTAATCGATTCTTCAACACTTGTGACATAATAATTCAATTCCAATTCCCTTAAATTCTTATAATTTTATTTCCATGGAAATCCCTTCAATTAAAATTTTTTGGATGTTGCATATAATTATATCATTAAGGAAATGATATTTTACCCGAGAATTCATTCAAGAAATATTTCAAAAACCATTTTTCCATCAAAGATGGCATTATTTGAAGTCACATATGCATTACTGGGGATATAAACCATAGATACCAATATTAACATTTCTCTAAATGGATTAAATTTCTGATGGAATGGTATTTATGAACCTCATTTCCTTTTTGCAGGTTATGTGTGACTGAATGATGTTTATGAAACGCAATCATTTACATGATATGTGATTTGTGAATGAGTTATGGTTATGTGGAACAAATATTTATAGTTCTAATTAAGTTAAATTTGGTACCTATATATAAATCCAATTCATTTTGTAATGAATTATATGCAATGAGATATTTAATGGAAACATGTCGATAAGCTTGCTGAGTACTGGGAAATAAGTCAATGTTGATGATTCATTAGCGGGAATAGGTGATAATACCTCATCTGAGTGTCTTGGTAGTTATCCTTGAAATATGAAATTGTTTTATATAATTGTTATGATTCCAAAAACATTTATGACTTAAACATATTGTTCATGATTGAGTTATGATGATGTTTTATTCATAAAGTTGACATTAATTATTTATACTATAATTTGTGTTTATTATCAATGCCTTGTTGGGTATTAAATTTGAATATTATTGTCAGGATGAAATACCCATAGTAGTCATATTATTATTTTAGAAGAAGATAAATTGATATCATCCATGTTTACCCATATTATGAATTTTCACTTACAATTTTCTTATGATTACATTCCATAGGATATGAGGATAGTAATTAAGATATTTTTTTTTAAAAACGGTTCTAATTGGGAAGATATAAGTTGGAGATGATGTATATATTTTTTGAACTATGAATTTATGTTTATGGGATTATAATGGCACAAGACCATTATGATCCTCAGGCATGTATTTTTTTATATGGGATAAATTTTCTTATAAATAGATTTAATATCGATATATGAAATGCGTGGGTTGTTATAATATTCCACTATAGATATTTATAGGAAAATTTCAATATAAATAATATGTATTATTTAATATGAAATATATTGTAAAGATATTTGTACAAGATCAAATAGAGTGACTATAGACAAAATTTTTCATAGTTAAAATTGAACCAAAATTTTGACAACTTTATTGAAGAATTAACGTTTATTCGATATAATATTTATTAGTAATTCAACCATAAGATGAATATTTATTGAATTTTATACCTTGTTGTTCTATATAATTATAATATACACCAAGATTGAATGGTGAATTAAGGGAAATATGGATAAAAGACTGTACTTTTTGAATATTTCAAAATGAAATATGTCATATCGATATTATGGATTTTTTGGATGCGGGAAAAAATGGGACATAAAGACTATAACATTGTTTATTTCACTATTAGAGTATATGATGAATGTATTAGAATGATTATGAATGAAAAAGTCTAAAACTATGTCGACCCCAAAGTAATGAACATTAAATTATATAATAAGATTGTACATATAATTATATATGACGATACATACTTAATGATAGTGGAATATGGATCAATCTTCAGTAGCATAATGCATGTAATGGATTTTACGGGGATAGACATATGATTTGTACTTTGTATTTTTAGTAGAATCATTTCAAATAAATGCATGTAACAATGTAATGTGGATAAGTGTATTCATTATTATCTTAATAAATTTACCTAAAGGAGTATCAATATTATAGGAAATGATATGTTATAATAAAAAATTTAGAGGGTATATAATTCAACGAATAGTAACAATTTTTTTACATATAAAAAACTATAATGATTTGGAGGCCTCAACTCAAACCTTTTTTATATTGGAAACCATGAAGGATGAATACATTTCAACGATCTATGTATTGAAATATTTAGTTTTGATTATGGGGTTGTCAGAGGAACATGAATAAAGTTAGGATAATTGAATTGTATTGTACACATATAAGAGTATTATTCACATTTTAGAGAATACAATGATTCAATATAGGCTGTAACAAATTCAAATAAAGAATTTAATTATTTAGAAACTTTTATAAAATGGATTGATAGAGCTATAGAATGTTTGTATGAGTCAAAATCTAGTATAAATACTAATTAATGTCATATCCAAAAAAATACAAGGAGGTGACTCATCTATGCGAGAATTGGATAAATAATGATAAATTGATCGAAAAACTAAATGGAAGGGAAACATGGATGTTTGAATGTGTGGATGAATTTTTTTAATCCATAATATATGTTCTAAACTAATATATTTTGATTTTTTTCTATGTGAAAACATTTTCTTCGCTGAGTAAACTATATTTTCAGTATGAGAAATTTTTTATAATCAAGTTTATTGAAATATATCGATGTATTGAAATATAAATATAAATTTTGTATATTAGAAATAATATTGTTAATTTGGAAAAGGTGAATAGAGGAAGTACAAATATTTTTACCAATCATCAAAAGAGGTAGAGTCAATTCATCAATCACATAGTTACTAGTATCCTTAACCATGAAATGGATGGATGAGATGATCAAATTATAGTGGAAGTTATTAAACTAGCTAGATATAGCATAAGTAACATATAAACAAATGGGTGGTATCACTACTAAATTTTTTAGTTCATTTTTGTTAATATTTTTTATGATAGATCCACTAGGTTAAATACCCTAATAGGGGGTGAATCAGTGTATGAAAAATTAATACAAATTCCCCTTTGATCTTGTCTTATTGTTTAAAAAAACCATATTCTCTCTCTCCATCTCGTTGTAGAGTATGAATGAATATTAAAGCCTACAAAGGCAACATCAATTTTACTTGGTTCACCCTCACTGTGCTACATCCAAGGAGAATACACCAACGATGTACCTGTGTACCAAAACAACCATATACGTGCTGTAGATTACAAGTTCGAAGTGGACTCATTGTCCCTCCTAATTTACAACCATTAACAATTTGAGAACACACTACTCTCTCAACTGAAGTGAGATCACTGCTTCTGCAGAAGATCCACTCATAGTTTATAGACCTGTAGGTCTCTTCATTATCACTAACTAATTTATCCTATACGGTATATATATGCTCTATTGAAGTCCATATTTTATCCACTGATGAATACCCCTTGGCCACTGATTTCTAGGCAACACACATTAGAAATTCCATTGTAAATCACCCTACATTGCAAAGCACCCAATTTCATGAAGCTTAAACAAGCCTTTACGAAGTTCCTACCACTTCCAGAAGCACACACCTTTGAAGATCACAATACCTCACAGTGCACAGTAGTTCTCAGAGCTCATACCATCGCAAAGCTCAAGCCTTCAAAAATAATAGGTCATTGTAGAGCTCATGTCGTCGTAG
The DNA here is from genome assembly GCA_963277665.1 of Viscum album. NCBI lineage: Eukaryota > Viridiplantae > Streptophyta > Magnoliopsida > Santalales > Viscaceae > Viscum > Viscum album. The sequence goes on from OY728120.1 coordinate 763,320,630, forward strand.
AGGGACTTCCTTCGCCGAGCTAAATTAGCATCCACAAAGCTCCTTATTTTTGGATGCACACTGCCTTCACAAACCTCCTTCACGAGTTGAGAGAAAAAAAACCTTGGAAAACTTTCAACTTCCTATTAGGAGGCTGAGGTCTATTTTTAGGCAATTCCACTGACCCACGAGCCTTCCACGCGAAGTCAGCATCATGTCAGTTCAAATCATGAAGCTATGATGTTTTCAATGAAATTCTATCAATATCGCAGAGCTCCACGATAATTTTAAGATTGCAGATCTGGTCATAATTGCGGATAATTCTTTCAATTCCTTCACGTCTTTATGGCAAAGCTCCACTCGCAATTCCATTCATCATTGCAATGCTCTTTAATTCTTCGGTTCACGTAACTCGTCTTAATCACATTGAACAACGTCAAGTTTCTTCTTGTGTTCAAGAAATCCATATCAAGAGGACCATCTTTGTAAAACTCACTCCTTTTTCATATTTTTATTAGATCTTAACGGTGTCCATATTTCGTGATGCTCACCAAACTCCAAATTTTGGGCACCAAAAATTTGGGAACCACTGGAAAATGCCGCCACCCTACATCTGATCATTTATATAGCCTCCAGATCATCCATTCATTTTTCATGGTTCTTTTCTAACATCGAATGTCCACAAAATCTCTGTAACATGATGACTCAACATGGAAACTTTCTTTTAAAAAAACACAATCAACCAAAAAAAGTTTCAATGTTACCTACAGGGATTTTTTCCCAAAAATATCCCCAGTTAGGTTTTTTGAAAACTCTTCTTAGAATGATTTTTTCACTTTGATTCCTCACTGAGTCACCCTCCATCATCCACCACCATTCAACTCTTGGAATTCAGATATCGACGAATGATTCACTCACCACATACTCTAAGACCACATAAGAAATGTTCGGAGTGAGAAACAAGAGCAATATGAAAAGTTCATCAATGAATCACTTTATTTCAGACACCAACTATTGACACAAAATTGATACCAATTAATGAATTCATACCAATTATTGATCACTAGAAACCATCTCATAACATTCCAATGCCACTCATTTTCTTTTATAACAATCCCCAGCTTTCTTGATATATATTCATTGATTAATCACATCCTGGATTATCAGATTCAAAACACTCCCATATCTCATTGATCTCCCACTATATCATTGATCCACCTAACATCTTCTCCCTATATATTTGACTAAGACATTATATCCTTTACGTAGCCATAGTTTCTCCCAATTTATGAGTCATTATTTCTCCCCCATTGTCAACGATCCCAATGGTCACTCCTTTTTGGACTGAAACATTAGAAATAACACAGATTAAAACATTTGAGAAAAATACACCATACCCCAAGGATGGGGGTGGGAGGGGGTCTCATCCACACTTTTTCAAGTGCAGGGAGTCTAATGAACTCTTAAAACTAATCAATTCCTCTCAAAAGCTTCTTTAGGTAAGGCCTTTGTGTGAATGTCTACAACATGTAGTTTTGTAGGCACACACACCAACTTCACAATTCCCAGCTCCACAGTCTCCATGATAAAATGATACTTTATATCAACGTGATTTTTCCTGGAGTGATGGATGATATTTTTTTTGAGATTCAAAGCACATAAGTTATCACAATGAATTATGATCGAAGACATCACTTCACCTCCCATATCATCAAGTTGATTCTTCATCCATAATAACTGTATGCATGCTTGAGTGGACGCAATATACTCATCTTGATTGGTTTTCAATGAAATGTACACTTGCTTCTAGATTACCCATGAAATACATAAACCACCAAGATAGAAATCACCCCATGATGTTGATTTTCTATCATCCACCGCACCGGCCCAATATATATTAGTATATCCCAATAACCCTGATGGAGATTTTACACTATATATCAATCTGAAATCCCTCATGAACGTGATATACCTATGTATTTATTTCACTACAAGAATGTTTATTTCCATGGGATTACATTGATATCGCGCTTCTTGGCTTGTGGAAAAACAATATTAGGTCTCGTCACTTTTAGGTAAAGAAAACTCCAAATAATCTACTTGTATTCTATGATATTAACTGCCCTTCCATTATCTTCTTTCGATAATTTCATCTGGGATGCAATCAGAGTCTTTATGTCCTTGGAATTTTCCATTCCAAATCTTCTCAGAACATCCTTGTAAAATTTAGATTGAAATCTGAATATGCAATTCCTTCCTTGTGTCTCCTATAAACTAAGGAAAAACATCAGCTCGCCAATCATAGACATTTCAAACTCATGTTTCATGAATTTGGAAAATTGTTTTCACTATGCTTCATCTTATCCAACAAATATTAGGTCATTAATATAAACCAGATCCATTAACCTTTGATTACTATTTTTGTTGAAATAGAGATTGTAATAAACTCCACCACGCTGGAAACCATGATTTTTCAAATATTAATCATTCCTTGAGTACCATGCTATTGGTGCTTGTTTCAGCTCATATAACGCCTTCTTCAACTGAGAAACCTTGTTCTCATCCTCATGAATATGAAATACATATGGATTCTTGATATACACTTCTTCCTCTAGAATCCCATTCAAGAATTCATATTTGAAATTTATCTGGAACACTTTGAACTTCCATTGCACTATAATGGCTCGGAATAATTTGATTATCTCGAGCCTTAATACTGGTAAAAATGTCTCATCGGCATCAATTACTTCTATCTAAGAGTATCCTTTGAACACTACCCATGATTTGTTCTAAATCACTATTCCATATTCATTCATCTTGTTGTGAGAGACCCATTTGGTCCTGATGAAATTCTTATCAACTGGCCTTGATACAATCTCTCACATAAAATTCACCTTAATCTGATCTAGCTCTCCATTCATTGCTTGAAGCCAATGTTCATCTTCAACTGCACCAGAAAAGCATTTAGCCTCTACCTGAGATAAAAAAGATGTCTTCTATAGTGATTTTATTCTTTTTGTCTGAACTAGAGCTGATTGATCACTAATGATATTTTTCCTATCAATTTCAGCTCGACTCCGTGGATTCTGTGTAGATATAGATTTTTCTTCTTCACACTCATCATTAGTATCTTCTTCTAAATAAGAATCAGATAATTCTTATCCACCTACATTGCTTTCCTCCTCATCACATTTATCATCAAATTGTTCACATTTATTTTGAATGCCCTCTTCATTCTCCACTATAGTGACATCATTTATTTCAATTAAATTTCCCATCCTTTTGTTAAATCACTTGTATGATTTTCTTTTTTCCTGAGTAGCTAAGGAATATACCCTCATTCCACATGACTCAAAATTTTTATATTTTTCCTTATTGATAATGAATCACTTAATTCCAATGATATGAACATATTTTATTATTGGATTCTCTCTGAACAACATATCAAATAGAGTATTTCCATCATTCAGGAACAACAGAGCCCTGTTAGAAATGTAGACTAACGTCAAAATGGCTTCCTTCCAAAACCTATCATGTAGGTAATTTTCTATAAGTATCGTTCTGGACATGTTGTTGACGATCTGATTTCTCATTTCAAATAATCCATTCTACTAGGGGGTTTATACTATAGAAACAGGATTCCTCATCCCATGTTTCTCATGAGAGTATTCTACCAAACTATTTGTGAATTTCATACCATTATCAGTATGAGTATTTAGAAATTTCTTTCCAAGAATCCTTTCACACTCTCTCCGGTATTATTTTAAGAAGATGAACACATCAGACTTCTGGGAAATAACAAATACCCATTCCATTATGCAATAGTAATTAATGAAGTGGATGCAGTATCTCTTTCCATTAATTTATAGGGGTGTGATAGGCCCACAAAGATCAACACACACCAATTCGATCACCCTTGTGGACTTCTTTTCCTTTTCCTTATACGTCTTTCTAACGAGCTTACATTATTATCATGCATCGCTTGTGTGAGTACGATCATGTGATAGCTTAGGGAGGTCTCCTTCTGCATCACACACTAACAGATCTTCCATGGATGTTTGACATAGATGACCATGTCGTTTATGTCATAACTTGTTTTCTTCCTCTCTGTATAGAAATCACATATCCTCTTCTCCACATACCAGGTAGTGATTTTTTTTCTTTTTACCTGTAGAACCACTACACTATCTCTTACTCTAAATATACACATATTATTAATAAACATTATAAAATTTCCTTAGTCACCTTGTTGACTGACACTGAGAAAATTGTGATTGGGGCCTTATACTACAAACACATCATCATGTCTCATCTCTTTTCCCCACACTTGGAATTTCTTGAGCCAATAATCACCAGTCATTCGTTGTTTCCAAACATGAAAACTCTGTCATTTTCATATTTTACAATTGTATCAAGATCCTTATTACTTGTCATTTGGGATGTGAAACATCTGTCAAGGTTCCAAAGAATCGAACGATCTAATTATTTAAGGGCAATTTCTACCACCACTACCGTCTCAACCTTTTTCTCTTTGGTCCTTGTTTTGGCCTTCATACTCAGCATGGATTGAGACTTTTGATCATTCTAAGATTATTATGGACCAAATTTATCTTGAAAAGTTGGAAATATATTTTTTATTTTTAACTCAACTGTTGGATAATTTATCTACTACTTGAAAACATTTTGATTTTACTTTGGAACCTTACTCTGTATGGTTTAATTACAATACCTATCCATGTACCCAATTCATCCACACCAAAAATAGTTTTCTTTGAAATATGTTCTAGGGAACCATTATCTGTTTGGATGGTACCTCTATTCTTGTGCCCTTTGTTATCTCTTGGCTACAGAACACTAATATTGTGAATGCACTATCATTACACAACAATAACACCTAATATAAGGTGCATTCCTTCATGTCACTTCATCACTTCTAGTTTTCCCATTGGATCTCTGAATATTCTGATTCTTCTTTGTGCAAAAATCAACCTTCATTCTCAAAATGGGTTTATGTGGGATGACTTTAATTTTCAAAGAATTTTGTTTTTGATAAAGCCCCCCATCAGCCTTAGCATTTGAACATAATTGATGCTTTCTTTCTGCTGAACCACTATGATCCACATTTAGCTTCTCTATTTCCTGAGTGATCTTCTTTCCTAATGTCCCAAGAGGAGTAAAGATTATTTCATGATCCTTAACTTGTTTTCAAAAACTGACAACTTCTACTTCATGTTTATCGATTCACTTGGTTTTATCTTTCACGTTGTTATTGAATCAATCGATCTCCCTTTTCTGTTCTTTATACTTGAGTATATATTGATCAACCATTCTTGAGCTCTCTGGCAGAAAAGACTTAAGGTTTTCAATTTCTTTTTCAAACTCAAACTTCACTTCTTCCCACTATTGCATGTATGTTTTCAAACATGTACCACGTTTTTGGATTTCATTATTTTTCCTCTCCAAATATCTATATCTTCATGATCTTCTTGTAATTCACCTTCCATGTCAACTATTCCCTCATATTCTTCATGTTCATCATCAGATTAAGTTTCATTATTATTTCGAGAACTACATATAATTTCCTCTATAGAATTTTCTCCATGATCTCTAAATTTCTCTATCTCTTCATCCTCTTCATCCTTAGACTCATCTGAACTATCACATTACTTTGAAATATTTTTCTTCCTATTAAATGAATTTCTCAAGAAATGTTTCTTGCCATTCCCATAGTATGAAGTCTTCTTTATGGGAAATTTTATTTCATCTGTAAAGACCCAGAAATTTCAAGGAAAATTTTTTATAAAAATACTTTGGAATTTTAAGAGTCTATGGATTCTGACAGTGCTTGATTCCGAGCCCCGATGTTCCCAGAATCATTTTTCGAAGTTTAGCTCGAGTACGTTCAGTGAACGAACGAGCGGGAATTTTTTCTAACTTTTGAACTAGTGCTCGGAATTAAAATCCTAGGGAACCGATGAACTCACATCGCCAGTAATTGCTTAACGGGACACTTACCATAGTTGCGTTCTCAAAATAGGAGAAGTTAATTTTTGGGGGTTTGTTTAAGAAATAAATAAAAATTGGTAGAACAATTTTTATTACTAAGGGAGGTTACTCCCTCCCATGGGTAGTTAAGGGTGGGGCCTACATCTACTTAATTACCCAAGTGAGGAGGATAGTGATGTGGGGCCCACAAGAGCCCCACCATTTATTTTCCTCTACCCTCATTTATTTCCCCTACTTTTTCCTTGACTTTTCCTCTATTAATATCCATTGATTAATTATTGGGTGACTCCTTGTATTGATTAATGAGGAACCTTCTTTTTCCCCTTTTTATTTGAAACTTCCAATCCATTTAATTCTGAGGAACCTTCTCTCTCCCACCTTTAATTAAATTTCAACACTTTTAATTTGTATGGTGAATAAATTATGGGAGAGAATATTTGCGTGTGAAATTAAATAATAGGAGAAACCTATTATTTAAATTTTTGGAGAGCATCATTGGTGAAGAAAAGAACGTGGGGGAAACTCTTGAGCTTTGGACGAAGAACAGTGGCCTCCGATGAAGAATGACGAAGAACGCTGGTTCCTCAGAGATCGACGACGCTCCGCCAAATCCTCTCCTCTACGACACCATATACTGTGACACCTACGATCCTCTCTTCCGTGATATTGTGTACCGCGACGCCTACGATCCTCTTGTCCGCGAAGCCGTGTACCGCGACGCCTACGATCATCTTCTCCGCGACGTCGTGTACCACGACACCGACGATCGTCTACCTTGTCGAGGTAGGGGTTTTGGTTTATTTCTCTTTTTGTGGATTATACCCTCGAGTTGTCAAATAATTGTTGGGAGTTGTTTCAAACCACTAACGTGGTGGGTGCGGACCAACGAACAAGTCTGAACCCACCGTTTTTCTGTTCTTGATTCGCATAGAATTTAGTGATGACGAAACGGGGCCGATTTGGTGATTAGAGGCCATCGCAGTAAAGTACATGTTCCGAGATGACCACAGGCACAGACGGGAGCAAGAACGGACCATCGGAACGACTCAAGTGGCTCGCGGAAATCACCGGCTGCCGACACCGGTTGGCCGCCCAGAGGCGGCGGCGCCCCGGTGCGCTGCCGGCAGGAGTCGCGATGGTGGGAGGCTGGATCCGGCGGCCGCGTGGGATCTAGGGGAGACACGGCGCCAAGCGCCGCGTCTACATGACAAAGGGGGGGGGGGGGGGGTGACCGCGTCCCCCCTGCTCAGCCACTGGCTGAGCCAACACCCCCCCCTGGCGGGCCGGGGCGGGTCGTGCGGACCGGGCCGGGCCATGCCCAGCCGGGTCGGGCCGCGCCCTAACAGGCCGGATCCAGACCCGGGTCGGGTCGACCCGGTTCGGGCTGACCCAGGGGGGTTGGGCCGGGTCGGGCCGGGACCAGACCCCCCACTTCGGACCGCTTTCGGTATTTCTCCCATAACATGTACTATAGATCTCCGATCGACACACCATCAGTTGTGTATGAATCCTTGGATCGATACGGTCGTTTCAGTATATTACACATGAGGTTTCAGCAAAGTTTGGGTATGGCGGGATTGGTTCGATCTCGAAACCAACCGGGCCCTTGGAGCAGAAACACTTATATCTCAAGGACTGGACATCCAATTAACATGTCGTCAATTGAGTTGGGATACTTTTTTTGAGACAGTCCTTTGGATTTCTCCTCTTGAGGATCGGACGAAGCTGGAGTACCATCGGGATGGTTTTAGATTAAAAACCAACCGGTACCCTCGAACGGAAAAGCCAATAACTCTCAGACCGGGCGTCCGATTGACGCAATGCCTGTCACGTTGGGTTTCTTTGATGAGACGAAACTTTGGGATACATCAACTCTATAATTTGTGATATTTTATGTATCGAATATCTTTGTCTCAAGGAGCGGACCCTCCTAGAATCTAGCAGGATGTGTGCGAAAACCCTACAGCTGGCTGCGACTGAGACGATGACGATTGAACTTGGATCCTCCGTGGGTTCGGCAGTGACGACGACTGTACTTGGATCCTCTGTGGGTTCGGTAGTGACGACAACCATACTGGGATCCTCCTTGGATTCAAAAGCATTGACTATTATTCTTGTATCCTATGTGGGTCCGACAGTATTTGACTCTGTACTTGTTTCTTATGTTGGTCCGGCAGAGTAGCTGGTCTTGTATCCTTTCTGGGTCCGACAGCTTCGCTGGTCTTGTATCCTATGTGGGGCCGACACCTTAGATGAATTAGTGTCTACATCTGATCATTTCTATTTCCTTATGATGTGTATACATGTGTGATTTGAGTCTTTATTCTCAATCATTATCATTGATGTGGTGGACTTTTTTTCCTGTGGGGATTTGGTTGTGCTTTCCTATATGGATTGGGTTGTGCTTGGGCTAGAGAGATGGAGGCAAACTGTAACTGATGACTTAGATATATGTATGAGCATATACATAAGTAGTGTTATTGATACTTCGTGATTCTATATTTCCTTTGTGGTTTATCCTTCGTGGATTCTGAGAGACCTTCGGGGGTCTCGGGGTCCCAACTGAATATCGTATACTCACCCCTGCATGGGTAATGCCCACACTACTTTGTGTTGGATGCAGACGACGGACAACACTGATCGAGATGGAGGCTTGTGGAGCTGGATGGTACATGAAGGTGGACCACTTGGCGGGACGTACACGGAGCAGATGGCCGGATCAGGGAGCTGAGGAGTCTATCTGTACCCACCCATCAGGTGGGATTTACAGAGGACGACTCGGAGTTACTATTTTACTTTCTGCTGTTGTACTTTCCTTTCAGCTGTTCTTTACATTCTGTTGGGTTTGTATACTGGCCCATTTTCTTCAGCACTTACCTTGTATTTAGTTTTTCTTAGTGTTTATTTCTCTTGCGTACTCAGTTGTGTGTATTACTTCTTAAAGGTAATGCCTTCCCTTCTTTTGGGATTTACGCCTTTGCTGCTAGTCGCCAGCCCCTGGCCTATGGAAGGCGGGCTTGGGGTAGTCACGACATGGGCCCCGAGGACGGTTCATAGCAAATTGGTATTAGAGGAGATGTTTCTACCACATAACTTAGGACTCTGATAATTTTTGCTCTCTGAGGCAATATTGTTTAGAGTAATAAGTGTCGTTATTAGTCCAGGGAGTCCATTGTTGGTGCGGCGGCCGACGTGTCCATACACAAGGACCCTGACTTCTGATTTCTGACTCGGTACACGAAAACATTGATTTAATCTGTTTTTCAAATGTTTTTTGTGATTACTTTATGTGAGATCAACAGGTATAATGTATTGACCGTGAAACACCTGTCTCTTTTCAGGATGGCCCCACGATGGCAGCCAGATAGGGTTCTGAGTTTTGTGTGAGAAGGCCGCCCACCGAGTGATGAGGCCTCGGTACAGGGCCCCATTACAGTGGAGGAACATGCGGTACCTTTACCCTCCATCCCACCGATGCTACTAGCTCCATCAGCGGAGAGTGCACGCCTCCTCAGTGCGTTGAATGAGTTTCAAAGGCAGAGGCTGTCCAGGTTCCATGGAGAGACGGATCCTTAGGGAACCGAGGATTGGGTGGAGGCTGTCGTTAGAGTCTTCAGGTTGGTAGGGACGCCAGCAGACCTCATGGTGATCATTGCTGCGAGTCTCCTGCACGCAGCAATTGGTAGATGGTGGAGCCTGATGCTCTAGGTTCACGATGAGGCATGTCTTCTTTGGACGGTCTTCGAGAGACACTTCCACTCGGAGTTCATTCCGGCCACCCTTCATGTTGTGCACATCTAGGATTTACTATAGCTTTGGCAGGGAAGCATGTTAGTAGCCCAGTACTCGGTGAGATTTAAGGACCTCTCACGCTACTCCACGGACATGGTACGAGACCCATTCTTCTGGGGCCGGACCATTGAGCTAGGTCTGAGGCTTGAGATCAGAGCTTCGACGATTCCACTCAGCATCCCGACTCAGGCAGGGGTGCTAGAGTGAGCCCTGCTAGTGGAGAGCTTTCTTGCCGAGCACCCATCAGCTATGAGAGCCACTACAGGACAGAAAGGAGCGGAGTCTTCCACAGTAGGCAGTCGACAGACGACGCAGGGGTCCAAGCGGACCAGGCCGTCAGGTGGGCGACCTCAGGACACAGGTTCAGATGTGCGGGGAACACAGCACAGATCCAACCTTCCGAGGAGCAGACAGTGTTATGCATGCGGCGGGAAGGGTCACACGGCTCGTGAATTCCAGACCTGCCATGCAGACGATCAGAAGACAATGGAGGGACCTCCCAGGCAGAGGCAGAAGTTCAACTGTGGCGGTCCGTAGGGAGAAAGCGAACGAGGTAGAGGAGTTGGCCGAGCTACGTGTGGTGGACGACGCTTCGAGGCTCTACCACCACCACCCCCAGGAGGTCCACCCCGACCACAGGGAGCTGGCGGACAGAGGCAGGCTCAGTTCCAGGCAGTAGAGTCTTACGACCACAACACAACTGAGATGATTCGAGGTACTATCAGTGTCTACTCCACCCTTTCTGGAGTTCTTATAGACACAGGTGTGAGTCATTATTTTATTGCCGCTGCCCTTGTTTGGAGCTCGGAGATTCCGACAGAGCCGTTGGATCGATCCTTGTGGATAGAGACTCCTACGGGAGCAGGCTCGACGATTACGCACTGGTGTCGGCAATGTGAGCTTACTGCATGAGGTGAGAGTTTCGGCTGTGATCTTCTTGTAGCGGCGTCGAGGCCTTATGACGTCATCATGGGTATGGATTGGTTATCTACAGTCCATGCCCAGATCGACTGTATTAGGCGCATGGTGTGGTGTGTCTGCATTGATGGGAAAAAGATCACCTTCATCGGTGAGAAGGGAACCTTCGCAGTACATGAATGACTCATGCAGAGGAGAGGGCAGTCGATAACACATCAGTTGGCTAGTCTCATCCTCAGAGCAGTCGACGTGCGGAGTCCGAGTTTTCTTGTAGTGGTGGACCAGTATGAGGATGTTTTTCCTGACGATGTTCTAGGACTACCTCCTCGTAGGGAGGTAGATTTATACATAGACCTATATCTTGGGACATCACTGATATCCACCCCAGCGTATCGGATGGCTCCCGCCGAGCTTCGTGAGCTGTGGGTACAGCTGGAGGACTTACAGGGGAAAGGTTTCAACTGACCCAGTGTTTCACCCTAGGCTTCTCCGATTCTATTCGCCAAGAAGGCGGATGGGAGCTTGAGACTGTGTGTTGATTACCATTTCCTGAACAAGGTGACTATGAGGAACAAGTATCCGCTTCCGAGGATTGAAGACCTCTTCGATCAGCTCCAGGGAGCACGTTGGTTCTCGATGATATACCTCAGGTCAGGCTATCATCAGCTCAGAGTTAGAGATGAGGATGTGCAGAAGATGGCCTTCATATGTTGGTATGAACACTATGAGTTCTTGGTCATGCCCTTTGGTGTGACCAACGCTCCAGCAGTGTTCATGAGTCTCATGAACAGGATCTTCCAGCCCTACCTCGATCAGTTCATCGTAGTCTTCATTAATGAAATACGGATTTACTCGACGACTGAGGAGGAGCACGCCTACCACTTACGGGTTGTAGTGGATTCACTCTGAGAGCACCAGCTTTATGGAAAGCTCTCTACGTACCAGTTCTGGCTTTAAGAGGTCCACTTCTTGGGGCACGTCATCTCTGAGACGGGTGTTGTAGTGGATCCCACGAAGGTCGAGGCGGTACTTTCTTGGGATCCACCCAGGAGCGTGATGGAGGTGCCGAGTTTCCTAGGTCTGGCTGGGTACTATCGGAGATTTGTGGAAGACTTATCCAGGGTTTCAGCACCACATACAGCTCTGACAAAGAAGGGGAAACCCTACGTGTGGTCAGACAGAATTCAGCAGAGCTTCTAGGAGATGAGGCGGAGATTGACCAGAGCTCCCATCTTGAGGCTACTAGAGGAGTGAGTAGGGTACATAGTTTACTGTGATGCATCCTGGACCAGACTCGGGTGTGTCCTGATGTAGGAGTAGGTAGTGATTGCCTATAGATCATGATAGTTGAGGCATCCCAAGAAGAACTACGCTACCCATGACCGGGAGTTAGTATCAGTGGTCTTCGCCCTGAAGATGTGGTGAAACTATCTGATTTTCAAGCGCTTTACTGTCTATTATGACCACCAGAGTCTCAGGTACATTATCTCGCAGAAGGACTTGAACCTGAGATAGCGGTGATGGCTCGAGTTCCTCCGGGACTATGACATTGAGATAGTCTATACTCCCGGAAAGGGGAATGTAGTGGCAGATGCACTCACCAGGAGGACGGGCATTCAACTACTTGGAGAGACTACGGAGCAGCTATCTGTGTTGTAGATATCCTTTGTGGATAGATATGGGGCAACCTTTCTATATTCGCTCACAGTGACACCTCCACTTCTTCAGTGGGTTAGAGAGGCACAATGTGGGGACATTGACTGTGATACACAACGTGCACAGATATCCTCAGGATAGGCACCTGATGGATTTTCTGTAGGAGGAGAGCGCATCATTATTTTTAGAGGACGTACCATGGTACCAGCTGCTTTACAAGAGGAGGCTCTGAGAGAGTTTCGCACTTCCCCATTAGCGGTACATCTAGGAGTGGCGAAGATGTACCAGGATCTCAGACGACAGCACTGGTGGCTGGGTATGAAGAAGGATGTGGTAGAGTTTGCTTCACGATGCCTCACCTGTTAGTAGGTGAAGGCGGAGCACCAGGTACCCTCAAGCTTGGTACAACCATTGGAGGGCTCGGTGTGGAAGTGGGATGAGATATCCATGGATTTTGTGACTGGGCTTCCACGTACTTCTAGAGGACATGGCTCTATTTGGGTGATTGTAGACCGACTCACCAAGTCGGCCCACTTCCTACCAATCAGAGAGCAGGGCTCAGTAGAGAGCTTAGGAAGCCTCTACATTCAGGAGATTGTACCGGTTCATGGTGTTCCATCATCTATCGTCTACGATCAAGACGCTCGCTTTACTTCCCGGTTTTGGAAGGGGTTGGAGGAGGCCATTGGGATGCAGCTACGACTGAGCACTGCCTTTCACCCGCAGACAGATGGCCAGACAGAGAGGACCATTCAGACACTCGAGGACATGATCTGTGCATGTGTCCTTGACTTTGGTCACAACTGGGAGGATCACCAACCCTTGGTAGAGTTTGTGTACAACAACAGCTACCACTCCACCATTTTGATGACACCATATGAGGTCTTGTACGGCCGACCGTGAAGATCACCTCTGTGCTCGACAGACCCTGGGGAGTAATCTCTTGTAGGACCAGAGATGGTCTAGGCCACGATAGAGAAGGTGCAGATCATCTAGGAGCAGATGAGGACTACTCAGAGCCGACAGAAGTCCTATGCTGACAGGAGGCAGAGACCACTAGACTTCGTGGATGGAGACCACGTTTTCTTACGGGTCTCACCTCGACATGGATTACAGAGATTTGGCCGGGGCGACAAGTTATCTCTGTGCTTCATCGGACCATTCCAGGTTCTCAGTAGGATAGGCGAGGTGGCTTATCGCCTGTATTTTCAACCTCAGTTTCACTAGGTGCAAGACTTCTTCCACATATCTCAGCTGAGGGGATACGTGAATGACTAGACGCATATCATCAATCATGGGGTGCTGGACATCGATGACTTGGCGACTTTTGTGGAGGTCCTAGTGGAGATCGGGGATCGACCTGAGCGGGACCTACGTGGACGGTCGATTCCTCTAGTGCATATCAGGTGTTAGCACGAGAACCTCTAGGAGAGCACATGGGAGCGGGAGGCTCATATACATGCTTAGTATCCTCATTTGTTTCCCTAGTTATGTTGTTGCTTTACGGGGACATAAAGACTTGAGGTGGGAGTAATTTAAAGACCCGTAAATTTCAAGGAATTTTTTTTAAATAATTATTTTTAATTTTACGAGTCTATGGCTTCTGAAGGCACTTGATTCCGAGGCCCGGTGTGCCTGGAATCTTTTTTCGAAGTTTAGCTCAGGTACGTTTAGTGAATGAACGAGCGGGATTTTTTTCTAACCTTTGAACCGGTGATCAGAATTAAAATCTATAGACACCGATGAACTCACAGAGCCAGTAATTACATAAGGGGACACTTACCGTAGTTTCATTCGCAAAAGAGGAGAAGTTAATTTTTGGGGGTTTGTTTAAGAAATAAATGAAAATTGGCAAAACAAGTTTTATTACTAAGTGAGGTTACTACCTCCCATGGGTAGTAAAGGGCGGTGCCTTCAGCCACTTAATTACCCAAGTGAGGAGGATAGAGATGTGGAGCCCACACGAACCCACCATTTATTTTCCTCTAACCTCATTTATTTCCCCTACTGTTTCCTTGATGTTTCCTCCATTAATATCCCTTGATTAATTATTGGGTGACTCCTCATATTGATTAATCAAGAACCTTCCTTTTCCCATTTTTATTTTAAACTGCCAATGCGTTTAATAATGAGGAACCTTCCCTATCCCTCCTTTAATTAAATTTCAACCCTTTTATTTAGTATGATGAATTAATTTCGGGAGAGATTCATTGCGTGTGGAATTAAATAATAGGAGGAACCTATTATTTAATTTTTTGGAGAGCATCGTAGGAGAAGAAAAGAACGTGGGGGAAACTCTTGAGCTTTGGATGAAGAACAGCGGCCTCCGACGAAGAATGACGAAGAACGCTGGTTCCTCGGGGATCGAAAACGCGCTGCCAAATCCCTTCCTCTATGAAGTTGTGTACCGCGACGCCTACGATCCTCTCCTCCACAACGTCATGTACCCTGATGCCTACGATCCTCTTCTCCACGACGCCGTGTACCGCGACGCCGACGATTATCTACTTTGTCGAGGTAGGGGTTTTGGTTTATTTCTCATTTTGTGGATTATACCCATGACATTTCAAATAATTGTTGGGAGTTGTTTGAAACCACTAACGCGGTGGGTGCGGACCAACGAACAAGTCCGGCCCATCGTTTTTCTGTTCTTGATGCGTGGAGCGTTTAGCGACGACAAAACGAGACCTATTTGGCGATTAAAGGCCGTCGTAGTAAAGTACGGGTTCCGCGACGACCGTAGGCGCATAAGGGAGCAAGAACGGACCACCAGAATGACTCCAGTGGCCCGCGGAAATCACCGGCGGCGTGCCGCCGGGGCCGTCGCCACGACGGCGGGAGGCCGGATCATGCGGTCGTGTGGGATCCGGGGAAGACACAGTGCCAAGCGCCGCATCCGCAGGATAAAGTGGGGGGGGGGGGGCGTCCCCCCTGCTCGGCCGCTGGCTGAGCTAGAGCACCCCCTCGGCCGACCTGGGGCAGGTCGTGTAACACCCCAAGCTTCCACGGTACACTTTCTTTGAATGATACAGTAGCGTGTGTTATACGCAACTTCGAGTTCTAACACACACCACAACCAATCAAACTAGCTGTTATCAATAGTAATACATACTTTTTTAAATTTTATAAATTTTATCTCTCAAAATGGACTTCATTTTTGGATTCGGAGTATTGAATTTAGCCTAAGGTGAAATTTTTTTACTTTTCGGATAACTTTTATATTTTTATGAGTAGTGAAAATTACTAAATTTAAATTAAAAACAACTTTTTTAATCGAAATAATTTATATTGATAAATTATGAAATTGAGTTCTTTTAAAGTATATTTAGAATCTATTTTTACCATTTAATAAAATGTTGGTCATTGTACATAATTTCACACTTAAACCGGATATAAACAAGTGTCAATCTTTTGATAGTTATTATCTCTTAAAAACACGCTTTTTGTTTTAAAGATGGGAATTAATTTTAAATTAATTTCAGCCACTTCTTTGTTTTGAATTTTGAAAAATGGATTCCATATTTGGAATCAGGATGTCCAAATTGTGTAAATAGGTAACTTTAATTTTTAGACATTTTGAATAATTAGTTCGGTAAATATTTTATTTACCATGGTTAAAAGGTAAATCCTTTAAATAAGGGTTAAAAAATAATATTATAATAATAAAAAATTACCCTAAAACGTGTCCTAACCTTATTGGTGGATAAAAGTCCGACCATGGGCATCTTTGGGTCGATTTTGGGACCCCATTGAGCCACTTGTAGGTTGTAGGGACACTTTATATTAATTAAGTTAAAATAAATAAACAATGACATAAGCATATATCTTTTGGAAAAACTTTTTTTACGTAGAGTTATATATGTTGGATTTTTGACTATAAATATTAATTAGAAAGAAAATTTTTTTCCTACATAATGGTATTTTATTTATAATTTTTAGACATTGAAAAAGTAAAAATATATATGACACAATAATGATGCAGTATTTTCCTTATTAACAAAAGAATCAAATAATTCATATTATAAATGATAAAATAAATATAATTTGAAAGTTTTGATGACATACACGAATTTAAAAGGTTAATATGACATGTTATAATTGATTAAATTAATTATTTTAGAAGTAATAATGTTGTTAAGACTTTGTCAAAAGTCAATTATTATATATTGTCAAAATTGTCATAAAAGAGTTTTTAAAACAAATATTGTATTATTAATTGATATTCAATTCCTAAAAATCCAAGGTTCGGCCAAAAGACTTATATCATGATAGGTGTATCATTAATGGACCACCTAGGGGTATTTTGGATGTATATGGTAAGTTTATTAACTATATAATATAAAAATACAAAGTGACATTGTAAATGTCAATCTAATTAACTAAGAGTTTAAACTAAAAGCTGAGGTAATATAATGACCAAAACCTGTCTAAAATCTATTATTTGAATGTTTTCCGACACATCCCCACCTTAACCTTTAAATAATCCACTTTGGAGTCATTAGAAACGGAATATGAATTTATTAGAAAATAATATTTCTAGCTTTTCCAAAGGTGCCCCTCACCCCTCTTATAAAAGGGCACTCCCCCTTATCATTAATTCACAACTTCAAAGCCATTTGGCTCAAAAAAACTCTTCCAAAAAACTCTCCCAACTTCCCTCAATTTATCCTATAGGACATAGTTTGATCAGAAAGCCAACCTATGGAGCCCTTTTGATCAAATCAAAAGGAAGAACCTGAAGAAGATGTAACGTTTTCACCACCCACTTTCATGTTCCTTTCTTCTTCAACATCTTCATTCCATGTTATTTCCATTATAAAATAATAAATCCAGTATCTTCTATATACTGTGATGTTATTATAAATATCGAAAAAGAAAATTCATCATTCTATCCACCCCATAAATAACATGTCCCCATACGTGCGTACGTACGGCCTACCGTCTCCACGTTGTGGTGTAATTGTTATTCAATATATTATTATTTAGATGGGTATAATAATGATTTTTAATTCATGTAAATAATAAATATAACACGATAATGATTCTGTATATACGATATACCATAAAATTATATATTATTATAATATCAAAAGAATGATATTGTCGCTCGTGCGTACGTACGGACTACCGTCTCCACAAACGCGATGAGATTCATTCCCCATTGTATCCATTCATGCCTAATTATCATTTGATAATTAATGATAATGTTTAAGGACTTAATATCGTTCTGGATATGAATAAGATACAACCTATCCATAACAAACACGAATTATGTAACAAAACATGTAAAAGAAAATGAGTAAGTTAACACCCGAAACGACGATAATACTAAGATATTATTAAAAAAGAAATGTTAAAAGATCATATATGATATCATATTTATGTATATGATTACTGTATAATTTAATAACAATTATTTCCCCATTATACAGGATTTTAACCTACCATCAGCCAAGGAAAAGTACAAGATAAGAGTTTATTTCACAATCTCTTCATTATCCGAGGTTGTTTATACGTAATAATCAACTGAGATTTCGTTATCATCCACATCCATGTTTCTTTAAAATGTATTTCAAAACATTCTTACTATTTTACAGAATATGGGTTAATGTTATTTATACCCTTGTTTTACTTTTTATAAGAAGTTTATAAAGGAATCTTTCTGTCGTTTTCCAAATGAGGTCTTTTTTAACCTTTTCGACAGAATAAAGGTAGGAATGTCTTTTTTTAACTTAAACGACAGTTGAAGATATTTTACGCCGTTATAAAATCTTAGAAGATTACCTTTAAAGCTTATTAGAAAATTTTCAAAGTAAATTTTATATTTTATAATTATGTGACTTTCAAATAATTTAAAAAAAAAGTGATATTTCTCTCAAATAGTTTTGATTTCATCTGTGTCAACATCCTTTGATGGATTTTAAGCTTATTTGAAGTTTATTTATTTTGATACAAAACTTCCATATTTTATTGAAGGTTGTGTGATATGTTTGACTGTGGATGTGTTATTTTTATACCATTCATCATTTATGGAGAAATTATTGACATTTCATATGTTATTTTTAATAAGAATGTTTATATTATGTTTAAACCTGTTCATATGAGGAATGCATTGGACTTAATATGTGATGGGTGGAGCCTGTTATAGCTCCTCGATGCATAGTTAGGTCTCATGAGACAAACTAGTGTCTTGGAACAAGGCCTTGACAAAATCTTATTTGTAGTCTTGGCACGAGGCCTTGGCTACGTGGTCATGATAGTCTTGCATTATGCATTCCATCATTATGGAAGTGGTTATTGATATTACATGTGATTATTTGACTAGTAGAATATCCATGTGAATAAGTAAATGGCATTATTTCATTTTATCTTTTCCATATTATGCTGAAGTTCAATTTTTAAAGGCTTTTGTTTTAGCCATAGTTTTCCTTAAATGTTTATGTTTATTTATGAATGTTTCCGCTATATTGTTATCCTTACTGTGCATCTGAGCTCAACCCTTTCAATGTTTTATTTTCCTAGGATGTGAAGAAGTAATTTATTAATGAACTACAGAGATAATATGAGGGGATATGAAGACAATATGTTGTTATAGTAGTTTTTCACATTATGATGTAATGTAAACTTTATGAATGTATCTAGTTATTCCAAGGCTACTAAACTAATCGGTCTTTCGAGACATGATCTCCTTGTGATCATGACAATGTTTTCTAATAATGCACCAACTATGGGTAACTAGGGTCGGGTAATTATAGGTCCCGCGTACCGGGTCGGGCCGTGCCCCGCCGGGTCGTGCCAACCCAGGGGGGGTTGGTCCGGGTCAGGCCGGGCCTCGATCCCCCACTTCGGACCGCTTTCGGTCTTTTGCTCATAACATGTGATACAGACCGCCGATAGAAGCACCGTCAATTTTTTATGAATCCGTGGATCGAGACAGTTGTTTTAGTAAATTACAATTGAGGTTTTGGAAAATTTTGGGTATGGCCGGGTTGGTTTGAACTCGAAACCAGCTGGACCCTTGGAGCAGCAACACTTACATCTCAAGGAACAGACATCCAATTGACGTGCCGTCAATTTTGTTTGGATCCTTTTATTGAGAAGGTAATTTGGCTTACTTGGCATGAGGCTTGGACACAACTGGAGTACAGTTGGGTTGGTTTTAGCTTAAAAATCAACCGGGCCCCTGGAATGGAAAATCCAATAACTCTCAGACTGGGCGTCCGATTGACGCATTGTTTTTCACGTTGGGGTTATTTTCATGAGACGAAACTTTAGGATACATAAAATCTGGTCTTTGTGACAGTTGATGTATCGAATCTCTTTGGCTTGAGTAGCAGACCCTCTCCGAATCGAGCAAGCTGTGTGCGGAAAACCTAGAGCTGGCTGCGACTGTGACGATGATGACTTTACTTGGATCCTCCATGGGTTCGACAGTGATGACGACCGTACGTGGATCCTCCATGGGTTCAGAAGAGATGATGACCATACTAGGATCCTCCCTTGGTTCGACGGTGATGACTACTGCTCTAGTATCCTATGTCGGTCCGACAGTATTTGACTCTGTACTTCTATCCTATGTGGGTCCGGTAGAGAATCTGGTCTTGTATCCTTTGTGGGTCTGATAGCTTAGCTGGTCTTGTATCCTATGTGGGTTCGACAGCTTAGATGAATCAGTGGATATATATGATCATATCTATCACCTTACAAAGTGTATACCTATGTGTGTTGAGTCTTGATTCTCAATCATTATCATTGATGTGGTTGACTTGTTTTTCCCATGTGGATTGGGTTGTGCTTTCTTATATGGACTGGGTTGTGCTTGGGCTCAGGAGCTGGAGCCAAACAGTAACTGATGACTTATGTATATGTATGGGCATATACCTAAGTTTTTTTATTGATACTTCATGACTGTATATTTCGTTTTTGGTTTATCCTTAGTGGATTCTGAGATACCTTCGGGGGTCTTAGGGTCCCTACTGAGTATCGTATACTCACCCCTGCACGAGCTATGCCTGCACTACGTTTTTTTGGATGCAGACGACATACAACACTGATCGAGGTGGAGGCTTGTAGAGATGGATGGTATTCGGAGGTTGACCACTTGGAGGGACGTACGCAGAGCGGATGGCCGGATCGAGGAGCTGAGGAGACTATCTGTACCCACCCTTCAGGTGGGATTTCCGGAGGACGACTCAGAGTTGCTGTTTTACATTCTGCTATTTTACATTCCTTTCATTTGTTATTTACTTTCTGTTGGGTTTGTATACTGGCCCATTTTCTTCAGCACGTACTTTGTATTCATTTTTTCTTACTGTTTTTTTTGCTTGCGTACTCTGTTCTGTATGTTACTTCTTAAAGGCAATGCCTTCCCTACTTTTGGGATTTACGCCTTTGGTGTTAGTTGCCAGCCCCTGGCCTATGGAAGGCGGGATTTGGGTAGTCACGACACTAGCCCAGAGGATGGGTTGTGACATCATAGACATCATCATCCTCTTGGAGCATTTTGGGGCACCATGCTGCAAGACGTCCATCCTTTCCACATCAAAAAAAAATCAAGTTGAAGTTCGCATTTAAAAATTCCTTTTCATCTTTGAAGGTTTGAGGAGAGAAATGAAATCACCTCATCTATCTCTTATTATTAATGAAAATATACATTCTTGATCTTATTCATGGCCTTGAATACCACCTCTTTGTATTTCCCCTTTTCAAAAAAATCATTATCATCATTTCTCATTTCATATGCAATATGGGTGTTGTGTAGGTTATCCAATGTCAACTTTTTCGGGTCATTATCTTCCAAAACTGAAACATATGAATTGAAACAAGTGTATGTTTCCAAAAGATGCACTTCATTATATTTATATCTTTAATAAATTCTCTATGACCTCAAATGTATTCCACTATAACAATTACTTTTTCATAGAATGCATCAACAGACTCATTTAGGTTCATTCTCAGATATTCATAATTGTTCCCTAACACATTCACCTTCGCTTCTATGACCATTGTATCTCCTTCATATATATCTAATAGATTTCCTAACAAGGAATTTGAGGTTATGATTTATTTGACATTCATATAAATAGCATTGGATAGGGCTCCCCATAAAGCATTAATTCCCTAGGAATCAACAACCAATTCTATACGCTCAGATTCTGATAGTGCATTACTATTAATGTCAACTGTTATACCATGAATTTCTGCTATTAACACATCCATTCCCAAAGATTAGAGGTAGTGTTTCATTTGAATCTTTCATATCTGAAAATTGATCCTATCGAAGATCGGAATCCCATTGTGATTGATAACGTCTATTTTAAAGAGAAACACTGATATCAACCATTCTCACTAATACCAATTATTTAGTCCACTAGGCTACATACCCTAGGGGTGGGGGTGAATCAGGGTTTAAAAAATTAAAACAACCACCCCTTCGATCATTTTTTTTAGTTAGACAAAACCCTATTCTCTCTCTTTGTCTCATTGTAGAGTATGAATTAATATTAAAGTATGCACATGACACAAAAATTTTACTTGGTTCACCCTCACTGGGATATGTCCAAGGATCATACATAGGTGATGTGCCGATGTACCAAAACCACTATAAGCATGCTGCTGTTTACGTGTTCGAAGTGGAGTCATTGTCCCACATGGTTTACAACTATTCCAAATTTGAGAACGCACTGCACTCTCAATTGAAGTGAGATCACTGATTCTTTAGAAGATCCACTAACAGTTTATAGACATGTAGGTCTCTTTATTACCACCAATAAATTTATTTTTTACTGTATGTATATCCTGTATTGATGTGAAAATTTCATCCACTGAATGATACACCTTTTCTACTTATCACATGGCAACAAAAATTGGAAATACCTTCGCAAAGTACCCTACTTTGTGAAGCTCCCAATTTTGAGAAGCTCAAACAAGTGTTCGTGATGTTCCTTCCTCTTCGCGAAGCACACACAATCACATAGCTCACTACATCTCATAGCACACTGCTTCGCGAAGAACAAACCTCCACAAAGATCAAGCCTTCACAAAGATTAGGCCGTCGTAGTGCTGAATGCATCAAAGGGTGAGTTGCTTCGTAGAGCTAAATTTTCCATCGTGATGCTCCTTCTTTTGAGAAGAAGACTGCCTTCATGAACCTCCTTCATGAGTTGAGAGAAACAACGGTTTCTTGGAATACTCTCTACTTCTCTCGAGGGGATCATGGTATATTTATCGTCGATTCTAATGACCCTCAAACATTCTGTGAAAAGTCAACACCATGTCCGCCCAAATCACAAAGCTCCAAATTGTTTTCCGGAATTCTCTCAATATCACGAAGCACCATAACAATTTTCGGATCATGGAGCTCATCAAAATCACGAAGCATTCCATCAATTAATTCACGTCTTCACTGCAAAGCTCCACTCATAACTCCTTTTACCTCCTCAATTCCCTTCAACACTTCTATTCGCGAAGCCTGCCGTAATCATGAAGAACACCATCAAGTTGCTTCACGTATTCACAAAATCTACATCTTGAGGCCGATCTTTGAGAAGATCAGGCCTTTTCCAAATTTTGATGAGATCTTCCAAGAAATCCATATTTCGCGAAACTCATGCATCCTTGGTTCTGATCTTTTATACCACCTCCAAATTATTCATTCCTTTTTCAGGGTTCATTTTAAAGATGTATTGTCAACAACATCTCTGGAACATGACAATTCACCATGGAAACTGGCTTTTTCAACAAACACAATCATCCCAAAAATGCTATAATGTAACAATGAGGAATTTTTTCCCAACAGTTTACATTTAAATAATGGATTGTATTTGACATTGGTAGCATATCAATCATGGTAACTTTTAACTAATTAGTGTTTCTCCTATTTTATTTAGGTTTCACATTTTCCCAAGGAGTAAATCTTCTTCCAAAACACATAAAATAACATTTTTCTACAATATGTGTTTAATTCTGTTTTTTACACATTTTGGGAGCGATATAAGGGTTTTTTCTAACAGAAGTATTTGTTTAGGGGGTGACACTTCTTATTTCAAATAAACGCTTTCTTGATTACTTTAATTTAAGACTTGCAGAAACAGCAGTTCAAAATTTTAGATTTTGGAACGTATTTTTGGGAGTAATGTATTCATCCCATACATAAAAAAACATTGAATTATATAGAATTAACAATGTATATAATCCCTTGGCAATTTTAAAACATACATAATTTAATATTAATTATATAAACTATTATTATTTTAAATGTTCATGGAACATGATGAACTGAGTATACATGAAGAATGAAAAATAGATAGAATAACCATATAAAACATTCATTTAATAAATACCATGTATATAAGAAAATATAAAAATAAACTAAAATTCAGAATATAATATTGATTAATAAATTTAACTGGAAATATAATAGTGTTAATAATGTTATATGTGGATGATAATGATAGAAAAATTAAGTCCCTTACATATTTAATTTATGTCATTTATACATGATCTTTGACCTGGTGTAGATTCTAAATATAGGTTAAGAACAATATTATATGTTTATGTATCTATACATATATTGTGATGGTGGGTGGATGGAGTGTGGAATATGTAGGTTTGTTGGAGAGAGAGATGGAGAAGGTAATGGAAAGGAGTGAAACTGCTTTAGAGATGGATAATTGGAGAAGTATATGGATATAGGAGGGTGTGAGATGGATGGGGAGAGTGGTATAGTTTTAGTCAGGTCGGTAGTAAATGGGGAGATGATCAATGTTGATTTTCAAATAATACATATTAAAATTTACGTTATCATAATAAAAAAATTATCAAATATAATAATTAAATTATAGGGATGACGAGAAGAAGTCAGTTTTTCAAAACAACATTTTTATAGGCAAAAATAAATTACCAATGAATCAAAAATAGAAATTGGATATTGGGGCTAGTTTATTGACATCCACTTCATAACACGTTAAAAAATTATTATTGTCATGATATAGTGATTCAATAATAATAGAACATATGTTTCTAATATTGGTGGAATGGAATCTAATATGGCTGAAAAAGTGACACCATTGGATTATGTTGAGGAACATACAACCAGTTTCATTAATACCATGACATGGCTACATCTTCTAATAAATATAATTAAATGAGGAAAAATATATGTCATCCCATAATATGGATTTTTTAATTCTCAATGTTAATTAAATATATATACCATATATTTAAAGACATATTACATAATTTTATTCCCACGAAATAGAAGTATTGGATCCCAAAAGATTATAATATCCCCTAGAATATATATTTGTAACGTTGAATTGTGTTAAACAATTGTGATTATGATTATTTTTATACGATATGGTTCGTATAATAGGAGACATCCATTTAAATAATTATATTCTTTGAGATCAATCATTTTTATAAAAAAGGTCATGGAAGATATCAAAATTATATGTACATATTGAGATATAAATAGAGAAGATAAAAAAAATGGCATTACAATGAGATGTCATGACATTATCCTACCTAAACATATCATTATTTCTAGAGGATAAACAGTTTCACCAACAAATTACCAGAAAATTTATCATTATTAATATAAAAATAATATGTCAATGATTGAAAACATTATTTAGTATTTCATAATCCACTCACATAAATATCCCTAAAAATAGTGGAGATATTCTCTATTCTGTCTAATCCACGATAGAAAAAGTAATATTTTTAGTATCTATTGGAAATATGTGATATGAAAATCCAATTATTCCCTGGGATGAAATAAAATTTTGTAAAATCCACATGGTTAAAGTATTAAAGATTATTTCAAAACTATAGGTCACCACCTAAACATTTTGTTCAACTCTTGATCATTCGTAAATTGTGAGGTAAAATATGTTTCAATATTAAATTCCTTAATGTAATTCGTTATCATAATTTCAAGGGATATAATGCTTCATATTTGTGTTCCTCATGTATTAATTAATATTTAAATGGGGAATATATTTTTTAAAATAATATTTTGATGAATAAATTTACCTTTATAAATAGTGTGAATATATTATATATTTTTAAACATAACTTTTCCACATGTCAAAAAATTATTCATCAGTGTTATTGATATTTATTTAGATATCCCAAAAAATAAAGAAAAATATAACATATTTAAAATCAATTGTTTATCCTCAACACCAAGATGATTGTATTTTATATAATAATATAAATTCAAGTATACTATTGGTTTAATAACTAATTTGTAGATGTTTTAAATATATAAAATATTTTGAGATGAAAATTTCCACCACTCATTGTGAAAACTGAGAAATATACATGATTATAAATTACCCTACATTAAATGTGTTAAAATTATTTATAATATATATAGTTCATCCCTCACACCCTCCCTCCACTATCAAAATTTCTATGTGTGTGTGGCTATATTTTTTATTTCACTCTATATAATGTTCCAACAAGGATGGGTGTATCACTGATAGAGGAAGTGGGTTAACGAGGGATGTCATTTCTTTTATGATATCAGTACTTTTAAAACAACCTTTGCATCCTATTAAATATTTATCACTTTCCTCAAATCATGAAAATCACACATCAATCGAAACAGAGTTATTTACAATGATTAAAAATCCACAATAGTAACAAGTCCATGAAATGGTTTTTAAAATATCCAATACCACATAATCCACTAGTAAAAAATCCTTTGGAGTGGATAAAAAAATAAAGATATACACTTACACATGTTTGACACCAAGATCAATAAAAGATTTCATGTTCCTTATCTTGTATGAGCGATGTAAAAAAAATTTTGTGTAACACATTAAAAATGATCACAATTTAGATCCAAACATGTTACTATGTTTCCTTATCAACATCCACATTTATAATTATTTCAATCACAAATATTCACATTCTTTTCCATCAACATGTATAAACAAACATCATCTTGATGGATCATCCCGATTCCTTTATATGATTATTCATTCAATAAAACAAATAATAAATTATACGGTAACACTCAATGTTTTTAAAAAAATTAAATTTGTTCTATAGCTTACATGATACACCGCAACGAACATAAGCGAAAAACTAAATATTATTATTTAATTACTAAGATTTTAAAATGAATATAATGAATAATAATCATTTAATAATAAAAAAATATTTTACAAGTTATTATAATTAATCCATTTGTGCACAATTATTTTTATATAAATGTAATACCCTTTTTTAATAAATGAAAACATTTTTATGAAAAGTATTTAAATGAGAATATGATACTTTATAAAATAATAAAATCACTCTTGATTAGATTTATTAATCAAATATATATTAAATATATTAAATTAAATTTTTAATATTTATCTTATTTGTTTCTATACATGACAGAAGAACAAATTCAATTTTTGAGATTAATTAAATATTTTCAAGAAGTTGAATTTTAAAAACTTTTGATGGATAAACCATTTTAAATATTATTTAACACCCATTTATAACATCATGTTCGAAAATTAAAAATATTCTTATGAATTATAACATAAAAAATTAGTTTTGTATAATATTTATTATATTAATGATCAAATTAGTATTTTAAGGAATAGTCAGGAATACTGTGTTTTAATTCAAAACTGATTTTCAACTAATTTTTTATAGATAGAAGACACATTAAATAGGCATTAAAAATTTATAGATTATTTTTTAAAATTAATCCAACTTTGGTAATAGAAATTAATTTCTAATTTAAATTATATATTAAATCAATCACTACTTTTGAATGTTTCACTTTTGGAACTCGCTTTTTAGTTTTATATGAAAAAATATTTTCAAATATAATTTTACCAATTTTATTAACTGAATTATGTAAAGTTTATTCCTAATTTTAAATTATAAGTGATATATTAGGATGTAATGTCAATTTATTTTTTGGATATTAAAAAATTACCATTGTATGAAACATTATATTCCATAACAAATGAAATTTTCTGACAAGCATTAAAAATAAATGTTAAAAGTATAACATACCTAAAAAATACAAAATTTAAAGGGTGTTTGATGTGTGGATCGACACTAATGATTCAATAAAACAATAATTAAATACTAATTAATGTAATTTAGGTCACCTCTATATGCCTATATTATAATATAAAATAATCAATAAATTAATCACTTGAAACCACATCTCTTGAAGTATAATTAAAAACCATCACCTCCCGATGTCGACCCAAAATGATTTTTAGCTACTCAAATATATACCAAAAAATATCCTCCAAACTCTAACCAATTACATGTGCCACAACATGCACCAAATTTCCAAATCCAATGTCTTCATGTGTCTTTCAAGGATGGGATATTCAAGATGTAATTTTCTCAATGTTCCTCTCGTAATTTTTTTATAGTATCTCCTCAACCTATTCATAAATAAATGAATTATAACTCAAAAATTATGTACATAATACAGTGATATGTTTCTAATGGAATATACCATATCCATTTCATTTCACACCACATATTATTCAAGGAAACAAAATTGTTGTCCATGTTATGCCGGTCAATCCCTTTAGTGAATAATGTATTTCTTCTGTATCATTTACGTCCTATATGGATGTTCTGAAAACCATTATATTTTTCAAATAAGATTTTAATATTAATATTATAACCTAATGTAATACAATTTAAATTTTTTATTTATCATAATTTCATTATTTCCAAACTGTGTGTATATGATTATTTCATTTTGGGATGTGTGGACTAATGCCTACTCAAAATGATGTGATTCATTCACCCATCCAATGGAATGTAATATGGTTTGATTTAGTAAAAATATATTATATAAATTAAATTTTAATATTATTGTAATGATATAATATATTTATACACCTTTGAATAAATTTCATTTAATTTTTTCTTCTTTCAATACGATAGGAAGAACAACGATATCCTTCATTCGTACGTACGACCTACTATCTCCATGAAATGTGTTTTTAGGTTTTCTTAAAATATTATTATAAATAATTATATTATTAATATATAATTTATTTATATCATGTTTTATATTCTGTATATGATGTACTTATGATCACATGGACTATTTACATCATACCAAGATCATTTTCGAATAAAGAACGAAATATCAATAAAACATCCAACATGAACCTAAATAATCGAGTAATTGTTTTAAAATAGTAATATGTAATATTAAATGGAATAATAAAAATGAAAAATGTTCTCATTATTGTATAAATTAATTTATTATTATTATTGAGGAAGTATGTGGAATGCATGAGATGAGTCGGACATGGGGAAATGGAATTTCTAAACTCAATTTTAATTCATTGAGTTAAACATATCTTTCATGATAAAGTAATTAAATGATTATGTGAGAAATAAATTTTGTTATATTATCTTATATTTATAAAATTTTTATGATTAAATATAGTCAAAACACAATATCAATTTATTTTATTAACAAAATGACATTTATAAGGGATGTCATCTCATTCTACATCTATAGAGTCATTTCCTGATAATACGCACATTAATTATTTTATTTGGTGTATATAAAGCATCTAGGACATTTGATATCCTTATTTTATATGTACTAATGATAATTAATGTTTTATTAAATTTATTAATTCATTTTGATAAAAATTAAAATGTTCAATGTTGTGTGGTACAACTTAATCATTCAAATATTTAAGTATAAAATATTTTTTTATTATTTTAATTAACATATTTAATTATATTGAAATAAAAGGATTATACATTAATTTTAATGTATATAATTTTATCTTTTTCATAAAAAATCTTTTTATATGATGATTTTTAATTTGTTTACATAACAATAAAACGAATTATTTTTAATGTATCTGGCGAGAGCCACTTCTCTATTGGTAGAAGCATTATTTGATATTTGACTTCATTTATATGTCAAAAACATTTTTTTAAAAAATTATTTATTTTATTCCCTTTTTGTGTGTTTTGGTATTTAAAATTTCTTTTAAATATTATTGACTATTTCAATATCTTGATATTATTTCATGGGATTGAAGATGAAAAATTATGAGTGACTTTTTGTTAATTCTATTGTTTAATATGTTATGATTATATAGTGGTACTTAGAAATTTGACAGGTGGTTACATGATAAAAAAATATGGTTTGTCACATAAACAGGTGTTTCACTTTTAAGCCATGTATGGTTGGTTACATTATAACCTCTAATGAATTGGTTCTGGATGTCAGACGTATGAATATTCCATTTATAGGAGTGATATGTGTGGAATTATACTATATAGTCATTCCATTTATGAATGATTTCTTCCAAAGATGATATTATATGGTAAATGAAATTTTTAGGGGTAATATGTTTATATATAGATTTAAAAATGGTATGAAATGAGATTATATTATGTGAAGACTATTTACTACATCTTAAAAGAGAAATGTATAAATTATTTATAATGTAGTAATGGTGTACATGTCTTTAGATGACTAATAGAATTTGATCTTCGTGTATCCCATACTGATATTTTTATGATTATCCAATAATTTTGTAATGTTTTTACTTGATTTTATATAAAATAGTTTCAAGGATTTGACAGAGTAAAATTTATGATGATTAACCATGAAACAAAACGATGTTTATTTTTAATTTTTTTGTCTTTATGAAAAAATGGATAGTGAGTAGAGGTCTCTACTTTATAATACATGAGTTGTTATATCTGATTTATGCCTTAATTCTCTAAATATGTAATCTTGAAAAAAATCTCAATTTGAAATAAAGTCAAATTATTTACAAAACTCAGTATTATGTAATTTGTATGATTAGGTACTATAGTTGGTATCAATAGTTGTTTAAGAAAAAATTAGAGTAGATACTGTTATCTGGGTGTAGGTTATATATCTTTTATTATAAGGACCCGGACTTAAACATTAAATAATCTTTAATTATGTCAAGTCTTCACATTGAGGATCTTTTTTAGATTTAGAATTTTAAGGAATTAGGCCATTACTATTACATAAGAACTTAAATATTACATGCAGACACTATAACTCAGTAACCATTTTTTCATAAAATAAAAACTCTTAAAAAACATATCTAGTTCCATGTTTTAGACAGCATGACTTTCCTTGATCTCATTCTTGACCCTATTCATCTTCATTTCTTGTGAAAAATCATTTCAAAACGTGGGATGAGCATAAAAAGCTCAGTATGGGTTATAAAATAAGGAAAATATACATTATCCCATCAATACATACAAATCAATGAACCTATACTTTTCAATAATAACATACCACATGAAATCATAAGATTTATGAATAACATAAATACATAAAAAATCATAAAGGTAACTTGTGGGATCCGTATAATACTTACATTGTAGCAATCATCACTACATAGGGAGACACATTTGGAATTCTCATCATAGTATATTCCCTAAATCACTCAAGAGAAACATTAACGTTTACCTCTGTCGTGTTACCCAATGCATTGGAGAGCTATCTCGGGCTCACCCGCCCAAGGATTATCACGACATCACTCGTATATGTAAACAATTCCCAATAAATGTATCATATTTATAACACATAACACAAGCATAAAGGAATGATAACATTTCAACATTCCAATCACAATATATCAAATCAAGATATTGAAATAAATAATGCTTTGTCAAATCATTTTAATAACGATTGAAGACATTTAATAACGAGATTTTTGAATTAAAGTGTCCCATGAATCTTTGAAAATTTTAAATAAAATATCATTTGAAAATATTAATTTCCATATAAATGAATCCTTAAAACCATTTGTAAAACATGGACATTGATGATAATGTTTTAGAAGAATAAATCTATAAATCATATCAAATTATATTTTAGTTAAAGAGTTTTTAACAAAATGAGCGTCTCTTGAATAAAAATAATTGAGGAATACCATTTGATCTGAACATTATAACATCATGAGTATAAACGGGTTCATGATATAATATGGAAATGGATAGTATATACACCATGTAAGAGTGAATTGGTTCATAACAACAATGAAGTCTCAATGTAATGTAAATTGGGACGAAATCCATAATAAAAATGGTATCCTTAGATTAATGATAAGTCACTTACATAATAATGTGTGAACAATATTAATACACTGAATATTATTGGATATTCAGTATAAATCAAGAAGACAAAATTATCACGTGGTCTTTTTAAGACAAAACCAATGACTTGGATGTTAACTCAATGAATGGAAATTGAGCGTAAATTACTCTTATCAAGTTCATATCGATGACTGGATAATTTACCAATTGACTGATTATGTGTATCAAATGAATATTCACAAAAAGTGGAGTATAAATTACAACATAAATAAACAAATAGTTATGCTACACATAATAATATCATGACATAAT
The DNA here is from genome assembly GCA_963277665.1 of Viscum album. Taxonomy (NCBI): domain Eukaryota; kingdom Viridiplantae; phylum Streptophyta; class Magnoliopsida; order Santalales; family Viscaceae; genus Viscum; species Viscum album. Next base: position 763,352,397 of record OY728120.1, read on the forward strand.
AATGAATTATAAGATTAACCCATGGAATGAAAATTAGGATAAAAAGTTCCCTTACCGATTTGGTAACATATGAAACATACACCACATGAATGAAATATTATTAAATTAAGATTTAAATACCAATAAATAAAAGTATATTACTCAAATAGTACAAATAATGGGTAGTACATAAAACACACAAAGGAAATAGTGACAAATATAACATGAATCTCACTGAAAAAAACGTGAGATAAAACCCTTTACAACATTGTAATCAGTTGAGTCGTATGAAAAATGGGTAATAACATCCAAATGAATCACTGAATATCATGAAACTAAAGATAATCGTGATAATATATATCAAATTAAAGTACAAAATATACCACATGCAATAAATTAGTGGAAAACAATGGAAATCTCACAGAATTAAAAGTAAGATAAAAATCTATTACCTTATGTCCGATATGACTCGTATGTTCCATGTTCTTCCAGAATAATAAAATAAATTTAATTTATACTTGAATATGGAATTTTTTCAAGTTTATTATTCCTTTTATATCATTTATTACCATGTTATAAAAATTATGCAATCATTTATGTTAATAATGGTCATTTTGTCGATATTTGGTACATGAGTCAAAAATGAACACCTTATAGTTACAAGTTGTCCATATGGTTAATAGTCCTTTATCTCCATAATGATATTCATTCTTAATATATCATATATATCATAAAAATATATTATATATATGTATTTAATAGTATATATCATTTGGAGATAAGAAATGAAATGCACCATTCATGGAGATGGTAAGTCGTTCATACCCATGAACGCTACTATCATTTATATTTCATATTTTAATGGAATTAAAAGATAATAATACATATTTATATTATAATTAAACTATAATATCAAATATAATATCATTATCTCCATCCTTTATATGTCCCACCATATGGAATTAATGAGTCATTTCACTTTGAGGGGGTGATAGTCCGCACTTCCTCGAATGAAATTATCGCATTTACCCATCATGGAAACCATAAAGGTATTATATAAATGGAAAAGAAAAAAACATAAAAAACAAAAACATAATATATATCATATATAAAAACATTTTGATCAATATGGACACCATAAGAAGAGGTAGTAGATAATTGAACAATCATCATTTCGTGAGGCGTTAGTTTTCCATCAACAGAAACAATATGATCATTACCAACTAGATGGAGGTGTGTGTAATTGTAGTTAAAATCCTTAACATAAAAACATTATAATATATTTATGATACTGGTTTTGTTATAAAATAATGTAATGAAATGCATTTAGGGGTTGGAGAAGTAAAATAAAAGAAAATAAGTTAAGAGAATCAGGTTACCTTTAATTCGGGTAACTCCATTTGGTTTGAACAAAAATGACTTGTTGAAGTGCCCTATGGATAAGGTAACACTTCTAGGAGTAACAAGGATATATTGAGATAATATGTGGGAAGGGGTTGGAAGTTCCAAGTGGCTTGAGAGGTGTGACGAATGTGTTAGAAGTGAGGGATTTTTATAATTGGGGGGAGGGGTTCTTTGGGAAAGTGTGAAAATATCATTTTATTATATAATTATTTTCGGTTTCTAAAGGTCCAAAACACCTTAAATTAGAATATAAGTTTACTAATGGTCTAAATAAAGTTATAAAATAATAATTGTACAGGTTTTGGATGTTATTTTAATATTTATGGTTTTATTTATTTAAATCATTTACTAATGAGGTAAACACTACATCATTTTTATGTCATAAATAATTTAATTTATATGAAGTCTAAGAATTGTAAAAAAATACCACAATCTAGGAAATATTTTTAGCTTTTAAAATAATATTTATATTCAAAAATATAACTTATATAACCCCATGTCCAAAATAATTAACTAATAGATATTTGTTTATGTCATTTTTGTCTTTACTTTATGTTAATTAATGTAAAGTGTCATTGTCACACTTATGTGGCTCCATGGGGTCCTAGAATTGACATAAAGATTCCCATGGTCGGCCATGACTCAACCAATAAGATTAAGACAAGTGTTAAGATAATTTTGTATTATTATAGTATTCTTTTTACAATGAATTACCCTATTAACATTTAACCACGATAAATAAAAGTCAAAATATACTATTCACCAAAAATTATTTTCATCTTATTGAACCACATTTTACATACTAATAAAAACCATGTATGTTGGATTTTGGAAATTATATTCACAAAAATGGTAAAATTTATGTTAAGTGAAAAAGTCAGTTTTTTAACTACTACTAAGTGGTTTCACTATTTATAAAAAATTGATGTTTTTTAGAATAATACCAAAAATTTAGCGTAAGATATATTTGATATTATGAATTCAAAATTAATGTCTATTTTATCAAATTCATAACATATAAGTTTCATTAATTAATCTAAAATTAATTCCCGATGTCAAAACAAGTAGGGTGTTTTTAAGAATCAATAACTCTAAAAAGATTGATACTTATTTACGTCCAATTTCAAGGTGAAATTAATTAAAATCACCATAATTGAATTAAATGACAAAAATATATTCTAATTACACTTTAAAACAAATTAAAATGATAATATATCCATATAAATTAAATATATTAAAATTAAATTTTGTATTAAAATAAATTATTTTTCACTATTTATTAAAAAATGAACTTTATCAAAAAAAATACCAAATATTTACCCAATGTGAATTTTGATGTCTCAAATATAAATTAAAATTTTATTTTGTAAAATGAAACATATAAAATATGACCAAAACTCTATTTAAAGAGGGTTCTCCATCAAAAGGCGGTGCATCAACCTTTTAATTATTATTAGAGTATTTATTCATAAAATTTGGTTCATTCATATTTGAAGCCCATAAATTTTTTAGATAAATGTAAAAAAATTTATGAAACATGTATAAAAATATTTTAGTTAGTTCTATTTTTTCCCTCTAATACAACGACTAGGCATAAAATATAATTTAAAATAATAATATTATATTATTGGTGTGCCACGTAAGATTTCAAAGAAACCCATTATTGCGTATCAGGTATGCCATTGGACATAGAATCCCCTTTTAAGTAAACTTAATACTTAATTTAAAAAAATTAATAAATATGAAAATTTCATATTCTTTATTTAGCTGGGATGTTACATCATTTCCCCATTTTAGGAATTACATCCTCGCAATTTTAAAATTGTTATTGGAAACTTCATTGAATGCCCCACATCAAAAAAAGAGTAAATAAAAATATCCCTTTATAAAAAATAATGATATGTACATAGGTCACATGAGATAACCCATACATGGATTCCATAAAAACATGGATATGGAGGAGAAAAAAAACCATCATGTTCTGATGGAGAGTGATTGAAAACAGGATTAGGAGAAACCAAACCACCATAAAATCACAAACATGTGATGGGTTAAACTGTTTTTGATTCCATAGTATGAAAAGTTAACATACAACATTTTTGTTTTTAGTTAAATTTCATTGGGGAATATATTTACAAGCTTAACTAAAAACATAAAGCAGCATACTTACTTATCGTGTATTCTTTCATCCTTTGCTATATTTTTAACACAAACTCATATTTTCTCCAAACAACGAGTATTCAGGATGACTTGTTCACATTAAAAGTTCTATAATCAACTTCGAGAGAATCATATAATCCACAAAAGATGAACTATATATATCCATTGTCTTTATACGTTATCTAAAAACAAATTGTTAGTACAAGATCATATAATCCCCCAAAGGGATAATCCATTATAAAAATAAATACTACTATTAATCTCCAAAATACAACAAAAAGTACCAAAAGTTCAAGAAGGACGATTCAAGAGATGATTGTCCTTAAAATTCATCCAAATAATCAAAACTAATATTGAGACACAGAACTCATAAGGAATTAAATCACATAGTCTTCCATAGTAAATCTTAATACTTATATCCAAAAACATCGACTACTCTTAAAGTCTCATACTGAAGTGTAATAAACCTAATAAAATATTCTCTATTATAGGTTAATAATTTTCATAAATTACCCAATTGACCTTATGTACAAAATAAAAACATATATTCTCCCAATATAATATTTCAACTATTACTCCACAATTTAAATCCCAAGGTATTCTATTTTCCTTAAGCATATAATGTTCCCAAAAGAGAGAATGTCTTCAAAAAAAATATTTATCACTTAATCACCAAATCATTTTCCTATTCTAAGAATTTCAATTGCATAAAACATATAATCCCAAATAAAATTATTCTTGATCAATAAAACCATTTAACAAAAAATAATTAGTCATACTAACCATGAACTTCACAAAGTCCAGTGGTAGGCGATAAATACCAATCACACATTGGTTGTGGGTTTAATTCCACCAACATTGTCTGACATGACGGGTTGTCACATGGTCTGCATGTTGTCCATTTTCAAAAACTATACAATTTCATAACATTTAAAAAAAGAGGAAAATTCTTCAAAAATAACCATAACATAATTTATCCTCAAAGGTAATCTAATACCTTACATTTTCACCCCAAAATGTAATAACCATTTATCACCTCTTATATAACTATGAATATTTCTAATATTATAACCATTATGGATATGTCACTTATGATTAAATTACACCCTATCCTCTAAAATTATCTAAACCGAACTCTGATACCAACTATAAGGACCTGACCTTAAACATTACAAAATCTTCAATTATATCAAGACTTTACATTGAGTATCTTTTCAGGTTTAGAGTTTTAGAGAATTAGTCCATCAAATTAACATAACAACTTTAATATTACATGTAGAAACTACTAATCAGTATCCATTTTTTCATAAAATAAAAACTCTTGAAATGAAACATCTCAAGTTCCATGTTTTAGACAGCATGACGTTTCCTTGATCCCATCCATGGACCTATCCATCATTATGTCCTGTGAAATAACATTTCAAAACATGGGTTGAGCATAAAGAGCATAGTAAGGGTAAAAATATAATTAAAGGAAACATTAGCGAATCAATAAATACACATCAATGAAACCATACTTTTCAATCATAACATTCAACATGAAATCATAAGATTTATGAATAAAAAACAGAAATCCTAAATCATAACAGTAACTGTGGCATCCATATAGTACATAAATTGTAAAATCACAACTACATAGGGAGTCACATTTGGAATACCCATCAAAATATATTCACTAAATCTGTTAGGGGAAACATTAATGTTTACCTCGATCACGTTAGCCAATGCATTGGAGAGCTATCTCGGGCTCAACCACTCAAGGTTTATCACAGAACCACCTGTATACATAAAAAATTCCCAATAACTATAATATATTAATAACACATAACACAAGAATAAATGATAAATAACATTTAAACATTCCAATCACAATATATCAAATCAAGATATTGAAATAAACAATGCTCTATCAATTCGTTTTCCAAACCATTTAATACTTTTAATAAAGTGATTTTTGAATCAATGTGTCCCATTCAACTTTGAAACATTTAAATAAATTATCAATTGAAAATATTAATTTCCATATAAATAAATCCATAAATCCATTTCTAAAACATCGTCATTAATGATAATGATTTAGATGAATAAATCTTTAAAACATTTTAAATGATATTTTTGTTAAAGAGTTTTTAACAAATTGAGAGACACATGAATACAAATAATTGATGAATAAAATTTAATAATAACATTATAAAATTATGATATTAAATATATTCACGATATAGTAAGACAATTGATAGTATATACACCATGTAATAGTGAATTGGTGCATAATAACAACAATGGAATGTAAATTGAGACGATATCCCGTATAAAGATGGTATCCTTAGAAAAAAGATAAATCAATTACATAATAATGTCTATAAAATATAAATACACTCAAAATGTTTGGATATTAAGTGTAAATAAATCAGGGGAAATTCACATATGTTCTTTTTAAGACAAAACCAATGACTTAGATGTTTAACTGAATTAATAGAAATTGAGTTAAAATTACTCTTATAAAGTTCATATAAATGACTTGTGAATTTATCAATGGAGTGAATATATGTATCAAAATTATATCCACACAAATAGGAGTGGAAATTACAACATAAATAAAAAAAATAGTGATTCCACACATAATCATAGCATGGCATATTTATGAATTATAAGAATAACCCAAGGAATGAGAATTGGGTTAAAAAGTTCCCTTACCGATTTGGTAACTTACGAAACATACACCACATGAATGAAATATTATTAAATTAATATTTAAATACCCATATATGAAATTATATTACACAAAGTGTACAAATCACGGGTAGTACATACACCACACAAATAAAATAGTGACAAATATAGCATGAATCTGACGTGAATAAAAAGTGAGATAAAACCCATTACCACATTGTAATCAATTGAGTCATATAAAAAAAGGTTAATAACCACCAAATGAATAATATAAATCCATGAATAAAATGATTATAATGATAATTTATATCAAATCTAAGTATACAATATACCATATGAAATAATTTTTTGGCGAGGAATGGAAATTTCACTGAATTAAAAGTGAGATAACAATCCCTTACCTCGTGTCCGACATGACTCGTATATTCCATGTTCTAATTGAATAATAATATAAATTTAATTTATACTTGAAGAAGAACCATTTTCATGTTTATTATTCTTTTTAAATCACTTATTATCATGTTATAAACCATATGAAATCGTTTAAATTAATAATGGTTGTTTTTTCGATATTTGGTACTTGAGTAAAAAATGAACACCTTATATTTACAAGTTGTCCATGTGGTAAATAGACTATTATCTCCATAATGATATTAATTATTCAGATATCATATATATTATATATATCTAGTATGTATATGTATTTTTAATAGTACATATCATTAGGAGATTAGAAATGAAATGCACTTTTCATATAGACGGTAAGTCGTACGTATGCATGAACGCTACTTTCATTTCTATTTCATATTTTAATGGAATTGAAATATATTAATACATAGGTATGGTATAATTACAGTATAATATCATATATAATATAATTAACTCCATCCTTTATATGACCCAGCAGATGATATTAACGATTCATATCACTTTGAGTGGGCGATTGTCTGCACTTCCTCAAATGAAATTATCGGATTTACCCATAATGGAAACCATACAGGTATGCTTTAAATGTAAAATAAAGAATAATAAAGAAATAATAAACATAATATATTTCTTATATAAATACAATTTCATTATTTTGTCCACCATAAGAGGTGGTATGAAATAATTGAACACTCATCGTTTCGTGAGGCGTTAGTTTTCCATCCACAGAAACAATATGTTCATTACCCATTAGATGGATGTGTGTGTAAGTTTAGTTCGAATCCATCTCATAAAAAATCATAATATATTTAGGATACTTTTTTTTGTTATAAAATAATGTAATGAAAATATATTAGGGGTTGTGGAAGTAAAATAAATGAGTATAAGTTAAGAGAAATTGTTACCTTTATTTCGGGTAACTCCCTTTGGTTTGAACTAAATGTACTTCTTGATTCCCCTGTGACTAAAGTAAGGCATCTAGGAGAAAGATATGAATATTTATAGATTATATGGATAGGTTTTGGATGAGCCATGTGGCTTTAGAGGTATTAGGAATGGCTTATAAGTGACGACTTTTTATAAGTGGGGGAGGGTTTTTTAGGAAAGTGTGAAAAAATTATTTTAATATATAATTATTTTCGGTTTGTAAAGGTCAAAAACTCATTAAGGTAAAATATAAGATGACTCATGTTCTAAATAAATTTATCCAATAATAATTGGACCGGTTATGGATGTTATTTTAATATTTATAATCTTATTTATTTAAATCATTAATTAGTGAGGTAAATACTGCACCATTTGTTTGTCATAAATTATTTAATTTATTTGATGTCTAAAAATTATAAAAAAAATAAGATTATTTAGGAAATCATATTATCTTTCAAAATAATATTTATAGTCTAATATATAACAAATATAAAACCATGTAAAAATAAAATTACTAAAAGATATTTGTTTATGTCATTTTTGTCTTTACATTATGTTAATTAAAATGATGTGTCATTATCACTCTTAAGTGGCTCCATGGGGTCCCAAAATTGACCCAACGATGACAATGGTCGGCCATGACTCAAACAATAAGGTTATAACAAGTGTTAAGGTAATTATTTATTTTTATAATATTCTTGTTAACATAAATTACCATATTTAACATTAACTGTGGTAAATAAAAGTCAAAAGATACAATTCACCAAAAAATAATTTCATATTATTAAACCAAATTTTACTTAATAATAACAACCATTTATGTAGAATTTTTTAAATTTAATTTATAGAAGCGGTAAAATTTCATTTAAATGGCAAAGTCTGTTTTTTAACTATTAGTTAGTGGTCTCACAATTCATAAATAATTGAAGTTTTTCTGAAAAATACCAAAAATTCAGCCTATTCTATATTTGATATTATGAATTCAAAAAATATGTCCATTTGACCAAATTCTAAACATAGAAGTTGAATTAATTAATTTAAAATTAATTCCTGTTGTCAAAATAAATAGTGCATTTTTAAAAAATAATAACTCTCAAAATATTGATACTTGTTTATGTGAAATTCCAAAGTGAAATTAATTAAAATTACCACCATTGGATTAAATGGTAAAAATATATTATAATTACACTTAAAAACCAATTAAAAAGATAATATAACCATATAAATAAATTAAATTAAAATTCAATTTTTAATTAAAATACAGTATTTTTCACTATTCATTAAAAATGAACTTAAACAGAAAAATATCATAAATTTATCCAAAGTAAATTTTGATGTCTCGAATCTAAATAATAATTCTATATTGTAAAATAAAACATATAAAAAATTTTAAAAAAACTAGATTTAATGAGGTTTCTCCATCAAAAGGCAGTAAATCGACCTTTTAATGAATATTAGAGAATTTATGCTTAAAATTATATTCATTCATATTTTAATCCCTTAAATTTTCTTGGATAAGTGTAAAATCATTTATAAAACCTCTATAATCATATTGTAGTTAGTTCTATTCATTCCCACCAATACAACGGGTAGGCATTAACTACCATTTAAAATAATAATATTATATTATTTATGTGCAAAATAAGATTTCAATGAAACCAATTGTTGCGTATCAGGTAAGTCATCGAACATAGAATCCCCTTTAAAATACAATCAATAATTAATTAATTTTTTTTAATAAATATGAATATGTCATATTCTTTATTTTTGTGGGATGTTACATTTATAACCAATAGGGTTATTATATTATGGAATAATTATAGAGAATTATGTTAATTTCATTAGATTGGATAAAAACCTAAATCAAATGATATATAAGGTTGTTTATAAATTTGATTAAAATAGAAATTTTATGTTATCATCTTTATACTATAGAGTATTCTTGACTTCATGATATTGTGATGTTCAATTTCATAGCTTAAAGATTATTTCTCATGTTGGAATGAATGTGATCTTGTATAACATTCTTATGCATACCGAAGGATTTGACCACCACAATTAGAAAAAAATCTTGTTTGAATGATTTTAACAGCTTCTTGAGTATTAAAATCACTTACAATAACTTTTTTGAGTTATCCAACAACTACTCTTTTCAAAAAAAATGTATGGGTCATGGTATAGTTTTTGTATTATTTCATGATATAAAATTTTTCAATTATACAAAAAAGTGAAAGTACAAAATGGGATTGAAATTTTCCTTTTTTTAATATAGGGAAACATGATGAAAGAGAAAGTGTACATCAAGAAGATCCTCATATAGGTATTCAATGTATTATTTATTCTCATATCTATAAATAATGAAACGTTATTGGATTTATTGTTATATGTGTTGAGAGAATATGATCAACAATAATGTTTTATTATGAAATAAGATGGTAATGCATAGTTAATGGATTATTAAGAATATTGAATTAACATGATGTCAACTTATAAATTATCAAGATTTATTATTATCTTAATAATGATGAAATGTTTAATTGTACTTATAATGTTTTGGTAATGTGAGAACATTACGATGATTTTATTTGTGTTTGAGTTTTCTGTATGTTTTCATAAAACATTTTATTTAGGGAAGAGTTCTCTTTTCTGGTCATAATTATAATGTTATGTATAAATATTAGTCATCTTATCATTTTAAGGTAATTATTTGTTTTTATATTTTGGGATAAAAAATTATAGAAATGAGGTAAACATTAAAGATAAAACATCTTATGGTTGTTTTGTGGACTCTTCCATATTTTAGGAATTTTAGAAGAATTATATAATATTATAAAAAGACAACATGCGAGATGGGAAAAAACCCATCATATCTTACAAGGCCACTTTAATCGAACAAAAAATTGATTGGCAGTAAGGGTATATTGAGTGTCACTAGACAACATGAAATCCTTGGTTAGTATGAATTCATTATTTTTAGTCAAATAATTTTATTGAATATGAATATAATGATTTTTTTGAACATAAGTGTCATCAAATGGATCTCCATGGAATTGAAAAATGATATAGACATTAGTGAATAATTTTATTTCATAAGATGATCAATATTTTGGGAACCCTATATGATCAGGGTAAAAAAATAATTTTGAATTTTATTTTAGGAATAATGGTTGAATTATATTTTGGAACAATCTATGAAGAAATTCTGGTGATTTGAGTTATCTATAGAGATAGTTAACATATCATGATGATTATTAGTAACATCACTACATTTTTATGAGTCATCAAGAGAGATTTATATTTGGAGATAAATGTTAAAATTTATCTTGGAATAATATGTTATCAAATCCATTTGATTTTTAGTTTCAATATTCTTTCAGCTTACATTGATGAATTTTAAAGACAATTACTTATTGAATTCTCTAAATAGAACATTGGTATTACTAATTAATTTTTATGATTAAAACTAGATTTAAAATAGATTTTTTTTCAAATATTCTAGGAAATAGGTTCTCTTATACAAACCATTTTGGTATTTTTTTTAATCTCAAAAAAATGAGAAATATACATTTATTTTTTGTGGATTTTGTTATTCTCTTGTTGTTTTTTCTAGAGCTTCAGGTTTTCCAAAGACATCTTGAATACACATCATTTAGAAAAAATGGTATGTTTTTTGTGGATATTTATTAATGGATCAAAAATATACTCTTTAAGAAATTTTATTTCCTTATGATCATAATCAAAGTAGTAATATAATTATTCAAATATATGAAATGGATCATGAAGAAAATACATTATAATGATCTTTTTCCATCATATATTTATGTGATAGTAAGGGTTAAATTTCCATGATCTTGTTGTCTATCACACACCAATAGTCTATGAGGGTATGTTTTATCTTCTATGTCCATGTTTTCAAACATGAAACCCAATAATTTTTATCTTAGGCGATATTCTTACATCCGTTTATTTCTTTTAAAGTAGTATCATTATTAATTATTTTTCCAATATTGGATTTAAATAATGGTATTTTTAAAATACATTACATAGTTACAAAACAAAAATTCAAATTTCTAGGACAAAATTTATTAATGGTGTATGATGTTGCATCCTATGTTTTTTAAAAAAGAATCTATGTTCAATAACATACATGATATTCCACCTTAATCTTAAGAAGAAAAATATATATCGTTATTCAATAAACTTTCTATTAAAATGGAGTGGATGAAAAATATTATTTTTTTAATAAAATATGGGTTTCAAATGTTTACAGTTAACTCTTTGGTTCAAAATTAATTTTAAATTAATGTAGAACACTTTTTTAATAAAAGGAAATGTTTTTCATAAATCTTATTTAATTGAAAATAATCCTGATTATAAATTAATAAAATCAATATTTTTGGGATTTATTAATGAAATATATATTTAATATATTATATTAAATTTTTAATATTTCTATAATATGTTTTCTAGACCTAGAATAGATGAAATTCAGTTTTTTAGATAAATGATGTATTTTTTTTTAAAAAATTGCATTTGTACATCCACTTTATTGAGAAACCAATTAAAATTATTTTTTTGAATCTTTTATAAGATATTTTTGACGAAATAAACTACTTAATTGTATGTGGGACATCACAATTATCTTTGTTTAAATTTTTGGTATTTTTGGATAAAATTTCTATTTTAATGAATAAAGAGAAATACTATGTTTTAATAATTCAACACTACTTATTTATCTAATATTGTTATATTGTTAAAAAATTAATAATAGTTTTTAATGTATACTTATTCTTTATTTTATCATTTAATCTAATTTTTTATTAATTTTATTTCATTATAAATTGAAATTATATATAAAAATATTTCAAGCTTTTGAACATTTCACAATCAAAACTTGTTGTTTGGTTTGGTATGCCAAATTAATGTTAGGTCTAATTTAACAAATTTATTGAATTAAATTTGTTAAAAAGGATTCAATATTATGAATAATACGTTCAAAATTAGGTTTTACATTAAATATAATTTGTAGATATAAAAAAAGAATCATGGAAAAATATTTATTTACCGTCGTAAAAGTAATATTTTTACAAGGGTTAAAATTTCCTGTTAAAAGATTAAAATATCTAAAAACTAAAAAATTTAATGTGTGTGTGATTTGTGGGTAAAACCTATAATGTATATAAAACATTATTTACTAGAAAATGTCGTGTAATTCAATTCCACCTCTATATGGAAAGATTTTAATATAAAATAATCAATAAATAAATCACATGAACCCACCTCTCCTCATGTATAAATAACGACCCTTACCTCCATATTTCGAACAAAGCCTGTTATATACTAAAATTTCAAAAAAATATCTCGTCATCAATCTACCACATTCACGTTCTTTTGGTCTCAACATCAGACCAAATCCATGGTCCTAAAGGGCCTTTCAAGGAGGTGATATTCAATAGGTAATTTTTTCAATGTTCCTCTCTTAATTCATTTTCATTGTCAAAATTCACCACCCCTCCTTCATCCATCGACACTTGATTACTATAGAATAATTTAAATAAAATATTTTTATTTATCTAATATAAATCTCCAAAGAATTTAATTTCACAGCTCCGATTATTCCAAGAAACAAAATTGGTGTCCATGTCATTGCAGTTAATCTCCTCCGTGAATAATGATTTTGTTCTTTTTCATATACCACCATTATGGCTAGTCATAAAAAAATTATGATAGGAAAATATTATTTCAATATTCATTTTTATACTATTTAATATTCTATAAATCATATATTAAACATAACATCATTATTTCCAAATTGTTGTTTTACTATAACATTTTTTCTGGACGTACAGACTACCACCTCCTCAAAATAATATGATTTGTTCACACATCACATGGAATATATTAAGGATTTATTAGTAAAAATATATGATATAAATTTAATATTAATTATATTGTATTGATATTATATTTTTATTTATTTATAAACGTTTATCATGATTATAGTTCTTTATGTACCATCGGGAAAACAAAAAAACCATTTACGCGTTTGTATGACATACTATCTCTATGAACGATGTTTTTAGTTTGTCTTAAAATATTATAATAAATACTTATATAATGAATATATTGGATATTTATATAATATTTTATATTCTATCAATGTTTAACATTGGACCCCAAGGACTATTGACCACATTCGAAGTTCGTTTTCTATACAAGAACTGAATATTGACAACACGTATGATTTGAAAATATATAATTGTGTGATTGTTATAACTTTTTAATAAGTGATGTAAATGGAATAAAAAACATAAAAATTTTAATGAATCCAGTATAAATTAAACTATGTTTATTATTTTATAAGAATAAGAAATATACGATATGATTCCGACTCGTGGAAGGGAATTTCTTAACAAAATTTCCCTTCATTGGGATTAAACTTCTACATCTTTATTATTTCAGTATATGGATATGTGAGAATTTTTTTGGATATATTCTCTTGTATTTATACTTTTTATGTCTATTTACAGTGGAAATGCATAATTGATCTATTTTATTAACAAAATGATCATTGTAAGGGACTTCGTCTCAATATTTTATCATCATGGAATTTCTTGATACAATGCAACGTTATTCTATTATTAGGTGTATATACAGACACTAGGAATTTTCTTAACCATTCGTAATTTATAATAATCTTAATTGATGTTTTTGAAAATTTATTAATACATGGTGATTAAATTTTGAATGTTCAAATTGGTATGGGACATTGTGACATTTTAATAATTCAATTATCCAATATTTTAAACATTATATTGGTTCACATATTTATTTATATGCATATTAAAATAATATACATGATAATTTATGTCTATATTTTAATGGTTTTCAAAATAAATATTTTTATATGAACATTTTTTTTCTTTACAAAATGAAAAAAGTAATGTTGTGTAATGTATGGGATGAAAAAAAATTATCTGTCTCCATAATAATTATTTGATAATTGGTTTCCTCAATAAGCATTAATATTTTTCAAATGAAAAAGAAATCCCTTATTCCATTTTTGGGTATTTTTTTATTGAAAATGGTTTTGAATATATATTGACTATTTCAATACGTTTAAATGATTTATTGAAATTTAAAATTAAATATTATTATTGAAAAGATAATAATTTCAATCTTTTATATGTTAAGATTATATAATTTTAAATGGACATTTTCTGGGTTGTTATGTGTCAAAACAAATGGGTGGATACATGGTAAACCAATGATGGGTGGTTCCATGACAAAAAAAGATTGGTGGTTAAGTTATTACCTATAACTCATTGGGTATGGAAGTTAGTTGTATAACCCTTCCATTTGAAATAGTGATATGTGTGGAAGTCAACTGTAGGGTTATTTTATTTATGTTTTATTATGTCTCATGTTACCTTTATATGATATATTTTAATTTTATGGGATTAATTTTAATATTTTGATTATTAAAATTGTAATCAATGAGATTATAATCAGTGAAGAATATTCACTACATATTAAATGTAAAAAGTATTAATTTATGATAAATTATTCATTGTTAATTTGTTTTGGAATGAATAATAGTTTTCATTATTTTTGAATCCCTTACTATGATTTTTAAGATTTTTTCAGGTTTTTATACTTATTTTAAATGATTTAATGTATAATATATTTATGGATGTGATTAAGGAAAAGTTATGATGATTAAACAAGAAAAAACATATTTATTTTAAAAATATTTTGTTTTATGAAAAAATGGATATTGAGTAGAAGTTTTTACATTTTAATAGTTTAGTAGTTATATATTATTTAATGTATAATTTTCTAAAGTCATATCCATGAAAATATAATCATTTTAAGATAAATTCAAATTATTGACAGAAGTCATAATTATGGAATGTTTATGGTTGGAACTTATAAATACAGTAATTTTTTTTGAACCACATCAATCATTCCTTAAAAATATGAATATTATGTCTTAGTTATATTTGGAATCCGCGTTCTTATTGTTATTCTATCAGGAAATAATCCTCATGAGAACTCAATACTGAATCTTTTTCTATAAAAAAACATCAGTTCTCTCACACTCTCTCTTTGAAAGATAACTATGTTCCAACATTATAAATTATAATGTACTTCCTTTTATTTACATCAACCCCGAAAAGGAATGTGAAATAAACCAAATTCACATTTCCACCCAATTGTTTTCAAAAAATAAAATTAGAAATTCATTTTTTCTTCTTCAATGAATCTTCATGTGAATCTCATATTTCTTCATTTCTTCTCGAATCATCTAAGAAATTCTCAAAATATTAGAAAGATCTGAAATTACAAACACATTTTCAATATGATACCATTTTACGATCCATTTCTATCTTCATTATAATAAAAAATATTTTCAATCATATTTTCATGAATCAAATGAAAAACTTCTAGGATCTAAAAACATCACATTTTGATGATCCATAAAAACTGATGAAAATAATTACTCATTCCATTAATCAATAAAAACTTAAATTAATGGGTATATTCTACCATAAACATTGTTGTAAATTCTAATTACACCATCATTACCTTCAATAAATCATCGAAAAAACTCTTTAAACATCTGCATTTTGATAATTTTATCAAACTAATGACTCAATGTCCAATTAAGTCCAATATTTGATGACATTTCGATTACAACATGGATATGATGGATTAATCACTAATTCCTTCAAATGGACAGGTTATATGAAAAATTAAATGAATATTGACCCATTTTAAATAACAACAGTTCCTTCTTTCTCATGAAATAGTAGAACAAATATCATGACTTATTTTTTTATTGACTAAATTTATTCAACACAAAATAAAATTTAATTATATGAAAATAATTTACTACAATGTTGTCTCTCAATTATTTATTGGTCTATTATGTCATCAAGATCATAGGTTCCAAAAAAGTCTCACACTCCAAAAAATTTGGCCTCTGATAAAAATATTCTTTTGATTCTGTTTTCATACAAGAATTGTGTCCAATTGATCGGTGTATTAAATACTATGATGGATCAACGGTATACCACATCAGATGTAATAATGTTAATAGTTACTTCCTTATTAAATTTTCTCTACATCTATCGATTGATACATATGTGTTTTTATTTATAGAGATTGGTTAGTCCGATAAATCTAATTGTCCAATGTATCGATGATAAGTACATCATAAAACATAGACTGTGGAAAGTTTAAAATTCTCATCAATTTGATGAAATATGTTTCTAGGGAGTCTCACACCAATGATACATATTGATAAAAAATTCCTTCAATAATTCTTCTTCCACAAAATACATATTGCATCAATACATCCACTTGACATTGAGAACTTTATGATATGCATAGAATCATCTGACTGACATAATAAAATTTGGTCACTTCCAAAATTTGTAGAACCTTTTCTATTTCAATCCAAATATAAATAGGAATATAATTGTTTAAAATTAGGAAATCACATTTTTAGTCATTGTTCATAAGTCAATGAACAATGTAACATCATGAAATGGATCACTTATTATTAATTGTAATCCTACATGAGAGAACTCATTGTAAAAAAAATACTCAATGATATAGTTTCTATGATTCATAAAAGTAGTGACTTATTAACATTCATCAACTTTTATCATCTTTATAATTTATATTATTATGTAAAAAGATTCATAAAAACATTTCAAAAAACAATTATAATAGGTCAAACACTTATATAATGTCTTCAGAACATACCCCCAACATACATTCTTACTTTAAATGTGTATCATATATCATTGGATATATTAATGAAAAAAAATTATACCCCTCTAACAACACTATCTGAATAATAGATGACAGAGGGGAAAAAATATATACCTCAACATTGGAGTGAATGATTTTAGACACCCTAATTCAACCTCAATTTAAAAAATGATCCCATTGGTAATGGTTTTGTTGATATGTCAAAAAGTTGTTCCATGTAGAAACGTACTCTATATTGAGTTAATTATTATCCAAATTCTATTTTATTAAGTGATATTTGATATCAATAAGTTTTGAAAGAGAAAGGTGACCATGATTTATTGTATGATTTATATCACATTGATTATCACTACCCCAAACAAGAGGTTACTTCATTTCTTCAAGCAAGTTAGTCGAATATGTATTCATGAAGATAAGTTGTGAGGAGGGTTGAGTGGAAGAAACATAATCATATATAGTCTTTCTGAGTGTTACTAAATTTAATTTCTTATTATTCCAACTTAAATTATTTTTCCCCAGAAGAACAAATCCATTAGACCTGGATATTCTATCAACTATACTTCCTACTCAATCAGTATCTATATTTCCAAAATAATAAATTCTTTAGGATCTATCATACATGATTAAAAAAAATTTAGTGCTATGATATATTTATGAAATCAATTTTCAGAAAATAGTTTATATTATTTTAGACCACATTGGAATCTTGGACATAAAGAAACAAAATTAAAAAAATATTCATATTGATACAGATATATTTAAAAAATCCAATCAGCTTTCAAAACACTATAGAGTAAACTTCCCCATTTTATCCTTATTTATACAACATCGTTCCCACTTAATGTAAATTAACAATAGGTTTTTTTTAATTCCAAACTTTATAATAAGTTCATTAGAGAACATTTCTTGAGAACTAAATATTTGTCTCTTATTTTTTGGGATTTGTAACCCAGGAAAATATTTCATTTCAACATGCATGGGTATTTAAGGAATATCATCCATCTCTCCATCTATCCTTTCTCAAGTATATACGTCATTTTCATTGCTGATAATGTCAAAGTTATATAAAATATGAAATGTGGATATCTCCTAAATTAATTTTATTTTCATATTAATATCATACCCCCATTTTATAACGTTCGACTTCCATAAAAAGTAATCCAATTTAGAATAACATGATCTTGTAGCATACATGATACCATAAAAGTCTTTATTCAACATTCACATATAACATTCATCCTCTAAAATAATAAAACCACATTGTTTTTCAACATAAAATTCAACATAATATTCACCATTTTGAAACGAATATTAGAATCTGTCTAAAAAAATTATAAATTCATTGTCCTGTAATACCAAGAAATATTATAATTTTTCTAACCATTCCAATAGAGAACAATTATTATAAAAATCAATACCTTCAATTTTTGAATCTACTTTTCAAAGCAATCATTTATTTTTCTTAATAACACCTCCATATTTTTTCAACCTGTCATAGAACACCTTCATTTTATAGAAAATATTTTTTCCATTTTTCATATTTTAGAGTTCCCAATTAATATTTTTGTATAATTTAATCAACTATTAATTCCTGTTCTGTATATATTTTGGATTCTCAAGATATTCATTGGCTTCATTTAGCCAATATTTTGAAAAAAATTATGTATGTCTAACTACTTATGATTAATTTCTTGTATAAACCATTTCATATTTATCATAAATTATGAATTGATCTTCTACTTATTTCATCATCCTATGATGAAATGTATGATATTATTCCTCATCACAAAAAATTGCTATGTTTGATTATTCTACCTTTTTTCCTCAAAATTTTATGAATCCTTCACACGTTTCTTAACAATTATACTTTCATCATATTATTTTATATCATCTTCATGTGATTATGACACATTATTTTTATCTTTTTCAGAAACATTTACATTAACTAAACAACCTATTATTCAATTTTTTTTATTGAAACAATAATATCCAATTTAATTTGGATCAAGGCCATGAAATATGATATCATCACCTCTCAGATCAAACATTACAAGGTTTCCACCATTGTATTATATGACATAAGGGCTCCAAAATCTCTAAATTGTTTTAAAAATGGTTTTCATCATAGAACATTCCATAAATAGTTAGATAAAATAATTTTTATGGAAACACAAATACTGAATATAAAAACTCATTCCCATAGTTCTACTCTCTATGTAATAATAAATACAATGTTAATGTAACATAATGTCTCTCATCTCAACAAAACATCAACTCATACTTTTATCAAAATAATCATTTTGTGGTTTGTAAAGTGTATTAAAGTAATAATGAAATACTTGTTTTCCAATATTACTTTTAACTCTTCATTATTGTATTGTACACCATTACCATTTCTTAAATTCATCAAATAATACCAATATTCCTTATTATCTCTTCCACTAAAACCATTAAACACCTTCCAAGTGTTTGAATAATGTTTCATGTATACAACACAAGAGATATAAGTAAAATCATCAATGAATGAAATAATGTACATATCTTTAAAAAACATTGACCATTAACCCACATATATCATATTGAATTTGTTCAAGAGGTTGAGTTAAAAAATATCAACATTCTTATACATAGATTTTGTAATCTTCCTTTTTTGAAATATAGCGTGAAAAAATATATTCATCAAGACATATCTTAAATACCACATTCACTCTATCTATTTGATAACATGATCATGTTTATATAACAAATATGTCCCATACTATTATTAAATAAATTATTTTCTTCCATAATTCATTATTGGCATGAGTTTTGAAATTCGTTAACCTGAAATCAATTTCCTTTTATGACATTTAATTTTAAACAACATTTCAGATCCCTATTTCTTTAAAAAAAATAATGTTATTTTTTTTATGAATTTTTTTTCATCTTAGTGTTGTGGAACAGTCAACATGTTTTTTAAACCCATCAAAAAAATGATTTATTATCTTTCTTCATTTCATACCCAATAATAGCAGATGAAACTCCTTTGATTCTAAGATATTCACCAATTCCAAACATCATGGTTCATTATTTTATCCCTATAATAAATTATGGCATTCAAAACACTAGTAAAGGGGTATTATTAGTATATAAAAATAACTAATATTTTAAGATACAGTAAAAGTTAGGGGTTAAAATCACAAAAAAAGGGTTGATAATGGTTGGATTTTAAGATCACTAAGAAAATAACTGTTAAAAAATATTGGAAGAAAATAGTTTTTCTCACACCCTCAACACCCACCATTCAATACGCTTACAACCTCCTTTATTAGTACTTTCCACTACCCATTTTCCATCACACACCCCACCCCCTTCCTCAGTTCTATAAGGCCACCCCAAATTCCTACAAACACTGTGATTTTTTTCCCTAAACTCCATTATGTTATTGATGATCTTTACCACTATATCATGCATCATTTTTTGTATATTTAATGTCTTTTCTATTTAATTGTATATATATTGAAATTTTTTATATATACATATACACAATTTATGTTATATAAATATATTATATAGTAATATCCATTTATATATATTAAAATATATAAATGTATGAATATAAATGTATATACATATATATGTTTATTAATACATATAAATATGTATATATAGAAATTATATTTAAATATTATTTTATTTTTATAAGGTAAGTAAAATGGATACTTTTTTTACTTTATTTAAAATGAAGAATAAATATTCATTATAAAGATTTAAAAATTCATTTTCACATAAATATATTGATATCTGTATTTATAAAACTTGTTTATTATTAGTATATACTAAAAATATGAATTTATGTAGTTATATATAAAAATACATTATGAAAAATGATAAAATTTTAAAACGATAATATTAATATAAATGAAGGACATGAGAATAAAATGTACCTTCTAGAAATGTGGAAAATGTTCATCTTATATGATGAAAAATCCCATCAAATGTTAAGAAGAAGGGGTACCTCAAAAAAATAAAATCTAGTGTCCTTTTGGAATATTATGACCTTAATAAATAGAAACCACAACCCACTAGGTCAACACTATGTATAGCTCATGAAAAGCATTGATTTGATATGTGATAGAGCCTAAATGGTCATCCAGATCAAATGTTATGGCCATTAGAAGTTCAAGTTATGTTTTCATCTCATTCAAGATAATTAAATTTGTTTTTTATTTTTTTATTTTTATACTTTTTTATAAATAAATATTAATATATAATTATTGTGAATTTATTAATTACAAATGTTTTATAATTATTTCATAATCCATTGTCACTGAATAACTTATATATTAAGGGTAAATGTAAATTTATCCTTAACTGAAACGTATTTATAAAATTTATATTATGTTTATATAAGTTTAGAATTTTTTATATATTTATTTATTAGTATATTCTGTAATTAATTTTTTTAAATATACCCTTTAACATTGCATGTAAAAAGGGCTAATAGGGGGGGTCTGTAACAGTTCTTTTTGAAAATAACTGATATATATTCCCCCTTATCTGTTCCTTTTTAGAAGCGATGATAAGGTCCCCTTTTATCATTGCTTTTTACCCAGCATTAATAATGGGAGTGCTTTATTAGTTATTTTAAACATGATCTAGTAATAGGGACATTATCAATGCTTTTTTAGCATTATTAAGGACCCCATTTATCAGTTCTTTATCTAGTGCCGACAAAGGGGATCATTAACTAAAAATTTAGCTAGCACTGTTAATGTATTAGTGCAAGAAAAAAATTGTTTTTTAGTATCTTAAAATTTTTAATATCACTAATAATTGAATATATCACATCATGTGAGTAGTAAACCCCCTACCAAGATCCTTAGTCGTTCTCCTTATTCATAATTTATAGTAGTTTCTATATGTAGTTATTTTTTCCAATTAAAATTATTCTCATATGACTTTAAATATTTTTCTCCAACATCATGGTGTTTTGGTAACAAAAAATGTCACCCATCTATAAAATTATATTGTTTTCAAGTCATTTAAAGTAGTTTCCAAAGGAAGGAAACTATTTTAAATAATAAAAACATCATTATCATATATATTTTTTTAGAGAGGATGGAATCTAAAATGTGATTTACCTTCTAAAAAATGTGTAATAATTATAGTATTATTGATTTAAGAAACATATATTTTATGTGTTTCCAAATACACTACAATACTAGTAGTACCCATATGATGAATACATTCCACTGAAACATTCAAACTATATGGAGTTTTGATCATAATTCTAAATAATATTATGGTGTTTACACTCAAATAAATTTTATCACCCAAAAATTCTATTACCACAAGAAATCTTCTCATTAATTCATATTTCTTCCAACCATTATCGACATCATATGTATTGTAATACTTTATTTAAGTCATATATCATTATACACTTTGGAACATATATTTTTTTGGATTTTTGGACACATACATGATTTTCTTATCATTCTTAATTTTAGGAATGTTTTCAAAATTATTTTCATCAATTTAAGGTAACATTCATATATCCTTTTTAGATTGATCATACCTAGATGATTCAACAAGTATATATATATTGTTTGCGAAACATGTTACCCCATGATTAGATTTAGAAAAATATTTATGAACATGTTCCAACTCTTCTTCATTTTTTTTAAAATTAATTCATGATTATCATTATAATTATATTATTTCTATGATACTTTTTTATAAAATCATAATATTCAACCATAATAAATTTCTCTTCTAGAAGAAATTAATTTTTATTATCATAGGAAAATCCTTCTTGAACTTATTGATATCTCTTTCATACCTAAAAATCATTCTTTGATTTTATTTCAATTCTATCTTTAGGTGTTACTCTAAATCCATATCTTATTATTTAGAACTACTACATCCAAAAATTTCATAATTAATTATTGTAATAAAATTTATCTCTATGGAAATGATAGTAATATTTTATTCTTCAACATTAATATATCCCGCATCATTATCATTAGAAAAAATGATTCTTTTTTTTTGGTTTTGGAGAACATCCAATCTCTTCCCTTGGTATATGATTTTTTTAAAAATCACCATATTTCATCCATGATATTTTTGATATTATAAAATCTTAAACATGATCATATTTATTCTTTTTTAATGGGAAAATTAACATCAGTGTTCATAATTGAGTCATATTCAATACTTGTTTAGAAATGTTTACCATTATACATTCATATACATTTTTATTAATTTCCTTGAAAACAAGGATAAAAACTCATCATAATTTTTACATTCCTAATTTTTAGATTCACAGTCATTAAATTCTTCTTCTAAGAGAATATTATATAATTAATTTTAATTGGATGGTTATAGGATATTTCCAAATGATGATTATTAATTCATAATAGTCTCCCTTCTAATTTCATAAGTAATTATTATAATATAATGGTCATACATATATATATGTTCATGATCTCAATCAACAAAATATGAATATTTGGCTTCGAAAATATCATAATGAATTAGGAAGATCCTTTAAACAACATTTGAATATCCATGTTTCCCATGATGACATCTTAAGGTGATAAAAATTTCATTCACCAATATAAATCAATATCAAATTGATTCATACTCACCCATTTTATTATCATCATACTTCATCCTCTAAATTCGAGAATTTATGTTTTTCAATTTAATATATTCTTCGTAAATGTTTATCAGGATACCTTTAGTATTATCCACTTCCTTAACACTTAGGAATTTAGTTTTAAAAAGTGATGAGATAAAAAAATTATTAAATCATTTATCATTCTCAATATTTTTCTTACCCATAATTATTAATCTGAGGAGGAAATGAATATGTAGATGCTTCCAACAATTCATATCATATTTAATGTTGGTGTGGAAAAATTAAATCATTAATGATATGATAGTTCTTCTAATCAAAAACTGAACAACATTACTATTCACACAATTCATATTCTCCATAACAAAATTTCTAAAAAAACGTAAAAAAAAATGTAATTAAAGAGAAAAATGACTTTGATACCATTTTTAATGTCCCATGAAGGATGAATGTATCATTAAGTAGGGGAAGGGTAAATCAGTGATATCTTAATATTTTATGTTACCATTATTTTATAACAACCATCACCTCTAATTAAATATCAGTTTCTTTTCTAAAATAAAAACACCGACACATCCATAGTAAGACCAGTATTTACAGGATTCACTACTTAATAACTGTAGCTAGTCCTTTTTTCTTTTTTTTTATAATTAAATACCACACAATCAACTATAAAAAATACATTTCAATGGATTCAATATATACGATATACCATTACAGTTTTGTATCACTATGATCAACATTACATTGCATGTGATTCTTCTTACATAAATGATTTATAACATCTCTTAGTAAAATATTAATAAAATTTAACTTATTTTTCTAAAAATATTTCTGTGATTTCATTTTAACATCTAATTATATAATGTTTTAAAAAAGTCATCAATTTTCTACCCATAAGTAGGTAGAAACAACCTTTATAAACATCATTCATAAGTCAGTAAGATAGCTTAGTACAATTCCTTTATTTGATACTTCCATTCATAAAACTTATAAGAAAATAATAATCTTATTACTATTACAAAAAAAATCAATATTTCCATGAAAATATGAATCTTCTGTCTTGGTATTATCTGGTAACATATTTATTCTTCTTCTTCTAATTTGAAAAAAATATCTGGAATACTCAATCTTGAAACATCTTCTATTTGAAAATATTTAATGCTCTCTATCTCTTAATATGTGAACATTGTTTCATCATCATTTTGTAAGATATACTTCATATTATCTATTGAGTTACCAAATTGGAATGTGTTGGAAGCCATTTTTAATTCCCAACTCAATCAAATTTACAAAAACCCAAATTTGACTATACTTTTTTCATTATTCTTAGACTCTTTTAGTGATTTTCAAATTTTCTCGATTCCTAACAAAACATATAGAATATTATAAAATTATAAAACTAATTTGAACATAAAAAAACTATTAGTGTGAATGAATTTTATATTATAATTCATTATTAATTATGATTAAACCTATTTCCACTATGTTTTTCTTGACCCAAATGTAAAAAACACTAGTAATGATAAATCCTCATTCTAAATCTACATAATGACTCTAATGGAAAACTACTCATTTTGATGCTCCTTACCTACTGAAATGCATGAGATTATTATCCCATAAGTATTTTTCAATTATAAGGGATACCAATTTCCCCTTCAATAATGATACACCTAAACCATTTAAAATAAATCACCTTCTATTAATTTTATTATAATGATGATCCTAGGTCTGATGTTGTCTAGTGTATAAGGACATATTAGTGTCAACTTGTGATTGATGGATCGATCTATGATTATATAAAATGAACTGGTGTCACAAATTATTTGATGAATTGTGAACCATTTGGAATGAAATCAAAATATCTTATGTTTTCATTTGAACTATTGAATAATATATCATGAATTATTTTGTTCATGACCAATATTATGAATGAAAAAAATACTATTTCGATGGAAAACATTGATTGATTTATTATTCCTTTTTGCTTTGGTTTTTTTGATCTCATCCAATTAAATGGTCACAAAAATTTCCACATTATTAAACATTATTCCTCTAATAAAACAATAGATTTGATTTAGTTTTCATTCCAACACTATGTAAAAAGGATTGGATTATGAAATAGTTCAAGGGATCTATAGAATACCATGTTCGATGGATAAAGGTTAATATATAATTCTATCTTCCAAATTATCTACAACTCAGGATTGTTCCTTATGTGTTGATAAATTTGTTGTATTAGTTAGTTGAATAAAGTGGATTTCCATATATATTTGTGATCAATACATCAGAAAATTTGACAAAACCAACTTCAAAGTACTCATCCATTTTCCAAAATCATGTTCTAATGAGTCTCACCTAGATGATTTGAGACTTGAAGAAATTTTCTTCATGCCTTCTCCATGCAAAAACTCCTTCTTTTATAATGTATTCTTAATGAATTTGAGAACATAAAGATTATAATATAATGATTTAAATATCATTTAACTGTTCAATTATGTATTAGACTTCTATAACCTTATTTATTACCATCAAACCCATACTATAATTGGAACTTGTAAAAATGAATCAACCATATCTTCTCCATTTAATTAAAAAACATTTATAAAACATTCAGTTGATCCATGATTTCAAAATAATAAAAATAGTAAAACATATATAGATTTTGTATATAGATATCCATAATCTGATAAATGTCTTCGTACCGATGAAAACATTAATTATTGACACTATGTTCATCTAAAATAGATATTCTTAAACACAATTTATTTATAATTAATAATAGAAATTGATGGTTTTTCATACCATGTCTACATATGATTTTTTTGATTACAATACTCTTTTAATATGATCAGAAAAACATAAAAAGATACATGATTTTATGAAATGGACAGAAAAATTACCAAAAACGACTTTCATTATCCAAAAACTACCTCATTCAACTTATTCCCACACATTATTTTGGTTTTATTATATTTATTAGTTTGACAAAAGCAATAAATCTAGTGAATGATTTCATTATAATGTATATAGACATTTTTCATATATGGTTATGATATAGAAATTATTTTCAACTTTTTCCCAATACCATGATAATAAATAATTTATTTTTTGATCAATGGTTAACCCATGTTGACAACAGATTTGTAAATTATAAATGATTTTACATGGTATTATGCTATATATACATTATAATCCAAATGTAAGGTTTTTTCGAAATTCATACTTAAAGGTTATAAAGTTAGGGTATGGTGGTTGATATAAAAATATGTATACTGTTAGTTCTGCTGTGTGTGAATTTGAATTAGATTTATACCAATGATTTTTTTAATAATAGAATAATTTGTTATTTGGGTTTCGATTTTGGAATATCGAATAAATTATTCATTTATTATATAATTAGACATATACGAGATTTAACATGGTGATAAGATCATGAGAACATAGTTTTTTTACTATGTATAAGTCGTATGATGGATAATGATAAGAACTAGTTACTTAATATTTTTTTAAAATGGTTTTACAATTAAGGAATATTGTAATTATATATTTTATGAATAAATAATCTCTTATAGTAATATATGGTTGTAAACAAAATGATATGATAATTAAATTACTATAATAATGTGCATTGGCTGATGAACCATTATGAAATAAAAAATTAGTGTCCCAATACATTTATAAAGTGGATAATAACTTCAAAATAGAGTTGAATTTTATAAAAAATATTTATTTCATTTTTAAATTTTTTCATTATTTTTTTAAAATTAATCAAAATTAAATATTCTTATAAATCATTTCATTCAGATAGTAGTATACTCAAAAGTTTTATTATTTGAGAAACACTCCAAAAAATATAGGGGGGAATACACAACTCACATTAGTCATTAATGATGTTTTCATACCCTTTAATGATTAATGTAACTCTCTAATGGAGGCCTATAGACCAATTAGTGAAAAAAATATTATTACACACATAGACAGAAGAATCACAATGTCCTTCATG
Source organism: Viscum album (assembly GCA_963277665.1). Lineage (NCBI taxonomy): Eukaryota > Viridiplantae > Streptophyta > Magnoliopsida > Santalales > Viscaceae > Viscum > Viscum album. The sequence goes on from OY728120.1 coordinate 763,380,377, forward strand.
GAATATGATATCCACATAATATATCATGTTGAATTTTTTTAATATTATTGATTAAAATATATCTTTATTTCCATTAAATATAATATATTTTCTTAAGATAGTATTTCCTATAATACTAGAAAAAAAAAATCATTTAAAAAATAAATTTTATATTAAATATTTAATTTAATATTTATCCCATATTTAATCATCAGTTTACTCTATATAGTTAAATTATTTTGAAAAAATATCATTTAATTTAGAAAATAATTATTTAACCCTTATAAACCATTATAAAATTCATAATAATTGATAATATTTTTCATAATTATGAAGATCCAAATTAAAAATGGTTTTATGGAATCAAATAAATCAACATGTGAAATATCTATCTTAATCCCTTTATTGACTCTCATTGAGTATGGGAATAATAAATAAGAATACATAATTTCATGTGGGTAATATGAAATTTATATAATTTAAATCACAAATGAATATTAACTAATTTTGATATATATATATATATTTGTATTATTGAATTTTTATGGACCACACATTTCCAATCATTCTCATCAAGAGAATAGATTTTATAATTTTCTCATTAATACCATTGTTGAATTATGGGATTTCCAGAAATATAAATAAATTTCAAAATAGGAATCTAATTATATTAAAATATATAATATTGTATGATGGAGTTCTAATGTTTATAGTTCTCTCTATTGGTTTACCTTAAACTTTCAGGTCAAAGGACACAATTCATGAATTATATATTAAAAACCAAAAAATGATTGGATAATCGATGCGGTATTTAAAAATTTTAGTGACACATTGTACAATATTTTTTAATTTGTTACTTGTTTATTCAAAAACTATATACAATACTATATATTATATAAATTCATACTAACTCTTCTTCTATGCATTTATTTATCAACTGGATCATGGAATAATATTGATACTAGTTCCCTAAACAAACATAATTTTGTTACCATGTTTTTTATTTTAATAAATGTAATATATAAAAATAAATCAAGTTTAGATTAATTAATTTCAATAATACTTATTATTATTTTAGTATAAAAACATTCAACCAAATAATAATTTCATAATTAATAAGTTAGGATAATTTTCAAAAAATCCCATTTTCACTATATCCAATATACAATGTATATAACCAATATATATCATATGTATACCATGTGATTCTATAAAAAATATATGATTTCGAAATAATTATTTTATTTTCATTATGGTGAATCAGGTATATCTATACATAACCATGATTCAGGAATTCCGAAAGGATAAAATATAATAATTTTTCAGATAACCCAGCAAAAAATATATCAATTTCAACAATTTTCCTCCAAACCATCTCCAGATCATTTCCATGAAAGATAGAGGGTTGAGATAAATAAAAAGGGTTTGGAAAAATCATTTTATTAAAAATTTATTATAAAAAATACATAAAACCTTTCAATAGAAAAATATTAGTTAAAAGATAATATATTGAATAAAGAATAACTATCTTAGTCACTAAAAATAGGAAAAAATAATATAAAATATGTTATGAATCTCATATAACCATAAAGGTAAAATATATAGGTGTATAATATATTAGTTTTACTGGATCCTAGGTCGAGTTAGAATTGGTTATTTTTTTTATTTTTTTTTGTCGGTTTTTTTGTGTGGATGATATTTTTATTTGGATATAATTAGTAATAATTATGTTTACCAAAGGAAATGTTTAATCTGAATTATTATTTTTTGGATGATATCTATTTATAGATATATTTTTTAAATAATATCATCAATGATGACATTTTTCATAGTTTATTGTAAAATATATTGTGGTATACAATGGAGGAGATATTTAATTATAGGTAACAATAGTAACAATTAATTTTAGTAACCCCATGATTGTGAAAATCACTTTCATTGATGTTAGAAGTCAATAACCCTGAAAATTGTTTTCTCAAACCATAATATGTAAAATTATTAATTATATATTCATATATTCAACAATTATATAGATAAATATATTTGGATTATACTATAAATGATATATATATATATATATATAAATTTTAGGTTTATATCACATATAGTGACTCAAAAATATATTTCAATTCAATATATATTGGACTGTAGTATAATGAACATTTTTCACGGGTTTTCAAAAATCATTTTGGTAAATAATGAATTTGATTTTATAGTATTGACTTAGATGAAATATAATTTCATTTTTTTCAAATTTTTAATATCGGAATGATTGAATTTTAATGAAATAGATTGATATAGGGTGATACCATATGACATTATAATGTCCAAGAGATGGATAGCTACAATATTTTTACATATAGGAATATCTTATTACAATATAAAGGAATGTATTATGATATTCCATATAATCATAATACCTGATATAGTTATATAAATGAATACATTTATCTCCATCACATAATCATTATTTCAATCAACTATTCCCAAAATCATAGGTTTATTGACTTTGGGAACAGGGTGAACAGTTCAAAAAGTAATACAATAGTCATTTATTTCATTATTATTTTAAAATATATCATGCCCAATAATAATCTAAATACATTATAATCATCATTATATTCTCACATCTGAAATTATGTTATACATAATTTTAAGATAGAAATATTATTCATGGAAAAATTAATATAATGAATAATGTTCATAATAAATGTGTGATGTCATGAGATCATAATGTAAGAAATGGGATCAAATCGTAAGATGCTCATAAATACTACAATTTAAATAATATAATTTTATTGTCTAAATAATATGAGTCTGGAATTCATATAAAACATTTTTCATATTTATAAGTCTTTTATCACTACTGATATAACATAATAGAATTTGATAGCCCCACCACTAAGGAAACACACATAACCTAACATGATATATATAAATTACCAAATCAATTAAGAGATATAAAATTATTTTTCACCCAATTATCTTATAATAAATATTTGAGTATGTGTTCCATATAATGAAAAATTAATTTCAATTGATAATATATCAGATATTAATGCATAGTATAATATCCCATTAAAAATAATATTTTTACATAACATTGTTTAAGATCATTAAAAATTAATAGATCAAGGGAATGTATTTAATATACCTAAGTGAATATTTTAATGGGGAATAATATATGATAAATGATTTAATAATGATAGTGTATATGATAATGGACTAATGAGATATAGATCATATAGATAGGAAAAACATATATATGGAATTGAAAAGTGTTACACTTAAATAATATTTTAGGAATGTATTATGAATAAAATTTTTAGATAATAATAAATAGACCGGTATATACCCCCAAAAAAATTTAAATTTTAATGAAATTAATTTAATGGTTATATATTCATAACATATAATAGTGTTTATATTAAATAGAATCATTAAACATAAGAGCATATTGTGTGAGAAATTCTTCCTATTAATTACATTAGTTATAGTCTATGTATAAATTTGTTATATATATACTAAATTGATATAAAAACCTCCCAAAAATAGATAAATAATTAACATATATGATCAATTATAACATAATAAATAGATATACAAACTGTTAAAAGAATTATATATTATATTATACTTTCAAAAAATGAAACATAAAAACATCCATGTTGATAGATGAGATATAATATTTTATTAAAAATGAAATAAATTGAGAAAAATTTAATCATAGTTAATGTCCTCAGCATCAATTATTTGGTGAACATGGACAATGAATATAAATACCTTGATAAAAAGGGAAATACCATAATAAATATTCATTATATGAGTTATTGAAATAATAAAATAACACATACATGGTGGTTAAAATTAAATAAAAATAATGGGAACTATGATGTATTCGAGAATGGCCACATTACCATATTAATATTGAATCAAATAAATATAAATAATTTTAGAAATAAAATATATGTAATTAAACACACAAAAATAAATATTTTATAATTCAAATAACAATATTAATGTGAAATTATTAAAATTCTTTCAAATATATATTAGATAATTAGGGAGAAGTTATTAGGGGAAGAGTAAAAATTCATTTATTATTTGAAGTGTAACATTATGAAGAACATAATAACAAAATGAAATTCAAATTCAAAATAAAAAATGTAACATATAATCTTTTGTGTTATTTTATTAATATATTCCCAATAAAGTAGATAATAAATATAAATTAATAAATTACATCAAATATGTGAAGGAATTAGCATACCTAATTCCATGATATGATTAATATTACCTATAACCAGATATATATAAAAAATTTAGTGAATAGTTATTTATTTTAGAACATTATTATTTTTTATTTCATTTATTTAAATTTATTTTTATTAATTTATTAATTTTTTTAGATACAAATAAATTACATAGTTTTTTGAAAGCTGATCGTTGTATAATTCTAAAATTATAGTAACATGAATTTATTGTTCTAGGAACCCTATCCAAATGATCATAAATATAGGAACCTATATTAAAATAATGTAATGTAACAATTTTTATTTTAACTACTTGATATATTACATAACCAACTTTCATATCAATATAATTTATATCATATATTCAATATTTACGTGGTGACACAATTATCAACTTATGAATATAGATTTTTTAAATGTAGAGTTTTCTTATATTATGGTCCAAATCATTGAATTTTAAACACAAAAGTATTATTAAATTTCACATATAAAGAAAATTATTTCGAATAAAATATATTTATTTTAGGACAATACACATCAAAATTATCTTTGGCTTGCTTTTTGTGATCATTTTGTAGAAATCTAGGTATTTTTTTTGAAAAGGTAAAAATTAAAATTTTATAATTAAAATTATATTGACTATTTAATTTTGATGAAAGAATTATATAAAATTTATCTAAACTATTTTATTCAATTAAAAATTTATTAATGGAGTGAAATAATTAGTTTTAAAATTATAATTTAAATTTAGAGTTTTATACATTAAAGTTTCTATCACTAATTAATTTCATATAAAAAATAATTTTTTTGAATCATGGAGTATAATTTTGTTGGTGGAAGAATACATTAAATTATTTACTAATTAAATGAAAATATATATTCATTTAATCCTTAATTAACCATATAATTTATTTTAATTAATGAAACCAATTGTTGTTTTGATTAAAAATTAAAAACTCAATGATTTAGGACTTAAATCCCGCCATACTCAAGTGTAATTACTCTCCATTTAATCCCCAATACACGCTATATTTCCATAGTGAATTAATCTTCTCTCCTCACCCCTCATAAGAGTCCCTCCATTATTTCTATAAGGTTTTATTGTGTACTTATTAAACATTACGATTCTCCTTTGCAGGGTTAGGGTTCATAAAATATTCCCACATTATTTTTTTGATCCTTGAGATTCCATTTATTTCATAATGAAAAATAATAGTATACTAACTTTTTATTAAGTCTAAATTACTTATAGTTTTAATGTAAAATCCAAATATCATAATAATTAAATCCATGAATAGAATAACACCTCACCTCCCCACACTACTAATATGATTCCCATTTTATAATATCATAAAAAAGTCCAAAAATATCAAAATTAAGTAAAACATATAGTAAAAACCAGTGATTCCATTGGAGTGAATAGACCATTCTCAACGAGTTTCTAAAATTATGACTAGGAAAAATCATTTTAGGTATACACATTCATCATTTCAAAAAATAATTTTCTTTCCAGAAATTAAAAATTCAAAAACACACTTCATAGTTATAAAAATATACACCATTGTATATATATATATATGTATTCCTTGTAAAAATGAAAATTTTCCCATTACCATGTTTAAATAAATATATATATATATAAAGTAACTATATATATGTGTGTGTTTGTGTGTCTGTCATAGTAAAAATTAGAAAGATAATTTAAAACCATTTTTGAACTACTTAAAAAACAAAAATATTATCAATACTATGGAAAACCCATATGAAATTACAAATCAATATAGTTATTTTAAAACCCAAGCATTTAAGCGGATTTGAAAACCAAATAATCCCAGATGCAGTTTGAAATTTAAAAAAACAATGAAAACATATTTCTTCGAAGAGGATACAATATAATAAACATAGGGAAGTCATAAAAACCAATGTAACACCAATTTAAAGAATAAATGAAATTCCATTAATTTATATACATTATAATATGCAGAAAAAAATCTTTTAAACAATCATAGAATCATAATTTTCAATTTAAAGACCCAAACATAAAATAAAAAAGTGAAAACTATGTCGAATTCCCCAATAGTAGGTCCAATCTACCACGAAAGGTGTCAAAGGTACATAGAGAAAATATGAGAAACCCAAAAGTCCTAATGTAACAAATTAATTTTTTTATGTAGCTTTGATGATTGATAAACTAATGAAAACATCTAGATAATTTTATTCATTTAATGAAATTATTTGGAATTGTATTCAGCTGAACCCCATTAACTCTAAGGACAAAAAAAGTAACAAACAATCAACCCAAAATCATGTAAGGAATTACCCATTTCATGAACAAAATTGTAGGGGGTGTTAACGTTCATAATAAAAATATATAAGGAAGAAAACAAAGGAGGATAAATTTATCTTCGTGAGATGATTTCAGGATTAATCAAAGGGAACATTTTCTAAAAATATTAGTAGGAGATGTGGATATTGTGTTTCCAAGAGAGAAACCAATGAATGTGGTGTGTCGACTGTGGAAAAAAAGATGAGGAGAAGGAAACCTATTTAAGGAGTTTTTTTTTAATTTAACAAAAATTGATATTTAGAAAAAGACTACACAATGTTTGGAATCAGTATTGTACAAACATATCACCCCTTATATAGGACTTAGATTACCCCCATGGATTAGGAACACAGTTATGGAAACCATGCATCATCTGTGTGGTAAGATATAAAATTGTTATAGAAAAACAATCACATGTTGTGTAAAAAATCTTCTAAATGTGTTCCAATTATGATCTTACGAAGGAAATTCTATATTTTTTTAATGTAAAACCATAATTGACACGGAAATTATAGAGGATACTAAAAGAATAAATTATTAAGAATAATTAAATAGTTCATTTTATGTTTTAAAAATTATCACTACCACGACACATTACTATAGCCGAATTTCTTAGGAGAATCTATTGATTAAGAAAAATATATAGTACAATTTATGAAAAGGCCTTAAAAATTTGACCACCAATGAAACATCGCTCACATTAAATTTAAAAAATGGAACCATCAGATTAACTAAAAATATATCCCTATATTAGAAACCAAACCACCACATAAATATGTAGAGAGCATGGAATTTGAACCCTCAAATGATAAAGTGAAAATTGAATGGTAATCTCATATAACCAAACACAACCTCAAATAATGAATAGACAAAACCCTAGCTAGAAATTTCTAGATAAAATCATTATGGAATATTAAGGATCATCAAGATGATCTATCACATGACATGATGTATTAACCAAATTAACCACTATGTTGTTGGGGAAGTAATAAATAATTAAACCATAATTAATGCTTGGAAACCAGGTCCACTATGATCTCCTTATATAGTGGTCTCCCCTCTATATTATGTAACTATTAGATCCTTCATTTTCTAATATAGAATAAAATCATCATTCATAATAAGATAAAAAAATATAACAATAATACAGGAAATGATGAGGCCACCACTTCAATAAATATATATCTTTTTTAACCAAATTTCTAAAATATTGAAAATAATAGAATGTATAATAGATCAAAAATCATTGTTAAAAAAATATATTTATATTGAGAACCTATGAAAACCCAAATGGAATAAGAGATATTAAAAATGTCATAAGGATCCCAAGAGAACCCACAAATACTAATATATCATCAATATCACATATAAAGATTAAATACATCTAAAAAAGGAACTATCCAATAACCATAAAATATTTATAAAATCAATAAGTCATACTCCTACCTATCAAAGTGTGACAACTATAAATAAATGATTATAATATGATGAGAAAATGAGACTAATATTTCCCTAATAAAAAATTCCTCAAAAATATAAACATGGTTTCTATTATTATATCACGGAAGGATGACATGGGACCAATTCTCAGAACATGTATGCTCAGTGAAACTGTATAACCATGAAAATATACCACCATTATTTGTCATCCCATAAACAGACCCAATTATTTAATATTCAATAGAAGATACCAACATTTAGACATGTAACATATAAAATTGGAAGATCACTGGGTCAAATGATAATCACTAAGGAGTTTTTAAAGTGGAATACTGTAACGCCCCGACCCCAGTTACCCAGAGTCGGTGCATTACTTTGTAACATTGGCATGATCACAAAAGATCATGTCTCGAAAGACCGATTTGTTTTGTAGCATTGGAAACACTAGATACATTCATAAATGTTACATTACATCATAAAGTCAAAAACTAATAACAAATTCTTCATAGTCCACACTCATATCCTCTTCTAACTATCCCTGTAGGTCATTCATAAAATACTTCTTCACATCCTGGAAAATATTAAAACATTGAAAGGGGTGAGCTCAGATGCTCAGTAAGGATAACAATATAGAGAAAGCTTTCATCAATAAACATAAAAATTTAAGGAAATGTATAAATAAAACAAAAGCCTTTTAAACTTGGACATCAACATAATATGGAAAAAGTAAAATGAGATAATTCCATTTACTTCTTCACATAGATATTCTACTGGTCGAATAATCACATGCAATATCAATAACCACTTTCATATTGATGGAATGCATAATACCAGACTATCATAACCACGTATCCAAGGCCTCGTGCCAAGACTACAAATAATATTTTGTCAAGGCCTCGTGCCAACACACTAGTTTGTCTCATGAGACCTATCGATGCATCGAGGAGCTATAGCGGGCTCTTCCCTTCACTTATTTAGTCCAATGCATTCCTCATATGAACAGGTTTACAAATATCAAAAACTATAACATAATCACATAAAATATGCATAAAGGAAACATAACATTTCCACATTTCAACCACAAGATATCAATAAAACACATTGATATAATAAAATAACTTTCAAAACCATTTTCAATACCAAAATAAAAGAAAAATAAAACTTGATATTTATTTTTCATTTTTAAAAAATGGTAAGGCCTGTAGAGGAAGCCGAAACCCAAATAGTGGCCTTGGCGGTGGAGAAGTCATTGTCGCCGCATACGTACGACACGAAAAATAGTCCTTTTTGTCGTTTAGTAAAACACTTCATATAAAAAGATTCCTTTTGTATAAACGTAAAAGTCAAAGGGGTTTATACACCGTATAAAAGAAATTTGTGTATAAAACAAATTATGCCTCAATGAAAGGATATTGAGACGAAGTCCTTACAAAGATCATTTTTAAAATAAAATAGATCTATTATGTGTATTTACTCTATGTACACAGAAAGAAAGTACAAATACAACATAGGACATAATAATATCATGACATAATTTGAAAGTAGGAGATTAACCCAGAGATTGGAATGTGGGTTAAGAAATTCCCTTACCTTGCATCCTGTCTTGACACGACCGTTCTTTAACCTCATGAATAATAAACTAGAGTTAATTTATAATTTCATAAGAACCTTTTTCAAGTTTTTTATTCCTTTTATATAACTTATTACTGTGTTATGAACATTATGTATTTATTTAAGTTAATAACGGTCGTTTTGTAGATCTTTAGTACTTGAGTCAAAAATAATCTTCTTATAATTACAAGTTGTTCATGTGGTGAAATATCCATTATATACAGAATTATATTCATGATATAGATATCATATATCTCATATATATCCAGTATATACATGCATTTATAATTTTCCATAACGTTTAGAGGTAAGAAATGTAATGCATCGTTCATGGAGACGGTAAGCCGTACGTACGCATGAACGCTACTTTCATTTCTATTTCGTATTTAATGAAATCATAATGATATAAAGGTATATTATAATTCCATTATAATATCATATATAATATCATTTACTCCATACTTTATACATCCCACATATGGCATTAACGATTCAAATCACTTTGAGGGGGCGGTAGTCCGCACTTCCTAAAATGAAAATATCACGTTTACCCATAATGGAAACAAGAAAGGTATGAAATAAATGAAAAATAAAGAACCTTAAGTAAAACATAAACATATTATATATCATATATAAATAGAGTGACATATTAATGGCCACCTTTGAAGGTGTTATATGAGTGTTGAACAATCATCGTTTCGTGAGGCAGAAATTCACCATCCACAGAAATAGTATGTTCTTTAACCATTAGATGTAGGTGTGTGTAAGTGTAGCTCGAATACTTATCATAACAACATCCTAGTATATTGAGGATACTGGTTTTGTTACAAAAGAATTTAGAAAAAAGATTTTATGGGGTTGGATAAGCAAAATAAAACACAAAAACATAAGAGAAGACATTACCTTAAAATCGGGTAACTCTTTTGATTTGAGCCAAAGGCTTCCTTGGGAAGAATTCTGCCCAAATTGAGGCTTCTAGGAGTAAGGGTGAGAAGTTGGGAGATTATTTGGTCAGAGGTTGGAGGAGCCAAAAGGCTTTGAATGTGTGAGTAAGGTGGTAGTGGTGGGGGCCTTTTATAAGTGGAGAGGAGGGGCACTTTTGGAATGTAATGAAATGTTACTTTATTATATAATGAGTTTTGGATTTTAAAGGTCCCACACTTATATAATTCGAGGATATGGTGATAAGGGTTCGAAATATACTCATAAAATAGGTTTTTGACAAGTGTAAGCCTTGAAATTTACATTATCTTTTCATTTTATTTAAATCATTAATTAATGAGGTAATCACTGCATCATCATGGTGTCATAAATAATTTAATTTATTTAATGTCTAAAAATTATAGAAAAAAATATAATGATGTAGGAAATCTTTTTATCTTTATAATGAATATTTATAGTCAAAAATATTACTTGTATAACCCCATTTAAAAAATGTTTTAGTAAAACAACTTATGTTTGTGACATTTTTATTTTAACATTAAATAAAAAGTTTTTAATGTCATTTTCCTACCAAAGTGGCTCCATGGGGTCCCCAAGTTGACCCATGGATTTTCTTGGTCGTCAATGACTCATCCAATAGAGGTAGGACAAGTTTAAATCTTATTTAATATTTTTATAATATCATTTTTACCTTAAATTTCACTAATTACCTTTAATTGCGATTAATTAAACTTAAAAGTTACTATTCACCAAAAAAATTATTTTAATCCCATTGAACCACATTTTACTTCCTAATGACAACCATGTATGTCGGATTTTTTAAAATCAAATCACCGAAGTGGTAATGTTTCATTTAAATGAAAAATCAGTTTTTTTAACCACCACTTAGTGGTTTCATTATTCATCAAAATTTGACGTTTTTCAGAACAAAGCCAAAATATCACCCTAAGCTATAATTGATATTCTGAATTAAAAAATGATGTCTATTTTAAAAAATTCCAAACATATATGTTTAATTAATTAATTTTATTATTAATTTCTGGTGTCACAACAAATAACGTGTTTTTAATAAACAATATATATCAAAAGATTGACAATTGTTTATGTCCAATTTCAATGTGAAATTAATTCTAATGAACACCATTGGATAAAATGGTAAAAATATATTCTAATTATAGTTTAAAACCACTCAATAGTATAATTTATCACTATAAATTATTTTTATTAAAAAAGTTGTTTTTAAGTATTTTTCACTATTCATAGAAAATTGGAAGTTCATAAAAAATTACAAAAAATTCAACTTAGGATAATTTTGATATTACGAATACAAAAATGAAGTCCATTTTGAAATATAAAATTTCTATAATTTTAAAAAGTGGGTATTAATATTCATAACGACTACTTTGATTAGTCGCGGTGTGTTAGAACTCGAAGTTGCGTACAATGCAAGCTATTGCATTATTGAATAAGAAGTGTATCATGGAAGCTCGAGGTGTTACATTCTCCCCTCCTTCAATAAATTGCGTCCTCGAAATTTGAAATTTTTCTTTGAAAATAAAAGGTTGAAAATAGAAAATACCTTTGTAGAAAACCCACATTGGAAATAAGGTTAATAAAATTTACCCTTAATAAGAGGGAAAGGAAAATTAAAAAGTCACCACCAAATTATGATCTTGATAAGGAGAACATTGGTGGAAAATAGAGACATATAATTGGAAGAAAACGTAAATATTTATAGGGAGTGATTGAGGTCATTAATCACAAAAAATTGTAAAATTGAGGGCCTCAAAGCCTTCAATCTTTGATGATTTAAAATATTATCAGTTCAACAAGACATAAGGTATTAGGATAACACATTTTTTGTTGTAATACCCCTTTAATAATGTTTAAGAATTAATTTATTCATAGAATAAGAGATAGGTATATATATATTTATTCTTGACAAGTAGAGTTTCAACCTTCAGCTAATTTCTACCACAAACTCATCTTTCACTCAAAAAGATAATAGAACTCAAAAATATTATATTTATCCTAATCGTACATGGTTCAAAATAATAACACATACCATTTAGATTAGGAAAACTATTTTGTTATAACCAGGGACTTCCTATAGGCTAGTGGTAGGTAATAAAGGCATGTCGCACTATGGTTGTGGGTTCGATTTCTGCAGCTTTGTCCGACGCGACGGGTTATGCCCCACCCTGCAGGTTGTCCTTTTCCTAAAACTATAGTTTTATAATATTCCAAAAATAATCTTCATAAATGTTTTAACATTAAACAACACTATCCAAAGATCAACTTAATCCACTCCAACCTTTATAGTTATCCAAAATACTTCTTTCCAACTCACAGTCCAAATTTTATAAGGAAGGTAAACATAATGAATATCCTTTTTTCCACGTAACAACATGTGAAAACCTTTATCATGTATTATTTTAAAACACTGAAACATACTGAATTACCATAAATCCTTATTGATTACATTCATGATCCATTATTACTTATAAGAAACTGGATATACTCCTTCTATCCAAAAATGTATACAAATCATTAATCAGTTTCAAGGAAGTTAAGAATATCCAATATAATTTATCCAAATCAATCATGTATTATTCCAAAATCACTATCTCGGTATCAGAACCATATTATGGTTTATCTTTATCTCAACCATATATTTTCCAAAACTTTAACCTGCTGTGGAGTCACTTTTCTTGGTTCCACACAATCTTAAGTCCTTGATGAAATAGTACTGCAGTACAATCCTTATATACTCCATAATTATTTTAACCAGTACATCATTGATAAAACACTCAAATGACAAAATTATTTAATAAAAACATAAGAACTCTAATCATTCCTCCTTATCTGTGGTAGTATCATAACTTGATTATTATCCAATAACATCATTGGGGGCATACTCTGATGATTTGGACATTGGTTTGCATAGTGTCCCCACTCCTTGCAGATGAAGCATTGTACATTTGAAACCTTTATCTTACCCTTGCAGTCACACACTTGGTGTCCTTTTTCTCCACACTTATAAAAAACTCCCATTCCCTTTAAGAAAGTTCCAAGGTGTTTCTTTCCACAGTTATAACATATTGGAAAATTCTTCTTTTCCCTCGTCCCTTTATCCATCATTCTCTCTTCCATCCTTTTCTTCTCTTTCATCCCTTCAAATCCATAAGACTCAGAGAATTCTATACTTATCTTATTAACACATGATACTATTTATTCATATGTTGAGAACACATGGGAGACTATTTCCCTTCTAAATGTTGGCTTGATACTGTGAAAGATATGATCCTTCTTACTCTTTGGATCATACGTATTGATGGAGTTCACATTCCTTCTACTGGGCGCCATTTCTATACAATGGCATAAACTAGGTAATTTTATGAATCGAAATACATAATAACAAACTTGAAAAACACTTAATATTAATTGAACTATTTATGGATATAATCCATAAAAATGTTTTCTTTGAGAAATTATATACTCATAACCCTTCATAGTGGTTTGTAAAGAAAATGTGAATTATCCTAAGCATATCCCCCGGGAGTGTCGTAACCAAGAGTGTAGCAAGGCCCGTTGTCATGCACCAGTTCCCGTTCGAGTCTAGCTCAAACTGGTGTTTTCGGGTTTTACCCCTAGGTACATCTGTGCCAGAGCCGCCTCTACCTGCTCATATCCAGACAGGGATGTATTGCTCGGAAAACTCACAAAATCCCTATAATATCAAAATTCTAGGAAGTTCTTCTATACTAATCCTCAAATTTTATCATAGATCTATGTGCTCTAATCAGAGTTTATCTAAATATAGCTTCCAAGATTGGTACTAAACTGCCTCTGATACCAACTGTAACGCCCTGACCCCAGTTACCCAGAGTCGGTGCACTACTTCGTAACATTGGCATGATCACAAAAGATCAAGTCTCGAAAGACTGACTAGTTTAGTAGACTTGGAAACACTAGATACATTCATATATGTTACATTACGTCATAAAGTGAAAAACTAATAACAAATATTTCATAGTCCACACTCATCTCCTCTTCTAACTATCCCTGTAGGTCATTCATAAAATACTTCTTCACATCCTGGAAAATAATAAAACATTGAAAGGGGTGGGATCAGATGCTCAGTAAGGATAACAATATAGTGGAAGCTTTCATCAATAAACATAAACATTTAAGGCAATGTATAACTAAAACAAAAGCCTTTTAAACTTGAACTTCAACATAATATGGAAAAAGTAAAATGAGATAATGCCATTTACTTCTTCACATGGATATTCTACTGGTCCAATAATCACATGCAATATCAATAACCACTTTCATAATGATGGAATGCATAATGGCAGACTATCATAACAATGTATCCAAGGCCTCGTGCCAAGACTACAAATAATATTTTGTCAAGGCCTCGTTCCAAGACACTAGTTTGTCTCATGAGACCTACCGATGCATCGAGGAGCTATAGCGGGCTCCACCCGTCACTTATTAAGTCCAATGCATTCCTCATATGAACAGGTTTAAACATATCATAAACCATAACATAATCACATAAAATATGCATAAAGGAAACATAAAATTTCCACATTTCAATCACAAGATATCAATACAACACATTGATATAATAAAAACACTTTCAAAACCATTTTCAATAACAAAATAAAAGAAAATTAACACTTGATATTTATTTTTCATTTTTAAAAAATGGTAAGGCTTGTAGAGGAAGCTGAAACCCAAAAAATGGCCTTGGCGGTAGAGAAGTCGTTGTCGCCACATACGTATGACAAGAAAAACAATCCTTTTTGTCGTTTAGTAAAACACTTCGTATAAAAAGATTCCTTTTGAATAAACGTAAAAGTCAAAGGGGTTTATACACCGTATAAATGAAATTTGTGTATAAAACAAAATATGCCTCAATGAAAGGAGATTGAGATGAAGTCCATACAAAGATCATTTTTAAAATAAAATAGATATATTATGTGTATTCACTATATGTACACATAAAGAAAGTAAAAATACAATATAGGACATAATAATATCATGGAATAATTTGAAAGTAGGAGATTAACCCAGAGATTGAAAATTGGGTTAAAAAATTCCCTTACCTTGCGTCCTATCTTGACTCGACCGTTATTTAACCTCCTGAATTATAAACTAGAGTTAATTTATAATTTCTTAAGAACCTTTTTAAAGTTTTTTATTCCTTTTATATCACTTATTACCATGTTATGAACATTATGTATTTATTTAAGTTAATAACGGTCGTTTTGTAGATCTTTGGTACTTGAGTCAAAAATAAACTTCTTATAATTACAAGTTATTCATGCGGTGAAATATCCATTATATACAGAGTTATATTCATGATATAGATATCATATATCTCATATATATCCATTATATACATGCATTTAATATATTCCATAACGTTTAGAGGTAAGAAATGAAATGCACCGTTCATGGAGACGGTAAGCCGTACGTACGCATGAACGCTACTTTAATTTCTATTTCGTATTTAATGAAATAATAATGATATAATGGTATATTATAATTCCATTATAATATCATATATAATATCATTTACTCCATCCTTTATACATCCTACATAAGGCATTAACGATTCAAATCACTTTGAGGGGAGGTAGTCCGCACTTCCTAAAATGAAAATATCACGTTTACCCATAATGGAAACAAGAATGGTATGCCATAAATGAAAATTACAGAACCTTATGTAAAACATAAACATATTATATATCATATATAAATATAGTGACATCTTAATGGCCACCGTTGAAGGTGTTATATGAGTGTTGAACAATCATCGTTTCGTGAGGCAGAAATTCACCATCCACAGAAACAGTATGTTCTTTAACCATTAGATGTAGGTGTGTGTAAATGTAGCTAGAATACATCTCATAAAAACATCCTAGTATATTTAGGATACTGGTGTTGTTACAAAAGAAATGAATAAAAAGAGTTTAGGGGGTTGGATAAGCAAAATAAAACAAAAAAACATAAGAGAAGACATTACCTTAAAATCGGGTAACTCTTTTGATTTGAGCAAAAGTATTCCTTGGGAAAAATTCTGCCCAAAGTGAGGCTTCTAGGAGTAAGGGAGGGAAGTTGGGAGATTATTGTGGAAGAGGATGGCCGAGCTAAAAGGCTTTGAAAGTGTGAGTAAGGTGGTAGTGGTGGGGGCCTTTTATAAGTGGAGAGGAGGGGCACTTTTGGAAAGTAATGAAATGTTACTTTATTATATAATTAGTTTCTGATTTTAAAGGTCCCACACTTATATAATTATAGGATAAGGTGATAAGGGTTCCAAATATACTCATCCAATAGGTTTTTGACAAGTCTAAGCCTTGTATTTTACATTATCTTTTCATTTTATTTAAATTGTTAATTAATGAGGTAATCACTGCATCATCATGGTGTCATAAATAATTTAATTTATTTAATGTCTAAAAATTATAGAAAATGACATCATGATGTAGGAAATCTATTTACCTTTCGAATGAATATTTATAGTCAAAAATATGACTTGTATAACCCCATTTAAAAATTGTTTTAGTAAAACAACTTATGTTTGTGACATTTTTATTTTAACATTAAATAAAACGTTTTTAATGTCATTTTCCTACCAAGGTGGCTCCATGGGGTCCCCAAGTTGACCCATGGATTGTCTTGGTCGTCCATGACTCATCCAATAGAGGTAGGACAAGTGTAAAGGTCATTTAATATTTTTATAATATCATTTTTACCTTAAATTTCACTAATTACCTTCAATCGCGATTAATTAAACTCAAAAGTTACTATTCACCAAAAAAATTATTTTAATCCCATTGAACCAAATTTTACTTCCTGATGAAAACCATGTATGTCAGATTTTTTAAAATCAAATCACATAAGTGGTAATGTTTCATTTAAACGAAAAATCAGTTTTTTAACCACCACTTAGTGGTTTCACTATTAATCAAAATTTGATGTTTTTCAGAACGAAGCCAAAATTTCACCCTAAGCTATAATTGAGATTCTGAATTCAAAAATGATTTATATTTTACAAAATTCCAAACATATAAGTTTCATTAATTATTTTTATTATTAATTCCCGCTGTCACAACAAATAGCGTGTTTTTAAGAAACAATATATATCAAAAGATTGACAATTGTTTATGTCCAATTTCAATGTGAAATTAATTCTAATGAAAACCATTGGATAAAATGGTAAAAATAAATTCTAATTATATTTTAAAACCACTCAATAGTATAATTTATCACTATAAATTATTTTGATTAAAAAATTTGTTTTTAAGTATTTTTCACTATTCATAGAAAATTGGAAGTTCTCAGAAAATTACAAAAAATTCATCTTAAGATAATATCGATATTCCGAATACAAAAATGAAGTCCATTTTGAAATATAAAATTTTTATAATTTTAAAAAGTGGGTATTACTATTCATAAGGACTACTTTGATTAGTCGTGGTGTGTTAGAACTTGAAGTTGCGTTCAATGCAAGCTATTTCATTATTGAATGAGAAGCGTATCATGGAAGCTCGAGGTGTTACAAATACCAAGAGAAAAATATATTCAAAATACCCTCATAAACTTAGTACCCTCAATATCAACATCCCAAAGGATATAAAAATATCTATATCTAATTCTCCAAATTGATATTCACATAGATAATTGATGAAGGAACCCTATATCCTTACTGTTTAATCTTAAATAAAACCCTTTTAGAGAATACTCAAATAAAAAATTCAAGAATCCATTAATTCATTATATATAATCAAAATAATGTTTTTTGAACATGAATCATAATGAAAATTCTAAAAACATAACTCACCAAAATCTTATTACCTTAACCAAAACAATATTTTTCGTTTTGAAACCCCCTTCATTTAATTTTAAAACCCAATACTCATTTTTCCAAACATACTGTGAATTTTTCCCCTTTGGAATATCCATCCTAAATTATTTAAATTAATTTTCAAAAAATTTTAAATGAAGATGATAATAATTAAAATGTATGTAACTTTCTTAGGAAAACAAAATTTTTCTTATGATGTTTGGAATTCACCTTGAAAACATTTTCAAACCAAGATAAGACATGATTGAATATATTGAAAATATTATTCGAATTATGTTGAAATAATATTTTCTATACATTGGAAATTGAAATATATTATTAAGTATTTACCCATCAAAAAATTCAATTTATTAATATTATAATTATTTTTGAATTACATATATATATTAACACATTCACACAACCATTATTTTAATATTAAAAATATTATTCAAAACTAATTTAAAATATTATCAATACATGGCCAAAACTCAATTTACTAATAACACAAAATATAATGAAAAGGATTAAGGGAAAAGTGATCAAGTTGGAATCAATGAAAACTCTTGGTGGTCTATGATTTAACCACATTATTGTCAAAACGATTAATATAGAACCTTGTACATTTGATACACATTGGATACTAATTCATGTGATCTAACCATGTACCACCATAATATATCATATATCGTCCATAAAGTATACTCTCAATATCATCAACAATATCCTATAATCTCCTAAAACTCATGTTTTTTTAATTCTATTGATTTGGTACTGAACCATGACCTAACTCATGATCCCCAATGGTCATATATCCAATATAGAAGAAATCAGAAATAAAAAAAGGTAGATTATGGTATAGGAAAGGTTTATATGGAGAAAAAAACTAACCCCTCATATGATACCATTTTTTCATGAACAATCAATATTTCTTCGTCAATTAAATGAATAAGATACCCCTGATAAGGCTCAAAGTGTGTTATTAATTGTAATGTCCCGAACATGCTAACCCATGAACTGATGGAGGGACGGGTCACCACATGACCTCAAGAACATCTACCCATATGCTAGAGTTAGAAGACTAGAAGTGAGGGTCTATGGATAGTCAGTGGGGAGACTATACCATCATATTAAAAAAAAAGTGGAAAATATCCGCAAATGGTGGAAAAGGTACGAATAATGATAAAGAAGTAGACGAATTTTTTTAAAAATCATTATTAATGAAAAATGGCCATTGTTGATTTTATAAAATGCATGCATTTTATGATGGTAGAACTATTAATGAAATAAAAAATACAACATAATTTACATATAAATAAAGAAATAAAGAAATTATGAATTATTCCTTGAGGGTGATCTCCTCGAGCATTTTGAGCATTTTCTTGGTCATTGTAACACCATGAGATTTTATGAGAAATATTTTTTTTGTGTATTATGTTATACGCAACACCAAAGTAATATTTCACTACACACAACACTATCTTGGCTTGTGTTACACACAAGGGAAACCTTCATCGATAGCTTGTGTTGTATGCATTACCGAGTTTCACTAAACAACGATATGTTATTAAAATATTATATAAACTAGCCATTATGAATAGTTATACCCACTTTTTGAAATTTTATAAATTTTATCTTTCAAAATGGACTTTTTTTTGGATTTATAATATCAAAATTAGCCTTGGGTGAATTTTCTGTATTTTTCTGAAAACAATCAATTTTTGATGAACAGTGAAAACACTAAGTTATAGATTAAAACCGAATTTTTATTTAAATAAATATTTATTTTAATTAAATTTATTTTAGTTAAAAATAGATACATAATATCTATATATGTTCAATGTAATTCATTGGAGTCATTTAATAATAATTTTAGATATATAAAAATTTTATTGAACTTTTTACTGTCTTTTACCCACCTCCTAGGCGAATTTTCAAATTTACATAAAACATAATTTTACCACTTCTATGAGTGGAATTTCAAAACTCTAAAAGACACAGTTGATATCAGTAAGTAAAATTTGGTTCAATAAGATAAAAATAATATTTTGTGAATAGTAACCTTTTCATTTTATTTACCACGGTTAAAAGTAAATAGGCTTATTAATGGTAAAAATGATATTATTATTACCCTAACACATGTAATAATTTTATTGGGTAAGTTTAATTTGACCGAAAATAACCTTAGTAATAAAATATAATGATTTAGGTCTACTTGGATTAGATTAGGACATTTATTATTATTCAATTCGAAGAAGAGTTAAAAGAGTTAAAATCAGTGTTTAATAAGTAAAACATTTTTAATTTAGGGTTATACATAAGATAAATTCGACTCTAAATATTCATTATAAATATAAAATGATTTCATACAAAATTGTATTCTATTTATTATTTTTAGACATTAAATAATTTAATTTATTTATAACACAATGATGATGTAGTAGTTACCTTATTAATGAAATATTAACGTAATTGATATTATAAAAACCCAAATAAATGTAATTTGAGACTTTTTATGAATTACACTAATTTTATAGGTTAATATAACATAATAGGGTTGGAAATATTAATTGTTTTCGATGTAATAATAATGTTACGAATTTAGCAAACACAGAATACCAAATAGTGTCAAAATTGAAATAAAAGACTTTTTAAAACAAATATTAAATTATAAATTGATATTATATTCCTAAAAATCTATGGTTCTGAAAAAAAGACTTATATAATAATATATATGACAGAAATAAACCAATTGGGGTTCTATTGGAAGTCTATAGTAATTTTATTAACCATATAGTGTAAGAATACAAGAAGACACAGTAGAAGTTAAATTATTTAACATAGAGTTAAATATAAATGATATGGTTAAAATGGTAAACTAAACTTGTATAAAACCTATTGGTTGAAATTATTTCGACCCATACCCACCCTATCCTATAAATAATTCACTTTGGATCCCTTATAAACAAAATATGAATTTATTATAAAATAATATTTTATTTTTTTCCTAAGGTTCCCCTCACCCCTCTTATAAAAGGGAACCTCCTCCCTCTCCTCCTCACACCATTTTGAACTTTCATGATCGGCCAAACCCTAAAAATTCCTCTTCTCCACTTCCCTATAAACATATTAAAGGTCATAGTCTTCTTCAAAGACCATCTTTAGTTCCTTAAGAGGAGGTTTAGAAGAGGCGCGTCGAAGAATAGGTAATATCCTTTACCGATCCATTCAAATTTAGTTCATCTTCTAATTCCTCTTCTTTAATGGTTTCATTAAAAATTAATAACATAAGTATCACTAATATAATTATTTGTTATTATAAATATTAATCAACCCTATTTCACCTTCTATCCATCCTATGGAAAATGAAATCACCACACGTGCGTACATACGAAATACCGTCTCCAGGTCGTAGTGTAATCTGTTTTCCCCCACCACCTTACTTTGATGGGTATAAAGGTGTAAATAATAACAATATATTATTTTTATAATATGATACTAATACTGAGATATTCTATCATCCACTCCAAGACCATTCAATAATTATGGGAACGATATCGTCGCTCGTGTGTGCGTACAGCTTACCGTGTCCACGATGCGATGTGATTCGTTCTACATGATATTAATTAAACCATGATTATATAAACGAATTTAATGAATAAATCTGATATAAATTACACTAATAGATTTCTGTAAATGATGTAGCTATAACCTAGAAGGAGGAATAAGAAATTATTCGACAAAACACGCATAATAACATAAAGCAATAAACACCCGAATAAAAAGTACCAATGAAATATTACTAATAAGAAGCTAATAATATTACCATATATGATATCATAACAATGATTATGATTCTGGAAAAATGAAATAAAATTATTTAAATAAATATACTAGACGTTCGGATACGTACGAAGCATTTCCAACCAAAGGTAAGGGAAAATCTCACAATCTCATTTTTATCTGAGATTGTTTATACTTCAGAATTTCGTGGGATATATTTATCATCCAAATACATGTTTCCTTAATAGGTAATATTATTTCTATCATCCTATAAATGTTTACATCCAATTTTACCTTTTGGTGAATTTTGAGTAATAGTTATTAAAGGAATATTTTGTCTTTTTCAGTACGAGATACATGTTGACTTTTCCAACCAAAGTATGAGAAATTTTTTAAATGTATATGGCATGAATGGATTTTTATGATTTCATAAAACATTATTTCCATGAATATTACATTACAAGTTTTCAAGTTTATTTTCAATTAACTTCTTTTAGTTTAAAATTTAATGACATGTTGAGAAAGGAATAATGTTTTGAAGTAGAAAGGATATTTTCTACAGAAATGGAGTTCAAGTGTTTTATAAAAATTATTTTCCATCTAAGATAAAATAGGGTTCTATTTGTATCCCTATTATAAAATTGATTTGATTATGTTATGATGGAATTATTTTTATGATTTCTTATTATCTTATATTTATTATATTATGATGACATGATGTTTAAGAATCCTATTTATATTACATGGGTTATGCTAATATGTATGATTTATGATTTTGTGGCACACATAGGAATGGTATCATTATAAGATGGGTGGGACCTATATCTCCCTCCATTGCATTGGGTAAAGATTTATATCTCATGAGATATACATGGCTGGAATGGAAAGTTAATCTGGTTCGGTGACACAGGACTGGAACGAGGAGTGAACTCGGTTCAGAAATGGACTCTTTCCACTATGATAGTCTTGGCAATGAGTCTTGACTAATAAGAAATTATTTTCTATGATTATGTGTGTATGAAAAAAAGTTTCATGTTTTATGTTATGATTATTGGGATTACATTTCACTACTATGATTTATCCCATGTTATGATATTATGATCTCTTCTGCAGTTTACGATTTTCAAAATGTTATGTTCTTATGAATATGATATTATTTATATTGCCTGTGTTTACCCTTACTAAGCGTTTGAGCTCACCCTTTTGTGTTTTTTCTTTTCCCCGGGTTAGGAAGAAGGGTATTAAGTAGGATATTCCAAAAGGGAATCTAAATATGATGAAACAAACAGGAGAAAATGTAGATGTTTTATAAACCAGTTTTTATGTTTCCCACTTTCAAAAAACTATATAAATATATGGTCCGATCATGGTTTTGTTATATATGTTAATAAGTATGCTTCAATTGTGATGTAATAACAATGTATGTAATGTATGGGTCATTCTAGTTGGTATTAAAGGAAATTAATAATCAACTATTGGAAACATGGATGTGAAAGCCTCAGTAAGAACCCTAAGGATTTGTCTATGAATAGAACTCAATATTAGTGTTTTTGAAATGTCCTTGAATAACCTATGATAAGACCTAAAGTGTTAAATTTTATTACTGATTGGCTGGTTTTCCTATTATTGTTAGTGTTTAACAGTCTATGCTTAATGATTTTAGTCAATGGATAGAACCCAAAGGAATCGTGTTAATGATGAATGTGATAGGCAATGCAATGATTTCCCCCCCGAGCAACCAAACGTTATGTGAGCTGGAATGAAAAATCTTATAGCCATGCTCACACAACTTTATCAAGATATGAATCATGCATGACTTCCAAATGAGCGAAGGAAGGAGCAACATTCTATTGAATCCTTAGTGAGTCAGCATCCACCCTCATTCATCGGGTCTACTGATCTATTAGTGGATGAACAATGGATCAGTACCACTGAAAAGGTATTTTCAGTTCTTCAATGTTCTGAATAAGATAAAGTCATCTTATCAGTATATCGTTTGGAAGGTGATTCTGATCAATGGTGGAATCTTATCAAGAATATGAGGCAATGAGAAAAAATTGATTCCATGGAATGGGACGAGTTCAACAATATATTTTTCAATAAGTAATCCCCTCGAATTATTCGAACAAAGATGGAGAAGGAGTTTCTTGAACTAAAGAAAAAGTATGATGAATCTATTGGTACCTATGAAGAAAATTTTACAATACTTTCAATGTATGCTTCCATAATTATTTTCCAACCTGATAGTAAGATCAATTGATTCTTTAGTGGCTTAAAACCAAGTCTTCGAAGGGTGTTAGACATAAGTGAATTCAATAGCTACGAGGAAATTGTTTGATATGCTCTCAAGGTTGAGATGGAGATTGAAGTTTCTCATCCGTCATATGGTTTTGATAAGAAGAGTAAAATGGAATTCAAAAGGAAATCTAAAGACCACATTGAAAAGAAGATGAGTTTTACCTTATTCTCAAAGTGTGGAAAGAAACATGGAGGGAATTTCCTTAAAGGGACAAGTAAATGTTTCAAATGTGGAAAAGAAGGTCATCAGCCATTTGAATGCCACAATGATGGGAAAAAGATGTCTAGTGATGCGAACAAAAAAAAGGATACACAGAATTCACCTCCTACACTTCAATGTTACATGTGCAAGGAAATGAGAAATTAAGCTAATCAACGACCTAATATAAGGGTTGTTGATGATGATCAACATCAACAAACTCTTAATTCCAAAGACAAAGGAATATCACATGCAATTTCTATCGGCGATGTGGAGTACGATAATGAAATGGTAAAAGGTACACTTACCATCCACTCTAAAGTAGCCAATGTTTTATTTGATTATGGATCCACCCACTCTTTTATCTCTGAAGAATTTTCTAAGGGTATCATCATACTACCTCAATAAATTAGCTTTTGAGTTAGATGTGTCAACATTTAATGGCACAACATTTGCATCTAATGTTTATAATTCTTCTCCAGTTGACGTTTGTGGGAAATTGCTTCCTGAAAATCTTGTGATCCATCTTATAATAGAATTTCATGTGATTCTTGGAATGGATTGGCATTCCTTATAGGGATCTCATATTGATTTCCAAATAAGGGAAGTCACATTTCATATTCTTGATCAATCTATAATCATCTATCTATGCAAGGATGAATATAACCTTCCAGTGGAAATTTCTTCCATCTTATGGGTCTTGATTCCAATAAATGAAGGTTATTTATCTCAAATGGTTGGATCGAAACTCGTGATTAGGAATATTCCAATTGTGTGGGAATATGATTATTTCTTTCTAGATGAATTTCCAGGTCTTCCACCAAATCGTGAAGTTGAGTTTTCAATAGAACTCATACCAGGTGCTATGCCCATTTCTAAGACACCTTCTAGAATGGACCCAATTGAGTTGCAGTAATTGAAGGAGAAACTCCATGAGAATCTTGATATTAGGGCATCACCTTGGGGAGCACCTGTTCTATTTTTTATAAAGAAAGATAGATCAATGAGACTCTTCATAGATTATCGAGAACATAACAAGATCACAATCATGAACAAATATCCTCTATGATGCATTGATGAATTATTTGAACAACTACGCAGAGCTCAATACTTTACCAAGATTGATCTTCTTTCTGGGTATCATCAATTTATGGTCAAAAGGGAGGATATACCAAAGACTTCTTTCTGTACAAGGTATGGAAACTATGAATTTATAGTGATGCCTTTTGGTCTTACTAATTCCCCTACTATCTTGATGGATCTAATGAATAGATTCTTTAAAGACTATCTTGATCAATTTACGATAGTCTTTATAGATGATATTCTTGTCTTTTAAAAGAGCAAGGAAGAACATGAATATCACTTGAGAATTGTATTAAAGACCCTAAGAAAGGAGAAGCTTTATTCCAAATTTATCATGTGTGAATTTTGGATTCAAAAAGTTTCATTTTTGGGACACATAATCTCAAAATAGGGGATATCTGTGGATCCATAAAAATCAGAGGTTATCGAATGATGGTCAAGACCAACAATAGTAACTGAGATCCGATGTTTTCTTGGATTAGATGGATATTAATGACGTTTTGTGAATGATCTTTCATGATTATCTAATCCACTCACCAGGTTGACTTGAAAAGGAGTTATGTTCATTTGGATGGAAGAGTGTGAAGAGAATTTCAAGGAGTTAAAAATAAAGTTATCCAGTGAACATGTGCTCACAGTTACATGAAGTGGAGATCGGTTTGTGATCTACAGTGATGCATCCAAGAAGGGATTGGGGTGTGTTCTCACACAAAACGATATGGTGATACCTTATGCCTCACGATAGTTGAAAATCCATGAGAAAAATTACCCAACTCATGATTTGGATTTAGCTGTGGTAATCTTTACATTAATGATTTAGGGGCATTATATTTATGGTGAAAGGTGTGATATTTATACAGATCATAAAAGTTTAAAGTATATTTTCACACAAAAGGATCTGAATATGCGCCAAAGAAGATTCTTGGAGCTGATTATGGATTACGACTTCTCAATTCATTACCACCTTGGGAAAGAAAACAAGGTGTCAGACGCATTAAGTCGACAAGACCATGCTAGCTTATCCATGATGAGGATCACAAAAGACCCAATAATTATTGATTTACAATGGATGGATCTTGGAATTATAATGGAAGGGGAAAAATATTATCTTTCTGAAATGAATGTTCAACCATCTATACGAGTGTGGATTAAAGAGGCACAAAAAAAAGATGTAGAGTTACAAAAGAAGGTGAGAAATGTTTCTGAATTCCACATTGTTTGTGATGAAATAATAAGGTTTAGGAATCGGGTTTGTTTTCCTCAAATCCCAGAATTAATGATGGAAATATTGGATGCGGCTCATAGTTCTTCATTCTAAATTCACCATGGAAGCACGAAGATTTATAGGGACCTGAAGGAGTACTTCTTGTGGGATGGAATGAAAAGGGATGTTGCTGAATTTGTCTCTCGATGCTTGGTTTGTTAGCAAGTTAAAGCTGAGAGAAATAATTATATGGGGATGTTACAATCATTACCCATACCATAATGGAAATGGGAAAACATCACTATAGACTTCATCACTCGACTTCCTAAAACATCCAAAGGCAATAATGCTATCTGGGTTATAGTTGATCGTCTTATGCAGTCGGCACACTTCATTGCTATTAGAGAGGATTTCTCTCTTTATCAGCTTGCCATGATATATGTAAAGGAAGTGGTACGATTGCATGGAGTACCAATTTAAATTATATCTGATCGGGATCCGAGGTTTACCTCTATGTTTTGGCGATGTCTTTAGCATTCTAAAGATATAGAGTTGAGTTTCAGCACTGGTTATCATCCTCACACAGACGGTCAGTCTGAGAGGACAATTCAAACTCTAAAAGACATGTTGAGAGCTTGCTATATGGATTTAAAAAGTAGTTTGGGATCAACACCTAACATTGGTAGAATTTTCTTGTAATAATACCTTTCACTCCAGTATTCAGATGGCTCCTTATGAAGCTCTATATGGAAAGAAATGCAGAACTCCAACTTTCTGGAATGATGTTGGTGAAAGAAACCTATTAGGACATGATCCTGTTGATGAGATGGTAGAAAATGTAAGAACTATTCAACAACACATAGGAGCAGCTCAGAGTAAAAAAACGTTACTTTGACAATCTAAGAAAAGACCTATAGTTGGAAGTGGCTGATAAAGTGTTCTTATGAATATCTCCTTGGAAGAGAGTATTGATATTTGGAAAGAAGTGCAAGTTGAGCCCTAGGTATATTGGTCCTTTAGATGTATTGGATCATGTTGGAAAGGTAGCTTACCGATTGGCACTTCCACCGAATCTCTCTCAAGTTCATGATGTGTTCCATGTATCTCTCCTGAGAAAGTACATACCCGATCCTTCACATGTACTAAGCTCAGAAGTTGTACCGCTGGAGCAAGATCTTTCTTATAAAGAATAGCCAATAGAGATTTTGGATCGTAGCCAAAAAGTTCTATGAAACAAGACCACTCAATTGGTTAATGTTTTATGGAGGAACCACTAGTTAGAAGAAGATACATGGGAACTTGAGGATATGATAAGGGGGAGGTATCTTCATCTGTTTGTCACGAAGTGATGAATTTCGATGGTGAAATTTTTTTAAAGGGGGGTAGAATGTTACACCCTCAGATTTTATGAGAAATATTTATTTATGTATTATGTTATACGCAACACCAAATGAATATTTCACTACACAAAAAACTGTCTTGGCTTGCGTTACACGCAAGAGAAACTTTCCTCGATAGCTTGTGTTGTACGCAATACAAAGTTTCAATAAACAATGATATGTTATTAAAAAATTATATAAACTAGCCATTATAAATAGTAATACCAAATTTTATAAATTTTATAAATTTCATCTTTCAAAATGGACTTCATTTTTGGATTCGGAATATCAAAATTAGCCTAGGGTGAGTTTTTTGTATTTTTCTAAAGACTTCCAAATTTTGATGAATAGTGAAAAAGACTAAGTTATAGTTCAAAACAGAATTTTTAATTAAATAATTATTTATTTTTATAAAATTTATTTTAGGTCAAAATAGATATATAATACATATATATGTTCAATTTGATTCATTGGAGTCATTTTATAATAATTTTAAATATATAAAAATTTTATTGAACTTTTTACCGTCTTTTACCCACCTCCTAGGAGAATTTACAAATTTACAGAAAACATAATTTTACAACTTCTCTGGGTGGAATTTCAAAAATCTGAGAGACACTGTTGATATCTGTATTTAAAATTTGGTTCAATAAGATAAAAATAATTTTTTTTGAATAGTAACTTTTTACTTTTATTTACGACAGTTAAAAGAAAATAGGGTTATTAATGGTAAAAATGATATTATTATTACCCTAAAACATGAATAATTTCTTTCGAATAAGTGTAATTCGACAAAAAATAACCGTAGGAATAAAATATAACCATTTAGGTGCACTTGGATTAGATTAGGACATTTATTATCATTTAATTCAATGAAGAGTTAAAAGAGTTAAAATCAATGTTCAATAAGTAAAACATTATTAATATAGGGTTATACATAAGATAAATTCTACTATAATAATTCATTATAAATCTAAAAATATTTCTAACATAATGGTATTTTATTTATAATTTTTAGATATTAAATAATGTAATTTATTTATGACACAATTATGATGCAATAATTACCTTATTAATGAAATATGAACATAATTGATTTTATAAATACCCAAACAAATGTTATTTGAGACTTTTTTGGATTAAAGTCATTTTCTAGATTAATATAACATATTAGTATTGGTTATAATTATTTTTTTCGAAGTAATAATACTGTTATGAATTTAGAGAAAACAAAATACCAAATAGTCTCAAAATTGACATAAAAGAGTTTTTAAAAAAGATATTAAATTATTAATTGATATTCTATTCCTAAAAATTTAAGGTTCGGCCAAAAAACTTATATAATAATATATATGACATTAATAAACCATATTGGGTTCTATTAGAAGTTTATAGAATGTTTATTAACCATATAGTGTAAGAATACCAGAAGACATTATAAAAGTTAAATTTTTTAACTTAGAGTTAAATCTAAATGATAAGGTTAAAATGGTAACCTAATATTTTCTAAAACCTATTGGTGGAAAGGGGTTAAATCCATACCCACCCTATCCTCTAAATAATTCACTTTTGAGCCATTATAAACTGAATATAAATTTATTATAAAATAATATTTTATGTTTTTCCTATGGTGCCTCTCACCCCTCTTATAAAAGAGAACCTCATTCCTCTCCACCTCAAACTATTTTGAGCCTTCAAGCTCCACCAACCTCTACCAATTTATCTGATCCACATCCCTAGAAACATACTAGAGTCCCTGGTTCTCATGAAAGACCAACTTTAGTACCCTAAGTGAAGGTTTAGAAGAGGCGCATCGAAGACGAGGTAATATCCTTTAGGGATCCTTTCAAATTTATTTATTATTCTAATTCCTCTTCTTTATTGGTTTCATTATAAATTAATAACATCAGTATCACTAATATACTGATATTTTATTATAAATATGAATCAAACATATTTAACCTTCTATCCATCCTATGGAAAATTAAATCACCACGCGTGCGTACATACAGAATAACGTCTCCACGATGCGGTGTAATTTGTTTTCCACCACCACCTTACTTGGATGGGTATAATGGTGTAATGATTAACTATATAAGATTATTATAACATGATACTAATTTTTAGATATTCTATCATCCACTCCAAGACCATTCAATAATTATGGGAAACGATATCGTCGTTCGTGCGTATGTACGACTTACTGTCTCCATGATGTGATGTGATTCATTCTACATGATCTTCATTAAAACATTATTATATAAACGAATTGAATGATTAAATGTGATATATATCATACTACTACAATTCTATAAATTATTTAGCTATATCCTAAAAATAGGAATAAGAATTTATTCGACAAAACACACATAAGAACATAAAGCAATAAACACCTGAATAACAAGTAGCAATGAAATATTACTAATAAGAAGCTTCGAATATGACCATATATGATATCATAAAAATGAGTATGATTCTAGAATAATTAAATGACATTATTTAAATAATGATAAAGGAGGTTCAGATAGGTTTGAAGCATATCAGACCTAAGGTAAGGGAAAATCTCACAATCTTATTTTTATCTGAGAATTTTTTATACTTTAGAATTGACTGGGGAATATTTATCATCGGCATCCCTGTTTCATCAATAGGTAATATTATTTCTATCCTCCTATAAATGTATAAATACAATTTTACCTATTGGTGAATTTTTAGTAATAGTTATGAAAGAAATCTCTTGTCATTTTTAGTATGAGATTCTTTTTGACTTTTCCAGCTAAAGTACGAGAAAGATGTTTTTTGAACTTATACATCATGAATGGATTTTTATGACTTCATAGAACATTATTTCCATGAAGATTCCTTTATGAGTTTTCAAATTTATTTTCAATTAACTTTTTTTAGTTTAAAATTTTATGACATGTTGAGAAAGGAAAAATGTTTTGAAGTAGAAAGGATATTTTCCTCAAGAATGGAGATCAAGTGTTTTATCAAAATTATTTTCTATCTAAGATAATATAGGGTTCTATTTCTATCCCTATTATTATATTGATTAAATTATTTTATGATGGAATTATTTTTAGGATGTCCTTTTATCTTATATGGATTATGTTATGATGACGTGATGTATAACAATCCCATTTTTATTACATGGGTTATTCTATCACATAGGATTTATGATTTTGTGGTACACATAAGAATGGTATAATTATAAGATGGGTGAGAGCTATATCTCCCTCCAATGCATTGGGTAAAGATTTATATCTCATGAGATAGACATGGCTGGAACGACAACTTAATCTAGTTTAGTGATACAGGACTAGAACGAGGAGTGAACTCGGTTTGGAAATGGACTTTTTACACTATGATAGTGTTGGAAATGATTCTTGAATAATAAGAAATGATTTTCTATGATTATGTGTGTATGACACAATGTTTCATGTTTTATGTTATGATTATTGGGATTACATTTCACTACTATGATTTTTCCCATGTTATGATATTATGATCTATTTTGCAGGTTAGGATTTTTAAAATGTTATGTTCTTATAAATATCCTATGATTGATATTTCCATTTTTTACCCTTACTAAGAATTTGAGCTCACCCTTTTGTATGTTTTCTTTTCCCCATGTCAGGAAGAAGTCTATTAAGTAGGATATTCCAAAAGAGACTCCATATATGATGAAATAAATGGGAGACAATGTAGATGCTTTATGAACCGGTTGTTTATGTTTCCCAGTTTCTAAAGACACTATACCTATACAGTCTTATCATGATTTTGTTATATGTTGTTATAAGTGTGCTTCAATTCTGAATTAATAACAATTTATGTAATGTATGGGTCGTTATAGTCACCTACACATATCTCCCAAGAATTATAAAAAAGTACAATACTATAACCAAATAGAATCTACTCGGGTACCCTAATGCAATGGTTCTTCGAGTTGGGAGTGAAATCTAAATCCTAAAAGGCTGGGACCACTGTTGTCTACCCCAAATCTAGAAAATCAATAAATAATTTAAAAAATGTAAAAGCAAGCATAAATAAAATAAGTAGTACAATGTATCTATATACCCAAGTACCAACTTTGTCCCACAGATGGTGTATGATCCTCATTATACATTGGTCATGCATACACAATATTATTCAAAAATTTATTGTCAATTATCAAATATTCAATAATTTTTAAATTATATTATACTCATTAAATTATATAATCCTCCTTAATTGATATTTTTCATTTAACCACGTTAATCTCTAGGTTCCCATGGACACTTGTATCTTAATACATTCCACTACTGTTTTAGGAACTAAACCATTTTCCATATTCAATCAAAAAATCATTACATCACACCAGATTTCAATATCCATTTAATTTCGTTCATGGTCAACCAATTGGAACCAAAGTGCAATGTCAATTAATGTTTTTAAAAGGTCATGTATATCACCCTCGTGAGTATTTGGAGCATCAGTACTTAACTCACATACCATTGGTATATGAATCATTTGTACCTATCCCATAAAAACATTTCTTGTGCATTGGGTTCAGAAATTCATCTCTTGCTCCAAATGAATATTTAGAGAATCTGTACCTGTCTCACAACCTGTTTATCAATCCCAAAAGTAACACCCATAATTTTGCTGTAATTTTTTTTATTTTACAATTTTTTTCATTAAATCTTTTTTTTGAGGTGCGGTCTGGACCCGACGATAGTGCTTGTGTTTTTCTATTAAATGAGAATCTTGGCATCGTAATGTTCCCACACACACACAATAACAATGAAGCCAAGTGGATTCTCATGATCAACATGAGGTATGCCTGATGAATGGGTAATTAATTAATTAGCGAGTTGAATAATTATTTTAGCACAAAAATTAAATAAGAAAATGATTAAAGAATTCAAGAGTTGTTTAATAATAATAAAAATATTCCAATTATTTATCTTATTTTATTGTTAAATTTAATATTTTAATTATTTAGGTAATATAAGATTATTATAATTGTTATGAAATTATCAACATGTTAATGTTTAATTTTATTACTATTATTATTAAATTTTTTATGATTTTAATTAGGTTATAATTATTTGTAATATACTATTCTAAGTTATTAATTAACAACATATTTTGAAACTAATATTACTACTACTAATGTTAAAAATATTATTGTTATTTTAAGTTCATTTTATAGTTTCAATTAGTTTTGAAATATTTTTTATTTTTATTTTCTTTTTATTTCCATTATCTTTGATTTTTTGTTTTTTATCTTTTCCCACTATGCTCCCACTCTCCCTCCCTCATCCCACACAAGATTGCCCCCTCGTTCGAGGCTCACCCCTCACCTCCAAATCCTAGAATACGAGCGCTACCCCTTTACTCCCCATCTTCGCCGAACCGCCTCCACCCTCATACTCCCTCGCGCCATCGTCCTCTCGGCCGAACCACCAAGAGAACCAGCGTGTGTCACCTCAACCTTGCGCCACACATCCCATCCCCTTGCCTTACTCCTCCGGCATGGCCCCCTCCGGTGTGGCGTGTTTTCCTCTAGTGTGCACCGCCTCTCCCCTTTTCTCCCCCTCGCCGCACAAGCTACCACCAGACCACACCGCTGCCTGACCAGCCTACTCCGATGCATCGAAACACTCACGTGCATCACCTCTCCCCTTCCGACTTGGAACTACCTCACAACCCCCAGCTCAGAACCCTCCTCTTCGGTGTCCAGTAGGTCTGTAGCACACCCCTCCTTGGCTCGAACGTAGACCTGACAACACCTCCTTTAGCCGGACACCTCTTATTTGTTCAGTCTGAGTTCCAGTGACATCCTTTTTTCAGCACGACTCAACTACGACACCCCTATAATACTTGTTTGGCCTTCTACAACCCTTTCTGCATGTGCATCTTACATCAGACGGTTGTTTCTTCCCTTTGGTATAATTTTGGATTAGTTCTTCATGTCCATTAAGGTCCATTTGTGGTAATTTGGGTTTGCTGTCTAGTTTTTAGTATTGAATCTATGTTGTTTCAGTGTGACTGGAAGGTTATTGGAGTTTGTGCACCAAGTTGCAAATTTTTTCTATATTCTAGGTAGGTAATTACATGTTTAATTATTGTTTGATTAGTTTATTTGAAAGTTTAATTAATTTATCATATTCTTTGATTATTTTTTGTAGTTCGATGTTGCTCTTTTCTGAAGATTTATTTTCATTTGAATGGTCTATTGGCTTGTTTATTTTATCTATGTGCTTTCCGTTGAAAACACATATCTGGTAGTTAGTGATTTTTAGATCGCACGGTACCCTTAATAATCTGCACTGTCGGTGCGATGAATGTTTTTGACATGTAGTCGAGTGAGTTTGGTCCTAAAATATGGTTCTGTGTGGGTTAATGGGTGACGCCAATATACTTCTTTGGAATTATTACAGAAACTTTTATTTTGGGCTTGATAAATTTTTTAGTTTGTGCAAAGGCATCTTACATGTTGTGTAAGGTTTTTCATCAGACTATTTGGGTGGTACAGGTCACACTTTAAAATTGTATTTGAGTGCGTGCGGTGTTGGAATGTGCTTTGTATTTGTAAATAGTCACTTTTGTGTGTGTAAAACCATATTCCACCCCCCTTATAAAGTTTGATAAAAAAATTTAAATGGTTTATTAGATTATTTCAATGTTTTTAGAGTTGTTTGGAAAATATTTTATTGGGAATATTGTTTCAAATGATTCTTGTGTGTAAAAATTGTTGTTTTGGCATGTGTATTGTCTTGTTTGGTTTTATTATATGGTTATAAAAAGTGACATGAACTATGAACTACTTGATCACAAACATGGATCCTGGGTACTAGGTGGTCGGACTCGGACTAGAGTGCTAGTGATACAGATGTGGAATTGGCCCGGTTTCACATAGCTGGATTTTATGACTACAACACTAACAAAACATTTTGATGATGTTTGGAGAACACTATTTTATGGATGTTTTTCCAATTAGTGTATCGTGCATGAGAACATATATTGTTGTGTTCCTGTACCATTGACCACCGAGACACGATCTTCTAGGGTCCCACTACTCGCTAGTATCTTTAGGTCCACTCCAATGTATGGTGCTCCTCATTTTCATTGCTCTCACTGTTGGAACACGGTTTGGCATTGGGGTTACCAAGAATGTGTGTCTGTGGGGGGGGGGAATTTAAGTTTTTTTCCTTTTAGTTTAATTTTCCCTTAAAAATGTTTTTCAATAAAATTGTTTAAGAAAATATTTATTTTTATTTCGTTAAATTGAAAATATATTGGTCATTTAATAATTATGCATGGAACATTTTCTCAGTGGCATCCTACTGGGATTTTATCTCACAGCCTACATACACTTTTTGGTGTATGTAGATTATGTTTCGTTTTTTTTTTAGGTTTAGGAATCGAGCATAGAATTGGTGGTTTGGGCTGTCAGTGGCATCCTCGTGTTGGTTTTTTGGCAGTGGCTTGGGGATGTGACTCCTCATGTCGCACAGAGGTTTGTGTTAGAGTTTTGGTTTCCCTTTGATGTAGTATCTTTTCGATTTTTACATCAATTTGTTACCTTTAAATCTGAAAGTGGTAAAAGGGTCTTTTTGGTTGTCTATTTTTAGTTTCAATTTATTCATCTTTTTGATTGTTTTACATTTATTTATTCAGTTAAATACTTCCAAAGTTTTATTTTGATAGTCGGGCACTTCTGTCATCCCATGGGGATTGGGAATGCCCTTCGGGCCTTGTCGCTGACCGGGTCAGGTGCTGGGTCAGATGGCGACCCATCCTAGTTCGTGAAAAAATGGTATCACAGGGAGGTTTTGTTCATGTTTTTTTGGGGTTCCAGGTAAATTGGAGAGTGGATTTTCGGTACTCGAGTTGTAGGTGAAGGAAGAGCATCGCGAGCTCTTGCTCATTCTGATCCTCAAGTAATCAGGGGTAGTCCGAGATCTATGTTTTGTAGATTTTATTTCTATGGATGGGGGATGAAAATATGAGTAAACTGGTACTAAGCGCGGTCTCACATGGAGTAGAGACCCATGTGATTCCCGAGAGTACAGTTCGACACTCCTGGTGTTTGGTTCTTGCCTTGGGAATGGTCTGCTAAACCATGTAGACGGGTTAGAAATGACCACTGTTCCTCTATATATGTGCTTTAATGTTTACAATTATTTCCTTCAATTTTGGGATTGGGGCGAAATTGTTTTCCTTTAAAAGGGGAAGCAGACATTGGTGATGCTCTTATTTTATTTTGGTGTGTGGTTGGCATGATATTTGGGGTGCGTTTCTCTTGGACCTTGTTTTTTGAATTTGGTATTGATTTTTTGAAGCTGAATTTCAAAAAATATATCTTGGGTTATTTGAAATTGTAGTGTGTTATTTTTGAAATGGAAATAATTTTTAAAATATGTTTTGAATTTTTTAAATGGTTCGGAAAAAGGTATTTTAGGAATTTTTGGAATGATTTGTTTTGAATACATAAGAGATTATTTCGTCTAGTGGTATTCCTATGGGTGCTCGCATGTGCACGTGGAAGAGATTAATGGATAGTTGGTGGATCATGTGGATGGGTGGATGAGTGGCACAAAAATGCATATCTGCGAGGCATCTAGTAATATCCGTGGTGAGTGATAGATTTTAAAAGCTACTTGTTGTTTCCTGAAAATTGGGGTTTTCTTTTTATAGGGTTTTTGGGTTAAAATAGTTTTGAAATTGAAAAATAACTTTGAGTTCAACGTGAAAACAGTTTTTAAAAGATCTTTTATTCTTTGTTGTGCAGTTATTGGTGTTTCAAACTGGTGTTTTTCATTAAGAATGAATCGATGTTTAAATTGGAATTAATGGAATTGTGTCTGAGGGGTGGCTATTAGTTTTGTGATGTGTTCAGGTGTGTGGAAGTTTATTTTGTGTTTATTGTTTGGATACGCCCCTAGAAATGACCCATGGGTTTCAAGAGAGCCTCTCCGTTCTTGGCTAAGACAAGACTCCCAGTGGAGTGGCAGAATTGGGTTTTCCTTGGGTGTGTGAACTATTTCTAGACATCGAGGTCTATTGATTATCTTTGAGTGTTTTAGAAAATTTGAAATTGTGTCTTGTCTTTGGGGGAACTCCAAAGGTTATGTCGGTGTAAGTTGTATAAACTACTCTTGGTGGAGCGACACTAAACCAATAAACAGTAATCGTTCCATTTTGTTGCGAATGGGGATGTCGTTAGCGATCTTA
Organism: Viscum album; assembly: GCA_963277665.1. Classification (NCBI taxonomy): domain Eukaryota; kingdom Viridiplantae; phylum Streptophyta; class Magnoliopsida; order Santalales; family Viscaceae; genus Viscum; species Viscum album. The sequence goes on from OY728120.1 coordinate 763,417,957, forward strand.
ATGACTAGCCTCATTCCACAATTGAACCTATAGTTATGAAGGAGAGGGAATGTAGTGGATCTCATAGGTGGTCGACCTGTCAATAGGTGGATAAGGAGGTGTGTTGACCTTACTGATTAGTTAGATTCATGTTCCCCAGACATAGTGGGGAGTAATCAGTTCAAAACTCGTAATAGTTGTTGTCTTGCTCACACTATGGTAAGTGTATGTCCCTAATCCATTGAGGGGTGTGAACCAAAGGGGCTTGTTCATAGGGTGCTCCATCCATCATTTTGTGTCGCATGTTTCACAGATTTCGCAATCTCTTATCTCCAGTGTGGTCAGTCAGTAACTCTATGTCATTAACATCAATTCTCAGTTGTTATGGTGATGAAGTGGCCACTTAGGGCATGCAGAGAGGTATGCACGTTGATTTTCTAGTGGAGTATGTTCTATTAAAAGGTGGTCATCCTATGACTGCAAGGCGGTAGATGATTTAGACATTGGGGCCCTAACCATTGGCCTCGGGGCGAAGCTTGCGCGCAGTCAAAAACTCATTGGACGTGGGACGGGCTTGGTCCAACTAAAGTTCACAATGTCGGGACGGGGACAACATAAATTTCACATTTGTTATACCATATTTGAAGGCCTTGTATATTTTTTGTGGTAGTAATTTATGGAAGTACCTCTTGTGTCTTAAAGAGGTACGAAGTATCAGTATTCTGGTAAAGCCGGCGGGCTTGTTCTTTGAACATTCTCATGGTTGGTTGTGGATCAAAATTGTACTTGTTTCAGAGATGATTATGTCTTGTGGAATTGACGTGCATCTGTCTAGTTTGCCGCTAGGTTATGGGTTTTCACATTCAAAACCCTCTCATGAAGGGGACTGTTGTCCACTATAGGAATAATTAGTGCAGGTCGACCTGTGCTGGTTGGTTTGGGATGAAGGTTCAGTCCATATTGCTTAATGTAAATTATGAATTCCTGCGCAAGTCTAGTGGTGTTATGAAATAATAAAATGGTGGGAAGACCCTGTGTGGGTCTCACCTATGTCCCCTCTTGTGTTGGTTAAAAATAGGTAACATTGAGGGTCATGCTAGAGTTAGAGGTTTGACTAGGCTTGTGAGTCGTTTTGGATTAGAGAACCAATCAGGGACAAGAATCCTAATATGGCGGGGAGACCACCATAGGGTGAGCAATTGGAAAAACTCTGTTTTCAAAGTGCACTTGGCGGGGAAACCCCTTACTTCTACTCCGCCCATCCTCTACCATACTAATTGGATAGCATGGGTAGTGGGTCGCTGTACGAGTGTTCTTGGAGATCTCGAGTGGCCCCGATGATCCCTATGTTAGGGGTCGGGGTGTTTCATGTTGTAGTTCAGTTGGAGGAGAATTCCCTATTAGTGGTTATTTTTCTTGGTGATTTTGGTTTTTTTTATTTTTGGAAGTCAGGTTTTCAGTTTTTTGAATACTGGGTGTTCGTGTGATTGAGGTTTTGATTAAAGTGACTTCGTAGTATTGCTCAGAATCTTGGCTTGGTCAAGTCGTTTGGGACTTTCTGGGGGCATACCGTGTCTTGGTGAGGAGAATTGTCTCACTCAGAATTACTTAGTAATTTTTTTGTTTTCATTTTATAATTTTTAGTTTGCATTAAATCTTCTTTGTTAAGGTACGGGCCGGACCCGACAAGATTGGTTGTGATTTTCTATTAAAAGAGCGTCTTGGCATCATAATGCTCACTTATGTGCATGGTAAGAATGAATACACGTGGATTTGCCTGATCAACAAGTGGTCTTCCCGATGCATGGGTAATTAATTAATTAGCGAGCTGAATAATAATTTAACCACAAAAATTTAATAAGTAAAATGATAAAATAATTCAAGAGTTGGTTAATAATAATAATAATAATTGGATTATTTATATTATTTTATAATTTTAGTTAATATTTTAATTAGTTAGATTATATTAGATTATTATAATGGTTATGAAATTATCAGCATGTTAATATTAAATGTTATTACTTTTATTATTAACTTTGTTATGATTTTAATTAGGTTATAATTATTTTTAATTTATTGTCATAATTTCTTCATTAAAACCATTTTTTGGAACTAATATTACTACTATTATTGTTAACAATATTAATGTTATTTTAAGTTGAATTTGTAGTTTGTTTTAGTATTATTTTGAATTTATTTTTATTTTATTTTTATTTCCTTTATCTTCTTATTTTTTCTCTTTTCCCTTTATCCTCCATCTCTCTATCTCCCTTGTCCCACAAAACATTCCACCTTATTTTGCAGCTCACCCCCTCCTCCAAACCATAGCAACAACATGCTAACCCTTCCCTCCCCATCTTCACCAGACATCGTCCGCCCTCCTACTCCCTCATTCCATATTACTCTCTTTTGGACCACACGGAAAACCAGCATGTGTCGCCTCGGCATAGCGCCGCAGCCCCCTTCCAAATCCTTCCTCATCTGAGGCAGCCCCCTCGGGTGCGGCGTTGCGTCCTCCAGCACAAACCACCCCTCCCCTTTGCCTCTCCTCGACGAACCGTCTACCACCGGACCAGGCTACTGCCCAACCGGCCTACTCCGATGCAATGAAACCCTCTTCTTCAACACCTATCCCCTTCTAGTTTGGCACCACCGCATAGTCCCCCTAACTCGGAACCATCCTCACCGACATCCAGTAGGTCTTATGCACCCCCCTCCTTAGCTCAATCAAATACTCTACAACCCCTCCATTTTCCACACACCTCTTGTTTGTCCGGTCAGAGTTCTGGCGTCATCATTTTTCCAGCGCGGCTCAACTCTATCACCCCCATAATACTTGGTTGGCCTCCTAAAACCCTTTCTGTATGTGCATCTTACTTCAGACATTTGTTTATTCCCTTTGGTAGAATTTTGTATTAGATCATCATGTAGTTTAAGGTCTATTTGTGGTAATATGTGTCTGATGTCTAGTTTTTAGCATCGAATCTATGTTGTTGTGGTGCGACTAGTGGGAAATTTGAGTTTGCGCACAAAGATGTGATGTTTTTATACATTCCTAGTAGGTGGAACCAGATTTAATTATTTTTTGATTAATTCATTTAGAATATTGATTAATTTATCATATTATTTGATTATTTTGTGTAGTGAGATGTTTCTCTTTTCTGAAGATTGTTTTGCAATTGAATGGTTTGCTGGCTTATTTATTTTATCTATGCACTTTCTGCTGAAAACTCATATCTGTTTGTTAGTGATTTTTTGATCACGCGGTTACCTTATTAAACTGCGTAGTTGGTGCGATGTATGTTTTTGATAAGGCGTCGAGTGAATTTTGTCCTAAAAGATGGTTATTTATGGGTTTATGTGTGATGCCATGATACTTATTTCGAAATGATTCTTAACCTTTTATTTTTGGCTTGTTAAATTTTGTATTTCTTTCAAAGGTGTCTTACACGTGGTGTATGATTTTTCATCTGACTGTTTGGGTGGTGCAGGTCACACTTTAAAATTTTATTTGAGTGTGTGCGGTGTTGGAATGTGTTTTGGATGTTTAAATAGTCACATTTGTGTGTGTAAAACAATGTACCCCCACTTTGAAGGTTTCATTAAATTTTTAAATGGTTTATTAAATTATGTCAATGGTGTGAGACGTGTTTGGATAATGTTTTAGTGGGAATATAATTTCAAATGGTTCTTGTGTGTGAAAATGGTTGTTTTGGTGTGTGTAGTGTCTTGTTTGGTTTTAGTGTATGGTTATGACATGTGACATGAACTCTGAACATCTTTAGCATAAACGGGAAGCCTGGGTACTAGGTGGGTGGAGCAGGACTAGTGTGCCAGTGATACAGAAGTGGAATCAGCCCGGTTTCACTTAGCTGGATTTTACAACCACAACACTAACTAAACATTTAGATGATTTTTGGAGACCACTAGGTTATAGATGTTTTTCCTTACTACTGGCTCATGGATGAGAACGTATATTGTTGTTTTCCTATACCATTGATCACCGAGACACAATGTTCTGGGGTCCTACTTCTCGCTATATTGTGTTCCTATTTTTTTTGCACTCACTGTGGGCACACGGTGTGGTGTTGGGGTTACCAAGAACGTGTGTGGGGGGGTTAATTAATGATATTTTCCTTTTAGAGTAATTTTCACATTAAAATTATTTTCATTAAAATTGTTTAAAAACATATTTATTTTTATTTCGTAAAATTGCAAATGTATTTTTCATTTAATAGTTGTGCTTGGAACCTTTTCTAGGAGGTATCCTTCTCAGATTCTATCTCATAGCCTACATACACCTTTGGGTGTATGTAGATTATGTTTCTTTTTCTTTCCAAGATTAGGAATAAAGCATAGTATTGGTGGTTCGGGTTGTCAGTGGCATCCTCATGTTGGTTTGGTGGCAGTGGCATGGGGTTGTGACTCCTCATGTCACACAGAGGTTTGTGTTGGAGTTTCAGTTTCCCCTTCATGTAGTCTCTTTTGGGTTTTCAGTTCAAGTTGTTAACTTCAAATCTGAACATGCTATAAGGGTCTATTTGGTTGTCTATTTTTAGTTTCAGTATATTCATCTAGTTGTTTGTTTTATATTAATTTATTCCGGTAAATCGTTCCCAAATTTTATTTTGATTCTCGGGAACTTGTGCCAGCCCGTTTGGATCGGGAACACCCTTCGGGCCTTGCCAGAGACTGGGTCAGATGACGACCCATCCTAGTTCATGATAATAAATATAAATTTTTGATTGGTGTAAAATGCCATTTATAACACCCCAATAAATCGATTAATTAATTCATAAATTAATTAATAAAATCTGTTAATTAATTTAACAACTAATTAATAACCTAAAACTCGCATTAAATAATTATACAATTAATTAAGCATTCAATATCTAAATAGTTAAAAATTAATTAACAATTAATTATTCTCAACCCCAGTAAAGTACACTAGATAATTATCTCTACATTTAATTATCCCAATTCATTAACAAAAAACATGATAAAAAATTTACCATCCATTATACTTATCCCCTTACTAATCCAATCAATTAGATTAATATACCAAAACCACTACTTAACGAAATAATTTAATAATTACACATTACATCAAAAGTTAATTTATCACATCATTTACATTAAATTAATTCAAAATTAATTAAAATGATTCAACATGGTAAACATTCTATAATTAATTATACAATTAGTTAACACTATTCAAGATCCTCTTCATCTCATGATTAATTCAAAAATGAAATATTTTTTCTGTGGCATCAACTCATCATATATCAGTACTAATATAATGATATATGGAAAATTCAAACAAAAAGAAAACATGGTATAACACTAAAACTACTTTTTGGTTTGATGTAAGCACACATAGATTGAGGGTATTTATTACAATAACATTATATTACTTATCACACAAATCACATATGACATATAGAATTATAAATCATTAAACCTTCTAAATTCACATTAAGAGGAATTAAATATAAATACTTCACTCCCTAGATTTAATTTCTTATAAAATTGATGATGGAAATTTATTAACGCATTTATAAAAATGAGGACTTCGAAAGGGACCCTACCTCGGGGTGGAACCAATTCAATACTCAGCAGCAAGACATACGCCGACGACCAATCCACAACTGGTATATAGTTTCTCTTGTACATGCATTTATATATATATGTATATATATATATCTTTTTGTGTGTATGTGCTTGTGGGTTGTCTCTAAAACAACATTGATGAACCGAATCAGTTCGAACCGCCTTACCTTCAGCGGTGGTTGAAAAAACGCAGCCCAACAGGTCTTGAGAACCATATTGCATAACCGTAGAATCGAAGAAACATGGAAACCAAATTAAACCCAAACCTTAGGGTTTTAGTTGAGAAATTAAGGCGAGATATGAGTCAAATAGAAGATACGAATAATGAAAAATATGTAGTCTAACTCATGTTGACAAGGGACACAGTACTCATGAAAGCACTAGATGGTTTCAAGGGTATGAAAAAGAGCCGACAAGGGGGGTGTAGCGTGACTCATAGGGGGTGGGGTTCAGGTACGTTTCACTGCTCCTGTTGTGAGCCTTCTCCTTTATTCTTTCTCAATAAACTACTTAACATCCCAATAAAATATAATTTATAATATAATAATAATAACTTTTATTATTCCCATTTAATATTAAATTTCTTCATTAATTAACCTCTATTTATTTGTTCCATATTTAATTTTTAAATCACCCATTAATCTTCCAAGTAAATTCTTATCACTTTAATTTAATTAAATAAATACAATAACTATAATAAAATCCTTATTATTATTATTATTATAAAATCATTATTTTATACGAATTAAATAAAAATACAATTTAAAAACTGGGTAACCACGCAGCGGACCCATGTGGTTTGACAAACTGTGCATATCCTGATTAAACCCAACTTCTTGTTTAAAAGTGTTTTAATATTACCCTTCGTTGATAAATAATATCTCATAATTAACACATTATTTAAATAAATTCATCCACAAAATTTAATTATATAAATTTTCAACATCGTGTTATTTAATTAAATTCTCTAAACAAAATTTAAATTAATAAAAAATCCAACTCATCATTATTTAATTAATTCTATAAAAATGAATTAATTAACTAAAACCTCCACTTCATATAGAATAATAAAGAACTTATTGAACTTGCATTTAATTAAATGAAACACCCAACAACTCATTCAATTATATTCATATCAACATCAAATTAAATAAATGAAACCACCATAATAATAACCATTGTTATTATTATCATCTAATTAATCAGTTCTTTGATATAACCCCCAAAAATCCACAATTCAATTTTTTTAATAAAATTATGTTTCACTCAATTAAATTAAGTGAAACCACTATTTGGAAATAATAAATTAAATTCCCCTTTGGGTGGTATTTAATTAAAAAAACCGAAAACACATTATTATTATTCATCATAATAATAATAAAAATATTAATTAATAATTATTATTATACTCATAAAAATATAATAATAATAATCCCATTATTGTTGTTATTCAACAATAGATAAAACCCAATGGCACTATTAAATAAAAATACTTCGTTATTAATTATGAAACTACTTATTTAATTAAATGCATCTTCATTAAATTAGAATCACCTCTTCTATTTTCTAATAAATGTTACTCCTCATTTAATCAAACATTTCATTGGTATACCCAAATTCCACATTAATTCCACAAAAATGTTACACCCCACTAGTCATGCAACTAAAATATTTTGACATCCAAATAATTTGTGACTCCATGAAAGTAATAATAACATTATTTTTATTAACACATTCTTATATTTAAAAACAAATATCAAATTTAATATTATATATTTAAAATAAATAAAATAGTAAACAGGGTAAACATCATGGGGTGGACCACAATGGTACACTACCCTTGCAGATCCATTAAAGTGGACCTTTCAGGATTCGGTACTCTCGATACATAACTAGACATCCGTAAAAATTATTGGGTTTTACCCCAAGTCCAAAAACAACAAATTTAAGTGTTAAAACAAATTGAATTATGTTCCATAGATCAGTTAAAAAACCAATCTATCGAAACAAGGCAAATTTTTTCTAAACTGTCATTATTTAATCTTGGTTCAAAAACATAGGACTTCAAAAACTAGTCACCAAAAAATCATCGCATCCCTAAGAATGCATTGGGAACTACAACATCTTCTGACTAACCACTGTCAGAAAGTATGTTTTGAACAATGATGTTACGTTTCCAAGTGAGATACATAATACTAACCAAAAAATAAGTCAAACCACGTAACTCTTTATAAACTAATCTGAATCTCACCGAAATAGATATTGCATCTGAGGACATTACATGGACCTCATTATAGAAAAAGTTCTAATCTCGATCGGCCAATAGAAACTGGATTCACATGATTGCCTGGAAGGAAAATATGGTCCCAAAACTCTCACTCACCTATAAACTAGAAACATGCCATTTTAAATGATTCCATAAACAAATGCCTATAAATCAAAGTCCATAGGTGACCTATGATATCATTCCCATGTCTATCCATTGCAAGGATATTAAAAAACTGTACATGTACCCACATGAAGGAAGGCTTAGCGTAGTGAAACCACACATCCCGCATACTAACCAGATAATAACAAGTCAACAAGTGGAACAACATTTATAACATTATTGCATTATAAGACCAATTATATCATAGTGTCTCCCTGATTAGGTCATGAAACAGGATATGCTAGTCTCATTTAGAAGAGATAAATCAGAGAAAACCAAGGTCACTAAAAATATTGGTTGAAATACTATCGGATGACTATGTTTAGAAATATCAGTGTCACATGCCTATGAATTTACTGAAATCAATGTTACACTACCCACCTTAGGGTTCTCTATGATGTAAAAATTAAAGATCACATGCTCACCAGCATGCTATTTTAGAACACCTTAACGCATGCATGTGACGTTCCTCAAACCACGATAACCATTTCAAAAATTGATCATAAAAGATATTACATACAATTATCAGTGTTTCAAAACACTTGAGTTCCAAAAAATTCATCCCCAGTAGTGGGAGAACATACCTTAACACACAAAATATTATAAGGTTAATACCTACCACATAGACTCTTATGAAACATAAGCGTCGAGTCTCTATCATGGTCATGAAAAACTGAAATCACAAGGTTCAAATGACACTTTTTCATTTTAGCCATCATAATTAATTCATTTCAACAATTCAACATTTTAATAAATTTAAACAAACACACAAGCAATTTTTCATAACAAGTCACTTTGTTTTTCAATCAATGCACCAAAGGCAAAATGGACCTGAATTAACAAACAATATTTTTAAACATTTCACATTTAGTGTTATCCAAATATAAACATGAAATTTAGAATCCAAATTCTTTTTACCAAAATGTGACCACCAAAGGTCCCATTTATTCTATTTAGGATCTTCAAAAATAAACCCCATAACAGTTATTTATAATCAAATGCAAGTAGTTTTACATTCATAACCATTTTAAAACATTATATGGTTATATGGTTCAGTCCCATTAATGTTCATCTACCAGTTGAAAAAGAGATCATACACCTTACCATAGACATTTGAATCCCATTTATGTTATCAATTTTTCGTTTAAACGTTTAACGTTATTATCCCTTTTTAATTGATTCAATACATGGGTTACCGTTTTTCGCAGTTATAAGGTACCCAAAAACCCTACGACTGAAAAACTTATTCTGTCATAATTGAATGAAAAAATTATCTAAATAAACCAATCGTTTATCAGTAAGCTAATATTCCACTACGTGTAGGTAACTCATAACAACATTATGAAATCACTAAAACATTCAATAACACATAAGCATAGAACATAATCATTTCATATTATCTCCCAAGCTTGATAATTATATGACCAAAACATTATTTCTAAAAATTCATTGTAACTAAGTGAAAGACATTACATCTATTCTTGGAACACAATCAATATAAGTAAGCATCCTAAAAATGAAACTACATGACATGTAATATATGCATGTCTTGTTAATCCAAAAGTGCCTAATATGATGCATGTAATGAAAATTCATTCCCATATAAGGCCAAGGTAAATTTTTATAAATTTTCATTATCAATTAGAAGTAGAAAATACATCAGTCAATCAATGTTAAATAATATCAAATGTAAAATCAAAAAGCCTAAACCTCAATTCCCATCACTACGAACATGGTAATTTCCCATACATGGGTTGATCTATCCCAAGCATAGATATTAGTGGAAGTACCAAACTATTCCTAGTCTCTTGTCTGCAAACCCAAAATAGAATGTAAAAAAGGAAAATAACCCTCTTATACCACTTTTTAACATCCCGACCGTGCTCACTCCCGAACGGGTGGCTTGACCATTCTCCAAATGACCTCTATTGTATGAGGAGACGTGCTGGAGGACATGTGGGGAGTAGTGTGCCCACCGGTTCAGGGGTAACCAGGGTTGGAATGTTACAAAGAAAAACACCATTATGTGCTCCAACACGGATAATAATATTCCAGAGATTGGTTTAAAAAACAACCCACTCATACAAAAAAAATCAAAAACCTTCATAATTTAAACCTAGTCAAAACACACGAGACATTAAGTTCATCCCCATGGGATCTGAAAAGTTCCTGGGAATCAAGGAATCACTCTTGGTAATGATTATTCTCATAAAGAATAAATAAATATTTAGTGTAATGAAAATAAAATTAAGGAATGACATGCCCATACATCATATGACAGCACTAGAGTAAAAATGAACACTATAAAAAAATTATATCAAAAATATGGAAGTAACAAATAAAGATATTCCCAAATAGACACCTCTACCACTAACCCTCTATCTTACAACATAATGATTTTATCTAATGTATTTTCTTCATCTACTAGAATATATTTTTACACTTCATTCAAATAAATAAATATAATTATTTCTTAGCAAAGGTAAATCACCTAAATGGACACACAATATTCATTATATGAATAGTAATATAAGGTCATTATAAACTCATGTAAAATACAAATTTTTCTAGTAGAATTAAAATAAATTTTAACATCCCCTAAATTCATTCTCAAATATAATTCCAATGGGATACCATAAACCAAAAACATAAAATTGATTGGGATATAGGTGTGAGAATAAAAATCAAATGTGTGTATTCAAAAATATAAATGATTCTATATGACATACATTTAATTTAAAAACCAATTCATGATAGTTTAAAATATAAATAAATCAAACAATAATATGTTACCACTAAAAATTTTTAATATGAAAGCATATCAACTAAATCATCTCTTTATCTGATCTCAATATATTTTTCCATGAAAAAGTGTGATTTTATAATACAAAATTTATAAGAATGATCAGGATGATATGGTATCTAAAATAGTGAAATGATAATAGTAATGATCAATTAATCAGGTGCTACAAATCCAAATAATGTAAAACATCACTTTTATTATTTTATAAAGTTAGAGAAAACTAATCAAAATAGAATTTAAAATTAATAATATACAAGAAAGAGTTATAAGGCAGAAATAACCATGGTAAATCACTATGTAGATAGGTTAGTTTGTGTTTTATGATCCTTGTACCCTCTGTGAAAACCAAGGAAAATAACTATCCTAATTCAATATTCACTAGAGAAGATAAATCCAAAGTTATTGTTGTATGCATAGTATCATCATGTTTTTTATTTAGTTATGTGGAGAAATCCTTCTAGTGTGACTGGGAAGAGGCCCTATTGGCTTTCATAACATTCTATTTTATAGTCAACATACCTAGGTTCTAAGTATTACCAAGTCTAATCCTCATCTATGATGTACAAAATGATGGTGGAGTAGAATATCCAAATCCAAACCACACAAAATTTAAAATAAATCATACAGAAAAAACTCACCACCCAACACCCCAAATGATGATCCCATTTCAATAAAATCAAGTCAACATGACAAAAATTTCATATTTTATTTCAGAAACAAATATAAAAATATGTAAACCCATTAATGTGTGTTTCTATTATCTAATTATTTTAAAATGAAAATTGGGGTTTATAATTTTAGAAATAAACATTGATCATTTTAGAAACAACATTTCAAACAATATATTTTCAATTCTAAACAAAAATTCCATCATTGGAACATATACCTCATTATATATATATACACATTTACCCAATGCACATAATCCTTCCTAATATGTGGATATGTAAATAAAGTCACATATATATATTAATATATTTTTATGTGTCTAAGCCATATTTAAACTAAGGAATGAGAACTATAATCCACTTTGGACGTCTATTGGTTTTAAAAAGTACATTAAAACAATATGTATAACCTATAAGAAATAAGAAAACATTTTTATTCTTTTAAAATAATAGAATTTATACTTACTAGATATCCAAACAATAACCCAATGTTCATGGTATTTTAAACAATTCTGAAAACATAATTTTTTGGACTATCGTAGAGAAAAAAAATTGTGACAACATGTAAAACCAAATATAAATTATTTTTAAGGATCGAAACAAGTTTATATAATTTATATACATCATAATATAATTAAAACAAACATTTAAACACTCAGAAATTTATATTTTCCAATTTAATGGCTCTGATAATTGGTAACCAATCAAAGATGATGTCGACATCACCCACAAAAGCACATGTCTACCTTATGGAGGTCTGTGTCGTACTAGAAATATATGAGAAATGAATATTCATAGAATATATAATTAAAATTTTTATACAGAATAAAAATTGAATAATAATTACTAAATACAGATTGAAAATTATGTTTCTTCAATGGAAGGGGAAATAATGGCCCTTAATTGATCCCCATGACCCGAATGAACAAAAAATAGTCTAAAAATAACCCACCAAATGTGGTAATAGTTTGAAAATTTCATGGCCACCTAATGTTTGGAGGTATAAATAGTAAAATAAAAAAACCAATATGAGATCATTATAGAAAAAATGACCTCTTTAGAAGATCCCACAATTAATTGGATGGGAAGTCAATTCAAAATTAGTTGGAGGAGAGAATCATATCAGGAAATCAGGAACCTCCTATAGGAATTGAAAAATAAGAATATTAAATACTAGGGGTGAAATAATATCATTTTTGGGGTTTTAATTAATTGAGGATAACTGGGGATTTAAAAAATACCATGGGGACACTCTGCACAGTTTCACCACATGGTAGGACAACCAATGTTTTCTGTGATAACCTCACCATGATTCCTTGGATACCCTGTATGGGCATCGTTCTTGGTCATCGAAACCATGTGCTGACTATTTGGTCATCTATATAAAACATATAGACACACTCACTTACACATTGTTTATATTAAACATTCACCATCATTCACCTAGTAATGAAATTATAAATTTCAAAATTTAGAACCTAGTTATGCCCAAATTTTATAAAAACTAAGTAAATTATATTCTTAAATATAATTAGTAATTATAGTTTGATGGAAGATATGTATTCTTTTATTATATTTTTAAAGGATTCCAAAAATATTAATCCTCTTGAATTTATATTCCTTTTAAATTTGTAAAAAATAAGATCAATGGGTAACATAGAAATGGTTGTATTTCATAAATATAAAAAAAATTATTTTCATGTGGTGTAGTCCATACTATATTTTTTTTCTTATAAATTGAAATAAAAATAATATTTTATCATTGGTATCCTATATTGAACATGTATATTACACCATATATACACACACAATTTTGTTCGATGTTCTTATGTATTCTATTGATGCACAAGTTTTCTAGGATGTTTATAGAATGTACAATTTTATTAATCATTGGATGTCTATGATTATTGAGGTGTCTGTGGGGTAGATGGTGATATTTTTATTGTTTCAATGGGTTGGTGTTTCATATTCGACACTTTATGAATAATACATGTCTAAACCTTTATATTACTCGATTTCACTTTTATATTTGTACCAATCATGTATCTTATTTATAATTTTTTTTACTGGATGGAGTTTTGGGAATTTATATGGTGGATTATTTCTTATATTAAAGTTTTTAAAAATAATTATTTTTTATGTGTAACCATCCAAAATATTTAATGTTAATGTTCGAAATATAGTTGGAATTTAATTTTATGTTATAATTTTACCTAGAATGTACATTCTATAGGTAGTTTCTCTTAATACTAAACACTATATGTCATCTTGTGATGATTAAGAATAGCAATTGGGTTTTTTGTGGGATGGATTTGAATCTAATATCATTGATAAAGAATGTTATTTAATGACAAAAATGGTGATAACCCTATATGTTGGTAATATAAGTGGGAATTTTGGTATTATTTTATGATTAATAATGTATCCTTGTAAGGGGATGGCTAATAGTTTTATTTATGGAATTTTGGATATGTTAATCCTTTCTTCTGATCTTTTTCATATTTAATTCCTTCTTCATGATCTATTTCAAATAATGAAGGTTGGAAATTTAAATCCATAATCCTGAAGTGTTTTCTATTGATGAGTTTTTTTGTATTAAGGCCACCTCAATATTAGATTCATATATAAGATGATGGATATATAACACATCTTCTTGATATTTTCCCAATATAAGATGTTTTTCAAGGAACACATTCTGTGATATCCTCTTCCTATGATAAAATATATATTTTTATACTTAATATGAGATTTTTCATCACATTGGAACTAGGTGAATTATGTATGATTGATATTTTCATGGAAGTGTTAGAATATAATGAAAAATAAGGATAGCATCATGCTTTAATTTTATATTTTATAACTAACACAAGTATTGAAATGTATTATTGGGTTATACTAAGTTACTTTTTGTATTATCCTAACAAATTTAATTTTATCACTATTCAAATACTCATAGGATTGAATGAAAATGTCATATTCATGGATCTATTTGAGGGAAATGGCCTTATATTAGCTGTATTAGTAGAACGATCATTTAATGGAGATGAAGGTAGTACTAATACAAAATCCGAGATTATGTTTTGATAGAAACAATAATAATTTTTTATATTATATCCCATATATATTAGAATCATTTCTATCCATATCAACTTTTTGATAATTTATTTATAGAGATCATTTGATTTCATCTTACCGGTACATGTGATGTTATTATTGTATTGGAATACAACTATATTTTCATTATTTCCTATTTTTGAAATAATTTCATTCTAATTTATCATATTTATTAAACATCATACAAATTTAGTGGTATTTAAATCATATGGAATAATTCAAAAACATTATTTTGTAAGATATTACAAAAAAATAGGTAAGAAATAGGCCATGGTGAAATTTTGACCACATCTAGAAATCTGGAATGGGGAATTATAAAACTTTTATCATACAAATTTTAATCTAAGATTATTTTTATGTGTAGTGGTATATTAGTGATAGAATAGTAGAATCATTATGATGGATTCATAGATTTTTTCAAATCATAAATTGTATAGTAGATACTATAGTTTTTAATTCATTGGGATTATATTTATTGGTTTTGTTGTAATGGTTTTATATATAATTTTATGGTTTATTGATTTATATATTTTCCAGTAAGGTGAGTAATTGTGATTTATTGACATTTTCATTCTTATATATTTTGATTTCTTATATATATCATTATTTATTTTTTGATGATATTTATTTTAATTATTTAATTGAAAACAATAATAAATTTATATTTTCATTAATTAAATTTTTTTCTTTTATAAATAATTTAAACATAGATATTATACATGAATTTATATTTAATGAAACTCAGATATATTCATGCATACATATGATATAGAAATAGAAATTTCACATTTTACAAGTTATGTCTCTGTAGTTTCTCTTATGATGTAACCATAAAAAGTGTATCATAGAGTGATATAGTTTTTTTGGGATGTTATCTTATAGTATGGGTAATGATTTAATTTCATTGTATACATGATCATTCACATGTTTTTTCAATATTTAAGAAACATTGAAGTGTTATAAATCATTATTATGTAATTTTATAGAATGATTCTCTTATGATGTACCATATAACCACATAATTATAGGTGGGAGGATGTTTTGAGAGTATATAATACTCTTTTTATACATCCATTTTAACATAAAATATAAGATAATCATGATATCATCTTTTTTCTAGTAAATATGTCCACTGATTCACTTTAGGAAGGAGTATTTTTTTGTTATAGTTAGAGGTAGAGGTGACGTTATGGTGGATTCCATGATAATGGACATTACATAGTAATTTTAGATGAAATATTATATAGAATTATAATACAATATAGAACCCGAAAATATTTATGAGTAGATTGATATGATCTAGATAATATTTAATAAATTTGAGAAATTTAATGCTTAAAGGGAGAGGCTTTATAACTTCATGCTTTTAGGTACCTTTTAGAAGATAGTGGGGAGTGAATTTATGGGTGAGGAAACACAAGATATTTACATTTATTTCCATAAAATAATTCTTATGTTTTTATATCCCCTCAGAGGCACTAAATATAGATTTTTAATACAAATTTTTCGATATCTATCAATGAGAACTGTTAATTATAGATTTTGATACCCAATTCTCGGAGATAATTTGGTTTTTTCTAATTTTTCCTGATAATATGGTCCAAAATCATGAATATGTGAAATTCACCTATACCTCGACATAACACAACATATAAGTATTTATAAAATTACTTTATATTATAATGAATTCCTTATGGATATCATAACATAGATGATCTATATAGAGTTTGGTGTAGTTTTTTCCCCTCTCACATGTTCTTTGTGTGGTATACCATTTAGTAGAGAATGTGGTGGCACTTCCAGTATATCTAATAGTATAATTAATATAATTTCACAGGATGAATGATATAATCAATAAAAGGTATTGGTGTATTTATTCCTCGAATTAGATGGAGTTCTGTATTATACTAACAATATGGAATGTGTTTTCTGTTATATACCATCTTTCATAACTCATTAAGGGATTTCCTAACTTGTGGTAGGATAGGGAACATATGGTTTTATATCAAGATGATATTGTAATAGGGAACATGTATGGGGTTTTGAAAAACCCAGGATTATTGATTGTAGATAATTGATCCAATGAATATAAATAATATATACTTTTATATTATGTTAATAAATTAAGGGCATTGAGGTCCTTTGGGGAAACAATAACTTATTTCTTCAAGGATAGTTCGTTCGACCAATAATGTATAATGTTTAAATGTTTACATATACATTTCTTATTGGGTTTTTTAACTTTATTGGATTCTATGTGATGGTATAAATAGTATATACTACAATTAGATGTATAATTCTAGACTCTTCTTCGTTATTTGATGCTCTATTTAAAATAGGAGATACTCACTCATTTATATCTCAATTTATGTGGTATTTTTTAAGGATAATGTTTTATTATTCTTCTGAAATTATTACTCTAGATACAATAGTAAATAATAGATGGAATCATAACATAAGGGTACCTGGGTTCCCCATAGTTATAGAGGCTATGGTCACCTATACGATTTCATCATATATATTAACACCTCAGAAATTATTATTGGGATAGAATATAAAACAAACTTATTTACTATCAATGAATGACAAATAAGGTGAGTATCATTTATATATATTGTATGAGATGATGATACATTGATATGGGAAGGGGAATTCAAGGATTTTATAGTTGGACCTTATCATATGATTTTGGTTGTCATTACCCTATAGATGGATATAATTGCCTTATTTTTCATAAAGGGGATTGTTCTAAATAGATTTACTCTAGTTGTGAAATATTATTATGATATATTCCAACATTAATTATTTTTTCATTTCCACATATATGTAATAGATTGATTTAATTTTTTTTATTATTCTAGTTAATACACCATTATCAATACCTGTTAATCGTATAAAATATTCCATGTTGAGGGAGTTTAGGTAAACTTTTATGTTATATAATTTAATGTTTTTATAAATCTGAGTACCTATTGTTGGGTTTATATATTTTTACATAAGTAATGAAGATGATTTTTTATTTTTTTCTAGACTATAAGATCATAATTAGGGTTTCTATAAAGAATTTTTTTTCATTTATAGTGATAAATAATCTATTATATTAGTTAAGGGGATCCTGATTATTCACCAATACTGATTTGTAACAGATATATCAAAAGATGTTATCATGATAAAGGATTGACTGAGGATTAAATTTTAAAGTAAGAGTAGCCTACCTTATTTTTTTGTGATAACATTCAATATTATAATGAGTTATTTATTTACAAGGAGCATATAAATAATATATTAAATCATTACATTGAATCATTCATTATATTTTTTTTGATAACTTGTTATATTCTAGAAAATATTATTTCCAGGGAAAACATTTATGAACAATATTTATCATTATATGAGTACATCACCTCTATTCTAGGTCTGAAATTTCTATTTCATGGTTTTAGTGGTGAACTATTTTGATCATTCTAAATCTAAGATATGAATTTTTCTTGATACGAAGAAGGCATAGGTAGTGACATATTGGGATTCACCAAATAATGTGTTAGATATAAGAAGATGCCTATGATTGGCTAGGTAAACAAAATGATTCATTCAAGATTTGTAAATGTTCGTAGATCAAATGGCCTAACTGTATTAGAAGAGGTGAATTCATTAAAGACTTATCAGTGAAGTGCCCTATATCTTGATTTGAAATGGTGTCTTAAAACGTATTTTCTTATTGTTATATCTAACCTGATCAAGTTATAGACAATATATTATAATTTATATGTAGTATTATTAGTATCTAGAGTGATACATAAGGTGAAGGTGATCACATATATGCTCATTATCAAGACCCCCCTGATTAGAACAACCAAAAATCTGATTTAATTCAAGGTATATTCTTTTAGGATTTCATGTATCAGTTCCACATTCACTTCAATGAGAGATGATTGTTCTATAATAACTATAATAACCTATGATATTTCTCCTCAAAATATGATAAAAAATTATTATAAATATGTTGGGTTGAGTTTCTCTAATCATTGTATATTGATATTAATTATTACACTATCAAGGGGTAGTTCAATGAATGTTACCACAGCTAGATTACTAGTATAAGGGCCCGACCTTAAACATTAAATAATATTGAATTAAATAAGTAATTCACATTGAGGATATTTTTAGGTTTAGAATTTTAGAGAATTAGGAAATAACTATTACATCTCAAATGATTACAAGGTAGACATATCTACAAAGCTTCCATTTTTTCATAAAATAAAAACTCTTAAAAAAAGTGTCATGTCTAGTTCCATGTTTTAGATATCATGACTTTTCCTTGATCCCATCATTGACTTTATACAACTTTAAGTCCTGTGAAAACATTTCAAAACATGGGATGAGCATGACAAGCTCATTAAGGGTTATAAAACAAAGAATGAAAACATTTTTTCATAAATACATACAAAACATGACCTATTTTACTTACCTCATGAAATCATAAGATTTATGAAAGACACATATAAATCATTAATCATAAAGGTAATATGTGGCATCTATATCATACTTACATTGTAACTATCACAACTACATAGGGAGTTAATTTGAATACCCATCACAGTATATTCCCTAAATCTCTTAGGATAAACATTCACGTTTACCTCCGTCACGTAACCCAATGCATTGGAAAGATATATCGGGCCCACCCGCCTTAGGTTTATCACAGAACCACCCGTATATGTAAAAAATGCCCAAGAACAATATCATCATCATAACACATAACATAAGCAAAAAGAAAGATAACATTTCCACATTGCAATAATAAAATATCATTTCAAGGTATTGAAATAATAAATCCATTCTAAAAATCATTATCAATACCAAAATACGTAAAAAGAGTATATGGTATTTATTTTTCTTTTTAAAAAAAACATTCCGGCTTGTTAAGGAAGCCAAAGATCAAATAATACTCACAGCGGTGGAAAGGTCGTTGTCACCGCTTACGTTAAAAAAATTCCTTCTTGTCATTTAGTAAAACTCTTCATATAAAAAGATTACTTTGAATTAAATGAAATGTCAAAGGGGTTTATACACCGTATAAAATAAAGACGTGTATGAAACTAAAAATGCCTGAATGAAAGGAGATTGAGACGAAGTCCCTTACCTCGCGTCCGACTTGACTTGATCGTTATTTAATCTCTTGAATAATAAACTAATATTAATTTCTACTTGATTGAGAACCCTTTTCATGTTTATTTTTTCTTTTATATCACTTATTACCATGTTATAAACATTATGAAATCATATAAGTTAATAACGTTTATTTTGTCGATATTTGGTACTTGAGTAAAAATGGACAACTTATATTTAGAAGTTGTCCATGTGGTCAATGGTTCATTATATACAGAATGATATTCACGATTTGGATATCATATATATCATATATATCAAGTATATACATGTTTTTATAATATTACAAAACATTTAGAGGTAAGAAATGAAATACACCGTTCTTGGAGACGGTAAGCCGTACGTACGCATAACGCAACTTTCATTTCTATTTCTTATTTTAATGGAAATAAAACATAATGATACATAGTTATATTATAATTCTAGTATAATTTCATATATAATATCATTAACTCCATCCTTTATAAATCCCACATAAGGCATTAACGAATCAAATAAATTTGAGGGGGCGATAGTCCGCACTTCCTCAAATGAGATTATCGTATTAACCCACTATGGAAACCATAAAATCATGATATAAATGGGAAGTAAAGAAGCATAAGGAAATAATAAACATACTATATATCATATATAAATACAGTTCCATCATAATGGACACTATGAGAGGTGTTAAGATGTAATTGAACAATCATCATTTCGTGAGGCGTTAGTTTTCCATCCACAGAAACATTATGTTCTTCATCCATTAGATGGAGGTGTGTGTAAGTTTATTTTGAATCCTTATTATAAAAAAATCTTAGTATATTTAGGATACTGGTGTTGTTACAAAAGAACGAAATAAAAAGAGTTTAGGGGTTGGAGAAGTAAAATAAAAGAAAACAATTTAAGAGAAACCATTACCATTAATTTGGGTAACTCCCCTTGGTTTGAACCGAATGACTACATAAAGTGCATTAATATTAAGGTAAGGATCTAAGAGGAGGAGAGGGATGTTCATAGTTTAATTGGGCAGAGTTTGGACGAGCCAAATGGCTTCAGAGGTGTGAGGAATTGGTTAGATGTTGTCTCCTTTTATATGGGGGAGGAGGGGCTCTTTAGGAAAGTGTGAAACTATTATTTTATTATATAATGATATTTGGAATCTAATTGCCCAAAAATAATTATAATAGAAGATAAGATGAGTCAAGGTTGATATAAAATCATCCAATCATAATTTTACATGTTTTGGATAATGTTTCAATCATTACAATCTTATTTATTTAAATAATTTATTAATAAGGTAAATACTGCATCATTATTGTGTCATAAATAATTTAATTTATATGATGTGTAAAAATTATAAAACCAATACCATGATATTGGAAATCATTTTAGGTTTCAAAATAATATTTATAGTCGAAAATAGGACTTACATAACACCATATAAAAATTAATTACTAAAAGATTTTTGTTTATGTCATTTTGGCCTTTACTTTAAATTAATTAATCTAAATTTTCATTATCACTTCCAAGTGGATAAAATGGGTCCCACTATAGACCTAAAGATGACCATGGTTTTTAATGACTCAAAAAACATGGTTAGTACAAGTTTTAATGTAATTCTGAATTATTATAATATTATTTTAACCTTGAATTACTTTATTTACCTTTAACCACGGTAAAAAAAAGTCAAAAGATACTGTTCAAAAAAAATTATTTTCATCTTAATGAACCACATTTGATTTCTTGATAACAACCATGTTTGTTGGATTTTTGAAATTCAATTCACAAGAGTGGTAAAATTTCATTTAAATGAAAAGGTCAGTTTTTAACTACCACTAAGTGGTGTCACTATTCATCTAAAATTAATGTTTTTTCAGAAAAATACCAAAAATTCAGCCTAAGAATTATTTGATATTCTGATTTCAAAATTGATGTCTATTTTTACAAATTAAAAACATATAAGTGGCATTAATTAATTTAAAAATTAATTCCAGTTGTTAAAATAAATAGCGTGTTTTTAAGAAACAATAACTATCAAAAGATTGATACTTGTTTATGTCCTATTTCAAAGTGAAATTACATCCAATTACCAAAATTGTATCAAATGGTGACAATATATTTTAATTTCAACTTAAAAAAATTAAAAATATAATCTAACCATATAAATAAATTAGATTAAAATGCACTTTTGAATTAAAATACAATATTTTTCACTATTCATTAAAAATGAACTTTATCAGAAAAATTCCAAAAAAATCCCAAAGTAAAACTTGATGTCTCCATTCTAAAGAAGGATTATATTTGGTCAATTTGAACATATAAAGATGACCAAAACTTGATTTAATGAGGTTTCTCCATTAAAAGGCGTTAAATCGGCCTTTTAATGTAAAGTATGCTTAAAATTAGATTCATTCACATTTTAAGCCTCTAACTTTTATTGGATAAAAGTAAATACATCTAACAATCATGTATAATAATATTGTAGTTAGTTTTGTCCATTCCCTCCACTACAATGGCTAGGAGTTAACTACCATTTGAAATAATAATATTATATTATTAGTGAGCAACATAAGATTCCAAAGAAACACGTTGTGGCGTATCGAGTATGCTATCGAACAGAGAAATCCATTTAAAGTTAAATTAATATTTAATTCAACAATACTAATAAATATGAAATTTTTCTTATTCTTCATTTAATTGGGATGTTACATCCTTCCCCCTTTTGAAAATTTCTCCCTCACAATTTTTATTCACTTATCAAAATAAGTGGGGGTATTTATCCAAAATAGCATTTTAAGATTCCCAGGTTTCCTCTTCAACCATATGGTTTTTTCACAAAACCTTTACATGATGAATTACATTATTTCGCAACACTATCTCTCTACGGTCAAGAATCTGAACTGGTTTTTCTTTATAAGAGAGATTCTCTTCTAACTAAACTACCTCTGGGATTAACACATGAGTTGGATCTGACATATACTTTCTCAACATCGAAACATGAAAAACATTGTGTACCTGGGATAAAATTGGAGGTAAATCCACTTTATACACAACTTTTCCAACTTTCTCCAGAATTTCATAAAGTCCAATGATCCTTGGACTCAACGTTCCCTTCTTACCAAAACACATCACACTTTTCCATAGAGAAACATTGAGAAATACATAATGACCTAAATAAAGGAAAGATCCTTCCTCGAGTTATCTACATAGATTTTCTGTCTGCTCTAAGCTGTTCTCACGTGCTTCTGAATCAATTGAACTTTCTCTTCCATCCCTTTTACCAATTTTGGTCCCATCGGCTTCCTTTCACCTACTTTATCGCAAAAAGTTGGAGATCGACAACGTTTTCCATATAATGCCTCAAATGAAGAAATCTGTATACTAGAATGAAAACTGTTATAATATGAAAATTCAACCGAAGAAATATGTTGGTCCCAACTTCCATAATAATCCATCGAGAAATGACGTAACATATCCTACAATGTTTGAATTGTTCGTTCTGATTTCCCATTTTATTGAGGATTAAAGGATGTACTAAAATTTAATTCAGTACCCAATGAATTCTAAAGTCCTTTCCAAAAGATAGAAGTAAACCTGGGATCACAATCAGATATAATGGAGAGGGGAACCCCATGCAACCTGACTATATCTTGAACATACAATCAAGAAAGTTGATCTAAAGTCAGAGTATCTCGAATAGGAAGGAAATGAGAATATTTAGTCAATCGATCAACTATAACCCAGATTTCATCATTACCTTGAGATGTCTTTGGTAATCCCACAATGAAGTCCATTGATATATTTTCCCATGTACACTCTAGCACCGGTAGAGGCTGATGCATTCTTTTCGGTAACGGTCACTATGCTTTAACCTGCTAACAATTCAAACACTTCAATGTAAAATCACCAATATCTCTTTTCATTCCATCCCACCAGTAATAATCCCGAAGATCTCTATACATCTTAGTACTACCAGGAAGAACTGAAAACAGAGAACTATGAGCTTCACATAACAACTCATTCCTAAACTGTGAATCACAAGGTACACATAATCTCTTCCCAAATCTCAAAAACACAATCATTATCAATGTTATATTTAGGAAACTTACCCTTCTGAACCAACTCTACCTTTTTCTGCAACTCACTTTCTTCTTTCTGCGCTTTCTTAATTCTGTCTGATAGAGATGATTTCACTAACACCTGAAACAAAATAGAATAATTTCTGACAACAACAACTTCTATGCCCATGTTCATCAAATCAAAAACCAAAGGATCTCGTTCCAAACGTAGCATGGCTAATGAGACATTACTTTTTTGACTCAAAGCATCGGCCACTTTATTTTCCTTTCTCGGATGGTATTGGATTGTGAAATCATAATCCTTGATTAATTTCATCCATCTCCTCTGTCTCATGTTCAATTCATTCTGACTGAATATATACTTCAAACTATTGTGATTAGTATATATTTCACACATCACTCCATAGAAATGATGCCTCCAAATTTTTAAAGCAAAAACAACTACAGCTAATTCCAAATCATGTGTAGGGTAATTTAACTCATGTGGTTTCAACTGACGTGAAGCATAAGAAATTACCTGATCATTTTTTATTAGGAAAAAACAAACTCCTTTCAACGAAGCGTCACTGTAGAAAACAAACTCACCATTTCTAGAAGAAAGTTCCAAAACCGGATCATTCACCAATCTTCTTTTCAATTCCTGAAAACAATCATCACATTCTTTTTTCCAGATGAACATAACACCTTTTCTAGTTAACATAGTCATTGGACTAGATAACCGTGCAAAATTTTCAACAAACCTCTGGTAATATCCAGCCAAACCAAGAAAACTACAAATCTTGGTTATATTTGTGGGTCTTGGCCATTCTTCAACATCTTTCATTTTAGCAGGATCAACAGTTATGCCATTTTTTGAAACAATGTGACCAATGAAATAAATTAGTTGTAACCAAAACTCACACTTGCTGAATTTCCCAAATAGTTTATTTTCTTTTAATTCTTTCAAGACAACCTGTATATGACTTTCATATTCCTCCTCACTTTTGGAATAAACCAAAATATCATCAATGAAAACAACCACAAACTTATTCAAAAACTCACGGAAAATTATATTCATATGATCCATGAACATAGTAGGTTCATTGGTTAACCCAAAAGGCATAAATAAAAATTCATAATGGCCATATCTAGAACGAAACGCGATATTTGGAATGTCTGCTTCCTTTACATTCAACTGATGGTACCCCGACCTCAAGTCAATCATCGAAAAATACTGAGCTCCCTGGAGCTGATCAAAAAAATCATCGATATGAGGCAAATGATACTTATTCTTAACAGTGATGTTATTCAATTCTCTATAATCAATGAAAAGTCTCATTGAACCATATTTTTTTTGTTAAAAAACAAGACAGGAGCACCCCATGGTGACCTGCTTGGTCGAATGAAACCTTTATCTAATAACTCCTGCAATTACTTCTTTAACTCTAAATGTTCAATTTCAGCCATTCGATAAGGGGGTTTTGAAATTGGCTTGGCATCAAGAACTAATTCAGCAGTAAATTCAACTTCCTGATCAGGTATAATACCAGGCAACTCATTAGGAAAAACACCAAGGTACTCGTTTACCACTGGCAAATCATTAATCTGAACAGTTCCTTTGTTTTCAACAATATGTGCATGGTAACATTCATTTCCATATTTTACTAGTTTCTCAGCTTCCTGATATGTTATCAATAGAAAGAGTTCATTTTTATATACAAACAGAAAATTATTCGGAAAAGAAACCTCTTTAGCTCTGCAATAAATCTTAGCATGATAAACAAAAAGCCAATCCATTCCAAAAATAACATCAAACTCTACTAGAGGAAAAACAATAAGGTTTGCAGGTAGATTCTTTCTGCACACAAAGGACAGGAATGTTATTATGTTTTCTTTTTGTCTCAACATTTCCTCCAAGTGTTTTTACCATAAGTTCTATATTCATATCTTGAGCTAGAATTTCCAATTTACTAGAATCCTTCTCAGAAATGAAAGAGTGTGTAGACCCAGAATCAGACAACACATTAGCATAATCTGAACAAACAAACAGTGTACCTGATACACCATAATTTGATGCCCCAACATCTGCTGACGTAGTTGCAAAGGATTTCTCCACCCCTTTCTACTTGTAGTCTGGCTGGTTTTCATTTTGTTTAGTTCTTTTTTGGACACTAATTTGCATAATGACCCATTTCATTGCACATAAAACATTTTACTAACTGTAAATCCGATTTTATCTCACCATTACACTGATCTTTTTAAGTGCAATTAGGTGCCTTATGTCCCATTTTATCACATCGGTATCACTTACTAGAATTAAAAAGACATTCCCCACCATGATTTTTACCACAATTTTCACAAACGGTAAACTTATGTTTCTTACCATCATACATTTTTGAAGAGTTCTTTCCTTTCGCTAGCCTCCTCGACCTCTTATTCTGTTGTTTTTCAAAAAGTACCTGATCTTCGGAAAAATCCATTTCCAACTTATCCGCACAATGAACAAGTTTTTCATAACTTTTGAACTCACGAGAAGATAAATCCCTTTGATACATTTTATTTAATCCTCAGTAAAAATGGTTGATTTTACTATCAAGATCTCGTATGAAATTTGGAGCATACCTTGCCAGTCGAGTGAATTTTTCTTCATAAGCAGCCACTGAGTCATTCTCCTACCTCAATTCTAGGAATTTTTTTTCTATCCAAAGACGAACCACCTTAGGAAAATATTTCTCAAGAAACATGCCTTTGAATTAATCCAAATAAAGAGCATCAATCTACTCACTATCCCTGATATTTTTCACCATCGACCACCACTGATCATCTTCACCTTCAAAACAGTAAATAGAAAGACTAACCTTTTGATGTTATGAACAACCCATGACATCAAAAATCATCACCAATGCTTTAATCCACCATTCAGCTAGCACAGGGTTAGATGATCCTCTGAATGATGGGGGATGTTGCCTCATAAAATTCCCCACTACTGACATGTTCCTCTCTGGTTGATCTGGAAGATCTCGTACATGGATACCACCACTATTTATAGCCTGAGTCAACTGTTCCATCACTTCAACAAACTGTTCAGTTCCTATTATGACCATCTCAGGTTGCTGATTTGGAAGTTTGTCTTCCTCCTGATGTCGTCCCAATATAGCTACGTTGTTTCTTTTGTGGAAAACCATTCTAAACATATAAATATCTTAGGCGAAGCTACATGGTAATCTATAAATGCTATATGATATCAATATTAACATAAATTACGTAATGGTTATTAATTTAACAATACCCTAACTCCTAAAGTAATCTAAACTGACCTATGATACCAACTATAAGGACTCAGCCTTAAACATTAAATAATATTGAATTAAATGAATAATTCACATTGATGATCTTTTCAGGTTTAGAGTTTTAATGAATTAGGACATACCTATTACATCTCCAAAATATTACATGGTAGACAAATCTAAATAGTTTAAATTTTTTACGTAAAATAAAAACTCTTAAAAGAAAGGGTCATGTCTAGTTCCATGTTTTAGATAACATGACTTTTCCTTGATCCCATCCTTGACCTTGTTCATCTTTAAGTCCTGTAAAAACATTTCAAAACATGGGATGAGCATAAAAAGCTCAGAAAGGGTTATAAAACAAAGAATGAAAACATTTGTTCATAAATACATACAAAACATGAACTCTTTTACTTACCTCATGAAATCATAAGATTTATGAAGGACACATAGAAATCATTAATCATAAAGGTAACTTGTGGCATCCATATCATTCTTACATTGTAACTATCACAGCTACATAGGGAGTTACTTTGGAATACCTGTCAGAGTATATTACCTAAATATCTTTGTAGAAACATTTACGTTTACCTCTATCACATTACCCAATTCATTGGAGAGCCATCTCGGGCTCACCCGCCCTAGGTTTATCATGGAACCACCTGTATACGTAAATAATTCCCAATAACCATAACATGATCATAACACATAACATAAGCATAAAGGAATGATAAAATTTCTACATTGCAATAATAAAATATCATTTCAAGATAATGAAAAAATAAATCCATTCTCAAAAACATTTTCAATACCAAAATACGTAAAAATAGTATATGGTATTTATTTTTCCTTTTAAAAAACATTCTGTCTTGTTATGGAAGACAAAGATCAAATAATACTCGTGGTGGCGGAAAGGTCGTTGTCACCGATTACGTTAAAAACAACATTCCTTCTTGTGGTTTAGTAAAAAATTTCATATAAAAATATTCTTTTTTATTAAAATGAAAATTAAAAGGGTTTTATACACCGTATAAAATAAAGTCGTGTATAAAACAAAAAATGCCTGAATGAACGGAGATTGAGATGAAGTCCCTTACCTCGCATCCGACTTGACTCGATCATTCTTTAATCTCATAAATAATATACTAAAGATAATTTATAATTGATTAAGAACCTTTTTCAAGTTTTTTATTCCTTTTATATCACTTATTACCATGTTATAAACATTATGCAATCATTTAGGTTAATAACGTTCCTTTTTTGGATATTTGGTATTTGAGTAAAACTGAACAACTTATATTTACAAGTTGTCCATGTGGTCGAAGGTTAATTATATACAGAATTATATTCATTATTTGGATATCATATATATCATATATATCCAGTATATACATGTTTTTATAATAGTACATAACATTTAGAGGTAAGAAATGAAATACACAGTTCATAGAGACGGTAAGCCGTACGTACGCATGAACGCTACTTTCATTTATTTTTCTTATTTTAATGCAAATAAAATATAATGATACATAGGTATAATCTAATTCCAGTATAATATCATATATAATATCATTAACTCCATCCTTTATACATCCCACATAAGGTATTAACGAATCAATTCACTTTGAGGGGGCGGTAGTCCGCACTTCCTCAAATGAGATTATCATATTAACCCAGTATGGAATCCATAAAGGCATGATATAAATGGAAAGTACAGAAGCATAAGTAAATCATAAACATAATATATATCATATATAAATACAGTTCCATTATAATGGCCACCATGAGAGGTGGTATAATGTAATTGAACAATCATCGTTTCGTGAGGCATTAGTTTCCCATCCACAGAAACATTGCGTTATTCATCCATTAGATGGAGTTGTGTGTACGTGTAGTTATAATACTTCTTAAAAAAAAATAGTATATTTATGATACTGGTGTTGTTAAAAAATAAATAAATAACAATATTTTAGGGGTTGGAGAAGTAAAATAAAAGAAAACAATTTAAGAGAAACCATTACCTTTAATTTGGGTAACTCCCTTTGGATTGAACCAAAGGGATTTTTAAAGTGCCTTCTGCCTAAGGTAAGGCTTCTAAGATTAGGAGAGGGATGTTGAGAGCTTAATTGGGAAGAGGTTGGATGAGCCAAAGGGATTGAGAGGTGTGAGGAATTTGTTAGAAGTGGTCTCCTTTTATAAGGGGGGGGAGGGGCTCTTTAGGAAAGTGTGAAACTATTATTTTATTATATAATGATATTCGGTTTCTAATGGTCAAATTTTTTTTTATTCGAAGATAATATGAGAAATGGTCGAAATAAAATCATCCAATCAGAATTTGACATGTTTTGGATGATATTTTAATCATTATAAGCTTATTTATTTAAATCATTTATCAATGAGGTAAATACTGCATAATTATTATGTCATAAATATATTTTTTTTTGATGTTTAAAAATTATAAAAAAATATACCATGATATAGAAACTCTTTTTAGATTTCATAAGAATATTTATAGTTGAAAATATGACTTATATAACACCATATAAAAATTAATTATTAAAATATTTTTGTGTATGTCATTTTGGCCTTTACTTTTAATTAATTAATATAAATTGTCATTATCACATCCATGTGGATAAAAGGGGTCCCAAAATAGACCCAAAAAAGCCCATGGTCATTAATTACTCAACCAATAAAGTTAGGACAAGTGTTAAGGTAATTTTTAATTATTATAATATTCTTTTAACCTTGAATTACCTTATTTACCTTTAACCGCGGTAAATAAAAGTCAAAAGTTACTATTCACCAAAAAATATTTTCATCTTAATGAACCACATTTTACTTCTTGATAATAACCATGTATGCAGGATTTTTGAAATTATATTCACAGAAGTGGTAAAATATCATTTAAATGAAAAAGTAAGTTTTTTAACTACCACTAAGTGGTGTCACTATTCATGAAAAATTGAAGTTTTTCAGAAAAATAACAAAAATTCAGCCGAAGCATTATTTGATATTCCGAATTCAAAATTGATGTCTATTTTTCTAAATTCAAAACATATAAGTGGAATTAATTAATTTAAAAATTATTTCTTGTGGTTAAAACAAATAGCGTGTTTTTAAGAAACAATAACTATCAAAAGATTGATACTTGTTTATGTCCAATTTCAAAGTTAAATTACTTCCAATGACCAAAATTGGATAAAATGGTAAAAATATATTTTAATTTATGTTTAAATCCAATTAGAAATTTAATCTAACCATATAAATAAATTAGATTAAAAGGAACTTTTGAATTAAAAGACAATATTTTTCACTATTCATTAAAAAATGAACTTTATCAGAAAAATACCAAAACAATTACCCAAAGTAAAATTTGATGTCCACATTCTAAAGAAGTATTATATCTGGTAAATTAGAACATATAAGGATGACTAAATCTTTATGTAATGAGGTTTCTCCATTAAAAGGTGGTAAATCATCCTTTTAAGGTAAATTATGCTTAAAATTAGATTCATTCACATTTTAAGCCTCTAACATCTATTGGATAAAATTAAATACATCTAACAAACATGTATAATCATATTGCAGTTAATTTTGTTCATTCCTGCCACTACAACAGCTAGGAGTTAACTACCATTTAAAATAATAATATTGTTATATTAACGTGCAATGTAAGATTCCAAAGAAACCCATTGTTGCGTATCGGGTACGCTATCGAACATAGCAACCCATTTAAAGTAAAATTAATATTTAATTCAAAAATATTAATAAATATTAAATATGTCTTATTCTTCATTTACTTGGATGTTACAACTAGGGAGTATATGGTTCATGTAACTTGTATGGGATAGAGAATGAGGATATTTTTTAGCAATTAATGATAGCATGTAATTAAGAGGCATTAAATGGTTGTATTTTATCATTAGGTTGAACCATTATATCTAGGTGATTAGGTGATAGTTAGCCCGGCGTTTGATATAATTATTTTTAGGAAGGGTAAATTCATAGAAAAGGGATCCATTTAAGGAAACCATTGGATGAACCAATGGTTATTTATGATAATTGATGAATAATGGTGTCTACTTCTATATGATATTATTTGTTGGGGGACTCCCAATCATATAAATGGGTCATGCAACATGATTTTATGATGATTTACTTTATATGAGTTTTTGTTTCTAGTGGTATAATTCGAGAAGAGATATTTCTGGTAATTTGGACTATTTAAACCCCTAATAGTAGTTTCATGTAGTGAAGTAACGGTTAATATAGGTCAACATTTTCCTGTTCTAGGGATTAGTTTGATGTGGTATATCATGATCTTGGATTTCATCGCATTTATTTTTAGGATAGAAGAGGGTTATGATTCCATGTTAGTTTTTTATTATTATTTGACAATGTATCTCATTTTATAACCTTGAATGAGACATGATATTTTTACTTTTTAGAAATATTTATAAATATAATATACAATTATTCAACAATGGATGCCTATAATTATTTTATCAAATTTAGGTTCATGTTTTACATCCTTTTTCAAGAAACTATTATAGAATTATATGGGGACTCAATTGCGTATATGTAAAACATATCACTCATAAATACATGAGTATTATAATCCAATAATATATACATTTAATGATACTCTTAAGGAATATGTTATACACTTCAATGGAGAATGGCATAACTATATGGAATTAGATGAGAATGCATATAATAATAGATATCATGCCTTGATCCATGTGTATACCTAAGAGGTCATATGTCATTAAAAATAAAGATGATATATTTAATAGTTTTATTTGGTAAATTATATGATTAGTGGGATGAGCATTATTTGGGAGACCATTATGAGGGTGTAGTAAGAGGTGGATATTTCTTTTGAGTGAATAATAGAGACTGAAAACAAAATAGAGATAGTACATCAAGGAAATATAGTGTCTCTGGTTCTCTTTTTTTGGTAACCCAATTATATCCAAGGGGAGATATAGTTGTGGGATTTATATATATGATCCATGTGGTAGGATTGATCAATAATGATCCTTATGGATATGTTTTAGTTATTGAATCCCAAATGGGATAGTTTTGTAAAATTCCTTCAATTTATGATTGATGATTTATATAGACCTATATATATATATATATACTATTTAATATATTTTGGTGATTTATTTATTTATGGTGAGATTTTATGGGTGGAAGGACTAATAATCAGGGGGACATTGAACCACCCAAATGAATGTTGAGAGCCATGACTCCAATAAAATGTTATATTATATTGGACATGTGGGTAGTATCCCCTATGTATCCAAAATCATCCAAGTGGTGGACCACTAGACTCATTGAGGTGCCCAAATGTTTTAGTGGGATGGTAACCCCCATCCCCAACATTATACACTACAATTTTTTGAGTCATGATTATGCCATTTTTTCAAGAACATCATTTATTCTTCAATAAACCATGCACACAAGTCAACTCTCTCATTGAGTAATCTATGTTATTTTGGATCCCCTTTGTTAATTTAAAGTACTAATTAATAATTATTGGATTTAATAATAATCTATAAATTAAAGTAAATAAATTATATTCCTTACTTTATTTTCTATTTTTATTATCTATTCCATACAATGAAGTCCCTAAATTTATTAGGATTTATTAGTATATAAAATTTTTATTGATTAAACTGGAATTAGTAAATTATATCCAATAAGATGACTCCTCGATGATACAGGATAATGTCCATAATAATATTCATTATTTATATATAATTACATGGAATTATACATATGATGATTTTGAGTGTTTATGTGATTACCCTATCTATTGTACACTATATCTAGGGTATAGTCTACATAGAGGTATCAATAATAATTTAGTTAGATTCAGATATTGTATCTTAGTTTATATCATCCTAAGATAAATAATAGTATTTTTCATATGGATAATTGACATAAATATTTATAAAATGATCTAATTGTCAGATATTAATGGTATTAAGGGGTTATTGAATTGGATTATGGGTATCAGTTTTAATATTCTTATATTGGATGGCAATTAGGCATGAATGTAGATATTGTTTCCTATATTTAAATGAGTTTTTTGTGTGATAAATTGAATATGGTATTACTTTTCATATGTTCTAGGGGATGTAATGGATGGTCCTTAAATTGGGGTATATACCTTCAATGGACATGGTAAAATTGATTTAGTGTATTATATGTGTTAACATTTCAAGTTATTAATTGAGTCATTTGTTAAATAATTTATATTTTTAATAGAAATTAATCCTTATATGGGTTACATATTTGAATTATATATGGATTATAAGTTATTTTATAATATCTCCATGATTAGATCCCTATATATAAATCTTGATATGTTGTATATTATTCATTATTCCTTTCATTTGTATGATGATTCCTTGATTTCCTCTTCCTAGAGATATATTTTTTATAAGAGGGGTTGGCCATATTCCACGTTAAACTCAATATTTCTTTAATACTGGATGGTTTTTCCCTATTCCATGATCAATATTTGTTTCATATATCATATTATTAAAATGATACACCATCTTTAGTATTCAATACATAAAATTTCCTTTTATACATTCTCAATGGTATAAGATTACTATTCCCACTAAAATATTATAAATATTGTTGGAATAGTGATTATGGTTTGGTGGATAATATATTATAACCCCAATTGATCACATGGTTGATTGAATGATTTATTTACTATTTAGAAAATACAATCACTATTACTATTTGATTATGTTAAGGTCATTTGGGTGGTATCTTATCCTATTTATTACTTGTACCCAAATTGTGAACTATGGTGGGTGTGAAAATATTATTTTTAGGAATCCAAGTATGGGAAATTTTTATATATCATGTGTCTGACCCTGATAATATTGGATTAGATATTGTTTCAGTAGGAGTACATACTATTAGATTATTTTATTATTGATCCACTTTTCTTGTTTTGTTATTTAGTATCCCATAAATATTAATCTATAACTTATAGAGGAAATATTTTTAATTACGATGTACTATTTTCATCTAGATTTATTTATAGATTACATGTGATGGTATTTATGTGTGACAATAAATTAAAATTTTATTTCAAAATGAACTTTTAGGGGTGTTTGTTTAGCCAAAAACATTAAAGAGAATGTCATATTTAAATCAATATATTTGATTATAAAGCTATTCTAGGAAAAAATCAACAAGTTGTAATACTTCTGACAATATCTTCCTTATTCGGTGGAGGTTACATGAATGTCAAGATTATTCATGGAGAGTTCCTCAATGTGTTTTCCCATATTCTCCTGGGTCTGAATAT
Organism: Viscum album; assembly: GCA_963277665.1. Lineage (NCBI taxonomy): Eukaryota > Viridiplantae > Streptophyta > Magnoliopsida > Santalales > Viscaceae > Viscum > Viscum album. The sequence goes on from OY728120.1 coordinate 763,452,400, forward strand.
AATCCACCAAACATATTATCCCCACATTGAATTTGTATGTCAAAATATGGTTTTTTTATTCATCCAAAAATATTTCACATCATTGTTGTCCACACGATGTGTTGATTAAATCATTTTTATGGAATTATTCTATGAAATTTTGATAAGGTAGTACACCTCCAAAATCTATTACATAGAGTGATGTAAAAGATTCCTAGAAACTTTATAAGTGTCTTATTATATACTCAAATACTATAGAACGACATAATCAGATTCCCACTCATGATATTGATTTCCATTCCTATCAACTTAAAAATAATAAAAATCATTACAAGGAGGTTATGACAGATACTCATGAATTATAAGTTAATTGTGTTCTCTTTGGTCAAGATACATTTCAGTCAGAATACCATTTACCTGATTTAGCATTGGATTATAGAAGTATATTATTTTCATTGGTTTTGGATAATTTGACTAATGCATACATTATCTAGTTCTTCTTCCTTTACAAACTATATAATCTCTTAACTCATAGGTTCCATTCATCCCATTCATCAAACCAAACCTAATAGACACCATCATGTGATAATCTACTCCATATTTGAAATGAATGAGATGTCTTCTTCTTCATCACTCAAAATTATTAAAACCTAGATCATGGAAATGAACTACATCATCTACCACTATGGAATGAAATTATTCTTCCATTATGAAATTTTATTACCATCCATAGTTGCATTCGTGGAGTTAAAATGGGTTTAGATATTAATTAAAGCAGCAGAGGCCACAACATAGAAACCTACTATATAGGAGAAGCTCATGAACCCATATTAGAAAGAGCATGAGGAAAAAATGTTGCCAAATTTATTTCCAAGAATGTTTCAATAATAATATAGGACATCCCAACATGTGTTAATAATATCCAGTCAGCTTATGTAATACCAAAGTATCTTGCTCCAAATTCAAAGCAAATATAGACCTTAAACTCCAACCCATTACAGCAATTACTAGAAGAAACCATTTATGAAAAGGTGTAATCATTTATAGAAGACATCATCTATTCATCTCCCTTTTCCTGTGATACCGGCTTGATACATTCCAAGTTCTGCCCCATACCATCAAAGATATCCATAACCCTTGATTTGGGTTTCTGTGCCCACTCCCCCCTTCCAATGAGACCCATCATTATAATTACTATTATAACTGAAGATCCAATCTAAGAGGCTCACATGAGAAATTACTTTCAGCCGATGTTGGTAGGTAGACAAAAAATTATAGAGACCATTAGAAGATGATCAGAAGTCAGTCCAAGAATCAATGTGAACATGTTACATTAGATGTAGCTCCCCTTGATCTCAATTCATATGAAGTCCTCCAAGTCCTTATAGATATAAATTTAAACCTAAATATACCGAGAAACATGTTTTCATAAATGAAAATTATGGTTATTATATTATAATAATTTTCAAACAATGTTACCAATCGGCTCTAGAATCCCCATAATTCTAAATGAATGTGGTAGCTAGGGTAGTGTAATCAAAATCATTGTTACTGTAATATCTTTTTTGTATCTAGTAATTAGTTGTTCCCTGAAAAATTGAAAATTAGAATCCCAAGATAGAATGATGATCAATTTCCAAGGATAATATTATGTTATCTATAATTAAAAATTGAATAATGAAATGATGCTGGCCCAAAGGGCCTAAAATCGCAAATGATGAGTCCTAGATGAGGACATATTGAACTATGGAACAAACTCAGTAAAATATGAAAGGGAATTTTATAACTATAAAAGATTCATATGGGAGCATGTGATTACTAATTTAAGGGAATCTTATGCTTAGGTAATGAGTGTGGGTGGTATTATGTATTGAAAACATACAATGCCTTATTATTGGATGAGTTATATTAAATTGTGATATTCATAAGATTCATTGAGAACAATGTAGTTTTTCTACACCACAATTATGCAGTGTTATAATAACAGGGTCTAGGAATAATTAATTAATTACAGACTCCAATCGAGGTCTTTTTACTCTATGTGAAACTCAGTGAATGGTCACATTTTTTATGTTATCATGGTAGAGATGAATGGGGAATGGTGTGAGACCCCATTCTTGACCTGATTTTTATATATTGGAACTAGTTTTTTATAATATTTGTTCATATATATGTATTATAAAATCTTCTATAGGGTTCATTGAGTTTATAAAAACTAGTGACAATTGATGAAGTTATAATTTTTTTTCGAATGAGAGAAATGATCCCCATGGAATGTCGACGGGTTGGATTTCATTGTGAATATTTATAATTTCAGCAAAGGATACAAAAAATTAGCATGATAGATCATTGATGAAAAGTTCTGTGAATCATGTAGAATTGTGTGGAGTCTAATGTGGATTGTAATAATCAATTCATATAATGTTTATAAACATATAATTTTGGGCTATCTCGATTATCATTAGTTGAAATTTTAGAGGATATTCTATAAAAAAATTCAATAGTAGCGTAATGTGACATAATGACATTAATCATTAAATTGAGGTGTGGTTGGTGTATTTTTTAATGAAATGAGTTCAACTAATGAGAATAAATGATACTGTTTTTGCATTATATTGATCTAAATATCCAAAATTATGTATTTTTATAAATATAATTAATTTTTTGTAAATTATAATGAACATAGATTTTGGTTTTGGATTTTAAACCCATAATTATAAAGGGTATATTGTCTGTTACATTGTATAAAATAAATTACAGATTTTCTATGTGATGTAGAAAGTGTTCATGGGTTCTCAAATCAAGGAGGAATTAATGGGATCTTGAGGGGTTATATTTTTGAGGTAAAATAGGTTGATACTCATAAGACTAGAATAAATACTATACAAATTATTTAGTAGTTCTAGGATTACCTAAAAACTACATCACCAAAGAGAAATATTAGTAATTCATATTATCAACCTCAAAATGTTCTTTGGTCCCAATAATAATTACATGTATCACATTTTGGTGTCTCAAGGCCATGTTAGAGTGGTTTTTAATTTATATTACTTCAATTTAATTAATTGTTGAACAGTTCCCCCATTGACCAACTTTATGAAAATGTGGGAATAGTCTATGGACATAGGTAAACTATTTTGGGGATGTAATCAGGGTTTCAGAATGTAATTGATTTAAAATTACCTTTATGAATTCATTTTATATGGTATCTATTTAACATTGTGTGGTAGTGTAGTGATGTATGGAATATGGTTTCCAAATGATATTAGCGAGAGTGGAATTGTAAACCTGCACTATATATGATGAAATCACCAAAAAAATCACCCAGTATCTTGTGGATAGGAAACATGTAATGGGATGATTTTTATGAAGGTTATAAATTATTGGAAGAATAATAAGATATTATATAAACATTTTTGAACTATGTACCTCTTTTATAAGGAAAGGACGGGATTTTAGATATATGTAAAAAATGAAAGGAAGCATATTGTGCCTCATTTCCAATAGTGGAATAAATACACTAAGGGTTGGTTGATTGGGTTTATTATTATTGATTTATTCACCCCTGGTGGGTTTTTAGATATAATTATATTCTACATGTTATGAAATTTACATGGGGTGATTGACCATAGATAATGATGAATGGTTGGACCACAGTTAGGTAAATAAACACATCATGATTTGTTTTTCCATTTATATGTTTTGATTATAGATTTTTTCAGATATTATTACTTAAGAATAGTAATATAATAAATGGTGAGGTTTTATATATGAAATGTGGTTATTGAATGACAATTTAGTGTATTTTTTTCTATGTCTAAGAAAAAAATTTCTAAAAAAATGATTTGTTATGGGAGAATTATATAAATTGATCACTAGTTGAGTGTTATGCATGGGTTATTGGTGCTATATTAATTTTTCTTTTTTTTCATTTAATTATATCATTATGTAGTTCTATTGTTAGTTGAAATTTTATTTTTTTTATTAGATTTCAAATGAAAATGGAATATAATGTGCCTTGTCAAAACACTTAGTGATCTCTTAGTTGATTAACATGCTAGGGACTAAAGGTCTATTATCAAGGAACCATTTAGGATTTAGTATAAATTAATTTATAGTTCTATGACCTGATATTATTGTAATGATAAAACAGTGATGGCTGGAGTCATTATAGATCGAGAAACCATATTTATATGATTTATATGTTATTCCATGCTTACGAATACATTCTGATTGATTGGTGAACAATAGTTTTTGATGTGGATTCTAATTTATGGATATTAATATCATACTATACATCATGTAGCCAATATTATATCATTAAAATGATAATCTAATTATGGTAGGATCATTGAAATGATCAGGGTTCCATCTTTGAATTTGTTAGATATAAATGAATCAATGACTAACCAACCTCGAGACAAGGGTGACACCATATGAAGATTTATATGAAAATACAAGGATGGATGGATTCTTATGGTGACTATGGAACCATATATATATGAAATGGTTACTAGTTTATTAATTCTTTGTAATTGGATATAGAAATTCATTTTTTTCATTGTGGTGGACTTATTAGCACAAAATGAAACAAATTTACTCTTTTTATACTAAATTTTAATACATTATATACCTTATCAAGAATAATTATAGTTGATATATGCTATATTCTCAAAGTATTCACATTAGTCATTCCATATTTAGGTTTATAATCACACCCTACATATGAACCATGGTGGTAGTTTTAACATTATGTCCAATATAAAATTTACTAAATAGGGTGTAATTAATGATCATGATAGAGTAGCCTGATTTGGTTATTGGGATAATACCATGTCAATAATCAATACAATTTATTGATTTCTCTATACAATAATTTTATTATTATGTAAATTCAATTTATGATTACCCCAAGGGGTGTTTCTTTTCTATATGTGCGACTTTCTTGATTTTCTTAGGTTTATTATGTTACATCATTATTGTACATTTTATTTTATTGTTATATTTTCTTGTATTTCCATACATGTATGATAATGTTTTTTTATTCTAATGTAATTACAAGATACTGCTTCGATATGATAGCAGGGGTATAATGTTTTAGTCATTGGTAACATTCCCATGTTACTAGTTAGAATCATCCCGTCTATGAGGAGGCATTCATGATGATATTGAACATTATTTGTATGTAAACTATTCTGGTATAGTATCTCATATAACTTTTAAAAAATGTGTAATTTAATTGATAAATTAAAGGTACTAAAAATATATGTTGAAAATCAATTTGGTCTATTTATCATGATGTTGAGACCAAAGAATAAAATATCATATATAATTCCTTTGAGTCGTATCTAATTATTCCTAGACTAAAACATTAGTAAAATGTAGTAAACAAATGCATATATATTATTTGAAAAATATAAAATTATTATTTTGAATAGGAATATAAATTTTTACTTTGGTTAATTTTTCTCAAAATTTTTCAAAAATATTTTATGTTTTTATGAATAAAGGGAAAATATTGAATTTTAATTGAAATGGTCTTTTTGGTCTAAAAAATTAAATGTGTTAACTTATAAATTTAAATTTATTTGAAGTAAAATTTGATAAAATAATTATCATTTAATCTAATTGTAGTCATTTTAATAAATTTAACAATTAATATGGATATAAAAAAATTCAATCTGCTGAATGTTTTCCATTAAAAACATGTTTTCGCGTTCCATCAAATAGATTAATTTTAAATTCTTTCCTAAAACATATATGATTTTTATTAAAAAATGAATTATATATGATGAATTATTGGGTCCAAATTATCTAGATCTGTTAATTTTATTTTAAAATTTTGAAATAGTAACGTTAGAATTTTTTTTACATGGTTAAATATTGATCAAGAAATTATGATAAAAATAATATTATAAATATTATAAAAGAACCCTAAAATTTATAATAAAATTATTTTTTTGTATTATTTTTGACCAAAATCTCCCGTATCATTATTTTATGTTCACTTTGATCCATATGTATGAATTAAATCATTTTTAAGAATTTTATGCTATATGAAGTCCAATATTTAACAATTATATTTTTAATATGTATTATATTTTATTTATATGTTCATTCAAATGTTATATTCAAAAATAAATATTAATTTGAAATCTAAATGCCTTATCTTGAACATGATAATTTAATTTCAATTTTTAGGAATGAAATAATTTAATTGATGTCTTGACAAATTATGTAAAAATTCTTAAATTAATGGAAATTCAAATAAATGTTATTAATAGTATTAATAAAATTGTAATTTTATATAATTTTTTTTATACAATAATTTTATTGATTAATGATATATATTATGGTTGTTTTAATATTTATAGATTTATTTTATCTTCTGTATTGATAAATTTTTATAATGTTAGGAAATAAATAATTTAGAAATTTCCATTATTGATATTTTAAACTAATTATTATTTTATTAAATGACATAAAAATCCTTAAAACATAAAAAAAAATATAAATTGTATTTATAAAGATATAAATGTCATTTATGACTAATTTATAGTACTTTTTCATTTTATCTCAAATATATTAGCACATAGCCATTAAAAATACAAGTAGTCACAGTAAGAGTTAATGAGTTTAACTAAGTATTAATACAAAATGATATCAGTAATAATGTGACATGAAATTTTATTATTTTTTTATAAATATTTTGAACCATAATCATCTTAATTTATAGATAACTCACTTCGGAGCAATTTTTAATTGAATGTTAATTTATATTAATTTAATATTATTGGTGCTTCCAAAAATGCCTCACAACACAATTATAAAATAAAACATCCTTATTCATATTAATCTCTATAATTACATCATTATTGATCATCCAATAACATCAAAATTAGGTTAAAAAATCCCACTTTTAATAGTTTAATCCTAATTTTGGGAATTAATCAAACCAGTAAATTATATTTTTATTACCTAAAATTAGTTACCCAAATAAAAGTTGACATTCTTCAATGATCACCTTAGTATTATTGATTTCCCCACATTATCATTCTTATTATTTAACACATATATTATTAAAAATAATATCAAAAAATTTACTTAGGTGGTATTATATTAAGGTTTTTACCTTAACCTATACTCACATACATAAAATGGTTAATGAATTTTTCGATCAGGTTAAATGTATTACCACCAGGTGGAACGATGTCATTTTTTTCCATTAACATCACTAATGGATGGTAATTATGATTTACACACTATTTATATTAGAATTTTTTTATATTTATGTATCATTAATATTTATTTATTTTTTATATAAATCATATCTTCATGAATTCAATTTTTCTAAATACGACAACATCGTTTGAGGATGTGTGGACTACCAATTCCTCAAATCAATGTGATTTTTTCATGCTATAAAATTTATTGTAGACGCCGAAAAACACTCTAATCCTAGAAAATGGGTATTTTCAGACAATGTGAAGCCATATTTCAACTCGGTGATTTATTCCATGAGGGCCGGAAGGGATGCCCGAAAAATACCAGAGGTGCGCGAAAAAACTTCCCAATCGCAAAGAAAATAGAGGGATATGAGGGTTATTTCCGCACTGACACACAATATTTTGCATTGCTAGACCAGGTGCACAATCTTTCATGTCGGCCACCGAGGTGTGAATTCTTTTGTGACGCTGACTCAGGCGCGTAATCTTCCACGCTAGCTAACTTCCACGCGGATGCAAGGACCCTAATTTCCTATAAATAGAAGGGTTCCCATTAAAATTCTTATGGATGAAGAATCCGAACCACCTACTGTGTGCTAAATCAACCTCTTCAGCATGTAAAAAATGGAATTCTGGTACGGGATTTTTCATGACATGTCTCCTTGGAGTCTCCCTTCATGCAGGACCACATGGGCAAAACCCTCACCTAAATGTCGACTAGATCTTGCATGCAACTGATTTGAAATGTTTTCCCAACCTTGCGTGAAATCCCTTTAGATAGCACACAAAACCTCATCTCATCTTCACATGAAAATCTCCCCAATTGTGCACACAATAGGTCTCTTTCTCACATCAATTCCAATTGCACATCAATTGTGGGAAACCCTCTCCAATTGTGTGCAAACCTCCTGGACCACTCAACTGGCCATTTCTGCGCAAGTGCTCTATTTACGGCGAGCCTCCCTCCTTCCATGCGCCTTATTTTTCACATGTTAGATGTCCCACTTCTGGACATCATGTTTGGGCGCCTCTTGCACCCAAAAAATCTACATCACACCCCATTTTCTCGTGTGAATATATAGATTTTCACGAACCAATTTCAATGTCTCTTGGATGATGCTTCCTGTTGCATTGCTTCGCCTCATGCTTCATGGCATAGTAATACTAAAAGATATTTCTTATTAGAATAACCAAACTAACATGGACCCCCAATGGGATCACCTCGCAACACCCCACAGCCAGGGCGTTGTTGGTCTAGTCCCCTCACAAAGGTGTATAGGGTGCCTGTTAACTATGTCTTTGGGGTGTAGAGTGAACCCACCTCATCCTAAAAAAAAGACGTTAAACTACCAAGAACCCTCATTCTCAGCACATGACATTAAATATTGACCTCGCCCCGTGCGTCGTACGTGGGGTTACCCACCTTGGACATTCAGCACACCTACTAGTCTCCATGGGAGTGTGACCAATCATCAAATGGAATGAGATCCCATTTAATGTAATGGGGGGGGGGGGGATGGGCACTGTAGCCCTCCTTTCATCAGTTCCATATCCCTCTCCCTTTTGGACTTATCTCCACCCAAGCCTCTACCCTGGAGTAAGTCCTAGTCTCCATCGCCCCAGGGATGCTTCATGTGTAAGACCCTATTTATTCTTTGGTCCGCTCCAAATGTAATCTCCTTTTTCCATTTTGGGCTGCTAATCATGTGTAAACCCATCCCACTTCGCACGTACACACCTTTCACGATGTGATCATCAAGTCTTTACAGCTTCTTGTTTATCACACTGAGTATGACCCACGTGGGCATAGAGTAAGCATCGACCATGACATTCTCTCTGGGAAGCCTAGAGAATAAGCCGCAAACCTTCCCAAACAATGTGGACTTTGATCCTTGCCAAGGAAAGGTACATGTGAACCCTCTATGAGGTTCAAGCCCCACATCTGGTCATTTCAACTCCCTTCATTTTGGTTTGCCTAGTCCTTCATGAACTATGTGGACTTTGATCCTTACTAAGGAAAGGTACGTAGGATGCCTCTCTAAGGTTCAAGCCCAACACCCGGTCGTTCTGACATTCTTCATGTTACTTTTCCCAAACTGTCCTGAGCTACGTGGACTTTGATCCATGCCAAGGCATGGTAAATTGGAAGCCTTCCTAAGGTTCAATCCCAACACCCATTCATTCTAACCCCCTTCACATTAGTTTTCCCAAACCATCCCAAACTACGGGGACTTTGATCCTTGCCAAGGCAAGGTATGTTGGAAGCCTCCCTGAGATTCAAGCCCAACACCTGGTCGTTTTGACCCCCTTCACATCGGTTCACCCAATCCATCCTGAACTACATGGACTATGATCCTCACCAAGGCAAGGTACGTAGGAAGCCTCCATTAGGTTCAAGCCCAAGACCCGATCGTTCTGACCCCCTTCACATCAGTTCTACCAAACCTTCCCAAACTACGTGGACTTTGAACCTCACCAAGGTAAGGTATGTAGGAAGCCTCTTTGAGGTTCATGGAAAAAACTCAGTCATTCTGACCCCCATCACGTCGATTCACCAAACCCCTTCCCGAACTATGTGGAATTTTACCCTTGAAAAGGCAAGGTATTTAGGAGGCCTCCGTGAGGTTCAAGCCCAACAACCATTGGTCCGGACTCCATTCACATCAGTTCAAAAACATTACATTTAGAAGAACATGGGATTTGATCCATGTCTCCTAGACAGGGTACTTAGGAAGCCTCCCTGAGGTTCAACCACTTTCAGTGGTAATCTATTGTAAACCTCATCAGCGATAAGCTGTTGGAACCCCAATCATCGGTAAGCCGTTGTCAAGCCGAATATCACCGTCTTTCTCATGGCAGTTCCATCTCATTCCCCCTCTACTCCAATTAATCATCCATCATCCATCTTGATTCTTATCTGGGCCGCCACATCCTATTGAGATCATGTGAATTCATTTTTTCACCACTCCTAGAAGTAGATGGGTAACTAACCAAGTGTTAGCACCAACATCAGTATTCCCTCCAAGGGTTTCACCCATCTGATCCACTTTAGTCAGTGTTCCGATCAATCTGATCCATCTACACTAGACATTAAAATCACAGAATACCCTTTGTTAAACATAGAAAGCTGATTAAATCCTCAGATAAATGACTACGAAATATAATTCCCCACATTCGACATCAGATGCCTCAGGCTTCTGTGCCCTTGAGAAGCCCTATATTCAAGGGAAGAATCCCAGACGCACTAGTGTTTCAGTGTCCAGACATGCCAGTGATGCCCAACATGACTACTCCCCTGACCGAAGGATGTTTTCCCGGATGGAACCCTTGGAATGTTCTGACAGAAGCATTGTAATTAACAGTCAACCATGAAGATATGGCACTGGGATAAAATTCACCAATAATGTCTTAAGACTATAAGGGAGACCCAGACTAGGTGAAGAGTTCTAAGGAGGAATCCATGAAAGGAAGAAATGGAATCCCATCAACATGTTTCAATCAAGGAGAAAACATCCCTGATCAAGACGGGGCACCAAACTGTGTCGTTCTCCTCAAATCAGACGGGCGTGTGCACGCCCCAACAAAAGCGTCAGAAATAGAAATATAGAACCTGATGTAATTATGTTATCCTCTATGTAGAGATTAGTAGCATTTGATACATCATTGGACTATCGTATCATCAGATCCAGTTATCTGGTGTTGGGTCCTTCCTAGAAAATTATGGGCCTGGAATGCAACTCACCTAATGTTGGGGTAGTCAAAATCCCAGGCATATCGGTCTGTGACATTGTCAGCATGGATCCCTCTTCCCAGCCATGGAATACAGAATGGTATTGGGGGACTGGACGTCGATTTCATTTTTCAACACTAATGTTCCAATCTCCCTACTTTTCAGAAACTAAGATGCTACACCAAGAGATTTATCACCACCCGCCCACCGACGCAGGGGCAGAGGAAACACCCATACGACAACCCTATGTGGCTCCTCCACTTCTCAATTCATCCAGTGAAGGCTGATCAACGAACATGTACCCCGGTATGAGAATGAGGGAATTATATCAACATGGGATATGGCCTGCCAAGATCTAGAGGCATATTTTCCTTGTCACTACTACCACCCCAAGGGCCACGTACGGAGACAGTACTCCCCACTCCAACATAAAATCATTTTGGGAGCCTCTCCCCAGAATGCCTCGACGACTCTCTCCCATATGCCAACTAGGTATGGGAGGCCAGGGCCAGCCCAGTCGGGATCCCATTTCAGGGGCCCCCAATGAGGGCCCCCAACAGGCCGTGATAGTACCACCACCTGGTACCCCAAGATGATGAGTAGGTAAGCTATGTACATGCACCACCGGCCCCGGTCCATCTGACCTGTTGCTAGCGTCGTGCGCAAGATGAATACGATGCCCACCAAGGGGTGTGAACGTCAGTAGATACTATGCCTCGGTCCACCACCGATGTGTATCATCAACCCCCTGTGTATGCTGAGTAGGGTAACATACATACCCAGCCCGGATTGAGGCGTCAACTGCCCCATGGGCAGGCTGGGTCGACAATCTTGGTCTCCAGCATACGCATTGGCTGCCCCAGACCAATCCGCATCAACGAAACCCAGTACAGAGGTCCTCTACGTACCACCATCATGGAAATTGTGGGTCCACCCTACATCCAATCCTGACATGGAGGTCCGACCTATGCCATCTTCAACCCAAATGAGGGTCTTCCCCATGAGCGAAAAACTCAGTTTGGGAGTATCTACCGCACTCATTACATCAGTTATGGAGTCATTCCTCCAACCACAGACCACCGGTGTGGGGACGTTGCACATCCAGTCACTCTCCAACATGGGGGCCCTCCCCATGTTCTCATAACATCAGGTGAATTTTCACATCTCCCAAGAGATCATAGGGGGTGGAGGTCAGATTCATTTCACCAGCACCCATCACGGAGGTCCTACCTATGTTCGGCTCCACCAGTATAAGGACCTTCCTCACACTGATGTCACTAGGGTAAATAAGCATGGAGGTCCTACTAGTGATCCTGTATGAACTAGTAGATTTCCTACCCACTCCAACACTTCCCAAGGAGGTCATCCTTGTGTCCACTTCTATATCTTTCCAGGTGCTCCTCTCTCCCCGGATTACTCAGGAGGGAGTCCTACCCACCTCAACACTCGTACGTCTGGAGGTCCTCCTCGTACCATGAATCTGACCTATCCTGAAGAACCATCCCGGGGCAGGAGATCGGGTCATCACAGCCATAAAAAGCACTGGGAATATTCAAACTCAGAAAAAATTGGTTTGTTTCACAAAATCTGAAGCAGATTACGACTCAGCAATGGAACCCTTCCCTCGATCCTCTATGTCAAGGATCATGGTAGGAAAGAGGAGAATCAGCCTTGTATTCCTGGAATGCATTTTCCACTTGATTCTAACCATCCTTCGCAATTATATCCTGGAGGAAGAAAATTCAGAAACCTCATAGGTTACCATCATGCATCCACCACAATCTTCACAATATGCACTCTCTACCTCGACTAGAAATCACAAAGAGATATTCTGGGGACCAATGGTTGAAGAGTAGTAGAATGGTCCATCGCCAGTAGCCCTAGTACATGCACCAGGAAATGCGGCCGTCAGCCCATCATATCACAATGTTGTGGCTATGTCGCTACACTCTTCGAAGGATTGCCCAAAATGCAGTGGTTTGTCAGCTAGGTCGCTATATTCTCCACTAGACAGCGTACCGTCCATGCAGTCTACTTCGCTACCGCTACCAGTTCTTAAACTGCCTCCAGTTGATGAGTGGGATGATGAAGGAAACACACCCTAAATCTTATCCAAGGATCTTATGGAATATCCTTCAGTAGACCACTTCCCTGAGATGTTTTGGCCTGTGGTAGGGTCTAATTTCTGCACGCTGGAATCCCTCGCCCTAGAGAAAGTTGAGTGTTTCCATCAAACCCTCTGGGTAATTCACAACCACCTTCATCACCAGTGAGTGGATTATCTGAAGTTGCAATTGCATTATGAAGACATTTTCATGAAATGACGTCTGGTTGATCTTTCCACAGTCCCTTGGGCTCAGTGCATAGAGTTTCCAGGCCACCGTAAGGCCCTCCAGCAAATATTTGTCCAGAGTTTCATGGTACACTGAAAGATTATCGAAGAGGCTTCTCCCCCCCCCCATGATGATATTCGTTGTAGGGGGTAATATTATATCCCACACTTCAGTCCTATCTGGTGGTAGCCTAAGCTACCAGATGATATTGACGACGTGCCCCCAGGTAGAGTCGCGGTCAACATGGCTGAAGTGCCCAGATCAGTGTGAATCACTGAGAGGGGGAGGGGGTGAATCAGTGATCCCTTAAAACTTTTTACTAATTGATTCCTTAATCAATTAAACCTCTATGGCTTGTTAAGGCCTCGATCCACTCTTCTTGTATCTCTCACCTTTCCACGAATGATGCAGTAAATGTAAAGGCACTGGACACAAGGATTTACAAGGTTCGGCACCAAAGGCCTACATCCTTGCCATGCTCTCCAAGCATGGATTCTTCCATTATAATCGGTTAGTATTACAATGGTCAATACAGCTTCCCACCGTATCTCTCCTGAGTCCCACAGGAGGGTCTTTATACTGCGTCCCACAGTGTTACCAGAGTCCCACTGGCCTGCTCCAGAATCCCACTGAAGACTTCTTCTCCTTGAGTCCCACAGGGTCTTCTCCTAGCTCCTCGAGTCGCACGAGTAGCTCTTCTTCACTTTAAGGTCTTCTTCAAGTATCCTCAGCAGTCTGGGATAAAGACTGCTGGCCTTGCTCTGTACCTCTGATCACTTGTGATGATCAGGGTCTTCTCAATCTACTGAAAACTCAGACAACCAATCTCTTTAACTTCAGTCTGGCTCAGTCTCAGTTCACTTCAACATCCTGCACTGAGTGCATGGCAACTCTTCAAGATCTTCAAGTCTTGGACTCCTCAGATGCACACCACTGATTTAGCACTGTTCACGTGTGCACGTGCATGCATATATGCATGCACTTTTCCTTTCCTCTTCTTGGTGCAGTAGACCCACAAAGGGTGTAATCACTTTTGAGCACACACCTACTTCGCAAACTTCACACTCTTTATGCAATTTGTTCACACACTTAAAAGTGTGTTATACTTTGGTGTGAGTCTTCTTCTTCTTCTAAGTGTGTCCACTCCTCTTAGAGAACACACATAGGTTCGGCCACTTCACTTTATTGTTTTGCACACACAAATTTGTTCTTTGCTTTGCACACACACAATGAGTGTGTATTTGGCCTCCACTATTTTTGCACACCCCAAGCTATGCCTCGGCCTTCCTCTCAAATGCACACACACACAAAGTGTGGTCTTCACTTGATGCACACACAAGGCTACGGCCTTTCACTTCCTTTGCACACACACTTTGTTCTTTTTCTTTTAATCTTCAAGTGTGCACACCCAACAAGGGCTACGACCTCTTCTTATTCTTTTTGCACACAAGGCTCAAAGCCTTGGCCTCGGGTTCTTCTTCTCCACTTGGCACACACACAAGGGCATGCAAGCCTCGGGTCCCCTTCTTGTTTAGCACAAGGCAATGCCTTGGCCTTCCACTTGCACACACCCGAATACCAACTCAAGGGCTACGGCCTCCTCCTTTTCTTCTTACACAAAAGGCACAAAGTATGAGCCACGACCTCTCTCCTTCTTCAAAGCACAAAGCACACTTGGTGCCACTGGCCGCGCAAGCACTTGGGTGCACAAAGGCCGCGCAAGACCTCCTACCCGCGGGGCGCGCAAGTGCAACACCCGCGGGATCTTCCTCCTGCCGCGCAAGGGTGCGGGCAGAGAGGGAGCAAGAGACTCGAGCGCGCAAATATGCGGCTCGGCTCCTTCCTGTCGCGCAAGAGAGGCGCGCAGGGAACACTTCGGGCCTCGGGTGGCACCGGGACAACAGCCGCGCAAATAATTTGCGCGGGGCTTCTCCTTCGCGAGGCAGAGGCTTCGCGGGACTTCGGGTATTCAACAGAACTTCAGCACATCTGCCGCTTAATGAGAGCTCGGGCTCTCTTTTTATAGGCGAAGCAGAGCCTTTGATCATCCGCGTGATCATAAATTCAAAATCCCGAGATCTTCGGATCTTCAAAAATATTTCCAAAACTTGATCTTTATTCTCGGTTTGACGCGGGCTCCATTATTTTTCGGCCTTCTTCACGTGCATGCGACTTAGAACGCATGCACGGCCTTCCTTCGATCCAAACCATGCAGAGCATCAACACCGAATGGCCTCGCACCTTCGGTTTGCTTCGGCCTTCATCGAAATCTCCCAAACATTGCATGCATGTGTATTTTTAAGCATGGATCGGTTCAGCAGGTCCAGACGAGTCGGATGGATGTCTTAGATCCTTCAGAGGTGGCCGGGAACTCGAAAACCGGCCTCGGGTAGCCTCTGGTTCATCGGCGGCTCACGGGGAGGCTTCGGACGAGCTCGGCGAAGGAGACGACGCTGGGAGCCGTCGGATCGCCATTTAAATGACCGCGGACGGCTCAGATTATAACATCGCCACGGAGATGGATCGTACGGTGGAGATCTCGCGCGAGATCAAACATGCGGCCAGGATTAGATCCCGGGATAAAAATCCCGTCCCACATCGAATCGGCCAGCGTTTTTTCTGCGGTTTATTACCCTGGCGATGCCTCAACACGCCAGTTGAACTTCTCCCTCCACGGTGCCGCCCCGCACCGTGTTCTCCCTGCGGGCGCGCTCTGCGCCCACTCTCTGCTCCTGCGGGCGCGCTCCTAGCGCCCACTATGCATCCTGGGTGCGCGGGCTTCACCACCGCGTGCCCTCGGGGGCTTACACACGGCCCCCTCTGCCTCTGCCGCCCGGGCTGGCCGCATGGGATCCCCCCTTGGGCGTGGCACCTTAGGCCCACATGTGCCTTGGGGGTTGAACCCTTAAGGCTGGCCTTGGCTGGCCAATATTTTTGGCTAAGTCTTCAAATAAGACTGTGTAAAAACAAAGTCCTCCTCTATGTAAAACATGCCAAGTGCCAAGTGCCACTTGCCCTTCAAGGCATTCTTTTCCTTCATCTTCTTCTTGAGAATTCAAACATTAATCTTCTTGATTAAAAACAACTCCTCAATTTATAATTCTTCTTCACCATCTCATTTTCAACTTAGGAGAGAATTCTCAAGGATCTTCATCAACCGAGCTACTTGATCAATTATTTCTTCTTCATTAGAATTCCTCCATTTTTCTTCAACATTTATTCATCACTTTGTAATGGAATTCACGAAGGGTCTTCATCTTCAACTGAGCTCCTAAATCACTTAAATTCTCCAATGTGCTTCATTGATCTAATCAGAGATCAATTGGATCAACTTCAAATTCACATGCACTAAGTGATAGTGCATGGACTTCATTAATGCACATCATCCACTTAGTAGTTGTGGATGGAACTCCTTTCAACTCCTCATGCATTGTCACTACAATGCATGGTCTTCTAATCATGTTGTGACATTGTATCATCAGGATACAAGTTCTTGGAACTTTAAGATCAGCTCAACAATCGTCTGATGTTCTAGAGAATGTTTCAACCACATCTCCTATGCCACTTAGTGAATCTCCTAAGTGACATGAATCTTAGTACCATGGCCATTCTCCTTCATCACCATCACCATCACATCCTTTGACATTCACATCTTGACTCCCTGACATCCATTCATTCCAAGACAACTTCATGCCTCATTGACAACAAATGCAACACAATGAACTTCAATCTCCCCCTTTGTATTTGTTGTCAATACACTCCTTCAGCACATATGAATGGGTCAATATGTGTGCCAATATTTCTCCCCTTATTGGCAATCAAATTCAAAGGTGTGATGTGGTTCTCTTTCAAAAATATCTTCCTCCCTTCGAATAGCATCTTCTTGAAAAACACTGAGAGAGGGATGATGTCACATGTTCTCTTTAGCAAAGAACCTTCAGTAAATCAGCTCTAAGTCTACTTGGGCTAACCCGGTGTAGAAAACAAGAGTGATATAACCAAGGAATTCAAAGCTATCCATAACTCTCTACACATGTGAGATCATGCTTAGGGGTTTGAAATTTTTCAGATATATCAATGAATTGCTAAATCCTGCACAACTTCACAAAACTCATTAGAAAGTTCAGTGCAATGATAAAGCTCCCCCTTTCATCCATTTGTCTTCAATCCATACTCCCCCTTAATTGACAAGATAAACTCAATTAAGAAACAAGGGATGAAAGTATGATTGGAATACCTTCAGCTTTTCTCAAGATGGAATTAAATATCAGAATCCCATCTTCTCCAGATTGGCTCCCCCTCAAGGGGTGCACTCCATTCTGTCCAAACCATCCTCCAGCTGAGAATGATCATCATCTTCAATTCCCTGCAATGTCAGCACATGTATATACCAAGAGTATAAGGGAATAAGATGGAACCTCCTTGGTTCATCAGTGTGAACAACAAGGTTGAGAAGATTCTCTCAACCGAGATGTCCCATTTTCACCAGTCTTCACACTTGCACATTTGATCTTCATTGATGTCTGTGCTGGTGTGGTTCTCAACCCATCTTCATGTGAAATCTTTTTCTTCCCTTTTGCTTTAGCAAATGCCAGAGCTTCATCTTCAGCTCTTTGTAGTTCTCTGGCAAGTTGCAACTGATGTGGCCATATGACTAGTAAATCATTTGGAAGAGTGGCCTCAGTTTTGGATATTCCACATGGTTCCTTTGATGCTGTCAAGCTACCTCTCTTAGGCAACTTGTTTTCAATCAATCCCTTCTTCTTCTTCTGGATTGATTGTCTGTTTGAGTCCAGTTGGCTTCTATTGCATTTCATGGCTTCTTTACAAAGATCCATGGTATGACCTTTCTTTCCACAGTAGAAGCACTTCTTGGTGGTCCTTCTGGATGCATCACCCTTCTTGGACTCAGACTCCAAGGACTTCTCTTCATTTCTCACACACTTCTTGGGAGCATTTTCTACATTCTTCTTGCTTCCCAAGGAATCTTTTTGAGCCAGGTTCAGTGATCTTTTCTTCTTTTGAGCTCTGGATACAGTTGGAGATTGACATGTATCTTTTTGACCACTTTTGCAATCATCCCAGATGTTGTCAAGTAATCCAAATCTGTTAGCAGTAAACAGATGTCTCTGGACCTGTGGATGTTGCTTCTTTTCTTCTGGCTTGCTCCCCCTTGGCATGGGCTTCCTCTGTGCTTTGGCATTCAGTGGATTGTACCAACAATCCTTTGCACAATGCCCATACTTGTTACAACACCAACACTGACCCACAAATCTAGACCTCTTCTGTCCTTTTGATTGTTGGGTACTTTTCATGACCTGTTGTGCTGTTTCAGGAGAGCTCTGCTTCTTTACTGTCTTCATCCATATTTGTTTGGAATTATTCTTCCATCCTGCACTTTTTGTGGAAACACAATTAGAAGCATCAGTACAAGATGGGATGGATGGTACCTTCTTTCTAGAAGATGTTGCACTTTTATTGGAGGATGTCTTTCTCTTAGAATCATCCTGCTCAAAGCATACTTGAGTAGCAACATGTCTTCTTTCAGCTGACTGGGAGGATTCAGCTTTAGGTGATTGCTGATTTTTCAATATCACCTCCAGTTCTAAGCATTTCATATTGAGGGAGTTCTTCTCATCCTCAACAGTTCTTAGCTTTCCTTCCCAATTCTCCACCAGTTGTTTCATCTGGTCTTCATGCACCTTCTTCAATTCTTGCAATGAATTGTCCAGCTCCTTCACCAATTTTACTTTGTCTTCAAGTTGAGCATCTCTGACATTCATTGAAACTTTGTGCCTCTTTTCCAGTGCATGGAAAACATCTCTGACCATTATTTTAAAGAAATCTTTCTCAGAAAGGCTCCTTTGCAATTCTTCAGCAGTGTCTTCATATCTTTCATTGCAAAGGGAAACTGTTTCATCTTTGGCATTTACCAGCTTTCTGAGAGTGTTGGTTATGCCAACCCTTTTAGCCAGTTGATCTTCCATTGCATTGGCTTCTTCTTCTAACTGTGATTTTTCTTCATGAAGATCATGGATGCCTGTAGCTATACACTTTGCCACTTCCATGGGAACTGTCTTCTGAAGATATTTGAGTGCACTCTGAAGATCATTCATTATTTCAACTTCATCACAGCTAGGACAGGCTTTCTTCATCTTCTTGGCCTGTTTCTTCTTTCTATTTTTCTGAGTCTTGGCAGATATCTCCATTTGAGGCTGGTCACTCATTTCCTCAAATCTGCACTTCATAAAGACTCCCTTGGATCTTTTAGAGGTAACCTCGCTCTGATACCAATTGAAGTGCCCAGATCAGTGTGAATCACTGAGAGGGGGAGGGGGTGAATCAGTGATCCCTTAAAACTTTTTACTAATTGATTCCTTAATCAATTAAACCTCTATGGCTTGTTAAGGCCTCGATCCACTCTTCTTGTATCTCTCACCTTTCCACGAATGATGCAGTAAATGTAAAGGCACTGGACACAAGGATTTACAAGGTTCGGCACCAAAGGCCTACATCCTTGCCATGCTCTCCAAGCATGGATTCTTCCATTATAATCGGTTAGTATTACAATGGTCGATACAGCTTCCCACCGTATCTCTCCTGAGTCCCACAGGAGGGTCTTTATACTGCGTCCCACAGTGTTACCAGAGTCCCACTGGCCTGCTCCAGAATCCCACTGAAGACTTCTTCTCCCTGAGTCCCACAGGGTCTTCTCCTGGCTCCTCGAGTCGCACGAGTAGCTCTTCTTCACTTTAAGGTCTTCTTCAAGTATCCTCAGCAGTCTGGGATAAAGACTGCTGGCCTTGCTCTGTACCTCTGATCACTTGTGATGATCAGGGTCTTCTCAATCTACTGAAAACTCAGACAACCAATCTCTTTAACTTCAGTCTGGCTCAGTCTCAGTTCACTTCAACATCCTGCACTGAGTGCATGGCAACTCTTCAAGATCTTCAAGTCTTGGACTCCTCAGATGCACACCACTGATTTAGCACTGTTCACGTGTGCACGTGCATGCATAAATGCATGCACTTTTCCTTTCCTCTTCTTGGTGCAGTAGACCCACAAAGGGTGTAATCACTTTTGAGCACACACCTACTTCGCAAACTTCACACTCTTTATGCAATTTGTTCACACACTTAAAAGTGTGTTATACTTTGGTGTGAGTCTTATTCTTCTTCTAAGTGTGTCCACTCCTCTTAGAGAACACACATAGGTTCGGCCACTTCACTTTATTGTTTTGCACACACAAATTTTTTCTTTGCTTTGCACACACACAATGAGTGTGTATTTGGCCTCCACTATTTTTGCACACCCCAAGCTATGCCTCGGCCTTCCTCTCAAATGCACACACACACAAAGTGTGGTCTTCACTTGATGCACACACAAGGCTACGGCCTTTCACTTCCTTTGCACACACACTTTGTTCTTTTTCTTTTAATCTTCAAGTGTGCACACCCAACAAGGGCTACGGCCTCTTCTTATTCTTTTTGCACACAAGGCTCAAAGCCTTGGCCTCGGGTTCTTCTTCTCCACTTGGCACACACACAAGGGCATGCAAGCCTCGGGTCCCCTTCTTGTTTAGCACAAGGCAATGCCTTGGCCTTCCACTTGCACACACCCGAATACCAACTCAAGGGCTACGGCCTCCTCCTTTTCTTCTTACACAAAAGGCACAAAGTATGAGCCACGGCCTCTCTCCTTCTTCAAAGCACAAAGCACACTTGGTGCCACTGGCCGCGCAAGCACTTGGGTGCACAAAGGCCGCGCAAGACCTCCTACCCGCGGGGCGCGCAAGTGCAACACCCGCGGGATCTTCCTCCTGCCGCGCAAGGGTGCGGGCAGAGAGGGAGCAAGAGACTCGAGCGCGCAAATATGCGGCTCGGCTCCTTCCTGTCGCGCAAGAGAGGCGCGCAGGGAACACTTCGGGCCTCGGGTGGCACCGGGACAACAGCCGCGCAAATAATTTGCGCGGGGCTTCTCCTTCGCGAGGCAGAGGCTTCGCGGGACTTCGGGTATTCAACAGAACTTCAGCACATCTGCCGCTTAATGAGAGCTCGGGCTCTCTTTTTATAGGCGAAGCAGAGCCTTTGATCATCCGCGTGATCATAAATTCAAAATCCCGAGATCTTCGGATCTTCAAAAATATTTCCAAAACTTGATCTTTATTCTCGGTTTGACGCGGGCTCCATTATTTTTCGGCCTTCTTCACGTGCATGCGACTTAGAACGCATGCACGGCCTTCCTTCGATCCAAACCATGCAGAGCATCAACACCGAATGGCCTCGCACCTTCGGTTTGCTTCGGCCTTCATCGAAATCTCCCAAACATTGCATGCATGTGTATTTTTAAGCATGGATCGGTTCAGCAGGTCCAGACGAGTCGGATGGACGTCTTAGATCCTTCAGAGGTGGCCGGGAACTCGAAAACCGGCCTCGGGTAGCCTCTGGTTCATCGGCGGCTCACGGGGAGGCTTCGGACGAGCTCGGCGAAGGAGACGACGCTGGGAGCCGTCGGATCGCCATTTAAATGACCGCGGACGGCTCAGATTATAACATCGCCGCAGAGATGGATCGTACGGTGGAGATCTCGCGCGAGATCAAACATGCGGCCAGGATTAGATCCCGGGATAAAAATCCCATCCCACATCGAATCGGCCAGCGTTTTTGCTGCGGTTTATTACCCTGGCGCTGCCTCAACACGCCAGTTGAACTTCTCCCTCCACGGTGCCGCCCCGCACCGTGTTCTCCCTGCGGGCGCGCTCTGCTCCCACTCTCTGCTCCTGCGGGCGCGCTCCTAGCGCCCACTATGCATCCTGGGTGCGCGGGCTTCACCACCGCGTGCCCTCGGGGGCTTACACACGGCCCCCTCTGCCTCTGCCGCCCGGGCTGGCCGCATGGGATCCCCCCTTGGGTGTGGCGCCTTAGGCCCACATGTGCCTTGGGGGTTGAACCCTTAAGGCTGGCCTTGGCTGGCCAATATTTTTGGCTAAGTCTTCAAATAAGACTTTGTAAAAACAAAGTCCTCCTCTATGTAAAACATGCCAAGTGCCAAGTGCCACTTGCCCTTCAAGGCATTCTTTTCCTTCATCTTCTTCTTGAGAATTCAAACATTAATCTTCTTGATTAAAAACAACTCCTCAATTTATAATTCTTCTTCACCATCTCATTTTCAACTTAGGAGAGAATTCTCAAGGATCTTCATCAACCGAGCTACTTGATCAATTATTTCTTCTTCATTAGAATTCCTCCATTTTTCTTCAACATTTATTCATCACTTTGTAATGGAATTCACGAAGGGTCTTCATCTTCAACTGAGCTCCTAAATCACTTAAATTCTCCAATGTGCTTCATTGATCTAATCAGAGATCAATTGGATCAACTTCAAATTCACATGCACTAAGTGATAGTGCATGGACTTCATTAATGCACATCATCCACTTAGTAGTTGTGGATGGAACTCCTTTCAACTCCTCATGCATTGTCACTACAATGCATGGTCTTCTAATCATGTTGTGACATTGTATCATCAGGATACAAGTTCTTGGAACTTTAAGATCAGCTCAACAATCGTCTGATGTTCTAGAGAATGTTTCAACCACATCTCCTATGCCACTTAGTGAATCTCCTAAGTGACATGAATCTTAGTACCATGGCCATTCTCCTTCATCACCATCACCATCACATCCTTTGACATTCACATCTTGACTCCCTGACATCCATTCATTCCAAGACAACTTCATGCCTCATTGACAACAAATGCAACACAATGCACTTCAATGGCCAACCAATCAGAATAAGAGAATGAGCTAGATCTCCATGATGGGGACATACCCCCTGATGGTGTGACACTGATATTTGTTCTCTTGGAGAGGGTTACATTCCAACAAAAGAGCCTATTGGGTCTCCCCATGCCCACTAAGGCATTAGTCCCTAGACGGAATAACGGGAAGGGTAAAGAGCATCTTGGAGCGACCAAACCATCGGACATGTCTGACTTAGTGTAGAAGACAGAAGAAGATGCAAAAAAGCCATGTTGCATCAGCAACTTGTGGAATAGATGAAGATAGTCGACGAACTCCTGGATGAACATGCTGGAGAGTGACAACAAGATTATGACGATCCTTAGAAAGGGTTGTTGGGATCGGTACAACGTTCTCTTGGTGAACTGCCTCTAGGTGATACTGATCATCCTACCCATGCAGACAGGGTTGAGGCCGGAGCTTATGGCAAGAGGGCGTGGTAGGTATCGCCCAATCCTCCTGAATGGTGTAACAACCCTCGGGACCCAACTTGGGCTCCACCAGGTTCCCCACAGGTCATTCCACCAGCAGGCCCATAAGTCCTTGTGCGACCTTTTCATGTTGAAGAACCCGCCAATGCATTGGTAATTAGGGATCCCCATCAAGACAGGAACCCCCTCCCAGATGATCGAATGGAATCCCTCATTGCCCAACTCGAGGAATTGGAATCTTGATTGGTGGCACTCCAACCTAATGTCAAGCCATATCCAGTGTGTGTGGATGATATGCCCGCACACCTAGGTTTTGGGAATCAACATTTTACCCTTTTAATGGGATAAGGGACCCGCCACAGTAGTTGGCCCATTTCCTCTCAAGGTGTGGGCCCATGTTGGGAACCCTAATGCAGTATGAAGCCTCCAAACTATGGTTTTTTGTGGAAACATTGGAAGAACCAGTGTTCATCTAAAACAACCAACTCCCCATCAGATTAATATCCAGCTATGAAGACCTTTGTAGGAAATTACACTACTAGTTCTGTTCCACCACCCGGAAGATGAGTATCGCAGACCACTTCAAGTGCAAACATAGGCCTGATGAGCGCGTTGCAGACATTGTCTCATGGTGGAAAGGTCTCATGTAATCCCTTTACCTGGATCTGAATTGGGATCAATTGCTGATGATGTGCATTGGGAATGTTAAGAAAGAACTGGTTCCCTCTTTGATCTCCCAGAATTGTCCTGGGGGATTTCAAGACTTCACTGGTAAGGCCCAATGCCTAGAGGAAGCCCTACAATAGGCTAATCAAAGACATTATTTGCCTCCTGCAATACCCGTGAGAAGGGCCACGAGAGCTGATCCCACCACAATGGACCAAATAGAGGCCCCTGTGCTAATAGAAATGATACGAGTGGATCTGGAAACCCAGCATAGCAGAGGCCCTCCACCTATGGAGTAGAAACTGGCCCAGCATCACCTACCTCATAATTGGCAGGTTCCCCGCATAATGTTCCACCACAGCCTGGGTGAGATAACTAGGTACCACCACCTTGACATGCTCCTCCAGCTCCACGTCAGGGTCAAGCTCTAATGGCCCCCTTCTTAGATAAGAGAATCCAGACGTACTTGTTCAATGAGGCTCAGGTCCCCGGTTACTTCCACAGTGCCATGGATCAGGGGATTGTACATTTACCAGAGTGTAGAAGGAAAAAAGAGGCAAACATCACTAATCACCCTAATTACTACATTTATCACTAGATCCTGGGGAACACTCTCAAACAGTGCCATGTTTTTAAAGATTGGATTCAAGACCAGGTGGCTAACAAAAAAGACCGGTTAGGCCCAGCCCTGGAACAAGTGGCATGAATCTTTGTGAGGACAAACAATAGCAGTGATAGCGAGAGCATGTGACATCAGGTTTCTACACATGGGTCCAAGAAATGTGACCACTGGGTGGATCGTAAAATGGTTGCTCATTCCCATGGTGGCATCTTTGCATGGATGAATTTTCCAGAGCCTCCAGAAGTTGCAGCTACTACCTATGAATCATTGTCTTAGTCGTCCTCTTCCCAGAAGATCAAGCACCAGTGGTGCAGGGGAAACAAAGTCCCCCACCGGTGCCATCATCATCTCGTACTCTCAGTGACATCATGCCCACGGATACGGTGATTCCTCCCAAAATCATCTCAGTAGAGGATGAATCAACAATCCATAGTCAAGGGTAATACTAGGTTAATACCATTGAGATGGTAAACCCCTACATTACTCTAGACGATGAGGAGTTCTAGGCAGACCCTCCCAACGTCCCCAACCATCACTAGCATTAGGGGAGCCGTGGCTATATGGGCCGTCAGAGTACTTCTGCTAGCACGTCCTAGAGGACTATGCATGCTACTTAAACCAGTCTATAGGCTCAGCGTTGAGCTCAGAAAACACATCATTCTCATCTGGAAACATCAGGTCCTCCCTAGATGTCGTACGTGCTACTTAATCAAGCAGAGCCACCAAAAGATCACAGCGACAAGCCATACCCTACTAAAGTTCGGTCTCAGTTATTTGGCCCTCCTTCGGTTCTCACTTTTAGGGCTTCGACTAGAGAGATGTAGGATGTTCCTTGCACCAGCCAACTGTTGGTCAAGTAAACATGGACCACCACACCTCCTATCATAGGGAAACCCCCTGTAAGTAGAAGTTCCTATCTGGCATAGAAGTATGACGTTCTTAAACATAATTCCATCATTCCATAAAGGATATCTATCATTGAGGGTCTTCACCTATAGTCAGACACACATGAGGCCCTCGATGAGGCTTTAAACAGTCCCCTCCTATTTGAGATTGAAGTAACAGCTGCAGAAGATTCCCATGCTGAGTCAATCGAGAATGATGAATGCTAGGATATCATCTCATTCTCTGGAGAAGATGAAGGATATCCCATATATGGGAACATTCTCCCACTATACATCACCAGCCAGTTCAATGACATGGAGGTTCGCCACTATATCCTCACACGGGCTCTAGGATCAACCTAATCCCGATGAGGACATTACGAAAACTAGGACTGTCTAAAGATAGTCTGAGCCCCTCTGACCTAATAATCCATGGTTATGATAGGACAGAACAGTCACCGGTCGGAATATTCAGATTGAAGACCTATTTTGGTGGCCTACTTGCCAGTACCAATTTTATGGTCGTCTTCCACGACACCGCCTACAATTCATTGATGGGAAGTCCATGGCTCCACCTGCATGCAGTGGTTCCCTCATCATATCACTAGTGCCTCATGTACTTCTTTAATGGTCAAGTGGGAATGCTTCAAGGCTATGTGTCTCCATTTTCCTCTTGTTAAGACCACTAACTGAATTTCGACGACAAGAAGAACAAAGAGAAGAAAATTCAAACTAATAAGGTTGAGCATGCCATAGATATGACCAACCCGAGGAAAGATCTAGATGAATCCTACATCTTTCCGATCACCAGAATGGAGGACACGACCCAGAACACGGTATAATGCTTCATTTTATCTAGAACATGGGTGGAACACATTCCCAAGTTTAAGTGATGTCATATGATCACCTCGTACTCCTATAAAAATCAAGAACGGGTTATCCCAGAGCCTCCTACTTTGATAAGGTATCGGGATGTCCTCCCCATAGTGGTGAAAAAACATCATACGTTCTTGTTCTACTAGGCCGGAATTAACCGACTCAAGATGAAATGCCACACCTACTTCTATATAGTCATGTGTGGCCCCATTGGCGGAAGGCTAGATGGGATCAGATAAAAAACCTTCATCGCTATGGTTGCGGTAGCATAGGAGTCCTCCGATGTAGTGTCCACTGTCGCTCAGGCTGGTATTATCCTCCCATCAGGATCTACTGACTAAAAAGAAACTCCTCCAACTGAGGATCCCTCCTCCATAAGTGAAGAAGAGGATTTAGAGGATTATCCTCACGCCTTTGATGAATGTGACTCAACCGCAGTCAATGAATTGGTACAGGTGATTCTCGGTAGCGAGGTTGACCTGTGACCCACGTTGATTAGTACCACCATCCCCCCAGAAGATAAAAAGTGGTACGTAGACTTCCATAAAAAACATAGTGATGTGTTTTCATGGAGTTACGATGTGATTTTGGGATTAGATCCTCAGGTATCCATCCACCACCTCAGCCTCCTGGAAAATCATTGTAGGTTCAAGCAGCCTCCCAGAAAGATGCACCCTACCCACTATGTAATGGATGAGGTAGAACTTGATAATATCATCATAGCCAATTTTGTTATGGAGGCCTAGTACCCCAAATGGATCTCTAACATTGTGCTAGTCTGGAAGAAGAACAAACCATTCAGAGTCCACATCAAATTCCGAGATCCTAACCGTCACTGTTTGAAATATGATTTTCGCCTTCCTATGATGGAACACTTGATTGACGCCATGGACAGATTCCAACCCCTCTACTTCATGGATTTTTACTGAGGGTATAACCATATCTGAAAGCCCCCCTGGGATGAAGTGTATATATCCTTTAGGGCACCACAAGGTAATTTATATTACCAAGTCACACCCTTCATCTTAAATAACGCAGGAGCCACCTATCAACATGCATGCATTGCATATTTGAGCCAATCTTTTGGAAATTGGTGGAATTCTTTGTGGATGATCTGGCGTTCGAATCTCACTAGCGTCAGGACCATCTCAAAGACCATTAGAAATTGTTCGCCTTCCTCCATTCTCATCACCTGATTATGAACCCACTGAAGTACACCTTCAGGGTCACCTCCGGAAAGTTTACCAGCATCGTTGTTAGATACTGGGGCATTGAGATGGACATGGATATGATCAAGGACATCTTCTAGATGTTTCCCCTAAGCAATATCTACGATCTTAGAGGTTTCTATGGACACAAAGCATACAAAAACCGATTCATTGCGAATTTGACCACCAAGTGTTATCCCTTTTCTTGGCTCATGGAGAATGGCACACTCAAAGAGTGGGATGAAGAATGTCAGACTGCATTAATGGAAATAAAGCAGTATCTACTCCAGCCTCTGGTCTTAATACCACTAGTCTCCAGATAACTTCTGGTCATTTATGTGACAACCATAGAATTATCTCTCGATGCCCCTCACACCCTGAAGAATAATGAGGGGACTGAGAACAGACTTTACTACCTCAGACGCACACTTCATGATACGGAGACCATATACTCCCATATCAAAAAGATCTACCTTGCCCTAGTATTCGCAGTACAAAAGTTTCCACATTACCTGCAACACCATGAGGTATAGCTGGTGTCCCGGGTAGATCCATTGAAGTACATCATCAACCATCCCATGCTGACAGTGTGTCCAGCTCAGTAGGAGGTAATCCTCCTGCAGTTCGACATCAGGTTTTTCCCTCAGATGGCTATTAAAGGGAAATCATTGGAAGAATTACTTTCTACCCATCGGGCTTCTGCTTATTAGTCCCTGGACTACGATTTTCCTGATGAGGTGATCCTCTTAGTAGACCAATACATGTCGTGATGGAAGATTCAATTTGATGGTTCTTCCTGAAGCCCCATTGGTAGGAGGCTCAAGGATCCCAGAAAAAATATAGTAGGCTTGGGTATCGTCTTTATTACCCCGAGACAAGACATTCTACAATACTCATTCCTTCTATCATAAGGATGCACGAATAATGAGGTGGAGACTCAAAGTGTCTTTACTGGCCTCGAGCTAGCCCTCGAGATTGATATTCCCCATTGGCATGTGAAAGGAGATTCAGAACTATTCATATCACAGATTAATGGTGAATATGTCATCAGAATGCCAGAGCTTGTACCATTGTAGGAGCACGCACTTCAGCTAATGGCCTAGTTCCCATATCGGCTGGTAGTTACTCATGTACCGCAATCTCAGAACTATTGGGTTGACTCCCTGGCCAGTCTAGCGGCATCAAATACAGTGCCAGAACAGGATTATCTGATTATCCATGTGTCACACCGAAGAGTATTATCTCTTGTCACCCCAGATGATGATGATGGCCCACAGGTAAGCCACTTTACCACCAGCGTATCCACATCATGACCCCCAGGTCCCTAGGATGCAGTGCTTAAAGGAAATCCTGATTATAGAACTTCATTTGTCAAGTATCTCTAAAACAGTTATCTCCAAGGAGATCAAGTCAAGTGCGAGCAAATCCGATGTCGCACGTTATAGTTCACCCTCCCGGATGGACCTGGTCATGAGAAGATCATCAACAAGCGCGAGTTTTATCGGGTTCTCCTTCACTGAATTCAAGTAGTCAAGATTTCTGAGGTCATGCAAGTGGTTCACGCCGGTTCCTGTGAGGCTCATTAGACCGGGTGAAATCTATCTCACCATTTCCAGTGATGGGGGTACTTATGGCCCTCCATGATCCATGACTGCATCGAGTTCTCCAAGAGGTTCCATGCATTCAAAAATCATGATAACTTCATGCATCGGCCGCCAGAGCGTCTCCACTCTATAATGTAGTCTTTTCAATTTACTGTATGGGGACTCGATGTCATGGGACATTACCCACCAGTGACCGCTTTCCAGTGTAGGTTCATCCTGACTGCTATAGATTTCTTCTCAAAGTTGGCATTGGCATTTCTACTCAAGGGGTTCAAGGATCGTGCCATCATTTACTATGTGAGCTCCAACATCATCTACCGATTTACAATCCCTCATGATATCCTTAATGATAACGATAAAAAAAATCTAGGAAGCTAAGCTAAATAAATTTTACACTGTGTACAAAATCAATTCTAACTATACCTCCTGCTATCATGCGCAAGAAAATAGAGAAATCGAGGTGTTCAACAAATCCCACTCTAACGTTTTATAGAAAATGGTTGGTCAGAATAGGAAGAGTTGGCCAAACAGGCTCACCAATGCCCTCCGGTATTATCGAACGTTGACTCGTATGTCAACCCATATGACCCCATATTCCCTGGTGTATGGAACAGAGGTCGTCCTTCCTATTGAGATTTAGTTTCCCTCATTGCGCACAATTGTGTACGATCAGCTATTGATAGATAAACAAGATGAAATCTGTTTGGCTGAGCTAGAAGCACTTGATGAGAACATGATTCTTGCCCTACACAATCTGGAAAGGCACCATAACAATTTGGCTAGATTTTTCAACAAGAGAGTACATCTCTGCTCCTTCTTGCAGGGCAACTTGGCACTGGCCCTCAGGACACCAATGATACCCAGCAGGAAACCACCCATGTTGGAGACCAAATGGGACGGACCTTACATTGATTACAAGGTGTACTCCAATAGAGAATACTCTCTAGGTACCATGTATGGTGAGAATATAAATGCTCCCACCAATGGAATGTTCCTCATGAAATACATTTATTGAGTAATCCATGGTCCTGTGTGACCCTAAACTACTGAGTCTTGCATGACCCTAAACTGCTGGACCTGCGAGACATTAAACAGCCATGTCCCACATGACATTAAACTATATGTCATGCCGATAGATGTTAAATTGCACCCTTCAAGAACTATGTGTGTCTTGATATCCATCTGCACGAGATATATAGGAATGCTTAGATGTTACGTTGTGAGTAAATCCCCCAAAATCATTTCTTCAACTATTTTTTCTAAGTGTAGTTCTCTTAGAGGACCCTACATGGTGTAGTGCAGGGTTATTTAGCTCCACCTATGTCAGGGGTGTGATGGTCGCACCATGTTCTCTTTCCTCATTATTATATTCTCCCACATCCTCATTACACGACGCTAAACTGCATGGACTTCTAGAATTATGTGTGGATTTATTCCCAACCTCATGGGATACGTAGGAACGCCCGTATGTTTTGTCTATCGGCCAAGCACGAACTCCAGAATCTCCCCTCAGCTCAGAACAAATGGTATGCTGCAAGCTTCATCTCTAATTCTAGTCAAGTTCATCATGAACCTGCCTTACATTGCACGTTGTGGAGACTATCACCTCTATCATCTCCATGTTTTACATTAAAATGCATGGGCATATCAGCGCTTCACTAACTCCTTTTCTTGGGACCCCATTATCTTTCACATCCAAAAGGACCCCCGATTGGTAAGGATTCTTACCCTAGGGGTTCTCCTACCATTTTTTCCCAACTACCATGATGGTTCAGAATTAAAATTGATACAAGTCCCACATGGAGAACTTGGTATGTGGTAGACGCTCATTTGTTGTTAATATTTTATATCACACGATACTGACACGGTGTTTCGAACTTGGTCAAAAGCTATCCTTTGTCATTGAAACTACCCCTTAATGTCCTGTACATTGAGAGTAGTGGTTCATTCATTTCTGTTGTCTCTTCATGCTTCGGTCTGCCTCTTACAAGAGTGTGATTATAGATGGTGGTCCGTTCTATAATCGGTAGAGCCTAGTCATACTCTGTGTTTCCCACACGGAGCATTGCTCCCGTGGTATTAGGAGATATGATGAGACAATCCATGCATGAGAGGACATATGGATACCGTTGGCTGGGATTCTTATCCTTAGGTCCCCAGAACCTTCCATCCCCTTGGCCCTAGTCCTCATTCGGGAGTGTGCGGTGTGGTGTGGACTCACTTCCTTATTCACGTCGGGCTATTTTTCCATGCCCCACACACCTCCATGAGACATTCCTCCCTCCATTTATCATCCCTTCCATGAAGATAGGCCCCTCCATGTTTCTTGTGCCCCATCATTTGGGTTTATATTATCTTTCATATCCAAAAGGGACCCCGAATGGCTTGAATAATTAACCTACGGGTTCTCCTACCATTTCGGCCCAACATCCCCAAGGATTTTGAGAGACAAATTGGTACAAGTCTTGTGTTGCACATATATTCAACGGTCAATGCTCAATTGTTTTCCTCAGTCTTGAAAGGGGGTTTGTTGTGTTGTGGACTATGTCAACAGTTGTCCACTATCATCACTGCCACCTTGTTGTCTTCTATAGGCATGATGACTCACCATTTTCATTCACTTTCCCATGCATATGACATTAAACTATGCATTTAAAGTCGATGTTCTATGATATTAAACTATGATCACTATCATCCTCACTGTAAGACATTAATCTGTATGTTGGCTGTGACCTTCTGTCTACAACCCACCCCCAATTCCCTCAACATTTTCAGTCCCCTGGCCCATGTTCTCACTTAGGATTGTATGTTGTGATATGTGAATTTTTACTCATTCATGTCGGGTTATTCGTCATTCCATACACATCCCTCTTTGGGGTATCTTTACCTTACTCCACATCCTTTCTATAAGACGTTAAATGCCACAACATCTTCTGAAACTACGTGTGGCTTTATTCCCATCCTTTGTAGGATACGTAGGACCGCCCGAACGTCTTGTCTTTGGGTCCAGCCCCACTTCTTGGAAATCTCCCCATCATTTTGCCCCCTTAGCCTGCGTTCTTCCAAGAGAGGTATATACAGTGTGGTATTGGCTGGGGTCCCCATTCACGACGGGTTTACAACAACCACGCCACATACCTCTATCTCTTGAGTGGATTTCTCACCCTTTCCCTATACTCATCTTTTCGAGTCAACTACCTCTTAGATGGGTCCCTATACCCTCTTCAGTGATTCTATTATATGCCCATGAGTACTCCTGTCCATCACCAAGAGTGTCGAATTCTATCCGGACATGTTATCACCTACCTTCCAGGCTTAGTTTTTTCCTTCATTAGGGCATCCATTGTCTTTCACATCTAAAGGGACCCCCAAATGGCATGGATTCTCAGCCCAATGTCCCTACTACCACTAAGATCCAACGTCCTTGAATGTTTTTACCAAGAAGTTTATACAATTCCTGCATTGCGAAAATGGTCAATGGCCGACATTCATTTTTTGATCCCATATCAGGTCTCATGATATTGATACTGTGTTTCAAACGTGGTAAACAATTATCCTCCATCATCACACCAACCTCATTATTCCCAAAATGTCTGTCACATGATTCACATCATTTTTTAGCCCATCATGTCTAAGTGGAATCTCGACACTCCTGGTGTTAACACTCAGTGCATGTCTACACATTATGAGGACAAAGCCACGACAACTCATTATTTAGGGCACCGTAATGACATCCCTTTTACGCGCAGTACATGTATTGCGAGAATCTCATATGCCCTTGATTCCTACACTATGTTCAAATCACATAGGATTAGGGATTGGACCATGGTCTTCACCTATTTGGAAGAATTATTCTTCTCTGTGGTCCATGCTCTAAGACATTAAACTAAGATCTCTGTATGGTCCCTCTCTTCTATTCATCCTTTTTGGGATCAGACCCTTATAGGACTGTTTTGCGTGGAACATGTGGCTTATGCCCTCATTCTTGTCGGTTTTACGATATCCACACTATGTATTCCCCTTTCTAAGAGTTAGTCTATCCGACTTCCTGCCCCACATGATGTTAAAAAAATCCTTCAAGAACTACATGTGGCTTGATTCGCATCCTCATGGGATTTGTAGGAACACAGAAAAATCATGTCTCTGGGTTTAGCTCAACTGAGTGTTAGCCTCTCTTATCCCAAATCCTCTAACCTTTTCTAGCCCCTTGGACCGAGGTTTCTCTCTCGGAATCGCACGAGGTGGGATGTGGACCATGTCCTCATTCACGGCGTGTATGATTTATCAAACCTCACACAAACCCCTCCAGAATTCCATCTCTCCTATATAAGTCTAGGCCATATGATGTTAAACAATGTCACATGGACCCATCACATGACCCTAATCCATGAAAATATGGTCCTGGTCGCACAATGAAAAACAAAACTGCATTGTGGTGTCCTCACTCGGGGGGACATCATGATTGGTATTGGTCACACACCATACCATATTTCAACACTGTACATATCTTGATTCTTGTGGATATTCCTGGACCTTATATCCTATGTCCATCACATCACAACAAAAAACAACACTCATCCATCCTAAAGGACACACACGATCTATCAAATACCTCTTCTTTTCGTTCAAGCAACAGACCCACACAACCTTTTTATCCCTTGAAAGAGTATCTTACCATGACAACCCTAGAACTATCAGTGGCTTGATCCCTATACTCTTGGGGTACATTGAAACGTTTGTGCACTTTGTCCTAGGCCCATCCAAACCTTAATTTTTAGTCCCACGACCTGGAACCTCCCCCATGAAGCGCGCGGTGATCTAGACTCGAGGTCCTCATTCACGTCAGTTGGTATAATTACATAAAAAAATTTCTCCTGAAATTCCTACCATCCATGGTCTGAGCTCTATGACTGTAAACTAAGACTACTCCACGTCCCTGCTACAAGATGTTAAATTTCACAACATCTTCCAGAACTATGTTTGGATTGAATCCCATCCTCTTGGGATACATAGGAATTCTCCGGCATCTTGTCTCCGGGTCCAGCCCCAGGAATCTTCAATCCGACCCCCCTATTTTTTGGCCACTTGGACCGAACCCTTATGAGAACATGTGGTGGGGAATGTAACTATCATATTCTCATTCACATTGGGTTTTTCAATAACTGTACAATGTGCCTCCCATGTCTCGTTATGAGTTCTAGGACCCTAATCTAAGATCTCCCTATGAGAACTGCGCATCACGTTTGGATACTTTTCCACCCTACACACAGTCCATTAAATCAAGAACCCCCCCCCCCTTAATGGTCAATATCCATCCCCTATCGTCACAACACCATCATTTTTGTCCAGATCTCGAGCATCATTATTCACATATTTCCACTTCCTTATGTTCAAGTGGAATTCTTACATACTTAGATTTACTTCTTCGCGCATATAGGTGTGTCACATGGACAGGTTACCATAATTGGGATGAAGTTCACCGAGTGTACCCTCTCCCTTAACATGTTCCTTCCTCTGTCCAGAAATTCCCACCACTAATCCTTGTTTCACACATGATGCACAACCCACATGGGCTTAGTAGTGTTGGTAGGATGTGTACTAGAACATCGATGCCATACATGCCCTTCATCATCCAAGATGACGTGAAACTACTCTCTCATAACAATGTTTGGCCTGATTCTCATCATTATAGGATATGTAGAGATGCCCATGCATCATTCCATGGGCCCACCCATAGGTTCATTAACACTCCTATCTCATTGGGCCCAATCTTGGTCCTTCCAGTGTGACCTTTAAACTATGTGCACCATCAATACTGTATGACCCAAAACTACATGTATTTCAAGGTCTATGCCAATGAAGTAATGTTTGGAGGCATGTACGACCCCTGATCAGAAAGATATTCCCACCTAATGTGTTTCCACCATGGTGGTGTAATGTCAAAAGTGTTGCGTTCTGTTCGAACCAACCACCACTACCCAATCCACACTTTTCATGCACTTTATTCAGACACTCGCCCTCTTTCACATCTAAGATAACCCCCTATAATTATGTATACTCGGCCTACAAATCACCTACAATCCAGGTCCAACATTCTGGAAGACTAATGGATGACATTCTGAGTAAGGACCCGTGTTTCGAACATGCACAGCGGTTAGTCCTCATTTGTTATCCCTATTTCTGGCTAATGAAAAACAGATACTGTGTTTCAAACATGCTCAGTAGTTATCATTTATTATAATGAAATCCCCACAGTGTTCTGAATATGGGGTATCAAGATTCTCACTTTCCACTCCCCTATGTCTAGATTAATTATAACGCCCTAGGTGTTAACCTTCTTGTGCGCTAGAGCACATTGGAAGGACGACACATCGATTGTTCTGAGGTCCACGTCCTGTAATTGAAACACTCCAATTTCCTCCTAGAAATCATAGTTGGTTGTTTGAAACTCATATCCCAAAATATTGGTTGGCACTCCTATATTCAAATAAAGTAATAGTGCGAGGATACCTTGTTTCTCACATCGGGCATGACGTATGTGAGCTTTGTAATGGATTTATATTTATTTCTCAATTGTGGTTGAAATGAATTGAACCAAACAAACAACTAAATAAATCTATTCATACGTGTTTTTCAAAACAAGTGGAAGTAAAATGATATGATTTAATCAGATCGAAAAAACAGGGTCCTTATGGATCACCTTCTTAGATAGATCGCTCTAGCACCTCTACCTTTTGGCCTGTGGCCTCCAGGATTGCCTCCCTCCCCCTAAGAATCCTCTCTTCATCAGCAGCCACAGAGCACAGTTCACTGACCGTAGCTTGTGGTTGCGCCTGTTTAGTATCATGTGCAGTCATTTGGTGACCCACCACCACTAGCTACTCTTGGGTGTCCGCCAGCTGGGCCCTCAATTGCTCAACCAGTTCAGAATAGTTTGCAATGACTACATCCTTTTCATTCGCCTATTCTTCAAGGTGTTGGACCACTTGTTCCACCTTCAAGAATTCTTGGGTACTCCTTGACTCTTTCTAAAAGTGATAAATGTAGGAGCATCGACCGCTCTCATGTAGAATCTTGGACATGTGGTCGTGGACTGTCGAATGAAGACATTGAGGATCCACCCCTCCAGCACAGAGAAAGTGCATCTTGGTGTGGAGAGATCCCATCTATTTTAGCCATTTTTTATGAGGTTGACTGAGAAAATGCATCATACACTTAAACCTTTTACGATGCATCATATGGATCACATCATCCACCTCTAAATCAGAATCGTCTATCTCCTCAGGATATGTAGGCTGATAGTCGGGGAAAGAATCCAAGAGATCATCGGCAGAGGTTTCTTTGGGTATTCCTCCCAAGGGGTTGGGATCTTCACCAAATGGACTATCGTCCTCTCTCACCTCTTTCTCAGTATCTCCTTCGCCAACATTAGGCACTGAACAACATTAATTTCATTGATATTGAAAACACTTTTCTCACCAAGTTCCCAGGCCGACTCGGATTGGGAATAGTGCCTGGAATGGACCATCACATTTACCATCGAATCACTCGCAGATGGTCTGGATTCGGTAGCCTACCGAGCCTACAACGCCGTGATTACAAGAAAAACAATGAATGACAAGATTATCTGGATTTTCTAGTAGCAAATATTTGTGTTCAAGTGATAAAACATACAAGAACTCATTGCATCGACCTCTGACATTCCCGCTGCTACAAGAGCTATCACGGTGGGGGATCCCTCTTCCCTTGTTAGCTCAATAATGGGCATCATCTCCCCACCTAGTTTTTTTGGTACTTCCTCCCCCTATTCAGATATTTCTTCGTGGATAGCACCAATGCGCACCTGAGAAACATGAATACATCTCATTAAAATTAAAAAAAAGAGAGAAGAAGAAAAGGGGAGGGGTGGATGGATAAGGAATGAGGCATACCTCAAGTAGCTTAGTTATTTCTGCATCAAAGACAACAATCTCACCACTCTCCTAAAGGCTCCCTTTGTGGGATTTCCCTTGAGACCCCCCACTTGTAAGAACCTCTTCAGATTTCCCGAATTCATTACCTTCTCCTTCTTCCCCCACAACTTCTGACTCACATACCGCTATCTCCTTATCCCTATAATCATTCTCGGTAAACATCTTTTCTGGATCATGCTTCTATCCAGGCATTACCTTCACCAAGAATGTCGGTTCCTCACACTGACCCCATTAACGTGCAGACAAATACATGGTCCTCAGGTACACGGGAAGTCGATGGATGTCCACCCTTTCATCAACCTGGATGATTCTGACGTCCAGTAGCTGGATTCCATCTCGTACTATCTTTTTCCAAAGGTCTTTGATTCTCATAGATTGTCATAGGGTCAACCTGGCTTATCACAAGGCCTGGAAAATTGCATCATTAGAAGGATGAAGCAAATACCATATTTGCTTCCCAGGAAGCTCCTTGACCGCTACATGATCCCCTTCTACCTCTAGGCGATGAGGGCACGACCACGCCGTGAAATGTTCCTGCTATTGATGTCCCGGCCTGTACGACCCCAGTTGCCTGGCTTGCTTCTGGCCTTTCCTCCCAAAAAATGCCATGTATTCTCTCTTGCCGCCCAGGTTCTACACTGGTTACCCTGTGCTGCTAAACTCACATCTTCAAAACCCCCTTAGGGTATGCTACGACCCATTGTTCGACATATTCTGTCGAGAGGCCAGCATCTACTCCGATGGGGGGAAGGGTAACGACTTCACCAGATCCATGAGTTGTGAACATCAGCCACATTCAGCAAAGACTTTAGGGGTGCCTCTCCTCTGGGACATCTGTATACACTTTCTTAAGAATCTTCTAGAGGCATCCAAACTACCTATAAAATCATGACGGCACATAAAGAATAAAAAGGATCTTCCCATTATCTCGGGCCACAAGCACCCCGCCTCTGATTCTCTGGAAGTATTCCCTTTGCTCCAATGAGACTTTCTTGTTGTCTATCATTGAGGCAGTCGGAGTGGGGAACAGACTAAAAGTAAAATAGTAATGATTTCGGATTTTGACCCCTATCCCCTCCTTGTTGAGCATCAACGGCAGGACTACATCAATTTTCAGCTTGGATGGTCATAGGCCGTTACCCGGAGGATGAATGGTGTTTGGAAAGGTATATCTGCAGCAATGAGCCTCAATCAATCAATAGAGGATCTGTAAGGGGCCACAAGTCCTCCTCGGTGATCCCCCTCTCGGAATGTGCCCCAAAATGGCGTACAAATGGTCTAACACATTGACTCCTAGATTGAACCTCTGATTAGCGGCCATGATGCCAACCATTACCAATGTCGTTGGATGAACTCCCGTCCTTGTGTCCCCCACTGGTAGGAGTGTCCAACATTAGAAGGGTGCATGAAATATGCCATACCGGATGTTCGGGTCTCGAATCTCGTTTATACAGAATCCCCATGATTCATATTCCCCCACCTCCAGGGTCATATAGTATGATCCTATTTTACTCCTCTTTGCCACGGTTGGACACTGTCTTCCTCGTCCCCAAATCTAGACTTCCATATCTCTTTGCAGTAACAAACTAAATCATTTTTATCAGTAATGTCCTTAAATATTTCCTTGACCCTCAGCCTATCCATAGACTTCTCCAATAGATGCCATGTTAAGATGGGTGTTCGTGATCTGTCTCCCTAGATGTTCCTCGTCGAAAGGAATCCATCGTATTGGTTCCCATCCATAGTGATACCCCCGATTCAATGAATGTCCGAAATGTTGAAACCAACTTCCCCACGGTGAAAATGGAAGGTATTGGTATTGGGGGACCATCAGGTAACATCTCTGGAACAAGTTCATGCTGATGGTAGAAATGAAACATTGACATCCATATCACCTCAATCAATCCGATGTGCTGCAGTTCGGCCCCAAACTGGTCACACATCTAGCATACCCAATATTCCTAGGCCCATTCACTTGTGAAATTGCATCTATACTACAGGTCCCATTCCTACCACCATCATTTGGTTTTGTCATTGACACTCTGTCGGATAGTACTTGAATAATTGGTTGGAGATTCTTCTATGACTCTGTCACTTCCCGAAATAGTTCTGGTCTTGGGGTTGAGGATATAAACATCCATATTTCTAGTTTCTCTAACAGGATGGCCATTGATAGTGATATTATACCAAGAGAGGTCATCCTCGCGGGTCACCCATGACCACGGTGTGTCGACTTCAAATCCTGGAATGGGTACCTCCTCAAAAATACCGAAGTCCCATATTGGTAAGTTTTTAGACTGCACATACTCCTTCTAGGCAGGGTTCAACATGATGATGAGAGTGTGGTTGCTGGATAAAATATTTTAGGAGCCATAAATCTCAGGATTGGAAACCATCTTGGCCCTTCAAGCGGCGAACCCAGCTTCTCTCTCAGCGTCATCCCGATTAGCAGCCATCTTCTTCCAATAAAGTCCAAAAGATTCGGCATGAAACGAATGATATGGAACATGACTAGTCAGCGGGTGGCCTGAAAATCTGAGGTAGCGGCACGAAAAACCATGGTCCTGTGAGTAAAATAAATCCCCAAAATCAGATAATTACATGACATAAAAGTGTTTTTGGCGCAAGGAAAGGATTTATTTCCTGCATGACAGCTCAGGAAATATCACGCAGGACAAATCCGTACGGGATGAGGGTACCACAAGGTTTTTTTTAGGCATTGGGTAGGCTTTTCTCACATTTGAAAAACAGTTTTTGCGCTATTTCGATCATTTATGCACCGAGAATGTTTTTGGCAGACATCGACACCATGAGGTTGTGCATCTCAGCGTTTCCATCAGAATCTTACCCTTTCATACCCTCACCGATATGATTCTGAGGGCGGAATTTGTAGAATCCTAAAAACACTCTGGTCCTAGAAAAGGGGACTTTTCTGACAAAGAAATGGAATATTTCGACTCAATGATTTATTCTGATAAGTTTAGAAGGTCCTCACAAAAAATACAAGAGGTTCACAAAAACATTTATCTCTCGGACAGAATACCGCGGGATCCGAGGGATATTTCTACACCGGTGCACAATATTTCATGCCACTAACCTGGGTGTACAATCTTTCACACCGACCACCCGTGTGGGAATTCTTTCGTGGTGCTGACCCGGGGGTGAAATATTTCACGCCAACCGACATCCGCGGGGATGCATGGACCCCAAACACCTATAAATAAAAGGTCTCCCCATCAACTTCTTACGAATGAAGAATATGAACCACCTCCCTTGTGAGAAATCAGGCTTTTTAGCATGAAAAAATGGATTTTAGGTATGGGAGTTTTCGTGACAGGTCTCATAGGGTTATGCCTTCATGTAGGACGTCAATGGCGGAAACCTCTCCCAAATATCTTTAAATCAATACCCTTGCATGCAATCCCCTTCCCTTTCACATAATTAAATGCATGAAATTCATTTACCTTGTGTGTGATTCCTCTACTTTTCACAAAAACATTGACCAGATCTTGCGTGCAACTGCTTTTACTTGCATACCCAACCTTGTGCTTAATCCCTTTAGTTTCCATACAAACCCTTGGCTCCCCTTCATGGGAAAATATCTCTGATTTAACCACACATGTTCTCATTATTGCAACTATTCCATGTGAACATAAATTACGTGCAACCTTTTCCATTTGCATGCAGTCAACCGGTACCACTCCCCGGACCATTTCCATGAAAGTGCTCCATTTCTGCGTGAGCCAACAACCTTGCACGTACCTTATTTTTCACGTGTTAGATTTCCCTCTCCTCTTTCACCCAAAATATCTTCATCACACCCCCTTTTTCCATGAAACCTTATTGTTTTGCATGAGGCAATTTCAATGTCCCTTGGATGATATTGTCCATTGTGTTGCTTCGCCTCATGATTTTTTTTATAGGCACACTAATAGTTATTTCTTCTTTTCATTTCCACGATAACGTGGACCCTCAATGGGATAACATCATGAAACCCCCCATCCACGATGTCGCCTATCCCTTACCTTCACCATGGTGTAGAGGGTGCCGGTTATGTAAGTACTTGGGGTGTGAAGTGAACACACATCGTCCAAGTTTCATGACGTTAATCTGTGACCATGCCCCGTGCATCATAC
Source organism: Viscum album (assembly GCA_963277665.1). Lineage (NCBI taxonomy): Eukaryota > Viridiplantae > Streptophyta > Magnoliopsida > Santalales > Viscaceae > Viscum > Viscum album. Next base: position 763,493,867 of record OY728120.1, read on the forward strand.
ATGGGGTTCCCCACCATGGACATTCTGCACACCAATTGGTCTCCACAGGAGTGTGACCATTTCTCACAAGGAATGAGATCCTCTTTATTGGAGTAGCGTTTGTCTGTGGGGAAAGGGTAACCACTTTTGTGTAAGTCCTAGCTTTTATCCCATGAGGTGGCACCCCCGCTCATCCTATCTTCTTCCTGGCCAATGACTATAGAGGGGGGATGGACGCTTAAGCCCTCCTTTCTTCAGTGCCAAATCCATCTCCCTTTTGGCATTATCACCTCCCAGGCCCCAACCATAGAGTCATTCCTAGTCTCCATCTCCCCGGGGGCACTCCACGCATAAGCCCCTATTTCCACTTTGGGATGCTCCAATCGTAAGGCCTTGGGCCTCTAACCATGTGTAAGACCCATCCCACATCCCACGGATGAAACTGTCATGATGTTATCATTATGTATTTGTTGCCTTCTGTTTCTCACACCGAGCATGACTCACATGGTCTTATAGTAAGCATCGACCATGGAATCCTCTCTGGGAAGCCTAGAGTGTAAGCCCCAAAACTTCTCGAACTACGTGGACATTGATCCTTTCTAACGCAATGTATGTAAGAAGCCTCCCTAAGATTCAATCCCAACACCCGGTCATTCTGACCACCTTCACACCTGTTCACCCAAACCATCCTTAACAACATGGATTTTGATCCTATCCAAGGCCAGGTACGTAGGAATATTTCCTGAGGTTTTTTTCCAACACCCCGGTCATTCCGACCCCCTTAATGTTATTTCGCCAATCCTTTCGGAACTACGTAGACTATGATCCTCTCCAAGGCAAGGTAAATGGGAAGCCTCCCTGAGGTTCATTCCCAACACCCGGTCATTTCGACCCCCATCACGTCGGTTTTCCCAGACCTTCCGAAACTACATGGACTTTGATCCTTGCTAAGGAAATGTAAGTAGGAAGCCTCCTTGAAGTTCAAGCCCATCACTGGGACATTTTGACCCCCTTCACATCTGTTCGCCCAAATATTCCCGAACAACGTGGAAAATGATCCTTTCCATGGAAAGGTACGTAGGAAGCCTCCCTGAGGTTCAATCTCAACACCTGGTCATTTCGACCCCCTTCACGTCGGTTCACCAAACCCCAACCCGAACTATGTGGACTTCGATCCTTGCAATGGAAAGGAATGTATGAAGACTCCCTAAGGATCAATCCTAAAAACTATTGGCTCCAATTCCCTTCACGCCGGTTCACGAACATAATGTCCGGAACTACGTGGGATTTGATCCATGTCTCCTAGATAGGGTACGTAGGAATCCACCCTAATGTTCTACCCTATTCAGCTATAATTCATTGTTAGCCTCATCCGCACTATTCTATTGGAACCCCAATCAATGGTAAGCCATTTTCAGGCCCAATATCACCATCCTTTTCATGGATGATCCATCTCATTCCCCCTCAACATCAATTAACCATTTATCATCAATCTTGATTGTTATATGGGCCACCCCATCTCAGTGAGATCATACCAATTAACTTATTCACCTCACCTAGCAGTAGATGAGTAACTAACCACATGTTAGCCCCAACATTAGTGTTCCCTCTAGGGGTTGCACCCATCTGATCTAATCTAGTCCATGTTGCAATCAGTATGATCTGTCTCCGCTAGATGTTAAACTCGCGGCATACCCTATGTTAAACATAGGATTATATGGAAAAAATCATATAAATTCCTATAGCATATAATTCCCTGCATTCGACGTTGGATTCCTCGGGCTTCTTCACCCTCGAGTAGCCCTATAATAAGGGGAAGAAACCAAGACGTGCTAGTGTTCCAGCGTCCAGAAATGCCAGTTTTATCCAACATGACCACTACCCCGACCGAATCTTGCTGCCCTGGAATGAACCCTTGAAATGTACTTACAGAATCAATGTAATTAACCGGTGTCAATGAAGATATGGCACTAGTAAGAGATTCACAAACAATGTCTTATGTCTATATGGGAGACCCGGACTAGGTGATGAGTTTCGAGGAGGAATCCAAAAAAGGAAGAACGAACATCCCATATTCCCATTTTGATTATGGAGAAAACATCCATCAACAAGTGATGGATGACACCCTCCATTGGAATGTGGGAAATCAGGGCAATAAATAGAGTCACCATCCTCAAATCAGACGGACGCGCACCCGCCTTGGAGAAAGCGTTGGAAATAGTAATGTATTAGTGGATGGTTTTAATAAAAACATATTCCATCTATGAAAGAAAATTTATAATTCAATTAAAATGTACATACTTATAATTAACATTTTCTTCTAGTAATAATGTAATAAAATGGATATAGCATTCATGGTTTCGTACTACCTATCGTCTCTATGAAAAATGCATTTAATTTTCTATCTCCACATATATTTGATTATTATAATTACATATATACTGAATAAATATGATAAATATATATTTTTTAAATTCTGTAGATGATTACATCATGATATCATTAATAAGAATAAAAAATATAAAGTCAAATCATGATTGAATAACTATTCAATTAACACTAAAAATTGTGAAAATAATCATTGATTGTTAACAAATAGGTGACGAGTTACTATAATAAGTTAGTATATGATATTATATATATGAATATTTTTTTATATGTTAAAAAAAATTAAACCCAATATATTGGACGGTAATGTATGTTCACTAGAAACATTAAAAGGTAGAGATTTGAATCTTACTTTCTATATTGGGGAGATAAATTAGATATTCACCATATACTACACTTATCTGGTGGATCTATTACCCCTTTTAATATATTATACCACGAATCCTATTATATTAATGTTATCCAAAAGTTTAAAAGATTAATGAGAAACTTTTATTTAAAAATATCTATTTAAATCTATTGTTTGATATATGAGAAATTTTATCGACATGCATTATATCGGTTGGGGAATAATTAATGAAAGACCCTGGCAGAACCAGTAATCTAAGTAGACAAAATAAGTTGGTGATTTTTTTCTCCATGATGAATAGATGGGTTTTCACAAACATACATAAACCATCTAGTGAAAGGAAATGATTATTGTGATTAATGTGCTGGATACATCACATTAAATAATTAAGAATCACATTCATTTTAGTTATTTATATCTAGAAAAAATTTACTATGAAAAAAATAAAAAGATGAATTTCATTTTCAGTTTATTTAGAAAATGAATTGATTTTTTAATACACTACTTCTTATATTGATTATTACTTATCCAAATGTCTAAATTTAATGTGTAATTTTTTATATAACATTAAATATTGATTATTCTTATTTATTCATGATTACATCCATTTTATACTTTCCCTAATTGACCATTGGAGGTCACTATTATATTATTTATTTCCTTGCGATATGGTTATGAATTCGTTAAATTAGATTCATAGATGTAGTTTATTCTCGTTTCTAATATTTTAGGTTTTAGTAATTTAATAAGGTAACCATTTATATAATATATATTTCCAAGACTACTACACTAATATATCCATTAGGATTTGTTTCCTTATAATAATTCCAATTTAAAAAAATTAATTCACCAGATTTGGGACTTTAAGGTTGAGGTATTATAGTTGTTATTAATGGTATTTTAGTAGAAACCATTGGAATTAGATTTATGAAAACATAAATTTAAGGAAGACAACCCATTAGTTTACTATGTGTGAAAATATTATATGAAGAAGAATTCCTTTCCAATTTTTGAAAATATGAATAAAGGTGATGAAAACCATTATGGTTTACATATTAATTTAATTTAAGATAATTATGGGGAGTTATATTATTTGTATTTTAAAATTAATGAGATGAGAAAAAATTGGTTTTTTAAACATTTCATTAATCATGATCATTTTTAGGTTATTTTTTAGTATTATTATCCCATTGTTTGATAGTATAAATAGGTTTTTAGAAAAATGAAACACATGCATAATAGTTGAAGTCGTGCTGTGTCTATCAAGGCCACTAAGTTTGAACCCAACACTAAAGGGCGACAAGGGTGAAATTCCTAACACTAGCCAATATGAATTCATGGTTAGTTTGAATTTTTTTAATTAAATTATCTAATGGATAAGCGTTTTTTTTGGAAATTTGTTTTATCAAATATATTACCATAATATTGGAAAACAATTCGGTGAATTTTCTTTTATTGTCATTTTCGAAGTCATTCACTGTTTTGGGAACCCTATATGATCATGGTAAATAGAATTCTATGGGATTTTATTTGAGAAGTTAAATTTAAATTACATTTTTAATAACATATTCGTTTACTATGTATTAATAATGATTCCAAAAAATTATGGAAATGGTGATTATATTATGGATACTATGTTATTTAGGTAATTAATTTTTTGGTATAATCCATTAAGAGTGGTTAATGTTCTTTAGAAGACAACATGGTCAAATAATTATGACCATGGGTTTAATGTAATTTCATAATATTTTTTATAAGGCATAGTTATTTGTTAAAGCATAAATGTTGGAATTTGGGTATTATAATGAAATATTGGAGATTAAATTTTATTTTTCTCATTTATTGTTTTATTCTTTTTAGGGGATGATATTATCATATGGTAATCATATTTTTGGTTAATGATAAAAATACTAGAGTGTCACGACCCGACCCTACCCGGGATCGAGCCGCAAACCACCCCAAGCCCGCCTCCATAGGCCAGGGGCTGGCGACTAGCGCCGAAGGCACAATAACTCCGGGAGGCCTTTGACTAAGTACCAGTACCCACAAATGCAACCCACTCAATAAAGAAGTTCAGAGTGAAAGGAAAAGAAAAGTACCAACTGCTATAAATAAACCACAAAGTGCATGGACCTACAAACAGTACAAAGTAAAAGCTGAAGGTAAACTGAAAAGAAAAAGGGAAAAAGAGGTGCCCAACTAGAGAAGTGCCACAACCCGGCAACTGGTAAACAAAAGTAAACAGTTGGGAGAGTCCTGCCCTTGGAACCCGACTACGACCACCACATGTGGTCCAAGATCCCGAATTCCTAAGTTCTACTAAAGTCACGACCAACCTGTCTGTCGTCTACAAGGTCACACCAAGTGCAGGAAAATCCCAAGTAGGGGTGAGTATAAAAATATTCCATAGGATGCCCTGAAGGATGGAGGGAGCAACAAAGGAGGTACTGAAGAGGTGAGAAGTAGATTTAATAGAGAGAAGTAAAGGAGTACAACTGAGAGTTTAGTAAAGATTACATCTCAACCCAACAAGAGGAAGTAAGTAGACTCGTCCAAACACAAGGAGCTAGAAGTGGTGATAAGATGAACTTCTCGTCGAGTCTTTGCTACCTATAGTAGGATAGTAGACTTGTCCAACCATGAGAAGCTAGACACAGAAATCACGTGGCATTCACTGTACGTCTTCGACTCTCTTGGAAGGAGAGTAACCAAACCCAAGAAGTGGGTTGCAAAACAAGTTATATACATATCCATATGCTCAATCAATAAGCCCGAAAAATATCGTAAGGGGATCTCCATCCCACAGCTCAGCCCAAGAAAGTGAGTCATCAACAGTGCCATAAGTAAACACCATCGATTCCCACTATCCGTATGCATGCCTTAACCTGCAAGTCAAAAGGCTCAAATCACCACACCTTGAAACTATCCTCATTGGGCAGCACTTACTATCCCAAACAGTTTTAGTTCACATCATAAGGACGCGTCTCAGTGGGGAAAGTGCCCCTCGTACATGAGTGTTCTGGGAGAGCATCAAGACACACCTTGTCATTATCACACAGTCGATAGTTCTTCTCAATGTCTATGGGATACCGCTGCCCAGCCCCACGAAAGGGTAATCCGATGGAGGGAGACCCGAACCACCATGGACATCCCTGATAAATGGTACCCCAATGGTCATCCCTACTAGATTGTACACTGCTGGCTATCCCTATTTGATGGTACCTCACTGGCCATCCCTGCTGGATGGTACACCACTGGTAATCGGAACACGTAGCGAAAGATCGTGGAAGGAAGATATGATCTCAATACACAGCTAGGGAGTCTGCACCCAGGGCTCACTAGGGGCTCCTTACCCTAATGGAAATAGACTCCTGGGTAGAGGATTGGGGCCTGTATAATTTATTGGTCACCCCTATATCCAATGAACTCTACCAGGGTTCACGAAGGGTCGTGAGGATCTCCCCGGGCCTCTCAGGGTAATCATGCTGCAATCTGCTGAGTCACTGTCGAAGTGGACGGAGATAACTCACTCCAGAAAGTGGAAAAACAACCACACTATACGAATGCATGTATTCTTAAACGATGCCATAGTCTGGTGAAAGGGATGTGATACTAAAACCCCTCATAACTGAAGAAATAGAGAAAAAACCTCTCTACCGACCAAATCATCGAGAACAAACTAGGGGGAACCCACTCAAACCTGCGGTTTGAAACCATCGAGAACAGAAGGACCCTCTGCGTTGCGAGAGGTCCAACGTACATAAAGAAGTACAAGAAACACACATGGGGACCACACGATGTGTGTCCCTAAACCATCTCCAAACCAAGATCACAAACTTTCTCAGGTACAAACTACAACATGTAGTTCCAAGCATTCCCTTATACTACTAGAGTATGTCACAATGCCAGCATAAGGGCTATCGCGCACACGACACCCAAATTCAACGCAATAAGGCATAAATGCAACATCGCCAACCTGCTTCCTCCACAGCCCTAGCACAACCAAACAAATCTCTTTAAACACTAACCTCACTCTCGAAGGAGTGAACGCAATCACGCACCAAGGGTTCCCTATAATCACTGCAGGAAGAACCACCACTAGCACACCTTTCATGCTTCCCCATTTAAATGAGATATTGAATGAGACTCCGCACATCCAAACGGATAATACCATTGTAATACCCATGGAGACACATGTGAGATAGACTATTTACTTGCCTCCAATAGACATCTGATGTAAAAGTCGTTCAACACTACTTTATGCCTGAACGACGTCCTTTGGTCCCGAGCCTCGGCCCAAAAAACAGTCGGGTGCATCACACCATTGCGATCCCCTATGGAAAACACATCAAATTGACTACTCTCTTGAGTGCAACAGATATCCAAAGAAAAAGATGTATTCCGCTGCACCACACACGAGCGGTGCGTTGTGGCACCGACATCTCGGTCCGGAAGTGCAACGAATGGATTGAACCGTTGCGATACTCTCAAAAAAGTACACAGGATTTACTAACCACTTTTCTAAAACAGACACCCGGTGATAAAGATGGAAATCCCCGCCAACTCCCAAAACAGCCCCTCTCTGGCCTGCACCATCGTGCATAATTAATGAAGGCGGATTTCACCACTGAAATGCGCTTGAAAAAACACTCAGAATCAACTACTTGCAGCTCAATAGATGGGCCGTGCGGCCCATGCCTCAACTATGGCTTCAACACCCGAAAACCCCTTGGAAATCGTCGTCTTGAATCTACAGTCACTACGCAGCTGACCGCACTCCAAACAGACATTGGATGTGTCCACGCCGCTCAAAACAAGAACTTTCGGGAAAACGCCAATTCACTTAAAGGTGTATCGCGCCTCTGAGGCCCCCCGTTTTGGGAATTAAAAACCCCCAAAACCATCTCAAAAAGCCAGTCTCGATTCAAGGATGCCATGGCTGTAGACAGTTCCCAAATCGGATGCATTGCGAATGATTTATTTTTTATAAATCATTTTCATAATAATAATAATAATATTATTATTGTTATTATTATTATTATAAAATTAATATTATTATTTTTTTAGAATTTTTTTAAAACTAGACCAGACATCCTGGCTAGTCTTGTTCCGCACGCCGCCCAACATGACTATCATTGTGTGGGTCCCTGTTGCTGCCCCTCCTCGCCCGAGGCACTGACCTCTGGGCTCTTCTCAACCAGGATATCCCGAAGGGGTCGCCCGCGCCAGCTCCTCAGCCGCTTCACCCTTTGACCGCGACGGCCGGCTCCCAGATCCGCATAGTCCTCCTACTCACTGTCGACCGCCCTGCAGGCCTCCCACTCACTGTTACCCCCAGCTTGCGCCTCCGCTCGACCGCGACGCAGACCCCCGCTCCCGGATAACCGCCTTGCGGCCGACCGCCGCACTGACTTGCTGCCGAACCACTGATGACCACCATCGCTAAGGACCACTGACACTACAGACCGACGCCGCCCAGAAACCGCCGCTGAACGGATGGATGGAATCTCACTAGAAAACATCCAAAAACCCGCTAATGTTCGAATTGCAGCTGCAGACGCCTCCGGACACCAAATTTAAATCCGAAATAAGTGACGGGAAGCTCAGAATGTATGATACTCATTTATGGGATTTTCTTGAAGATAAAACATCAATACGATGCTACTAATTTAGATCCAAGTATTCTGGATCTTAAAAAATGTAAACACGTGATCCTACCTCTCGGTCGTTGCCCGGCGCTTCGTTGTCGATCCGCCGTAGTCGGATCCGCAACGACTTGGAGAGGAGGGCTTGAGGAGAGGGAGAGATTCCATGGTTTCTCAAGAGATCTTCTTCTAGAGAAGTGGAGATGGTAGGGATGGAGTGGTAGTTAGGTGTAAGTAAAGAATTAATTTTAATTTTAATTAATCCTTTGATCAACCACGAAAAGAGCCACATCCCAAACTCTCGGCGGGTTCACGGTTAGGCCTCCTCTAGTGTAAAAACCACCTGCCAAACACAAAGGTGGTCTCGAAATATTAATATGAGGCCTTATTCAAATGTTATAAAACTTAATGTCTGATGCTGTTAAATTATGAAAACGCCCATGGCATCATTTTTCACAGAAGGCTCACGCCTGTGAAAGTTACACCCCTCATAGGGTAAATGGCATGTTCCGGACTCAACAATGCCCTTGGTTTTTCCATCATAGAAATCTTTTAAGTGATACTTGAGTTTAAACATTAAACGAATAAATTAATTATTTAATTTATCCATTTCATATTCTGATAGCGAGTGAGGGGTCCAAACGCCCTGAGCCGACATGTTTTCTGCCGTTCCTAGGGTAAACAACCCATTCTAGACCCATCCATCCTTTGAGATTTAGGATTCAAATTACCGTTTAAGATTTATCCCATTTATTTGGCGTGCCCAGTGTGAACGCATACGAAATTTAATTTCGCCCACCCCAGGGCTCGGAATCGCACGCCGTCTGAAGGCACTACTCTGTAATAACATTAAAAATATTCCAATGTATTTTATTCCAAAAACCGGGTTGATATATAATTCCCTATTTCATGATTTTTATCCATGAAATGAAAAACCAGGGAACAACTAAGGGTACTAAGCCCGCACCTGGCTCTTCCATACCCAGAAGAACTCTTGCACAGTCCCACGTCACCGCACACAGACCAAGGCATTTGATCGGTTCACGCAAGGTCTGCCCTTGCCGATGACGTGCATAGGAGAATGCACACTTCTTCTTGGGTGAGTCACGTGGGAGATTCTATGCACCCAAACCAGCCTTTGGGGTTAGGGCAAGGTGGTAGGGAACCTCACCATCCCTTCACACGACCTCAAACAGCCTCAATTCTCTCGGGGGTATCTTACCTCCCTGGCCGATCCCCTACATCGCACGCCGTGACTAGAATCACCGTTTGGACCTGGGATGAAGCCCGTTGATTCCCTCTTTCAGAATATCCATATGGTGAAACACCCAAGGATATACGATCACGCAAGGTTTCACAGTCGATGTCTTGAAACCAATACTCTCTTACAATCTTGGAAGGAGAAGGAGTAGACACCATTGACTAACGAAAAAGGTCTCATGCCTTTTACCTTACCAACACAGGGTTACAAATACACCCCACGCCACCATGGTAACAACTCAAAAAAGGATCATGGAGAAAAAAGTATTTCATGCATAGAGTATAAAAATTCTACTGAAATAACTAGAGGAGCCATAAAGCATATCAATTATCACTTCATGCTTTGCAGGATCATAGACATCCAAAGCTCGTGGTTGTCTGTGGTCCCAACTGTCATCTCTCAGAGCCTGATGTGGACCGCCTACTGGTGATGTGAAGACCTCGTAAAGTCATCCCCCACTGCCAGCTTCTCCCGCTCCTCTGCTAGAACCACCTCTCTGGGCGCTACTCCGATCACTGCGCTGCCTGTGCCGCGGTGGTGAACTTGCTTCCTACCGAATGTTTTCAGTGCTTCTGGTCAGGCAGTATCGTGCCAGGTGACCTCGCCCATTGAAACCATATCACTGACACTCTCCTGGCTGCACTGGTGCCTTCCAGCGCCACTATGGTGTACGACCACACCCATGACCCCAGTTATTGGAAAGCCAACTGCGTCGAGGTTCTGTCTGCTGACGCCTGCTAGCTGCAGCAGAAGTCTCGGCTCCATCGTGCCTACTGCCACCACCAACTGTAAAGCGTGACAGAAAGATTTCTGTCACTAGTGCCTGCTCTCTCACCTCGTTATAAGTGGGAATGTATAAGGGTACTATGACAACACAAATCCCTCTTTGGAGACCCTGATCGAACTTCGGCACCTGGAAGTTGTCGTTATGGACCAAGTCTTGGAAAAAGCATGCACATTCTGCGAAACAATTCGCATACTCAGTCACGGTCATCCCTCCCTGCCAAAACTGCAGGAGATCCTGGATCTGAATGGAGCGTAGGATGGATGGGTAAAACTACTCACAAAACAGTATCTGAAAGTCACCCCACGAAAGCGACGACTCATAAAGAAACTGGGTCACCCGACTCCACCAACGCCGAGCTACTCCGTGTAAATGGCATGCGGGCAAAGACACCATAAGATCTATCGGTGTCCGCACAAGCCTGAAGAGGCGAACCACAGTATCTAGTCAAAATGTTGCTGCCTGAGAGTCTGGATCACCATTGAACTTCAGAGGTCTCTGTCGTTGGAACTCGCAGAGTGCGCTCAACCTGCCCTCATGCTCAGTCGGCTCTGCTGAAGCTTTCTGCTGCTCACCAAGTGGGGGTGCTGCTACCGGCCATCCCGGAGAAAGGGACTCGCATGATGGGTCCTATAATAAGGCCTTGTAGCTCATAGGGTCGTCTTCACGAACCAATGCTAGTATTCTGGCTGGCTATCTTCGCAGAGACATCCTGAATGTTATCAAGGAGTTCCGTGATCAGATGAGGAAATATGTATATAACAGTAACAAAAATGGGGAGATGACTCATGAAGTAAAGTCAAGACTCAATCCTATGTGATTCACAAACCAATTTTCCATGCAACGAGTGTCTCAGTAAGTCGAGTTGACAAGTGGTTTATCAGGGTCCTGGTGAATGGATATGTCAGCCACCACACCATCACTGGACTCCCTGGCCTGAGAGCCGCTCTGGAGACACGATGACACTGTTTCCGTAAATCCCAACCAATTTCTCTTTAGAGACATCCGAAAAATGTCCCGTGGAAAGAACCACCATTTATATGACTTTTCCATGACATGAACCTACCCGGGTTCGAGCCACAACTACCACAAGCCTGCCTCCATAGGCCAGGTGCTGGCGACCAGCTCCGTAGGCACAACAACTATGGGAGGCCTTTGCCTATGTACCTGTACACACACGCGCAGCCCACTCAATGCATAAGTGAAGAGTAAAAGTAAAAGTAAAGTACCAACTTCTATAAATAAACCACAAAGTGCATCGACCTCTAAATAGTACAAAGTAGAATCCGAAGGTAAATTGAAAAGAAAAAGTGAAAGACATGCGCCCAACCAAAAAAGTGCCACAACCCAATAACAGGTAAACAAAAGTAAACAGCTGGGAGAGTCCCACACCTAGAACCCAACTACAACCACCTCATGAGGTCCAATCTCCCAAAATCATAAGCTCCATTGAAGTCACGACCAACATGTATGTCGTCTGCAAGGTCACACTATGTGCGGGCAAAGCCTAAGAAGGGGTGAGCATAAAAATACTCAGTAGGATGCACTGAAGGATCGAGGGAGAAACAAATGAGGTACTAAAGAGGTGAGTAGTAGATCGAATGGAGAGAAGTAAAGGAGTACCACCAAGAGTGAAGTAAAGAGTACATATCAACCCAACAAGAGGAAGGAAGTAGACTCATCCAAATGTAAGGAGTTAGAAGATGTGAGAAGATGAACTTCTCATCGAGTCTTCGCTACCTATATCAGAAGAGTAGACTCGTCCAACCATGAAAAGATAGACATAGAAAGCACATGGCATACCCCGCGAGTCTTCACCTCTCCTGGAAGGAGAGTAACAAAACCTAAGATGTTGGTACTGGAACAATGTATATACATATCCATATATTCAATCAAGAAGCCCGAAAAAGATAGTAAAGGGATATCCATCCCACAGCTTAGCCCAAGAATGTGAGTAGCCAACAGTCCCATAAGTAAACACCATTGATTCCCAGTATCTGTACGCCTTCACCGAACAACAATTCAAGGGGCTCAAATCACCGCACATTGACACTATCCTCTTTGGGGGACACTGACTCGCCCACACGGTTTTATGTCACGTCACAAGGACGCGACTCAGTGGGGAAAATTCCCCTCATACATGAGAGTTCTAGGGGAGCGTCAAGCCACACCTCATCAGTGTAACATAGTCGAGAGGTCTTCTCAAAGCTGACGAGTTCCCGCTTCCCAGCCCCGTGAATAGGTAATCAGCTGGAGGGATATTAGAACCCACTTTGGCCATCCCTGCTGGATGGTACCCCACTGGCCATCCCTGCTAGACAGTACACCACTAGCCATACCTGCTGGATAGTACATCACTGCCCATCCCTACTGGATGGTACACCACCGGTACCCGGAACACGTAGCGAAAGATCACGGATGGAAGATATGCCCTCGATACAAAACTAGGGAGCCTGCTCCCAGGGCTCACTGGGGGATCTTTACCCATCTGGAAACAACCTCTTGGGTAGAGGATCGGGGACCGCAGAATGTGTTGGTAACCACTATACCCTAAGAACTCTACCAAGGTACATGAAGGGACGTGAGGATCTCCCCGGGCGTCTCAGTGTGATCATGCTCCAATCTGTTGAGTCACTGTTGAAGAGGACTGTGACAACTCAATCTATAAAGTGGGAAAACAACCAAACTATATGATCACACGTATTTGTTAATGATGCCGCAGTCCAGTGAAAGGGAAGTGATACTAAAACCCTTCATTGTTGAAGAAACAGGGAAACCCAAACAACTCTACAGACCAAACCATCAAGAACAGAACCTGGTGGAACCCACTCAACCATGCATTTCGAAACCATCAAGAACAGAAGGACCCTCTACATATCAAGAGGTAAAAAGTGCGTAAATAAGTGCATGACACACACAAGGGGAGCACACGACGTTTGGCCCCAAGTCATATCGAAACCAAGTGCACAAACATTATCAGGTACAAACTACAACATGTATCTCCATGAATTCCTGTATACTCCTAGAGGATGCCACATTGCCATCCCAAGGGCAATCGCTCAAACGGAAACCAAAGGCAACAAAAAAGGCGTAAACACAACTTCGCCAACCTTATTCCTCCACGGCCCTAGCACGGCCGACCACATATCTTTAAACACTAACTTCACTCTTGCAGGAGTGAACGCAATCACACGCCAAGGGTTTCCTATAAACACCGTAGGAAGAACCACCACCGAGACACCTTTCATGATTCCCCATTTAAATGAGATCTATAATGAGACTCCAAAAATCCAAACGGATCATACTATTTTAAACCTCGTGAAAAAACATGAGAGATAGTCTATTTACTCACCTCCAACAGACATCCGACATAAAAGCCATTCAACACTACTTTACGCCCGAACGACGTCCCGTGGTCCCGAGCCTCAGCCCCGAAAAGAGTCGGGTCCATTGCACCATTGCGACCCCCTCAGGAAAACACGTCAAATTGACTGCTCCCTTGAGTGAAACGGATATCCAGAGAAAAAGATGTATTCCGCCGCACCCCACATGAGCGGTGCTTCGTGGGACCCGCATCTCAGTCCTGAAGCGCAATGAATGGATCACTCTGTTTCGATCCTATTGAAAAAGTAAAGAGGGTTTAATAACCACATGTCCGAAACAAACACCCAGTGATAAAGATGGAAATTACCGCATCTCCCAAAACAGCCCCCATGGGGCCCGCACCATCGTGCAGAATTAAAGCGGGCGGATTGCACCATTGCAATGCCCTTGGAAAAACACCCATAATTGATTTCTCGGAACTCAAAAGACAGGACTTGGGGCCCACACCTCAACTCCAGCTTCAACGCCTAAAAACCCCTTGGCAATCGTCCTCTTGACGCTAGGGTCACAACGGCGCTGACAACAATCAAAGCGGACATTGGATGTGTCTACGCCGCTCAAAACAAGAACTTCCGAGAAAAAATGCCAATTCACTTAAAGGCGTGTCGTGCCTCCGAGGCCCCTCATTTTGAGAATTAAAACCCCCGAAAACCATCTCAAAAAGCCAGTCTCGATTCAAGGATGTTGCGGCTGCATGCAGTGCCCAAATCGGACACCCTGCAGATGATTTATTATTTATAAATCATTTTCATAAGAATAAGAATAAGAATAAGAGTAATATTATTATAAACTTATTATTATTATTATTATAAACTTATTATTATTATTATTATTTTATCTTCTTTTTTTAAACTAGACCGGCCATCCTGGCCGGTCTTCTTCCGCACGTCGCCCAACAGGACCCGCAAATTGTGGGTCCTTGCTACTGCTCCCCCTCCCTGAGGCGCTGACCTCAGGGATCTTCCCAAATGGGATAGCCCGAAGGCGTCCCGCCATGCCAGCTCCTCGCCTGCCTCCCCCTTCGACCGCGACGGCCGGTTCCCGGCTCCGCCTAGTCCTCCTGCTCACTGATGACTGCCTGGAAGGCCGCTTACTCACGATCGCCCCATGCTCGAGACTCCGATCGAGGACGACAGCGACCCCCGCTCCCGGCCGACTGCCCTGCTGCCTACTACCACGCCACCTTGCTGCCGAGCCGCCAAGGAGTTCCGCCGCTGAGGATCACTGCTACCCGGAAACCGCCGCCGAATGGATGGCCAGAACCTCGCCGAAAAACATCCAAAAACACACTAATCTTCGACTTGCAGCCGCGGACGCCTCAGGAATCGAAATTTAAATATGAAACATGGGACGGGAAGCTCAGAATGTATGCTAATAATTTATGGGATTCACTCAAAGAGAAAACAACAATATGATGCTACAAATTGAGATCAAATTATGCGGGAATTTAAAAAAAAGTAAATGCACGAGCCTACCTCTCGGGCGTTGCCCAGCATTTCGTTGTCGTTCCGCCGTAGTCTGATCCACAATGCCTTGGAGAGGTGGGCTTGAAGAGAGGGAGAGCATCCTTGGGTGCTCAAGAGCTCCTCCTCTAGATAAGTGGAGATGGGAGGGATGGGGTGGGAGTTAGGTTTAAGTAATGAATTAAATAAAATTTTAATTAATAATTTAATCAACCACGAAAAGACCCAAATCCAAAACTCTCGGTGGGGTCAAGGTTAAGCCTCCACTAGGGTAAACACCACCTCACGAGCACAACAGAGGTCTTAGAATTTTAATCCGAGGCCTCATTCAAAAGTTATAAAATTTAACGTCCGAAGTCGCTAAATTATGAAAACCCCCCTTGCAGCATTTCTCACAGAAGGCCCGTGCCCATGAAAGTTACACCCCTCCTAGGGTAAACGGCACGTTCCGGACTCAACGGTGCCCTCGGTGTTTCCATACTAGAAACCGTTTATGAGATACTTGAGTTTAATCATTAAACGAATAAATTAATTATTTAATTTATCTGTTTCACATTCTGATAGTGAGCGAGGCATCCAAATGCCCCGCGCTGACATGTTTTATGTCATTCCTATGGTAAGCACCCCATTACAGACCCATCCTACTCTTATATTTAGGATCGGAATTACCCTTTAGGAGTTATCCCATTTATTTGGCATGCCCAGTGTAAACACAGTGAAAATTTAATTCCGGCCACACCGGGGCTCAGAATCACACGTCGTCTGAAGGCACTACTCTGGAATAACATCAAGAATATTCCAAAGTCTTTTATACAACAAAACCGAGTTCGTACATATAGGAATAGATAGTTATATTATTTTGGATATTTTGATCCATATATTTTTATTAGAATTATTCAATAATAAAATAGTGTTTCTCGAATTCTCATTATTTAGGTAAAATGATGAGTTTTGGCTTGAAATTGATTAGTGGATGAATCTACTCATGTCTTGTTAGGATGTTTTTTGATGGAATTATACATGAAATTAAAATATTTTTTTAACTATTTGATGTATATTTTAGAATAAAAACATTATTTGTTCAATTTTATTTCTATGAATTAAATTTACAAAATAACCCATCTCTGATTTATGATCTTGTGATGATGGACATTCAGATGACCATGTTCTCTGTCATTTTCCATCATAATATTAATTTTTTATTTCTATTCTATATACATGTTTTTAGTAATTGTTGCATATTGTAAATCCTATTTTTCTATGATATAAGTATATAATTTAACCTCTTAATATGATGATGTATTGTTATCCATATTTTCAATTTGTGTTTTTCAACCATTGTTTATTTTCATATATCAAACAATCTACTATAAAGATAATGTTTAAATTGAGATAATGAAATTTAATTAAGGTTGAGGGAACACCTCATGAAATTAAAATATTTCCATTTTTTAATAAGTTTAATTTTGGTTTTAGAATTATTTATACACATGAAGATGTTAAGATTATACAACACAAAATAATGAGTTTCCATGAATTACATGAAATGTTGAGTTTTACCAGACATCAAAGTATTATTAAAATATTAATATTTAAAATTATAAGTCATAATGCATTCATTAATTTTTTTTTTCTATGAATATTGTTAATTGTCTTATGTTAATATATGGTTAAATTCATTGGTTACAAATTAATTAGAAATTAATATAGGAACAATATAAATACGTATGAATTGATTTTATAATAAAATATTTTTATGAACATAAATTTTTTTATCCTAATATATTAAATTAAATAAAAATCATTCATGATATTTATTCTATATTAAATCTAATTTTTTACATTAATCCAGTACATTTAAAAGAAATTTGATAATGAAAAACCTAATTTTACGAATAAAAACCTATAATTTTCTAAAGGTGGTTTTACCACCTTTTAATGGAGAACATATTTTAAATAAATTTTCATTCATATTTATATATTTTATCATAAAAAATAATAATAATATTTTAAATAGGAATAAAAATATTTACTTTGTTTTAATTTTTGGAATTATTCTGATAAGTTTCTTGTTTTGAGGAATAATCATAAAATATTACATTTTAAATGGAAATAACTTTTTCATATGAACAATTTATGTTGTTAAATTATATTCATAATGGGTATTAAATAATAATTTTATCAATTTATTATCATAGAATATAATTTAGTTCATTTTATTTAATTTGACATTAATATTAAAAAAACAATTTCAATCAGTTGAATAATTTCACATTAAAACCCTGTTTTTTTTCCATCAATGGGATTGATTTTAAATGAACTATTTAAACTTATGTGTATCTAATTTATAAAAATGATTTACTTATTTAGAAATATTGGGTGTAAATTTTTGAAAAAAATTCTTTATATTTTTGGACATTAATTATTATATCATTTGAAATTTTTATTAACAAGTTTAAATTTAAATCAAGAAATTGAGGGTAAAAGTAATATTATAAAAAATAAATTAATATAATAAAATTTATCCTAATTCTATTTGATGTTTTATAATACATTATAATCATCATTTAATGGATTTAGTGGCCTATTAGATCCAGTTGGATGATTTTATGCAATTTTTGTATCTTATTACAAGGGAATTCTAATATGACACAATCAAATTTCTAATAAGTAAAATATTTTTTATACGATGTAAAGGAAAAATTATATTAGAATATTAATATTTATTGAAATAAATTTTTGTATCATCATCATGATTATAGTTTTTAATTTTTAAGTGAATAAATTATCAAATTAATGGATTTCATAATGATGATTTACTAATTTTTTAATTATTGGACATTTCAAATAAATTTTAATTAAATATTAAAATAATAAAATATGATATTATTAATATCACAAACGAATTTTATATATGACCTAGTCATGTTATGGATTTATTAATGGTTTTTACTATGTTATCTTATGTATTGATATTTTCAATATAGTCAAGAAGTGAATATAGCCAATAGTTACATTAACGATATTTTTTAAAAAATAATATTTTATTAAAAAATATCAAATTTATAAAAATATAGAAATTTATGAAATAATTGGGATAATGTCTAAAATATAATCCACGAATAACTTATGGTTACTTTTCTATTTTATTGTTTCTACAATAACCATTAATGCTTTTATAAAAATAACTAATTGATTTGATTTATACCCATATATATCTTATTTTCAAAATCCTCAATTGAGATCCATTTTTAATTGAGAATTATTGATATCAATATAATGTTTTTAGAGTTCCCAAAAGTGCCACTCACCTCACTTGTAAAAGGGAACCCCCTCCTTCAGTTATACACACAACATTGAGCCTTATTGATCATCCAAACCCAACCTAATTAAGCTCCAAACAGCACTCCACTATTCATAGAAGCCTAATTTTTGGTTGATATAAAACCAAGGAAGGAATATGGTATAAAATAAACAGAGCTACTAAAATAAATGGAAATATTCCCAAATGATCACTTTAATTGTATTCTATTTTAGAATTATAGCTTTTGAATTAATTCATTATTATATAATAAAAATATTATAATAAATATACTAGGTTTTTCATGTTATTTATTATAAGTAAATATAAACACTTCCTACAAATGTGTAACTAATTTACATTTTTTTTATGATGGACTACTACCTCACAGAATGATGTCATTTGTTTTTTCCTTTAGCACCTATCGTAGTTGGTCATTATGATTAACACACTATTTTTATATGATATATTTGATATTTATGTAGTTTTTATAATTCATGAACTATAATATTACACAAGCCTTCAAGCTTTCAATTTTTTATAAATATGATGAAATTGTCTCTGGATGGGTAGAATACAACATCCTCAAAACATTATGATTCGTTAACTCTATACATGCATTGTAATATAGGAATCATTTTATAAAAATATATAAAACATATTAGATAAATATGATATTGTAATTATAATATAAATATATATCAATTACTCATAATTATTTAAAAATTGTATAAAATTAATGTATCATTAATGCGTACGTATGACCTATCAAATAAATGAATAGTGCACCTCATTTCCTATATAATTTTTTTTTGGATTATTAAAAATATAGTAATACTAAATATACATATTAATTAAATCATGTTATATATTATTTTATGATTAAATCAAGATACATGTAATTATTAAAACAAATAAGAAGTCAAAAAAACTCTATGAACTAGACAATTAACTCCAAAAATATAGAAAATAATGGAAGAAAATTGAAAACCAGAAAATGATATATTTTAAGAATTCAAAATATGATATTATAAATTATATTATGGTTTTTTTATATTTTAACAACATGCTTAAAAAAATAAAAAATTGGTTAAAGGAAGATACTCCAAAAGGAAATGTAATGTAATAATTTTCATCAAACATTCTGTATCTTTGAGATAAATGTTCTATTCACCACATACTTCTGTTATTAGTATATATACTAACCCTTTAGATATATTATATAATAAATGATCTTATATTCTTGGTAATAATGTTTTTCAAATTGGTATGGGATATATTGTTTTGAAAATATCTTTTTTAATCAATTATTCAATATATGCGGAATGCTTTGGAATGAACTATATGGGTTGGGGACTAGTTAATGTGAGCCTATCAACTATTCTATTGTCTAATGAGACAAAATTAGTTTATTAAAAACTCTTTGAGTTTGTTTAAATGTAAAATAGAAGGGTTTCTACTAACACAATCAAACAATCTTGTGAATGGTTTTGATGGTAGTGGTTCATGTTCCAGATAAATTAAATAAAAAAATTAAGAATTACTTCCATTTAAGTTATTATTACCCATTGGATGGAAACTATGAGAAAATACCTGGATGCATTTTATTTTTAGTTTTATTTATTAAATTGATTCTATTTTCAGTACATTAACATTCAATATTTTATATTCCTAATAAAATTGTATATATTGTATGTGGGTTCAAATATTTAACTTTTTATATTTTATGTCATTATTTATTCTTGTTGACTTCCACTTTACTCTTACCCTCAAATAGAATTTGAGCTAACCCTTGTTTTTTTCATTCCCCAGTATATGAAAATAAATTCATGGAATGATTTTCAAGGATGTTTTTATGTTACTTTTTAATTTTTTATATATAATTAATTTAATAAGGGATAAATTAATGTAATCTAGTTTTGTAGGACTAATAAAATTGTTGGTCATTTGTGATTTGATTCCTTATAATCATGGTAATCTAATAATATAATTCAATGGATTCAGGATTCTATGGGTGGGGTGTTACGTATCGATTTTTTATCCTCATGTACATACTTTTGAGATATGACATTCAAGTGAGAAACATTCTATATTTATTATTACCTAAAACTAATATAATTGTATAAAATTTATTCAAATTAATTTAATTTTATTGTTAATAATGTGTTAATTTTTTTATAATTTTAAGACATCATAAAATAAAACAAAAAACCTTAAAATCATGAAACATTATTACAATTTTGTATAAAAATCATGGTTTCACTATTCACAAGGAAAACATTTTGATCAGAATAATCCAAAAATTCTAAATGACCTAATTTTTATTTGTTGATTAAAAACAATATAATTTTTATAAAATAAAATTGTTTAATGATCCAAAAATTAATTATAATTCTCTACCACAAAAATTAAAATAAATACATTTATTTAAGAGGAATTTTATTCACAAATAAATTATTTAATAATTATTGAGTTATTTCATTAAAATAATAAATAAATATATTTAAATTGTTAAAATAATTTATATATATTTTATAATAGGTCTACTCATATTCATTGGGTAATGGTTCGGACCTCTCCGGCCTATTCCTTTGCTAAAATATGTTATCTGAGGTGTTATGGGTTGTCAAGGTGACCAATCCCAACACCTTTATAAATATCTAGTTTTGTGAATGGTTCCATCAATGAGGCTTATGTGAACAGTGATATCTGTGAGACCGATGTGAACAGTGCATCTGGTGAGACAGATGTGAACAGTTTCATTGATGAGGCAGATGTGAACAATTCTATCAGTGTGAACGATGTGAACAAGGGCATTGGTGAGACCGATATGAATAGTGGTATCAGTGAGACAGATGTGAATAATTTCATAGGTGAGACTGATGTATACTGTCCCATTAGTGAGACCGATGTGAACAGTGGCATCTGCAAGAACGATGTGGACTATACCATCGGAGGGAACAATGTCAACAGTTCCCTTAGGGAGAATGATGTGAATAGTGGAATTGTTAGGGCCATTGTGAATAGTGAATCTATGAGACCGATGTGAAAAGTTCTATAGGTGAGACCTATGTGAAAAGTGCCATCGGTATTAGTGTGTCATTCTCTATAAAATGCCATCACCATCGGTGAGTCATTTTGTGGACAGTGTTTCAGGCATCGGTAGGTTTATAATATTTCCATGATCTGTAGGTGAATAATGTTTTCAACATTGGTAGGTGTATAGTGTTTCCATGATCAGTCAGTGTGTAGTGTTTCCATGATCGATAGGTGTATACTGTTTCTCGAATCTTGTACAGTGTTTCTGGCATTAGTAGGTGTACAATGTTTCACGGATCAGTAGGTGTATAGTGTTTCTTGGATCATGTATAGTGTTTCTAGCATCGATATGTGTAGAGTGTTCCTAGGATTTTTATGTTTACAATGTTTCCATGATCGATAGGTGTATGGTGTTTCCGACTTCCTACAGTTCGCCCCTTTAACATTTTCTATAATGTTAAATGCATTCAAGGCCTTGTTTTATGGGACTTATGGCTGATTCAAGGCCCATAAATCGTATATTAATTTTCTTAAGGCTTGAGTTGGTTGTACTTGGTCAACCCACGTGGTTTAATGTGATCCTCTTTTAATGTAAAATTCAGTGTATCTTAAATCGTTTCTCCATAAATCATCTGAAGGGAAGACATATCTTCCTCACATGTTCTACCTTCTTGATCCTTAATGCGAGATGCTGGAATCATTCCTTCATCCCATTGGAGAGGTGTGATCGAACCATAATTCTTGGAGCGTTTCCACTTAATGTTTCATCCAGCTTCTTGTGCACCACATGTTTTGGTGCAAGCATAAAATGTCAATCCTTCATCGATAGAAGGTATGATCTACCTATGTTCATGTGATTTATTTGATCCTTTTTCACCATTTTCTCCTTTCCATGCTATTTAATGTGATCTCCATGCTTTTAATTGAGTTGTGATGGGTTTTTGTTGGTGAGGTCGTGTCACAATGTCCTCAGGTGGATGCAGTTGTTCTGGGGGAGGGGATCATAATCTGTTCTGTGGATCACTCTAATATGATGAAAATAAAGATCCTTTTGAGGTAAGGGATTTTTTTTTCTCTATTGTTTTATGTAAATTTTTCGAGTTATAAATATTTTTCCACTAGATCACAATGGAATGAGAAAAATAAATATTTGAACCGAATAAATAAATTTGTATCAATAATATGTTATTTCCTCTTGTTTTTCAAGATAGTGTTATATCTATGCTTTCCTTGTTTAGCATCTTGTTCTATATAGAAACTAGTAAAAATGTAAACTGGGATAAACTGTAATTATTTATCAAATATAACGAGGCATGTAAATGAATCTAATTATTTTTTTTTGTAATTTGATGTTATTAAAATTGGTACAGTAAGTATGTTTAATTGATTTGCGATAGCTTTCTATTCAGGTTTCCCATAGTTGGATCCTAAAAATTTTAAACTAGTAAATTCCATGGGGATTAATGAACTGCATGTTTGATAAAAATATAATTCTTAGAATGGTTTGGAGTTACCCTCATTCTTGTAATGTTGAGTGCCTTCTACTTTGGAACCTTGAGATCTCGTTATTTTTTATGGTAAGATGTCTTCTTTTAGGGCGAAGAGCCCCGTTGATATAACTTTTGATTCCTACTACTTGTGTTGTGATGTGAGCCTGGGTAGGTGTTGTGATATTTCGTGGCAGGGAGGCCCTTTTATTGTGGTAAAAGATGACTCCTAGAGTGGAGAGACGCATCAGTTTATGCACGTGGGTGTCGGGGAGGACACTATATATAATGAAACGGGTTAGATATGAATCATTGGATGTTTACTGAGTCTTGTTGGTTATTTATCTACATTACATTACACAGTTATCTTGGAAATTGTTCCTGCTAATCCTCATTCCAAAAGGGGTGAAGATGTGGGGGAATGCCATATGATTTCCATTTTTAATTTCTTGAGGGAGGATGAGTCTAAACTCTTTCTATAGGTGGTAAAGACAAGATGGGTAGTTCAACTATGAACCATCTTCATCCCCCTTCTATTAATTATATTATAATTTTAATGTAGAATAACTAGGAATACGGGAACATAATTATTCTATTAATAAATGATTGTATAAATGATGTTAACCCAGGGGGTTGGATCATACTGGGATACAATGCCGAGGTTGACATTTAATGGAACAATGGACTTTGGGTGTGATGCTAATGAAATATATTGTGAAATTGTAAATGGTTATTTAATGTTTAAATATTTTATTAATATAAAGTTTAACTGATAAAAAGGTAATAATTTAATGTAATAAAAATCTATAAATGATTGTGTGCTTATAGGATACATAGTCTTAGCAGGGGAGGTTGGTAGTCTAAGAGACATTAGCTGTAGTTGAGTCTATGTCAAGGTTTTTTCCATACTGTGGTTGTGATCTATATTATGTCATGTACTTTATTTGGCTTTTATATGATACCCCACCTTGTTGGTTAGGGCGACTGACCCCACAGGGACTATATTCCCTAGGGGTGTTTCCCCATTATTCTAGTGGGATGATGGATGGATGACTATGCCATTTGGTCCCACTCACTTCCCTGGGAAGTTACATGTGCTGGTAGTCAAAACAATTACATTTCCACATAAATGTGTATAGAGGGCTGTAACGACTTGTGGTTATTCAGACACATATATTCAATATATAGTTTCTTATGTACTATTATTGGTGTGACCTGTGTATGATATGATGGCTTTAGGCTCCTTACATGGTGAATGAGATATAATGGATTGAGGTTTAATACCTGACATATGATACATGTTATGAGAGTTGTGGTGCCCCCCGAAAACAACCTAGTTTCTTTGGTTACGTTAATGTGGTGGTTTTTTTGCATAAGGTGCATGTTGTGGCGCTATTTCCATGTGTCTATGGGAAATCCTTTTGGGACAGAGATGATTAGGATGTGTGATGTTGGGGAAAAGAATCAACCTAGTGGGAAGTGGAAGATGGATAACCTTGATATTCATTATTATATTATATAATCTTGCATGTGATACATTGTGAGAGTATCCATGATGAGGCTGGGAACATAGTACACCTGTTTAGGTGGAAAGTTAGTTTCATATTTGGTTCTCTTTGCTTTAGCATGGTTTAATTACTTTTGAATGAGAGGATCTAGGGAGGATCGTATTAAGTATATTGTTATACTCACCCTATGTATAAATATAAATTCTTTTAGAGGTCACTTGGATCACATTGGAGACCAGGATGGTTACTGCTTTCTTGGGGTTGCAGGAGATGTTCGGGATTCTTGGTCGCTGCTGTTTTTACTTTTCATTGGTACATACAATTTTTCATTCAGTTGTAGTAGTTCTTGCATGAAATTATATACTTCTAATTCAGATTTCTATTATATATAAATTTGATCTGGATTTGGTTGGTAGTTTCCTTTTCTCTCTCTTTCGCGTGTGTTATCTTATATTTTATTGCCTCCCATTAGTGGGTTTACTATACCCACTATGCTAGTCACCAACATCTGGGATACTAGAGTCAGGACTCAGGGGTCACTATCTCCCTTCTAGCATTATTGTCCTAGAAGAGGTACACCTTCTAGGGAGGTGGTTGTGAAAGAATTGAATCAGATGTCTTGTTGTGAGATAAGATGGAGTATGGTGTTAGGAACAGGTTAGGTTGCATGGGTAGGTAAGGAAAAATGTCAGATATGTTTATAAATTTATGTAAAAACTGGATACCGGCTAAGACATAGGAATTTAGGGACCTAATGATCTGATGCACAATACACTATGTTTTCATTAGCGACTAAACATGGTGATACTAGTTGTTGGGAAGAGTCCTTGGAAAGAATCATGCATCATTCTTATTTGTGCCTATGGTTGAATGAGTTGACCTTGTGATAGGTTAAAAAAATGAATAAAAGAAAAGAATTAATTAATTAATGTTGAGTCTTTCATATTACTATTTTAGGAGGTCTAACTGTTTGTTATTTTATTGGTATAGATCCAGGTTGATGTCCTCATTAGAATCATGTAGAATATGTCCAGTAGGCCATTCTAGCAGATCACCATAGTGTAGAGGTTAACGATGACAACGCTTGGTAGAGAACACTCTTTGAGTTTTAGAGCCGAGATCTTGAAATTTATGACAACTATGTTTCAGATGTGGTAATGGAAGAATGTTTGGAGGAGGATGTGATAGCCTTCAGTTTGATCTTCTCATAAATGTAGCACTGGGTGTCTTTGTTTGTGATGATGCTATGTGGAGTAGTGAGATTTTGGGGTTTCTTGTTCCTGGAGGATTGTTGAGATTCAGTGATCTCATGGGATGAGTTTCGAGATATGTTCAGAGACGATTTTATTTATTTGAGCATGAATTCATCCAGTCTCTAGGAGATTCTTACCCTTCGATAGGGGAGCACCAGTGTTCGAGAGTTTGGAATCCCTATTAGGAACCTTTAATGATATGCTTCAGACTTCTTTCTAAATGAAGAGGCTGGAGCGAGGCATTTTGAGGAGGATTTTCTTATATAGATCCGGCCCCAGGTCACCCCGTTTATGCTGAAGATAAATCATGATGTGTTGGAGAAGGTAGAAGTCATCTAGAATACATTGTAAAAACAATATTTTCATGAGATAAGATTCTTCATTAATCCTCACAATGTAGAAAAATGTTATGAGGTTCCCTATTTTCAAGGCAGAAGAGTTTCTTTTTGGCCAGGGTAGGTCCCAGCCCTCAGAATCCCATTTTTCTCGGGGAAGTGGCTTTAAGGATTATTCCAAGGGTTCAGGTGATTATTTTTCATATGGAGGAAGAGTTCATTAGAAATGATAGTTCCCATCCTTTCAGATAATTCTTTATGCATAAGGTGTTCTTCTCCAGGTTCCTCCATTGAGGGAGTCCCAGTCGAGGCAACAACAGCAAGTTACACCAACTTTGGATCAGCAGAGATAAAATGAGGCAGGAAGTAGACTTATCCATGATTTTCCTCTTCCTCATATAGAAGATCCTGACCATGGTGGTGATCATCATTATGGTCAAAGAGTCCATGGAGGAGGTCATTCCCAAATTCATGCTTTAGCATCTCCAATGCTAGGTGAGTCGAACATTGGTCAAGGTACCGTTTTATTGTTTTCTACTTGGAATTGTGCCTTGTTTTATTTAGGTGTGACACACTCCTTCATATCACCTATCCTTTTTCATTCTTTGGGACATGATGTTTAGAGGCTTCTAGTTCCCTTGGCAAGGACTGCACGAGTTGGAGGTCGAGCCAACTTGTTTGAATTATGTAGATACTGTGAGCAAGTGTTGGGTCACAACAACTCTCAGGGAAATATCAAATGTTTATGGATACAACTATATGATGTAATCGTCTACATATATAGGTTATATTCTCATCATATTATCATGGATATCTTTTGGAGGTAGGTGTGGTTCTTAGATGATTATAGAGAGCCAGCTGTGTTTGTTGGTGAGCAAGACCCTCATATGAATCAAAGGCATGTTTCAGCCTTTTCACCCCTGACAGATGCACTGATGCTAATTTTATCATAGGTTCACTATTTGGGATTTCCTAGGGTGATAGAAGAGTACCATGACGTTTTCCATAATAGGTTTTAGACTTAGTCCTTTGACGAGAGATCGATTTTTGGGGTGAGCTACAACTAAGAGCGTCTCCTATCTCTATGTCTCCCTATCAGATTGACCAATCTAAATTACAAGATCTACGTATAGAGCATGGTGGTATGTTATAGTGTGGTTTTATTCATTCGAGTGTGTCACCATGGGATGCACCATTTTCTTCCTGAAGAAGGATGCTGTAATTTTACGGTTGTGTATCGATTATCATCACATAAAGAAAGTGACAGTGAAGAATCGCTATCCTCATTCTCATATTGATTATTTATTCAATCAACTGAAGGGTTCATGTTACATCTAAAATATCTACTTTTGGTAAGGATATCAACAGATGTGTGTGAAGGATGATGATATCTCAAAGAGTGCATTCCATTATCGTTATGGGAAATACACAATCTTTGTAATGCCACTTGGTGTGACGAATTCTCAAGATGTGTTCATGGAATTGATGAAAAATGTGTTACATGTGTTATTTAATATGTTTTTGGTCATTTTCATCAATGACATACTTGTGTATTTAACATCTAAGGAGGATCATGCATAGAATCTACATGCCTTTTAGGGAGTTCTTCATCAACATTAGTTGTTTGGGAAGTTTTCGAAGTGTGATTTTTTGCACGAAAAGTCTGTTTATTGGGGAATATTGTTTCACCGCATGTAATAGTTGTTGATTAATCAAATATTGAAGCTGTTGTGTCTTGGTCACCCACATTACAATGGAAGAGGAGTGAATTTTCCTTGGTCTCGTAGGCTTCTATAGATGGTTCATAGCTGATTTCACTTGGGTTGGAATGCCTCTGAAATAATTGACAAGGTTGGATCATGCATTTGTGTGGATTGACATGTATTAGGATGCTTTTTGATTACCTGAAGGAGATGTTGGTTTGTGATCCTGTTTTTTGTAATCAAATAGATGGAATTCATTTGGATATTTTCTGTGATGTGTCACATATAGGGGTAGGATGTGTTATGATACATCAGAGATTAGTTATTTCTTATGGGTCTTGGTAGTTGTGTCTCCATGTATTTAACTATTCCCTTCATGATCATAAGTTGGTGTATGTGGAGTTTTCTCTATAGTTGTGGATACATTACCTCATTGGCGAGTGGTTTGTGGTTTTCACCAATAATAATAGCCTGAGATATGTTCTCTCCCAATGTGTCATGAACTTATGGCAGTTTTGATGTATGGAGTTCTTAATAGAATATGAATTTGAAATATTATATACCCCTAGAAAGGGGGATGTTGTAGCTGATGTGCTGTGCATGAAGTTTATTAGTGGTGTAGTGTCTGAATCTGGGGAATCTTGGAGAGTGATGGACAAACTTTCTGCATTACATCCCAATAAGGGAAAATTAGGGGGAGGGGAAGAGGTTGTATTTATCAGATGATTGTGCCGTCATCAATGGTGAATCATGTGGAAATGTACTAGTTGGAGGCTCCATGGGGGGAGGTACAGAGATAACGAGTCATTTTTAGTTAGCCCCATGATGGTTGGGATGATATTGAACAACATCAATTTTCATATAAGGGATTGATTTTAGTTTCATTGGTGATCATTGAGATGGTTCTGAAAGATTTCAATAGTTCACCTTTAGGGGATCATCCTGTGGTGACAAAGGTGTACTGGGGATTGAAGTGTCAATTTTGGTGGTCCGGGATGATGTGTGTAGTTTTAGAGTTTGTGTCATGATTTTTGGTCATCCACAAGGTGATGGTCAACAACCGTGTCCCTTGTGGTTTTCTCCATCCATTAGATATTCCTCATTGAATGTGGGAGGAATTATCAATGGAATTTTTTATTTTTATACCTCGAGCTCAGGGATTACATGACACTATTTTGGTGGTATTGGATCATTTAACAAAATCATCCCACATTATAGAGATCAAAGAGTCATGCTTAGTGGATGTTTTGTCGTGGTAGTGTCTGGAGGAGGTTGGGAGACTCCACGAAGTCCTGATAATGATCATTTCTAATTGAGATCCTCGTTTTACCTATAGGGTGTGGTAAGGTCTCCAGTATTCTTTTATTTCTCAACTATTCTTTAGCACTGCTTTTCATCCACAGAAGAACACTCCGACAGAGAGAACCATCCAGACTCTTGAATATATGTTTCCCCCTTTTGTCCTAGACTTTAGTGGTTTATGGATGAGGTAGTTACCCTTGGAGGATTTATCTTACAACAAAAGAATTCACTCCACCATTGTTATGGTGCCATTTTAAGCTTGGTATAACCGACCTTTCAGTTCATCATTGTGTTGGACTGGGGTGGGAGAGTCATAAATTCTCAGATCAAAACTAGTGCAGAATATGATAGAGATGGTTTAGGGGATTCATGAGAGGATGAAGACAACACATGATTATTAGAAATCATATGTCGATCAAAGGAGGATACTATTATAATTTGTTGTTTGGGATAACATGTTTCTGAAGGTGAGTCACTTCATTGACAGTGATGGTTTGGTCCTGGGAGTATGCATTCCCCCCACTTTGTTGGGCCTTTAATAGTGTTGGTTTGTGTAGGTGACATGGAATAATGAGTTTCACATCACTAAAGATGAGCAGGTTAAACAATGTTCTTATTGTGTCATAGCTCTATCACAATCTTAATGATGAAACTCATGCCATGGATTGGGGAGAGATTATTATTGATGATGATGCGACCATCAATGAATAGCCTATTGAGATCCATGAATACAAGGATAAGGTGTTTCAGAGGTGTTCAATCCAATCAGTTCATGTCTTGTGGAAACAAAGTGGCATGGAAAAGAGTACATGGTAACTTGAGTCACAGATATGTGCTCAGTAACTAGAGTTCTTGGATGTTTAACCATTTTCATATAATAATGTCTGCATTGTGGTTGAAGACATTTTAGGTTTATGAGATGGATTTCTTTCTTTTATTTCATTAGGATTTCTTTCTTTGGCGAGGTATCTTGGTGGGTGGTTGATCAGACCCCTTCTATGTTTCCTTTAAGGTTAGTTTTGATTTCTAGAGGATGATAATGTATTGAGAGGTATCTAATGTAATTTCATGGACCTTTATGGTCTATTAACTTGATGAAATCTAGTGTTTGAGGTGTTATTGGAGGTCATGGTGACCTATCCCCAATACCTTTCCACATTTCCAATTTGGTAAACTGTTCCATTGGTGTGGCTGATGTGAACAGTGGAATATGTGAGACTAATGTGAGCAGTTCCATCGGTGAGACCAATGCGAACATTTTCATTTTTTAGATCCATGTAAACCATTCCATCGGTGATACCAAGGTGAAGATAGGAATTTGTGAGACTAATACGAATAATGGAATCATTGAAACTCATGTGAATAATGCCTTATGTGAGACTGATGTGAATAGTTCCATCGGTGAGACCGATGTGAACAGTTTCCCCATTGAGACCAAAGTGAATAGTGGTGTTGGTGAGACCAATGTGAACAGTTCCATCGATGAGACTGA
The DNA here is from genome assembly GCA_963277665.1 of Viscum album. Taxonomy (NCBI): domain Eukaryota; kingdom Viridiplantae; phylum Streptophyta; class Magnoliopsida; order Santalales; family Viscaceae; genus Viscum; species Viscum album. The sequence goes on from OY728120.1 coordinate 763,524,540, forward strand.
AAATAGGAGTTGAATTGGTGGGAAAGATGTGAATAGTTACATCGGTGACACAGATATGAACTGTGTCATCGGTGAGACTGATGGGAACAATCTAATCTTTGAGACCAATGTGAATAGTTTCATCTGTGAGACCAATGTAAATGGTGTTATCGGTGAGACCAATGTGAATATTTCCATTAGTGAGGCCGACGTGAATAGTGGCATCAGTTGGAACAATAGAATTGTTGCATCAGTTGGACCGATGTGAATAGTTCCATCGGTTCAATAGATGTGAACAGTGCCATTGGTTTGACCAATGTGAACAATACATCTATGGGACCAATGTGAACAGTTCCATTGGTGAGACCGATGTGAATAGTGACATCGATATCGATGTGTTATTCTGTAAATAGTTCTATTAGCATCGATGCGCCATTTCATGAACAATGTTTCTAGAATTGGTAGGTGTAAAATGTTTCCATGACCAGTAGGTGTGAAGTGTTTCATGCATTGGTAGTTATATAATGACTCAAGTAATGGTAGGTGTACAATGTTTCCATGATCGGTATGGGTAAAATCTTTCTAGGATCTTATACACTATTTGATGAATCGATAGGTGTACAGTGTTTCCGGGATCGGAAGGTGAATAGTGTTTCTACGATCATGTAAAATGTTTCTATCATCGGTAGGTGTATAGTATTTCTAATATTGGTAGGCGTATGATGTTTTCTGGATCGATAAATGTACAATATTTCCCTCTTCCTACAATATTTCCCCTTTAACATTGACATTGATGTTAATCACATTCAAGGACATATTTTAAGGGATTTATGACCAATTCAAAGCCCATAAAACCTATATAAATTTTCATAAGTCTTGGGATACTTTTACTAGGTCTAACCGTGTGGTTAAATGCGATATCCTTGTAATGGAAAATACAATGTATCTTAAATCACTGCTCTGTAAATCTACAAAGGGGATGAGATATCTTATTCCCTTATTCTACCTTCTTGTTCACTGGTTCGAGATGCAATGAATTTATTTCATCCCATGGGATTGGTGTGATCTAAACTTGGTCCAGGGATCAATTCCCATTGATTTTTCTTCCTGCTGCATGCGCACCCCCTATATTGGTGCAAGAAACAATTGTCGATTTGTCATCAATACAAGGTATGATCTACCTCCATTTTTGTGTTTTATTCAATAAATTTCCCCTATATTATATTTTTCATGTTATGTACTATGATAATCATGCATCAAATATAGTTTTCTTGGGGTTTGGTTGGTGCGGTTGTGTTGCAGTATCCTCGGGTGGTTGCAGTTTGCACGGGGGAGGTGATCATAATCCATTGTGTAGATCATTCTTATATAATGAATGTCAAGAAAATTTTAATGTAGATGATTTTTATCTATATTCTTTTACATACATTGATATCATTGTATTTATTTATCCATTGGATCACAATGAAATTGATATAATAAATATTTGAACATGATAAATAAATTTCTATCGACTGTATATTATTGCCTCTTATTTTTCCAGATATTGTGATATCTTTGATTTCCTTTTTTGGTGTTTCATTGTTGATGGAAATTGGTAAATAACATAATCTGGGAAAAAATTTAATTTTATTTTCAATGATAATTAGGCATGTAAATGAATCCTATTTTTGTTATTGTAATTTTATGTTAATCAATTTGGAGTAGTAAGTAGGTTTAATTGATTTGTGATAGCATAATGTTTATGTTTCCCATATTTGAAACATACAAATAATAAATTGGTAAATTATAGAAGGATTAAAGAACCAAATTTTCTATAAAAAGATAATACATGGAAGGGTTCTATGTTACCCTCTTTCTTGTATGGTTGAGTGCCTTCTGCTTTGGAGCCTTGAGAGCTTGTTATGTTTGATTGTTGGATGCCTTATTTAAGGGCCAAGAGCGTAATTGATAAGATGTTTTTTTCCTTCATCCTATGCAATGATGTGAGCTTTGATGGTTTTTTTGATATATGGGGGATGGGAGGCCCATTGGTTGTGGTAGAAACTAAAGCCTAGAGTGGAGAGATGCGTCAGTTTATGCATGTGGGTGTCGGTGTGGACACAAGAAATGATGAAACATGTTGGGTGTGAATGATTGAATGTCTACAAAATCATGTCAGTTGTTTACCTAAATTACTTGACCACTTCTATAGAAAGCTGGTTTAGTATGCCCTCATTCAAAAATGGTTGACGACAAGTAGGGTATTCCACATATTTTCCATGTTTAACTTATCAAGGGAGGATGGGTCTACACTGTTTCTATAGTTGGTATTGACATGACTAGTAGTTTAACTAACATCTATGATGACCGCCTTGTGTTTAGTAGTTTTTAATTTATATCTATAATTAATGGGAATATATGAATGTAATAATGATATTAATAAATTATTGATTTAATGATGTTAACCCATAACATTGGAGATTGTTGGGACACAATGCATAGGTTGCAATTTAATAGAAATATAGACTTTTTATGTGATACTAATGAAATATAATGTTAAATCGTTAATGGTTATTTATTGATTAAAGAAGTAATTAATGTAATTTGAAAATGATAAAGGGGAATAATGTAATGTAATAAATATCTCTAAATGATTGTGTGCTTATAAGATTCCTAGTCTTTGCAGTGGAATCTAAGAGTCTGAGAGATGTTAGCTACAGTTGAGTCTGAGACTAGGTTCTCTACATATTGTGGTTGTGAGAAATATTATATCATGAAATTTTTGTGTTTCTATAAACTAACCCACCCTTTTGGTTAGGGTGACTAAAACCCCAGGGATTTTGAGCCATGGGATGGTGTTTCGCCAACATTATAGTGGGAGGACTCATGGATAACTACCCACTTTGGCCCCACAATCTTCTCTTGGTTGTCACTTGGGCTGGTCGGCACATTGGATAGTATTCCACATAAATATGTGTAGAGGGTTGAAATGTCTTGTTCTTATTAACACACATATATTTTGGATATTGTTTCATATGGACTACTATAGGTGTTACGTGTATAGGATATGATGGCATGAGGATCCTTACTCAGTGTATGTGCTATAATGAATAGAGGTTTAATACCTAACATATGTTACATGTTACTCGACTTGTGGTGGATCCCGAAAACTATGTGGTTATTTTGGTTATGTAGATGTGGTGGTTTTTCAGCACAATGTTCTTGTTGTGTTGCTACGCCAATGTGTTTATGAGAAATCCTTTTTGGAGAGAGATTCTTAGGACGTGCGATGTTTGGGAAAATCGGAGAACTAGTGGGGAAGTGGTAGATGGGTTCCCTTGATATTGATTATTATATTATATAGTATTTTATGTGATACCTTAGGGTATTACCCATGGTGAGGTAGGAAATTTAGTATACCATTTTAGGTGATGAGTTAGTTTCACTTGTTTTCACTGTGCTTTAGCATGAATTCTTTACTTTTGTACGAGAGACTCCAAGGAGGATCCTATTGAGTAAACTATTATACTCACCCTATGTATAAATAAAAATTATTTTTCTGGTGAAATGGAGTATATTGGAGATTAGGATAGTTACTACAATATTGGGGTTGCAGGAGATATTCAGGATTCGTGGTCACTACTGTTTTTACTTTATTTTGGTACATGTAGTTTTTCTATTCAGTTTTAGTGTTTATTACATTAAATTATATATGTGTGGTTTGGAATTTATTTTAAATTGAAGTTGTAGTTGGAGTTGGTTATTTTTTGTCATATCTCTCTTTTTCGCATGTGTTATCTTAGAGGGTAATGCCTCCCATTTGTGTGCTTACTATACCCTCAGAGCTAGTTTCCAACCTGGGGTCTACTGGAGGTGAGACTCCAGTGTCACTATCTCTCTTCTCACATTGTTGGATCAGGAGGGGAACACCTTGTGGGGTGGGGGTCGGGATATATGGAATCAAAATCAATTAGTGGGTTATTATAATTAATTTGAACTAATAATATATCATTGTTCATTTAAGCTTTCTATTGTGTGATTTTAACAATATTGGAAATTGTATTTGTCTAAATCATGTTATTCTATAATATGAATAATTTTTACAAAGAAATATTGAAATAATATTTGTAGATATTCATGTTATGAATATGAAAATGTATTCCCATGAAAAAATTCTATTTGAAGATAAATAATATAAAATTCAAATTTTATTTCGTTGAAAATGAAATGGTTTGTCTATTTGAATCATTAAATACATTGGATGACTATATTAGTAGTCTAATATAAAATTTTAAAGGATAAATAGACAATTAATTATATTAAAACACATAAAAACACATGAATAATGTTACTACTATTAAAAAGGAGATTAAATTTATAAAAGACCATATTAGTAATAATTTATAATCACCAACCACAAAGAAGTCTTTGAATTATAAACCAAAAAAGATATTATATATGGATAATTTCGTTCCACATTATAATATAGGGATGAATCATGGAAAGTTTATAACCATGGTTCAATAATGGAATAATTATATCTTCTAATTGTAAATATTCTTATTTGTTATGATATTCATTTACCATTCATTAATAATTTGATTTTTATTTCTATTTCATTGGATTTATTGATAAAAATATTTATTATCCAATATTTATTATGGTTAGATGGATTAAAAATATATATTCGATAATAAAATAAAAAATATATATTTTAACAAAATTAAGGAACTATAAAATATAAAAAACATTTAAAATATAACCTATTTGGAAAATCAATCAATATTATTTCACAACAAATTATAAGTTTTAGCATGTTTTTAAATAAATTAATATTTAAACATCAAGAAAATGTAAACCCCTTTTTTATTCTTTAAATGTTATTTCAGAAGTCTGCACATATTAATGGATGAATATTTGTACAAAATATTAATAAATAAATGGGAAAGGATTCAAGAGTTATTTGGGTAAATCAGCATCTTGGAATGATTTATATGAACCAAGCGTAATTTATACATTTCTTTTTAATAAAAAAATATTAATTTATTTTCAATTTAATTAATAATTATGTCTAATTATAACAGAAAACTATCTAATTAATAATTCTCAATTTTTAATTTACTTATATCTAAAATTAATGATATAAATACCATGGTTTATTTTTCATCGAGATCCCATCACATCAGTTTATACTTTATATGTTACATCATCAAATATTTATACCCAGAGTTATATTAATGAATTACCAGGAGAATCCACTAATGATCTGGGGGTATATTTAAAACCAAATAAGTACAAGGTCCACATGGGAAATTTTTAAGGATAATTAAAGGAAACATATTTTCTATAGTTATATAGATGTTAAAAATGTTTAGGGGAGAAAAGAATCCCTCTAGTATAGAAATGATATTGTAATTTGTTGGTGACTGGGGTTAATGTGCTTGTTAGTGTGTCTTCATTTTGTTTTAGTTCATGGATAATGAATCATACTTTTATTACATACATATCACAATATTTTTAATAAAAATATATATAAAAAATTCTTCCTAAAATGGAAATGTTTCATATCCTTAAAAATTAAGTACATAATAAATTAAAACATGAAATAAATTCATTTTTGCTTATTTCCTTTGGTATATTACACATATATGATTTTAATATATTCTTAATCAATGTGATCACATAGGTACATACATCAATGAAAGTGTGAGATAAAAAACATACTAAATTAGTTGATAAATTTTGGGTACATGAGACATGATTCAATAAGAGAATATGAGTGAGCATAATAATCATCATCACATCATATATATTAATGAATAGTCATATGAATATGGAATCCATTTAATAGATATAGGAGAAATGGAAGATGCGTAACAATGAAATTTCATATGTCAAGTCATAGTTGAATATATAAGAACATAATGTAAAAATATTATTGATGTATGTCCATGTATAACAATATAGACACATCTAACTATTTAATATCTTTATTTAATTAATTCAGGTTATATAGCCCATTACCCATCACATTTTATTATTATGTAATTTTGGGACCACTCATCACATTATAACATGTTCAAAGGTAATTTTTCCATATAACGAAGAAACATAAATCAGGGATAAAATGAAATAAACCCAAATAGAAGAGAATTGGTTTCATAGTGATGGCATAATGCATATGTTAATGAATGATCATATTGGACAATAATATTAAAAGGGAATGTGTTATTTTTATCTTTAAAGGTTGAAGAATAAAATAAAAATTCATAGTTCATAATGGGAAAAAAGTGTACAATAAAAGAATAAATAAGTGGTTTTGAGAATATTACTGTTATCTGTTGTCATTTAATGTGGATAAAAATTAATATCTATGAAATAATCACATGTGTATAATAGGGATAAGAAGAGGGAATGAAAACATATGTTCATTTAGGAGGGTTGAAATAAAAATATAGAATCATTATAGGGAAAATAGTATATAAGACATACTAAAACACTAAAAACATAATTCCTGGGTTTGGTACCCAATTACCTTAGGTCCCATTTCATATCATCAAATTTACACCTCAACTATACGTTAATTAATTAAATATAAAACACTATGGTAATATATTGTATTTATTTATTCTATTCTAGATTAATTATATCCATTACAATTCATATATTTAATTTTTTATAATATTGAAATTATGTGATGACTTGTTTTTTTGAATTATTTCTTTTTCCATACCATATTGTGTTCTTGATAATTTTTACCTATTCATTTGTTAATTTTCCCCCAAAATTATAATAACACATTAAATATATTTTTTACATATATTACATATACAAAAATAACTATCATTCAAGGAAGTGAAAAATAAATAAATTGCAATGTCTTCATAAGTGTATCAACCAACCACTACAAATACATGTCAAAATGATAAATATAGAGAATATGCGATGGAAAAAGAGAGAACATACATTTTTTAAAATTTGAAAATTACTATCAAGTGAAATATTGAAATTTATTTCATGAATATATATTAATTAATATATTTTGGGTGGATATAATTAGATATTTGAAAAGGAATATATGAATAAAATAATGAAAAATTAACGTAATAGTAAAGAAGACCACATAGTCCTTGAAGTATACTCAACACAATAAAGCTAAATTTCTTTTGAAGTTTCATGTGGTGTGAGAAAAAAATATCCCAATGTATCATAGAGATATTATGTGGGTGGTATCGAGACATTTATGAGTGATGGGATGAATTATTTATGTGATTTCAGATGCTTATAGGAGGGGAAATTTATACATGGAGAAGTTGTGCATTTTTGGTTAAACTAATGAATAAAATATGATTTAATAAAAAACAAACAAAATTATTATTTTAAGAATAATTGTAATAAATTATAAATATAATATTAAATTGAATAAACCACTCCAATACATAATTTACTAGTCTATATAGTATAAATTATTTCAAAAATTAACAATATAATTATATTAATGAATTATAATAATTTTATTTGGTCAACATATATTTATTGATTTTAAATACAATATTTATCTTATTGAACTTATTTATGTTTAAACTACCCATTCTATAATTCATACAATACTTAATATATCAATATACTTTTGTTAAACAAACTATTTTTTTATATATGTTTTAATATTCATAAAAAAGTTGACAAAATAAATAATTCAATATTGTATAATTTTGATGTTCTGATTCGAAATAATGAAATTCATTTTATAGTAATGTTAAGATATGGAAATTTTAATATTTATAAATCAATATATAAATTATAGTTTTTTCCAAATAAATTAAAACCTGGAAATTTAAAAATATAATTTTATAATTTATATGAGATATATAATATGAATTTTTATTTTATAAAATTATAATATTTATATTTACATATTTTGTTATTGGTAGATGTTACATACAATTTATTTTACAATTTCAATTCTAATTCCATTATTATAATGATCATGATATTAATCTAACACTTTTGTTACTGTTTTAATAATAATAATTCATTTGTCCATCATATAAATTAATCTTAGTTTTTTCATTTATTATTATATATGTTTCTCTTCAGGTTCCACAAATTTATTAAATTATTTGAATAATATTTATAGTCTTTTTTCTTTTTACAACCTTATCAGTCACTATAATGTTCCCGAGATTCCACAACACACCAACAATTAAAAATCAAGTTATTGTTTTAAACATTTTGTCTTCCAATTGTACTATTTTTACCATTTGTATGTTCTTTTTTTATTAAATAAAATAGTTTTAAATTATGTGGGTTATATAATTTATAAAATTCTAAACTATATATTTAAATATGAAAAATAATTTTGTGATAAGGAAAATTATATTTAAAAACATATCTCATATAATTCTACACCCCATTATTAATTTCAATAAAAAATACCATCTCATATTATTCATTTAAAATATATTTTTGTATATATGTTTCTTTGAATTCACTAATAATTAATTATACTCTTCATGAATATGATTTTATAAACTAATTTTCCTAGATGATTTGTCTTGTTTAATAATATATTTTCTCTCTAATCAATTATAGTCACAAGAAATACCTTGAAATTGAGTTCATAAACTAACATTATTTAATCTAGATTCCTTATAAATAATGGATTTTGTATCTACTTCTAGAAAATTCATGGTATAGACTACTCTTCTGAGTGGGGATTTGTGGAATTTCAAGTAAGTATTTAATAAATCCTTTTATTATCATGAATCTAAAATGGATAAATACAAAAGGGATTTGATTTCAAAATTTTAAAACCACATATACTCTATTATAGAGATATTTTAATTTATCACTTTATTATTGACATCAAAATCCAGAAATATTTATGAATTTATATATATCTATATTGTTGATTTTTTTACACTTTGATATGTTGTTCAACGGATTGAATATTATCTATCATTTTTCGCACTATCTTATTTCCTAGAATACACTATTAAATTAAATAATACCACTATCTTTAATTTCAAAATTTATCTATATATATCAACTTATATATGAAAATCTAAATACATGAGTTGTAAATATATTTTTTAGAACAAAACCTACAATAAATGTTGATCCAAACCATTTTTGTAATTCGATCACAAAATTTCATTGTATATATTAATGTGTTGAGATGGATATTCCATATTGAAAATCAATTTGAGAATGATAAAAATGAAGGTGTTTCCGCAAAACACCTCTTTATTTAGTGATATTTATCACTTATAGTTATTTGTTTGAGAAATCATTAAAACTATTAATAGTTTTTATGGATTAGCAGATATATATAAATACTTTGTGATAAATAATCCATGATCATCCAAACTAATAACTAAAGGAAAATATATGAGAGTAAAAAATAATAATTAGAAGACTGTGAAGATAGATTTATTTAACTCAAGAGTATGATTTTCATTCAATAATTTCCCAAGACACCCTCTTATGGAGAAAGAATTATGATATACAATGACTCATAAAATTAATTATTGTGTTGTATGCTCATGAAAAAAGATAATTTTATTCCATATTCATTATGAAATTTGTAGATTCATGAGAAAAAGATTCCTATGTCATGATTAAAAAATAATTTAATTTATCATTTCATAAATTATTTGGTGGAATTGCGTATATGAAATGAAATGTTACATATAAACCAATGTCATCATTGGAAAGTATATATTTACAAAAAATTATTAGAACATGTTTCAGTGGAGAGGATTTTTCCTAATAAATGACTATGATAAAATATTTTTTACCACCATGGGAAAGAAATCAATTTAATATATTCTCCGAGTAACCTTAAGGAAATGACCTCCCACCCATTTTTGAATTCGATCAAAAAAAATTCAGTATATATTCATGTGAATAAATGGATCTTTGATATTGTACTTCTATTTGGGAATGATATAATTGAATGTTGTTCCTAATGAATCCCAAAAATTATTTATATATATAATATATAGTCATTCAAGTTAGAAATCCACTAAAATATATATGAAGTTATAAATTTTATATAGGTAACTGAATATAATCCATATTGAATTATATCCATTATATTGCATAAAAAGATTCTTCAAAATGTCCCTAGTGATGTTGTCTAATTTACATATTATTGTGGGAAATATTTTTGTAATCCCTTTAAACAATTTATATATAACACTAAATTTCAAGCATACCCATAAATTTGATGTGAACTTTGGGATCTTCAGCTTAATTTTATCCAACTAGAAGTTTTATCAATGATATTGTTACATCATGGTATATCCTAGGTGGAAAAAGAGAGATTAGATATGTTAATCTATAAATAGACCAATATTTATATATTATTTCAATCATAGCATAGAATAGATGCGAATTAAATTTCTTTATGTTTGAAAATATTAAATTCATGAGGCTTCAATTCATATCTTTATTTTGAAATTTATTAGTGCTCGATAAGGTCTATGTTTTCCTCCTTGATTTCTTCATATATTGATTGCTGAGAAATAATTTTGTTAAGGTATGATGTCAATAATAACTTAATGATTTTAAAATCAATATATTTTATATATCCATTGAGATATGGTATTTTCCATTCTACATCATGGATATTCTATAACGTTCCTTTCTATGAAGAGAATAAATTAAATTATTTTTCATTCATATAGTGGTAACATATTTAGTAACAATAGTCATTTATTAAATCAAATAATCGACATTAAAGCATGATCAAATCAATATTTGTAAATATATACTTTCAACCAATGTGAATAATATATATGTAACCTTAATTTCCTTATAACTAATTATACCAAATATTTTATGAAACGATCAATTTATTTATCTATTGATCATGCTTTGGGTATTCTTTTTTGTGAATCTATAATTTAATATGTAATAGGTTTTCACATTATAATTTTTCATGATTACACTAACAATGAATGTATTTTAAGTGTAATTGTATATAATAAACCGTTATCTAATAGTGGGTCACATGGGTAAACATATAATGAAACAAATCATTAGTATTTCTCGAATCTATCATCACACTTTTCCATCCATTCTTATATTACCCCATTCTATGTTAAATCAGTTAGTGGTTTGTAAAATCGTTGAATATTCGTCATAAAATATTCATATAAAAAACACAATAAAATCAATAAATTGGTATGTCACTAAATGGTCATTTATATTTATCAATTTCATTTCCTAGAGAAGGAAGTATATAAATTATTCCAATTATGTTCATATACCCCAAGAATGTGACTTCAAAGATCTAAAAATCAGACTTTCTAAAAAGATATTAATAATAACCCATTTAATTGATTAATAATCATAATCCTTCTATATTTATATATTTATTTCACTTGGAATATATGATAATGTAATAAAAAATAAATTCTAAAAAAATTCAAGGTCTTTTATAGAGTGTTTATTTATTTAACCAAAAAAATGTTTTGATGTTTTTTACTCTAATTGGATTTACTATAAACACATAGTGTATATATATTATATGAATGGATATATTTTAAATGTAATTTTTATTTACCTTTTGTTGTGTATATATATAATAATTATCCAAATTTAATATGTGTTGATCTATACAATGTTTATTGAAAAAGTCATCAATATATGGTAGTAGACACTTTCTGTTTTTTGTATTATTTTTATAACCTTAATAATACATGTAATGTTAAAATTTACAATTGTTGTTTATAATGAATTAGACCATGGATTCCCATATTGATTCACTGGTGTGTATAAAACTATTGTTTATATGCAGATATAATATCTTATTTAATTCAGATAGTTCAATCATGATATTTCTATAAGGGGACATTAATATAAGTTTCACACTTAGTAAATGATATATTGTTATAAATACTTTATAATCAAGGGTAATGTAACAAAATTAATCCTAAAATACATTATTACATTACATTATTATAGAATTTTATTTGATAATTAAATTATATCTTGTCTCTTCAATCTGGGAAATATATGCTTCATCATTGTGCATCAATGCCCATAGCTTTATAAGATTCCATAAATGAAATTTATAATTCTCATTTAATTTTTATATAATTGTGAAATATTTCAAGCTATAGAATGAGGTTTCATTTTCATAGAATCTGATATCATATTTATATTAATAGATGCAATCGATTCAAAATATCCCATCACATTCCAATGACAATGAATTAAAATATTTTCTTGACGAACCATTCTATAAAAAGTAATTGGTGAAGAGTCAAACACCTAGGTTAAAAATCATTCACCACTATGTTTTTTTCACTTATTTTACTACATCATAGTATCATGGGAGGTGAATCAATATTTCTAGTAAAACATCATGATATGAAGGGATATTTCAATACAAAATCAAAAAAATATTCTACTATTCTAGAGTAAATACATATTATTCAAGTCACCCTATAGTTTTTTTTCAACATGTAATGTGGTAATGGAATGATCCAATAAACACACCCTTTTATCAGGTGGTTATATATATATATATTATTCTAAAATACCCTTGTTATGGTGCATCAACTTTCATATTTCCCTTGTTTATTGTAGTTTAAGCATTAAACCATGAGTATAAGATTGAGTGGATCCTTCTATTCCTCCACAATATAAAATGCCCTTTTCATTTCCCTTTTATAATCATGTTCAATATTCCCTTCATTTTCATAGTTACTGAATTAAATAAATACCTTATGGTAGTTCCACTAGTGATTATTACCATACAATTGACATTTTGATGATTAAATCATCATCCTTACATTTCATTTTTCATTTTTTACACTTTCTAGAAATGAAATCAATATTTTCTTGTGTCCATGTCCATTAGAAAATTCTTAAAAATATTTATCTCCTTTAAGATCACATCCATCAAATTCATCATATCTCCTGAACTATGAAATTGTTAGATGTTTTATTATATGTAGTTTTTGAACATTAAACTATATATTTATTTTTTTGTTGTGGTTGATAGAAAAACATCATGCATACCTTGAAATCTTTGTGAAATTCATCTAATTCATCATGAAAAACCCATTCCAATTTTTATCGAGTTCAATGCATTCTCTCTTTCTCTTAGTATAATGGTTTCAATTAAAATAGATGTATTTTTAAATACTTATCATTATATTTAGTTAATCTCTTCCATCAAGTTTGTATTCTTAAATAATGTTTACCATTGAAAATATTCCCCATTTAAATGGTAAATGTTTAATGTAAGATAATCTTGATTGAAGCAATAAATTCGAAAAAAATTTCTCTATAAATTTGACTCATTATTAAAAAATTAGTTAGTTTTATAATCCAATAATTAATTTTTTTCATTGTTACATGAAGAGACAAATGTATTATTTTATTTTTTAATCGAATTATGGAATTACATATAATTCATGTCATTATTCATATTATTAGACAAGTGGTTGAGTAAAACTATATGGTTATGAACACTATATTCCATTAAATTAGGAATTTCATTAGGATAATTATTACACATTCCATAACATGGTTTGTTTAATTGATTTCACATAGTTCCAACAATTTTTTAAAAGAGATATTTCCATAACAAAATAGAAGACAAAATATCATTTATAAAAAAATTATTCGTATATGTAAATCAATTCTAGTGACCTGACATATGAAATTACTTTCATTAATATTAGCTTAATTTAAATATGTAACATAATTTAAAAATTAACTAAATAATTCTATGATACAAATTATTGGGACCTATACTTTTCCTACTTCATTATCACAAGATTTATAATACAAATTTTCATAATAATACATATCCCAATATCCAATGGTATTTTATCATGGAAAATAATATATATGACATTAATATATAGAAAACTTATTTTTTATTTCATTCTATAAATTCCATAGATATTATTTAATTACATTATTAATAAATTTGATCACTTGACAATATACATCAAGTAAATGGTGAGCTTAAAAACATCAATGGAATTAGAATAAAAATAGGAAACCTACGAAATGAAGAGGAATGATTATAATGGTGAAAAAAACATAATCATACCTCTATAATAATAATATCATAATTTGGGCCTTATGGAAATCATTGTATGGGTACATAGAATATGGAACATATAGAATAACTAAATGTTAAAAAGTCATGTATGAGTGATTAGAAATAAAAAATTAATATATATTGATCATGTTTATTCATAATGATAAAATGTGATATAATACATGACACATTCTATTTAGGGTATTTTTAATTTTAGTCCCACTTTTAAGATTAAAAAATGTTAAAAATAAGGAATTTCACCAAGAAAAGAAATATATATCATGGATAAGAATGAAGTAAACCCATCTGATGAGAACGAGCTTAAAAATTATCCCATAAAGAAAATTTCATTGAATATTATTAGAGTTAAAAATTTAATATGTGTATAAATTAGTTTAGAAAATTAAAGGGTGTAATAATCAAATTAAATTTCATCGATAATGATAAGAATAAAATATATGACAAGAATCAATTATAGGATATGAGAAAAATTATTTTTCAATAATCATTTAATTTGGAAAATAATCCACCCATGTGAAATAAATATATTCATATCAAAAATTTAAATGAAAATAATAATGTATAATAAATGATATTTAGAAGGGATAAAATGAATATTCTGAATAGTCATTACGAAAAGAAAGTTGGATGTGGATTATAAACCCAAAAATAATGGGGGGGGGGGAGGTTGATAGTACCATAAAATTGGGTGTTGTTTTTTTCTTGACATTTAAACCACCTATATTTACTTTTTTTATCAAAACTATTATATAATAGTATATTAAATTGACTTATTTTTTTAATGATCAATTATGACCATAAGAATTTGACTATTAGCATTTTGTTAAATTAAACATGTTGTGATGATATGTTAGTTTGAATTATTCGCATTTCAATTTCAATATTGTTGTTTCATAGTTTTTTATTATTAAATACATAAATAAATGTTTTACAAACTTAAAATACCAAAAAAATATAATATATATTCTTTACAGGGGATTTAATGATAAGTTATAATGGCATAGAGAAATAAATAATTTATAATTCTCTCATTTCTAGATAAATCACCCATTATTGGGACACGGAAAAGTGATAAATATTGATAATACATATTGGAAATATTTTTAAAAAACAATATACTAGAATAATAAAAGTTATATCATGTTTATGAATTCATTAATTAACTTTGGGTTATGTTTTAATAATTTAGAATATTAATATATTAATCTGAAAGTAAAATGAATGAAACATTAATTGAGGTTAGCCAATCCTTGAACTTTTCCCCATTTTAAAGGACCAAATTCCATGGATATTTCATGGGGAGTGTGATAGATCATAGATAAGATCCCAATATTATTATTAAAATGTAATTGTTTAAATATTGGTTTATGTGATGAATTTTAATATTCATTTTGCAAGCCGATGTGAGGTGGTATTTATAGACATAGGGGAGTGGTATTTTGTGTAAAAATAATTAATAAAAATTGTTTGACGATAAATATTTTTCTTAGTGGTATTATTGGATAATATTAATTAAATTTAATTAAATTTTTTTAATACTTGTAAACACTTCCGAAACTGAAATATTGATTTAAAGAAAGCAATGGAAGAAAAAAAATGAATAATAGTTTATTAATTGATTAATTTATTTTTGGGAAATTGGAAACTAATTTTAATGTCTTCAAATATAATTAATTTTCTAAAATACATTATCAATATTATTAATCTATTTTTGGCCAATATATCCATTTTATAAATTAAATGTGTTTATCCCATCAATATAATGTTAGAAAAGATACTGTTAAAAATAATTGAATTTATTATTTACGAAAAAAGGAATTTTAGAAAAATACTTAAAATTAATTCATATGTAATGTCAACATCATAATTATAGATTTTTTATATATTTATTAAAATATTTTACAATTTTTTTTATTTTTATATCAAATTGATTATATAAAAATTATAGTTTTTACTAAAAAATATACGTTATTAGGAATATACATGTATAATTTCATTGGGTTTAAAAATTGTAATATTTATTTTTATGGTATTATAATGTAGTAATTTAATATTTTATTCCTTATAAATATTACTTACATTTCATTTTACTAGATAAAAAACTCATGTTTTTATTATAACGGTCTTGTTATTATTTAAATGTCCATGTTACTATTTGAATACTCATATAACCATTATAACTCTTTTAAAGACCTTTCATTTCCTTAATTCATAAATCAATATATTGTTTTAGGAATATGTATATTATTTTAAAAATTATAATAAATTTCTCTCAATTTTTTAAAAAATTTCCAAGAAACATATATTTTAATGAGAAAATAATTTCATAAAACAACAATAACTAGTGATTTAGTTTCATTATTTATGTTATCTCATTATACAATTTTACAATATTTTGGAATTCCATTATACATAACCTATAATGTCTTATTTTGATTTAATAAAATAATGTCCTTTTCATTATAAAGTGAATATTATTTATACTATACCATACAATATATTAAAATGTGACCTATATATGTGTTGGGAATGAGAATTTAATATAGAATAGTACGAGCCATTTCAACAGTGGATGTATAACATGGATATAGATAACTCCCTTTATTTTATATAACATTCAAATTTAATATATAAAGATATATATTTATATAAACTAATTGTAATCTATAACACATACTAGATGAAATCACAAAAAAAAAAAATTGACATTCGAATGAATTAATGAATAAAATATAAAAAGGTATTTCATTTCAATGAGGTTTTTAGAAGGGGACATAGTGGATACAATGGAGGGAAAAGAGTTATAATATTTTATTTATAAAATATTTTATAATTTTTTTCTATTTGATAATGGTATGAATATTAATTTTTATGGTGAAATATGATTTCAATATTAAATTGAAAATTGGTCACTATATAATAAGTAAAATATTCAAATTATATATAATATATATGTCTATTAATTTCAATTTCAGAGATTATATTTGTTGTGTTAACATATATTATCCCTTCAATGCATTTTCATGATGGGTGACCGAAATGTCACTCTAAAAATATTCCCATGTGTTATGGTACATGTACATAATAGTCCCTGAGTTTGGTAACCATGTATAAAAATCAATAAATATTTATAAATATTTATTTATTTTTATAATGGTATTTTTTTTGGGAAATTGAATAGTTTAATTTAATAATTTTCTCATCAATATAATAATGACAATATTTTTAATTCCATTTTCGATATTTTAAATTATTTGTTCCTATTAAATATATACACACTAAATTTCAATAGTTTCCTAAACTAATAAACAATAAAAATCTTGTTATATTATTTTTCTCAAGTATGATACAACAATTTCTTCAATTAGGTCATTCAAAACATCTAATATTTGATTATATTCAAGACAATATTAATGATATAGATCATAACATGGTATCTTATCCCTATATTATTATAATATCTACACATGTGGTTCCCCAAAGGGACCAATGATTATAGGAATTACTATCATTGGATTTTTATTAATTTTTCTACACAACATGATATTTTAATAAAATTCATTATAATAATGGGTTTTGATTCATTTATAATATTTTTAGAAAATTGAATACATTTATTGTGGGTTATGATCTATGAATTAATAATTATAATCTCTCAACATATTTAATGTTTTTTATAATTATTGATATTTATGACTGTGATTTAATATAGTAATCATCATTATTATTATCATTTCTAATTCAACCTTTTTTATTTGTGTTTAGTGTGGTATGTAATTTTTTTATAAAAAGGTATTAATTATCCAATTTTCCCTTATACACAATCATGTGATACCAGAATTATTGATGATAATAATTAGAATGTCATTATATACTAGCCTCCAATATAGTAGGATATTCCTATGTGTGTAACTTCCCCGGAACCGACACTCTCTTATTTGGCCAAAATAGGTTGGTTGTGGGACCTCAATGATACCACCTTATATGGTAAAGGATCTAAAAAAGTATCAGGGCTATGATAAGTATAATCGAGAGACTACACCCCGTAGTTATATAGCTAGAACACAATTCAATAATCATATAATACTAAATATTAGGGTAGTGAAAATAATGGAAACAATACAAAACAATGCAATAAGGAAACAACAAAAAATTAATTATATAATTAATATTAAAGGGAGAATGTAATTACATGATGGAATATATATAAATTATTTGCTAGATGAATTATGAATAAAATAGTAGTAGAGAATAAAAACTACATAGTATTACTAATTATAACATTTCATAAAAGAGTAAATATTTATTATTAATATACTTTTAAATAATCTTTAGAATATTGAATACTTTCCATAATATTTTATTTAATTTTAATGTTAATGATTCATGTTCCATAATATTCATTTTGAATATCAATATATATATATAATCCCATGTAAATGACATTTAATAAATTATATATAATATGAAATCATGTTTTAATAAGTTATATAGTATTAATAAGTAATTTTATAAAAATTAAAACATTATTAATATTCATAATAACCTTCTATAAACTGTAAATATTATATAATATTTAAAATAGAGCATATTTAAAATTTTTAGGACGAGCTATATAAACATTAATAATGACATAGGAAAATTAACATAGGTGATTCTCACATAGTAATTTTTCTCTATTTATGTGAATTCATGTATGCGAATCACATAGGTCAATCATATATGTGAATTACAAAGGATATTATAATGTAATAAAATAATTAATGAGAAACAATTTAGTCAATTATTGACATTTGTAAGTATCTTGACATAAAAATATCAGTGTTAAATAAGGACTTCTAAATAATAGAATCAACATTGGTTCCATATTTTTAGTTTATAAATGTAAGTATCCATGAATATAATTATTAATTATATTAATTATATATCTCTTTATCATGTTATCTCTAATGTATATTAGAAAAATAGTTATGCAAAATTGTTGACGTTAGAATCAATACATGTAGTTACTTATAACGTAATTTCAAACAAGATTTGGGTCAAATTCAGAATTTATTTTGACATATTTAATTGACTATATGTTTCATATTATTCCACATCAACAGGAATTACAATATTTGGATTTTTATAGCCCATGTTATGATCTAAATACCCAAGGTAACCAAAAATGGAAATGTGGAAATGTGGTTTGGATATGAAGAAGAATTGGCTACATGAATATTTTTATATGAGAGATATACCTATGTTAATTGGCTTGGTGGAAACTACATAATCCTTGTCAAATTGATATTTTAAGGTCCTAAATGATAAATGATTCCCAATAACATAGTATAAAACTTATAGATAATTTTTTTAATAATAAATCCAAGACATATATGGATATTTTTGCACAAAAATCATGTGACATAATATAGGTTAATATTACATTAGATAGCACATAAGATAATGAATTGCGAAATTGAAATAAAATTAAAAAACAATGAAGATTTTTATTTTTAAATCATAACGTGGAGCGAATATCCACTCAATATTCATTCTCATTTTGATAATTAAAAATCCAGATATAATTTCAACAAATCACCACATTATGAAATTATCAAAAGGATTAAATATCAATAAGAAAATTACATCATTAAAAATGAAATATTTCCACCTCCACTTATTTATCAGTTTTTTAAACGAACATTTGATTTCATAGAAATGAATTTAAATAGTGTATTCATTATATTCGATAACATTCTTATACATTCAAAATTAAAAAAAACAAGGTTAAAATTTATAACCTTCCAGTATTATAGAGGGAAAAAATGTAAATATCTTTATGGTAAAAACAATAATGAGCCCTTCATAAAACAACCAATATAGAAAATAAATTCATAAAATGTATGTTAAAATTATCTATTGTGTATGAGGATACTTATATATATAATATAAAAAATATAAATGTTTATAAATTAAATAATGGTAAACTGAAAAAAAGATTTAGATCTTATAATTTCATCATAAAAACACATTAAAACTCAATATAAATTAATGTTAGTTAAATTTAATTCTCCATTATAAAATGTTAAAAATTAATAATCATGAATATAGTAAAACAAAGGAAAACATTAGTGTCATTAGAAAAATTATTTTCTATATAATTCCAAGATTATATTTAATTTTTGAACATGATCTCTATTAAATTTAAATTTATCATCAATGTGATTAGTCCTAGAGTTTTGATATGAATTCCTATAAATCGAAATAAAGGAATTATTATCACAAAATATAGTAATATTATACAAATTAAATATATAATTTCAAATTTAATTCTTAATAAATAATGATTGAGCATGAAAATATGTACCATCTAAATTTTTAGATTCAAAAGTAGAAATAGAAATTGATTTTTTATTTAATAATAGTAAAAAAGATTTAAAAAGTAAATCAAACAAATGTAATATGTTTTTTTGACTATCTTGAGTCCTCTATATGTAGAATGAAAATATATTATTTAATTATTTTTTTTAATAGTAAAAAAATCCATGATTCAGATAACCATTAATATATATAATTAACCTTTTCAAATATTTTATCTGACTTTCCTTATGGTCACTATAATATCTATAACAACTGAAAAATGAGTCCAGTTTATCTATCATAGATGTAGTTCAATTTTGTAAAAATATAATCATTCCACTATAGGATATAACTTAAGTAGATTTCTCATATTTATCTAAATAGAAATTTTATATTGGACAAAAGGGAGAATTGTTTCTTTTGGATGATTGTAAAACAAATCACATAAGAAGGATTTTATAATTCTTAGTTTTATTTATATAAATATTATCATATCTTTGAAGGGTTTTAAAACTAATGATTAATATCATTTCCACCATCATACATATATAAAATTTATAATTAATTAGTTAATCAAATTAATGAAAAATGTTTTCATATGTAAAACCAAAAATATTATAATAAGAATAAATTTTCACGATCAAGATTTCATTATATAATTTCAAAAACAAATATGATCCATATTTCACATATCAATTTCATTTCAAAATAATACTCATTTTGATATAATACCCATTTAAAGGACCTTTTTCAATTCCAGATATGTCATTACAAAGTTCAAAAACATAATTACGATGCTTTCCATTTTCAAAACTAGGGTTCCTATAAAATATGCATCATCTGAAATATAACCATATAAAAAATTAATTTTGAAATGAATTTAAAATAATATCAAACCAAAACAATAGAAAATCATGTAATAATTCCTTCTAAAATAAAAATAGATGAAATTTATTAATAAAAAATAAACACCTTCTTGATAATATCATTATGAAACTAATTTATCATTAATTGTAACAATAATTATATATTCATCACTATAGTTTCTAAAGATCCATTTATTTAATAACATGAGTATCTTATGGTGGAACTACTACATTAATAAATTATTTCTTGTAATAATTTTTAAATCATCATGAATTTACAATATCCAAATAGAAAAATTTAAAGGAACATACATATTCTTAAGTGGAATATCGTAAATAAAATCAAGGTAAAAAATTATTCATAAATTATTTTCAAGAATGATAATATGATTAAAAATTATGATTCAAATAATCTATAAGATCATATCTGTGTGTTTTTAATGATCTGTCATTATCATTTGTGAATATTTTCAGATAGGGAATAAATATTTTGATATAAACGTTTAATCATATATTAATCAGTATATAATATAATATATTAATAATTTTAAAGGATATAAAACCATTATATATATATATATATGAAAATATCATCAAATTATTTTGTTTAAAGATCCACTTAAAAATATTATCCCTTATCTCTCTTCAAAATAATTATTGTATTTACTTTTAAATATTTTTTTATTCCACATAGAAATTTCATATCATTGAGAGTAATGGTGACAAATTACATTTTCATAATCTATTCCTCAACCAAAACCTATATATCTTAATCTAGTATTCCATTGATTTATGTTTAGTCAATCAAAATGTAGAACCACTCGACCCATTAATTTTTTTAATGAGAATTACCAATCACAAAATCTCTTGGATGATCTATATGATTATTTCATGATAATTTATAAATATACTCATTTTAAGAAGAATTACTACCCTATAATCAAGTATAAACATTCATTATTCAATATATAACATAATTAATTAATAATATTTAAGGAAATAAAAAATTATGCTTTGTGATTATCTACACATAAAGGGGTTCAAGGATCAACACAAAAACATACCCCTATAAACCATAACTTTTTTAATTCAAAAACTTTTTTTATAATTTCACTTACGGAGAACTTTCTTTCCCAAGACCACTGTCCAATATACTTTCCATTATGGATTCATCAACAAAAGTCAAACCATATTTGGCTATTAATCCTTTGAATGCATTTTTGACAAGAAAAATCTAACATAAGGTGACATATCAATCATGTTGACCATAGATACATAGAAATCATCCTCTCAAATTTTCATTGATTTCCCCTTTTTGAAAAATAGAGTTGTATTTGGGATGGATACCTCATACAATATCCTAGTTTATTAATAACCTCACTTATTTCGAAATAAAGTAGAACCATACTATATATGTGAAAATAAATCATCCCAAAACAAAATATAGTAACATACATAAAAGAGAAAACAAAGTAGGGTGAAAGAATATTCTTGGAAAAATAAAAACCTAATGGAACATATAAGTAGAAAAAAAGGCTTGAGAGAAGGAACAATCTATGTGTGTCACCAATTATAATGTGGTTTCATAAATAATGGTGTAACATCTAGGATTTTAAGAGAGGTATAAATTATTTTAAATAAAATGATATCCTAATTGATATTCAATATTTGTAATATAAACTATTAACCCATCCATTAGGCTAATTGGTTTTCTTTTTAGGAGGATGTAGTAGGTGAAAAAATTCTAGTTTTTGGACATATACATGATGTTTGTTAAATACATGGAATTTATTTTAGAATTAAAATTGTTTAGTATATAAAAAAATGTAATTGGCTATCTAACCCTCTGGAATATCATGTGTTTTGTTTTCCACAAGTGTAAAAAACCCCGAATTTTACACATTGTGTAAACATTGAATACCTTGTAAATACATAGGGTTGTTTTTCTAAAGAAGGAAATTGTTCATTTGACAAAACCCATATTATAATTCTTAAATATATAATTCCATCATCACAAGTGTACTCTTCAATGCCTAACTACTATTATTTTACTATTTCATTGAATTAGATATATTCACTTTGTCATCAAACACATTGGATCCGCAATGGTAAGCTCAAAATTCCACTTCATCTTGGTTTATGTCACAATATTTTGTGTTATTTTTGTGTGAAATCACATTATCTATTCTCTATATTTTTTTTTTATTTTTTTATAATTCTTCCCATTCTAGCTGGGATTAATGATAGATATTATAGAAGGATATAACTTGATGAAAAAGGTTTCTGGTATAGTCATTTTCCAAAAAAATCACATTTCATATTGTCATGAAAAGTTTTACCATTCACCAGTCTCATCCAATGTCGCCTATATATTTTTTATATTATTAAATTAAAATTAAATCGATGAAAAATATAGTCCATGATTATGTATAATCAATATCATTGGTCGATTTCCTTGACGTGATCCACCCACATTGGTGTTCCCTAATTTAATGGTGTAAATTACCCTTTGTATTATCTTTTTATTAACTATTTGTTGTTTTTGTTTTACCCGGAAAAAAATACTTTTGAAAAGTATAATTTTATAATGAAATTTTGTTTTCATGTGTTAGGACTTCCATATTTATGCCATATCATGATTTATATGAAATAAATGAAATGAAAAATGTTATTTATGTATTATCGTAATAATGACTTGTAAAAATGGTATGTGTTCTAAATAGCTAAACCATACCTTCCTAGAAATATGATGGTAATCCAATTGTACATATTTAAGGATGACTTGGATTGATTAACTATACTTTATAATTATGGCTTGTTATGGATTTTAAATAATACGAGATTGAAACATTAAATATTTATTGAATTACTCGGATGGGCTCACCATGTGGATTACATACCTTAATGTAAGAGTTAAATTGTCTCTTGGGGATTCAACATGGATCTGATTGGTGTCAAAAAGAATATAACATCCCACTAGAGATACATGGTCCCCTATATGAGATACCAGGGATATGATCAGAGGTTCATTCTTTCACTATGACCGGAGTCATACTGGGGATTCCATTTAAGGATCTTCTTATATGGTCTTTAGATGAAATTTATTAAATTAAAATGTGACTATTATATTAAATAATAGGAATGCATCACTGATATCGAATTGATGCATCCTCCAACACAAATAAAATTATTGGACTCATCACATTAATGATAATTGATTAATGAATAATTCTTGTAATAACCATATCATCTCATTACATGATGACCATGGTTTAGACATATATATCTTAAGATGGTGTAGTTAGTGTCTTTTGGGTATACCCTGAGTAACTCAGTAAGTTGTATTTATTTATTCATTTTCCTTCATCTATTATATACATAAACACAACTCATTATACATTCATAGATTTACTTGTTTAGAAAACCATTTGGTTGTGTTCTATTGTGTATATCTTACACCATATTTAGTCAACAACCACCTCTCAAATAGAATTCATGGTTATAGTTATATATAATGGGAAGCACCCGATATATAATTCTTTATTTTCATTACTTAGAAGTAGTATGTGAGCAGAGGAATTCCAATATAATGATGATACTTGAATATGTATTATTTGTAATTTTTGTATTTTTTATATAATATATTTTGTATGCATGTACCATGTATCATGTGAAAGAAAATCACTGTATATAAAAATGTCATCATCATTAATGTCTATCTAGAGATTTATTATTTTACTTGGGTATCTTATAGTGGACGAATTGTTAACTATTTGATGCTTCTTATTTTTTTAATATTTCCACTGCATAATGTTATTTTATACTATTTCTCTACATTATTATCATAAGGTAATCATCTCCCCTAAGACAAAACCAAGGCACATACTGCTAGTCAACAACCTATTTAGTAGTGGAGGCACTCTAGAGGTCATCTGACCAATTGTTTCTGGGAACCGTTTAGTGGATTCCAGGTAGGAAACAACAAAATAGAATCAAAGAAACTTTTTCACATTTTTATATATATTTTGGTAATATATATAAGAATAGGAAATATAAATATTTGGTAATGGCCCTATTACTGATATTATAAAACCCATGTACAGGGGATTGCCAATTTTTTTGGGATGAGACATTACTGTGTTGGATTTTTCCTATTATAGTTGTAATGATTTCCCCACAATTTTATGCACATATCATGTGATAATACTATAATATTTGGTATTATTATAATTATAATTTAATTTTTTATTGTATTGGTATTGATGAAACACTCCATTTTCTTATTCATTTCATGAACATAAGGATTCACATGTCATGTTTAATTACATGCCATATTTATATTAATTCATGAATCACTCATATTTTTTGTAATTATTGTTAGTTTCTGGATTATTATATATGGAAATGTGATGATTTTTCAGGCAAGGATAAAAAGTTTTGATTAAATAAAGTGTTTGAATAAAACAAAATATAGTTTTACAATATATATTGATGTTCGAACCTCAATTTACCAATTATGACATGTTTATTCTATGAACCAATATTTATATATGATAAAATATTAATTGATATAATTACTTAAAGACCGATTCAAATTTCTGAATCAAATACTTCTATAAATTTTTAATGCTTATTAATTTTGAAAACTCACATTAGAAAACATGAAATTTCTTGATAGTGTATGTAATGGTCTGTTAATAGTTACATCACATACAGATTATAATTTACTGAGATTATAAGCATTTATCAACTGTTATTGTAGACAAATCTAGATGGAACATCATTTTTTTACACATAAAAACAATAATTTACTTAAAAACCTAAATTTTTATTAAAAAGTTTTCATCTAAATGGGGAATCCAACATCAAATTAAACAGTTTTTCCCTCTATCCATTGAAATTGACACATCATATGTTGAAACCTCAGTTCTGTTATATGAGACCACAAACCTAACCCAAAAATATAATTGGATAGTAGGAAGTGTGTGAATTCATTTATATGATAATACGTTTCACCTAGACATGGCTTTAAGAGTCGGAAGGGATGTTTGAATAGTTAATAATAAGTTTTATCAACAATCCTTTCATTTAACCTTATTTATTTATGTTGTTAAATCTTATCTAAGGCATGTTCATGTAATTTTATTGTTTTTTTCACCACGACTACCTTGTTTTGTACAATAATAGTGGAGAAAAGTCTATGATCCAAAGGGTTTGGTCCTTGATCCATGACTACTATCACCTATATATAATCCTAAAAAACATCATACTGATCCTTTACTATGAAAAAATGATCTGTTTGTCAATGGATTATTAAATATAATGGAAATTGTAAAGGGACCTCCACAACCTACCTCAATTATTACAGTTTTAACAACGGAATACTATTAGAAGAATACTCCCAAAATCTCAGGGGAAGTTGGTCCTCAGGCTAGTGAGTCGTGGTTGGAGGCCAAGTTATCAATAATTGTTCACATAGAGATGAGTCAATAGATGCGGATAAATATTTATACCTGTATGGTCCATGAATCCATCATGAATTGGTGAGATGTTGTCTCTTGGATATATCATCATCATGGAATGGTTATTATAGACTTCAATCTAGTCTTATATGAGTAAATATTTTTTTATATTCTAATAGATCATCAAAATAATGAGTTTAAGAACCATTCATATGGTTTTATGTATATGAAAAAGTATTTATCTTGTTTCTCCAACCGTCATTATATTCTGATAACATGGATAAATGATGAGTTGATGACTGCAAGAATAATTGAGGATGTGTTATATATCCCATCCGATCATTGGTGAATTTCTTCTGGCTGTCAACAATATTAGATATAGTGAGCTAGAACATCATCATTGAGTGGATTATAAGGTCTTTAAATAGTATGAGGTTATCCTAGTCTAGCTATATGATGGGTTAATGATGTTTCTAGTCGTAGGAAATATTGTTTTATGATTCCTCCTTGGGAAATGTCAGAAATATAACATGGTTCGATAGTTATTTGTTATACCACTAGTGTGTATGATATACCATAAAATGCCCCAGTAAATGAGGAACCTAATTAAGATGCAAGAATTTTTTTTTGGTTCACCAATAGTGTTTATTCTTAAGAATCCATCAAAATACTATTCAGAAGGGATATATATCGACACCTCACCCTATTACATGATCTATAGCTCTACGTCAGGCATGAAGAAGCTCTACTAGCGACCAATCTGGCTGCAGAGGTTGTCTTTGATTAGATAGTCAGGCGTCAGTGGTTCAATTCTACTAGAGCAAGCCTACCTATATTAGTTGGGTTTCCTATCAGGGCCATAGATCAATCCATATATGTGATATACAACATACACATGAGGGTAACATTCTATTTAATTTTAAATTATGAGGTATTTTAATAGTAGAATAAAAATTATAAGTTTCATATTTTGATGTTGTTGAAAAAATATTTTATATCTATAGAAATTTTGAAAATTCTGGAAAATGAGATGGAGTAAAACCTCATCGTGATGACAATCAAGACAAAATTATGGGATCGGTCGAAGAGTATATTCTCATGCAGAAATTTCCCTCTTGAAATAGCTAGATATCTGTTTCTGTAGAATTATTTTTTCCAAGTGATTATAGGATTTGATGAAATTTTTAGTATAAACTGTTTGGTTTAATACGACTCACATATTGAAATATATCGTCTAATGATTTCATTTTCATTACTCTAGGTAAATACTTCTATTCTAATGGGAAAATGGGATGTTCATGATTGTTGAGATCTACCATGAATCATGAACTATTAAGAGTGAAAACAAGATGAAAAGTCTCCTTATGAGTGATCAAGGAAAACAACATACGTAATTCCCTACGATGGATGATTGTTTCAGGGACATCTTCCTGGAAGACATTTTAGGGTTACCACATATTTGAGAGGTGGAGTTCATAATTCATCCAGTACCAGGTGTGCTACTAGTGTCTATTCATTCATAAATGTTTGGAACCTATTGAGATCCTAGAAATCACTATGTTGTTGGAAGACATTGAAGTGATGGTTTTTATATACCTGATACTTCATTGTGGGTTTCACCTATCCTTTTCTCCAAGAGGATGAATGTTAAACTAATTCTATGTGTGTATTAACGACATTTGAACTAGTACACAGTTAAGAACCTATATCCAATACCTCTTATATAAGAACTATTCGATCAAATACATGGATTGAGAGTATTCTCTAATATCAATTTTAGGTTGGGATATCATTTGGTGTATGTGTGAAAATGATTCATACCATTTACAATATTCCAGTGTAGGTATACCTTGTATGATTATCCAGTCATGTCGTTCATCTATACACCATTAGTTCTTATGGCTCTAGAGATCATATTGAATATAGTGAGAGATAAAAAATCATATGTAAATCTAACAAAATTACCATTTTTGATCAATAATGATAAAATTGTTTGTCATATTATCTCATAAGTCAGTGTTTTTGTAAACTCAAAGAACGTGAGATCAATATTTTAGTAGGAGTATCCAAGGAATTCCATTTACATAATTAGTTTGATTGGGATAAATAGTCATTACTAGAATTCTATTCTGGATATCTCATGCCTAGTAGAGCCTCTCATGAGAATAACATGGACGTTTTTTATGTTCACATTGATTGAGTCTTATAATTTATAATTTTAGGTCTTTATTTTGAGACTAACGTCATCACTGATCCTGATTATTTCAAATCTAATAAGAATCTATAAATTTTACCATAGTGAGTCAGGAATCAGGATAAGAGTAGTTTTGATGTAGGGATTTTGAGTTGTAGCATAATGACATGGATAACTGATACCTCTTTAGTAATATTACCCTATACATGACCTCAAGCTAATATTTTTTGTTCAAAATTTATGACAACGATAAAATTATTTATTTTGGGGTAGTTAATTGATTACATATAATATAAAATTCTAAAATAAATTTACACATATAATGAATTGAATATTAGGATGTCCATGAGAGTGGAGTTTATTTAGTCAATGGACATTGATCATGCTTATATTTCTGGGAAGGGAAATGCAGTAGTTGACGCCCTGAGTTGTAAGAGTCCTACATGGGCTATCCAAGTGGCTAGTAGTGAGTACCATTTGATGGAATTGTTTTCAGATAATCACAAATAGTATTAGGAATATAATAGGAAAACTATTTTAAAAGCTTTAAGAATGTAATCCTTCTCTTATAGAATTGGTGAAGATATGACAACATTCAGATCCCGAGGGATTATTCCTGAGTGAATGTGACATTGGTGAAGACCCACTGCCAATTTTTCTTATCGATAAGGACACCATTATACATTTTTATGGATATTTATATGTCCATTAATATTGATGGTAATATTTGATTGTGGAATTTCATACATCACATTGGGCAGTACAAATTTTTCTTATAGAGATGGATTGAGACATAAAGAATTAGTGTTGGTGGCCAGGTATGAAGTGGAAGATTGCTGGTTTTATCACCCAGGGGACCACCTTCAGAATGTGAGGGGAAAACAATAGTGAAATTCATGGATATTACAACTTCTTATCGTTTTTTATTTGAAATGAGATGGAATTACTAAGGATTTCATGATGAGTTTTCCTAAATACACCCAATGCAGTGATATAATAAGCATGATCATTGGCGGGTTGAACAAGGTCTGAAATAACATACCTATCAAATAAACCATAATTTTTTATGAGGATAAGAGGATTTATTTTTGTGAGATTGTATTCCTTCATGGAGTTCCATGTTACATCGTATCAAATAGATACTTTCATTTTAAATCATGGTTCAATTGGAGATACTGAAGAACTGGGATTATAGGTTATTATGAGTATATTATATCACCATTATTATAATCAGATTTTCACGTATAAAAAGTTTTTTTAATAGGATTACTGTATATATGATTTAATGATTTCACAGTTTTTTGTAAATTAATATACTACTCGAAGAGTTTTCATACAATAATAGTTTTTTGGAAATTATCTAGATGTCTACTTATGTGGTCCTTTATGATTGGTCGTGTCATTCACCCACATTATTGTTAGAGGTTGGTGATGTAGTGATACTAGGTCCTCAACTTGTTCAGTAGTCATTAGTGATGGTAAATATAATTCAGAACTATGTGGACACATCTTTGTCTAAGAAGATGTCTTACATTGATCATTGCCGCATACCATTAGTGTTTTTGGAGGGACATCATTTCTTAATATTAGTTTCACCAATATTAGGTCATCGAATTATTTTTTGAGTGGTAAATTTATCACCTCTTTTTAATGGTCATTTTCTGTCCTCGAAGAGAGTTGGGCCAGTTGAATATCAGTTGAATTTTTCATAGAGGTACCTGTACATGCAATATGAATTCCATGTATCAATGATTCCAAATTATCACTCTAGCACTTCTTATTGAATGGATCCAAAGGATATTGGGATAGATGTACATGAATACATTGGGGGTCATCTAGTGTGTATCATGGATCAATGTGAAAAGGATTTATGAGGCAGGTCTGTTCCATTGATCCAATTATTATAGAAGCATGAAAATGTACATGATGAAACATATGAGAGAGATGATAATGTATGTTCTAAATGATATATACTTTTATAATTTGATGT
Source organism: Viscum album (assembly GCA_963277665.1). NCBI lineage: Eukaryota > Viridiplantae > Streptophyta > Magnoliopsida > Santalales > Viscaceae > Viscum > Viscum album. Next base: position 763,555,447 of record OY728120.1, read on the forward strand.
GGTACCAACCATTGATAAGAAACTTGGGGATGAGTTTTTTTAATGATGAGACATTTTCATTTACCTTCTTTTTGGGACGGTATAAATTCATTTACATTCTATAAAACCCTCTTTGAGTATCCTTTTTTGTCTTAGACAATGGTGACTAGGCCATTAGGGTAGTCATATTTCTTTTGAGTTTGATGTTTTTGGTGGGTTGGGTTGTGGTTGTAGGTTGAATACATGATGTTTATTAAATAAATAGATTTTGTTTTGACTTCAAAACAAGTATTTAATGCATGATGTGTTACGGGTTGGTCATACCCATTTCACACTGTGAATTTTATTTTCCCAAGGAGGGGAAACCTTATACATTATAGGGTATTTAATGATTGAATGTTGTATAAATAGAATAGGTTGTTTATTTAATGGTTTAAAATATTAATTTGACCATACTCTTTCATTATTCTCTCACATATATTGATAGCCACATGAGTGATCTAATCCATACCTAACCTATGTTCATCATCATCATCATTTTCACATGATATTGATTCCCATTTTTGGATGACATGTTTGATCTATAATGATATTATCCTTGTTCCACTTCCTTCATTTGAATGTTTATCACATCGCCTATTGAACTATTTTGCAGCGAGATCATACAGAATATTTCAGCTATTTCATATATCCTTCCAATTTCTCCCATTCTAACATTATTCAATGCCCAATAAATTATTATGATAGGACAACCGCAATAAGGTAGGTGATATATTCATTTTTACAAAACACATATTTTCATTTTATCAGGCATAGTTGTTCTATGCATTGGAATCATCTAATGTCACCTCACTAAAAATTATTAAATTAAATTAAATGTCTTTCCAATGATAATATGGTCCATGATAACAATGAATCAACCACATTGGTTTATCCTCTTGATGTGAGGAACACCTATTGATGTTACCATCCTTAAATTCCTAAATATACTGTTGTAATAATATTTTGTACAACCTTTTAACTTGTTTCATCGCCCATGTAAAAAATTAATTTGAAAAGTAAAATTAAGTAGGGACAATTATTCGACATGTGTTTAGACTTTGTGATTCATTGCATTTAGTTCCTTACATGATCTAAATGAAAAATCCAGCTTAATTAATGTATTATGGTTATAATTCATTATCAAATGGCATGAGTTCATGATATATAATAAAATATTAATACAATGTCTTGGGTGATACAAGGTTCTGAATTTAAGATTTCATTAGAATAGATCATCATTATTTATCATTATGAATTTTTATGGATTGTAAATATAATTGGAGTGATGCTTGGATTATTTATAAAATACACATGAGGGGCTCACTAGATGGATTTCTGACCTACCAATGAGTGATAATAGTTCTCTCAAAGTTTCATCATATAATATCGTAGTGGAAAGATCATATTTCCATGAAAAGAGTGACACTCAATCACCTATGTGAGATACCTATGATGTGAACTGAGGGATATTCTCAAAAAATGAAAAGAATGATATTTGGGATTCCATTTACAGATACCAGCTAATGGACTCTTTTTGTGATGCTTATAAATAGATATGAAAGATAGATACATGGGATTCCTTTTACAGATCATTATAGACATTATAATGATGGAATTTATTAATTTATAACATAGAATTTTATATTAAAAATTTATAATGAATAAATATTATGTCAATGAAATTTCATCCAATAACAATAACATTATTGGATTCATTCCATTCATGATTGTGGATTTATGATGACCGATTCTTAAAACAATATCATACATGTACTTATTGACAATAGTTCGAAGATATTTGAATTTTCATAAATAAGGTACTATCATATAGGTATTCCATGATGAATCAATTGTGATGCAGTTTTATAATAATTGAATCATATATATTATATACTTTCACAAAACACATTTTAATTTTACTTACTGAATTGTTAATGACACCGTCGGTGGAGCCATAAAGAGTATATTTCACACCCTTTTTATGAGACCAATAAAACCTGAAGAGAGTTCGTTTTGTATGTATATATTAATGGAAGAGCCCATCATTGAATAGATTTTTTTTAGTAATGGGATGTAGTATTGGATAAGAGGACCAAACCTATTCTCGTGATACTAATAGAGGAAGGTTTTATATTTGTTTTATTTTGTCTAGAATGTTGAAAATGCATGTACCATATGTCTCATGTACATCACTTTGTTTATATAATCATTTCTTGGTCATCATTTTTACTCATGATATAGACACATATTTCATGTATTGGATACAGTGTATGATTTATTAATAATTTTTTAGCTTCATATTTTTTTTACTATTTCCACTATATATTGTTATTATGTACTACTATGAATCACTCCGATCATGAGGGGACAATCTCCCTATAAAGACATGATATTCCCTCACTAATATCCAAAAAACATGTGTGTACAAGTAGGAACACTTGATTTAATGTAGAAAAATTTCAAAGGGAACCACATAATGTCTCTCTAGTTACGACAATATAGATATTTAGTGTCGTTGGTCTTGAATAATGATCCCTTTTATCATCTTTAGAAGCTCCAACCATCTGAATGTTTGAGGCATAATCATGGATCCTATACACCTTTTTACAATATATATTATTTTATCATTAAAAATTATTTAATATTAGATTAATTGTGTGTATTTTGTGAAAAATATGATCCTAAATACAATTTATAAAACTTATAACATAAAAACGGATTTTTAGGTCCCCTGAATTATAATTTGTAGAATTCACCATATGATTAAAATTTTATATAATTAGAAACTACCATGGAATATATCTTCTAATATAATATGTGATGTCAAGGTAGGAAATACTAACTTCTTACAAAGTCTACTAAGCTACAAATGTTTTAGCCGAAGAATATAGGATGAAACCATTATATTTTATATTAATAAAACATTACCAAAGTGAATGATGTGAACAAAAAACCTATATAGATTTCAATATGTACATCTAGATGAGGAGGGTTATAATGTAGACCCTAGAGTGGGACTGATGTAAAATTTTTAGTGGGATATACAACATTTGAAAAAAATAAAATCAAAATGTGATTGTACAGTAGGGTTATAGAATTGGAAATAAATTAATGTTTGTATTTGATATTTTTAATGGGGAATTCTCCAATAAAACCCCCTATAATAGATGATGTTATTTCTTGAATCTAATATTATATATGTTATTTCTAGAGAAATTAATGTATAAGATACATTCCATTATTTGGAATCAAAGGGATCCCACCACTATACATTTTGATTAGGTCTAGTGGTTATTTGAGTGGCATTAGCAAAACCCCATCAAAAATTAAAAATTAATTCCTCTTTTTTAATCTCCACATAGTTAATAAGTATTTAATAAAATGTTTTAATATTTATACTGTAGAGGACACAACTAGAAGGTTGGTGAACAGAAAATTTTAAAAATGAATCATTTATTAGAAAAATAAAAAATAATTTACCATCATGAGAAAATGAATAGTTTGTGGGAATTTTTTAATTCAATAACATGATTCCAATAAGAGATTCATGGTTCGTTTTATTAATTGAATTAAAAAATCATTATAATGACATACAATTAGATGATTAGTATTCATACCCAAGTCAGAGGGTAAAAAGTCATGATCATGGGTATTGGAATTCCATGTATATGAAGAATGGTCCATTTATAAATTAATGTGTCTATCCATCATGAATATGAATTAGAAATTTTCAATAAAAAATCATATTACAAAGTTAATAAATTTATCCTTTGTGTAGGAAATATATTTTCATTATTCTTTTACCATTTTTTATGGATGCATAACAAATTCATTTCCATGAAGGCCAATGCCTTTTTATAAAATATAAGACCCTCGCAATAATAAATTGACCATAATGGAATTATGAATATTAGTAATGGATTTATATATTGTTGAAATTTAAATTTAGTAGGTAGTGAATGGAATAAGTAAATATATTATTATCTGATCTCTTCCTCTCATGGAGAGAAGTAGTTTCTTCTAATTAGATAGTTTCCTACCAAACAGTCAATCTTGGTGAGGATGTGAGAGTGATTAGGAATCAAAAATATATGGGTTAACCTAAATAATAAATGGATTAATGGTATTGACACATTAAAAAATTATATTTTGGGAATACTACATTATTTTAATGGGTGTTCCTTCCAAGTAGAATTTTTTTTGGAATATTTTATGTAGTGGAAGATTGAATTTTTAATATTGTGATCAAACGCCTTGAGGTTCCTAATGGATGTTTATTCTACCTTAGTGATGAAAAGGAAATGATATATATATACACCATATGAGTTCTAATGTTTAATTTTTTATGGCTTCCTAAAGGGTTAATTGTTCTCCGATTGGAGAGATATGTTAATCCCATTATAAGGTCTTCGAATCGAATACAGAAAAGATTTGGGGACATATGATATCCCTTAATAAATCCCCATATAATTTTCAATTATTTAATAGTGAATCCTTTTGATGAAATGGATAAAATTTTAGATGAATGTGCATTCTTGGAAATCATTTTATACTAATAGAAAATCCATACTTTATAAAGGAAGCCACAAATAATGTCCAATGATATAGAGTTGATGGATATTGTTTATATAAATCAATAATTATTTTATAACCACATTATTTATGATTTATGATGAGAGCCCAATCTATATACAAGAAAAACTAATATTGAATATATCTATTTACTAAATACTAACATGATTTATAGTGAAAATATAATCAATATGGGATGATATATGGGGAGTGAGGACCCCAGTGAGAACATTAATAATGAATGTACATTGATAAATATGTTTAAAATCATTAAAATTATTAGGAAATAATTTCATTAGAATAAGGAACATATATGTACTTCTCATTTTGAATTTCATTAGAGTTCCCATGTAGAAATCATTTTCTACACTAAGAAGGTCATCCTTGAAAATATTATATCAGTGCATAAAATAAAACGTACCTATCATGTCTTTTTGAGAATCTTGAGTTTTATTCCAAAACTGATGTTTTATGTTTTAATGGTGTCACTTTATTAGTCAAATATTTAATTTGGTAGTTATAGAAAATATTATAAATAATAACTAGGATATCATGATCTTTTACAATCATATGGGACATAAATTAATCCAACATGAAAATAGGGTCCCCCTATTTTATAGAAAGGATGTCATCAATGATGATTCCATCACTATTTTTGATGAATATAAGAGTTGATAATTTATTTATACTCTATACATAAGAATAAATTAACATGATATTAATGTCCTACACTTTTTTCCATTTTATATGATATCTTGTTCCCATGAAGGATTCAAAAAATTTTAGGCAAAAAGAATATTGGAATTAGTTTATTTATTTGTATCTCCTTTGAGTTATGTAGGGGAGGATTCATATATGGATTCAATACATTCTATTTCATCCTTATGTGCGGTAATTTTGTCAAAATAATTTCCAAATGTAAATTTATTTAATATGTGAATAGTTTTTTTGATTAATTTCAGTTTCATATAATAGTAAGATTTACCCTACAATGGGGTCAAAGGCCCCCCAACTGCATTGAATAGAATATAGAATGATATAATGATAAATCAACAATGTGAAAAATATAAACAAGTTCCGGGATGTACCGAATTCTATAAAGACATTGAAAATGATTGGTGCATGTTTTGAGGATGTGAGATTTAAATATAGGAATTTAGGGTCAACCCAGAAATCCAATACATCATATGAAATGAGGATTCTATATTGTTCGTTCCAATTTCGACCAATAGTTAATTTAAAAGCCTAGGTGTAATGATTTCATATGCAGAGTTGTTCAATATGATTTTTGGCTAAATAAAAAATGATGGAAGTCTTGTATATAAAATACAATTTCATTATAAGAACATAAAAAATCAAATGAGTTGCGAATAAAAATGTTTTTATAAATATAGTTATGGTTTTATAATATATTTTAGAAGGATTTTTTACCTAATCTCTTATATTTTTTAAACATAATGATTCAGGGAAAATCAAGGTGGTTGATTTAGATTATGGACTCTAACATAGAGAAATTAGGATCAGTAGCTTCATCAATGATTTAATATTTTGAGTGCTGAAATATTTTATTTCTTTTGGAATCATTAAAATAATACATAAAAGATAATTATTATTGAGAAAAAAAATCAAAAATAGAGGTCTAGTTATCATGGGATCCAAAAATAACAAAGTAATTATGATTATGATATTTTACCAAGTTCTTCAATATTATAATGATGAAATAATACCCCATTATTTCTATATAAGATCACAGAACATTAATTTTCTATAAAGTATAATTTAGGGGAAATGAAACAGTGGGGTAGATAGTCTTAAGCAGTGCGGCATAAAAAAATTATTCCTCTTAAGAGGAGGTTTCTATAATGGATGTGTCATCCTTTTTCAATAGTAATAGTGTCTATATTTGGGTAAAATGTATAATGTTCATTATTTGTTTCTTCTTACGCCTATTGATCCTCCATGGGAATGTAAAAATAATTTCTTGTGAAAAAAAATTATATTAGATGCAATAGGACAAGTTGGAGCCTCATAAGTTACTATAGGGTCATTGGAAAATGGTAAAGGTAAGGTCTTAGGGGTAATGTAATGATAAATAGGTAGATGAAGTAGGGTGTATTCAATTTGATACTTATAGATAGGATTAAGAGGAGGTATATTTTTAATAGGTATATAGGGTGGATCATTTGATACTAAAGGGGAAGGATGATCTAGAGTAGCGAGAAAGATGATTAATGATAGAGTGTGAAATGAAGGAAAAATGGTTGAACATGAAGGTAACAATGAATAGATGATAAATTATATGAGGAGGGGATATAAATTAGGTCTTCATGGATGATATATTTTACATTTTTCCTATAGTTAAGAGAAGATACACCCTTCAATATTTTAGGAGGGGGAAGAGGCGGTTTACATATATGGGTATCTAGATCCCCCATTTAAGACAATAGTAAATTATAATTTTAATGATAGTGATGATGTTTATATAAAAAATATATAAATATTAATTTTACACAATATGTATACATTTTTTGAAACCACTCTTACTAATGACTATCCATATTGAGAAAATATAGGATGAATAATCATCCACTTTAATGATTATCCTAGCTTTAAAATGTTGATATGTCATGTGATTTGGAACATTAGCTTTAATTAGTTTGACTTTTTTCTATTAAATTGTAATGATATAATCATTTTCCACTTATTAGGATATTAAATGTGTAAGAATATAAAAAATAGGAAAAATGGGAGACTCTTGGTCAATATGGAAATCTAGAGGGTATTTACTGATCCTCTATGATTCCCTAATCGAGCATCAGTAGTATTATTCCATCATGTGGAAGTTATAAATTAAAATAATAAAAGTTGATAAAGCCTACATTCATGAACATGAAGATAATATATTCAAAAGTATTCATTTTGGACCTTAGGTTAGCGGGATCTATAGAAAACATTCTGATCATAGTAAAAAGTGATGTCTAAGAGAGTTCCTATAATTTTTTGTCATCATCCTCAATGTTTTTTAGGACCCTACATTCGAATAGATTTTTCAATGAAAATAAGACTGCACTTCATTGATAAGGTGAAGGAAAATGGAATATGGTGTGGAGGGATATCATTGAAGAACGAGGTAGTGTGGTGATACCATTGGGAAGAGTAGTGGTGTTGAGAGGCATTATATAAATGTAGGGTTTATCATAGGATGGTATGTTTGTGAAATTGGGTCCTAAGATATCATATTCGTAAGAACCTAGGTCATCATTTCTGTTGTGGGTCATGATTTCATTTGTTTTTTGGAAAAAGAAATATTTATAAATTTTTTGTGTACACGCCATGTAATAGGTTTTTGTGGGTAGCTGTGTACTAGTCATGCAATGATAGAGTACATTGCCTTGTGGACCCTCTATAGTGAGGGCTAGTTGAGTCATGTAAATGGAATGTACAATAAATAAAAACATTGTGTAGTTTTAATTTTATTTGATTAATCAGACCGAGGTCCTATTTCATCTACACAACTCCTTTCTTCTTCTTGTGCCTCGTACAGGAGAGTGACGAACACCAATTTTCTTCGAGGCCCCTCTAGTTCCTCTATTTGAGCTCTAATTGCGGAGTCACTAAATGAGATATATTCCCAGCGGTGAGTTCTCTCAAAACCTAGAGGCTCTCTTCCATATTTATCCTCTCACTTGAGTTATTCAAGGATGAATGATTTTTTTCTTTTTGTAGATCTATGACATTCTATACTGCTTCACGGATCAATGTTCAAGAGTGTTAACCAAACAACATCACGGTAGGTGGTTTGTTTCCTATCAGAGATTTTATTTGAGTTAGAAATGCCTATGTGTCCATTACCCATGATTCGAGTATTTCATATTTATAGAATTTAATCTTGTTATCATCTTCATTAGATTGATTGATATATTAAGGGTTCATGATGATAAATTATGGTAAATATCATGTTTTTGGTATAACCCATGTGTGTGATTCATTGTTTAAATGTTTATGGAGGATTGGTCTAGGTTGTGTATGAGGCGGACCCTCTTTCCAAGCCTTTCTTATTAGGTTTTAATTATTTTCTTTATCTTCTTGTTAAATTCATGTGTTATGCGATGTAGCTTCTTATCATTGTAGTAGTTGCGATTACTTTGTGGTGGTCGATATCATTTGTATATGATTGTATTACATAGGGGTATGAGAAGAAGGTGTAGTTAGACCATAGGGGGAATTGACATTGAGGGATTCCCCAGAGAGTTAGTTATATTTATGTTGTGAGACCATTGGGCGAATAATAGTGACATCTCCCATAGAGTGACTATAGTTTATTTTTAAAAGACTACAGGGGGAATTGAAGGCTAGTGCTTCCTCGTAGGGTCTTAGTTTTTGGGAGAAAAAAGGGGGTATACTATCTGTGATTTCCCAAAGGGTCCTTATATCATTATTGAATTTATGATATGTTGAACAAGAGGGGATAGACTGTTAAAATATTCCTAAATTATTTCATGTGAATTATTGACCGATTGCGACGATGGTGCCAGGCCAAAGAAAAATCTTGTACTTGATCATACTTGATTATTAAATGGTATTCTAATACATCTGTTTTTATTTTAACCTAGGCATATAGAGATCATGCTAGATCCTAGGGTTTCATTATTCATTGGTTTGAATTATTAATAAATGAAAATAAATGTAATTGTAAAATGTAAGATTGTATACTTGTGAGTAATTCCTTCTTTATTGATTAATTTTTTTATCATATACTATATATATTCACTAAAGTTAACTATCGAACTTTTGGTGGTTGCATAATGGGATTAATCTCACTCCCTGTTTGGTTCCTGATTTTTTACCCAAACTGAATGTATGGATGCAGGTATAGATATGGTTCAACACCCTTCTACATGAGGTACTTGATTTTTGTTGGATATGGGGAGTATAAGACCAATATTAAGATTCTGATGATACTGGAACAATTTACTATTATCAGTATTTTGGTTTTAGTATTTTATTTTCAGTATTGTGACTGGAATGGCTTCTTTCCTAGATACTTGTGACATGAATATATATATATATATAGATGATGTAGTTGTTTATACCATAGGTCTTACGTTGTTTACTTAAGTTCTGTGGTATTACTATTTCCACATGTGTTTATTTCTTTTTCCCCATTATTACTCTTCCAATGAGGGCATATTTTCTCCATTGTCACACCCAAGACCCTTTCTCCTAGTCGACATCCTCTGGTATTCGGGGAAATTTTCTTGAGGGCTTGTGACCAACCGGGTGCGATGCACCTTTGGGTGGCACCCAGAACGGGGACATTACAATGTAACATTAGATGACTTATTTTGTTCTATGACATAATTTGGGGATACAATAAATAGGTATATGATGGAATAGGTTATTGGGAATAATTTTTGTCTGGGAGTAGCTAAACCGTTTATAGGGAAAAACCAAGTTACCTGAAATGTATCAATTTTTCTGGATTTGAAAAAGTTATAGTGGATTTGATTTCACCACTGGGTGGCATAGTTGTTTTGTGATATTATTGTTTATATCATTGTGGTTATATTTTTATTGTATCTGAATGAGATGAGGGTATTCCATATCTTACATCAAATAGTCACTTCTTAGATATCACATGTTATACATTCTTTTCATGCCATTTAGGGTGCGTTACTGACTGCATGTTTTTGTGATAGATGTTTGGATAGATATACATAATGTTGTGACAAATTTCATGATAGAATAACTACAATTTTGATATGGTATTAGAATATATAATGTTTCATTTTGATGGAAACCAATCATTAGTACCTAAGGTGTTATGGGCCCTCTCGGTTTGGAATTTTTTGGATCATGTCTGAACTTTACTTGATTTTTTTTATTTATGTTGTGAATAAGGATTACAATCATTGATTCATGGGTGTATGGGATCTCACATGTCATAATTTGTAGTTATTTGGACAAAAGTTTATGTTTTTTTGGGGTTTGGTGAATTATTAGAGGCCTACTATCCAAGATCCCATAAAACATGACATGTGGTGTTGTGAACACATGGCATGTGTTCATCTATTTTAGAAGAAACAAAATTTCTAAAATACATATCATGTACTATATGTACACACTGTGTAGTATTTTTTCATCCGACTGAATGTGTGAGAAAATAAAAAGGGTTTGGAAACATGGGTAGAACATGATGTGTGCTATGAGGACATGCCATGACAAAGAGGCCATGTAATCGACCATGTGACTAACAACACATTTGGATAAAACATATGATGTACGCAACATGTTACATTTTTACATGCCGTGTAGAGACAAATGTGTATCCGAACATCTGAGTCGGGACATAGGAGACAAGAATATAAGTGGTACACATCGTGTTTCAGAAGAACAAGCCATATAGTGTTACCCGAGAGAGGACCATGTGGCTTGGCTGTGTGGATGAACTCAGATGGGTGAAAAAAATTAAAGTAAACATTCTTCCATATGAGGAACATGTTCTATGTAGGGTTTCCACATGAACTGGCTTTGCATAGGTACCTACCCATGTTGAATCCTAAGGGAAAATATCGTTTGGAGGGTATGCATACCATGTAACCCTATTTTGAAAAAAACATCAATGTTTTCGTCACTTGTTCCATTCTTTCTCCTTTTGTTTTATTCCTTGATAATCTCGAACTGACGTGTTAACTTGGCCTTGTAGAGTCATGCCACTAAGACGTCCTTCAGTTTTACACAAGATACTGTGAAACAATTAGAACAATAAATGGTAGATCACAGACTACAAGTAGATCCCCCCCAATCATTCTTATCTTCGCACCATTTGTTATAATGGACACTGGTGCTGATGCACCGTTCCAGGAAGTATTCATGAGGATTATGAAGACTTACTAGGGAGTACCACATCCTACCAAATCTATGGCATATCTAACATGGATTTTTCGGCAGCAACATCCTCCCACTTTCTCAGGGGATGGAGGAACTCAAGATGAAGAGTCATGGTTAGATTCCATGTTTTCTATCTTCAAGCATCTCGAGACACCTCTTTAGAAGAGGATGAAGCTCACAACCTACATGATTCTAGAATCCTCAAAGTGATGATGGAGTGTGATTTCACAGGAAGTACACAAAATAAGTTTTTTCCTTGGATGACTTCTAGTAGACCTTTTATCCTTATTTTTACCACGAGACCTTGAGGGATGACTAAGACCGAGAGTTCATGGGTCTGGAATAAGGAAATTTAATTATCATGGAGTATTATTCTCATGTAACAGAGCCGCAATGCATCACACCCATTCCTGGGGGTGATGTTTTATTTATAACCTAGAATTTTGAGGATGGTCTATGAAATTAATGTGGTGGTGCATTCCATCAATAGATATTTATCCTTGGGTATTGAGTTAATGGATACTTTGGGCCGTAATACCATAAGAATATGGATATTATGGACCATGCAGAGGGAATGGTCTGTATGAATTATCATTTGACCCCTTCTCAAGACTAACTAAATTCTCTATCGAGATACACCTACAACTAGAAGAGGATACCATTGTTTTATACACCTTTGATATATCCCTTCATGGCATGATATTTCTTATTATATGGTTCAAATGTGGTAATTGTGAAACTTGATTATACATATTTTCTATTCATTGTTTGGACACTTAAATTTCGCTAGATAGGTTGTGGTTGATGTGATGTGTGTGGATTTATAGAGATGTCGTGTTTCTTATTAATTAATTTCATATAACCAACTTATTATGTGAGTTTTATCATTTTTCATGAAGCTTTGTGTGGATATAAAGTTTCAATTGACTCATTCCATGTGAACTTTACTATTTACATGTTGTAATATTATATTCTACTTTATCATGTTATATTTATGGAAATTTATTTTTAGATCCCTTTTGAGGATTACATACTAGGATTGTATCTAACATCAATTTATGGACAGCACTGGGTTCTCGGAATGAATTTATGGATGCAGGTAGGGATTCCTAAATGCTCCAATAGATTGATGATTGATTTTGTTCCATTCATAATTGAAGTGGAGAACGAGACTGATCTGAGGCTCATGAGGATATCTCAATATAGTACTTTGGAACTTTTTGTTATTTTGATACTTGTATTTTAATGTATTGGTGTATACCTAATTTTTTAATTATGTACAATCTTTACTTGTATCATCATCATCTGTATATGAGATTACTTTTGTCATGGATTATATAATTCTATTATTTATATATTGTCTGACAATTATATTGTTTCCTCTAGTAATAGTTATTGTTATTCCACTATGTCACACTCTCTTAATTATGGAAAAGTATTTACCATAACAAACCATATTCCCTCACTTATAGTCATGAAAAAATTTCATTCAATGAGATATTCTTGAGTCTATATATCCAATCATGCTTTGGGAATTGTAGAGAGGATTTTAGGTTCGATATGTTACATTGGGGTCTTTAACCAAGGACCTTCCATTTATCCCTCGAACCCTTACCAACCCACCACCAATGACAAGTGGAAAATGAATACTAGGTAAAAACATTACAAGGTAGAACCAAATGTATTCATAATTTATTTGTATACAGTTTCTATGAAATAGGTGAGAGTGTATAGAGTATGATGAATTTGAGGAAACCTTAATTTCATGAATCCACACAATTGAAAACTATATTGCGAGTATGTAATAGATTAATGAAATTTATATAGTTTAAATCTAACTTCCCCAACATGGATTGTATTGTAGTTACCAACATGGAATATTTGTAATAGTGTTTCTGGTTCTAAATGAATGATGTAAATATAATTAATTGAAAATAAAAAAAATGTGAAATTACTTTATATTTGGGGGGTGGGGGTGGAAATTTGATACAAATAATGAAATTAACATATAGAATTATTATTTTAAATATTATGAATGATTTTAGATATCTATAATATAGATGAAAATAAGATACATATTACATGTCTTATAGACAACTACCATTAATCTGTGAAGAATAAATGATCATTGAATTATATTTAAAAGAATAACATGTGATAATTTGAATATTTCAATGATAATGTGACCTAATTTATATCAACAATAAAATTTTTTCTTTTAAAAATGGTACCAATGATCCATAAGAACGTAAAAAAAGATAAATACACTATACAAAAAACTACTTGAATAGATGTAGTAGTTATAAACCCACTCTAGAACATTATATATAATTTTTATTTAATTTCAAAAAGTATATTCATAATAAACGAATTATATTAATATAATTATATATGTTTTATACATATCATATTCATATTGTTTCATTGAATAATTATACAATATTGTTTTATAGTGGGTTTCCAAACATTGAATTAATACATTATGTATGCATATAAGGGAATACATAATGTGTAACTAAACAACTATCACAATATAATTATAGTAAAAATATATGAAATAATGTATGTTACTCAAGTCTTAATAATTAGATATATTTGTTAAAATTTTTAATTTTTAATTGACTAATATGTCACTATTAGAAAAAAAAGTCATAGAACACATAGTGAAGTCTGTTTTTCCTTTTCAACTTCTTTTGTTTTAATGATAAAAATGAAATCAATTATGTTTCTAATAGTTTTATTCATGTGGTTCTTATTTTAACATTACTATTCATTATGCATTGACATTTTGGAATTTAATGATTATATTTAAAAAAAATTATGAATCATTAGAATCGAATGATCCTATGTTAAATCATGTAATGAGGAAATGTTATTATGTTTTAAAACCAAAAGGTGGTTTTAAAGGGGGAAAGGATGGCTTAAAAATTAATTGGAACTTTGCATACTGCAACTGCTAGCTGGTTAAGTGCACTAACCACCCCCTTCCATATAAAAATATTGGAATATCTCTAGGATATATATCATTTTCCCATACCTGCTACCTATTAGACCATTAGTGGCTACCCAGTGGACATCTTAAACTTTTATTGGTTCCTATATGCACTCTATCTAGCTCCTGGAATCATACTATTCAGTTTTTGGGTTAAATATATAATGGTCAAAGATCAATATTTCCTGGGTCAAAATCTTTTGAATTTGAAAAATAATGATTTGGATGACCCTCAGATCTCTCCCCCATCATGAGGTTAATAGTAGACCCCTTGGTGGATATTCCAACATTCGAACTCATCTAATTAACTTTTTCAAATTTCTACAATCACCAAATTTCTTCCATGAGATCTCAATTTCAAAGTGCTATCATTCATTCCAATTATTATTTGATTGTCCAATTAAATTCCAAAAATTATGTTTCATGAAATGGTAAATTGATTTTAAAAGATATAGAAAATGTATAAGGATATTTATATATGAACACGTTCAAAACAGAAATATTATATTTTATAACAGAATGTGAATATAATTTCAATTATTATATGGATGTTATATGTATACAGGTGAGTGAAGAGATATGTTTTTTCGGTAATAATTAGATTAAACATGATTATAAAAATTTTCAACATAAAACTTATGTATGTATAATAGTACTCATGTATATATGAGTTGAAATATATTTAATTGGATGATGTCATATTGTATAATCTTTAATATTTTATTAATTGTAAATGTGTATGTATAATTAAATTTTTATATTAAAATGGTTGACATATTTTTTGTGTTTTTTATATTAATTGAAGTATTAATTTTTTTTATCATTTTTATATTATTTAATTAATATTACATATGTTTGAAACATTTTATTTTCATGTATGTGACTATAGAAAAAATATATTGAAAGGATTCCTAATATATTGGTATAGAGATTGAAAATATGATGTTATATGAGAGAGAAAATAAAATTGATCAAAAAAATCAATATATTGATTTAAGAATGTTATGAACAATTTATGTTTAAAATAAATTAACCAAATAATAGTTTTATAATACATGGGATCCATTTTGGATAACTGAACTCATGTATTCATCTACTCCATAGTTGAAACATCACTATTGTGGAAAGTAAATTTGTGATTTTTTTCATTATCGATGTTTTAAAATGTCTCAAATTCATTGAATAATTTTTTTTTAAAACGTCTAGATCTATGGTACCACTAATTTATTGAAATTTATAAAAATTTCTTATTAGTGACACATAATATACTGAGGATTTTGAGTAAAATTACTTAATCAAACCTCAGTTATCAATGTTTCAAAAAACATCGGTAAATGAGTTATAGACCCTGATTTATTAATACTAATGTTTTTAGTTCTGCTTATTAAAATAACTAATTAGCTAAAATTCTTTTACATAATATTTTTAGAATCATAGATAATTGAAACCTCATTTACCAAAATTTCTAATAACCTAATTAATTGAGTTATAAAACATGAATATTATTAAATAATATTTTTTTTATATACAATAAAATTTTATTTTCTCTATAGAGACTCCTCAACTATTTCATCCGTAAGAGAACACACCATGTTCTCCTTGGGGTGACACATGGGGGACCTTGCAGGTACATGAGGAGGGGAATTCTCTTGGGGGTGACACAGGGGAGGAGGGGGCTCGTGGGCTAGTACATGGACACATGGAGGATTTTCATGGGGTGACAAAGGGGAGGGGGCCTATAGAAAAATTAGAAAATAATTTCATTTAAAAATAATAATGAACAAATAAAATTTCGTGATTTATAATTAATTTTTTAATATTTTTATAAATGTTAATAAATGAGTTTTCCCCAATTAGCACCTTCTTAGGGCAGACCCAAGGGAGGGGGCCCTGTGGGTACATGGGAATGAGATGTTTTCTTGGGGGTTTAACCCCTATGATGTCTCTAATTAGAGGCACATCATCGGCCAATTATTTTTTAATTTTTTTAAAGTAGAACCTCAAATAACGATATCTTTAAATGAGTCAATAAATTATTAAAAATATTAATTTTTTAAATCATATATGTTTTTGAAATAAAATTATTATTAATTTCTTTGTACCCACCTCTATATGTAATGAATAGGTGAACCTCCAATCCCCCCTTGGTCCCCCCATATAGGACCTCATGCTCCCTCCTCTCGTGTGTCACCCCAAAGGGAGTAGGGGGAATGAACTCAATAATATGAGGATATTGGTTGTGTTAAATGAGGGTGTGATAGAGGAGGCTTCATTACAGAGAAATAAAAAATAATATTTTAGAAAAAATTATGACTTTAATTTTCAAATTTTAATTACATATACAGATAATTTAGTAATTTTTAAAATGATTTCACATATTCCCATGATTATAAATTTGTTGTGTTCTCCTTGGGTGATAGGGGGACCAAACATGTAAATTAAAAAAATATTATATATTATATAAAAAAATTATGAATTAAAATATCTGATGATTTATAACCCATTTAACTTTAAAATTGAAAACTTCTATAAATAACGATTATTTAAATGATGATTTTAAATTAGGTAACACATATAATTAAGGACACCTTGTATATAATGTTATGTAAATGGAAACAGATTTTCCTATGGTTCTATAATCATTTAAAATTGAGTCAAAATGTAAATATTTATTATTTCATTGTACTTTTAAAAATAAAATAATTTCTAAATGTCCTTGTATGGATCCCTAAATTGTTTCACTTATAGGAGAACTACGACAATAAATTTTCTCACACAACCAATCATTCATTGTGTCACCCTTTGTAAAAAAATCATCCCCCTCTACCCACACAACTGCCTCACCCATTTCATCCCCAGTAACCCCACCCCCATATTCCCCTTTATTGGACCACACAATAGGTTACTCCCCATGTCCCACATTATAGGCCCACATGCCTCCCCTATCACATTTTAAATGAACACATAACCCCACCTAACCCTGTACCTTCATAAACCCTCCCCTATGTCACCCCTAGTAGACCCCCCCACTATATACATGCGCCCTTGCAACCTCCTATCCAGTTTTACCCTAGGTGAGTAGGGGGTATGAGGGATTGTACAAGGGGATCAAGGTGGGGCTTCCCTATGGTTACCTATAGGAGGATGCCATATAGTGAATTTAAAAAATTAATTATTTTAATAGTATTATTACATAATAATAAGTCATATTTGGTAACTCATTTACCAATGTTTTTATGAAATTTTGTAAATAATGAATTCCTATACAATTCTATTTGAAAAATTGGTAAATCTTATTTCATATTCCAATGATTCTAAATGTTGTAACATGTAAGAACCCATGCCATATTTTCACGTATTTTTTCCCTTTTTTAGTGTTTCTGAGGAAAAGATGATTTTTTGGAAATTTATGATGTTCATGCTGTGTACTTATATGTAGAAGCCATGTACTATTTTTCTACATGTAGCCGTGTGCGGGTTGTGGAATGGCTGAACACATAGCCGTGTGTGGTGACCTTAAGATAGCCTTATGTGGTGGATGAATAAGGTGCGTACACACATTGTACCTGAAAATTATACGACGTGTAATTTATTTTTTCAATAAAAGTACCGAGATCGCATCTAACAGACTAAACACATCGCTTCTCAAACTTGTTTGTCTGAGAGGATCCATATGGCACAGATAATCACCGAGCCCTCGATTGAGCTTCTGTTCTCGGAATCGAACTCTGTCGGTTGCATTGGAATCACATTATTGAGTTCTCTATTCTCCTTGAACACCTTCTTCTGTTTCCTTCTATCTTGTAAGATATTTTGGGTTGACTATTTTACATTTTTTTTGTTGATCATTTGAATTCTAGAGAGATTCAAGGGATGAGGATCACATATAACGATCCTACAAAACCGAGGTAGGTGGTTTTTGGCTTTCCGTAGCTATTCATTGACATACATATGCAAAAGTGCCCAATACCCTTGAATGGGGGTATTTCTTGTTTATTTTTTTAGCCCTAATGTATGGCTTATACGCCTTGGTTGATTGGATAGAGGTCATATGTCTTGAATAATGTTTATTCACACAGGCTACGAAGGTTTTTCCAATGTTTTTTAATTTTTACCATTTGGACTAGTTTTTCCTATTAGACTCTTGCTTTGTTTTCCATACCTTGTATTGTTAGGATGGAGTGTTTTATCTAAAATGATGTTATACATTACTTTGATTAGCCAAGTAGTTCTTGAGGTTTACTTTGGTTTCCTTGTATTGCTATGCTCATGTGTCTTACACAGCTCCATGAGAACCTTCTGTAGTAGACCATATGAAGAATGGATGTGAGGGCATCTCTAGAGGGTCGGTTTTCTAATATTACGAAGAGAGACCTTAGGGGGAATTGACGTAAGTTATTTTTCACAGTGTCTGTAGTTCCTTGACACATGCCACATGGGGAATGAGACGTATGTGCTTCCCTAGAGAGCCTTTTAGTTGCTGATATGAGACAATAGGGGGAATTGATGGTGACTGCTTCCTTAGAGAGTTTGTGATAAAGTTAACCAGAGGGGTTAGACTCTGTCCAATTCCCAGAGGGTTTCTTGTCTTTTCTAGGTAGGACTAGAGGGGATTAGGATGTGATAACATCCTAGAGGTTTAATTGTTTATGATTACCTTCTTCCTTTATATCTAGTGTTTGAATTATTTTAAACGTTCTGAATGTTTACTATTGAGTACTTCCTTGTTTACTACTACCTGTTCTTATTAACTGCCATATATATTCACAGACTATTAGGCATAAATATCTTAGTGGTTGCCTTCTTGGATTTAGTCTCCAACACTATTTGGGTCATCCTTTTGGGACCAAAAAGATTATATTGTTACAGGTACAGATATAGGAAAGTTCCCTTCTACTTCACGTATGTGACTGCTTTGGGAGCTGAAGAGCATGGGACCAAGAAGAGGTTTTTGATGTTGAGGAGTTGTTTAATGTTTTCTTTCATTCATTGGTATAGTACTTTATATCAGCATGGGGATGTGTTTGGCTGCATTCCTAGATAAATGTATCATGCATCATTTATATATATTGGCTCCTGTTGTTTATAACATTCGTTGTTCAATTTTTACATGTTTTACTGCTTCCGCTATTTCTATTTGTTTTAATTCCTCTATGTTACTCTACCAATGAGGGAACAGTTCCCCCAAATTCACACTGAAGGCCCTCAAAGCTATTCGGTAGACTCTGGCATTTGGGTAAATGCTCTTGAGGCCATGTGACCAACCGAGTATTGGGCCCCTATGGGTGGATTCTAGAACTGAGACATTAAAATGTGGCATAAGGGGATTATTTTATCCTTGACATACAGTTTGGTGCCCATAGATAGGGATAAGACAGAATAGGTACTTGGTAATAAGTTGTGTCCGGGAGTAGCTAACCCATTTATAGGGAAAATCTGATTTACCTTGTTTATTACAATTTTTCAGGTTTTGCAATTTTTCAGTTCATTTGATTTTCACCATTGGGTGATTCACATGTATGGTGTTGTTATTATTGGTGTTATTGAGGATCTATTTCTATTGCAACCTGATGAGATGAGGGTATTCCAACTCATTCATCATATATGAACTTTCTAGAAATCAAATTTCATGCATTCTTTCCATGACCTTTAGGGGGGCATTATTGATTTCCTATTGTAGGGATAGACGATGTGTTAGATATGCATTCTGTAGTGATAGATTCCATGATAGAATACCTGTTTTTATAGGGTATTTCTTTGCGTAAGGATTTCTTTGAATGAATTCCAAACTTTGGTTCTAGAGGTGTTATGGTGCCTCATCGACCAGAATTTGGTAGAATATTTCCTTTTTTTCCTTGTATATGACATGTATAAGATGCCAAGATTTGATTCATGTGGAGTAAGGGCCCTCACAGATCAGAATTAGGATCTTTAATGTTCGTTTTAGTGTTTTTCTAGGTTTTGGAGAAGTATATGAGGATTACTATCCAGAAAAAACACAGAATACACGGCGTGTAATGATGAATACACACCATGTGTTCTTATGTTCAGGAAGACACTGTTTTTTCTTATGTATATGATGTGTACTATTTGTAAACGCCATTTAGTCTATAACCATGTCACAAATTGTGTGTGTCAATAAACGGGGTTGGGAAATCTCTGGTAGGGCATGATGTGTACTAGATATACATACCGTGTCGTAGAGCTGTAATATCGGATGTGTGACTAACAACATGGGTCTGTTGATTGTTTTCTAATACTTATCATGTCCATCTGGAACACGCAGTTTAGTGTAAACCGAGTATCTGACAGTGTCACGAACAACACATGATGGTGGAATCTCCAAGTACACTCTGTGTCTGGAACAAACACTCTGTGTAGAGTCATCCATGTAACCGGACATGTCACTAACAACATGAGTAGATGAAGCTCGTCTTGTACACACCATGTCTCGAAAAAAACACTTTGTCGTATTGGCACTAGTCGTAAATCTAGACATCACTGATGGACTTTTCACTAGTGGTGGATCATTTTAGGGACTTCTTTCCAAAGAAATTTTTAGGTTAGCTTCCAAAGAGATAGGCGGAATTTTCTATAGATCATGTGTTAGGAGAGGCACTAGTGTGAATTCCTCCTTATAGGATGGATACAATAGAGTTGCAGGAGCTCATGAAGCAGTTGGAGGAGTTGCATGCAAAGGGTTTTATCTGAACCAGTACTTCTCCATGGGGTTCACCTATCCTATTTACGAAGAAGGTGGATAGTACCCTCATACATTATGTGTATTATCATAAGTTGAACTAGATGATTGTCAGGAACCGATATTTCTTTTTGAGGAATGATGATCTCTTTGATCAACTTCGAGGATCCTGGGAGTTCTTGATGATTGACATGGGATCCAGTTAGCATCAGTTGCACGTAAGACTATATGATATCCCTCTTATTGCCTTTCAAAGTAGTTATAGTCTATAAGAGTATGTGGTTTTGCTGTTCAGTCTCAAGAACGTTCCTGTAGTCTTCACGGAACTGATGAACCAAGTGTTCCATCCATACATGGACTCTTTCATAGTAGTCTTCATGGATGATATCTTGGTGTAATCTCACAATCAAAATGACCATGACACACATACTAAAATCATAATGAGTACACTAAGAGAGAATCAATTATATTCTATGCTCTAAAAATTACAATTTTGGATGGACAAAATTCACATCTTGGGTCATGTTATCTTTGAGATAGAAATAGCAGTATACACTAAGAAAGTGAGCGTAGTAGGTTTTTGGGAAAATCCGTAGAACGTCTTTGAGGTATGGAGTTTTCAATGGATGGATGATTGATACAAAAATTTTATACTAGAGTTTTCATGCTTTGCAGTGCCATTAACATGCCTGACTAAGATGGGTTCAATGTTTTAATGGTTAGTTTCTTGTGAGTCATCCTTTCAGGAGATTAAAGAGAGGTTGACATCAGCACCAATACTAGTTTTTCTAGAGATAGGTAAGAGCTATTCTATTTACTATAATGCATCATGTATTGGGCTAGGAATTAGGCTCATGTAGAGAGAATGATTTGTCATGTACGGGTCTCGACAATCGAGGACACATGAGGGAAATTACCCAACGCATGATCTCGTGTTGGCTATAGTTGTTCATGCTTTACACTGTTGGAGACATTATATTCTAGTAGATTATTTCATGTTTTTCACTGACCACAAAATTCTCAAGTATATCTTCACTCTGCGTGACATGAATTTGAGACAATGAAGGTGGGTTGAGTAACTTTAGTCCTTTGACATTGATCATTCCTATACACCGTGGAAATGAAATACAGTGGTTGATGGGTAGAGAAGGAGGACTCAGATACATGCAGTTTAGGAGGCTAGCAGTGAGTGGCAGCTTATGGATCCATTCTATGAGATGCATTTGGACGTTCATGATAGATAGGGTCATCTGTTTCTATTTTTGTAGATGTTACCTCTACTCTTCTTGATAGAGTGCGAACATGGAAGCAATCAGATTCATATGGTCTAGTCCTATAGGAACGCATGTCAGGAGAGAATCTTATTCATAGATAAACCATAGACGAGGATGAGATCTTTCTTTTCCATGGGCACGTATAGGTGTCAGACGACATACGTGGGGAGCTGATGTGGGAGTTTCATTCCTTATATTGGGATATTCATCTAAATTTCACCAAGATGTAACTTGGTCTACACCGAAAATATTGTTGGCCAGGTATGAAGAAAGAGGTTGCTAGTTTTTCCATGAGGTGTTCCACCTATCAACAACTAAAGGTAGAGCATTAGGGAATAGAATGGCTTTGGTAGCAGTTAACCATTCTCTAGTGGATGTGGAAAGATGTCGTAATATATTTCGCGACTGGTTTGTCAAGGATGCCTCGAGGAAATGATGTAGTTTAGGATGTCATTGAAAGACTCACGAAGGATACCCACTTCTTTCCAATCATGGATACTTTTATTTTTGATGAGATGGTAAGAATTTAAATCGAAGAGATTATACATTTACGTGGGGTTACACACTCCATTGTGTTAGACAGGTACACAGATTTTACTTCTGTGGGCTGGCAGGGCTACCGAAGGCCTTGGTCACCTAGGTAATTTGAAGTATAGCTTGCCACACCCTGACAGATGGCCAGTCTGAGCAGACAATTCGGGTGCTTCCGGACATGCTTCGAGCATGGATCCTATATTTTGGATGTTCATGGGTGAAGAACATACCTCTTGTGGAGTTTTCTTAAAATAATAGTTTTCAAGTAACTATTCAGATTGAACACTATATGGCTTTGTATGGTAGGCCATGTCAACCACCCTTATGTTGGATGGAGGCAGGAGAGGCAGGTATGCTAGCACCTTGCCTTTTCTAAGAGACCAAAGAGTAGATAAAGTAGATTCGGAAGAGGATGGATATTTTATAGTTTGATATAAGTCTTATGTTGATCATCAGAGATGACCTTTGGATGTCGAGGGTGGAGATCATGTTTCCCTTCTTGTCACACAGATATTGGGGAAAAGGGGGATTAAGAGATAGGGTAAGAATCCGTTGAGGTACGTCGGGCCGTGTGAGGTGTTGGAGAGAATTGGGATGGTTGCTTATCGGTTGTAGTTACCTTAGAGGTACTAGGATATGCACAATGTCTTCCACGTTTCTGAGCTGCAATGATACATCTTAGACCCATCACATGTTTTTTAACCTTAGGAGATAGAGTTAGATGTGGACGCCTTGTTCGGGGAGAATCCTATATGATTTTTTTATTGAAGTGTGAAGGTTCTCCGTGACTGGTATGTTCCTCTGTTATGAGTGCTACGGTATCATGGGCAAGTACAGGACAATACATGGGAGAGGGAGTCTGGTGTACGATCGTAGGGGCCAGAGCGGTTTGAGGATCCTTTTTCTTCTATGCCACATCTTTAGATAAATTTGCGGATGAATTTATTTAAGGGGGGAAGTTGGTAAGAACCATGATCTTCTTTTTAGCTATGTCTTCCCTTTTCTATTGTTTTTGAGGAAAATAGTTGTTTCTTGAAATTTTTGAAGTACATGCCGCATACTTATATGTACACACCGTGTACTCTATTTCCACATGTAGCCATGTGATGGCCGTGTAAAGGCTGATCACAAAACTATTTCTGGTGACCTAGAGACCACATTATGAAGGGGCCAAATAAGGAGAATACATGTCTTCCACCTCATAAGTAAACATCATGTACATTATTTCTTTCATTTAATGTAGCAAGATCGCATTTGATGGAAAAACACATATTATCTCGACATAGTTATTCCAATAGCGTCCGTGCAACATGGATCTTCACCGAGCCCCTAATTAATTTTCCGTTCTCCAAATAAAACTCTGTCAGTTGCGTTGGAATCACATCGGTGAGTTATCTCTTCTTTTTGAACAGCTTCTTCTGATTCCTTTTCTATCATATGATATAGTGGATTGATAATTTTAGATGTTTTTTTAGATCTTCAGAGATCTAATGGGATTCGAGGCATGAGGTTCATGTATAAAAATCCTTCAACACAAATGTATGTGGTTTGTGCCTTTCCATAGTTATTCATTGAGTTATAGGTGAAAAGTCCCCAATACCATTGAATGTGGTATTGCGTGTTTATGTTTCCACCCCTATTGTTTTCCTGCTATTCCTAGGTTGATTGGATAGGGGTTATATATTTTGAATAGTGTTTATTTTTCCATGATATAGTGGTTTTTCCCATGTTTTATTGTTTTTATCATTTGATCTAGTTTTTCCTGTTAGGATGCTACTTATTTTTCCATAACTAGTATTGTTAAGATGGAGTGTTTTATCTAACATGTTGTTATGATATAGTTTGATTAGCCAAGTATTTATTGAGGTTTAATTTGGATATCATGTATTTCTATGCTTATTTTACTTACACATGTCCATGAGAACTTGGTGTAGCAGACTGTAGGGAGAATGGATGTGTGGGTATCTCGAGAGGATCAGTTTTTTAATATTACGATGCGAGACCTTAGCCGGAATTGATATTCGTGCATCTTCAAAGTGCATGTAGTTACATGGAATGGGTAACAAGGGGTAAT
The DNA here is from genome assembly GCA_963277665.1 of Viscum album. Taxonomy (NCBI): domain Eukaryota; kingdom Viridiplantae; phylum Streptophyta; class Magnoliopsida; order Santalales; family Viscaceae; genus Viscum; species Viscum album. The sequence continues at coordinate 763,580,505 of OY728120.1, forward strand.
GAGATGTATGTGCATCCCCAGAGTTCCATTTTGGTACCGATATGAGACTGTACGGGGAAATGATGGTGAGTGCATCCTTAAAGAGTTTGTGCTAAATCTGAACTGGAGGGGTTAGATTGTTTGAACTTCCGAGAGGGTTTCTTGTGTTAGCTAGGTAAGACCAGAGAGGATTAGGCTGTGTGAAATCCAAAAGGGTGACCTATTTGTGATTATATTCATAATTGATATGTGGTGTTAAAATTCTTTGAAACTGTAGGAATGTTTACTATTTAGTACTTCCTTGTTTACTACTTCTTTGGCTTTTTTACCTGCCATATATATTCACTGACTCTGAAGAACATATCACTTGGTGGTTGATTACTGGGATTTAGTCTGACACTCTGTTTGGGTCCAGATTTTAGGCCCAGATAGATTATATTGTTACATTTATAGATTAGGGAAAGCACCATTCTACTTTAGGTACTTGACTGCTTTTGGAGAAGGAGAGCATGGGACCAAGATGAGGCTTGCGATGCTAATAAGTTTTTAACTTTTTTCTTTCGTACTTTGGTTTAGTACTGTATTTCTGTTTTTGGATGATTTCCTATAAATATGTATCAAGAATCATTTATATATATGGTCTCTAGTTGTTTATTACTTTGACTATTCACTTATTGCATGTTTTACTGCTTCCGATAATACTATTAGTTTTACTTCTGCTATGTTACTCTACTAATGAGGGTATGGATTCCCATCTTTCACACCCAAGGATCTTGCTACAAGTTGGCATCCTCTGGAATTTGTGGAAATGAGCTTGAGGCCATGTGAACAACTGGGTATTGGGAACCTCTTGTTAGCTTCTTGTACCGGGATGTTACATAACATCACTAATTAGAAACACCACATTTTGAAAATTTTGTAATAGGAAACTCATTTTTTTGCATTTCTAAAAATTTTGGGAAAAGATTCATAAAATGTGACACCATTTTAATTGATGAATTTAATAAATGAAAATAATTTTTTAATTTATTTATTGATAAACAACCTCTATGACTCAACTAGGAGAATGTCCCCATATAAAGTCCCACACTCCCCATCCTTTCTTATGTCACCCCATATAGAATGCCCCTACCTCTGTACCCGCACGACCCCCTCCCATATGTCACCCCTATTAAAACCCCTATCATTACATTATTTAGTGCTGCACAACCTATTCCTCCCATTTCCCCCCATAAAAGGTCTACATGCCTCCATCGTCCCCCATGTACATGCCCACAAGCCCTCACCAACACCTCTACCCCCAATACCTCATCCCCTATATCACCTAAAAGACCCCAACCCAATCCCATCCCCCTGATTTGGCTAACATGCCCTCTCCAATCCTATTTCACCCCATTGGGAGATGGGGGTGTAAGCACCATTACAGGGGGATAATGGTGGTGTTCCTCTGGGGGAGATTTAGATGAGGCTGTCATACATGGAAATTAAAATATTATTTTATTTTAAAAATATTTTGAAATAACTTGAAGACACATTTTATAACTCATTGAACTTCATTTTTATAAAAATTTTAAATGATTTCATGCTTACTAATGTTTCTAAATGTAGTGTGATCTCTATGGGGATATATAGTGGGGACCGAAAAGGGAAATTTAAAATTTTAGTTTATTTAATCAGAAAATTATGAATTAAAAAAACATGTTTGATAACAGATTTAAAACACTATATGAATCGTCAAAAAATAAGGTTTTATTTATTGATGATATTAAAATAGAAAATGTCTCAGATAAGACAGACCAAATTTAAAAATGTCGGTAAATAGAAACTAATTTTCTGAAATTTCTAAAAACATTGGACAACGAGTCCTAAATGTGACTATTATTATATAATATTTTCTAAAATAAAATAATTATTTATTTTCCTTGTATATACACTTGCTGTGTGTCACCCCATGGTGAACACCCCTCCATGTACAATCCCACACTCCCCATCCTAATATGAGTAACACCTTGGTGTACTCCCCATCCCTTATACCTTCATGACCTCGTCCCTTATGCCACCCCTAGTAGAAACCCCCTAATTTCATATTAATGCTCTACACAACCACTTCCTCCATATGTACACCTTTAAGGGAATAAATTACTCCCATGTTCCCCTTTACATGATTACATGACACATCCTTCCCTTATACCCAGATGGCCCCCTCCCCTATGTCAACCATAGTAGACTGGTCCCCCACGTTACCCTGTACAGGTCCATATAGCCCCCTACAGTATGTCACCCCCATTGTTTTAGGGAGTGAGTGGGATTATACGTCGAGATATGGGTGGTATTACCAGTGGGGTGACACAGAGGAGGGGGTATAACATGAACTTAAATTTTTTAATAAATAATATGAATTAATAAGAAATCACATTTTATGAAACATTTACCAGCATTTTTAGTAAGGTTGATTTATTAGGTGAAATTTATTTGTGTTCCCAAATGATGTGTGTTCTCATGTGGGTGACATAGAGAGGGAGAATATAGAGAAATTTAAAAATTAAATATGTTTATAAAAAATTTATGAATGGGAAATAAATCATTTTTATAATCCATTTACCAATTCCTTGTGAATTTATTTTTAAAATGAAGTATCATTTACATAATATTCTAAATGTTGTAACATGTCTCATTATAAATTAAAAATTTTTAAATGTCAGTAAATAGAGAATAATTTTTTGATGTGTCTAAAAATATCAACAAATGAGTTATAATATATAACAATTTTCTAGATTCAATTTTTTGTAATATGAAATAATTTTTTAATTTCTTTTTACAAAACTCATTGATGTGTCATTCCTTGGTTAATTACCCCATGTACAATCCCACAATTCTCATTCTCCCATGTGTCACCCCTTGGATAATGCCCCTTCCCCTTTAACTACATGAAACACCTCCTCTATGTTCACCTTTATAGCATTTGATGACTCCCCTATCATTATAAATTCTAAAAAACCCACTTCCGCCACTATAGGCCAGCACATATACTTCCTCCACTTGTACCTATTTTTAAATCGACATGCCACCCATGTCTAGGTTTTGGGAACATGTTCCCCCCATCCTAGTAAATACCATCACTCACATGTGATTTGATCCGTAAACATTCCACAAAACATGACAACACTTAGATGAAGTAACCTATTTGTTTACTTATATAATAATATATTATCTTATATTTATATGTTAATAACTGTTTTTCTTGAATAAAAAAATTATTTATATAAATAAGGTTATATATATTTATATGTGTGTGTTCTTATATATACGTGTGTGTGTGTGTGTGTTTGTGTTTGTGTGTCTAATTACACGCACATATTGTTAAATATTTAAATATACAAGAATGAATTTATTTATATATGTGTCTTTGTGTGTAAATATATATATTTTATATGAATATAAGTGTCATATATATATTATGATATTTAAATACATGGAACTGTATTTGTATATATTTATAAATTTATATATTGACATATATGTAATTATAATAACAATATATGTATGCATGTGAAAATTAATAGAATTATAATTATACAAAAATATACATATCACTGTTTTAATATATGGGAAAAAATTTCACTAAAAAGAAATGATTGATTAAAAATATGGAAAAATTTAAAATTTATTATATATAAATATATATATGTTTATATATATATATTATATGTTTATATATATATATATGTGTTATTATATATATATATATATATTTTTTATTGTAATATATATATATATATGATTATATATATGTTCATGAGTGTTTGTTTATATGGATATATATATATATTGTTCTTTGTGAGTGTTAGTGTATATATATTTTCTTGTACACATATATATAATTTTGGAAACACATCTAGATTTAAGGGTATGTCTCTTTAAAATTTAACATTTTTGAAAGCTTATGCTAAAATCAACAATACACTATTAAATATAAATATGAAAATTATGAATTATAATCTCACCAATTGAATTTCATCATCACCTAGGAAAGAATATGTAATTTTTTTGGATAATATGAATGAAAATATAATATATTTATATCATGTAATAAGTAAACAAATGTTTTGAAAATAATATATTAAATATTCATGTTTTTGCGAAACATTAATGATTAATTAAATATTTATAATTAATATAATTATTTGAAATAATAATTATTTTCATAATATAGAATCATAAAATAATAATTTGTTTCATTATAATAATATGGTAAATTTATGAGAACTTAATTAAATTGTCAGTGTTTATGATCAGATAAAAATTAAATTTTTTATTTTTTGAATAAATGATTTTTGTATTAAAAAATGAAATTTCACATGATTATGAAACTAGTTTAAAAAATGGAGTCCATTTTATAAATATAAAATGTGTTAAATTTATTTGGTCATGTTTTGGATATTTTTGAAATTGTTGATTTTTTTTCATGAATACTGATATAAGATAATTTATCGTGTTTCACATTATAAGAAAATAAATTAATTTTGAGTCACTATTAAGACAAGGAAGAATAAATTTTCCATTATATCAAACACACATAAATTATTTACTATTATTACTCATAATAATCAATACTATTGATAATATTGAGCCAAAATAATAAACTAATGAATAAATTAATCAAAAAAATACCCCTCTTCCACTATAAATACCACCTCTCACCACCTCGTATCCTCAAACAATTTTTTACTTCTTTTCAATCTTATATTATGTATAATTCATCTCCAAAACATATTTACCATGTAATGGTCTTTCTAGTCTCACCCATATTCTATTTTCAAGTGTCGCAATATGATTTTGATGGAGATGACTCTCATGAGGCAAAACCCTCCCTCTCCTTCTTTTAGATTATTTTATTTTATTAAATTTCAATCTACTACCCTATACATCTTGTAATGGTAACTCCAATATAATAGATATAAATGAATATTAATATTTTAACGGAGTATCCATCATCAAGACTCTTTTGTTCTACATTTATTCTAAAAATGAAAACTACATCCGTGAGTTCTTCATTCACCACCTTTGAGGATTACATGTTTTCATTTATCATTAACACCCTCAAGGCTTGTCATAAAAAATTTTCCTGGATAAAAGACTAATATATTTTTATTAATATTTATTTAATGTTATTTAATTATTATATCAACATACTCTAAATTATAACGATACTAGTTTGTCACAGTTATAAAAAAATGTGATAATAAATTAAATCATTATCATTATCATTTAATCTAATAAACTATCTTCATAACATATAACCAAATTACCTACGAGGCAAAAATAATATATAACATAATAAATAATATTTTTTTTACCTTTTTGATATGTTTTACATATTTTATAAGAACTCGCATAGTTATACACAGGGGAACCATCCATAAAACCACGAAACAAATGTTCTTAGAACAAAAAAATTAAACAATATAACCCATCACAATGGCTATAAATTAACATAATAAGGTTATAATAAATAAATTGTATTTTTATTATGTTTTAAATTATTTATCTAATGAATCTAATTTTTTATCCAAAACATTATGTAATATTTATGAATGCATTCAGACAAAAGGTAAGTGGTTTTTACCTCATATTTAATTATGTGATAATTTCCTTATTCAACACTTAATTTATTTGGGGTAATGTTTGTACAATTCCATTTGATATATAATATCATGAATCTATTTTTATTCAATTAATTTAAAGTTTCATTTTATTATTTTTAATTTTATGTTTTATACAGTTCAACAATTTTTATAATGATAAGGGAATCATTCACCCAAATTTCATTTTTAGTTTAAACATCTACTATAATGATTTTGTAATGATATTTTTATTTGTCAACTGAATTTAGATAATATTATGATATATATACAGATATTTCTCCTTTATATTTATCTAATACAGATTATTTATTGATTTGGTAGACACTCACACTGTCTTTTAAAAACTATATTTTAAATATATTTTTTTAATATAAAATAAATGTTTTTAATACTACATAGAATTAGTTGATTTTAAGGATATCATGAATCAGTAATGTATTTTTAATCCATTACATGTTTATAATTATATATCTAATGGAAATTATATCTTTTATAATTTGACAAATGTTTTAATAAATTATTCCAAAGTTAAAAAAAGGCTATTTCACTAATGAAAGATTCAAGGATTTTGTTAGAGTATTATCTTCCATGTAAAAACCCTCTATTGAATATTATTCTCAATTTGATATGATATCTTATGGTTCAATCAATTTAACATCCCAACCTAGGTTCCATACACCAAATAAATAAGACGGTTTGTTATATGACCTTAGAAACACCTCCTCATATGCAAGAGGGTATAAGCTAGTAGTAGGTGTCAATATCGATCATTGGTAGACTATACCTTCTTTATCAAAGTAGAAAACACAATAAACAAATAATAATAACGAAATTATATAAACATAACCAAAATACTAGCAACATCACTTATTTACCAAAAGATGAAATAATTTTTCTAAAAATAAATAGTTGAAATGGAATTCCAATAGATTCCATGTGTCAACATGAATGACCCAAAATAAATATAGACACTAATGACTCCCATAAAGTATCCAAAAAACCATGATACCCCTCATCCATTATCTTTCCCATCTCAAAAATATAACGTAGATCAATTTACCCTTACCTAACTTGAATCCATTAAAACTATTCGGGTACTGATCAAGATTCCCAAAAAGGGTTTGAGTAAATTTAGTAGGCCACCACCAACCATATAGATAAAAATTAACCATTCAAAATATTATATACTATTGTATTAAAAATAAACTCTCAATACCAGCTTCAACCCATGCCAAAGTCTGCACCATATGATAAATTAGAATTAAAATTCAGTATAATACATAGGAATTCATTATAAATTTCATATAAATTCATTATAAAATAAATTTTGAGAATTGTATAATAACAATATTTTTGGTCTATGTCGACATGCTTATGACCTCATTGGCTTTTGAAGTAGTAGTTCATATCCCAGACTCATTTATCAAATGATCACAGAATTTTTCTTTAATAGCAGAAGATAATGTCCCACACATATCTATCCATCATGTCATGACTATTCTCTTTGTATGTAGCTGACCACGTTATGCAAAAATTAGTCAATCAATTTATAACTATGGGATTTGGAAACAACAGAACATGTTCTACACAAATTTATCAATACATGTAATTTTATGGTATTTGGATGCAGTTGAAAATTTCTAATATACATTTATCAGTCACTCTATCACTACGGTCGTTTTAAACCATAGACCATATCCCACATGAATTTATTAAGAAAATCCTCAATTAATTAACTCGAAAACAAAATTATCGAATTCCATCTATTGAATAATCCCATCAATTCCCATTAATTAACTCATTAATTAATTAATACAATTGAAAACATCTATGTCACAATAGTTAATTCAAAAACTATTTATTATAATAAATTACACAATGATGAAATATCATGAAATCTAGAATCACAGATTCCATTAATTAACTAATCATTTAATTAATCCAATCTCACATTCATGACAATCAATTAATTTTTTAAACAATTTATTATTTCATTTCAATCAAATTTCAAAATACTGATATCAAATTAATTAATTTAAAAATAAATTAATTAAATTTCCACATTCAATTTCAATAATTAATCCTATATGTTAACATGTGTAATTTATATCAAATTAATTAAATTATTTAAACATTTTACCAATCAAATAAATTTTAATTACTATAGATAAATACATGATATTTAGCGAATATAATTTTATTCTAATTTAGACCACCTAACACAATTCCTAGACATGTGATAGCCCAAAAAAAATCCTCAATTTTAAATAGATTGGTCAAACCCATGGTGAATAACACAATATAGATCTAAAACCCAAATCCATGTTCAAATGAACCAATATATTAAAAACCATGATCACTATCAAGAACCAAAGTCAAATAAACATCCATATATATCAGTGAAGTGTAAAGGGAGAGATAGAGAGAGATCATAATAGGTTGAAAATATGCACCCAGGGAGGTATTGATATTCAATATGCCATTCGATTCTCCAACAATTGTTGTCAAGGAGCCTTGGAATGTGTCTCATATCCTCTAAAAATGATATAATGAGATGATGGACGATTTATTTGTATATAGGATATAATAGTGTGGATTGGGAAATTTTAAAACCAATTACGAGTTAAATTAAAACTATATGCACAATTTACTCTATAAGGGTGCATGGTTTTCCAAAATGTGTGCCTTAATCGTTCTCCTCTTCTAGTTGGAGTTTGGGTACACAATTGCAACTATGATGGTGTATATTTTTACAAAACATGTACCAATTTTGCACATTCCACTATTAAAAGGTTGTATGGTTTGATGGGATGGGAGAGTTATTCAGGAGAACCATGCACTAATCATGAACTTACCTGCATCCCTCCAAATTTTCCAAATTTTCACCCAAAAAATCCTATGATAAACCCAAATTAAAAGTATAGAAACCATAGTAATAGGTAACCTATTAAAGAGAAAAATATATCAAAAAATTTTGTATATATTACATTCTCCCCACCTTTTAGCATCATCTACTCGAGTTGTAATCACATTAATATTTATGAATCTAAAAAAAATACAGGGACATTGAGCTTGAATATCATCTTCTATTTCCAATTTTCCTCCTAAAATCTTTCATGTTTCAAAATACAAAAACTATAATAATGATATTTTACTACAACAAATTTTAACTTTGATCTAACACACCTATGAAACGATCCTTAATGGAGACAACTATAGGGTAGGTTTATGGTTCATGCTTATATGGACAAATGAAAATAAAGGTAACTTAATTTATAGTTATGGGTGTGGGTGTGATGTGATATAGGTGTGGTGATCACCACATCTCACACATTTTTAGATACTTACTAATTATAGTTCTCATGTCCTATTGCAATTGGGGGCGGTGATTTGGATGACCATTAGCTGGGAAGTGAAATTTTTTCTTCCTATATATTTTTGTTATCTAAATCATAGAGAAATATTGAGATTGGGAATCTTATTACCTTTCAACCTAGAATTGGTTCATGATTATTTCTATTATTAATGGTTCCCACATAACCATACTGAGGAATTATTAAAATAAAATAAAAAATAAGTACTGGAGAATGTTGATGTCATATGGTTGGATTTGTTAATCCTAAGTGGTCCAAATATAAATATTGGTAGGTATCAATGGTTTTAAGTGATTGCTATAGATAAGGTATTGTTTAATAAGGATTCATGATTCCTAATATTACATACTAGTTTTCTTCTATATGTTTTATTATTTTTAATATTAATATAGATTTTATTTTTTTGACAATTTTACCTGATGCTTCTTATTATTTAGTGTAGTTATTTATTTGGATGTGTGTTAGAAAAACATTTAAAAATGATCCACATTTATATGCAGAGAATGAAAATTTATTTGATGAGATATAATTGACATATTTATGTCGTGATAGATTTTTATTTATTGGTAGCATATAAATTTTTTTCCCATGATTACAACATGGGGTTTTAGAAAATTAGACATCAATATATAGAGTAAATTTTTATTTATTTTTTATTATGAAGTCATTTTCTCAAATTTCATGTTTTCAATAACATGGGATACTCTTTTAGGTTATTATACAAATCTGTATATACGATCTTGTATATGAAAAAACCCATAGTCATATAGATATTTCACCTTTTTTAAATGTTAGAAGACCCACTATATATAAAGTGTATATTTTTAGAATTTACATATTTTCTTCAGTATTATGTTTTTTAGAATCAAAAGTGTATAATTGTGAAAAACACCATAGATTGAACGGTGAGGTGTCAATTCATGGGGACTATGCAAGGGAACAACATAGGGTAAAATTTGGTTCCATTTGTTTTTCATAATCATATTCATGGTCATAGATTCCATTTCGTTGGAAAAACTACTTTCCAAGAAATATGTTAGTTTATTATTTTTAAATTCAAATAGAGATAACTCTTTTCATTTGACATATCAGTTCTCTATGGATACTATATGAAATACCCCATCCAAAATTCCATTTTCCATTTATTATAGTTGTCCTTATACATTGGATCCTATGATATTTCTCAACATAATCCCAATAATATTAAAGTAAATATCTCTTTATATTATTTCTTCTCATTTTCGCATACCCCTTCTTTAATTGGTCATGATGGATGAACCTATTATTAATAAATATGTAAATAAATGAATATTTTTAGTTTAATTTATCTGAAGAAATATTCTAGTACTAATATTATCTTATGTTATTGGTTTTATAAATTTACATTGTTTCTTATAGACAATTCTATGATAAAATAATTTTCATGAAAAAAATTCATTCTTTGGCATTCTAAACAGATTTTCTATCAATATAGTGTCTATTTTAATTACATTGTATGGATTTATAATGCTAAATTATGATAATTTATTGTGTATGTTTTTGACATAATTTTATTTTATAGGGAATTCATAATTTTTTCACTTTTAAAATGTTCAAGGGAGGAAAGATGTTTAATAACAAATAATTTAAAATTATTATTATAAAATTAAAATCAAATGTGTTTTATGACTTAGGGATGATTTTAAAATAGAAATTTCCTGAATATAAACTATGTTATAATAAATAATATATTTTTTTTCAACTAAAGTGATAATTTTGGTAAATGTACATTTTCATCTTTATACCCATATACATTATAATATAATTATTTAATATATAAATGTTTATATTTATAAAATGAAAATTCATAAGGTGTTATTTAATTTTAGGATTTTTGGAGGTTACATGTGAGTTTAATTTAATTGTTTGGTGATTTATCTATGTTTGGATTAATTATAGTTTCAACAGAATCATTGGAAATCTAAGAGGGAAACTACTGAATGTTTATATAAAAAGGATATTATGCATAACTAGAAAAAATAGTATAAATTTTTTTTATATAGGTTTTATTACTCAATTATTTAGAGTTAATAAGTTTTTTGGTGTTATCTTTACATTAATACACTTCTATGATAGTTCCTTGTAAGGGAAGACATATGTTTGAACCATAAAACCTAAGAGATTGTCCAATGATTAATATTATCATGTGACGATGTTTATTATTTTGGATGTAACTTTTTTTCATTGGTCTTTATTCATCAAATTATTTTAGTTTTATATGAAATTATAAATATATATTTTATTTATTTTCAGCTTCTTCAAAAATAGAAAATTAAAATTTATGTTTGTTATACTATCATTTTCTGATTGGAATAATATAAAGAATTACATATAATCATGGTTTTGTCCTTAAAATATTTAATTCACATTCTAGATAATCAATATGGTGGGTATACATAGTTGTTTGTATATGATTCATATAATGGGAATGTTTATTCTACTTTTCTTATCATTTGATATATTCTGTTTTTAGAGTTTTAGTAATGAATATGAATATGATTTCATCTTCTATAACTGTGACGTGTCCCATATATTATTTCTTACTTGTTGATTATTTTGGATTGTATTTTTTAAACAAATATATAAGCCATATATATATTTTGGTTCACATAAACATTTAAAATTACCATGCATTAGAATTTATATTTTTTTAAAATATAATTTTTTAGATGATTTACATTACTTATGGTAATCATTCATTGTTAATATATTTATTTAAATTGAAAACATGATTATAAATTAGAATTTATCTCAAATATTTGACGTTTCATTGTTTATTTTAAAAAAAACATTAATTTTATTTATATAGTCTCAAAATAATAAATGATTACAATTGCCTATGTTCTAAATATTTATATGTTAGGGTAGCCATTGGTGATTGATAATAATCATTAAGCCTTGTGATGAGTTGTATAGTGTATTTTTGCATTATGAACTAGTTGGGATACCTATAAATGGTAGTAAATACCCCATTTAATATGTTATTGAGAGATTCAATATAGAAAAAAGATTAAATCATTAGCACATAAGGGGAATATTGTTATGGATTTCCTATCTAGAACTACTTGTAATGAACATTGATTTTCAATGGGATGAGTATTGTTTATTCTTATTAATAATTTGACTTAATATCTACGAGATTATTCAATTAAATATGTGTTATAATGTTGATATTAATGTTTATTTGTTTTTTTGTTAATAGTTTATGATTTTTTTATGAATGTGAGAGAAACTCTTGGTTATACTGACACACAGTTCACACTAGAATAGATGCATCAGGACCATGTATCTCATTATAAGTATTCCATTTTGTATTACGTGGTTAGACACATTGTCCAGAAATTAGGAATCATTAAAAAATAATTGATTCATGTTGTTCCTCTTATATTAGATTTTAAACAACAACCTTTTTTATTTTCTATTTGTTTAAAATAATCTCGAAAGACTTTTAATAGTAAAATCATAATTATTTATTTCATTATTTATTTTTTCTTGTAATTAATAAAAATAATTTATATATCATTAGGTTTTGTTATTTATTATTTTTTATATAAACCCCCCACTCATAAAATCAATATTAAATAAAAGAGTGAGAATGGTGGAATATTTTTTTATTTAAAAGATTCTATTAATTCGAATATTTATGAATATTCTATTCATACCTTATAAAAATAGGATTACATTGTGAGTGGGATCCCCCTCTAGAAATGGATTATATTCATGTTGGCAATGGGGAAAACATTATTTATTCTAGGGGGACTATGTGATTTAAGAAGCTGAGAAATGGATAATGGATATCAAACCATTTTTTAACATCCCCGTGAAATATGTGACCACTCAGGTGAGGTTTTCAAATTATATGATGGAAATACTATTTAGAATGTGTTGAGAGTAAATATTTTAGGAGAACCTCAATAACAACATTTTCTGAAAGGGTCTTGAGTATATGGTCAACCAAAAAGTCTATTTTAATACATTTAAAATGGATAAGTCCATGGAGTTCATGTATATTCATAAAGATATTAATTGAATTATGTAATATGTAACATATTTCACTAAGTTGATTCAACCCTCCCATAATATGGTTATAAATGACACTCTAAAAGAATCTTAGTTTAAGAGATACCCATTACATAATATTAGGTCAAATGATATTTTATATTTTCTAAGATTATGTTGTCAAAAATGTATTTATGGGTGAGTCTAATATTATTTGAATTACTAGTATGATTAGTACTACCCTGGTATCTTTATGAATCCACATTTCAAAATGTTTTCAAAAGAGTATATGTATAGAGTCTCAACAAATATGTATTTGAAACAATCTATAATCAAGTATAAATGTTTTCTTAGTTCCATTAGGGTGGAAAACTAATTTATTTTCGCTGTGTTGGAATCATTTCCATTGAAATCATAATTTTCCACAAAAACAGAAAATAATAAATATAATTATGATTTTTATTCAAATATCATATTTCTATAAGAGTTATAACCCTTTACGTAGTAATATTTGATCTTCATTTTCTAGTGGATCATTTATTTCTATATAAATTTATAGGGGAAGTGATTAATTTACATATATATGTGAATAAGAATTAAAAATGGAAGTATAATTTAACAATGCTAGAAAATACTAGAGATAGATGGAATTACGATGATTTTAAACAGAAGAGTATGAACATGAAGATATATAGGATGTGTTGGTTATGTTTTATGGAATAATTCTTATTAATATATACATGGTTTAGTAAATTATTGAAATTTGATCCTTATATTATTTTATAATATCTTATAAGATTAATATTTTGGGTTTTTTATAATAAACCACGCCTTATGTTATAGATATCATTACTCATATGGAAAAGAAGAATATTAATATATTAAATCCCTTAAAAGGCATGTGGTGATTTATTATGTTGATTTACCCTGATACCTCCTTTTACATGATTCTAATTTTACCAATAATTTCATCAACATTGATAATATAAATAACATTAAATCCCTATAATTATTTATTTCATTATATAAGATTGTTTTTCCTCCAATAATGTAAACAATAGCTTTTTTATATCGAGTGAGACCCATATCGTATAGTGCATGTCTTATTCTAAAAGAAAATGGGAAAATAAAATATTAGTTATATAATTTCCACAAGAATAATTATATAAATATTTCAAATATGTTATCATTCATTAGCTATGGATAGGTATCTTGAGAATTTCCAAAATTATTTCATTAAACATCCCTCATAATGGGTGTTTTATTATCTATTGTTTTGTTTCATAGGATCTGTACCATTATATTTCCACTAAAAAATAAACCTTAATGAATTAAACTAATTCATGGCCTTGATTGATATATTTATTGAACGGCTTCCATTCACCTTAGTATCTCTACATGGGAATATGAATTTTTATCTGTGAAGAAAGATGGGATATATCAATATTATAATATTAATTATAGTACACTCAACCAAGTGTATGTTAAGAATAAATACATGTTTCCATATATTGATGATATATTCAATTAATATAGGTGAGGGAGGTGGTTTTCAAAAATTAATTATAGGTTTCGACATTAGTAATTGAGGTTTAATGTGTTTTATATTCCAAAAAACATCTTCAATATTTAAAATAATTAATATAAATATACCAGGATTCACATTGCACATATTAATAATATTTAAATCATTATGACTCTAATTAATAATTTCCCATATAAATATTTTGATAAATAATTTATAATTTTTAGATTAAATATAACATTATTCTCAAAGAAATTTATTAAATGAATATCACGTTGAGTTCATTTTGTGGTCATTTATTGAGCATCACCTATTTGATGTTATATTTAAGATCCACAAGAAGGACTCCAAAATAACTTTTTTAATTTTTCTATGAAATAGGTATTTTAGAGGATCATGTTAATATGAATTGTATATATTTTAGGGAAAATGACAATAATGATTTTTAAATCTCAATTTTCCATGATCTATCAGGGTAATTAATGTGATTTGTTTTGATTTTATTTTGATGATGGAATTAATTTTAAATTAATTAACAAAGAAGAGGGTGAAATTTATGCAGAGTTATGAATGCGGGTATTCAATTGATGGGTATATAAAAGTTTTATATTTTCCTCTTTCCTATTTATTCATGATCATAGTTTAAGAATCATCATTAGTTATGTTAACTTATGTATTGTTTTTTTCCATGTTATTAGGCTGAATGTTCATGTTATAGAATATGGTTCTTACAAATTAAATATTTTTTTAAAAGAAATTAACTAACGATGATCATTTTTTTGAAATCATGTTGCATAAAATGAAGTGTTGGTGAGGCTAACATTTTAGGGAGTTGTTTATATTATATAAAAAACATTATATTTTAAGATAATTATCCCATCAGAATAATATGAATATTATTTAGAAATAATTGGATGAATATGTCCAAAAATTTATCTTAAATTGTTATTACACACTACGATAAAAGAATTTTTATATTCTCTTTGAAAAAATATTTTATTTATATGTATTTAAAGGGAGATATATAGAAATGAGAGAATAATTAGTTTGTAGAGGTGGGTGTGACTCAAGGGTTCTGTTTTAGAACCTCCATTTACATTATGTTAACCTATATAACTTCTAATATAATCGATCCACTCAAAAAATAATATTAACACTCAACAATATGATTTTATGTAATAAATAATGAAATGCACAAAAAAATTATGATGTTCATCCCCCAGGAGTGGATATTGTCTTTTTTGGGTTCCATTTCCATCCCATAGAACATATTTAACACAATAACAATTAACTAATTAAAATATTTTTGGAAGGGATCTAGCATAAACCAGACATTAAACAAATAATTATATATTTCGAAAATTTATTTATACTAGTTGTCATCAGTTAATATATAAGGAATATCTCCAATTCCATTAAGATAGAAAAACGCTTCTATTTTAAAAATAAAATCTCTAAAACATAGATTATAAAAACTTGTAACTATTGGTTTTTTTAAAAGTTTAGCTTCCTCCATATAGTGAAATACTTTATTGATCTAATTCATATTCTATTGATTTTTTTACATATTGATTATTTTATTAATAAAAAATTTCTCAACATTATCAATGACCAATCTTTTAATGATGTCCTCCCTTTTATATAGATATACATACTCTGATAATCCTGAGGATTGTGAGATTAATGTTGAAGTTAATTCTCACAAAATTTTTAGTAAACCAAATTCAATATATTCCAATGAGATCATGTTTTTTACTTAGTAAAAACTCTTTCAAATCTAAGCATCAATGATCATAAAAAATAAAAAAAACTCAAATTGAATAAAAACCATAGCATTATTATTTTCACACTAAGAACCCACATCTAAATATTTTCTTAATCAAATTTACTTTTTGTGAATTAAATTTTCCTTTAGTATCATGCAATTTGAATACTTATATTGATTTCCCTCGACATCCATTGATTATAAAAATGACTCATTAATAATTTCACTTCTTCACCATTTACCTTTTTGAATATCCATTAGTATGATTCCTATACTTACAGTTATACTAATTTTTTGGCTGAATAAATATATTCTATCTTATGTTCATATGTTACTCATCTCACCATTTTTATTTCACGTCCTAGTAAAATAATTATGTTTACTATTATTTTGATTAGGATGACTCATTTCTTTTTATTATGTTTCTAAATATTCCTTTGATGCCACATATTTTATTTCCTTTATTTGTTAGATATTTTAAATGAATTCTTTTCCTATGGATATAATAATATACCATCCTAGATTTTCTAGTCATTGGTCTTATTATAATGTTTTTTGACTAATTGTAAGGTACAAAACAAGAATCACCTATTTAAACATACAAAGTAACCATAAAATACACAAACAAATTCATGTCTTCATAATAATTTTTCCATTTTAAATTATGGAGTTCGTTTATAAGAATCCACCAAAATCTTCACAAACGACCATGAAACATGCACATGATCCACTAAATGGATTAGTTAAATTTATTCCTTATCATTCATTTACATTATGAAGTCCTTCATATAATTTTATCTAGACTCAAAAAAATTAAATTCTAAACTGAAAATTAATATTCTATATATAGATGAAATAAAATCAAACTCTTTTATAACCAAATAAGAACATTAGTATCTTCTATTTGTTTTTCTGGTAATGTGATTCCTATTATTATTTACCACCATTTCTTTTCTATAAAATCACAACATTTATTAATGTAAAATTTAATTAAGAACAATACTAGATAACATGTGTTAGAGAAAATTCCCCCAACTATTGAAAATAATTTTTGTCTAAGTGATAATTATATAACATCACTCAGATATTTAATAATAAATTTCTCCCCCTTAATTCTAATAATTCAATCGTTAAATTATCTAATGATAAAGTCGTTGTAATCTTTTTCAGGGAAAATAGTTTCACCACACATACACATTAAAAACATAACCAATTTAATAGTGAGAGAACATCCCATTAAATTTTATATTTTATAATGGATGGATAAACATTCTTTTTCATCCAAAATTCATCAAAACATTCTCTAATAATTTCAATAGTGATTTTTTTGTAATTTTACCCAATTCTGAAAGCTATTCTGATTATAATTCCCTAGAAGAACATTCCCCCTAGAGAATTGAATAATAATGACATTATGTTTTTATATAGTGTGATGTACCCTGTTAATTGAAATAAAAATTAATAATATATTATCATTAATATTTTTAAAAATATTTTCAATATTCACCTTTAATTATTCCTAATTAAAATTTATCCACATAATTTGAGTGTTTGAATATATGGTGTAATCATACGGAAAATTTTACATTACACTATGAAACTATGGTATATTTATTTGTTAGAAAAAGAACTGTGTCTCAATTTTGATGCTCATATGGATGTTTATTTTCATTTACTAGAATCACTATCCCAATCATTATTTTATAATCCATTTAGTGTCGGCATATTATTTATTTTATACATTAAAGAATAACATCATGTTATTATATAACATATTCAAATTCATTTAGTATCCATAATGTGTGATTCATTTGGATAAAATTTATGAATGATACACAAATTCATGACATGCACAACCTATAGTAAAGATATAGATTGATGGTGTAAAAAATTATTAACTTCTACAAGACTCCATTATTAGTTATATTCCCAGATTAATATTTACATATCATTATTCTAGCATAGAAAATAGTATTAAGTTTCATATAATCTTATATTTCAATCTTTATCAATAAATCCTTATAATAATATTCTATGAAATAATGATACAACATCTGTTTTATACAACTTGAATATTGAGAGTGAAATTCATCCACCCAAGCATCAATAATTTGTAGTATTATGTAATTTTTTTTAGAACCCCATACATTAAAGATCATTTTCACCAAAATATGTTATGTCAACAAAATATACAATGATTATGAGAGTTATTGAAACTGAAATAGTCTTATATAATTTTATATTGACTTCTACTATTTAAAATTTCAATCCCTTTAAGAAATTATTAATTTTAGAGTACCATTAATTAATTCCTAAATTAAACACATAAATATATATATATATTTTCTTTAGAAACTGAATTTAAATCAACATAATGAATGAACCTTTCTAGATGTTCAATATAAACCCCTTTAACATGACTAATAAAGAATTATTACTTTACAATAATATGATAAAAATTATACTTAAAATTAATTGAAATAGCCAAAGATATTTTCATGGAGTCAAGAGTTAAAATATTGTAATTTTTTTGGAAAACTAACCATATCGACCTTGGAATAACAAAATAAAACCAACCTATAATTAATTAACAATACTTTTAAATTTTTATGGAGCTTCTTTCTAAACACCCATTTATTTATTATAATATCCTTTCCAACTGATAACTAAGAAATTTTCCTCAATTTTATCCTACTACATATTCATATAAATTTTTGTTACCTATGTAAAAATGAATCTAATAATGATCTACGTCTATCATACTATATAATTTTCATTTGATTTTCCAATCCTATATTCACCACATTAAAAATTGATTTTTACAGCCTCTAATGATATTATTATGATCATATTTATTCAGTAATATCTAGAAAATTATGTTTTTCATTTTGAAGGCACCTTTTTATTTAATAAATTGATATGAATGTTAATTCTATATTATAATCATAGATTCCTTACTCTTCAATTTTTTATTCCAATTATTATCTCTTATCTATTATTTGTTCATTAAATTTAACATTCTCATAATTATTTAAATTAACATAAAATTAATTTAGAGTAAAATCACATGATTCCACAATTTTATAAATTTTTTTTCTAAATCCTATATATTCTACAATTTTGTTTGATACCCATAAATATTAATTCATCCATTTAGTTATAAAATATTTATATTAATGGAATTTTTATATAAATTAAATAGTCAATTACAAAAATGTTATATTATTTCACCATTGGTTTATTCTTATAAAAAATATCATAAGCGGCAATCTCTTCTTCCATTCTAAGTAAACATATGTTCTAAACTTATTCTCATGCTAATTTATCTTCCCAAAAATCTTGTTTAGATAGTTAAAAATCATCAATCATTGAGAAACTCATTTCAACCAAATTCTATGTTTTCATTCCCGTAACACCACTAATCTATGTGGTGTGAGGAGGAATATAATATTGTTTTATTCCATGCATTGATTGATATGATTTGAAATAATATTATAAAAAATAAATTAAATTTTCTATTTTATCTAAAATATATGTCCCCTATGTTACATTTTATCATCCCTTATCTAATACAAAAACATTTCTATAACCTTTTATTGATGTCTCATATATAATATACAAGTCATCCAAGTGATTTCATAAATAAAAGTAATAAATTATAAACCACCCATTTGGGATTTATGCATCACGATTATATATGAATTGAAATATGTTGGTTCAAGAGGTTTGGTGTACTTAATTGCAACCATTTTATTTATTCCAATAATTAAAATCCCACCTTAATAAAAGTAAATTTTTCTAGTTTTTTAACTTTTCAATTGAGGTAAATCCTTGAATTTTTTTTTTCTTTTTATATTAATATTATGGTTTTTTGTCCAATATGAAAATTTATTTTTTTTCCATAATTGATTTTAACCATTCTCAAGTAGGTAACATAACTTATAGCTAATATAATCTAATTTTTTGGTTATTACTAATTCAAAAAATAGTTCAATTATTATTCATGAACTAGATGATACAATAATGTTCCAAAAATAAAAAATTTATCCAATGATCCAAATGATTTCTTATTATTATATTATAATTTTTATGGCTATAAAAAAATTGTCCTCAATATTTACCATCTAGTAATCTACAAAAATAATTCAACATTAATGATCTAAAAGGTCTTCCACCATGTTAATGGAATATTCTAAAAACATAAATGTAACAGACCACATGTGAGGTATATTTACTATCAATATAAATTCCATCCATTTATCAATAGGTTTTATGGAAAAATTAATATGAAATGAATTTCCATTTTAAATACACTTTTATTTATCAATTTCTTCAACAAAACATACTATTTTCCAGTAAATGTAGCCATAACCTTCATCACACAGAGTCCTTGTTAGTCAAACTTTACATATGTATCTTCTAAAAATATATATTTATTCATTATAAAAGTTCATTTAATTTAAAACTTTGTTTCACATAATTATTCTCACCAATTTTTGATTCCCATTTATTTTATCTGTGGGCTTCTCCAACATTAAACATGCAATCTCCATGGAAAATAAATGTTGTGCCCTAAATATGGTCTATGTATCCAACGATTCTGTAACATGAGAAATATAAATGAGACCCCACCTATCTAATTTATGAAAATTATGGATTTAAAGTTACTTATGTTATTCATAATATTATACACAATCTCTTTTCAACATATGTCGGTGCACCTACATTTTGAAATCATTCTTTACATACTTTATGGATTTTTATAGTTTCTCAACATTCTTCTCAATAAAATATGGTCAATTTTTTACCGATGTATATTTAGGGTCAGTTAAAGTCAAATTTTTTCATATTTTTTGTAACAACATTAAAATATTTATCAAGAATAATATTTTCCAAAGCCATAGAAAACTAAAAATTAACTTATATTTAATTATTTAAATGACCACTCATTATCTTTGTATTATTTTCAACATCATTGAATTTATATTTCGTCTTTACCTTATTATATTATATTTCACTTAGTTCATCATATTTTACCTTATAACATTTATACTGATAAATAATCTTCGAAAGAAGGTTATTTATTTAGATAATGAATTCATTATAAATTTTGATAAAACATTCTAGAGATTCAGACTTTTTATCTTCATTATATTTTAACAAGTGACAATTCATCATGAATATCAAAGTTTTTTCTAGATAGGAATAATGTTATTAATTAGAATGTTTTCCATGTTTATAACTTCACCTTATTATTCTCGTTCTCATGTGGTCTCACGATATTTCAGATAATCCTTGAATGTCATGGAATTTCATAGAATACATTCTCTAGTTGATACTACTTCTAATAATTAATCATTTATTCTATATTTTATGTTTAAGGCTCAAGAGCGGGGTCTATTGTGTTATTAAAAGAATTACCTAGAAACCCACCCTCTAATGAAATTAATTTTTTTTATTCTTTTATCATCAAAATAATTTCCATAAAATACAAGAAAAATTAAAATAAATATAATGAAATATTTATAGTGGTTCGGGGATTATAACTCATGTTGCACATTCCAAAAACCCTATTCCCTATGAGTTTTGTGAATTTCACTGGACCAATCCTATTATTGGGTACTTTGAGTCCTTTTTCCAAGTACTCTACTGCAGATTGGAAGTATAAAATACATATTAATATATCATAAGTGAGTTAAATTAGGCTCGAGTTAACCATTACAAACAACATCCTTTAGGTTCTTTTATCCGGATCCTTTACAATAACTTATAAGAAGACATAGTTATCATAGTTACAATAGACAATTGTAAGATAAAATTTATTTAAAAAATAAATCTCAATGATACATTATAAAAAATGGATGTAGCTCAAGGAGAGTATTTTAAATGACTACATAGATGGATGTTGTAGCACAACTATTTAATATGATTCTTATACTCCATTTTCATGAAAAATAGTTGAAAATATAACCACCTATATATTTATATTTATATATATTATTTTTTCGAATATATATTTATTAATCTATAATATATAGGTATTAAAAATACAGGAAAAACACTTTTATTTTCACAACACATGAGTCGTTGAATCCATGATATGAGACGTTTCAATTTTTTTAAAATACCTCAAAAATAGTAACATAAAAATAATTATACTTATACTTGTTTCCTATCTTGGCACGTGGAACATATTTTAAATGATATTAAAATAGATAAATAACCCATCATTTCACCGTCATGAAATAGTATTAAAATTCCGTTAAAGGGTTTCAATTATAATAAATAAATATTTCAACATGATGTAAATAATTACATATTATGTAGTAAAATTGAATCAAATATGATTTTTACTCAATCATAAAAATCTATGTAGTTGATAGGAATGATATAGTAGATTTCATAGTGTTTATAATTCACACAGTCAATTACCTCATTTAACCATTTTAAATGGCTGATTGATCTTTACTACTGATTTTTTAATGTGTGAGACCACATCAATGTTGTAAATTTACACAATTGTGAATCCATCATGTAGGATAGTTTCATAACTAAATTGTCACATATTTATATTTCTATATATCCAATATCCACACATGGGAAATTTTTCATGTTTATTTAGGAAATTTTCTACTAATATTTCTATAAATCATACTTAATTATATTAATTACTGAAATAATTTTCAATAAGATAAATCTTGATGGCCACAGATAAATAAAAATCATCATTAACGTATAAAAGGTAATTTAAGATCATTAATATCATTATTAAGTAGGATATATTGGAAAAATATTTATAGGTCAATAATATCTCTCTTATTGATAATGAAAAAAACTTTTTAAATTAAACATGAAATTTTACAATGTCTAATCATGATTTTCCTATATATATATATAATATTTATTTTAAAATTTTAGTGATCATACTTTATTTACACTCCTCAATATAAAACATATACAATGTTAATGAAAACATATGTATTTTTTTGATGTCGAATCTCATCCCCGTTGGGTTAGTCGTAGAGTAAAACATACATTTCTTATCCACATTTTGGTATCATAAAAAAGAAAGGAATACGTAAGAAAAAATATTTATTTTTTCATGTGTTGTGTAATATACCATTTTATTATTAAAATAAAATTTAATAGTTAATTTTTTAAATAATTTTGTCTAATATGTTAAAATTGTAATAATATAAAAATGTAATATTTGAAAACAATCACTAATGAGTTAAATAAAATAATTACTAAGAATATTATAATATTGTAATAATGATATATTTTATTGAATGTTATAGAATATAAATATATATCCATTCAATATTAAAAAATTATAATTACAATATATTAGATGTAAGACGCTTATTTTAATGGTTTTCAACTTTGATGGTGACTTTTGTGGAGGTATCAAGATAGTACTTTCTGTATCGAACAATCATGGAGTTGGAATCGCTATCCATGTCATTTTATTTTCCAGTTCCAAACCAGCTTCACTTCCTGATCTTATAGTATATTTAATTCACAGATAAAAAATAAGTTATTTATGATTATATTGTATATTTACTTGAACTATGAGTATTTCCTATGTTCTGGAAGCCTCTATAGGGACTTTTTAAAAGGATCCGAAGTAATTGAGGGTTTTCCCATATTAGACATGGAAGCTAAATAATCATCATACATTTCATGTTCTTTCAGATTAACATACGATGTATCATATACTATATCAATTATTTTTTTATTATCTCAATGAGATTTTGGAGGAACAATACCAAGTGGTATCATTCTTCCAATTTGAAACAAATACTTTTTATACACATCGATCCAAGGAATAATATCTAACATAAAGAATTCTAAAAAATGATATGGGATTTATTGTGAATATGAGAAACTAATTTCAAAACACTCATGGGAATCCTGTTAAAATACTTATTTCATTATTATGTGAATCTTCAAGTAGCACTTACTACATGTTTTTTCAGATAAGTAGAAATGTTTAAATATATGAGATCTAATGGAATGTCCACTAAAAGATTACTTAAAATCCACTCTAATGAACTCCACAATCCAATAATTATACCATTAAGAAATTTCAACATTCTATCCATTGTCTTAAAATTATATTTAAAACTTATTCCAATATTATTTAAAGAACTGGATTTATATTTAGAAACATGAGCACAAGAAATAAGTAGATTAGGTTCAATACAAACTGATACCAAAGGAACAATAAAAAAAAATTCCAAAAAAGGGAATATCTATGGATGTTTTTAAACATCCATCTTCCAACATATAACCATAAATATAATTTTTCGATCTCCTATTGTCTCTATATATGATTCTTACTATAATGAATTAGAATATAGATCTTTTTATCTCATGAATAATTAAAATTATAAACTTGAAATTGATTAGAATTTTTGTATTAATTGGTTTAAAATATTAGAACACTATATATATTATTTTATTAGAGACACCTATGTTTTATTCTAACATTTATCAGATATATTTAATGAAATGAACAACATGATTATTTTTTCACATATAAATCCCAACATTATGATACATGATAATTTATTTGGTGTGTTTGGTAATCAATAAAAATTTTCTTCTTTAACTCTTCAAATAGTCATGGTGAAATTATATCACACATAAGACATTGGATCTACAAGTAAAAGGAATATAATTATTCTATATCATGATCAAATGCACATTGAAAATTATAGAAAAATATAGATTCTAAGGGAGAATAAAAAATAACAGTATGTTGAAATTTCATTAAACATTTTAACATTATTATCACAATAGGTTATGATGTGTGTAATAATTCATTCATCTCATTCCTAATAGACATCATCCCATGAATAACTTCTTATGGTAAACCTACATTTACAGAAGGAGGATTTTGATACACATCTATGTGAGATACAACCAAAGTACCAAGCTCTTGAAACACAAAGGTATTTAGGAAAAAAATCAATCAATCACTAATATATGGATTTCAACTCCTCCAATTCCCTATATGTTACTATAGAACTAGAAATTAGGTCAATATGAGGAGAGTATTTCATATAAATTATCTATTTTATATGGGATTTTTATAATTCAGATATCTTATAAAAATTAGAAATTGGAATATTGGAATTTGTGATTTATCTGAACTCATATTTTAAAGATAAAGGCTCTATATTCAAATAATAATTATATGACATGAGATTATCAAACTCATATAATATATATGATGATAAATATTGATTTATTGAGACATATTCTCTCTTAATATTATTGGGAGCATTATCACAATAAACCGGACGAGGTAATAGTGTTAGAGGTGCATGGAAATTCTTAGCAGATCCCACAACCAATTCATAAATCCATAATCTACTAACAGGTTATCTTGAAGCAATTGGATTAACAATATAATCCTTTACCTTATCCTCTGACTATCCATCAGTAGTATAAACATTCACCACATATCCAACTAGTCCCTCCTTACAAACATAAATAGTTCACTCAAAAACTGGTTCTTTATGATGGAATTCCATAGAAAATTCAGAAATACTAGCCACATGGATTTGAATAGACACAAATTTACAATAAACATGTTCATCCATATAATGAATTACATATAGTACCGAAGGTTGGATTTTTGAAGGTACTGACTTCTATACTCCCCATGTAGGTACTGTTTTGGTTAATTTTGAATTTATAGATATTTTAGATGGATTCCATTGAATGATACTTTCTTGAGCTACTATCATTAAAGAATTAAGAAAAGTGTCCTATAAATAACCGCTGTTTTTGAAAAAAAGAACAGAAAAAGTGGTTATCTTATGACTCTTAACTATATCCCTTCATTTTTACCCACTAATGTTCTCTTCAATACTAAGGAAGTCATCCTTCATTGAGGGTAGTAATTAATCTGACCATTTTATTTTCAATAATTATACATAAAATCATCACATACCTAAAAAAATTCAATTTTAGTTTATTTATCAAAATATAAAACAAATAAACATCCTAAAAACATTGTTCATTATCTCACCATCTCACTAAGTTATTCCAGTATGCATGAACTTACACAGAACCATTTATTATGTTGGATAATATTTCATAGTGTTATATCTACATAATTTGTTTAAAAACCTATATTGATCTAATAGAGAATATTATAAAATTAATATGAATAAAATTAATATGAATAAAATTAATCACTTCTTTATAGTGAAAATAGATAAACGCATGGATTTGGATAGATAAAACCATAACATCCTTTACATTGATAATTTTTGGAACTACATACTAATATTGATTGATATAAAACAATGCATTTATCACAAACTCATTAACTTATTCTTAAAACATAATTATAAATTTATTTTCTTCAATAACCAACTAACACCATTGAAATTGAATAACTTTAATTTGAAAAATATTGATTGATTTCATCCATGCCATATCTATGGATGTTTCTTTAGGAAATCTCCATGAAATTATATTTTGGTTTTTTTATAAGATTTGTAACAACCAAAATCTATGTTATTTGAAATTACCATAGTTGATAAGGTCAATTGATGGTTTATATAGACTATAATTGAATTTTTTGAGGTTTATGGAGACATCTCGGCTTTGGGTAGAAGATATATATATGAATATAAAATAGCTCGAGTTTTGGTTTCGTTTTAGGTAATAGACCTGAATTCCTAAACCCTTACATATGAAAATAGGATTTAGGGTCTATAAAAAAATAAAAAAATAATTAAATAAAAAATTAAAAGAAATAAATTTCATTCCAAAAATTTAATACACTTAAGATGATTAATGAGTAAAGAAACAATTGGTATCACTGAACATAAATATATTAAACTCCTGTAGTTTTGAACAAACACAATAATTTTTTAAAAAAATTAATATCATCACCCACACATGTGGTTTGGTACAAATATTTTAAAACTAATTCTTAGTGTATATATATATTCCTGGGGAATATCTTGTTTTTTAGAGTGATCTCTCCAAAAATAATCCCTTAAATAAATTTTTCCTCAAATGAATTATCAATTTTTTTTGGAAATCTTTATATCACTAATTATATCACATTTCATTGATTTTGTATTATAATTGTACAAAAAATCCATCATAGAGTGTTTCTACAACAACAACTATAAAGATATAAAAAAAGAATATATTCTTCTAAGGTAGTATACAATTCAATTGAGTGTTGTTTTTTAGTAGACTATGATCTGAGGGTTTAACAAAAGGATCCCAAGCAAATCTTTATATCTATTGTACAAAAAATATAGTCAGTATCTACATATGATTATGAATAAAATGAAATTTGTTTCAAATTTTAATAAACGGGAAATTTTTACATTTAATATATTATAATCAATCTTAAAACATTTAAATTAAATTATATAGGATTTTCCAAAAATAAATCACACATATATACTAAAAACATAAGTTTTGGTATACTAACAATTAAATATAGTAATACTAAACATAATTATCTATTTTTCATGATTTAAAATTGTTTCCAAACTTCATTAATGTCATTATTTTCATTATATTTCATAATAGTTATATGTACTTTACCATTTTCAAAAACAAATATTTTATGTAAGTGATGTATGTATTTTATATGATTCATCCAATTCCTAAAGAAAATTCAATAAATTCCATTTCTAATAAAATATTTTATGCTAACCATTATGATCATTTTAAATTAATTTTGTATGTGTTTAGAATTTTTATTCCATAATATTTTATTTGTAGAATTGAATGTCACATCATAAAAATTTAGTTGAACTTACAAAATATCTGAATATAAATCTTTCATAAGTAATGCAGGATCTATTCCACCAATTAAAAAACCATTTAACAAATGAAACATTCTCAAATGTAAATACTATGTTCTATGTGATTTTTAAGGACATTAAAATCATTCATGTGTTTAATAAATTAATTTGTAACTGGTTGTTTTCAAAACTAGGTAGTGGTTAAACAAAGACTTCCTCCATGATAAAAAAACATAGAAAAGAATATTTTATATCCCATTGATATAATTTAAAATTCACAATTAATTACTTGTTAGGAGGATAATAATGTATTATAATCTTGAAATAGGTGAAAAAATCTCCCCATAATCCATACATTCTTCTTGATTGTAACAATTATCTTGTAGTATAAAATTATTTATAGTGATCAAACTAATATAATTTATTTTATTCATAAAAAAATATTTTTTATTCCAATAAAAAGGTATTTAGAGGTTATATACACTAATTCTAAATCATTTTCCACTTCACATTGGCTAATAACTCATTAATTTTTACAACCCTAGTCTAATATACTACAAAATCTTTTTATATAAATTGGTTATAGGGGAGACAAAAAGGAAAAAAATTATTCAATTTTACATACTACCATGCTAGATTGATATCCTTTATTTAAGATTCATATAACATATTATAAGAGATGATTATTAAAGGTTCCTTGTTTTCTAGTTTGTAGACATTTTGGTTCCCTGATATCTAGATTTTCATTATTAAGTACAATGTAATCATGTTCCACCTGATTATATTTCTTATATTAATAGATTGGTTTGGGTCTCATGTTTTCAAAATAATCACATAGTTCATGAATTTGTGTCATCATATTATCATATGGATCAATTTTATCATATTTCACAAGAGTTAATTACTTATAAGTCACTGACAATTTTTTAAAAACTCTATATTCCTTAGAGGTTGTAGGATATCCAAGAATGATTGCTTCTTCATATTATGGATCTTGTTTATCATGATTTACTATATTGGTTTAAATATAAAACATTAAACTTAAACCATAAATTATTAACATTTTGGTTATCTATTATTCCATATATCATACCCTTTTTTAAACAATGTTTTATTAGGACTCTATTTATGAATCAAAATTATATTTTAATATATTCATCCCAAAAATATGAAGGAATGTTTTATTCACCAAAAAGTGATATAGAAATTATTTGTAAATTCATATTTCCCATATTAACAATACCATATTGTTGTGGTGTTATAGGGGTAGCAAAATTATTCTTGATTACATGTTTTTAAAACTATACATTGAACTCATGGTTTTTAAATTTTCCTCGAGGATCACATATTAATGTAAAAATATTCCATATTTATCTGTATTAAGTAGTTTGAATAACAATTTTTATTAAATAACAACCCCCACTCTTAACACATAAAAATAAAACCCCTGTAAATCTAGAAAAATAACCAATTAAAATATAAGTATTGAATTTTCTTCATAGGATTTAAACTATATTTGTAAAAAAATAAAAATGAATTAGTTCTAGGGTCCTAGAAGTATAAAACTCATTAATTAGTATAAATGTTCATAAGTGTTTCCATTCCATTTGATATGTTTCACTCGACTTCTTGTTATTCAATTTATGTATAGGAAAATCCGAAACTATATTCTTTTTATATAATTTTATCAAATAGTTAACATTACAATTTCATAGTAATTAATTCCATATAAAAAATAAAATATTTAACCATTTAAATAGTTAACATTTTTTATATACAAGGAATTGAAATATTATGTGTAGACATTATCTTTTATGGGTATATTAAATTAAATAATGCATCTTTAAAGAATAAAGAGAAATTATATGAAAAATGAAAAAAATAACTTTCATTACAATTATGAAAAATACAAGTCATAATTTTCATTAATCATTCATCATAATGAATTATATAGGAGACTAATTATTTTGGATTTCCAATAGATCAATATCAAATTACATTTCCATTTCAATTTTTAACAAAAGTGACAGAACCAGTCATAAATTTAGATTAGGAGTAGAAATTAGAGAAATCCCCACTCATATGATTTTTAAAATACAATGTCTATATACAATTTACCATTTATGATCATGGGAAAATATCCTTACAAAAGAACATTACTTTTTACCCATAATTTCATTGGTCCATCAATGTTAAGAACTAATGACTAGGGAGAAAATTTTTAGTGTGTTATCCCAATGTTCAATCACTGAACATTGAATTTTTTTAAAATAAAATCCATTTTAAGTCCATATAATTTGAGGTATTTATAATGAAAATTTTCATCATATTTTCATAAGTATCCACTATGAAATCAATTAATATTTGTGAGGTTCTTGTTATTAGAATGAGGGAAAACAAATTTTTCTAAATTTTGGGCTGCCCACATTAGATTACAATTCAAAATTAATTTTTATGGATTTTAATATTTTTAAGTATTATATTTAATTTTTTTAGTAAAAACATTATAGGTATGTTTAATACAATTACCATGATTTTTTAGTTGTTTAATCCAATTATCATGATTACCACATAAGGAAGAATAATTCTAAATATTTGTTTTTAATTCATAGATCTGATTATTAAAGACATAATTTTCATTATCCATTTCACAATTATAATTTGTAATAGATTTTTCTCACTTTTTAATGAAATTTCTATTGGTTCTATCATTGTACAATATTCAATTAATTCCTCCAGTGATAATTTCCATTTTTTAGATTCTGGATCATGATCAAAATATTAATATGACTATACGCTATTAGATTTGGATATAATGAACATGCTTTCCTTAAAATTTAAAGTATCAGATTCATATTAATAATGAAAAACCTCAATTGAACCATTAAAAGAAATCCATATTCTTTTATGGATTTTCGATATTTCGTCTTATAACAATCGTTCATAAAGAAAATTTTAATTGTTTTTTGTCTTTTAGCTATAAAATATGTAGATTAATATTTACAATATTCTTGTATTCATAATATCTCTACTTTTTTTAATTTAAATCATATATGTTTTACTTATTTAAGGTTTTATGAAAACATTCTCTCTTATTGTAAAAGGTTTCGAATTTCTTATCAAATTGAGCAAGTACACTAGCTGTGTCAAAAAAATGATGTCACTTATTTTAATGATTCTACTATTTGAATATAATTTCATTAATGGCCATATTTTGGATATAATACTGTTAAATGGATTTATAATTCATATCAAATAAGTGATATCCATATTTATCTTCCATATAGGACTCGTACATCAAAATAATGATACTAAGATCTTTTATATTAAAATTTATGACCTCTATATATTTCTAAATAGCTATATTTATGCCACTAAATCATTGTTTTTGATCACATAGTATATTCAAGGATATAATTGGATAAATAATTAGTTCATCTAGATATGAAATATTATTTATAATCTCTATAAGTATTTCATTAAATTGGATGAATTATTCTCATTCTATCATTATGAAAATATAAAATATAAGTTTGGAAGTATCATATTAGAGGGATATTGAATTTTTATTACTCTAATTACTAACAGAAATGTTAATTCATATTTCATCAACTATTTGGGATTGTGATTTTATTTTGAACTCATTCACACATAATCCAAACAACATAGAAATCATTTCATGAGAATGTAAATAATTACTATCATCAGTATCTACATCAATGATTCTGGATGAGTTTTTTGAATTTCATATGTCTTCATTACATTTAAATAAAACATTAGGATGAGGTTCATTAGAAAGATAATCATCTAAGATCTCTAGGTGCCATAATTCTCAGAATTTATATTTGGTTTCCTTACCATAGACACATGATATTTATTATCAATTAATGCAGGCATTCAGAATAGTTCTATGGACCAAAAAATTAATAGCTATGAATTCATGTGTCCCATCATCAGATACCAATTTTTTTTAGTCTTTTTAGTTGACGAAACAAGACATGCCTTAATTTAATTCTTAAAATTATTTTCACTTATAAATCCACCATTCTTAAAAATGAATAACATTATGTTATTTTCTTATCAGAAGATGAAAAAAAAGATAAAATTAAATAAAATATACATATATTTATAGTTTTTTAGGGATTAAATTTCCCCTAGTTCATTGAACCAACCCCTTTGAAATTATATTTTTAAATTTCAATATACCAATAATTTTTCATGGTATTTTTAGTCCATTCCCAAGGGAGAAGACTAGTGAGTGGAAGAAGTTGATAGTAGTTTTAAAATCATGGAAGAATAAAACTAGGATCCAATATGTATTTATAAAAATGTGCCTTAATGTAATTTTATTGGGATCCATTACAACACAAGATATAAAAACAACGTCATTATTGGTGAAACACACTATTGTTTTATATGAAAAGCATTTATCTCAAGTAGACTCTTCTAATTGATATTACAAATAGAAATTATAGAACAACTATATAATATTAATACTTTTCTTTCGATAAAAAATAGTCGAATTTATGAATTATAATTCTTATATATATATATATATATATCTTATATTTCATAGAAAAGATCAAATTTGTGAACTAATTTTTTTATTGAAAATGAATTTGAAATTTAAAATTTATATTCACAACACACTATCTATATAATTAAGAATATGAGGAAAACACTTTTATTTATAAATAAATCAAAAAAATTAAAGAAAAATATGTTATCATTGTACCTACCATCTATATTTGTACATGGTTATTATTATAACTGATTTAACTATAATGGGGCAATACAACATTTAAAATCATATGATATAATTATAATGTCACGAAATTTCATCAATGATAATTAATATCTATTTCACCATTATGTAAACTATTATATATTACATGGAAAAATAAATTCATGTAGTCTATTTTCTCACAGAGATGAAAATAATGCTACCGATTGGAATTATATATCAGGTTTCAACATGTTTCGAATTCATATATACTATTACACCATGAAACAATTTTATATGTCCAATTTTCTTGTATAGTTGATCTTCATCAATGTAGGTGATTTATATATAAGAAAATCCTTCACATAGGTTATTTACATTGATTAATTCTTACATATATGTTTCTCTACATATACCAAACCGTCATATAGTTTATTATTATGGATAGTGGTAATTTTATAAATACATAGACAATTCTTAATTAAATAAATTAGAAGCTGAATGAAATTTAAAAATGAATATATATTAGGACTTACCACTAAGTTAAAATAATTAATAATGTATAAAGTGTATTTGAGATTATAAAAACCTATATTAAATTTTATATTTTTCTCACAAAATTAGTAATCCAACATCATCTTTTTATAATTTAAAAAACAAATAACTCTATTTTAGGGTATATTTAATTTTATCCTTATATATTACTATAACCTAACATATTATTCTATTTAAATTTCTATTCTACAAAATTTCATTGAAATAATCCTATTCATACTTTATTCAATTCTATTTAGGGAAATTAATTTCACAGTTCCCAATTATAAAAAACATGATGCATTTCGACAGAATGTTTTTCCTGTAGTTATATTTACCTGTCTAATTTTTTTGAGTATTATAATGAATTGTCCATGTTTTCTATTAATCCATGCCATCATTAAATTTTTATTCATCAAGTTGTTTAGATTCCAAAAAACCTAGTAGGGGCTTCTTCATTGAATCAAAATATAATCCTTGAATATTTTTTTACATTATTTCTCGGTCCTTCCTTTTTTTTATATTCTACTAGGATGATTTAATGTCCACTATTAGATAAATAATTTATTTCCTCCAATTATAAAATATTATGATAGAATCTATAAAAGAAGTTTTTCATTATGTTTTTACAATATTTTAGTTCATCAATTGTGTCACCAAATAGTTTGATATTACTAATGATTTATTTAAATATTTTTAAAAGATAATTTATAATTTATTCATCATCTATATTCATGTCCTCAAACATACATATTCAGAATTAGTTTTTTTCTTCCCAGTATATTACAACACCTCTAAATATACATTCTGTCTTATGTTCTGTTTCATTTGATAATTGAAGTCGCATCGACATAGTGTAAATATTTTCTATCAAAGATGTGAAAATGGAATTATGTGCCTTAATATCATGTTATAATTTCCTTTGTTTGGAAATCATATTGATTTATCCTTTTTTATTGGTGTAAAAACCATTGTAATTGTCTCCATTATATCTAAGAGAAGATATTGGTGATTTTCAATAATAATATTTAGAAATCAATGAATGTATTTCCCATAAAATTTAGGGATAAAAAATCATTCGACTGTGCGTAATTTAAACCTCACTAATTATTATATATCATAGTGGTAACCATCTCGAATATCACTTTTGATATCCAAAGTAAAGTAAAACACTAAGAGTGGGGGTTCAATAAGTGGTTCTATTTTATTAATTCATTTGTAGTGAAAATAAATGATTTGTTATGTTTAAAAACTAAAAATGTAATACTACTAAATCTCTATTGTATTGGTTTAATAGGAAATTTTTAATCATTTGGTAATCCAACCAATACTTCTGTAGATTTTATTAATGAAAACAAGAGGAACAAGTCATACAATAGGTGTAATGAGTATACAAAAAAAATAAATATAAACTAATTAAATATACATTCAAAATAACTCATTAAAAGTGTCATTTCACCCCCAAAAGATTCAACCATTCATAAGTTTAGGATACACACAATGTTTGGACATACAATTTCTAAATAAAAACCATTAAATGTAGTTTAAAATATCAACAGTCCGAAAATTGAACATCTTAATTATAATTCACATATTATTACACAACATAATCACAAAAAACCCATGATTGAAGAGACAAAATACGTGTAATGATCATTCATCAACAATAAAATGAGAGAGTTACATCCACTCCAATGACTCCATTTATAAAAATTAAGATACACATAATCTATAGACCAAAAAATATTGCAATATGCTATCCATTATTTTGTCTACTAGATAATAAAACATTTAAGCTTCTCTGATTTAGATCAAAATCATCAATGGAAAACACGATATTTCATTTACAGTTTATTAAAATATAACTCCATGTTGAATACTCAATTGTTGATAAAAAACATTAAAAAACCACAAAAACCAACAAGAAATATTATTCAAAAAGATAAATAACAATTCAAACTTCATTTACCTGATTCAAAAACCACAGAATGAAGTTAAAATAACATTAAAGGCAAATTTATTCCTAAATGAAATGAAAAAATGGATATAAAAACATTTAAAAATAAATAAAGGAAGAAGGATCAACAAAATTGAAATAAACAATACAAAAAAGGTATCCAAAACATAAGGGGAGTTTTGATGTATACAATTGGTAGAAAAAATATAGTCCAATATGAATAATTAAATCCCCGAACATTCCATATTAATGATACAAAAATTAAATGTATTTTCTATAAAATACAACTATAAAAAATTAAGACCATGATCTAGAGGATAAAGCTAAAACATTATTCCAATGATAGATAAAGATAAACCATGGAAAAAAATTCTAAAAACACTTAAAAAATACTAAATAGATTAAAATTATAAAAATTATTAATTAATGGGCCTTAGAGTAGAAATAAAACCCATGGGATCAATATTATTTGTAATATACATTGAATATTATTAATATTAAAATTATGATTTAGTTTTAATTCCTCTTCTTTTTTAGTGATAATTCACTTTTGGATTTGAAGGTTTGAATACAAATAAATTTTACCATCTTTTTATGTTTGTAAAACAATGTGAACATCATCTCCCATTCAAATTACTTGTTAATTCTGTATATCCTATTCAAAAATACATGCATCACTCCTAGAAGTCTCATCATATTCATTATAAATGATGTTTTTGAAATATCTTCTCTAAATGGTGTGATATCTAGATGAATATCTACATAATGTGGGGTAATATTATATTTTAATATCCTATAATCCTTTAAAGATATATTAATAATTTTTATTTTGAGGGTACTTAATCACTTTTTTTTTATGTGTTCAAGGAGGTCAGAGTGAAGTATCCATATAAATCAATCACAAGATTTTTACCTTACCTTGAACTCGACTACAAATAAAAATCCTCAATATTAAATTCTATCTCTTAGTGAATAGGATATCATTACCTGTATTCAGAATGTATAGTCTTTTCCACATCATGAAATATTTGTACAACAATTCTGATTTAAAACAATAGAGGATCAGTTTTTTCAGTGTTTTCCATATCCGCATTGAAATACAAGGAATTATTAATACCACTGGGATGTATATATTATTAAATAAAAGATAAATGATATTTTATAGGTTCAATAAAATTTTGATTAACATTATTATTAATCAAATTCCTTATATGTATATGCAAGCTTCATTAATTCCTTTACTCTCTTATTCCTCAACCAAAAATGAATTATGTAGTTTAAGGGGATGTGAAATAGTACGAATATTTCCACATTCCATTATATAATATCTTATTTTAAAACAATTACTAAAACAAACTAGTGAATTTCAGAAGACTACATCCTAGAGGATCATAGTGTCACCAATTCTTCATGACAAACTCAAATATATCATTCATTGAACTACATTATCACATTACAAATATCGACCTATATCTCAATTATTTTCGTTCATTAAAAATATGTAGAATATTTATGAAAATGACACAGATTGAGTCCCAATCCTTTAAATAGTATGAAGCACTATGATCAATCCAATGATCATGGTACTTAATTTGAAATCAATTGTTAACAAACACTATATAACCACATTCCTTATCATTACAGATTATCAGCTAATAACTCAATCAAAACTCCCTCGAATCTTAGAATGAATAATATTCAACCAATCACATAAACATGGATTTAATATTGAACATCCATCAATGATTTTATCACTTTTAATGTATATATTATTATTTTAATTAATAACATGACATCATCTAAATAAAAATTCATTGGGAATGATATGTTGAACACACCTCCTTATAATTCAATAAAAAATTTATGGATTCTCCATTATCTCATCAACACATTAAATTCTAATTATATTTCTCCATTGATCATCCCCTAGTATGAGTCTTGTGATTATGGAAATCATTATTTATTTGTTTAATCAACTTTATTTATATTCATCTCATAAAATATTTCCTTATGAATAGAGGATTTAAATGTATGTTTGGAAAATTATATCCCCTAGTACTAATATTCTCTAAAATAAATGGCTGATTTTGATTAAAATAGTTCTGGTAGAATATTATGAGTCATAAATTTTTCTGGAAAACTCCATTAGTTGATGGAAATTATAAAATATTTTCTTATCAATATAATTTCTGTCTAAAATATCATTATTAATTTTTAATGGTATTTAATAATTATTTTTAGTATCTATGTTTATAATAACATGATTTTTGTAAGAATATGGTTTTCATTCGCATAGAAAATATTTTATACCATCGTTGAATAATAATTTATATGTGAGGATTTTATGCATTTATCATTAGTAGATTTCAAGAAATATGATAATATTCTTTATCATTTTTTGATCTTTTTTCCTTGACTATGTTGTGAAGCAATGTTCCTGGGGGGGGGGTAATAATTCTCTCTCATATGGCATTCAACTAATATGGGGGGGGGGTATAAGAATCCTAGTTTATGTTGATATTGAATGGAAAATTTATTCAATTATCAAGGAATTGTAGATCATTTACCAGGAACCCTGTAACACCCTGAGATTTTATGAAAAATATTATTTTAATTTCATTAATGTCTTGTGTTGTATTCTACACCAAGATTACCTTACGCTATACACAACACCGTATTAGCTTGCAGTATAGACAACACTATTCTTGGACCGTGTTACACACAATTTTGATAATAGTTATTCTACGCAACATTGAGTATATATATATATATTAAATGTATAAATGAAATATGGTTGGATTCTGTTATATGAAACAACGAAGGATTCTTTCGCAACACGCAACCCTGACTTGGCTTACATTACACGCAATCGCGACCTTCCTCGATAGCGTGTGTTGTACGCAATACCAGGTTTTAATAAACAATGATATATTATTATAATATTGTCATGAACTAGCCGTTATGAATAGTATTAACTAAAATTTTAATTTTATAATATTATTATTCATCTTACACATTTTCTAGAACATTGTATAAGAACAAAATAATTTTTTCGGGTAAAATAAGTATTTTTCAAAAAATGCAGTTTTGCCGCCTTTTGATGGCGCACCCACTTTAAATCTAGTTTTTGACATGTTTATATGTTCAATTTGACAAAAATAAAATTCTTCTTTTGAATCAGGATGCAAAAATTTACATTAGAAAATGTTTTGATATTTTTCTGATAACATTCATATTTTAATGAATAGTAAAAACACGCTATATTTTAATTAAAAACAAATTTTTCATCATAATATCTTATGTGGTTAAATTATAATATTTTATGGTTTTAAAGTATAAATAGAATATATTTTTACCATTTAATATAATTTAAGTAAAAATCATTGATTTTACCTTGAATTCGTAGGTTAAAACAATTCAATCTTTTGCAATGTTTTAAGGAAAACCCGTTTTTATTCGACAACGGGATTAATTTTAATTTAATTTCTACAACTTATGTGTATTGATTTTTAAAAAATGGATTCCATATTTTGAATCAGTGGGTCCAAATTATGTTAATATGCTACTTTTTATTTTTGGGAATTATGAATAGTAACTACGGTAAATTTTATTTACCATAGTTAAAGGTAAATCAGGTAATTAAGGGTAAATATAATATTATAAAATTACCCTAACACATGCCAAAATTCTATTTGATGGCTAAAAGTAAAACCATATCAACTATGGGTCGTATTAGATTCATTTTAGGGACTTTTGACAATGAAAATAATTTAATTATTATTAAAACCAATGAAAGTGACAACATGTCACTTTTCTAAATCTTATAAGTATAATAATTTTAACTTAGTGATAAACATCATAAAACATCGAACATGAAACGTATCCAGAATGCTAACAAATTTATCTACATCATGAGAATTTATTTAAAATTTTTTGGGTTAAATAGTTATCATTAATTGTGACACAATAGTGATGCATAAATTATTTATCTAGTGAAAAATCAAGAATATAGTTTTCATTAAACTAATAGTGACAATAAAAGGCACAAAACCCTGACCAAAACTTATTGGTCATGTAAATTGAAACTATAATCATCCAATGGTCGAATATGTGACCATTTGGAGTCTTATACACGCAATTATGACACTTATATTATTTTATTTTAAATGATGCCAAAGTTGTCACCTTCATAATTTAATAAATATAACAATTTAAATATTGTGATTTATAGATTATAAATTCGAGTAAAAGTATTATTGGGAAAGGTAATATATTTATCTTCATCATAGGATTTTATTTTGTATTTTTATGGAACAAATACGTATATTAAATAATTATACAAAAATGATGTAGTAATTATTTTATTAAGAGATAAACCAAATAAATGGTTTTAAAAATAATAAAATAAATATTATATGAACTATTTAATGTGATCCAATACTTTTATAGACACATATGACCTTTTATTAATATATTATAGCTTTTAGTTTGAACATATCTTCTGTATATAGTTTATTTAAATTCAAATAAATGAATAGCGTCAAAATTGACACTATTGTTATTTTATAAAAATAACATATTATATAATTGTTTAAAAATCACAAAAATATTTAAAAATTATAAATTTAAATTTATATGGTCTATAATGTTATAAAGAAAACAATTATGGAAAATTCACAACAAATAAGTAATTATTTGTTATAATTTAAAATTTATAATTTTGTTACCACAAATAAACTTAAATAGATTATATAAGGATAAATCAAACTGATAAGGTCTAAAATAAGATCCAAACATGTCTAAATTTGATTGGTTGATGAGATTACAACCCTATCGCATCTAATATTCCAATATGAGTCATTTTTGGAGGTTTTTAAGTGGGGTTAGAATTATTATAAATTAATATTTTTAAGAATTCCAAAGGTGCCCCTCTCCTCCCTTATAAAAGGGAACCTCCTCCCTCTCTTCCTCACACAACATTGAGCCTTCAATCTCGGCCAACCCCTGCCAAATTATCTTCTCCACTTACCTAGAAACATCCTAGAGGTTCTGGTATTCCTCAAAGACCAATTTTAGTGCCCTAAGAGGAGGTCTCAAAAAGGAACTTCAAAGAAGTGGTAATTTCCGTTACCGATTCTTTCACCTTTATTTCTTCTTCCACTTATTCTTCTTAGGTTGTTTCATTATGAATTAATAACATCAGTATCACTAATATAATGATATGTTATTATAAGTATGAAACAATCCTCATTCACCATCTATCCATCCCACGGAAAATGAAATCACCGCGCGTGCGTACGTACGGAATACCGTCTCCACGCCGTGGTGTAATCTGTTTTTCCACCAACACCTTACATGGATGGGTATTATGGTATAAAGAATAACTATACATAGTTATTATAACATCATAATGATTATGATATATTGTATCATCCACTACAATTCAATTCTATAAATATGGAAATGATATCATCGCTCGTGCATACGTATGGACTACCGTCTCCACGACGCGATGAGATTCATTCGCCATGTTAACCATTTAAGAATGATTATAAAGTATATATAAGAAATAATAATTAAATATATTACATTATAAATCTAATGGATTTATGTTTATATATATGTATGTCATCTACTTAATTCCACTCAATTCAATAAGGAAACGAAAACATCGTTCATGCGTACGTACGGCCTACCGTCTCCATGAACGGTGTATTTCATTCCATTTATCGATCCATTATATATATGTATATTCTAAATATATATTATATATAAATCATGTTTTATATTCTATAATTAAGTAATAATGATCTAAGTAATCATATGAATAATTACAAGTTAAAACACGAACGACAAATGAGACGATTTTACCCAAAACGCTACTTTAACATGAATTTACAAAAGAACGGGTAATATGAAGACATTAGTGAACCATATATGACATAATAACAATGCATATGATTCTGTAATAAGTCAATGACATTATTTAAATCATTATACAGGAGGTTCAGACACTTACGAAGCAAATCGGACCTAAGGTAAGGGTAATATCACAATCTCATTTTTATCCAAGATTGTTTATACTTTGGTATTTACTGGGGTGTATTTTATCATCCACATCCATGTTTCCTCAATATGTAATATTATTTCCATCCACCTACAATTGTTTAAATCCAATTTTACACGTTGGTGACTTTTTAGTAAATGATAAGAAAGGAATCTTTTTTCGTTTTTTGTACGAGGTACTTTTTGACTTTTCCGAAAAAAGTACGAGAAGAATGTTTTTTTAACTTATAAGGAATGAATGGATTTTTAAAACCTTATTTCCAAGGAGATTCCTTTTCAAGTTTTCAAGTTTATTTTTAATCATATTCTTTTAGTTTAAAATTATATGACATGTCAATAAATGAAAAATGTTTTTGAAGTAGAAAGGATATTTTCCTCAAGAATGAAGTTCAAGTGTTTTATCAAAATTATTTTCCATCTAAGATAATAAAGGGTTCTGTTTCTATCCCTATTATTACATGAGTTTAATTATGTTGTGATGTAATATTTTTATGAAATCTTTTATCTTATATAAATTTTTTTACGATGTCACGATGTTTAAAGATTCCCATTTTTATTACATGGGTTATGCAATGATGTATGATTTATGATTTTGTGGCACACATAAGAATGGTATCATTATGAGATGGGTGGGACCTATATCTACCTCCAATGCATTGGGTAAAGATTTTATATCTCATGAGATAGACATGGCTGGAATGGTAGGTTATACTGGTTCAGTGAAACAGTACTGAAACGAGGGTGACTCGGTTCAGAAAGGGACTTTGTCCACTAAGATAGTATTGGAAATGAGTCTTGACTAATAAGATATGATTCTTTATGATTATGTGTGTATGACACAATGTTTCATGTTTTATGTTATGATTATTGTGATTACATTTCACTGCCATGAGTTATCCCAGGTTATGAAATTATGATCTCTTTTACAGGTTTAGATTTCCAAAAGTAATGTGCTTATGTATATGATGTGATTGATATTTCTTTTGTTTACCCTTACTGAGCATTTGAGCTCACCCTTTTATGTTTTCTTTTCCACATGATATAAAGAAAGGTTTTAGGTATAATGAAAAGGAAGATATTTATGGGAGATGTTGAAGATATTTCACCAGGATTAGAGGATTATATTCCGAGTTTCCAAAGACACTAAACTATTACGGTCCTTGTGTGTGTGTTTTTGTTATGTACTAAGTATTCCGCAAAAGTAATGTAATGTCCATGTACGTCAGGCTCCGGGTCTCTACAGTTGGTATCTGTGGAAAGGTTTAGTCAACCTTTGGAAACTAGGACGCGAAAACGTTAGTGAGATCCCTAGATATATTTCTAAGGTATGTCTAGGGATATCCCTAAGGATAAGTATACATATAGGATATAGTCCTAGCACTAAGGTAACGATCTTAGAATTAAACCTAAGATGTTATATATTGAAGTTAATTCCACTTTATTATGTTGTTTTACCTATCATGATTTTTGTCACTCACACTATTTTTTTTTGGGTTTTAGAAAATGACTGGAAACAAGATGATTCACGATAATAGAGGATATGAGGGACAATGGAATGATATTCTTCATGATCAACCAAATGAAATGGGATTTGAAAGTCCAAAAATCATTATTATGCCGAATCAGCAATCTCATAATATGATCAATAAACTCTTATTTGGTATGTTTCCTAACTCGGCTAATAAGAGAAAGATGGAGTTTCATGATGATCATAGAGGAAAGAAAGTTCAATTTTCCCTATATAAATCATGTGGGAAGAGGCATCAAGGAGAATGTTTCAAAGGAACAGGAAGATGCTTTGGGTGTGGAAAAGAAGGACACAAAGCCAGTAAGTGCAATGGAAAAGTTTCAGTTAACACCATGGATGAGGTTAATGGTATTGCTACGACATCAACAATGGTTAAATGTTTTAAATGTGGAATGTACGGGCATTATGCAAACCAATGCCCTAAGGGAATGTCTCATGAAGAGAATCAGTATGGTCGTATGGGTAGTATTTTTGTTGATGATGATGAAGAGAATACAAATGATATGTGAGATGAAAGAATTGTTGAAGCTCAGTCAATGGTTTAATAAGGTAGTGGAATGATTACATGTTTATCAAGTGTAATGTTGTACTATAGAATAAAAAGACATCTATGGATTGTTACACTGTTGTCTTTCCTTATGTTTTGAAATTTTATGATGAATGGTATGAGTAACAATGAAAGGTTATTCAGATATTTTTTGGAAAGTGGATGATATGGGCATAATGAAGTGATAAAGAGAAAATGAAATGTTTGAAAGTATTCATGAGATCATGATTGATATAAGGACTAAGTGATATCATGGTTTGATTATAAATATTTTTGAGGTTTTTGGTTTGTGGAAAGTGTTAACTTTTAACTGCATTCATGTTTTCACTAATGTTCAATGGAATACATGATTAAGGCCTTCAAATGATTGGAATGCGACCAACAATATTGGAATACAATATTACGATATATGGGGATCAACGATGGTATTAAATCTCTGGTAATCGTTTTCACTATGTTATGAGAGTGGACCGAAGTATTTTAGACAAACCTAATGATTGGAATGGATTATGTTGGACATAAGTTAGTATTGTTTAAGGATAGAAATTTTTTTTGATATCATTGATGGGATGTTATAGTAATGTAGTTTTAGAAAAAGGACAACCTACAGGACGGGCGACAACCCATCGCGTCGGACAAGGCTGTGGGAATCGAACCCACAACCGAAGTGCGACTGGCCTTTATCGCCTACCACTGGCATACAGGAAGTCCCTGGTTAGTAGAAACTAGTTTTATTTTATTAAGAGTTATGATATATGAAGTATAAGTTCAACCTCACAAAAGACGGACTTATGAATATTTGATAACTATTTCTAACCTTTTGATTGAAACAGATGGAATGACCTATCATTCTAATGATCTTTTAACACTTCAATTCTTTAAGAGATGAAGTGGAAACTGGTCAAAGTAGGAACAACAGTGAGATTGTACCAAAATCAAGTAAGCATTTCTTCTAATTCAAAATTTTCAACTTTAGGGAAATGATATTGAAACCAAAAATGTTTTCCTAGTGATCTCATATCTGATGAATCATATG
Source organism: Viscum album (assembly GCA_963277665.1). Lineage (NCBI taxonomy): Eukaryota > Viridiplantae > Streptophyta > Magnoliopsida > Santalales > Viscaceae > Viscum > Viscum album. Next base: position 763,625,014 of record OY728120.1, read on the forward strand.
GTACCCTAGATCATAAAAAATTTATGGCTTTGTTATTGTTGGCTTTTTTATAGCCATGTCTTCTACCACTCTCCATCAGAACATGACGGTTAGATTTCTCTTCCATGTCCATATTTTCACCTATGTTCTCCTATGTGGATACCTAGTGATTAGTTAACTTGGGTAACCATTACGTTTTAGACTTTAGTTTTTAAAGATAAGTTTTGGTATTCCTTTTTACGATGTGAGCTTCTATCAAAGAAACTTTTAAATAGTAAACCATATATAACCCCGATGAATTTCGAGGGCGAAATTCATTTTATGGGGGGTAGAATGTAACACCCCGAGATTTTATGAAAAATATTATTTTAATTTAATTAATGTCTTGTGTTGTATTCTACACCAAGATTAGCATGCGCTATACGCAACACCGTATTAGCTTGCAGTATACACAACACTATTCTTGGACCGTGTTACACACAATTTTGATAATAGTTATTCTACGCAACATTGAGTATATATATATATTAAATGTATAAATGAAATATGGTTGGATTCTGTTATAAGAAACAATGATGGATTCTTTCACAACATGTAACCCTGACTTGGCTTGCATTCCACGCAATCGCGACCTTCTTCGATAGCATGTGTTGTACGCAATACCGGGTTTTAATAAACAATGATATATTATTATATTATTGCCATGAACTAGCCGTTATGAATAGTATTAATTAAATTTTGAATTTTATAACATTATTATTCATCTTACACATTTTCTAGAACATGGTATAAGAACAAAATAAAATTTTCGGGTAAAATAAGTATTTTTAAAAAAATGCAGTTTTGCCGCCTTTTGATGGCGTACCCACTTTAAATCTAGTGTTTGACATGTTTATATGTTAAATTTGACAAAATAAAATTCTTCTTTTGAATCAGGATGTAAAAATTTACATTAGATAAAGTTTTGATATTTTTCCGATAACTTTCATATTTTAATGAATAGTAAAAACACGCTATATTTTAATTAAAAACAACTTATTTCATCATAATATCATATGTGGTTAAATTATAATATTGAATGGTTTTAAAGTATAGATAGAATATATTTTTACAATTTAATATAATTTAAGTCATTAGCATTGATTTTACCTTGAATTCGTTGGTTAAATCAATTCAATCTTTTGCAATGTTTTAAAGAAAAACCCGTTTTTATTCGACAACGAGATTAATTTTAATTTAATTTCTGCAACTTATGTGTATTGAATTTTAAAAAATGGATTCTATATTTGGAATCAGTGGGTCCAAATTATGTTAATAGGCTACTTTTTATTTTTGGGAATTATGAATAGTAACTACGTTAAATTTTATTTACCATAGTTAAAGGTAAATCGGGTAATTAAGGGTAAATATAATATTATAAAATTACCATAACACATGAAAAAATTATATTAGATGGATAAAAGTAAACCCATATCAACTAAGGGTCGGATTAGATTTATTTTAGGGACTTTTGACCATGAAAATAATTTAATTATTATTAAAACCAAAGAAAGTGAAAACATTTCTCTTTCTTAAATCTTATAAGTATAATAATTTTAACTTAGTGATAAACATCATAAAACTTCGAACATGAATAGTATCCAGAAAGCTAAAAACATTATCTACATCATGAGAATTTATTTAAAATTTTCTGGGTTAAATAGTTATCATTAATTGTGACACAATAGTGATGCAGATATTATTTATCTAGTGAAAAATCAAGAATATAGTTTTTATTAAACTAATACTGACCATAAAAGGCACAAAACCCTGAAAAAAACTTATTTGTCATGTAAATTGAAATTATAATCATCCAATGGTCGAATATTTTACCATTTGGAGTCCTATACAAGCAATTATGACACTTATATTATTTTATTTTAAATGATGCCAAAGTTGTCACCTTCATAATTTAATAAATATAACAATTTAAATATTGTGATTTTTAGATGATAAATTAGATTAAAAGTATTATTGTGAAAGTTAATATATTTATCTTCATCATAGGAGTTTATTTTAAATTTTTATGCAACAAATACGTATATTAAATAATTATACAAAAAATGATTTAGTAATTATTTTATTAAGAGATAAACCAGATAAATGGTTTTAAAAATATTAAAATAAAAATTATATGAACTATTTAATGTGATCCACTAATTATATAGATACATATGACCTTTTATTAATATATTATATCTTTTATTTTGAACATATCTTCTGTATATATTTTATTTAAATTCAAATAAATGAATATTGTCAAAGTTGACACTATTGTTCTTTTATAAAAATAGCATATTATAAAATTGTTTAAAAATCACAAAAATATTTAAAAATTATAAATTTAAATTTATATGGTCTATAATGTTATAAAGAAAACAATTATGGAAAATTCACAACAAATAAGTAATTATTTGTTATAATTTAAAATTTAGAATTTTATTACCACAAATAAACTTAAATAGATTAAATAAGGATAAATCAAAATGATAAGGCCTAAAATAAGATCCAAACATGTCTAAACTTGGATTGATGATGATATTACAACCCTATATCATCTAATCTTTGAATATGAGTCATTTTTGGAGGTTTTTAAGTGGGGTTAGAATTATTATAAATTAATATTTTTAAGAATTCCAAAGGTGCCCCTCTCCTCCCTTAAAAAAGGGCACCTCCTCCCTCTCTTCCTCACACAACTTTGAGCCTTCAATCTCGTCCAAACCCAAAAAAATTCTCTTCTCCACTTCCATATCAACATCCTAGAGGTTCTGGTCTTCCTCAAAGACCAATTTTAGTGCCCTAAGAGGAGGTCTCAAAAAGGCACTTCAAAGAAGAGGTAATTTCCATTACCGATTCTTTCACCTTTATTTCTTCTTCCACTTCTTCTTCTTAGGTTGTTTCATTATGAAGTAATAACATAAGTATCACTCATATACTGATATTTTATTATATGTATGAAACAATCCTTATTCACCATCTATCCATCATACGGAAAATGAAATCACCGCGCGTGCGTACGTCCGGAATACCGTCTTCACGCCGTGGTGTAATCTGTTTTTCCACCAACACCTTACATGGATGGGTATTATGGTGTAAAGAATAACTATACATAGTTATTATAAAATCATAATGATTCTGATATATTGTATCATCCACTCTAATTCAATTCAATAATTATGGAAATGATATCATCGCTCGTGCGTACGTACGGACTACCGTCTCCACGACGCGATGAGATTCATTCTCCATGTTAACCATTTAAGAATGATTATAAAGTATATATAAGCAATAATAATGAAATATATGACATTATAAAGCTACTTTATTTATGTGTATATATATGTATGTCATCTACTTAATTCCACTCAATTCAATAAGGAAACGAAAACATCGTTCATGCGTACGTACGACCTATCGTCTCCATGAACGATGTATTTCTTTCCATTTATCGATCCATTATATATATGTATATTCTGAATATATATTATATATAAATCTTGTTTTATATTCTATAATTATGTAATAATGATCTAAGTAATCATATGAATAGTTACAAGTTAAAACACGAACGACAAATGAGACGATTTTACCCAAAACGCTACTTTAACATGAATTTACAAAAGAACGGGTAATATAAAGTCATAAGTGAACCATATATGATATAATAACAATGAATATGATTCTGTAATAAGTCAATGACATTATTTAAATCATTATACAGGAGGTTCGGACACTTACAAAGCAAATCGGACCTAAGGTAAGGGAAATATCACAATCTCATTTTTATCCGAGATTGTTTATAATTTGGTATTTACTGGGGTGTATTTTATCATCCACATTCATGTTTCCTCAATATGTAATATTATTTCCATCCACCTAAAATTGTTTAAATCCAATTTTACCATTCGGTGAGTTTTTAGTAAAAGATAAGAAAGGAATCTTTTTTCGTTTTTTGTACGAGGTACTTTTTGACTTTTCTGACAAAAGTACGAGAAGAATGTTTTTTTTAACTTATACGGCATGAATGGATTTTTAAAACCATATTTCCAAGGATATTCCTTTGCATGTTTTAAAGTTTATTTTTAATCAACTTCTTTTAGTTTAAAATTGTATGACATGTTAAGAAAGGAAAAATGTTTTTGAAGTAGAAAGGATATTTTCGTCAAGAATGAAGTTCAAGTGTTGTATCAAAATTATTTTCCATCTAAGAAAATAAAGGGTTCTGTTTCTATAAATATTATTACATGGATTTAATTATGTTGTGATGGAAATATTTTTATGAAATCTTTTATCTTATATGAATTGTTTTACGATGTCACGATGTTTAAAGATTCCCCTTTTTATTACATGGGTTATGCAATGATGTATGATTTATGATTTTGTGGAACACATAAGAATGGTATCATTATGAGATGGGTGGGACCTATATATCCCTCCAATGCATTGGGTAAAGATTTTATATCTCATGAGATAGACCTGACTGGAATTGTAGGTTATACCGGTTCAGTGAAACAGGACTGAAACGAGGGTGAATCGGTTCAGAAAGGGACTTTGTCCACTAAGATAGTCTTGGCAATGAGTCTTGACTAATAAGATATGATTCTTTATGATTATGTGTGTATTCCAAAAAGTTTCATGTTTTATGTTATGATTATTGTGATTACATTTCACTTCCATGAGTTATCCCAGGTTATGAAATTATGATCTCTTTTACAGGTTAAGATTTTCAAAAGTTATGTGCTTATGTATATGATGTGATTGATATTTCTTTTGTTTACCCTTACTGAGCATTTGAGATCACCCTTTTATGTTTACTTTTCCCCAGGATATAAAGAAAGGTTTTAGATATAATAAAAAAGAATATCTTTATGTGAGATGTTGAAGATCTTTCACCAGGATTAGAGGATTATATTCCGAGTTTCCAAAGACACTAAACTATTACGGTCCTTGTGTGTGTGTTTTTGTTATGTACTAAGTATTCCGCAAAAGTAATGTAGTGTCCGTGTATGTCAGGATCCGGGTCTCTACAAACCCTCTGGGTGTTATCTTCGTGGTTTTGTGTATGTTAAGAATCACTGATGATTTGGATTCTAGTATAATTATTTTTTGATAGGCATCGATATATGGGAACTCTGTTTTTATGGTTTTTTATGTTAAAATGTATTGGAAGAATAAAATTGTTTTATTATGTTGATAACTGGTGGATATTTGGATCAACATAGGGTTTCGGGTTCCATATTTATATTTTTAATATGATAATCCATTAAAAGTTTGTCCTTCACATAGATTTAAGTTCCTCATCTACTTTGTTAAAATTTTAATCCATGGATTATTGACTAACCTTCAGATTGTGGTGTCACATTGGCATGATTTAGATTAAAATGTATGGATGGTTTGATAATTCCCTATATCAGTATTACATTTTTTATAGATGTAGTTCAACATTTGATGTTTTGGTGTTGGAAAAATAATATTAATTTGGGTTTTTTGGTCGCTATGTTAGCACATTATAACACAAATTTACTTATTTAATGTTGAATGTTAGAAAATATTTTAACTTATCTTGTATGAAGTAACATTTTATAATTTTTTATATTAAAACATTCATTTCATTCATTCATTACTATGTTTTATATGAACACTAACCACGAGAATACTGGTGGATGATCAATTTTTTGTCCTATATATTGGTCATGGAATAGGTTTTAATATATGGTCATGATATAGTCTGATTATGGGGATATATATACAGTACAATGTCGAGGATCATGTATTTGTATTGATGTATCCTAAAATATTTGGTTATTAAAAGAATGTGTTGGTATTATTGGACAAATGGGTAATCAATTTATCGATGATTGAATTAATTGATTAGATTGGACTTGCGGTGTTATAACAATGTATTATATTTTTTTATAGTAATCTATTTTTTTTAATTATGTATGAGTTCTGTGATATTCTATTTTTGGTTGATTATATTGTTTCCTATCATAGTATTATTATTATAATGTGGGTATAGTCCCCCCAAAATTTATTATAGACCCACATTTTCTAGTTACTATCCTATAGTCAATGCTTATTGAGACACGATATCTTTATCTAGTTTAATATTTAGGTTGATAATGATAGGGAAAATATAGTAAATTTATGATGTAGCTAGTAAAATCAAGATGTGTGGAGGAGAAAGTGAATCATATTTCATAATATTTAACAATATGTTGAGAATAATGTATGAACAAGGGTACATATTTAATGAATTTGATTATAATATCAGAAGTAATGTAATACAACATGTTTTTTATATAAAAAATACAAAACATAAGATTAGATTTATAAAGATGAATAATAAAATATTCATATAAATGTGAAAATTATTACTTAAAAAATTACAACATTAAAAAATACACTTTAAAGCGGCCGACTAAACTATTATTTTTATTCATAACAAGTTGTTATTATGAGAAAAATGTAACGTAACAAATGATATTATTTTGTTGAAGAGAAAAATTTCATTGAAAATTTTTAATTTATTTGGAAGGATATCTTTATAAAAATAATTAATTAGATTATTGTAAAGTATACTGAAAAAGATCATTAAGGTAATTTGTTGGGTTAATAATATAATAATAAAGGCATTATATGCAAGAATAAAAGACTAATCAAATTTGTTTATTTCAATTATCTGAATATTATTGACAGTGAACTGAATATGATTAATGTAGTTGATAAAGGTCATTAAATTTTAATAAAATTGGATTTCATATTTTAATTATAAAATATAAGATGCAATTAATGATGACATGATAATATATATTGTAGAATTAAAATATTATAGAGGTGATAATTCTAAAGATGGAGACTTTGTAAAAAACATACAATGGAGGGAAAATGTATTCAATTAAAAAATATCATTAGATAAATTTATATACTTGTGTTAACAAGAAAATTTCATAAATTAGTCAAATAAACATCCATAATATAATAATCTGAACACTATCTTGTTTATTATGTTTCTAAAAATGGAATTTATAAAATAATATTTAATGATTTTAACAGAATGAAAATAATTCGATTTGGGATATATATATATAACATATAATGATGAATATAATTACATACAAATGGGTGCTCTATGAATTACCCTATAATAATTTGTATGTTGAGTTAAATAATGATAAATGAGTATAAGAAAAATATTTATAACAATATATTATTGTTTAAGAAAAACATTATCATGTTTCTCAGATTTAGCATATTCATTTCTTAGATGCTGCAGTTCATTAATAAACCAAAATATATAATATTAATTTCAAATCATCATTCATGTTTGGTAATATTAAACATATGTTATTCATTGAGTAATATTAATGACTTATTCTAGATATTAACTTCACAAAAGGGTTCTTATTTAATAATTTTCCCTATGAATTGATATATTGAATGTGATATTGATAACCTAACATGGATAACTTCACATTGAATTTTAATTTAATTATATAATATTGTCACAAAATATCAATATAATATAATTGAGTATAATTATTCTTTATTTCTTAATTTATGTTGTTAACATTATTTTTTAATAAGATAAGGATTTCATCTATCAATAATTATTAGAATATATAAAGATACTTTTTAAAATATATCTCTTTCCAGACATTAAATTTATTATATGATTACAGGTGTTGTAGAATAATAACTCTATATTTCCATTTCACGAGAATAATTTCATTTAATTGATAAATATATTAATAAAAGAAGATTGGATATGTTTTTTTTACACGAACACAAATAACTGTAAATTTGATTAAAGATGATTCATGCCAATTTTGTAATCAATATAGTGGATAACTATTATTAAATGTCTACTATATATACAATAACCCAATGATATTAAATAGTTTATATAGTAAAATTTTATTTTCATTTTTAATATGATATCAAGGAATCACATATGAAGGAAATTAAATTCATCCAATGACAATCCAAGGGAAATTTCATTTATTCCCTACATTACAATGAGAATATTGATTTGATTATATTTGATAATTCAATTTGGAACGTATTATTGAAGATAAAAATAAATTTCCTTAAGGAAAATATATTCTTGTATAATTATTATATATTAACAATTATGTGGCACATATTACAGTATAAGATTCATATGTTTGTACTAAAAAGGAATGGACCCAAATGATTCCCAGAATTTAGTAACAACATTATCTAATGATAGAAAAAAACTCTATTTTTTATCATAACCAATGTGTGACCAATATAATAATTAATCAAGATCTAACATTGTAGTTAATGAATTTTTATATCATATATCATATTTCTAGGTAGAGTGTCTAAAATGATATAGTAATCTATATGGTTATTCCTCAATTATTTCATATTAAAAACATTTTATATAGTAATATCAAAAAATTATTTTATGTGTCATAGAATAAAATAAATGGTTTTCCTGCCCCCATACCTGAAGTGTGGTAATAATTCGCACATTCCTTTAGATTCAATTGTTAATGGTGGAGAATTATATTAATATTTTCTTTCTTGGAAATTAGTTCTTTGAAATATTACCTATAACCAAAAATGGTTCTATTGAAAATAGGGGGGTGCCAAAGTATCATTGTTTAGTTGTGTGACATCCCAAGTAAGTAATTAATAATATATTTTCTTATCTAGTCTATTTATGAATTAGATTGTGTTTTTTAGGCTTAAAATGAGAATAAATCCAATCTTATGCATGGAATACTCTAATATTTTTTTTAAAGATTGTTTTATCGCCATTTGATGGCAAACCATTTTTAAATAAACCTTTTCAAAATTTTATAAGCTCTATTTTTCAAAATAAATATATTATATAGGACTGGGACATTGAAATTTACTTTTTATAATTTTTTGGTATTTTTCTGACAATGTTCATTTTTTTTAATGAATAGTGAAAAAATACTGCATTTCACATTAAAAATGCATTTTCATATAATTTAATTATATGGATAGATTATATTTTTAATTGGTTTTAAAGTTTAATTAGAATATATTTTTACCATTTAATCTAATTTTGGTCATTGTAATTGATTTCACTTTGGAATTGGGTATAAACATGTTCCAAACTATTCATAGATATTGTTTTAAAAAAACCCACTATTTGTTTTGACAATGAGAATTATTTTTAAATTAATTAATGCAATTTATGTGTTTGGAATTTGGTAAAATGTATTCCATATTTATAATTATAAGGTCCAAATAATGTAATTATGACTCTTTTGTTTTTTAACATTATGAAGAGTAACGACGGTAATTATCTTTAATTATCGTGATTATTTAGTAATCGGGTAGTTAAGGGTAATAAAATAATATCATAATAATAACAAATGACCCCAAAATGTGTCCTAATTCTACTGTTTGTGTCATGGAATCCCATGGGATTCCATTTTCCAACATAGGGACCCCATGGAATCACTTATGGGTGATAGTGACTCTTTATCATTTTATTTTTAAAGAAAGAAGAATATCACAAAAGTATGTAACACCTAAGTAAAAAAAAATTAGATTTGTATTTGTAAACGATATCTTAGACTATAAATAGTCATTGTAAAGCTATAACGATTTCCTACATCATAGTATTTGTTTTATAATTTTTATACATTATATAAATTAATTTATTTATAACACCATGCTGATGCAGTGATTACCTCATTAATGAACGATTTAAAAAAAAATGAAAAGATAATGTAAAATCAAAGACTTAAACTTGTAAAAAACCAATTGGATGGATGGATTTAGAACCCTTGTCACCCTAGCCTCGAAATATATCATTGTGGGACCTTTAAAATTAGAAAATCATTTTAAAATAAAGTAACAATTCATGATTTTCCAAGAGTTCTCATCCTCCCTCTTATAAAAGAACCCCACCTCTACCTTCCTTACCCACACCTCTAAAGCAATTGGATCAGCCAAAATCTTCTGATTTTATCTCTCCATAACCCTCTATTCATCATAGAAGCCTTAAATTAGGCAGAAAGCTCTTCAAGAAACAATTTTGGTTCAAACCAAGGGGTGTTACCCGATTTAATGGTAATGTCTTCTCTTATGTTCTTTTGTTTTATTTTTCTTCTCCAACCCCCTAAACTCTTTTTATACCTTTCCTTTGTAACAAAAACAGAATATTCAATATACTAGGATGTTTTTATGAGAAGGATTCACGCTTCAGTTACACACACCTCCGTCTAATGGTTATAGAACATACTGTTTCTGTGGATGGAAAATTTCTGCCTCACGAAACGACGATTGTTCAATATTCTTTTAACACCTTTCATGGTAGCCATTAAGATGTCAGTATATTTATATATGATATATATTATGTTTATTTTTTCCTTATGATTCTGTATTTTTCATTTATGTAATACCTTTATGGTTTCCATTATGGGTAAACACGATATCTTAATTTTAGGAAGTGCAAACTACCACCCCTCAAAGTGATTTGAATCGTTAATGCCATATGTTGGATGTTTAAAGGATGGAGTTAATGATATTATGTATGATATTATACTGTAATTATAATATACCTTTATATCATTATAATTTCATTCCATTAAATACTAAATATAAATGAAAGTAGCATTCATGCATACGTACAACTTACCATCTCAATGAACGGTACATTTCATTTCATACCTCTAAATATTATGTAATATTATAAATGCATGTATATAAATGATATATATGATATATATGATATAAAAATCACGAATATAATTCTGTTTATAATGAATATTTTACCACATTACCAACTTGTAATTAATATAAGTTTATTTTTGACTCATGTACCAAAGATCGAAAAGACAACCGTTATTAACTTAATTAATTAAATAATGTCCATAAAATGGTAATAAGTTATATAAAAGGAATAATGAACCTGAAAAAGGATCTTAATAAAGTAGAAATTAACTCGAGTTTATTATTCATGAGATTAAAGAACGATCGGGTCAAGTTGGTCAGAGGTAAGGGACTTCATCTCAATCTTCTTTCATTGAGGCATATTTTGTTTTATACACAACTTTATTTTATATGGTGTATAAACCCCTTTGAATTTTAATTTTATTCAAAAGGAATCTTTTTATAAAAAGTGTTTTACTAAATGACAAAAGGGAATGTTTTTGTCTTACGTATGCGGCGACAACGACTTCTCTGCCTGTCTGACCATTATGTGACTTTCAGCTTCCTCTACAAGCCATCACATTTTTTTAAATGAAAAATAAATACAATGTTTTACTTTTCTATTATTTTTGTATTGAAAATGGTTGTGATAATGTTTTGATTATATCAATGTTTTGTATTGATATCTTGAGATTGAAATGTGGAGATGTTATGTTTCCATTATGCATGTTTTATGTGAGACGATTATGTTATGGTCCTTGGGGATTATTTATCAATATGGGTGGTTCCATGATAAGCAAAGGTCGGGTGAGCCCGATATAGCTCTCCAATGCATTGGGTTACATGAAGGGGTTAAATGCTAGGGTTTCTCTGATGATATATAGGGAATATACTGTGATAGGTATTCCAAACGTGACCATGAGGGTTACTCCCTACATAATAATTTTATGAATGGCTCAAGTTACATTTATGTATTAGGATTTCTATGAGTTATTCATGAATATTATGATTTCATGAGGTATGTTAATGTGCTTATGTTTTATGAGTAAAGTATGATTTCATTTCTTCTTATGTATACATGGACTAATGTTTTCATTCCATATTTTTGTATCCCTTACTGAGATTTTAATGCTCATCCCATGTTTTTGAAATGTTTTTCACAGGTCAAGGGATAATTACAGGATATGATGATAGTGTTGAGGAAGTGTCAATAAAGAATCTAGGTTTTATTTTTAATATGTCTCCTTTCATGGGAAAAATTTATACTATCTTTTATGTAACCACATTTTTGAAATGAGGGATGTAATGCATGATTTATGATATAATTCTCTAAAACTATAAAACTGAAAAGATCATCAATGTGTATTCTTACAATAACTCAAGATTAAGTAATGTTTAAGGCTGGGGCTTATAGTTGGTATCAGAAGTCGGTATAGATAACTTTAGAAGTTAGAATTATATTAATTGATTATCCAAAATTATTCTTTTATGGTCAAATTGAAAATGATATAGCATTTGAATATTACCATGTTGCTTCATCTAAGAAATGTTTTTTCATAATGGTTTTCCAAAGAGGAAATAGGGAAGCAGTTTTAGGAATTCATACTGAAGGAAATGTCTTTCCGAATCAGCATCCTGAGATAGTTGGAATTGGAACGGAACAATTTGTTGCAGCAATCGAGTAGTTGACTCAAGCGATAGATGGTGGTGGTATCCATGCACGAGATCAGCCAGATCAACCACAAATGAACATGTCAGTGGTGGAACATTTCATGAGGCAACATCCTCCATCATTCAGAGGATCATCTGACCCTGTGTTAGATGAAGGGTGGATTAAAGCACTGGAGAAGATTTTCGATGTCATGGGGTGTTCAGACAATCAAAAGGTTAGTCTTGATGTTTACCATTTGGAGGGTGAAGCAGATCAGTGGTGGTCAATTGTTAAAAATATCAGGGATGCTGATGAGATTGATGCTCTCGACTGGGATTAATTCAAAGGTATGTTTCTTGAGAAATATTTTACTAATGTCTTTCGAGTTAGGATTGAAAAACTATTCGTGGAATTGAGGTAAGAGAACGACTCAGTGGCTGTTTATGAAGAATGGTTCACTGGATTGGCATGGTATTCTCCAAAGTTTATCGGAGACCTTGAAAGTAGAATCAATCGTTCAGGATTAAATCCAAAATATCGAAGGGCATTAGCTTCACGTGAGTTCAAAAGTTATGAAAAGCTTGTTCGTTTTGATGAGAAGGTGGAAAAGGAGTTTACTGATGATTAAGTGTTCTATAAAAACCAATAGAAGAAGAGACTGAGGTGGCATGATAAAGGGATGAATCCTTCAAAAAGGTCTGATGGTATGAAAACTATATTTCTAGTTTGTGATAAATGTGGTAAAAAGCATGCTGGGGAATGTTTTTTGAATTCTGGAAAGTTCTACTGATGTGGTAATATGATACATGAGGCTCGTGATTGCATTGGAAAAGATCAGGGTGATGGTAAGACCAAATTTGATTTACAGTTAGTGAAATGTTTCAAGTGTAATGAAATGGGTCATTATGCAAAAAAGCGTTCGACAAAGAGCTCGAATGATGGGAAGCAGTCAGACTACAAGCAGAAAGGGGTGGTGAAATCCTTTGCAACTACTTCAAAAGATGTTAGTCCCTCAAATGAAGTGGTATCAGGTATTATTTTTGTTTTTTCAGATTATTCCCTTATGTTGTTTGACTCATGGTATACACAATCTTTCATCTCTGAAAACGTTTCTAGTAAATTGTGAATTCCATGTCAAGAAATGAATCCTGAAAATTTGGTAAAAACACCTGGGGGAAATGTTGAGGCAAAACGATTTTATAAGAATCATCCTATCCTTATCCATGGAATGAATGTACCTGAAAACCTTATTGTTTTACCTCTAGTAGAGTTTAATGTTATCCTGGTTATGGATTGGATCTCTATTTACCTTGCGAAGATTGATTATAGAGCTGAAGAATTTTTTTTTCAGAAAGACTTTCAGTTTGTGTACAAGAATGAACCCTTACTATTGATAACATATCAAGAGTCTGAGAAACTTGTAAATGATGGAAATTAATGCTAACGTGCACATATTGTTGAAATCCAAGGAACCGTTCAGATTAATGATGTGCCTGTGGTAAATGAGTATCCTGATGTTTTTCTTGATGAGTTTCTTGGAATAATACTAGTCCTAGAAGTAGAATTTACTATTGACATAGTTCCTGATTCTAAGCCAATTTCAAAAGCCCCTTACCGAATCGCTCAAATTGAACATTTAGAGTTGAAGGAGAAATTGCAAGATTTATTAGAGTAGGGTTTCATTCGACCTAGAACATCACCATGGGGTGCTCCTCTCTTATTTGTTAAAAATAAATATGGTTAAATGAGACTTTTCATTGATTATAGAGCCTTGAATTACATCACCGTTAAGAAAAAATATCATTTACCTCATATCGATGATTTGTTTGATGAGCTCCAGGGTGCTCTGTATTTTTCAAAGATTGACTAGAGATCAGAGTACCATTAGTTGAAGGTAAATGAATCAGATATTCTAAATACCGCATTTAATACAAGATATGGCCATTATGAATTTTTAGTAATGCCTTTTGGGCTATCCAATGCACCTGCTGTATTCATGGACCATAGGAATATAATTTTCCATGTGTTCTTGGATAAGTTTGTGTTTTTTTTCATTGATGACATATTGGTGTTTTCTAAAAGTAAATAAGAGAATTAAAGACATTGAAGGATTATTTTTCAATCCATAAAAGAAAAGAAATTGTATGGGAATTTCAGAAAGTGTGAATTTTGGTTTCAACAAATTTCATTCCTTGGTAAAATTGTTTCTAAATATAGAATAACTGTGGATCCTGCAAAAACAAAAGTTATTGAAGAATGGCCAAGACCCGAAAATGTAACCGAGATTCGTATTTTTCTTGGTTTGGAAGGCTATTACTGAAGGTTCGTTAAAACGTTTTCACAGTTATCTAGTCCAGTGACTAAGATAACTCAGAAGGGTGTTAAGTTTACCTGGACAAAATAATGTGATGATTGTTTTCAAGAATTGAAACGAATATTAAAGAATGCTCTAGTTTTGGTATTACCTTCTAGGAATGAGGATTTTTTTATCTATATTGATGCTTCATTAAACGTACTTGGTTGCATCCTAATGCCGAATGATCAAGTAATTTCTTATGCTTCATATCAATTGAAAACTCATGAGGTAAATTACCCTATACATGATTTGGAATAAGTTTCTATTGATTTCTCTTTAAAAATTTGGAGGCATCATTTGTATGGATTAATGTTTGAAATATATATAGATCACAAAATTTTAATGTATATATTCACTCTAAAAGAATTGAACATGAGATGGAGGAGATGGCTAGTGTTAATAAATGATTATGATTGTACAATTCATTACCATTTGGGAAAAGAAAATAAAGTGGTTGATGCTTTGAGTAAAAAAATTAATGCTTCATTAACCATGTTACGTTTGGAACATGAACCATTAGTTAAGGATTTGATGAACATTGGCATAAAAGTTTTTGGTGCTGGATGTTCTTCTATTTTGTTTCATGTATCAGTGAAATATTCTCTATCAGACAGAATTAAGCAAGCACAAAAGCAAGACAGTGAGTTGCCGAAAAAGGTAGAGCTGTTTCAGAAAGGTAAGTTGCCTGAATTCAATATTGATAATGTTTGTGTTTTGAGATTTGGGAAGATATTGTGTGTGCCTTGTGATTCACAGTTGAAGAGAGAGTTGTTATGTGAAGCTTTTAGTTTCTCCATTTTCAGTTCATCTAGACAGTAATAAGATGTATAGAGATTCTCGAGGGTATTACTAGTGGGAAGGAATGAAATGAGACATTGCTGATTTTACTGTGAAATGTTTTACTTATCAATAGGTTAAAGCAGAGTGGTAGTTAACGAAAGGGATTCTTCAGCCTTTAACAGTGCCAGAGTGGAAATGGGAGAATATATCCATGGAATTCGTTGTGGGATTGCCAAAGACACCTGAAGGTAATAATGAAATCTGGGTTATTTTTGATCGCATGACTAAATCTATTCATTTCCTTGCCGTACGAGATACTTTTTCCATAGATCATCTTTATCGTTTGTATCTTAAAGTGATAGTCATTTTACATGTAGTTCCCCTCTCCATTGTATCTGATTTTAATCCCAGGATTACTTCTAAATTTTTGAATGTCCATAAAAAGTCATTGGCTACTAAATTAAATATTAGTACAGCTTTTCATTCCTCAATCAGATGGGAAGTTAGAACAAAAAATTAACACATTGGAGGATATTATTCGTTCTTGTTTGATGGATTATCAGGGAAGTTGGGACAAACATCTTTATTTGGTTGAGTTTTCTTATAATTATAGTTTTATTTCCAGTATACAGATGGCACTATTTGAGGTATTATATGGGAATTAGTGTTGAACTCCCGCTTTTTGGAATGAAGTGGGTGAAAGAAAGTTGATGGGACCAGAATTGGTAGAAGCATTGGCAGAGAAAAGTTCACCTGATAGAGAAACACATTAGAACATCTCAGACCAGGAAGAAAAGTTATGCAGATAACCGGAGGAAGGATCTTTCTTTAGAGGCAGGTGATCATGTTTTTCTCAAAGTATCTCCATGTAAAAGTGTGATACGATTTGGTAAGAAAGGAAAGCTGAGTCCAATGTTCATTGGACCATAGGAAATTTTGGATATAGTTTTATTAGTAGCATACTGAGTGGATTTACCTCTGAGTTTATCTTAGTTTCACAATGTTTTTCATGTTTCAATGCTATGGAAGTACATGCCAGATCCATCTCATGTTTTGAGTCCGGTGGTAGTTCAGCAGGAAGAGAATCTATCATATAAGTAACAACCGGTCCAGATTCTTGACCATAGGGAGAGAGTATTGCGGAATAAGGTGATTCATAATTTAAATGATTTTTGGAAAAACCACATTATTTAAGAGGCAACATGGGAATCTGAAAATGCAATGAGGGATAAATACCCCCACTTATTCAATAAGTAAATAAATTATGGGGACACAATTTTCTAAAGTGGGGAAGGATGTAACATCCCATGTATGTAATGAATAATATATTTTCTTATCTATGTCTATTTATGAATAAGATGGTGTTTTAGAGCCTTAAAATTAGAATAAATCCAATCTTAAGCTTGGAATACTCTAATATTTTTTGAAAAGATTGTTTTACCACCTTTTGATGGAAAACCATTTTTAAATCAAACCATTGACATTTTTATGAGCTCTATTTTTCAAAATAAACTTATTATTTATGACTGGGACATTGAAATTTACTTTGTATAAATTTTTGGTATTTTTCTGACAATGTTCATTTTTTAATGAATATTTAAAAAATACTGCATTTCACTTCAAAAATATTTTTTAATATAATTTAATTATATGGATGGAATATCTTTTTAATTAATTTTAATTATTAATTATAATTTATTTTTCCCATTTAATCCAATGTTGGTAATTTTAATTTATTTCACTTTTGAATTAGGCACAAACAAGTGCAAAACTTTTCATATATATTGTTTAAAAAAACCCGCTATTTGTTTTGACAACGGGAATTATTTTTAAATTAATTACTCCAATTCTTGTGTTTGGAATTTGTTAAAATGGATTCCATATTTGTAATCATATGGTCCAAATTATTTAAATAAGACTCTTTTATTTTTGGACATTATGAATAGAAACTACGGTAATTATCTATAATTATTGTGATTAATTAGTAATCAGGTAGTTATGGATAATAATATAATATCATAATAATAACAAATGACCCCAACATGTGTCCAAATTCTACTGGTTGTGTCATTTCCGACGATGGGATTCCTTTTTCCAACTTAGGGACCCCATGGAATCACTTTTGGGTGATAATGATACTTTATCATTATATTCTTGAAGAATGGAGAATATCACAAAAGTATGTAACACCTAAGTAAAAAAAATTTATCTTTGATGTGGTAAATGATCCCTTAGACTATAAATAGTCATTGGAAAGATAATAATATTTCCTAAATCATTGTTTTTTTATAATTTTTAGACATTAAATAAATTAATTTATTTATGACACTATGACGATGTCGTGAGTTCCTCATTAATGAACGATTTAAATTAAATGAAAAGATAATTTAAAATCAAAGACTTACACTAGTAAAAATACTATTGGATGGGAGTAATTCGAACCCTTATAACCATATATTGGAAATATATCACTGTGGGACCTTTAAAATCCGAAACTCATTTTAAAATAAAGTAACATTACATGACATTCCAAGAGTGCCCCTACTACCTCATATAAAAGGCCCCCACCACTACCCTCCTTACCCACACCTATCAAGCCATTGGCTTGGCCACAATCTACTCCTTTTATCTCTACACATCCCTCTCTTCTTCATATAAGCCTTACCTTAGGAGAAAACCTCTTCGGGAAACCCTTTTGGTTCCAACCAAATGGAGTTACCCGATTTAAATGTAATGTCTTCTCATATGTTCTTTTTTTTATTTTTCCTCTCCAAACCCCTAAAAACTTTTTATTCTTTTATTTTGTAACAAAACCAGTATACTAAATATACTATGATGTTTTTATGAGAAGGATTTGAGCTTCACTTACAGACACCTCTGTCTTATGGTTATAGAACATACTGTTTCTGTGGATGGCGAATTTACGCATCACGAAACAATGATTGTTCAATCTTCTTTTACCACTTTTCATTGTGTCCATTATGATGTCACTATATTTACATATGAAATATATTATGTTTATGTTTTCCTTATGATTCTGTTTTTTTCATTTATGGAATAACCCTTTGGATTCCATAATGGATAAACACGATATCTTCATTTTAGGAAGTGCAGACTACCGCCCCCTCAAAGTGATTTGAATCGTTAATGTCATTTGTGAGATGTATAAAGGATGGAGTAAATGATATTATATATGATAATATAGTGGAATTATAATATACCTTTATATCAATATTATTTCTTTCCATTGAATATTAAATAGATATTAAAGTAGCGTTCTTGCATACGTACGGCTTACCATCTCCATGAACGGTACATTTCATTTCTTACCTCTAAATGTTATGTAATATTATAAATGGATTTATATATACTGTATATATATGATTATATGATATATAAATCATGAATATAATTATGGATATAATTTATATTTTACCACATGAACAACTTGTAATTATAAGATGTTTATTTTTGACTCAAGTACCAAAAATCGACAAAACGACCGTTATTAACTTAAATAATTACATAATGTTCATAACATGGTAATAAGTGATATAAAAGAAATAATGAACATGAAAAAGGTTCTTAAGAAAGTCTAAATTAACCCTAGGTTATTATTTAGGAGATTAAAGAATGATCGAGTCAAGTTGGACACGAGGTAAGGGATTTCGTCTGAATCTCCTTTAATTGAGGCATATTTTGTTTTATTCACATCATTATTTTATACGGTGTACAAACATATTTTACATTTACTTTTATTCAAAATGAATCTTTTTACATGAATGGTATTACTAAATGACAAAAAATAATGTTTTTGTCTTATGTATGTTGTGACAACAACTTCTCCGCTGCCGTAAACATTATTTGAGGTTCAACATCCTCTACAAGCCATACATTTATTTAAATGAAAAATAAATACCATGTTTTAATTTTCTTTTATTTTGGTATCGAAAATGGTTGTAATATTGTTTTTATTATATAAATTACTTGTATTTATATCTTGTTATTGAAATGTGAGATGTTATGTTTCCTTTATGCATGTTTTATGTGATACGATTATGTTATGGTTCTTGGGGATTGTTTATAAAGATGGGTGGTTCTGTGATAAACTAAGGGCGGGTGAGACCGATATAGATCTCCAATGCATTGGGTAATGATAAGGGGTTAAACTCTAATGATTATCTTAAGTGATTTATGGAATATACTATGACGGGTATTCCTAACATAACCATGAGGGTTACTCCCTACATAAGAATGTTATGAATGCCTCATGTAACC
Organism: Viscum album; assembly: GCA_963277665.1. Lineage (NCBI taxonomy): Eukaryota > Viridiplantae > Streptophyta > Magnoliopsida > Santalales > Viscaceae > Viscum > Viscum album. Next base: position 763,644,759 of record OY728120.1, read on the forward strand.
ATTATGTCTTATGATTTCTATGAGTTATTAAAGAATCTTATGATTTCATGAGGCATTTTAAAGTGAATATGTTTTATGAGTAATGAATGATTTCATTGATTCTTATGTATACATGGATTAATGATTTCATTCGGTATTTGTATATCCCTTACTGAGCTTTTTTTGCTCATCCCATGTTTTTGAAATGTTTATCAAAGGTCAGGGGAAAAGTATATGATATTATTATAGTGTTGAGAATGTTTCAATAAAAAATCCATGTTTTATTTTAAATATGTATCCTTTGATGGGAAAAATGAATGCTGACTTTTATGTAACCACCTTGTTTAAATATGGAATGTAATGCATGATTTAGGATCTAATTCTCTAAAACTCTAATCCTGAAAAGATCCTCAATGAGTATTCTTGTAATAACTCATGATTAATTATTGTTTAAGGTTGGGGCCTTATAAGTAGATTAAAATAAAAAGGTGGAAAAAATTAGTTTTCCCATATGTCAAAAAAGTTATTATCCCCAATAGATATTTTTAATAAAAAAATGAATTGATTTAATATTAGGTATAATATTTTTTTAAAAATAATTTAATAGAAGTCATTTTACATTAATTAGTTTTTGATCAAGTGTTATAATAATTTTTTTGATATATATAGTTAATTAATAAAAAAAATATTTATTAAATAATCTTTTTAATTGAGAAGACAATGTTTTGTTCAATAGTAGGACCATTGTATTTTTTTTATTTTTTCAATGACAAAAATATGAAATTTTTATTAATAATATATTATATTATAATATAGAATATATATATATCGTAGTTTAAAATTATGAAGGTAACTTATGTGATAAATTCATATAATAAGATTCATATAAATGTAATATAGCCATGAAATATTGAATTTTAAAATGAAAAGTTTGAATAAATAATAACTAAATATACGTAAATAAGATCCAACGGTGTGCAAGAGCGAATCAAATCTTATTAATTTTAAATTTTAAGACTGATAATTTTTTAATTATTAACTAATATAATGTAAGGGTGATGCTTATTTATTTAATGTATTATTATTAAAATATAGTAAAATTAATAATGTAATTCTTAATGATTATTTTTTGATGGTTAATTTAGGTTCCTACATTTGATTGTTAATGTTTAGATGGGTTTGGATATAAAAGTTATTTTATAAACAATAAAAATTATTTTATAATGTTTATATGGCACAAAAATGATTGGATACATTATGAGTATTTGTAAATTCAATTAAATATTATATAAAAATATACTAAACTTTTAGAAAATGAATATATTCACTCTATTTCATGTATAACAACAAATTTTACTATATAGTGGATGGGGTTTACTATATAGAAGAAATAATGTCACAAATAATGGGTTTAGTGCCAACCATGTATAATTGATGATACAACCATGAATGATTTATTATTTTACAATGTAAGATATATTATATTCTTAGGGATGGGTACATTTTATTATAAATATGAATAATTATCAATGAATTATTACATATTTTGTTTTTTGAAATATCATTGAATATTAAAAATAATTTTTATATTGATTATATAGTACTCTAAGTAATCATTATTTCCTATTCCATTATTTTTAATGAAAATTGATAGATCTTCTATAACGTTAATACTTTTTAGTTTACCAATATATATTTTTAATATTATTTAACTATCATATTATATATTATATTGTATAGATAATAATTTTATTTAAAAAATTAGTTTTTTGGAGATTTGACACATAGATATTTAAAAAAAATCTAGAAATGACTCATGGGTCCAAAAAGAATACATAATTTACAAAATATAGATAATTCAATTCAATATTTTATAGGAAATGGTCAGAATTTTATTCAAAAAATAAAATTTTATTAAAATTGGATTTTTTTGTGACCCTAAATTCCATTAAAAAAATATTTTAAAATGATAAATTTACGAGAATTGAATTAATATTAATTATTGAATAAATATATTAGAATAAATTAATTATTACATTATTGAATAATTTTTACTGAGTAATTATATTACTAGTTTATGTGTGTGTTGATCTTATAGGTGTTTGATAATATTATGATATTGAATTTTTTTATGTCGAGTTGGTTCTTATGAATGAGAGCCTTATTCAATAAAGAGTATCAGATTACTTATTTTTTAAAACAAAATTTTCATTATGTGAGGATGTTCTCACAAATTGATTATTCTATATTATTAACTCAAAATATGATCATCTAAATATATTAAAAAAATATCTTGAAAAAAAGGATTTATTGTTCACATATGATGGTCTTTAAGTGGGTTTTCAGTGAAACATCTAGGTTTATATAGTCACACTAATATATAATTCAATCTTTTATGAATTAGAGTTCACTAATAACAGAAAGGACATGGTAACTCATATTGGTGGAAAAAATATAATCATTTCATAAGATCATTATAATGATCATATTTTAATATGGGGGAGGGACATTAAATAATATGATAAGTGGATCAATACTCTAAAAATTATTTTCGGTTGATGGTAGTAGTAAATTATAAAAAAGTACTAACACTAATTATAATACCTTCTCAATAATTCATTAATATCCACTCTTATGTTAATTATAATATCAGTATTGGAAAATTAGATTAAAATAAAAGTTATATGTAGATTAAAAATTGTATATAAATATGCGATAATATTCAATAATGTGTTTAATGAATTTTAAATAATAATATATTTATTATGATATTCCATAAGAATTTATAAGAAGTAAAATATTGTCAGGTTTAATTATATTTCAATGAAAATATACAATGGTATAATTAATTATAATAACAATTTGCTCATGAGGAAAGTGTATGTGATGATTTTAAAGTTATTATAGAAGAAAATCTATAGTTATTATAAATTAATATAATTTTGTAGATGTTTTCATCATATTTTAATATCATATGGAATCAGTGGATAACATTTTTTATTACATAAAATAAATATTTCAATAGATATGAAACCAAATAATAACATTTCAGATAAAAAATCATTCAACATGAGAATAAAAAAATTACATAGGAAAAATAATAATGACATGAGATAATTTGAGCAGTTTTATAAGTGTAAATGAAACGACACTACTAGTGTGAATACAGAATTTTTTTAAAAAAATCCATCAATTAATTTAAAATAAATTAATTATTTGACATTTATATATATGGGAAAATGAATAATAATTGAAATATTTAAGTAAGTTAATATTATACCAGTGAAAAAAATAAATTTTAATGTTATAAATGTCACTAAATATAAAAAATACATTGTTGGAATAATTGAAACATCAAGGATATTGGATGGCTATATTGTTAGTAAAATAAAATATTTAAGGGGATATACTTTTCATTAATTTGATTTAATTTCATATTTACACAACCAAAAATCCAATTCGGTGATACATGTGATAAAATTTTTCAAACTATAGATGAGTAATGGTTTATAGTGAACAACCTCCTAGAAAATAATGATTTGTCTAAAAAATGGTGATTGTACTTCAGATATTTTTCTCTCACCATTTGCTAAATACATATTTAATCATTCAAAATTAACAATAATGCTTCTATTAAAAAATATTTAAATAATATATATTAAATGAATCATGTTTTTACACAGAATAATTTAACATTTAGTCATTTCTTTTTTGTTCATTTTTATTTTTTGGAATTATTTATGCCCTTAATTGTTGAATTTGAATAATTTATGTCAAAATAGAAAAACAAGAGATATTTTGAAATAAAAAACAATAAGGAATATTTATCCATGAACAATGACCTAAATTATTTTCAAATTTTGAAATAAAAGCTCAAATATAAAATCAATCTTTATACTATCATGTCAAATATATTTTTGTAAGGGTTAAATTAATTTTTTATTAGACGTTGGGCCTTATTAAGGAATTCTTTTATTTAAAAATGTTATGTGAGACCCCAACTCCCATTAGTTATTTAAATATTTTCAATTAAATAATAAATAATTAGGTGATATTTCATGAGGAAATATGTATAATAACCTATTTATAATTTGATTACCCAATTTTGATTTATATAATTTAAATATTGTATACTGATAGATTTTCATAAATAGTAATTGAAAATAAATTTTATTAATAAAAGTTCCTGATTAAATAAATTATTTTACTTTACATAATTTTTTATTAAAAATATATATAAGCATATTTGTTGATCTTTTTTCATACACCCTTTACAGGACAACCTTATAGATTCCAATTATATGTCACATAATGAATATGCCTTCCACAAAAACATATATCGATCCACTACTCATAGAATCCAACATGAATCTGGTATTTTATTTTAATATATAATGATATAATTGTCTATTAGTGATCATTATATGAATAATTTTCTATAATATTTATTTCATTGTTACATATGTGATTACAATGATTATGGTGAAAATGAATCAATGAAGAATATAAAATAGTATTGATACGGTACATGTATATTAGTTGGATGTGTCTAGTAGTGTGTAGTGAATTTTTTCTACTGTGTGTATAACAATACATATAATTAATAGATATTGGTCATATCATTTTTATAATAATACTCATAATAATATATATTCCAAAATTAAAAGATATGTTCTATTGTATAGTTATCTTCATATAATTGTATTATAAATACAAAAAATTAATTATATTTCTTATCAGTGTAATTCAATAGGGTTCATTTATAGTTTCCTTGACAAATTTTATCACAAGGGGAAATAAATCAAATAACGGGAGAGTTAAAACAATGATATTGGGAGGGAAATGATTGGGAACATGGGACCCCAATAAACATGAGTACATATGTTGTAAAAATAATCCAAATCAAATCATAATCATAAGAACATTATCATACGAATATGGATGTCATTTTAAAGAGATATACAATTTAGATATTCTAAAAATATGAAATATCATATATCAAGGATAAATAATAATACATGGTAACATGATATATTAATTTTACATTATAATGTTTATTAAAAACATTGTAGATAAATATAAATATATAGATAATCCACATTAGGATCCAATGAGATTAAATCCTTTAAAAAATAATTAAATGCATAGATAATTTAGGAACCATCCATTACTTCAAATTATGAATAAATTTAAAATACTATATAGAAAATAATCACCTAAAAATAATATATATGAAAATAACCCAATATAAGAGATTGGGTCTAACAATAATTCCATAAATCTAATTCCAAAAATGATATTTTAGGAACCTATAAGAATAATGGAGTAAATAAATTTATATCATTAAAAAATAATAATATCAAATAAAATAGTGCAATTGAACAATAAATGTATTTTCACAGAATCAATTGTTGTTTTTTAGAATAATAACTTTATAAATAATAATTGAATGTATCTTAGAATTCATCATAATGAAACAAATAAATTTATATCAAAACAATAAAAAGGGGTGACAAAATAAAGGACTATTAGAATATAGTAAATTAAAATAGAGACGAAGTATTGGGAAAAGAGTAGATAAAGTGACAGAGAGAGTAAAATCCTAAAAATAAAATATAATAATATGAATTCCCCTTTCATTAGTGATTGTTTTTTATCATCCCATTTAAACCACAGATATGAAAATAATTTTTATTAAAACAATAATTTATATATGTTTATTACATTTATTAATGTTGTGGTTGATATATTATATTCAAGAAAATTTTGTATTAATTTTTTATTGAAGATAATATGGTGGAGGGAAATTTTTGTTTTAATTATACCCCTATATAGTTAAATATTGATATTTTGGTACATTTTATTTACTAAATACTTAAAATAACTATATAAAATCAATAAAATAAATTATATAAATTATATAAATATGTTATGTTGATTAAACTAACCATAGGTTAGGTATATTATAAATAATTTACTGATGACTATATTATAATGGATTCGAACCTTAAAAATGTAATATGAAAGGGAGAGAGAGAGTATAAATTTCAAAACATTTGAAAAGATATTATCTTATTGAATAATTCAAATTATTTATGGTTTATAAATTAACTATTTAATATTTATGGATTGGTTTATAACATTTAATGGGAATATGTGAATAAAATTATGAAAAATGAAATGATTATTTATGAAGGTTACTGACTCCTTTATATGTAAACTTTTGTGAAGGCCCTAATTCATGATATGAGTAGAGTGGGTTTGGAATAGATGAACATAATGAACATTTGGATGAGAATTTTTATTGAAGTGATCAATTATGGGTAATGGGATAAATTTTGAATTTTAATTTCCATGAGGATGAGTGGGTGTATTTATACATGGAGGTGATGAATAATTTCAATTAAAAATTTGAAATAAAATATTATTTAAATAAGATGACATGAAAAAGTTTCTTTTCTTTGAGAATAATGATATTATTTAATTTAAATGTAATTTTTATGGTTTTCCAAAACCCAGAAATACTAAATTTATATTTTATACAATAGAATGTAAGAAAAAAAGTTTTTATTATTGATAAAATAACCGTTTTAAATATATAAATAAAACTTTTGTTTTTTGAATTAATTATGTATAGTGTTATAAATATTTTGGTGTGGGATAAAAATTATATAATATATTAAGTCATTATTAAATTAAAAATATAATATAAAACAACAAATTTTAGAATAATTGTATTTTAACTAATCATCAAAAAGCATGTTTTTAGATTAAATACAATTAAATATTAGATAAAACAATTACACTAATTAAAAAAGGGAATTGAAATTCTCATAATAATTACTCTATGAATTTTCTTGAATATTTAAATATCAATATAGAAATCATGGTTTTTTCAAAGTAAAAAACCATAATAAAAATATGAATACGCAGTATTATTATTATACATTAAATGTATATTTAATTTATGATATTATAATATTTATATTGTGTTATTTGATTCATCGTAAATATTACTCACTATTAATTTAATTATTTCTATGATGATGATAGTATTATAATATTTTGGTTAATATTCCAATAATTGGGTTAATATTTCAATATTCATATTTTCCTTACACTTCGTATAAATACCTCTTACTTCGTCCATTTAAATCAGCTTTTTTCAAGGTTCTATTCAACCATTAAAAAATTTCTGTCATTTTATTATTTTTTTCTCTCTTTCAATAGAACATTTCATGACTATGATCTTTTTAGGAGTCCTCAATATATTAAAATTTCATATTCTAGTTATGTTATTTAGTTTTTATTAATGACCCATTGTAACATTTTTATCCATTATATGTAATGTGACATTTTTATGATATATATTACTTTTTCTTATTAGTATGTGGTGTATATGATTTATAATATAATATAATATAGACATAAAAATTATAAAAATTTGTTGAGAATGAAAATTATTTCTATAAATTAATAGGTTGTTAAATCAGCCCATTGAAATTTATTCATGAATATTTCAACTCATATAATAAATCTAGAATATCTAGTTGTAATTATGATTTATTACATGAAATAATTTCCACATTTTTTATTCATTTATATGATTGAAAATAGTATGTTAACATGATTATTTTTCATATTATGTAGAATTTTTTCTTGATGATCAATGATATCCACATGTTACACCTCATAAGAGAGGATTTCCTCCTATCAAACTACATCTATATTTATAAAATGTAGCTCACCATGTGTGAAATTTCATATGTGAATACCTAGAACACAATTTTTTATTTTCATAGGATTATTATAAGTGAATTTAAGCAAGTCACATAAGATTAATAATCAAGAAAATTCAATACACATAGTGTCATGATTTTCTTCATTTACTAACATTATGAAGCTCTTATATGTAGATATTCCAATAAGTAAATTATGTCTGAAGAAATTGGTGTCCCATGAGTGAATTTTACTATAAAACCATCGTTATTGTTGTGACACATTAATGTGATGATAAATAGATCGAACCATCACTATCATTTCAATCAAAATCATCAGACCCTTAAGATTCTATTCACTAAGTAAATTCTAGAATATTGGATATTTTTCATTGATTAATATGTGAGTATTCACAAATTCCCATATGAATAAAAGAGTGGAATCTTTTTTTAACCCCACCATTGGATGATATTGATCCCAATTATTTCGGGAAACCATCATATAAACTGATTATCATGAATTAAAGTGTTTAAATTATTCTTTATGGGTTGATATCTATTTTATAAGGTGATAACCTATAATAAATTTTAAATTTATGTTTATGATATCCAAATGTTTCATACAACATATAGAGATAAACATTATTTATAAATTAAATATAATCAAAAGTTTCCCACAATGCAACAATATCACATTCACAGAAAATTACATGGTGGAAAATAAATAGGTTATCAAAAATAGAGATGAAGTGATTTTTCATAGTAATTTGACCCAGTATTATCCATATGACATCAATTACTATACATTTTTCCACAAATCCCAAGAAAAAGGAAATCATGATCTTTTGGTATTTACATATTGGTATCGTGAATAGTTGTATTATCCCATTGGATTTATAGTTCTATCCATTAACATAATATTATAAAATGATAATTAATCTATACAATGTAATTTTATTCTTCAATTTTTACTAGAAAAATTCATGATGATATGTGTATGTAATTGTACTTCATAGGTTTATTGGATGGATGTGTTATGTGATACATCTAATATCTCAATATTTATAATTGGAATGGATGGGAAAAAAATTAAATCTAAATAAAATAACTCTATCACTTCAAAATTTAATATCATTATGTTTACATTCCTTCGTTGTTTTAATTTTTCGAGTCATTATAAAATTCCTTTCGTCATTCTTGATTTTCTCTTAAATTGACGGTTATGAAAAAATTTCATAATGGTATGATGTTGTTCATGAATTTTGGTTTTAAAAATTTATCTATTTTATATCTATCAATATTGGGTATTTTTTATCCTTATCGTGGATTGAGTATAAAGCTCTATTTTATTAAGATCAACAAAGTATCTATTTTTCTTTCCCACGGTGTTAATGTGCTGAGAAATCATAGTTCTTGATTAACTCCAATAGTTATTGTTAATTAATATACATATCTTTGTATGTTAATATATAATTAAATATATTATGAATAGAATATATGTTACACTTTTGATGATAGGTTCAATTCCTATAAATATAAAATTTTAATATTAGTTCCTCTATCAATAGATAATTCAAAAGGAAATTTTTTTGCAACGACAAAATTTTTTTAAATGACAACTGATTCCTGAAAAAGGGTTTTAAATTATTTTTCTATCAACATAAATGTATCTATTTAATAATTAATTGAGTATAACTTGTAATGTTACCATCATTTTTTCAACTGTTCTATGAGAGTTGGTCAACAGGACCACTGGAAGCAATAAACATATTAATAACTTTATCATTATAATTAGTAGTATAAATTGAAATGACAATGGATGATTAATGTTAAAAGAATAGTCGATGGACTCATCTTATAGAGTCATGCCTTTTGAATGGATTTTTTAGAACATGGGATGTAGGTATCATCATTGGGATTTTATCTTCACCATGCCCAAGCCATGATTAATCATGTTAAGATTGAACGACATCTCATATGGGAGAAGCTCAAGTTAATAGAGTTTACCACTCAAGAGATATTATTCGAGATACCCCAAGAGTCTATCACTATCTCCCACCTCAAACTGAGTTCACATACTGATATTAACAAATTCCATGTGTCAATGACATAGTTCATTATTTTATATTAACTTTTTATAAACTAAATTTTCATTCTATGAATTTTGTTCTGAGGTTAGTTTTTCTTAGAATAATGATGAATATGATATATTTATTTTTCCGACGGAAAATGTTTTTTAAATGTTATAGTTATTGTGCTAAAATAATTTTTTATTAATAATTTTTGTTTTAATGAAATAGTATTTTTAGAACTCATTTATTTAAATTTAAATGATAATATTTTTTTCAGGTGATTGAATGTATTTTACTACGCATTTCCAATATGCAATTATTTACTGAAATAAGAATTTTTTAATTTAAAATAATAATTTCTCATAAAAAATATTTATTATGAAAAAATAAATAATATTTCTGAAATCATCCCCATGAAATTTGGTTATGGTAAATTTATGTGAATGTTCAAAAATAATTTTTTTGTCCATAGTTAAAATTAACATTTTGGGTTATTAGTTTGTTTACCGAAATTATATTTATGTATGATGTTATAAGGAATTATTTTTAAAAAATTTGGATTAAAATATCATATTTGGTGTCCCATGTATCTTATACTATAGGGATATATCAAGGGAAAGTGTATGCTTTTGTAAATACCACTACTGTGGTGTCCCTGGGAATCTGTAAAAAAATATCTACCTTTTTCTACAAATATCCACTAATTTCTCCATTATATGTCACTACCATGTCATCCTACATGATTATATAATACTATTACCATAGTAAAATTCCTTTAAATTTGTCTTAAAGCCCCCAATGTCCCAATCATCGAGTTATATGATTTACTCTTCATGTTAAGAGAAATCACATCTTCGCTTTTCCTTTCAAATTCCCTTGTATTGTTGTATGTATTTAAAATTTCTATACTATGTTATTATGTACATTTCATTATATATATTTTCTATATTAATATTATTTTATGAATGGTATAAAAAAAATTTCAATATTTTTCTTGTTTTCAATGTCCATGATTCTTAACTATTATTATGCTTAATTTTCTTCTCAAAATTTCTCTCCTTTTACCATGAAATTATTTTATTATAATTATGTTAATATAAAATACTATTTTCTTTTATATAAATTCACCAATTTGTAAAAATGATTAATTTTATTATTTTGTTGACATACATAAGTCCATCATTCAATTTATGTCGGTTAAAATTAGATAATGATAATGTTTTTAGGAACATTTTAAAGACCCATTATTTTGATATAAAACAATTTTATTTTATAGTCCACCAGTTATTTATTAAGAGATTTATTATGATATATGTGTGTTATAGTAATAATAAAATATTAAGGTTCCACCCAGATATTTCTCCAATACATTGGTTAAATAAATTAATGTCTAAAGATAACATGTTTTATGATACCTTGGTGAATAATATTGGTAATTTTTATAAAACCACACTAATAAACAAATGTGATATTATTATGAATGAATCAATTAATTATTTCATAAAATTTAAATAATATGATTCATTTTATTATTATTATTATTAATATTACTATAATTATTATATTACTCATTATCATTTATTTATATATTTCTACATGTTTTTAATGATATTCACCAAGATCATAAGTAAAATGGTTCCCTTATTTTCCCTTAATATGCTTTATTCTCACCCGTTACATTGATGTATGTCCCAATGCAATGATATGAAATAAATGGAATTATTCTGATGGTTTAATAATACAATAAATTTTAATATAAGAATTTTTTATCTTTGTTTTTATTTTAATCCTTTTTCAAAGAAACTAAAAATTAAAATATCCATTATTTATACCAAATAAATAAATTTAAATCTATTAAAAAGGTTGGATTCCATTGTTATTATTAGGATTATTTAATTTTCATGAGGTGTTGGATATATATTTAGTTTTTTTGGTAAGTATTAAAACATACCATTCCATTAATGTATTTATATATATCACACACCCTTATTCACTATTGTGTAGTGTGAGTATCTTTAGACTGACTATAATATTCAAGAGTTGTATGAATCTATCCATACTCTGCTATCAAGATGTACATTACTAACATCTATACTAATCATGATAATGTGTTTTAAAATAAGGAAATAAATTATTAAAAGTTAATGGTATCCAATTAATTCAATAAAACTGACTATCTGTGTGAAAGTTTTTGGTATAGTCAATTTCATAATTAATTTTTTTATTCAATGGATCCAAGGAAATTATTTGACATATGATCACTTACCATATAAATGAGACTGAATTCATCTAAATCTTAAACTACTTGGACATCTAATAAATCTTCCCCTTCCTTAATATCTTCACCAAAATCCTTCCTCTTTCATCTTGAAGAATATGACAATGCCATCAAAAATGAAAAAAAACATTTAATGAGGTAATATATAAAGAATATTTTAATCTTATCTTTAAATATTTTTGTGGTTTTTGTGAGTCCCCAAAGTATTACTATTGTATCATAGTTTACAGATCTTGTATAGAATGCTATTATATATTATCCTTTCTGTACTATTTTTTCCTGTTATATCCGGAATAATGATCCATTATTATGTGGTATCATGTTCAATGAATTTTATTAAACAATCCCTCAATTATATGTAGTTGATACTTATTATTTATAGTGACTTTGTTAATATATTTTTAATCAATTTAATATTACATTGACCTATTATTTACCTTAATAGAGAGATCTAATGAACATGTAGGTCGTTCACTTTGACATATAATCCTGTTATCCAAATGATATTATTGTATTTTTATTAATTTTACAAGGTATCTTTTTGATATTATATATGTTTTATATGGTATAATTGTTGTAGTGGGTATATAATTTATTTATTAATCTACAATATTATTTAGTTGAATTCTAGGAAAATAAATTTTAAATAAATTATTAATAAAGATCCCTTGGATGGATTCCAGTTTTTTCAATAGATAATGAATATAAGATGATAAGAATACAATGTTGCATTAGTAAGAAATTAATGAAAATGTTTTATTCATGATAAATAGAAAAGGAAAATGTGGTGTTTTGTAAATAATGAACATGAATAGATAATTTGAATAAATCCACCCCTTATATGTTATGATTTATTAAACTAGTATTAATTATTACGATACATATTGAATTAGAAATATTTTAATATTTGCCTAAACTAGTGATTGGATAAAAATAGATCTTGTGAATAACAAAATGTGTTATTTTTATAAATAATGAAAAGTATATAGAGACGTGTGAAAAAATAACAAAGACAGACTATCTTGAAAAAAGATTTACCATTTTTTTCATTAATATTTTTGTTGAGTTGATGTTGTTAAGATGTCCTCATAATGATGTAGAAAAGCATTGAAAATAATTTAGCGATGGTTGATATTATTGCAATTCATTGAAAAAATGGAAATTCAATGTACCATAAACACCTGAGAGGTTATTATTTAACCATCATAGGTAATATCTCTTAAAATTCTGATGGAATATACATATCATATAAATTTTATATTTGGAAAATGAAAATAACCTATGATAGAATTCATAGTGATGATCTTGATCTAAATATGCTATATAAAAATAACATCATAAAGATAAATAAAATCATTGGGTATAGCCCAACATTATGAGGTACTAACCATTGAGAATAAGATAAATATTTTAGCATTATATAGAACTTATAACCCATGTTTAAGACATGGTAAGGGACAAGATATTTATAGGGTACAATCATAGGGTAAAATATTTATAAGGTATAAGTGATCCTTAAAGAGGTCTATGTACTGATTATACATATAAATATAGTAAAATATGATTCAGGATACATTTTATACATTCTATAGATAATTTCTAGGGTAAATTCATAAATAACACTATGATGATGAAATATCATAATAGAGGAGAGAAAATTAACATTCAAAAATTATGATTAATAAATGTGAATAAATATGATGATGCTATTTATTTTATTTTCATGGATTATGAACAATAAATTCACATTAAAATGTTTATAATTCAAGAATAAATATAAGAAGAACTATACATAGAATATTATTGAGGTTAGTATGAGGTCCACACAATAATTTCAATGACATGCCACAATTTCAATCACACTTGGATGGAGAATTATAAATAAATAAGCAAACTATGTATCAGGTTTAATTTTAATAAATATATTTGCTCAGTTTGACTGAAATTTGAAGTTAATTATTCCTATAAATCAAATTAATGTAGTTTCTGAAATTTATTTAGAAAATAAGACAAATGATTTTGTGAATAGAAAAGTAGAGTGGGGGAGAATATGGTGATCATGTATTTCCAATATTATTATTATAAAAATTATTATGTACTGAAGAATATGAATAAGGATATCACAATACTATTGTAACTAGATAAATGATTTTGGTATTGAGGGAGATTAAGAAGGTGGCGTAAAATAAAATTATAGATAAGAAGAATATAAATTAAAGAATAACAAAATGAAACTGTAAAAAATTGTTAGATAGATGAGTTCTACTCTAAGAAGTGGGAGTAATTAGTGTCCTAAATGATCCTTTATGAAGTATTCCTTTCATGTAATATTAATTGTAGTCAATTCATTTGTGAGGAAAAATAATTTAAAGATATCAAAGACAATTGTGATGATAGAACTTGGATATTTGGTATAGTTACTCCCCAATGTGAATATAGGGAAATACAATGGGATGCTATGTATGAATTGTGGGAGACAAATAAATTAAACTTCAAATGTAATAGAATATGAATCTATAGTTTGGGTGACTAACCAATCTTGGTATGGTGTAGTATTTAAATTCCAGATCTTGTAAATCACTGTGTTTTTATGCCATTATGTACTTCACAAAATTTCTATTTATAATAGAATAATATATTAAGAGATCAAGAAATTAATTTTTCTTATAGGTTGAATTAAAATAAAATAATTTATAAAAAGTTATATATAATTTACCCCTTCATATGATCCATTGAACATGATCAATTAAATTGGAGTCACATCTAATCACATTTTATTAAAACAAAATATTTCTTTATATTTAATAGAATTATATGATATTGAAATTCTAGGAATAAATTGGTATACCTAATATGGAGAACAAAACGCATATCCCAGTTGAAAATAATGTATAGCTGAAATCCAAAACCTTGAATAAAAATAATAAAATGGAGGTATTAAAATTTAGATAAATCTATATTTAAAATAACAACCATTCAAAAAATGAATCTTATCAAAGTGATAATTTATTTTCTACCTAAAATATTTAAAATAATAAATTTTAGAATGATTAAACTATAGAGAGTACAATAAAGATGAGTCCAAAAATAATGTTGAATACCTCCACTATAAAATCAATGATTATTTGAATAATTTTCCTAAATAGTTTTTTACTTGTACAATTGGTGTTATAAATTTGATTTCATGGTGAAAAGGTACAACTAATGAGAATTTTTAATAATTTTAGAATAAATTGGTTAAGATTTTCTAAAAGATCACTAATATCATAGAACTTATATATTCAAAATAATTATTTATATCACCTTAAAATAAAATTAATTATCCATTTGATGTTTATTTGGAATGGAATTTTTGTAATAATTTTATTGTGAAATATTATTTTATTGTTGTTATCCATAATCATAAATTAGTACTGAAAACTAGAATTAATTATAAATTATACCAATTTGGTGTTAAAGAAAAATATAATAAAAGATCATAATAAAAATTTAAAAGAATCAAAACAAATTTAATAATAAAAAAGAAAAAAGAAAAATAAGGACATGGAGTAAAGCATGATATTAGTTGAGGATGATAAAAACCTCCTAAAAAATAAGTTGATTGAGGATGAAGTGTTATAATGAAATAATAAATTATCATAATTTGGTAGTGGAAATGTCATTGAAAATAATTATTCCTTAAATAGTTATTATTTTGAGTTTTTTTAGAAAAGGGAACCCGATAAGTGGAATGATGATTTTGAAAACATAAAACGACCAAAATACACCAATATTCAACCATCATGTTAAACCATAACCTTAATTTTATTGTTATTAATAATTAATTTTCAAATTATAATATATGATACAAATCTAAATGATATAAAATGTGGGATAAGAAAAATTCTAGAAATTTCTCCACCACATTTCTGGCGAATATAAAAATTGTCATGAAAAAAATAACCTAATGATTCACTAAAAATATTAGTAATTAAATTTAAAACAAAAATAAAAATATATCTGGAAAATATTCCTCAATAATAAAAAGAATAATGTTCATTAATTTTCGTTGGTATTACATGAGGATTTTTACAAGTATATCAAGTGGTTGAACACTTTTTCACTCAATAAAAAATAGAAAAATCTTCAGTAAAGGGGGAAATATAAAGAATGTATAATTCCTCATGAGAGGTATAAATCAACATAGAAAAATTAATTTCTATTGCTCAAAAATTAATGTGATTTTTTAATTTTATTATTATTAATATAGATGGGTCCACATTTATGTTCATTTGTGGTACGAACCTGCTATGCACAAATGATTTTATAATGTAAAAAGCCACAGTAGTGATTGAATCATACTAGAATGAATTAATAATATACCTTGATAAAATTTAAATAGAATAATTTTAATCAAAAGGTAATAAATAAATTTAATGAATTATAATGAAATATTTAAGGAATGATGGAATAGATGTGAATAAAAAATATTTACTATTCTAGTGCGTGAAAAAATGGGCCACACCACAGGCCATTGTAAATAAGGTATATTGAGATTAATGATAAAAGATTTATTCTCGTTCTAAAAATGAAATTAGTCCATGAGATAAATTTAATATTGGATTTTTTAATGATATTATGTATTAATAGTAAAAGGTGTTTTCTGATAAGGGTTACCACAATGTTTTTAAAAAATAATATGAAAATTAAAATTAGTATGCCATGTGAAATTTATTGCCTATTTAGAAAAATTATATTAAAATTACCAAACACAAGATTAAGGATAAATAAATATTAAAAGCCATGATATTTTTTTAAATGATGACAAAAATGAATGTATTGAGTGGTTTCCCAATAATGATGAAACAAGTGAGTCAAAAGACATATACAAAAGGTAAAAAGAAGCGATTAATATTCTTGATAACTGTATGAATTTTACTATAACGTAATATGAAATTAATAGGATATTTGAATTAAAATTAAAGGCATGGTTGGAAGAATGATTGTTATTCAATGTGAAAAAATAAATTCCATAGATGGAGGAAAATGAAAATTTCATAAATACCATTTTTATGGGATTTGAAAATTTGAAATTAAAACATTGAAGAAGAATGAATATGGTTCCAAATAACAATGAAGAAAATAATTAAAGATAATAATTGATAGATATTTCCCAACCTTTATACTATTATTTAGGGTGTTAGTTAAACAATCACATTATTCCATTAATATTATATTTTTTTAATTACATGTTTAGAACGAACAGATAAAATATAATGGCAGAGATATTGATTTTTTTAATAACGATATATAGTAAGATAATTGATTCCATTTTTTAATATGATACCTGTAGGAAAATGATTTATTAATAATCATCCGTATATGGGAATCCAATATGAATATAAGGACATAAACTCTATATTATAATAAATCAATATTTTGTATACAGTTATTTGGAATTGCAATTAGAGTATTTTCATGAACAAATAGAATGAAAATATTTATTAAATAAAATAATTTTATAAATTGGTAGTGTTATTTTATCTGTATTCTATGATAAAGGGTGCGTCTTATTGATAGAACATGAAATTTAATATGTATTTTTATGAATATGAGCGTAGATTATTATTTTCTATAAAAAACTATTTATTAATACCTTGTAATTAGAATGTTAAATTAGTATCACATGCTTTATATAATAATGTATAAAATTACGATCATGTTTTACTTATTCTTTTTTTTCTACAATTGGTTATCCAACTAGACATAGAGTTGAATACCTGAGGGGTCACTATTTTAAAACAATCAATGTTATTCTTCAAAAAATATTTTGGAGATATATATAATTATTAATGGACCTGGGATGATAATCTTTCATGGAACACAATTTATGGTCATTGATTTTTAAAATCCATTCATTATATTATATTTCATTTATTGTAAATATAAGGGTGGAAAATTGTTTAAAAACTCATATATTTACAATGAAATATTGAAATATTTCTAAAAAATATCAATGGGTTATCTAAAACCCCAATTTTGTATTTACGTTTTTTATAATAGATAATTTTTCCATAATTATTAAAATATAATAAATATATTTTTATGATGCATGTAAGTGAAGTTAAAGCTTTATGTATGATAAATGTTATATGAAAATTCTTTAATACTACATAAAAAAATTTGATGGAAAAATTAAATGTTTCTTCCCCTTATTTTGGAAAATTTTATTATGCTCATATTCATGTTTAAGAAATATGTTTTTTCCAATAAACAAGTTTTATATTAGAAATTGATCCGAATGTAAAATATATATTGTGTAGAATTTGGTGATTTAATATTTTTTACAAGGTGAACTATCTTTTAAAGTGAGAATTGTCAGGGATCTCATAGATTCATAAAATATAAAGAACACACTATTTTGGTGATGATTGTAGTTGAATTGGAGTGGATAATAAGGCCTTATTCTGAAATAATATTATATTTGTGTTAATTTTGTAATTCATGTACCTAAGTGAAAAAATATAAAAAAGGAGGAACACTACACAATTAATTGGGGATAATAGAATTCTCATTCGGTGTAAACCTAAAACATCCTGAGTTATATGGTTTCAAAAATCCATATATATGGAAAATTCATAGACCATATTATGGAATTTTTGAGGTATATCCATGAACATATTTTAAATAAATGTTATTTCATAAGGTATTGATAAATTTGCATTTTATAATCCAAAATCATGGTATATAACCCTAAATGAAGAATTCATATGTTAATAACATCATGGTTTACATAAACCCTAAATTGATAACATCATAAATTATAAGATCTATTTAGTGTACAATCACATGGAATAATCAATACATGGTACGAATAAACTCTACAATGAATCAAATTATTCATAATACTCTATTTAAATAGTGAAATTGGAATCAATTGACTTTATATGTTTCATATAATGATTTCATAGTGTATGTTCACGAGTAAATCAATAATTTTAGATATATTAATAAATAAAAAGATTAAGGATTTATTATTTTGATTAAAATGGCTACTAAATATGAGGATGGTACTGTTGTGGTATTCTTGGAGTTAAAATATAATAATTAATGTGAAATAGTTGGGATTGACGCCAAAATTAAAGGAGAACCTGATAAGGTAGATTTTTTTAGATTATTTTCATTAAAATGGATAATTGAAACATCATAGTGTCAAACATCATAGAATAGTTTTTTCAAAAGAATTAAAAATAATTAATATTATGTCAATTTAACGTATGAAACTAAAAAAGTCCTAAATATTATTTTCAATAATTGAAAAACTATATTTTAATGTTTTTAAAAGATATTATATATCCTTTATTAAATTAATGGAGTCTCTATAATTCGTTATATACAAAATTTTAACAATTCATTGAATATAAAATTAATATATAAATAATAAGATGTCCAGGATTCGTAACTACTTTTACTTTTAAAAATACTAATAGTTAAATGTGAAAAAGGATATCCTTAAACTTCTATAACTATATAAAATGTATTATTCTTTATGGGGATGAAATAAGTGGCATATGAAATGACAATATCATATAAGAGTATAATATGTGGTTTTCTAAGATAGAAAATGTGGAAGATCATGGCTAGTCTGTTTGATACTGAGAATAGGGAGTAATTGAAGTCTTCAGTGATGGTTCCTTAAGAGATATATTTAATGATTATCCAAGGCATAAAATATTAATATAAGGATTAATCTATGAGTGATGTCGATGAACAATGGGAATCATGAACTGTGTGATATAATATAATGACTGTTTTATGACATTCTATAGCACAAGATGGGAAGACATGTATGAATGATTATGGACAATTCCATATAACCCCTTTCATAATATTTAAATGAATTCTTGGGTGAGGTTATTTAAAAGTTATGTATTATTTTAATATATAAATGTTCAAACTTATATATATAAAAAGTTTTATTCATTTATTTATTATATGATCCTGGTAAGATTAAGAGACAAAAAAGAGTATTGAGACTTTATTTAGCATAAGAGGATGAATTCATAAAGAGATATAATTTATTTACCCCTTCTATGTAATCCACTAAAGAGGGTAAATTACATTACAATACTCCTAATATCATCCTTAAAATTTTTATTTTTATCAATAAGTTATGAAAGACATATTTATTTATTTTCTATTAATCACATACCATTAAATATCTTCCAATAACATAATTGGAATTCTCTATGAATGTTTACAGAATCATGGGATTGTTTGAGATATGTAAATAAATGTTTATTTCCTAGTTTTCAATATATAAAATATATATTCCATGATACTCTACTCCATGTGTTTCACAATATTCCATTAAAGGTAAAATTCCAATTTTTCCTAACTAATTAATTCAAAAACAATAATTGGGAAAAAAATAAAAATGATGGGCTATAATAATAAAACCATAATGAATTTTCACATATATTTTTATATCAAGAAGTTGGGAGGTGATATAATATTTCTAGAAAATATTTCTAATATAACAAAATTTTACAATCCTATTAAAATTAAATCATTATCCATTATCATACGAATAATTTTTATGACATCCACCGTATAATTTTTTTTCTCTATGTTAGTGGTGGTAATGGAAGTATACCTTAAATGATTGATGATTTAAAAATTATATTTCAACATGTCTATAATTTGATAATTTTCAATGATCCTATACCACCTCACCTATATGTTTATAGTGACATGTTGAAAATTATAGATTTAATAGTGATTCAATGTGAACAAGGAGTGGTTAAAATTATTAATAAAATATGGTTAAAATAATTTTATCCAACCATAATTCCCTCCATTAATGAAAAATTTGGTATATGCTTCATATTAAATTTCATAGTTTATGTATTCCTTTTTTCATGAAGGGATCCATTGTGTTGAAACCAAGTGTACAAATACATAAAAGATAAATTGTGATGGTTATGTATGATATGATCTTAGAAAAAATGGTATACCAACATGTACATAAGGTTTCTGAAATTTCAATTGATAAACCATGATTCATGTAGGTGGAAATATGTTGTAACCAATACTGTAAAAAAATAAAAAATTCTCTCATATGGAAAAGAATCAATAAAATATAAGATAAAAAATCCATTATTCCCATGTTAGATTAAATCATCTAGATTATTTTGTGACCTCAGATACTTATGGTGTATCTTCTTATATAAAGTAATATTCTAGACTAAATATTTTTTGTCACTTCATAATGGTGTGGAACATCTCCCAAAACTATTTTCATGTTAAAATAAATTTAACGAGATGAGTAATGAATACACTATATCATAACTTCCATTAAATATTGGTTCTAGAGTTTTTACAACCACATAATCTCTGATATGTGAAATTCATATTATACACATGTATTTGACATATGCTATTTGATTGTGTTTTTATGATTGTAATTACAAGATTTAGAATTGAGCAGGATCATTTCTTGATCATCGGGTTACTGAATATTTCAAATTGGAATATTTTCTATTCATTCCTCATCCACAAATTTACATTGTGAATCTGGTCGACAAATTGATATAAATCCATAATTTTAATGTATCATGTAATTAAAACTATGTCTTTTCCATGAAATTTTATTGGACTATATATTTTTTCTTGATGTCAAACATTATGGTGGAATTCATTTTTAGAGATTAATTTTGAAAAAAGGATAATTGAGGATGAATCTGTATTAGGGGAAGAAATTTTTGTATAAATCAATCACTTCACTAATAAGTTTTTATGTTGATTTTATTTTTTGGAACTAAAGATGAAATTATATGTCAGTTAAAAATTTATCTATTATTCAATACATTATAAACTATTTATTTTTATAATAATGTTTCTTAAATCCCTTAATAATTATAATTCACTCATAGTGGTTGACCTTTCCTTCTTGAGTCATTAGTTTCTTAAGTTTTGGATGATGAATAAAATGGGGAAAAATATTTAATGTAAATTATTAATTATACATATGAGTAATTTTTTTTGGATCAATATAAAATTGATCCTAATAAATTAACAATATGTATTTGTATAATGAGAGTGGAGATGAATAATGGATGAACCCAAATATTATTTATGAGGATATGATCTATAAATACTATCTTCATTCTAATTTCCCTTTCAGATGTATCGTAATTCCCCATGTTTTAGTCATTAATTATCGATATAGAACTCGGTTGTACTTATGCGGTTTTATATGTTTCTTACTATATATAAATAATTACCCCATATATTCCCATAAATGACTGTCCATGCTAATTCTCCAGACAAATGAATCATAAAATCAAAAACAACTTCCTCTAAAATAGATCCATAATCATAATTCATAATTGTATGAGTTCATAAATCAATGATAATGTTTTTTTGTTATACCATTTTATTTGATTTTTTTTTGAAAATTTATTTCAACAAATATATATACAGGTCACACTAAAAAGAAATTTTAGAAAATACCACTTGGATAAGAAGCACTTTACAAGTAGTTTTACATTAGGTCATAATATTCCTATACTACATTAATGTTGTTTTATAAATTAAGGTTCCCTATATATAAAATTGAATATTATATACTAAATACTTAGGTGGGGATGATATTGAGGGAAACATAATGATTTATTCACCATAGATGTGGAAAATGAATCATTCTAGACAGAAAAATATTGATTCATATATTCAATCAAATATTATCTTCTTTTTTCACAATTTTGGATCTAATTTACAGTGAAATGTGTTAATTTTATATTATATGGTAGATTATATGTAAATTTACCATACTCTTCTAAATTAATTGAGGAGTTTATATTTTCTATTCAATAAATCTCACAAATAGAGAGTTTATTGGTGAACCATGTAGTCCATTAAACACAATAGTAGCATACAACAAAAATTAATAATCCTAAAATAAATCACATGAGATGAAATTAATTGAATAAGGGCTTACGTACAATTATGAATCTAATATGATCATATTTTTACTACTTATTCAAGATACAAAATTAAAAATATTGTCTTGTATTATTCATTTTTTCAAAATAGGCTTTAATTTAGAGGATATAAAAAATATTACTACCTTGGTAATACACAAAACATTTTCTAAATAAATGATACATTGAAAAGTGACGTACTTTAAATTGATTCAATCTAGCATCTAGATATCCCATTCTAATTTTTAATATAAGATGAGTAATGTAATAAGTTATAGACACTATAACATATTATGATATGGGATGAAATCACCCATATATATTTAGAGAAATACATTCCACTAGATAATATTGTGAAATCAAGGACATATATGAATAATTATTTATATTATAGAGGAGATTATAACATTTATAATTAGAAAATTTGAGATGTTATGGATATTCATACATCTAGGAGTTACACTTTGGAAGACATTTTATATATTCAATTTTTGGTTACAAATTAACTCCATGTTCATCGTTGATTCGGCATTGGAGTGAATATCAATGAGAGAAGATTCTACTGAAAAATGAGATATCAGCAATGAGTTGATCGACGTTTTTTCTAAATGGAAAGGATTTATAAAACCACATAAGTGCGATGTAAACCATGTAAATGAGACGACAATGTTGGTCCCTCAAATAGAATCCATGTCTTTGAAGATGGTGAGATTACATACTATAAAAAATAAATGGAAACAATTTAAGACACACGAATTTTTAGCACACGAGATATCAATAGGACTATTTCACTTCCATGATTACAAGGTTAGAGAAGATGTAAACAAGATGAGGAATGATTATTTTTTTGAAATAAACTTATCTTCAACATTACTGTCTAAATAAATTCAGATAATAAGTGAGATTGATTTCAAAAAACAATGAATTGATATATAGTGGTGGGAAGAGCATAACATGTTCTCATGGTCCTTTGAATTTACCCAAAGGATATAATGAAACCAAGAACACTTTTGAATAAATCTAATTCACTCAACATTTAATTCGTTAATATCAATAAGAGGTGCATGAATAATAACACTATTTTAAGGTATTGGTGTCCATATACATCATTTAAAATAATAAAATTGTATCATTAGTGAATAAAAAACATAAAAACTGTGAATATTACTTTCTAAATCATCATGTTATTCTAAAAAATATTTTCAACTTAGTAATTTATTAAAAATGATCACTAAAAGAAAAAATCATGTGTATAGGGTAATAATGAGGTACAATGAGAGGAGGTTAATTCCATTAACTTGTAACATGGGGGAGATATTTATATGATGGATAGTTATATGTGTGAAGAAGTAGTGATCGTAATAGTAATTAAAGTATAAGAAGAATTATATAATATGTAATAATTCGTAGATAATGAACAACAATAATCAATATAAGAATTTTGAAAAGCAGAAATATTCATGAGGAATCCTCAATATCAATCATACCAACCACAGTGTATTATTTGGAATTGATTAAATTAGGTAAACATGGATTGAAAATATAAAAAAATCCCGGAAATATTAAAAAAACATAACATTAATATTACATTTTCAATGACCATTTCAAATATGAATTTGTAAAAAATATTACTATATGATATCATCAATAATAATAATACAATAGAGGATATTGGAATTTTTATTTGGAAGAAATGTATTTTGTATTCATTCAACAGAAAATAAATTTGATGACTAAATATCCATGATATTTCTCAATTCACTATACGACCTAATCATGAAAAATTGATTTTTTGGATCTTTTTTATAGTGTAAAGAAGATGCAGCCGATCATATTCAAATAAATCCTTATATGAAATAAAAAACCAAGAATAGTTTCATTATGATTAATAAGAAAAATTGGTAATGTGTCACAATCGAATTATTTAAGATGTATTATTAATTTTGGTTAAGTAAGATATTCCAAATGATTTGATAAATTTATAGAGAGGAGGAATATAAAATACAAATCATTGTTATTTTTTATTTCTATTTAATTGGTAATTCCTTAATCAATATCAACCCATGACACATGATCTTTTTATATAGATAAAAACATTTACAGTTTTATCTAAAAAAATATTTTTAGCATAGATATGTGCTTAAAAAATATTATCTTATCTTTTCCACTAAAGAATGATTAATTATTTTTTTGAGAATATTTTTGAATAAGGAGAAGCTATAAAAGAATAACTGGATAATCCAAATGTGGATAATAGTAGATAAATATAGAGAAAAGAATTTTTTCATTAAATATAACAACATCCAATTGATAATATTCCATAATTTAATATCAAAATAAAAAATAAAAATTGAAACTAAATAATCTATATATAATCTATCAATATATATTTTTGTGAGAATGAGAAGTTATACAAGATATCTTCATTTTATCCCTCTTAAAATATAAAGAGACCAATTTATCATGGTGATAAAAAAATATAAAAATTTCAGGGAGTACTACCACTTAAAAATAATCAATCCATCTATATTCACACATAAGTTGATACATGATTAATTTTAAAATCCAATATACCATGATAAAATGCCATTTACTCCATCTAAAATGTTTTCCATGAATAAGTAGATATTGGTGTTAGTTGGTTTTAAAATAATTTAAACAATTTTATAAATTTAGTAGGTAGTATAAGTCCACAACCTTAAACATTACATAATCTTAAATTGAGTCAAGACTTACCATTGTGGATATTTTTTGGTTTATTGTTTTATTGAATTGGGTCATAACTATTATATCACATCTCAAAAATCACAATGGTGTCTCTTATATTCTATCTAATTTTTTTTTTCATAAAATCAAATTTCTTAAAAAAAGATACATTTTTAG
The DNA here is from genome assembly GCA_963277665.1 of Viscum album. Taxonomy (NCBI): domain Eukaryota; kingdom Viridiplantae; phylum Streptophyta; class Magnoliopsida; order Santalales; family Viscaceae; genus Viscum; species Viscum album. Next base: position 763,670,653 of record OY728120.1, read on the forward strand.
TTCAATTTTTTAGGCAAAATGACTTTTCCTCGATCCCATCCATTTCCCTATTCATTGTTATGTCCTTTAAAAAACATTTCCAAAACATGGGATGAGCATAAAAAGCACAGTAAGTGTTATGAAATGAAATGAATTATTATCCCAATAATAAATTAAAATCAACGAAACCACACCATTCAATCATAATTTACCTCATTAAATCAAAATATTTATTAATAAAACATAAAAATAATAAATCATTAAGGCAACTTGCATCAGACATAACATACTTACATTGTATCGTTCACACCTACATAGTGAGTTAAATTTGAAATACCCATCCCAGTATATTCCATAAATCTCTTAGGAGAAACATTAACTTTTACCTCCACCACGTTACCCACCGCATTAGAGATCTATCTCAGGATCCCCATCCCTAGGATTATAATAGAACCACCCATATATATAAACAATTCCCAATAACCACAACATAATAATGACACATGAAACAATAATAATGGAAACATAACATTTCCAAATTCCCATAACATTTCATGATATCGATATATAAAATCCATTTCCAAAACCATTTAAATTATTTAATAAATAGATTTTTGAGTCAATGTGTCCCATACCAATTTGAAACAATTATTAGAATCCAAATTTTAAAACATTAATGACCTTATTAATAAATCCTTAATACCATTTTTAAAACATGGACATCAGAAATAATTTTTTAGAAGATTAAATCATTAAAACATTTTAAAAAATGTAATACATAAAGTATCCTTTAACACATTTGAAACTCTTGAATAATATCATTTAAGAATAGAATAAATGAAAAATATAAATATCATGATAATAAAGAAATTCATGATATAAAATTTCAAAACGGTTTATATACTCCCCATAGGACAATAAAGGTGCACAATATCCAGATATACCCCAATGAAAGGATATTGAGACATAGTCCCTTTGAAAGATTAGATCATCAGATTAAGGATAAATCAATGAAAAAATTTTGTTTGAAAAATATAAATACAAAAACTATAATTGGATATTATGTGATAAACAATCAGAGTTGATTCAAAGATATTCATTGCATGACATAATAAAGAAGTAAAAGATTTACCGAAAGACTAGAAATTTTGTAATGAAGTACCCTTACCTCGAGTCCAGCTTTTCTTGTATATTCATTGTTCTTAATGAATAATAATCATAAGTTAATTTATAATTTTTTCATAAAATGTTTCACGTAATTTACTCATTTTATAATAATTATTACGTTGCAATAGCAATTAGTTAATTATTTGAAATCAAATCGGACGTTTTGTCGATGTTCAGAATTAGAGTTAAAAATGAACTTGTTATAATTACAATTTGTCAATGTGGTCAAAATTACATTATCTACCGAATGATATTAATGAGTTATGTATCTTATATTTAATATATATCCTAAATATATGTATTTAAAAAATTCCATTTCATTTTGATCTAAGTAATGAAATACACCGTTGATGCAGACGGTAAGACGTACGTACACATGAACACTATTTTCATTTATTTTTCAGTCTTAATGGAATGAAAACATAATGATAAATAGTTATATTAAAATTAATGTATAATATAATATTTTATATATGTTTCATATTTTCATTAACACCATCATTTATATTTTCTATGTATGGTATGAACGAGTCATATTAGTTTGAGAATGCGGTAGTCCGTATTTCCGCAATTGAAATAATCATATTTACCAATTATGGATCCATAAATGTAACCAATAAATGAAAAATATATTATAATAGAGATAATATAAATATAATATATATCACATATTAATAAAGTGCCATCATAATTGTCATAATGAGAGGTGCTAGGAGATAATTGAACAATCATTGTTCTGTGAGGCAATAGTTCATTGTCCATATAAATAGTAAGTTTGTATCCATTAGATGGAGATGTGGGTATTTTTAGTTTTAATACATATAATAGAAAAAACATAGTATATTTATGATACTGGTTTTGTTATGAAATAATAGAATAAAGAGAAGTTAGGGAGTTGGAGTAGGAAAATAAAATAAAAGAACATGATAGAAGACGTTACCTTTATTTAGAGGAACTCCCTTTGGTTTCAACCAAAAAGCTTCTTTGAAGAGACTTTGTCCTAATGTATGGCTCTTTAGAGGAAGATAACTATCTTTGGAGATTATTTTGGCAGATTTAGGACAATCCAAGGGGCTAGGGTGGTGTGAGTAATTGGTAAGAGGTGATGGCCTTTTATAAGGGAGAGGAGAGGCTCTTTAAGAATGTTTGAAAATATTTTTTTATTATAAAATGATTTTCAGTTTCAAAAGGTCCAAAACACATTTAATTATTTTATAATGTTCTAATACGTTTAAATGGAAATATCCCAAATTAATTAGATTGGTTTTGGATATTTTTTAATCCTTATCTTTCTTATTTCACCATATCTTATCTTATTTTACTTTTACCAAGTCCGCTTATATATTCATACTATATGGTTAGTATATTCACTATAAAAGTCCAATACACCCAAAATTGATCATTAATGACATTTTTTACATAATATATTTCATTTGAAATAATTATATATGTTTAGGACAATTTTATAATCTGATAAAATATTGATCGATTTAAAAACAATTTTATTTGATCTTTAATAAAATTGAAAACATGACATTGTTTTTAAAAAACCAAACCAACATGGTTCTTTTAAAAAACCAAAACTAACTTAAATATAACTATTCATCATAATATATAAAATTATTGGATGGCCTAAATAGTTTCAAAATACATTTAATTTTATATTTATAATCTCATTTTTTTAAAACTTTCATTAATGAGGAAATCATTACACCATCATTATGAAAAAAATAAATAAATTTAGTTGATGTCAAAAAAAATACCATGATATATAAATCATTTTAGCTTTATAATTACTATTAACATCAAGGATATCAATTATATTACCCCGCATTAAAATTGTTTTAGAAAACAAAACATGTTTAAGATATTTTTATTTTTTACTTTAAAAAATGTTATTAAGTTCATTATCTTACCCAAATGGAATTAAAAGGACAATAGTCTCATAAAAGGATTGTATTGGTCATAAATTAATCATAATATAATTTTAGGAAAAGGGTAAAGTTAATTTCATATTATTAAAATATTATTTTTACCTTGATTTACCGTATTTACCTTTAACCCCAATAAATAAAAATCAAAAGCTAATAATCACCAAAAACTATTATCATCTTATTGAACCACATTTTACATACTGATAAACACCATGAATGTCGAATTTTTGAAATTCAATTTATAGATGCAATATAAAATCATTTAAATGAAAAAGTCGGGTTTTTAACTATTACGTGGTGTTATACTATTCATAAAAAATTGAACGTTTTCCGAAAAATACCAAAAATCCCCCCCAAGCTAATTTTGATATTATGAATTAAAAAATAATGACTATTTTACCTAGTTCACAACTTTGAAATTAAATTTATTTCTTTAAAATTAATTTCCGCTGTCCAAACCAAAAAGCATTTTTTAAGAAAAAATAAATATCAAAAGATAAACAGTTGTTTATGTCCAATTACTAAGTGAAATTACATAAAATGACCATTATTGGATTAAATAGAAAAAATATAATCCAATTAAAATTTTAAACCATTTAAAATTTTAATATAACAATATATATAAATTATATAAAAATAACGTCTTGAATTAAAATGCAGTATTTTCCCTATTTTTTTAAAAATTAACTTTATCAGAAAAATACAAAATTTTCATCCAAAGTAAATATTTATGTCATAATTTTGAAGAAGAATTTTATTTTTTCATATAAAACATATAATTGTGAAAAAGATATATTTAAAAATGGTTCACAATCAATAGGCGGTAAATCGAACTTTTAGAAAATATTAGAGTGATCATGCTTTAAATTGGATTCATTCTTATTTTAAGCCTATAAAACATATTGGATAACTATAAAAAAAAATTATAAAACAGTTTTAAACCTATTGTAATTAGTTTTGTTCATTCTCGCAAATACAACAACTATTCCTTAACTACCATTTATAAAATAATATTATATTATTAATTTTCATTATAACTCAACAATTTGTGCAATGTATGATTTCAATGAAAACTATTATAGTGTGTTGAGTATGATATCGGGCATAAAATCCCCTTTAAATAATAAATAATATTTAATATAGAAATATTAATATATATGAAAATTTCACATTCATTATTTACTTGTGATATTACATCCTTCCGCCCTTTTAAAAATTGTGACAATGCAATTTTAAAATTAGGGTTCAGAATCATAATTAAAAGTCCCACATCATAAAAAGAGGCAATAATACTATCAAATTAAAATAAATAAGATAAATAAGAAGTTCCCCTAAGATAACAAACAATAATATATCATGAAAACATAGGTATAAAGGAGAAACTAAATGTCATGTTGTGATGGAGAGTGATTGAAAACATGACTAGGATAAAGCTAACCACTAGAAAATAACAAACTTGTGATGGGTTAAATGGTATTTTATTCCGCTATAGGAAAATTTAATAAAAAAAGTTTTTTTATTAAGTTAATTTTTGTTTTGTTGTGGAATTTATTTATGAGTTTAACTAAAAACATAAGGAAACATATTTACTTTTCATGTAGACATTCGTCCTTTACTGAATTTCTAGCATTAACTCTTCTTTTCTCTAAACGATGCATATTTAAGATGACTTGGTCACTTCTATAGTGCTAAAATAAAACTCTAGAGAATAAAATAATCCAAAAAGATGAGGTAAATATTTCCCTTATATTTAGGCATTAATAAAAACCAACAATGGTTAGTACAAGGTGAGATAATATCAAAAAAGGTAATGCTTTATATAAATAAATACTACTCAAAATCTCAAAATATCGTCAAACAATACCCGAAGTTCAACAAAAACCATTCCCAAAACAATTTCCCTTACAATTCATCAAAATAATCCAAACTTTGATTGAAACCCAAAATTCAGAAGGGTTTGATCACGTATTCTTTCACAATAATATTAACATTTCTATCCAATTAACATTGGATACTCTTAATGTCTCATACAGAAGTATAATTTTACTAATTACATATTCTATATGATAGGATATTGATTTCCTTAAATAACCGAAATCTCCAAACGTCTGCAATAAAAACCTATATAATTACAAAATAAAATTTCAACCGTTAGACGACAAATGAAATCAAATAGTACTTTATTCCCTTAAGCATATATTATTCCCCAAAAGAGATAATGACTTCCAAAATAACCTTTATCTCTTAATCATGATATCCTTTACCAATATTAGGGATATCCATTTGATAAAACATATCTTCCCAAAATCAACTTATTCCGGATCAATAAAATCATTTAAATAAAATGAATAACTCATACTAACTAGGGACATCATGTAGGACAATGGTAGGATATGCGCCCTTATTGCCATTCGCTTGTAGGTTCGATTCCAATGGCCTTGCTGGACGGGAAGGTTTGTCACCCATCTTACAGGTTGTCCTTTTTATAAAACTAAAAAATAACCCTGACATGTTTAAACATCAAAGGTTTTCTTAAACATTTCATTTTCATCCCACTATATTAAGACCTCAAGATCATACATATTGTCTATTTTTCACCTCAATTGGATAAAATAGAACAATTCCCGATAGAAAGAACAACATACATTGATCAGGGTTTCCATCTAGTTTCATTTTTTTCTTGTTCATGTAGATAGATGGTCCATGCATTACAACAATGATTTAGAGATCCTTAAAAATAATTTCCATCATTTATCGAAATACACCTTGTACATCTTGGGTCATATTGGAGTTCACAGAAAAAAATTTGGAAAATAATCTTGTATGATATATAATTTCAAAACATCTGATAAAACATTATTTTAATAAAAAGTCAGAAAAAGTTTGAGTTGAAAAAATCCAAAAATTGTCCTTTTAAAATACAATAATTATGTATTGAAAGACTATAATTTAAATGAATGTATAAATAGGTTGTGTAATTATCTCCCTCTTCAGTACCCATTTCAAAATCATATATAGATTCAAAATCAAGTGATAATGTAATATATTTGAAAACCCTGTGATAATATTTACCATTCATGAAAATATGAGAATATTGTGAAAATAATATTTGATTAAATATAACCCATGATCTACGATGGTATTGATGTATATCAGAGGGGTTTGATATATAAAATAGTTCTTTCCAAGTGAGTTGTATTATTTGAAATGTTTTTGAGTAGTATAGATGTGAATTTGATATAATTATTCCAAGAAAGTATTGTAGAAAATATTGGAATGTAGTTTGAGATCCCCATCCTTCTATTTGTAAAAGACATTCCTTGCTCTGAAAATTTTACTAAATAAGGATTTAACTTAAGGAGTATAGATATAGACTAAAAATGTGTCTAAAAAAACACATAATCCCTAAAGTTTTCTCAACCGACCATCGATATGAACTATAAGCCTCCAAACAAAAACATTACATAATGTTGAGTTATGTCAATAATTCACAATGAGGTTCTTTTCAGGTTTAGTGTTTCAGAAAATTAAGATATAACTATTAAATTACTTCTCAAAAATTACAAAGTAAACTCTTATACTCAACCCAATTTTTTTCTTAATATAAAAACACTTAAATAAAGAAACATGTCTAGTTCCATGTTTTAGACATCATGATTTTTCCACGATCCCATCCTTGAGCCTCTTCAACTTTACGATCTTTGAATTTTTTTTTCAAAATAGTGGGATGGGCATAAAAATCCTGGTAAGGGTTAAAAAATAAGGAAATAAAACATTATCCCATCAATAAATACAAAATAAAACCATACTTTTAATCCATATCATACCTTATTAATAAATTATATTTATGAATAACACACATAAATCATACATTATAAAGGAAACTTATATCATACATAACATACTAACATTTTACCATTCTCAGCTACATAGGGAGTTACATTTTGAATACTGATCACAGTGTATTCTATAAATTTCATATGTGAAACATTAACTGTATCCTTTGATACATTACCCAATGCACTGGAGAGCTATCTCAGGCTCACCCACCCTAGGTTTATCATAGAACCACCTATATACTAAATCAATGCCCAAGAACTATATCATAATCATAACACATAAAATAAGCATAAAGTAAACATAACATTTCCTCATTCTATTAACATTTCACGATGTTGACATATCCAATCACTTTACAAGACCATTTAAAATGTTTAATAATTATATTTTGAGTCAAAGTGTTCCATAACACATAGAAACATTAATAGTAATATAAATTTCAAAAAATTAACTTCCATATAGATAAATACTTAAAACCATTATGAAATAATGGATATCAATAATAATGATTTATATTATTAAATCTCTGAAACATTTAAAACAATGTATTACTTAAATAATCATTTACCACTTTTGAAACTCTTGAATAAGGATCATTAAATAATAACATCAAAGAAAAATATTAATATCATTTGAATATATAAATTCACTAAACAATATGTCAAAAGGGTTGATTATACATCTTATAGGGTAGTGATGGTGCACAATATCATGATATACCCCGATTAATGAATATTTAGATGTAGTCCCTTACAATGATTATATCATTACATTAAAGATAAGTCAATGAAATAATTATGTGTGAAAAATATAAATACACCAAATATAATTGGATAATATGTGTCAAACAATTAGAGTTCATTCACACATATTCATAGTACATCATAATAATGAGGTATAAGATTTACCCAAAGAATGGAAATTGGGTTAAGAAGTCCCCTTACCTCGAGTCCAACATGTCTCGTATGTTCCTTGTTCTTCCTGAATAATTAACAAAAGATAATTTCTACAATATTCAAATCCATTTCTAGTTTATTATTCTTTTTATAAAACATATTACATTTCCATTACAATTAGTTAATTATTTGAGGTTATATCATACATTTTGTTGATGTTCAAAATTCCAGTTAAAAATGTACTAGTTATAATTACAATTTTCCATGTGGACAAACATACATTATCTCCAGAATAATATTCATGATTTATATATAATATATATAATATATATCCTTTAAATATTTATTTATCATAGTCCATAACATTTGGATATAAAAAATTAAATTATCCATTCATTGAGACGGTAAGCCATACGTACGCATGAACGCTACTTTCATTTCTAATTCGTATTTAATGGAATGAAAACCTGATGATACATTGTTAAATTATTGTTCTAGTATAGTATCATAGTTTATATACATTACATATGTTCATAAAAAACATCATTTATATGTTCAATGTATTGTATTAATGAGTCATATTACTTTAGGGGCGGTAGTCTGCACTTTCTCAAATAAATTATCGTATTTACCCAATATGGAAACCATAAAGGTATTATATAAATGAAATATAAAGAAGAATAGAGATAAAATAAATATAATATATATCACATATAAATATAGTTCCATCATAATGACAACCATGAGTTTCGGTAGAGGATAATTGAATAATCATTGTTACGGGAGACAGTAGTTCGTTGTCCACATAATCTGTATGTTCGTCTCCATTAGCATGATGTGTGTGTAAGTGTAGTATTAATAATTATAATAAAAATAAAATATTTTATTGAATATAATGGTGTTGTTATTAAATAATTTAATAAATATATTTTAAGGAGTCGTAGAAGGAAAATAAAAGAAAATAAGTTGAGAGGAGACCATACCTTTAAATTGAGGAACTCTGTTTCGGTTGAACCAAAAGGCATTCTTGAAGTGCCTTATACCTATGGTATGGCTCCTAGGAAGATTAGAGGGATCTTGGGAGATTATTTGGGCAGAGGATGTATGAGGAAAGGGGCTTGAGATGTGTTAATTATGGGGTAGAGGTGATGGCCTTTTTAATGGAGATGAGAGGCTCTTTAGAAGTGTCTGAAAATATTATTTTACTATAAAAGGTTTTTCGATTTTATAATTCCTAAACAATATTTAATTTGAGGATAAGGTTCACATAATTCCAAATAAAATTATTCAAAATTATTTTTATAGGTTTTGGGTATTTTTTAATCTTTATCATTCTTATTTACACTTTGTTAACTTATTTAACTTTTACCAAGTCCTCTTATTTATTCATATTATATGGTTAATATATTTACTCTAAAATACCATGCGACCCAAAATGGATCATTAATGAAAATTTTTGCATGATATATGTTATTAGGAAAAAAATTATATTTCTAGGACTATCTTATCATTTAATAATATATTAATTGATTTAAATTCTCTTTTTTGTCAATTTTAATACTATTCATATCTTGACTTTTTAAAAAACTCCAAAACAACTAGATTATTTCGAAAATACATCATTAATTCAAATATGACAAGTCATAATAAACTATAAAATTCACGTATGGAATAAATAGTTTCAAAATAACTTTATTTTAATATTTATAATATCTTTTATTTAAAACAATTATTAATAAGGTAATCATTACATCATCATTGTGTCATAAATAAATTTATTTATTTGATCTCTAAAAATTATAAATAAAAAACCATTATATAGGAAATATTTTTATATTTCTAATGAATATTTATTGTCAAAGTTATCAATTATATAACCCCATATTAATTTTTTTAGCGAGACAATACATGATTAAGATATTTTTATGTTTACTTTAAATAAAAATTTATTAATATTATTATCATACCCATGTGTCTTTTAAAGGCCAAAAGTCTCACCAAATGATTTTATTAGTCCGGCATGACTCATCGAATAAGGGATTGACATGTGATTATTAAAAAATTTATTATTATAATATTTTTTTACCTTGAATTACCCTATTTATCATTAACGGTAGTAAATAAAATTCAAAAGTAACTACTCAACAAACATTATTTTCATCTTATTGAATAGAATTTTCAATAATGACGACAAACATGTATTTTAGAATTATGAAATTCAATTCACAGAAGCTGTAAAATTTCATTTAAATGAGAAATTCTCATTTTTAACTACTACACAATGTCTCACCATTCATAAAAAATTGAATGTTTTCTGAAAAAATACCAAAAATTCACACAAAGCTAATTTTGATATTTTAAATTCAAAAATGATTTCTGACTACCAATTTCAAAACATATAAATTGAATTGATTAATCTAAAATTAATTACTAATGTCAATACTATAACGACACGACCCTAGTTACCTAGAGTAGGTGCATTGTAACATAACATTGGCATGATACAAAGAATCGTGTCCCGAAAGACTGATCAGTTTAGTAGCCTTGGATATACTAGATAAATTCTTAATTATTACATTAAATCATTAAATAAAAATCATCAAAAACATTTTATCCCCTTTTGAACATCCTTATATGCTTAACCTATCCCGGCAGGTCAACCATAAAAAACATCTTAACATCCTAGGAAAAATAAAACATAGAAAGGGGTGAGCTCCACAACTCAGTAAGGATGACAATATTGCAGAAACATTAATAAATAAGCATAAATATTTTAGGAAATGTATAATTTTAAAGATAAATCCTTTTAAACATAAACATCGACATAATATGGAAATGTTAAAATCAAATAATTCCATTTACTTATTCACATTGATATTCTACTAGTTTAATAATAACATGTAATATCAATCGCCACATTCATAATAATGGAATGAATAACGACAGACATCATAAAGTACATATTATAATAAAAGAAAACATTTATTTTGAAAATATTAAACTAGTAGAATATTAAACTAGTATAATATCAATTTGAATAGGTAAATGGAATTATTTGAAGTTTTTTATCATTATAAATCACCTTCAAAGAAGTTTAAAATCCATCAATGGATATTGACATAGATGAAATCAAATTTTTTTAGAGAAATACCTCTTTCTATTTTGAAATTATTTAAAAGTAATATTATAACAAAATAAAACATTTATTTTGAAAATATTCTTTTAAGATTTTATGGGAAGCTTCGATGATGTCATAACAGAGGAAAATAGCCACACCTTCTGTATATGTATAAAAAATATATTCTAACCCTAATTATATCGAAAAGGTCATAAAGTACATTGTCTAGAAAATGAAAAAAAGATTCATTTCAAAACATATATTGGAATATAAGTGTATAAATGATGTTAACCCATAGTATAGTAAATGGTAATTTTTATTTGAATTACATTTTTAAGAAAACACAGATGTGGATGGTAAAGTGTTCCCAGTAGATACTTACGTAAAAACATCCTCAGATAATAAAAAGATTGTGAAATCAACCCATAGCTTGTTCTTTTCCTTGGTAGAGGGAAATTTAACATCATGTATAATAGTTAAATAATTGTTATTAAATTATTCAATAACTATATACATAAATATTATATCATATATGATCCTCTAATATTGATTTTTTAATAAAATTTTAGTAGTATCATCGTTTCAGGTCTTAAATGATCTGTTTTCTATTATATGCTCGGTTACGTAAGTCATGTTATTTATGGATCAAAGTTATTTTGTTCATATACATAATTATATTATGTTCTTTAAAAATTATTTTTAATCATAAAATAAAAACAATTCTCCAATGATTATGATGGGGATGGAATATCATCGCGTTCATGGATACGACAATCCATACGTTGGCACGAGCGACAATATCATTATATTGATGGTGAAATCATATGTAATTGGATGGTATATAATATATACATAATCCTTAACATGTTATATTTATTATTTACATCAGTTATATTAATTATTATACAAATCCAAATTAATGAAGTGTTTGAATAACAAACTACACCACGATGTGGAGACGGTAAGCCGTATGTACGCAAGTACGCTGTCATTTTCATTTATAGGATAGATATAATAAAGAATATAGTTGTACCATATTTATAATAACATCACAATATATATAATATATTGTAGTTATTATTTTAGAATTGATACAACAAATTAAGAGGATGTGTATGAAGAAAAGAACTAGAAAGTGGTGATAAAATGTTTACCTCTTTTTCGGGTTCTTCCTTTGATTTGATAAAAAGGGTTCCATAGGTTGGATTTAGGACTAATGTGAGGCCTTTAGGAAGATTTTATGAATGTTGGGAGGATATTTTGGTAGTGTTTGGTTGATAGAAACAGCTTTGGAGGTGTGAAATTAAGAGAAGGGGGAGTGCCCTTTTATAAGAGAGGTGAGGGTCACTTTAAGAAAATATTGAAATATTATTTTATTATAAAATCTATTTCGTTGTCTAATGGCTCCAAAATGATTTATTTGGAGGATAAGGTGGGTATGGGTCGAGAACCTCTCATCAAATAGGTTTTATACTAGTTTAGGCAACCACATTGACATTATCTGTTAGATTTAACTCTTATTTAAATACTTTGACATTTACCATGTCTCTTTGTATTTTTATATTATATGGTTAATAAACATACAATAAAAATACAAACTAACCCCATGTGTTTTTATATTAATATATATAACCTTTTCATAGTCTTTTGGTTGAACATTATATTTTTATGAATAATATATCAATTAATATTAGCGTATTTGTTTTAATAACTCAATTATGTCAATTTAGACAGTATTTAGTATTTGATTTGTTTGAAAGCCATTAAAACGTTATCACTTAGAATAAAATTTACTTAACGAACCCTAACATATCATATTAAGCTATAAAATTAGATAAATTCATCAGAATTCCCAATTTACTATTATTTTTATATTTATGATATCAATTATTTTAATAGTTCATTAATAAAGTAAATTAATGCATCAACATTGTGTCATAAATAATTTAAACAATTTAATGTATAAATATTATAAATAAAATACCATTAGGTGGGAAATATTTTTATCATTATAATAAATATTTATAGTTTAATTTATAATGTGTGTAACCCTATATTAAAAATGGTTTAGTTATTAAACATTGAATTTAACTCTTTTAACAGTTTTGTAAATAATATAAAAATAAATGTCCTTATCTAATACAAGAGCACAAAAGCGGATAATATTTTATTCCTAATTTTGTTTTTGTTAGAATTACACTGATCCAACAGATTTAGGACTTGTTTTTGGGTAAATATGATTTAATTTTTACATTTAATTACCCTATTTACTTTTAACCATGGTAAATAAAATAAAAAAAGTTATTATTCCACAAAAATTATTTTCATCTTTTTGATCCAAATTTTACATTCTGATATCAGCCGTGTCTCTCTGGTTTTTGAGAATAAACTAACATTAGTGGTAAAATTATGTTTTATGCAAATTTTCAAATGCTCTTAGGAGGTGGGTAAAAGATGGTAAGAAGTACAATAAAATTTTTATATATCTAAACTTATGATAAAATTAATCAAATGAATTAAATAAAAAATATATAAGAATTATGTATCTATTTAGACCTATAATAAATTTCAATAATATAAATATTTATTTACATAAAAAATTATATTTTAACCAATAATCCAGTGTTTTTCACTATTCATCAAAAATTGATTGATTTCAGAAAAATACCAAAAAATAACCCGAAGATAATTTATATATTCCGACTTCAAAATAGAAGTCCAATATGAAAAATAATATTTAAAAAATATCAAAAAAATGGGTATTACTATTCATAACGGTTTGTTTGATTGGTCGCGGTGTGTTAGAATATTGAAATTGCGTATAATGCCTAATATTGCATTATTCAAAGGGAATCAAACCGTGGACGCTTTGGGTGTAAAATTCTCCCCTCCTTAAAATAATTTCATACACGAACTTCCTAGAATATTACTGCATAAAATGATTCAGGTGGTTCTTTATGATATGTTCCTCGGGTTCCCACATAGCCTCTTCCATCATATGGTTTCTCTAAAGAACTTTTACAAGACGATTCGTCTCGTTTCTCAGCACTTGTTATCTGGTTTCAATTGTTTTGACAGGATCTTCACAATATGAAAGATCAGGTGCCTGTTCAATTTCCCCATATGTGATTACATGCATTGGGTCAAGCAAGTATTTTCTCAAAAGTGATACATGGAAGACATCGTTAACTTTGGAGAGACATGGAGGCATTTCTAAACGATAAGACACATATCCTATTCGTTCTAAAATTTCATAAGGTCTGATGTACCTAGGACTCAGTTTACCCTTCTTACAATAACTTATAACACCCTTCTATGGAGGTACCAGAAAACACATGATCTCCTACATGAAATTACAAATATTTCCTTCGGTTATCGTTATAGATGTTTTTCCTACATTGAAATGCTTTGATGTGGGTTTGGATAATCTTAAATTTTTCCATTGTTTCCTAAAAGAGTTCTGGGCCTATGAGTTTTCTTTCACAAACATCATCACAACAAGTTGGTGGGCGACATCTTTTTCCATATAATGCATTATATGGGTCTATATAAATATTTCAATGGATGCTATTGTTATAGGAAAATTCAACTAGAGGTAAATATTGATCCCACATACCTGGAAAGTAAAGTGAGCAAGATCTCAACATGTCTTATTTGTTTTGAATAGTAATTTCTAATTGTCAATCAGCTTGAGGGTGGTAGGCAGTACTCAAATGATGTTTAGTATCTCTGGGCTTTCTGAAGACATTTCAAGAATCATGATGTAAAGTGGGGATCACGGTCAGAATAAATCCATATAGGTACTCCATGAAGTCTTACAACTTCACTAATATATAGTCTTTCCATATGTTCAAGTCTTAAATCTTCTCTTATAAAATGAAAATGTGCTAACTTCGTAAGATGATCCACAATGACCAATACTGCATCATTCCTTCTATGATTCATTGGTAGCCCCATGACAATGTATATCATAATATTATTCCATTTCCACCTAGGAATGGGATGTGGTTGCATGACTCCTCCAAGCTGTTGCCTTCCAGCATTCAATTTTTGAAAATCCATACATCTTGACACAAAATTAGAAGCCTCGCCCTTAATTTTGCCCCACCAAAAATGTTCTTTCAAATCACTATACATCTTAGTGATACGAGGGTGTACAGAGAAACTGGAGCTATGAGCATCATCCAACTATTCCATTTTTAGATCAGGTATATCGTGAACACAAAGCCTATTACCAAGTTTCATAATTCCATCTTCATATAAAAATTCAATCAACCAACCATCATTCAAATCATTAATTTTTTTTTGAAATTTCTCATCATCATTCAGAGAATATTTTATCCTTTCTAGTAATGATAGTATGGAAACCAATTGAAAATGCATTAATGTTAAACCTTCCATGGTTATTCCCATATCCATCTTTACTAGATATATGAAAATGAGATCCTTTTCTACTCACACATTGTTCAAAACTCCATGAGCCTTTCTTCGCAAAGCCTCTGCCACCTTATTTTTCGTCCCCGAGTGGTACTGTATAGTGAAATCATAATCTTTTAGTAGATCAAGCCATGAGCTCTGCCTCATGTTGAGTCCTATTTGTGAGAAAATAAACTTCAAAACCTTGTGATCAGTATAATCTCACATTTTTTACCATAGAGATAATGTCTCCATATTTTTAGAGCAATAATTATATATTATAACTTAAGATCATGGGTGGGATAGTTTTGTTAATTAATTTTTAAATGCCGTGATACGTAAGTATTAACTCCATCATTCTACATAAGGACACATCCAAGTCATTTCATTGAAGCATCACTATATATAACAATCCCATCATTCCCCGATGGTAGAGTCAATATAATAGCATTAAATAATCTTCTCTTCAAATATTCAAAATATTCTTCACACTCTTTTGTCTGAGGAGACTTTTTAAAACGATAAGAATAAACTAAGGGTTTTCCCATAGAACACTTAGAATACAAATAATCATCAAACATTTCTTATTCTTTTAGATAGAAAAATTATGTATCATAAACTATATAATTTATTTTTTTATTATATCAATTAGATTTCGGAGGTACATGTCCAAGATTTATCATTCTTCTCATTTGAAACATAACTTTTTTATAGACATCGGTCTATTGAATAATATTTGACCTCACGAATTCTAAAATAATGATATGGGATTTTTTATAAATATTTGTAACTAAAGTCAAAACCCTCATGGGAATACTATTAAAATATTCATTTTATTTTGATGCGAATATTAAAGGAGCACTAACTACTTGAATTTTGAATTAAGCAGAAATGTTTAAATCTATGAGATCTGATTGAATGGATACTAAATGATTCATTAAAATCCACTCTATTGAACTCCAAAAGCCAATAATTATATCATTAAACGATTGAAACATTCTATCCATTTTAATAAAATTGTATTTAAAAGATGTACTTATACCTTTTAAATAACTGGAAGTAGATTTAGAAACATTAGCACAAGGAATAAGCAGTTTAGGTTCCACCCAAACTGATACCATAGGAACAAGAGAAACGAATTACAAATAGGGGAATATATATGGATGTTTTTAAACAACCATATTCCATCCTATAACTTGAACTAGAATTTGTGGATCTACTATTGTCTCTAAATATGTTTCTTACCATAATGAATTAGAATACAGATCTGTAAATTCATGAATGATTTAAATTGTGAACTTGAAAATGATTTGAATGTGATTATTAATTGGATCATAAGAATAGGGCCATATATATCTTACGTTATTAGTGACACCGAGGATATATTCTAACATTTATCAGAGATATTTAATGAGATGAAAAAGATGATAATTTTTTCACATGTAAAATCTAACACTATGATACATGATAGATTCTTTGGTGTTTTTGGAAATCAATTAAAATTTCCTTCCCTAACTCTTGAAATAGTCTTGGTGAAATTATATCACACTTATGACACCATATTTAAGAGTAAAATAGATTATAATTCTTCCATATCATGATCATATGAACATTAAATATTATGAAAAACTATATATTCCAAGGGAGAATAAAAAATAACAGCATGTTGAAACATCGTTAAACATTTTAACATTCCTATCACAATAGAATGTAAAGTGTGTAATAATTCATTCATCTGATTCCTCATAGACATCATCACATGAAGAACTTCTTGGGGAAAACCTACTTTTACTAAAGGAGTATTTTGATACACATCTATATGAGATTTAGCCAAGGTACCTAGCTCATAAAACACATCAGGTTTTTGGATAAAAAACATTCAATCACTTATATAAAGATTTCAACTCTTAGAATTCCTTAGAGGTTAATCTAGAACTAGAATTCTTGTCAATATTAGGAGAAGATTTCATATTCATTATTAATTTTATGGGATTGTTACAATTAAACAACCTTATTAAAATCAGACATTGGATTATTGGAATATATGATTTATCTAATCTCATATTTTAAAGAGGCAAGATCTGTCATAAAATAATAATTATATGACAAGAGATTATAAAACTCATATAATATATTTGATGATAAATATATATTTCTTGATCCATATTATCTCTTAACATTATTGGGAACATTATCATAATAAACTGGAGGAGGAAATAGTTTAGTAGATGTATGGGAGTTCTTAGCAGATCCCATTACCAAATCATCTATCCATAATCTAACAGTAGGTTATCTAGAAGAAATTGGACAACTATATAATCCTTTACATTATCCTCTGACTATCCATTATTAGTACAAACGTTCAACACATATTCAACAAGTACCTACTTAGGAACATATATAATTCCCTCCAAAACTAGTTCTTTATGATGGAATTCCTAAACAGATTCAGAAACACTTGCCACATGGATTTGAATAGTCTCTAATTTACATTAAACATGTTCAATAATAGAAGGAATTACATAAAGTACCAACGTGTTTTTTTCAAGGTACTGACTTTTATACTTCCCATGTTCAAACAGTTTCGATAGATGTTGAATCCATAGATATTTTAGATGGCTTTCATTGAAAGATACTTTCTTGACCTACAATCATCAAGGAAATCATAAAAAGTGTCCTAGAAAGAACCACTTTTATGAAAACATAGAACATATAATGTTTTTTCTCTTATGACACTTCTCTATATCCCTCCATTTACACCCACTACTATTCTATTTAATTCTAATGATGTCAACCTTCTATATGGGTAATAATTAATCTTACCATTTTATTTTCAATAATTAAAAATAAAATCATCATAAACTAGAAAATATTCAATTTCAGGTTATTTATCAAAATATTAAACAAATAAAAATCCTAGAAAACATTGTTCATCATCTCACCAGCTCACTGAGTTATTCCAGTATGGTGGAACTTACACATAAACATCTATTATGTTGGATAATGTTTTATAGGTGTTTTTTCTAAATAATTGGATTAAAAACCTATATTTTTCTAATTGAGAATATTAGAAAATGAATATGAATAAAATTAAACACTTCCTCATGGGGAAAATATATCAATGTGGGAATTCGGATAGATAAAACCATAACCCCTTTACATTGAAGATTGATGGAACTATAAACAAAGATTGATTGATATAAAACAATGCATTTCTCACAAACTCATTACATTATTCTCCAAATATAAATATCGATTTATTTTCATCAAAAACATACTCACATCATTGAAATGGAATCACTTTTTTTAGAATAATATTGGTTGATTTCATCCATGCTATATCAATGGATGTTTCTATATGAAATAATCATGAAATTATCTTTTGTATTTTTTATAAGATCATTATCACCCATAATATGTGCTATATTAATGTACCAAATTTGATAAGGTCAATTGATGATTTAGATAGAGTGTAATTGATTATTTTGGGGTATATGGAGACATTTAGGATTTGGGTAAAAGATACATATGTGAATATAAATTGGTTTGAGTTTTGGATTTGTTTAAAGTAATATACCTGAATCCCTTTACCCACGCACATGCATATAGGATTTAATGAATATTAAAAATTTAAAAAAAATTAAATAAATAAATTAAAATAAATAAATTTTATTACCAAAATACAAAACACTTAAGATGAATAATTAGTAAATAAACAATTAGTATCAAAGACCATAAATAAATTAAAATCCTATAATTTTGAACAAACCCAATGATTTTTTAATAAAATAAATATGCTCACACACACAAGTGGATTGGTAAATATATTTTCCAACTATTTCTTATTATAGATATATTCTTGAGGAATATCATTGTTTTGAGTGTGATGTCTCAAAACATTATGACTTAATTTTTTTCCCATAAATGACTTATCAAATTATTTGAATTGTTAATATCACTAATTTTATCAAATTTCATTGATTCAGTATTATAATTGAACACTAAATCGTTCATTGAGCACTTCAACCACAAAAACTATAAAAACTACAAAAGTTAATATATTCTTCAAAAGTAGTACATAATTCAATTGTGTGTTGTTTTTTAGTAGTATATGATCTGAGGGCTTAAAAAAGGATCTAAAGAGACTCTTTATATCTATTGTTCAAAAAACATAGTCAGTATCTACTTTGATTATGAAGAAAATGAAATTTGTTTCAAAGTGGAATGAAAGTGAAATTTTTACATTTATTATATTATAATAATTTTAAAAATATTTAAATTAGATTCTATAAGATTTTCAAAAAATAAATCACACATATATACTACAAACATAATTTTTGGTCCACTCATAATTAAATATTGTATAATAAAAATTAATTATCTATTTTTCATGATTTCAACTTGTTTCCAAACTTCATGAATGTTATGATTTTAATTATATCTCATAATATATATATATATGTGTGTGTAATTTACCATTTTAAAGCCCAAATATTTTACGTATGTGATGTATGTATTATATATGATTCCTCCCATTCCAAAAACAATTTCAATAAATCCAATATCTAATAAAATAATTTATATTAGACATCATGACCATTTTAAATTAATTTTGTATGAGTTTTGAATATTTATTCCATAATATTGTATTTAGAGAATTGAAGGTCACATCGTCAAAATTTATTTTAACTGACAATATATCTAAATATAAAGCATTCATAAATAATTTAGCATCATTTCCACCCACTAAAAAGGCATTTAACAAAAGAAAAATTCTCAAATTAAAATTTTATGATCTATCTGATTTGTTAAGAACATTAATATCATTTTTATGTTTAATAAATGAATTTGAAACTAGGTATTTTCAAAAGTAGGTGGTGGTTAAACAAAGAAATCCTCCATGAAAAAAAACATAGAAAAGAATATTTTATATCCCAGTGATATAATTTAAAATTCACATTTAATTACTGGTTAGGGGATCCTAATGGATTATAATGTAGAAATAGGTGAAAAACTCTCCTCATAATCCATACCTTATTCTTTATTGTAAAAAATATCTTGTAGTATAATATTATTTATAGTTATCAAACAAATATCATCCATTTTATTCATAAAAACATATTTTGTTCCAATAACAAGATATTTAGAGGATATATCAACTAATTCTAAAACAGTTTCCACTTATCATTGGCTAATACTTCATTAATTTCTATATCCCAAGTCTAATATACTATGGACTCGTATATATAAATTTTTTATTGAAGAGTAAAAAAGGAATAAAATTATTCAAATTTACCAACGACCATTCTATGTTGATATCCTTTATTTAATCCTCATATAACTTATTATAAGAGATTATTCTTAAAGGATATATTTTTTCTATGTTTTAGAAATTATGGTTCACAAGTATATAGATATTCATTATTGAGTACAATATAATCATGTTTCAGACGATTATAATTATTAAATTAATAGAAAGGTTTAGGTATAATGTTTTCAAAAGAATCATATAGTTCAACAATTTACGTCATCATATTTTCATATGGATATCTTTTATCAAACTTCACATTAGTTAATTCCACATAAGTCACTGACCAATTATGAAAAACTCTATATTCCATAGAGTTTATAGAATATCAAAGAATTATTTCGTCCTTATCTTACAGATCATGTTTATCATGATGTACTATATTTTTATAAATAAAAAAATTTAACATTAAACTATAAATTATATAAATTTTTGGTATCTATAAATTTATATCTCATAATATTTTTTTAAACTATGTTTTATTAGGACTCTGTTTAAGAAGAAAAAATATATTTTAATATATTCAACCAAAAAATATGAAGGAAGGTTATATTCACATAAAATTTATATTGAAATTATTTGTAAAATGTTATTTATAATTCGAAAAATAACATATTGTTGAGGAGTTTTGGGAGTAGAAAAATTATTCCAGATACCATATTTTTTAAAAACTACATTGAACTCATGGTTTTAAAATTTTCATCCGGGATCACATATTAATTTAATTATTTTACATACTTATCTGCATTAGGTTGTTTGTATAACAATTATAATTACACAACAAGCCTCCCTGTTAACACATTAAAATAAACCCCAACTGAATCTAGAAAAATAAATAATTAAGATATAAATATTATATTTTACTCTTAGGAATTAAGCTATATATGTAATAAAAAATGACTATGAATTAGTTCTATGGTCCTAAAAGTTGAAAACTCATTAATTAGTTTAAAAGTTAGGTTGTGCTTCCATCCCATTTGACATGTTTTACTCAACTTATTTTTATTTCATTTATGTTGAGGTAAATCTGAAACTATATTATTTTTATATAATTTTCCAAAATAGTTAACATTAAAATTTTATAATAATTGATTCTAAATAAAAAATTCATTTATTCAATCATTTAAATAGTTAACATTTTTTCTACCCGATGAATTGAAATCTTCTATATAAACATTATCTGTTAAAGGATTCTAGAATTTAAATAATGTATCATTAAATACTGAATAGAAATTAATTGATAAATAAAAGAAATAACATTCATTAAAATTATGAAGAATACTGTTCATAATTATCATTAATCCATCATCGTAATCAATTATGTAGATGGAGAATGATTTTGGATTTCAACTAGATCAATATACCATTACATTTCCATTTCAATTTTCAAAAAATGTGATAGAACCTCTATAAAATTTATTTTTAGAGTGGAAATTAGAGAAATCCCCACACATATGATTTGAAAATACACTGTCCATATGTTATTTACTAATTACGATACTAGGAAATTCTCACTATAAAATAAATAAAACCTTATTTGGAAACCATAATTTATATGGTCCATCAATGTTAAGAACTAATGATTAGTGTGAAAAAAATTTAGTGTTCTATCCCAATGTTCAATAACTGAACATTGATAATGAATTTAAAAAAAAATTTGTTTTAAGTCCCTAAAATATATGGTTTTTATAATGAAAATATTTATCATAATTTCTAAAGTCTCTACTATGAAAAAATTTAATTTTTGAGAGGTTATTGTTAATAAAACAAAAACAAATTTTTTTAAAAATTTTTAGCTCCCCCCTCAGATTATAATTCAAAATTAATTTTTATGAATTTTAATATTTTGAAGTATTTTATGTAATTTTTTCCCATTAGTAAATACATTATAGGTATCTTTAATATCATTAAAATGAATTTTTAGTTTTTCAATCCAATTATCATGATTAACACATGAGGAAGAATACTTTTTAATATTTTTTTTTAATTCTATGATATGATTATTAAAGTCCTAATTTTCATTATTCTTTCCAAGACTATAATTTTTAATAGATTGTTTTTCACTAATAAATGAAATGACTATTGGTCCCAGTGTGGTAAAATATTCAATTAATTCCTCAAGTGATAGTTTTCATTTTTTAGATTCTAGATCAAGATCAAAATAATAATATGACTACATGACTAAGATTTTGATATAATGAACATGATTTAAATATAATTAAATGTATTAGATTTATATTAAGAAGGAAAAATATCACTTCATTCCTTAGAAGAAATCAATATTATTTTATGGATTTTTGGGATTTATTCTTGTAACCATCCATCATAAAGTAAATTTTAATTGTTTTCTATCATCTTTTTGCTATAAAAAATGTAGATTAATATTTACATGATTCTTGTATTCATAATATCTCTCCTTCTTTGAATTTACATATAACATGTTTTACTTATTTAAGGTTTTATGAAAACATTCTCTCTTATTGTAAATGATTTGTAAATTCTTATCAAATTGAGAAAGCACACTAGACGTGTTAGAAAATTTTGATGTCACATATTTGGATGATTCTTATATTTGAATATATTTTCAAATATGGGCATATTTTGGATATAATGTTATTAAATGGAATTATAAATCATATCAATGCAATGATATCCATCATCGACGTCCATATAGGACTCATACATCAAAATAATGAATCTAAGATATATTATATTAAAATTTATGACCTCTATATATTTCTAAATAGCAGTAGTTATGCCACTGCATCATTGTTGTACAACATTTAGTATATCCAAGGATATCATTGGATCAGTAATTAGTTCACCTAGATCAAAAATATTATTTATAATCTCTATAATCATTTCATTAAACTAGATGATTCACTCTCATTCCATAAGTATAAAAATATAAAAAATAAGTTTGGAAGTATCATGTTAGAGGGATATTGATGTTGATTTACTGTATTAACTAACATAAATTTTGATTAATATTTCATAGTCTCTTTGGGATTGAGATTCTATTTTTGAACGCATTCACACATAATCAAAACATCATATAAATCATTTCATGAGAATGTATATCAATACTATCATGAGTAACTACATCGCATGTTTATAGATGAGTTTTTGGATTTTCATATGTCTTCACTACTTTTAAATAAAACATTATGAAGAGGTTAATTAGATATATAATCATATATTACCTCTAGGCACCATAATTCTCCCAATTGATATTTGGTTTCATTACCATAGACACACATTATTTGTTTTCAATTAATGGACGAATTCTGAATAGATCTATAGACCTAAAAAATAATAACTGAGAATCCATGTGTCTAATCATCAGATAACAATTTTTTTTGTCTTTTTGTAGAAGAATCATGATGTGTCTAAATTTAAATCATAAAATTATTTTCACTTGAAAAACCACTATATTTACAAATGAATAATTTTTTTTATTTCCAAATCAGAATATGACAAAACAAATAAAAGATTAATGTAAATAAATTAGAAATATATTTTTAGTTTTTTAAGGATTAAATGTCCCATAATTCACTAAACTAACCAATACTAAGTGTTTTTAATTTTAAATATACCGATAATATTTCTAGGGATTTTTAGTCTTTTCCCTAGGGACCATACAAGTGACTGGAAGATGTTGATACTAGTTATAAAATCATTGAATAATTAAACTAGGATCCCTTATATATTTATAAACAATTACAATAATGTAATTTAATTGGGATCCTTTATAACAAAATATATAAAAACAACATTATTATATGTGAAATACACTATTGATAAATAAAAATGAAAAATGAAAAAACTCATTGATAGATGATAAGAAAAGAATCTATCTCAATGAGAATCTTCTAAATGACATCACAATTGTAAATTATAGAAAAACTATATATTATTAATATTATTCTTCCAGTAAAAAATGTGTATAATATAATAGTTAGTCTTCTTATATGTATATCTCAAATTTCATAGACAAGATCGCATTTGTGAACATAAAAAATGGTATTGAAAATGAATTCGAAATCAACCTTTTATTTGCACAACACATTATCTATATAATTATGAATATGAGGAAAATACTTCTATTTATAAATAAATAAACAATAGTAAAGATAAATATGTTATCATTGTAACTATATTTTATATTTTTAGATGTTTATTATTATAACAGATTTTACTAAAATTGGACAATCAAACATTTAATAATATTTGATGTAATTTTAATATCACATAATCGTCAATGATAATAAATATCTATTTCACCAAGATGTATCCAATTATATATTATGTATAAAAATCAATTCATGTAGTCTCTTTTATCACGTAGCTAAAAATAATGTTTCTAATTTGAATAATATATCTAGTTTAAACTTGTTTCAAATTCATATATCCTATTACACCATGTAACATTTTTATATGCCAAATTTTGTCGTATATGTGATGTTCATCAATATAGGTGATTTCTATATAGGGAAAATCATTCACATAGGTTATTTATGTAGATAAATTCTAACATATACATTTTTCTACATATCCAATACCCTCATGTAGTGTATTATTGTAGACAAAGGAAATTTTATTAAAAAATGGACAATTCCTGCTTAATTCAATAAATAATAGAAAAAATTTGAAATATGAAAATATATGATGACATACCATTAAAATAAATTAATTAATAAAGTATAAAGGGTATTTGAGATTATAAAAACCTAAATAAAAGTTGATATTTTTGTCACAAAACTAGTAGTCCAACATTATCTTTTTATTATCTAAAAAACAAATACATCTTTTATAGGGTATATTTAATTTTACCTTTAGATATTATAGTAACTTAACTAATGATTCTATTTTACATCTTGTTCCATGGAATTTCACTGGGATCATCATATTGATAATTTTTCCATTCTGTTTAGGGAAATTAATATCACGTTCCCAATTATAAAATACATGAAGCATTTCTATAGAATATTTTCCCAGTAGTTCCATTTACCTTTCACAAAAGTTTGATTATTAATATACATTGTCCAAATTTTTTGTGTCAGTGTAATCATCACATTTTTATTCGTCAAATATTTTATCTTCCCAAAAATGGAGTGTGGGATTCTTAATTGATTCCAAATATATTCCAAGAATAATTTTTTTCATTATTTCTCAGTCCTTCCATTTTTTATATTCCGCTAGGAAAATCTACATTCCACCATTACATAAATAATAATGTCCTTCGATGCAAAAATTTTATGATAGAATCTATAAAATATGATTTTCATTATTTTTTTATAATATTTTAATTCATCAAATGTGTCTCCAATTTTTTTGGTATTATTGATTATTTATTTAAATATTTTGAAAAAATAATTTATAATTTATTCAGCATCTATCTCCATGTACACAAATATACTTCTCCATAATTACTGTATTTCCTCACGGGAAATTACAACACCTTTAAATATACATTCTGTATTATCTTTTGATTCATTAGAGAATTATGGTCGCATCACCTTAGTGTAAATATTTTCCAACAAGGATGTGATAACAGAATTAAGTGCCTTAATATCATTATATAATTTCCTTTTTTTAGAAATCACATTGATCTGTCCTAATATATTGGTGTAAAAATCATTGTAATTTCATCCACTACATCTAAGAGAAGAGATTGTCGATAAAGAATAATCATATATATAAATCCTTGAATGTGATTCCCAAATAATTTTGGGATAAAAAAATCATTTGATTATGCATAATTTAAACATCATCAATTCATATATATCATATTGGTAACAATATCTAATATCACTTGTGATACCCACAGTAGTTTAAACTACTAAGAGTGGGGGTTCAATGTGTTGTTCCATTTTAATAATTAATTTGTAGTGAAAATCAATTATTTATTATGTTCTAAACCAAAAAAGATAATACTACTAAATCTCAATTGTATTTTTTTTAATATGAAATGTTGAGTTTTTGGGAAATACAACCAATACTTCTATAAATTTTATTAATGAAAACTAGAGGTACAAGTCATACTAGTGGTGTAATGAGAATACGTGAAAAAATTATTTAAAATAATTAAAAATACAATAAAAATAACTCATAAAAGTGTTATTTCACTTCCAAAAGATTCAACCATTCATCATTTTTGTAAACACCCAATGTTTGGACATCCCATTTCTAAATAAAAACCATTGAATTCATTTCAAAATATCAACAGTCCAAAAATTTTACATTTTAATTATAATTCACATATTATTACACAGAATAATCACACAACACCCCGGATTGAAGAAACAAAATATGTGTAATGATATTTCATCAACAATAAATTGAGAGAGTTAAATCATCTCCAATTAATCCATACAAAAAATTAAGATATCCATAATCTATATACAAAAAAATATAGCAATATGGTTTCGAATATGTTTTTTACTAGATAATGTCAATTTTTATCTTCTCTGAATTAGATCAAAATCATCAATGGAAAACATGATCTTTCTTTTATAGTTATTTCAAATAAAACACTATTTTGAAAAATCAATTTTAATAAAAACCTCAAAAAACAACAAAAAACATCAAAAGACATCAAGAAAGATTAGAATAAAATATACATTAGAATAAAAACATCAATATACTGATTCAAAAACCACCGAATAATGATAAAATAACATTGAAGACAGATTTATTCCTAAATGAAAAGAAAAAATGTATGTCAAAAACATCTATAAATAAATAAAGGATAAAGGATATTAAACATTGAAATAAATAATAAAAAAATATAATCCAAAAAAAAGGTGAGTATTGAAGTATACAATTGGTTGAAAAAATATAGCCCTATATGAATTAATAAATCTTCTAACATTCCACATTAATGATGAAATAATTAAACATATTTTCCATAAAACACAACTAGAAATAATTATGACTCTGATCTAGTGGATAAAACTCTAACATTTTTCCAATTCCAGATAAAGATAAAACATGGAAAAAACAGGCTAAACAACACATAATCATTAGAAAGTAGATTCAAATTATAATTTTTTTTAATTTCTGTTCCTTAGAGAATAAATGAAACTCATGGGATAAATCTTATGGTTAATATCCATTGAATGTTCTTAATATTAAAAATATGATTTAATTTTAATTCCTTTTCCATTTTAGTGAGAATTCAATTTTGGATTCGAAGGTTCGTATCCAAATAAATTCCACTGTAAATTTATGTTTTTAAAACATTGTCAACATCATCCCCCATTCATGTTTCTAGTTAATTATGTATATACTATTCAAACATACATGCATCACTCCTACTAGATTCATCATATTCATTATTTATGATGTTTTTGAAATAACATCTCCAAATGGAGTGATAGTTGGATGAACATCTACAAGTTGTGGGGTAATAAATTATTTTTATATCCTATAATACTTTAAAGATATATTAGAAATTTTTATTTTTACAGTAATATTATCACTTTGTTTTTATCTATTCATTGAGTTCAGAGTGATGTAGCTATCCAGATCGATCACTATATTTTTAACATTCCTAGAACTTGAATAAAAATAAAAATACACAATATTAAATACTATATCATAATGATTAGGTTATGATTACATATATTCATAATATATAGTCTTGTCCAAATCATGAATACTTTGTAAAACCCTTCTGATCTCAAACAAAGGAGGATCAATTTTTCATTGTTTTCTCTATCTGTAATAAAACACAAGGAATTATTAGTAACACCGAGATTTATAGATAATTAATTAGGAGAGGAATGAGATTTAATAGGTTCAATAAAATTTTGATTACCATTATTATTAATAAAATTCCCAATATGACTAGGTAAGATTCATATATTCTTTTATTCTCTTATTTCTCAACCAAAAATGAATTAATTTGTGCAATGGGATGTGAAATAGTAGGAATATTTCCACATTCCATTATATATGTTCTTATTTAAAAAATTTACTAAAATAAACTATGTACATTCAGTAGAATACATCCTTAATGATCCTAGTGTCCCCAATTCATCCTGATCAACTAAATAATATCATTCTTTGAACTAGTTTACCATAATACAAATATTGACCTATATCTCAATAATTTTCATCAATTAAAAGTTTGCAGAATCATTAGAAAAATAAAACTGACGGAGGCCCCCTATTTTAAATAGATTGAAATATTATGATCTATCCATTTAATATGGTATTTTATTTTAAATAAATGGTTAAAAAACATCATATACCCACATTCATTATCATTAGAGATTATTAGTTAATAACTCATTCAAAACTCCCTCAAATCTAGGAATGAGTAATATTCAACCAATCACAAACACATGGATTTAATATTGATCATCCATAAATTATTTTATCACTTTTAATGTTTATATTTTCAATTTAATTAATAACATAAATTAATCTAAATGAAAAATAATTTGGAATGATATGGTGAACACACATCCTTATAATTCAATCAATAAATTATGGATTGACCGTTATCTCATCAACACATCAAATTATACTAACTTTTCTTCATTTAACATCCCCTAGTATGAGTCTTGTGATTATAGAGATCATTATTTATATTCACCATTCTTTACATTCATTTCATATATTTATCATCCCTCCTTACACTTTTAAGAAATAGATCAATCATTAGGTTTTATATTTATTCATTGGGGATATCTCATTCTCTAGTACAATATTTCATCATATTCGTTTGTTCTCATATACTGTATTTATTTTTTTTCTTATAGTGAATTGATGTATAAATAATATTTTTTATTAGATAATAATAAACCAAATCATCATGAACTATAGAATTTCATCCATTAAAGTGATTTTTGGGGTTTTTAGATAATAATAGAAACATCTCATGAATTTTTTTCTATAGTAACCACGAGTAAAATAAAAATATCTTCTTGCCTTCATTGCTTCCTAGTTATCCAATATATCTAAATTATTTGTAGAGAATATTCAACTATCATCACAATACTCAATTATAACATTCACACCATGCAATGAACTAATTACTTATCAATAATTTATATCTTCTGAGGAATATATGGAATCCTAGAAAATAGAACTATACACTCACAGATATATACATCTCATATCATAAACATTATTTATTTATATTTTTAAGTAAATAAAATATCTGTATAATATTAGTGTAACATACAAATTAATATGAAGTGTAATTCTATTTGATGAGGCATTTTTGTGAATTATATTTGATTATAAATGAAAACGAAAATTCTATATTCAAATTTATTGTGAAAATAAAACATCTTTGGTTGAATAAATTTGGAAAAGGTTGGTTTTGTTTCAGAGAGGATTAAATTATAGAAATTTTATCTAGTTGGGAGACTACAGGTGATTATTTAACTTGTTCGAATAGAAAAATATATTTTTTAAATGATTTTTGGGGTTCCATTATATTTTAGATATGTTAATGTGAGGTACGGTTACCATTATAGTGGTGTAACTCACTATTAAGGCATCAATATGTCTTAGGATCTCAAAAATGTAGTTTATAAACATTCAATTATGTGTAAATTATTCATTTTGTATATCATTATATTACTATTGAAAAATATATAGTCGGTCACTAAATTCATAATGGATTTTTTAACCCCTATACATTCCAATTTGGAAGTGAGATGATATCTCTATAGGAATTCTAATTTTGTTTCCTCAATCTCTTAATAGAAGGAATTTTATTTGATAGTTCATGGAATGACTGACCAAATAAATCCATTTTTTTTATTAATGAGGTTATTAACTTAGAATATACTGTATATTTATTTTGAAGGAAAGTATCATGATATATTGAGTGACATATATTAATATCTATAATAGATACCATTATTTTAATTTTTTTAGGAATTGTATCCATAAATCTATATGAATAAAAGATATATTATTCAGAAATCGATTATAAAAAGGGGTGATAAATTATAATTCTTGAAGAGATGGTCATTTATTATGTTCTTCACATTGAATTCTCATTGGAAAATAATTTTTATTTGATTTATTCATATTTAAAAATATATATAATTCAATGATAAAAATTAATCCATTTAAGGATTTCTATGACTTTTCATTATAGTCACCTTCATATTTTTCTAGTATAGTTTGATGTTCATTATTTTGGATGTACATTAAATTGAAAATGGCGAGTAAACTAAAATTAATTAATATAGTACTGGCGGGGGCCCAAAGTCTCATTAAATCATATTTCGTTTAACTTGAATGAAAATAATGATTTTATGTCAATTATTTGATGTTAATAAATATTTCACCTCATCTAGGATATCATTTCATATATAGGTAATGAAAAACATTGATGCATATGTCAGTTCATTCATTACACTTGAATGACATAAAATATTGACACACCTAGTCTCTATACCCTATTATATTCCATCTTTTATTAAAATTTTCTATTTATAATTGCCCAATAAATATCAGCATAACACCACATATGTGGCTTAGTTTTCACATATGGAATTGGATCATAATGAAGTGGTAGCGCAATAAACTAATCTAGATCATTAATACAATAAAATGTTATTCTCAGGAAAATCTGTTGTTTAGTTCTTCGATTTGGAATCATGAATCCAATAATAATGAAACATGAGAGAATTATTGTAGTACAATGGAGTAGTGGTCGAATAATTATCTTAATTGTGGTGTTTATTATATTTTATGGTATTAATGTATCATTTTTGAGAGAATAAAGACACCCATAATGTCAAAAGTGTGTATTTATTTAAATAATATAATTATTCAATGAGTGTTATGTAATTTTTAATAGTAATGAATATATTTTTGAAAAATTTACTATAATATATATTTGATTTATATGATTATGGGGACCATTCATGTGGGAAGCGTTGGTCGAAAAAAAAATTTGTATTTTTTTCACAGTCTTATGCATAGTATAGGTAATTAAGAAATAATGCAATGAATTTTCATATAAATGTGATATTTTATTATTTTTATTTATACTATAGACCATTATACTTATATGGATTCTAATAACTTTGGGGTTCTTTTTTATGAGATTCTAGATGATCTTCCCACTACCCCTTTATCTAGCGGTGATTTGGCCTTCATTTCGATGTGATATATCTATGAAATCTCTTTAAAATTATTTTTCACTGCACCATCAATTTTTCATTCATAAAATTCATTCCCTTAATTTACATAACCATTAATGATGGTTTAAACCATGTTTTTGATTCTTTAAAATAGGATTTTTATTTATGTTTGTGAAATGATCTCTTCTAGTACCAATATTCTCTAATATAAATATTGGTTTTGATTAAAATGGTTCTGCTTGAATATTATAAGTTTTAAAATTTTCTCGAAAACTTCATTAGTTTACAAACAATATAAAATATTTCCATATTAATACAATTTCTATCTAATGTATCGTTAATGACTTTTCAATGGTATTTAAAAATTATTTTTAGTATATGTGTTTATAATAACATGAATTTTGTAAGAATATGGTTTTCAATCACACAAAAAATATTTTATACCATGGTTGAATAATATATGATATGGGAGGATTATATGAATTGATCAATAGTATATTTCTACGAATTTGATAAGTATTCCTTATCAATTTTTCAATTTTTTTCAAGACTATGTTGTGAAACAATGTTCTTATGGGGTAATAATTCACTCTCGTATGGTATTCAAAAAATAGGGGGGTGTTTATGATCTTTGTTTATGTAGATATTGAATTTAAATTTTATTCAATTAATAGGTAATTTTAAATCATTCACTAGGAACCCTCTTGGTGTTAGCCTCGTGGGTTTGTGTATGTTATGAATCTCCCATTATTTGGATGGTAATCTATTTATTTTTTGACAGTCATGAAGATACAATAACTATGTTTTTATTTTTATTGTTTGATATTAAAATAGATTGGTGCAATATAATTTATTTATTATGTTGATAACTCATTGATCTTTGGATCATCTGAGAGATAAAGGCCCAAAATATATATTTTTAATATGGTAATCCTTTAAAAGATGGTCCTTCATAGAGATTGAAGTTCCACCTCTACTTTATTGAAATTTTAATCCATCGATGATTGAGTAACATTCAAATTGGGGTTTCTCATTGGGTATGATTTATATTAAAATATAGGATGGTTGGATCATTCCCAATATCAGTATTGTATTTTTTATGTATGTAGTTCTACTTTGGATGCTTTGGTATTAGTAGAATAACATTAGTTTCCATGTTCTGTTGGATATGTTTTCACATTATAACCCAAATTTAATTATTTAATGTTCAATGTTAATGAATATTTTATCTTATGTTATATGAAGTAACATAATATAATTTTTTATATCAAAACATCCATCTTATTTATTCTTTACTGAGTTTGATATTGACACCATCCTTGTGAATCTTGGTGGATGTTCAATCTTTTTGTCCAATATATTGGTCATGGTATATGTTTTAATATATGTTCAAGATAGAGTCTGATGATGGGGCGATATATACAATACAATATTGAGGATCATGATTTTGTATTGAAGTATCCTTGAATATTTGGTAGTTGAAAAAATGTGTTGTTATTATTGGAAAAATGGGTAATCAATTTATAGATGATTGAATGAATTGACTAACATGGACTGGTGGTGTTATAACATTGAATTATAATTTTTATGGTAATCAATTTGTTTTAATTATTTATATGTACTATGATATTCTATTTTTTCAGGACTATATTGTTACCTATCATAGTATTCTTATTATAATGTGGATATAGTCCCACGAAAATCGATTATAAGAACCACATTTTCTAGTTATTATCCTATAGTCAATACTTTCAGTGACACAATATCATTATCTGGTGTAATTTCTATGATAATTATGCTTGGGACATTACAGTAAATGTATGATGTAGCTAGTAAATTCAAGATGTATGGAGGGGAACGTGAAACATATATCATATTATTTAACAATATGTTAGGAATAATGGATGAACAAGAGTACATATATACTGACATTGATTCTAATATCAGTAATAATGGAATAGAATATTTTTATGATATAAAAAATAAAAAACACAATATTAGATTTATAAATACGAATAAAAAAATATTTATATAGATGTGGAAATTATTACTTCAAATATTACAATATAAAAAATACCATATAACTGGGTTTAATCAACAATTAATTGTATTCCGAATAGGTTCTTATTATGATAAAAATATAATGTAACAAATTATGCGATTTGGTAGAAGATAAATCTATCATTGAAATATTTTAATATATTTTAAATTCTATGTTTATAAAAACAATGAATTAGAATATTGTTAAAGTATACTGAAAATGATAATGAAGGTAATTTTTTTTATTACCAATATAATAATAATTTCTTTATATGTAAAGAAAAAATACTAATCGTATTTGTTTAATTGAATTATTAGAATATCATTGTTAGTGAACTGAAGGTGATTGATCTAGTTGATAAACGTTGTGAAATTTAAAAATATTAGGGTATCATATTTTAATTAGGAATTCAGTGATGAAAATAATGATGACATGATAATGAATAATGTTGAATTAAAAGATTAAAGAGGTGATAATTCTATAGACGGATAATTTATAAAAAATATACAATGGAGGAAAAATATATTCAATTATAAAATATCATTAGTGAAAAATATATACTTGTGTTAACAAGACGATGCCTTAAATTTATCAAATAAACATCCATAATATCATAATATGAACATTAACTTGTTGATAATGTTTCTAACAATTGGTATGTATAAAATAATAATTAATGATTTGACTATAATGAAAAGAATTAGACTTGGGATATATATTTTTAGGATACTATAAAGAATATAATTACATACAAATGGGTGCTCAGTAAATTACTCAACAAAAATTGGTATGTTCAATTAAATAATGATAAATCAGTATAAGAAAAATATTTATAACAATATGTTATTTATTTTAATTAAAAAGAGTATCATGTTCCTCAGATTTAGAAATTTCATTTATTAGATGATGTTGTTCATTAATAAACCAAAATATACAAAATGAATTTCCAATGATCATTCATGTTTGGTAATATTAAACATATGTTATTAATTGAGTAATATGAATGACATATTCTAGAAATCAATTTCACAAAATTGTTCATATTTAATAACTTTTCCTAATAATTGATACATAGAATGAGCTATTGATAATAAAAATTGGATAAAATTACATGGAAGTTGAATTTCATTATATAAGATAGTAATAAAAATATCAATATAATATAATTGAGTATAAGTATTTTTTTTATATTTATGTTCTGAAAATTATTTTTTAGATAGATAAATATTTCATCTCTGAATAATTATTAGAATATATGAAGATAATTTTTAAAATATATCCCTTTCCTAAAATTAAATTTATTCTATGGTTACACATGTTGTAGAAGAATAACTCTATATTTTCATCTCCAAAGAATCATTTCATTTAATTGATAAATATATTTATAATATAAGATTGAAAATGTTTTTACATGAACATAAATAACTACAAATTCGACTAAATGTGATACATTCATAATTTGGAATCAATGTAGCAGATAACTATTATTAAAAGTCTACTATATATATAATACCATAATGACATTACATATTTTATATAGTAAAATTATATTTTAATTTTTAATATGATATCAAGGAATCACAAATAAAGGAAATTAATTTCATCCAATGATAAATCAAGGGGAATTTCAATTATATTCTATTTTAAAATGACAATATTAATTTGTTTGTATTTAATAATTCAATATGTAAGGTATTATTGAAGATAAAAATTAATTGTCATAAGGAAAATATATTCCTGTTTCATTATTAAATTTTTAAGATTATGTGATACTCAATATATTATAAGATTCATATGTGTGTGTAAAAAAGTTATGGATGAAAATTATTCACAAAATTTAGTAATAACAATATCTAATGTACAAAATTAAATAAACTGTACATTTTTTTATCATAACCTATGTGTGACCAATATAATAATGAATAAATATTGAACATTGTGGTTAATGAATTTTTATATCATTTATCATATTACTATGTAGATTGTCTAAAATGTTATAGTAATCCATAAGCTTAGTCCTAAATTATTTTATATTAAAAATCATTTAATATAGTATTATCAAACAATTATTTTATGTGTCAAAGAATAAAATAATTGTTTTCCATTCCACTCATACATAGGGTGTGGTAATAATAATAACATTCCTTTAGATTCAGTTGTTAATGGGGTAAAATTATATTAATATTTTCATTCATGGAAAATAGTTCCATGATATATACACTATAACCAAAATATGGATCTATTGAAAATAAGGTAAGTTCCAAGGTATCATAGTTTAGTTGATTAAAAGTCAATGATAGAGAAAAATAGTTTTCCCAAATGTCACAAAATTTATTAACCCCAATAGGTTTTTTTAAAAATAATTACTAAATAAATTTATATAATATATTGTATAATATTTTATGAAAAAAAATAATTTTATAGAACTCAGTTTATATTAATTAGTTTTAGATCAAGTGGTATAAGAATATTTTTATATAATTAGTTAATTAATTTGAAGAAATCCTTATTAAATAGACATTTTAATTGGGAAGACAATGTTTTGTGCAATAATAGGACCATTGTATTTTTTTATTTTATCCAATAAAAAAATAGGGAATTTTTATTATGAATATAATATATTACAATATATAATATATATCTCACAATATAAAATTATTAAGGTAAAATATATGATAAATTCATATAATAATATTCATAATAATGAAGTATAGTAATGAAATCTTGAATTAGGAAATTAAATAATGGAATAAGGGTGAAGCATATTTATTTAATGTTTTATTAATAAAATGTATTAAAATTATTAATCTAATTCTAAATGAGTATTTGATGAAAGTTAATTTAGGTTACTACTTTAAATTAATTATGTTTAGATTGTTTTGGATATAAAAATTATTTTATAAAAAATAATTATTTTTTATAGTGTTTCTGTGGCCCATAAATTAATGAAATCATTCTGAATATTTGTAAACTCTTTTAAATATTATAAAAAATATACTAAATATTTTGAAAATTAATATATTATAACTATTTCATGTATAACAACAAATTTTACTATATAGTGGATGGGGTTTACCATCTAGAAGAAATAATTTCACAAATAAAGGGTTTAGTTCCAACCATGTATAAGAAATGATACAAACATGAATGGTTTTATATTGAAAAATGTAAAATATATTAAATTCTTTGGGATGTGTAAAACTTCTTATAAATATGAATACTTTTCAATGAATTATTACATATTCAGTTTTTTAAAATATCATTGAATATTAAAAATGAATTTTATATTTATTATATTGTGCTCTGTGTTATCATTGTTTAATATTCCATTATTTGTTAATTAAAATTCAAAGATCTTATTTAATGTTGATAATTTTTAATAGAACTATATAAATTTTAAATATTATTTATCTATTACAGTACAAATTAAATTGTAGAATTAATAATTTTATTTAAAAACATATTTATATTTTGGGGATTCGACACATAGATATTTAGAACAAATCTAGCAATGAGTAATAGGTCCTAAAATTATATTAACTGTACTAAATATAGATAATTAAATTCTATATTTTATGATAAATGGTTATACTTTTATTCAAAGAATAAAATTTTATCATACTTGGATTCCCTTATGATAAAATATTCTATTAAACAAAATATTTTAAAATGATAAATTTATATGAATTGAATTATTTTTAATTATATAATAAATATAACAGAAAAAATTAATGATTACGTCATTGAATAATTTTTACCAATTAAATGTATTAGTAGTTTATGTGTCTGATGGACATCTGGGTGATAGATAATATTCACATATTGAAATTATTTATGTTGTGTTGGTTCATATGATTGAGGGTGTTATTCAATAAAGACTGTATGATTACTTATTTTCAAAAATAGTAGTTTTCGTATGTGAGGATGTTCTCTCAAATTGATGATTCTATATTATTAATAAAAAATACGAACATCTAAATATATTAAAAAAGACATTGAAAACAAGGATTGATTTTTCACATTCTAGGGTCTTTAAGTGGGTTTTCAATGCTTCCTTTATGTGTATATAGTCACACTAGAAATTATTGAAGCATCTGTGAATCAGATTTCACTAATCACAGAAATGAAATGGTAAATCATATTGGGGGAAAATATATAATCATTTCATGTGATCATTATAACAATCATATTATTATATTAGAGAGGGATTTTAAATAATATAATAAGTGGATCCAAACTCTACAAATTATTTTAGGTTGACTGAAGGAGTAAATCATAAAAAAGTACCAACAATAATTCAACCACCTTCTCAGTATTTCCTTAAAATCCACTCTTATTTTCATTATAATATAATTATTGGAAAATTAAATTATATTAAAAGAAATATATAGATTCAAAATTCTATATAAATGTATGACAATATTCAATAAAGTGTTTCATGGATTTTAAAAAATAATATATTTATTATGACCATATATAAGAATTTATATGAAGTATAATATAGAAAGTTTTAATCATATTTATATGAATATATCCAAAGGTATAATTAATTATAATAACAATATGTTAGATATGAAAGTGTGTCAGATGATTTTAATGTTAGTATAGAAAAAAATTAGTCGTTATTATAAATTAATAAAAAAAATTAGATGTTTTCCTCAAAATTTAATATTATATGGAATTAGTGGATAACATTTTTTATTAAAGAAAATATACATTTCAACAGATGTGAAACCAAAAAATAAATTTCAAGAATAAATATCATTCAACATGAGATTAAAAAATTACTATGCAAAAATAATAATGAAATGAAATATTTTGAATAGTAGTATAAGTGTAAATTAAATGACCCTAGTGTGTGAATAAACTATTTTTTATAAATGTCCTATAAT
Source organism: Viscum album (assembly GCA_963277665.1). Classification (NCBI taxonomy): domain Eukaryota; kingdom Viridiplantae; phylum Streptophyta; class Magnoliopsida; order Santalales; family Viscaceae; genus Viscum; species Viscum album. The sequence goes on from OY728120.1 coordinate 763,709,364, forward strand.
GAATTTAATATCAATTAATTATTTGACATTTATATATACGGAAAAACGAATAATTATTGAAATATTTGATGTAATTGATTATTATACCAATGAAAAAAATAAATTATAATGTTATAAACGTCACTAAATATAAATTTATTAAATTTAATATTGACCTTGATGAAGAATATATTGTTGGAATCATTGAAACATCATGGATATTAGATGGAAATATTTGTAGTAAAATAACATATTTAAGGGGATATTCATTGCATTAATTTGATTTAATTTCTTATTTACACAACCATAAATCCAATTCAATGATACATGTGATAAAATTCATAACGCTCTATATATGTAATGGTTTATAGTGAAAAACCTCTAATAAAATAATGATTTGTATAAAAAATGGTGATTTTACTTCAGATATTTTTTTTCTCAGCATTTTCTAAATATATATAATCATGTAAAATTAGCAATCATGTTTTTATAAGAAAATATTTATATAATATATATGAAATTAATGACGTTTTTACTCAGAATAATTTAACATTTATCATTGAATTTTGGTCAATTTTATTTTTTTGATTTATTAATGCACCAAATTATTGAATTAGAATAATTTATGTCAAAATAGAATGACAATATATATTTATAAATAAAAAATAAGAAAGTATATTTATCCCTGAATAATGACCTAAGATCATGTAAAAATTTAAAATACAAGCTCCAATGTAAAATAAATCTTTATACAATCATGTAAATCATTTTTTTGTAAGTGGTAATTTAATTGTTTATTAGAATTCAGGACCAATTTAAGAATTTTTTATTTAAAATGTTAGGTGGGACCCAAACTCTAATTATTTATTTAAACATTTTCAACAAAAGAATAAAAAATTAAGTGAGATATCAGGAGGAAATATGGATAAAAATCAATTTATAATTTTTTTACCAAATACTGATTTATATACTTTATATCTATTTCTTCAAAATGATTTTAAATAATTGTAATTTAAAATACATTTTATTAATAGATGATCATGATTAAATAAATTATTTTATTTTACTTCATTTTTTATTACATAATTTTATATACATTTTTGTTGATATTTTTTATACACCCATTAAAAGACAACCTTATAGAATTCCATTTATATGTCCCATAATGTATATGCATTCCACAGAAACATATATCTATCTAATACTTGGAGAATCCAACATGGATTTGATGAGGTATTTTAATTTTCAATAATATTATTATCTTTTAGTGATCCTTTGATGATGAATTTTTGATAATATTTATTTCATTAAAACATACATGATTACAATGATTATGGAGAAAATGATACAATTTAGAATATAAAATAGTATTGACAAGGTAAATGTTTGTGGGTGGAGGTGTCTGGTAGTGTGTAGTGAATTTTTTCTATTGTATGTATAAAAATAATTAAATTTAATAGATATTAGTCAGATCATTTTTATAATAATACTCAAAATAATACATATTCCAAAATTAAAATATATATTCCAAAGTTTATTTATATTCGTATAATAATATTATAATTAAAAAAATTAATTATGTATCTCATTTGTGTAATTATCTAGGGATCTTTCATCGTTTCCTTAACAAATTTGATCACATGGTGAAACAAATTAAATAATGGGAGAGATAAAATACCTATACGGGGAGGGAAATGATTAGGGAATATTTGTCACCAATTAACATGAGTACATAGCTTGGAAAAATAATACCAATAAAATATTAGGCTTAAGATCATAATCATAAGAACATGGAATTCATTTGAAAGAGATATATAATTTATATATTTGATAATAATGAAATTTCATATATCAATGATCAATATTAATACATGGTAACATGATTTATAAATATTACATTATAATGTTTCTGATAAACTTCGTAGATAAAGCTAACTATACAGATCATCCACTTAAAGATCCAATGAGATTAAATCATTTAAAAATTCCATTGAACGATTATATAATTTGAGAACCATCCATTAATTAATATTATGAATAAATTTAAAATAACATATAGAAAATAATTCCATTAAATTAATATATATGAAAAAAACACAATATAAGAGACTGGGTCTAACGATTAATCCATATTTCTAATATAAAAAATTGATATTTTAGGAACCTATAAAAACAACGGAATAAATTATTTTATATTATTTAAAAAACATCAAATAAAATAGTTCATTTCAATAATAAAAACATTTATGAAGAATTAGTTGGTGTTTTTTTAGAATAAGGCCTTTATCAAAAATCATCGAATATAGATTAGAATTCATCATAATGAAACATATAAATTTAAATACAAATAATAAAAAAGGGACGAAAAAATAAAGGACCGTTATAATGGATTAAATGAATATAGAGAAGAAGTATTTGGAAATTAGTTGGGAGATAGAGTACAATCCTAAAAACAAAATATAATAATTCAGATTCCCCTTACATTAGTGTTTTTTTTATCATCCCATTTAAACCACATATATGAAAAAATTATTTTTATTAAAACATTAATTTATATATGTGTATTACAAGTATTAATATTGAAATTGATCTATTATAATCATGCAAAATTTTTATTAATTTTATATTGAAGATAATATCCTGGAGCGACATTTTTGTTTTAATTATACCCTTATATAGTTAAATATTGATATTTCTGTCCTTTTTATTTACTAAATACATTAAATAACGCTATAAAATCAAAAAAAATTATATAAATTATATATATATGTTAAATTAATTCAACTAACTATATGTTAGGTATGTTATAAATACTGTATTGATGACAATATCATAAGGGATTATAAAAATAGAAATAAAATATGAAAGAGGGAGAGAGTATTCATTTTTTAAAATTTGAAATGAAATTATCTTGTAGAATAATGCCAATTATTTATGGTTTATATATTAATTAATTAGTATTTAAGTATTGGTTAATAACATTGAATGGGAATAGATGAATAAAACAATGAAAAATGAAATGATGATTTCTGATGTTTACGGAGTCCTTTATATTTACTCTTTTGTAAAGGCCCTAATTAATTATTGGAGTTGAGTGGGTTTAGAATAGATGACCCAAATAAACATTTGGAGGACTAGTCTAATTGAACTGATCAATTCTGGGTAATGGGATTAAATTTGAATTTTAATTTACATGAGTATGAGAGGGGGTATTTATATATGTAGGTGATGAATATTTTTAATTAAAATTTTAATTAAAATATTATCTAAATACCATGACATGATGATGATTTGTTTCATTGATAATAATTATATTATTTAGTAAAAATTTAATTTTTTTGGGTTTTACATGTACTAAAAATACTAAATATATATTTGATACAATAAAACGTAAAAAATCAAAAATTATTTTTATTGAAAGAATTACCTTTGTAAATATATAATTAATATTTTAGTTTTGGAATTCATTATGTATAGTATATAAATATTTTGGCATGGGATTAAAATTATATAATATATTAAGTCATTGTTAAAATAAAAATATATTATAAAAACACATATTTTAAAATAATTGTATTTTAACTAATCACAAAAAAAGTATGTTTTTAGAAAAAAATCAAAATTAGATAATACCAATACTCTAATTAAAAAAGGAAATTCAAATTTATATAATAATTACCATATGAAATTGTTTTTAATATTTAAATATTTATATAAAAATCTTATGTGATCAAAATAAAATAAATACAACCATATTAAATATATAAATACGTGCTATTATTATTATATATTAAATGTGTATTTAATTTATAACTTTATAATATTTATATTTTGTTATTTGATTCATCGTAAAAATTACTCACTATAAATTTAATTCATTCTATGATCATGTTAGTATTCTAATATTTTGGTTTCTATTCTAATAATTGAGTTAATATTTCAACATTCATATTTTCCTTTCACTTCGTATAAATACCTCTTACATCCTCCATTTAAAATTCACTTTTTTCAAGGTTCCATTAATCCATTAAAACATTTCAGTCATTTTATTTATTTTTTCTTTTTTCAAAAGAAAATTTCCTGACTTTGATCATTCTGAGACACCCCGACACAAAAAATTTCATATTCTAGTTACGTTATTTAGTTTGGATTATTGTCCCATAGTACTATTTTTCTTCATAATATGTAATGTCACATGTTTATGATATACAACACCTTTTATTTTTAGTATGTTCTGTATATGATTTATACTAATATATATATATATATATATTATAAAAAATTTTGAGAAGGAAAATTATTTATACAAATTACTAGGTTGTTTAATTACCCTATTGAAATTTATCCAGGAATATTTCAACTCATATAATAAATCAATAATATATTGGAGTAATTATGATTTTTTACATGAACTAATTTCCATTTTTCTTGTTCATTCATATAATTGAGTAAACTATATTAACATATTCATTTGTCATATTTCATAGAGTGTTGTCTTGATTATAAATGATATTAACTTTTTACACCACATAAGAGATGTTTTTCTCCTATCAAACTACATAAATATTCATAAAATGTAGCTAACCAAGTATGAATTTTCATAAGAGAATACATAGAACACATTTTTTAATTTTATAGGTTTATTATAAGTGAATGTTATCAAGTCACATAAAAACAATAATAATGAAGATTAAATATACATAGTTTCATGATTTTCATCATTTACAGACATTATGAAACTCTTATTTGGAGATATTTCAATAATGAAATTATATCTGAAAAATATATGTGCCCCGTCAAGGAATTTTACAATAGACCCTTTTTTGTTGTTGTGACACATTAATTTGTCGCTAAATTCATCGAAACATCTCTATCATTTCAATCTGATGCTTTGGCCCCATAAGTTTTTATTTACTAAGTAAATTCTAGAATTTTGGATCTTTTTGATTGATTAATATGTGTATCTTAACATAGTCCCATGTAAATACAAGAGTGGAAAGTATTTTTTTTAAAACTCCACTATTGGAGGATATTGATCTCAATAATTTATGGACACCATCATAAAAACTGCTTATCATGAATTGAAGTGTTTAATTTATTCTAGAAGGGTTGATGTCTATTTCAGAAGGTGATAAACTATATTAAATTTTAAATTTATTTTCATGACATTCTAATGTTTAGTCCAACATATAGAGATAAACATTATTTATAAATTATATATAATCAAAAGTTGTCCCCAATTCCACCATATCACATTCATAAAAATATAACATGTTGGGAAAGAAATAGGACTTCAAAAATAGAGATGAAGTGAGTTTTCATAGTAATTTGATCCAATATTACCCATATGATATCAATTCCTTATATGTTTTTTCGGAATCCCATGAAAATGGCAATGATGAACTTTTCATATTTACATATTGGTATGGGGAATACTTGTAACATCCCATTGGATTTATAGTTATATCTATTAACACACTATTATGCAATGAAAATTAATCTATACAATAAAATTTCATTCTTCATTTTTTCTTACTAGACCTATTCATGATTATATGTTTTTCTCATTGTCCTTCCTAAGTGGATTGGATGGATGAGTTATGTACATCATCCAATAGCTCAATATTTATATTTGTAATGGATTGATAAATTACTTAATCTAAATAAAATAACTCTATAATTTTTAAATTTGAAATCATTTTGCTTAATTTCGTTCATTTTTTACTTTTTTTGATTTATTATATTATTCCCTTGGTTATTCTTGATTTTCTCTTAAATAGATGGTTATGGAATAATTTCATAATGGTATAATGATGTTCATGAAAAAAGGATTTAAAATTTATCCATTTTATATATATCAATATAGGGTATTTTATATCCTTATCATGGATCGGGTATAATGTTCAATTTTATCAAGGTCATCAACATCCTTATTTATATTTCCCAAGGTGTTAATGTATTGAGAAATCATTGTACGTGATTGACACCAACAAACATTGTTAATGAATATACATATCTTTCAATGTTAATATATACTTTAATATATTATAATTAGAATATATGATGCACTTATCATGATAGGTTCAATTCCTATACATATCAAAATAAAATTTTAGTTTCTCTATTAGTATATAATTCGTAAGCCAATTTCTGTAATGACACAAATTTTTTTAATGTCAATTGATTCCTGATAACATTTTATAAATTATTTTCTTGTTAATATATATATATCTTTGTAATAATGAATTGGGTATAATTTGAAATGTTACCATATTATTTTAAACTGTTCTATGGTAGTTGGTCAATAGGCCCACTAGAAGCAATACTATTATGAATAAAATTATCACTATAATAAGTATTTTAAATAGAAATTATAGTTGATAATTAATGATGAATGAATAGTCGATGACTCCATCTAGTACAATCATGCCTTACGAAGGAGTTTTTCTAGAACATGGGATGTTGGTAGCATCATTGGGATTTTCTCTTGACCAAGCCGAACCCATGCTTCATCATGTTAATATTGAATGAAGTCTCAAATTGGAGAAGCTCAAGTCAATAGATTTTACCACTTATGAGATATTAGTCGAGATACCTATGAGTCTATCACTATCGCACACCTCAAACTGAGTTCATATACTGATGTTCAAAAATTTCATGTGTCAATGCCTTAGTTCATTATTTTACAAAAACATTGTATAACCCTAATTTTTGTTCCACGAATTCTATTTTGAGCGTAGGTTTTCTTAGAAATATGATGAATCTGATATATTGAATTTTCAGAAAAAAATTGTAATTTTTAAAAAAGTTATAGTAATTGTAATACAATAATTAGTTATTAATATTTTTTATTTTAATGAAATACTATTTTTAGAACTCAATTATTTAAATTTAAATAATATTGTTTTTTTCATTTGTTCCAAATTTCTCTATGAATTTTACTATAAATTTTCAGTCAGCTATAATTTATAGAAAATAATATTTTTTAATATAAAATACAAATTTCACATAAAAATAGATTTATTATGATAAAATAAATAGTATTTTTGAAATCATAACATTGAAATTTGGTTAGGGTGAACTTATATTAATTTTCTAAAATACTTTTTTCGGTCAATAGTTAAAATAATATTTTAAGTTATTATTATGTTTGACGACATTATATTGATGTATAATGTCATATAGAATTATTATTGAAACATTTAGATTAAAATGGGATATTTGGTGTATAATGTATCCAATACTATAAAGAAATATCAAGGGAAAGCCTATGATTTTTCAAATACCACTATTGAGGTGTCCGGGGAAATGTATAAAAAAATATCTCACTTTTTCTATAAAATATCTACCAATTTATCCATTATATTTCATTACCAATTAATCCTACATAAATATATAATATTATTACCCCCCCAAGATTCCTTTTAATTTGTCTTAAATCCTCTAATGTCCCAATCATTGAACTATATGAGTTACTCATCATGTTAAGAGAAATCGAAACTTGTCTTGACCTTTTAAATTACCTTTTATTGTGGTACGTATTTAAGATTTGTATACAATGATATTCTATACATTTTATTATATAAAATTACAATATTAATATTATTTTATTAATGGAATAACATTTTTTCCAATCATTTTCATGATCTCAATGTCCATGATTCTTAACAATTATTATGTCGAATTTTCTTCTAAAAATTTCTCTCAATTTACCATATAATTGTTTTTAAATTATGTTAATATTAAATACTATTTCCTTTTGTAATAATTCCCCAATTTTTAAAAATGATTAATTTTGTTATTAATAGACATTCATAAAACCATCTTTCACTATTTGTGAATAAAAAATTAAATAATGATCATGTTTCTATGAACTTTTTTAAACACCGCGATTTTGATATGAAACAAATTTATTTTATTTTCCACTAATTATTTATGAAGTGATTTATTATGATATATGTTTTTTACAGTAATAAGAAAAATTTAAGGTTCTACCCTAATAGTTCTCGAATTATTTGGTTAAATAATTTAATCTCTATAGAATACATGTTTTATGATGCCTTGGTGAAAATTACAGGTATTTTTTATAAAACCTCAGTGAAAAACCCTATTCATTTTCTTAAGAATGAATCAATTAATCCATTCATCCATATTTAAATTTTATGATTTATTTTATTATTATTATTATTATTATTATATGACTCTTTCCCATTAATTTATATATTTTCTCATGTTTTTGATGATATTTATCATGATCATTAGTAAAATGTTTCCCTTGTTTTCCTTTAATAAGCCTTATTATCACCCATTACATTGATGTATGTCCACATGCGATGTTATGCACTAAATTGAATTATTATGAGGGTTTAATAATGTAATAAATTTTAATATAATAATTTTTTATCTTTGTATTTATTTTTTACCTATTTCTATGAAACTAAACAATAAAATATCCATTATTTTAACCATGTAAATAAGTGGTGATGTAATAAAAAGTTGGATTCCACTGATTTTATTAGGAATCATTAATTTTCATGAGGTGTTGGTTATAAATTTATTTTTATACTTATTATTCAAACTGACCATTCCATTAAATTATTTTTATATATCTCAAACCATTATTCACTATTGTGTAATGTGAGTATATTTAGAGTGACGAGAATACTCATGATTTCCAGGAATCTCTCCACACTTTTTTATCATTAATTACATTACTAAATTATATACTACCCATGTTAATGGGTTATTAAATAAGGAATTAAATTATTAACATTTAATAGTATCCAATTATTCCAATAACACTGAAGATATGTGTGAATGTTTTTGGAAAAGTTAATTTCATAGTTTATTTTTAATTAAATGGATCCATGGAAACTATTTAACATATGATCACATACCATCTGAATGAGACATATTTCATCCAAATTTTACACTACTTGGACATTAAATAAAACTTCCCCTTCTTTAATTTCTTCACCAAAGTCCTTAGATTTTCTTTAGCTTCCTCTTTCAACCTGAATTATTTGAGAATGCCATCAAAAATGACTATAATAATTTAATGAGGTTATCTATAATTAATATTTTAATCATCTATTTGAATTTTTTTCTTTTTGTGAGTCCCAAAAGAATTACTATGATTTCATAGTTTTCATATCTTTTATATAACACTATTACACAATATCCTTTTTGTTCAAATTTGTTTATTATATAAATAATATTGATCCAATATTATGTGGTATCAAGTACAATGAATTTTATTAAACCATATTTCAAATAGATGTAGTGGTTACTTTATCTTTAAAGTTATTTTCTTAATATAGTTGTAATCATTGTAATATTACATTGACCCATTATTTACCTTAATAGAGAGATCTAATTACCCTGTACGTTATTCACTTGGACATATAATCTCGTTATCCAAATGATATTATTGTATTTTTATTTATTTCACTAGGTAACATTTTCTATTCTATATTGGATCTATGATATAATTGTTGTAGTGGTATATGTTTTATTTAAAAATCTACATTATTATTGAGTTTATTTCTAGGAAAATAATTTTTAAATAAATTATTAACAAAGATCTCATGTGTGGATTTCATTTTCAACAAAAAATAAAGATTCAATAATGATAAGAATACAATGTTGTAGATTTATGAAATTAATGACAATGTTGTATTCATGATAAATAAAAATGGAAAATGTGGTGTTTTTAAAAGAATGAAATTGAATAGATATTTTGAATATATCCACCACTTATATTTGATTATTAATTAAACTATTATTATTTATTAAAATAGATATTTAAGTAGAAATATTTTCATATTTAACTATAATAGAGATTGGATGGAAATAGATAGTGTGAAGAATAAAATGTGTTATTATTATAAATAATGTGAATTATATAGAGATGTGAGAAATCATAATAATGACATACTATCTTGAAAAAATTTGTAGAATTTGATTCATTAAACATTGAGATGAGTTGATGTTGTTAAGATGTCCTCATGATGATTTAAAAAAGGTTTGATAATAATTGAGCGATGGTTGAAATTATTATACATATACGAGAAATAGTAATTGGATGTACCATACACACATTATAGGATTCTATGTAACCATAATATGTAATATCCCTTAAAATCCTTATGGAATTTATATAGAATATAATGTATGTAATTGGAAAATGAAAATATCGTATGATAGAACTCATATAGATGGTCTTGATATTAATATGGTATATAAAAATAACATCATAAGGTTAAATAAGATCATTGGGTAGAACCCAACATCATAAGGTACTACCCATTTAGAAGAAGAAGAATATTTTAGCATTATAGGGTACATAGACACCATGTTTAAGATATGGTATGGTAAAAGATATTTGAAGGGTACCATCATAGGGTAAAATATTCATAAGGTATAAATGATCCTTAATGTGATAAATAAACTCATTATATAAATGAATATACTAAAATATGAATAAAAAGATATTATATAGTTACTATAAGGAATTTCTAGGGTAAATTCTTTAAAAAATCTATGATGATGAAAAATCATAATCGATGAGATAAAATTATCTTTCAAATATTATGATTATTAAATGTGAATAAATATAATGATGCTGTTGATTTCATCTCCATATATTATGTACAATAAAATTATATTGAAATGTTTAGAATTCAAGAAAAAATATTAGATGAACTAGCCATGGAATATTATTAAGTCTGATATAATATCCACACTATAATTTCAATGGCATGCCACAATTTCAATCACACATGGATGGAGATTTATAAATAAATAAGCCGCAAACTATGTCTCAGGTATGATTTAAATAAATCCATTTACTCAATTGGAATTAAATTTCAAGATAAATATTCTAATAAATCAAATTCAAGTAGTTTCTAAATTTTTTTGTGGAACAAAATTATAGATTTTGTGAATTGAAAAGTAAAATGGTTGAGAATAATGTAATCATGTATTTCCAATATTATTATTATAAAAATTATTATGTACTGAATAAGATGAATAAGGATACCACAATACTATTTTAACTAGATGAATGATTTTGGAATAGAGGGTGATTAAGAATGTGTAATATAATAAAATCATAGATTAGAAGAATATAAATTTCTGTATACCAAAATGACACTGTAATAAATAGTACGACTGGTGCATTCATCTCCAAGAAGAGGGAGTAGTTGATGTCCTAAATGATCCTTTATTAAGTGTTCCATTCAAGGAATATTAATAGTAGTAAAATTATTTGTGGGGACAAATAATTTAGATATATCAAAGATTAATGGGATGATAGAACTGGGATACTTGGTATAGTGACCCCCAAATGTGATTATAGGGAATACGATTATATGTCATATATGAATTTTCTGAGACAATTAAATTAATCTACGCTTGTAAGAATATGAATCTATAGTTTCAATGACTATGAAATCCTAGTAAGGTGTAGTCTTTAAATTCCGGACCATTTAAATCTCTATGTTTTTATTCCATTATATACATCATAATTTTTCTATTTCTAATAGACAAATAAATAAGGAGATCATGTCTTTAATTAGTCTTATAGGTTGAATTGAATTTTTTTTTATTAAAAGTGATATCTAATTTACCTTTCCCAATGATCCACTGAACATTAACAATTCCATTAGAATTATTTCTAATCTCATTTTATTAAGTAAAAATATTTCATTATTTTTAATAGATTTATATGATGTTGAAATTCTAAGAATAAATTAAGATACCTAATATGGAGAACACAATCCATATTCTGGTTGAATCTATTTTGGATCACATAACCAAATTCTTGAATAAAAATAAGATAATGGAAGTATTGAAATTTAGATAAATCTATATTACAAATAATAACCTATCACAACTTGAACCTTATCAAATTGATAAGTTTTTTTCTACATAATTAATTAAAATTAATATTTTATTGAATTATTAATCTATGGAGAATACAAGGAGGATGAGTCTATAAATAATGTTTAATACCTCCACTCAAAACTCAATGATAATTTGAATAAAGTTCCTAAATAGTAAGTCACTTGTATAATTGTTGTTATAAAATGATTTCATGGTGAAAAGGTACAACTAATGATAATGTTTATTAAATGGAGAATACATTTTGTAAGATTTATTTAATGTTCACTAATATCATAGACCTTATAGATTAAATATAATTATATATATCACCTTTAAATAAAATTAATTATCTATTTGAAGTTTATTTAAACAGAATTTCTGTAAGAATTCGATTTTGAAATATTAATTTCTTGATGTTATCCATAAAAATAAAATAGTTTTGAAAAGTATTATAAATTATAAACATTCTTAATTGAGTGTTACAGAATAAAAGAATAAAAGAGAACAATAATTATTCAAAAGAATCAAAACAAATATAATATGAAAAAAGGGAATGAAAGGCATGTAAGATTGCATGATATTAGTTGAGGATGAGTATAACCCCCTATAAAATATGTGGATTGGGAATTATGTGAGAAAATAAAATAAAAAGGTCACATAATTTGGTAGTGACAATGTCATTGAAAATAATTATTCCTTAACAAATGAATATTGAGAGTTTTGTCATTAAAGGGAATCCTATAAGTGGAATGATGATTTTTAAAAACAAACAATGACCAAAAAATACCAATATAAAAAATCATGTTAATCCATTACCTAAATTTTATTGTTATTAATAATTCAATTTCAAATTTTAGTATATGATACAAATCTAAATGATATAAATTGTTGGATAGGAAAATTTTATAAAATTATCCACCACATTTCTGGTGAATATAATAACTATCAGGAAAAAATCCCCTAATGATTCACTAAAAATATTAGTAATTAAACATCCAACTTAAAATAAAACTATATTTGGGAAAATTTAATCAATAAGAAAGGGAATAATGTTCATTAATTTTCATTGGTATTACATGTGGTTTTTTACAAGGATATAATGTTGTTGAACAATTTTTCACTCACTATAAAATATAAAATCCTTGAGTAAAGGGGGTGAATATAATCAATGTATAAATCTTCATGAGAGGTGTAAATATACATAGAAAAAGTATTTTATATTCCACGAGAATTAATTATATGTTTTTAATTTTCTTCGTATTAAAATATAGGGGTCCACAATTATATTGATTTATGGTGTTGGCCAGCTATGCACAATTGATTTTATAATGGAAAAGCCACACTAGTGATTGAATCATGATTTAATAAATGATTAATCTACCTTTATAATAGGTAAATAGAATAAAGGTATTCAAAAAAATGACAAATAATTGTAATAAATTATAATGAAATATTTAAGGAAAGATGGAATGGATTTGAATAAAAAATATTCACTGTTCTAGTGTGTGAAAATGAGCCACACTATAAGCCATTGTTAATAAGTTATATTGAAATTAATGATAATGGATGTATTATTGTTCAAAAAATTCAATTAAACAATTTGAAAAATTGAATATTGGATTCATTAAATACATTTTATATTAATAGTTATTTGTGTTTTTTGATAAGGGTAACAATAATGTTTTGATAAAATAATATGATAATTAAAATTAGTATTCCATGTGAAATTTCTTGTATATTTAGCCAAATAATATTAAAATTACTAATCACACCAATAAGGATAAATAAATATTAAAATACGAGATAGTTGTTTCCCATGAAGAAAAAAATGAATTTACTGAGTTTTTTCCTAATAATGATAAAACTAGTGATTAAAAAGACCTATAAAAAATGTGAAAAGAAGAGATTAATATTCTTGAGAACTATATGAATTTTCATTCAACATAATAGGAAATAAATTGGATGTTTGAAGTAATTGTTAAACCATGGTTTGAAGAATGAATAATATTAATTGTGAAAAAATAATATTCCATAGAAGTAGGGAGATGAAAATTCCATAAATACGATTTTTATGGGATTTTAATGTTTGAAATGAAAACATTGAAGAAGAATTAATATGCCTAAAAATATCAAGGAAAAAAATAATTAAATATCTCTGTTGATAGATATTTCACAACCATGGTACTAATATTGAGGGTGTTACTTAAACCATCACAATATTCCATTAATATTATATGTTAGAAATTACATGTATATAATTAATAGAGAAAATATAAAGGTGGAGATATTGAGTTTTTTAATAATGATATATAGTAAGATAATGGATTCCTTTATATAATAAGATATATGTGTTATAATTATTTATTTATAATCATCCATATGTGGGGATCCAATATGAATATAAGGGCACCGATTCTATATTATAATAAATAAATATTTTGTATATAGCTATTTGGAATTTCTACTAGAGTAATTTCATGAACATATACAATCCAAATTTTTATTATATAAAATTATTTTATATAGAGGTAATGTTAGTTTATGAGTATTCTAAGAAAATGGGTGTGTCTTAGGGATAAAACATGAAATTTAATATGTATTTTTATTATTATGACTGTAGATTTATATTTTCTACAAAAATCTATTTATTCATCCCCTATAATTAGAATATTAAATTAGTATCACATGTTTAAAATAATAATGTATAAAATTTCTATCATGTGTTATTTATTATTGTTTTATAAAATAGGTTATCCAATTAGTCATAGAGTTGAATGCATGATGGGTCACTTTTTTAACATATTTAATGACATCCTTCATGAAATATTTTGAAGATATATATAATTATTAATGGACAAGGTATGATATTATTTCATGGAACCCAATTTATGTTGAATGAAGATTAAAATCCTTCCATTATATTACATTTAATTTGTATTAAATATATGAGAGAAAAATTGTTCAAAAACTCAAATATTGACATATGAATATTGATAGTATTTTTAAAAATATCAACAGGTTATATATGATAAAAATATTGTATTTAGATTTCTTATAATTGGGAATTCTTCCATAATGATTAATATATAATAAATATAGTTTTATGATGCTTTAAATTTAATTTAATAATGTATTCATGATAAATTATATATGAAATTTTTTTACTACTACAAAAAAAAAATTGATGGAAAAATTAAATGTTTCTTCTCCTTATATGAATCAATTTTTTATGCTGATATTCACGATTAAGAAATATGTTTTTTCTAAAACAGTGGTTTTATACATTAAATTTTTCCTGAAAGAAAATATATATTGTGTAGAATTTTATTATTCAATATTTTCAACAAGGTGAACAATCTTTTAATGTGAGAATTATTAGGGATACCACATTTTTATAAAATACAAATAACACACTATTTGGGTGATGATTTTTTTTTTGAGTTGGAGTGGCTAAAAAGGCCTTATTCTGAATTAATATATGATTTTTTTAATTTTGTAATTCATATACCTAAGTGAAAAAATGGAAAAAATGAGTAACTTTACAAAATTAATTAGGTATAATGGAATCATCATTGAGTGTAAACCTAAAACATCATGAGTTATATTGTTTACAAATCCATATATATGGAAAATTAATATACCATGTTATAGAATTTATAATGTGTATACATCATCATATTTTACATAATGGTTGTTTCAAAATGTATTAAAACATTTGCATGGTATAATCCAAAATCAGGGTATACAACCCTAAATGAATAATTCATAGGTTAAGGAAATCGTTGTTTACATAATCCATAAATTCATAATGTCATAAATTATAAGATATATTTAGTTTAACATCATAGGGACTAATCAATATATAGTACCAATGAAATCTATAAGGAATCAAATAATTCATAATACCCTTTGTAAATAGTGAACTATGAAACAATTGACATTGTATGATTCTTTATAACGATTTTATTTGGTATGTTCATGAGTATCTCTATGAGTTTAAATATATAAATAAATTGAAATAATTTGGATTATAATATTTTGATTAAAGTCGTTACTAAATATGAGGATGGTAATGTTCTGGTATTTTTGGATTTAAAATATTACAATTAATGTGAAATGGTTGTGATTCACACTAAAATAAATGTGGAATCTGCTAAGGTAGATGTTTGTTTTTGAGATTAGTTCCTTTACAACAGAGAAGTGAAACATTATAGTGTCAAACATAAATGAATATTTATTGGAAATTAATTAAAAATTATCAATATTATATCAATTTAATGTAGGAAACTAAAAAAGGAATAAATATTATTTTCAAAAAAATGAAAGGCTCTATTTTAATGTGTTTCAATGATATTATATATCATTTATTAAATTAATGTAGTATCTATAATTTTTTATATAAATATTTTTTACAACTCATTGAATATAAAATTAATATAAAAAGAATAAGATGTCCACTCTTTGTAACTATTTTTACTCTTAAAAATAATAATATTTAATGGTGAAAAAAGTTATCCTTAAGCATGTATAACTATATAAAATGTATTCTTTTTATGGGGAATAAAATTTTGGTATTTTATATTACCATATCATATAAGAGTATAATATGTGGTTTTCTAAGGCAGACAATGTGGAAGATCATGGCTAGTCTGTTTGATTCTGAGAATATGGAGTAATCAAAATCATTAATGATGGTTCATAAAGGGATCTATTTAATGAATATACAAGAAATAAAATATTATTATAAGGATTTATCTAAGAGATACATCAATGAATAATGGAAATCATGAACTGTGTGAAATAATATAAATAACCTTTTATGAGATTCTATAGCACGTGATGGGATGCCATTTATGAATGATTAGGTATTGTTCCATGTAAACCCTCTCATTATATTTCAACGAGTCCTTGGTTGAGGGGAAATAAAATTTATTTAAAAGAGTAATATATAAATTATGAACCTTATATATATAAAAATATTTATTCATTTATTTATTATATAATCCTAGTAAATTTATGAGAAAAAAAGAGTATTATGACTTTATTCTGCATAAGTGGTTGAATTTAATTGGATGAATTCATGAAGGGAGATCATTTATTTACCCCTATATGTAATCCAATAAAATGTGGACATTCCATTAAAATATTCTTAATATCATCCTTAAAAGTTTCATTTTTATGAACATATTATAAAAGAAAAATTTCTTTATTTTATTAAAATCCCATACCAACAAATAACTTCATATAGATTAATCCTAATTATATTTGAATATTTATAGAATCATGGGATTCATTAAGATATGTAAATAAATTTTCATTTCCTAGTTTTCAATATATACAATATATATTAAAAGATACTCTACTCCATGTTTTTCACAACATTCAACTAATGGTAAAATTCCAATTTTTCCAGAATAATTATTCCAAAAACAATAATTGGGATGAAATTTAAAAAGATAGGAATTTATAATAAAACCATTTTGAATTTTCACATTTAGTTTTATATCAATGATTTTGGGATATGATTCAACATTTCTAGAAAACATTTATAATATAATGACATTTTTCAATCCTAAAAAAATTAAATCATTATCCATTATCATATGAATAATGTGTATACCTTCCACCAAATACTTTTTCCTCTCTACATCAGTGGTGGTAATTGAATAATCCAATAAATGATTGATGATTCAAAAATTATAATTCAACATGTACATAATTAGATAATTTACAATGATCGTATACTACCTCATGTATATTTTATTACTAATTTGTTAAAAGCGATTGATTTAATATTTATTCAATGTTAACAAGGAGTAGTTAAAATTATGAATAAAATATGGTGAAAATAATTTTATCCAACCATAATTCCCTTCATTAATGAAAAAATTGTTATATGTTTCATATTAACTTTTATTGTGGAAGTATACAATTTTTCATGAAGGGAGACATTGTGTTGCAACGAGGGGTACAAAAACAACTATGAGAATTGTTGATGGTTATGTATGATACGATCTTAGAAAAAAATGGTAGGACTACATTTACATACGGTTTCTAAAATTTCAATTATTAAACCATGAGATGGGAAGGTGGATCTATGTTGTAACCAAAATTGTATAAAAATAAAAAATCCTCTCATATGGAAAAAATTCAAGGAAAAATGAGATAAAAAATCCATTATTACCATGTTAGGTTATATTATCTAGATTATGATGTGAACTCAAATATTTTTGTGGTATCTTCTTCTATATAGTAATATTTTGGACTAAATGTTTTCATTCACTTCATAATGGTATTGAACATCTCCCCTATCTATTTTCAGGTTAAAATAAATTTACCGACATGAGTAATGAATATGAAAAAACACAACCTCCATGAAATAGTGGTTCAAAAAGTTTTAGAAGCATATAATCTCTGATAAGTGAAATTCACATTATAAACCTATTTTGTGGCATTGGCTATTTGATTGTGTTTTGATGATTATAATTACAAGACTGAGAATCAAGGAGGACCATTTCATGATTTTTGGGTTACTGAATATTTCAAATGGGAATATTTTATATTCATTCCTCATCCACCAATTTTAATTGTGAATCTGGTCAACACATTGATACAAATCCTAAATTTTAATGTGTCATGTATTTAAAACTAGGTCTTTTACTTGGAATTTTATAGGACAATATATTTTTTCCTGATGTCAAACAATATGGTGGTATTATTTTTTAGAGATTAATTTAGATAAAAAGATACTAGAGGATGAATCTATATAGGGAGATGAAATTTGTGTATAAAATAATCAATTCATAGAGACTTTTTATGTTGATTTCGTTCATTGGGGCTAATGAGGACATTATATGTTAGTTAAATTTTTTATCTATTATTTAATTCATTATTAGATATTTCATTTTATAATAGTGTTTCTTGAATCCCTTAATAATTATAACTCACTGATGATGTTTCACCATTCCATCTTGAGTGGTTAGTTTCATATGTTTTGGATGATTGATAGAATGAGGAAGCCTATTAAATGTAAATGATTAATTATACGTATGATTCAAATTTTTTGGATTAATATCACATTGATCCTAATAAAATAACAATAATTATTTGTCTAATAAGAGTGAAGATGATTAATGGATGAACCCAAATATTATTTATGAGGATGTGACCCTTAGGGACTATCTTCATTCTAACTTCCCTTTTAGATGTATTGTAACTCCCCATGTTTTAATCATTCATTATTGACATAGAAATCAGTTGTACTTATGTTGTCTTATTTGTTTCTTACAATGTATAAATAATTACCCCATGTATTCCCATAACTGACTGACTATGCTAATTCCCCTGACAAATGATTCATACAATCATAAAGAACTTCCCCTGAAATAGATCCATAATCTTTATTCATAATTGTATGAGTTCATAATTAAATGATATTGTTTTTTTCTTTTATATAATTATATTTTATATTTTTTTGAAAATTTATTTGTAATAATATTTATCCATGTCACACTGAAATAAAAATTTTTAAAATACCACTTTGATAATAAGTACCTTACTAGTAGTTTGACATTTTTTCATAATATTCATATACTGCATTAATGTTTTTTTAAAATTTAGGTTCCTTATATCTAAAATTAAATACACTAACTTACATAAATAAGAGGGGATTATACACAGGGACACATAATCATTTTTTCACCATTGATGTGTAATATGAACCATTCTAAATAGGAAACTATTGATGCATATATTTAAATAAATATTATATTTTTTTCCTCAATTTTTTATCTATTTTAAATTGAAATTTGTTCATGTTCTATAATATGGTATATTATTGGTATATTTACCATACTATAATAAATTTATGGAGGAGTTTATATTTTCAGTTCTATATGTTTCACAAATAGAGTTTTTTAACGGTGAACCATGTAGTCCATTAAACACATTAGTAAAATACAAAAAAAACTAACAATCCTAAAAGTATGCACATGAGGTGAAAAAAATCAAATAAGGACTTCCATAATATTATGGAGCTAACCTGATCATATTTTTACTACTAATTCTAATATAAATATAAAAATAAATTCATGTATTCTTCAATTTTTCAAAATAGGATCTCATTTAGAGGATATAAAAAATATTACTTCCATGGTAATAAAAAAAATATTCTAAATAAATGATACATTGAAGAGTGATGTAATTATAAATTATTCTACATAGCTTCTAGATATCGCAGTCCAATTTGTAATATAAGTTTAGGAATGGAATAATTTATAGCCATTATAATCTTTTATGACATGGGTTGAACTCACCCATATATTTTTCTAGAAATACATTCCTCTAGATAATATTGTGAAATAAAGGACATAAATGAATAATTATTTATATTAAAAACATATTATAACATTTAAAATCATCGAAAAAGAAACATGATTTCATGGATATGCCTACATCCAGGAGTTACACTTTGGACGACGTTTTATATATTAAATTTTAGTTACAAAATAACTCATAGGTCATGGTTGATACGAAAGTGTAATAAATATCAATGAGACAATATCCAATTAAAACATGAGAATTAAATAATGTTCTTATGGAAATTTTTTCTCAACTGAATGGAATGATAATAACTCATAAGTGAGTAGTACACCGTGTTAATGAGACAACATTTTTGGTCCTTTATATAGAATACATGTCCTTGAATATGGGGACATTAAAAACTATAAAAAATAAATGGAAACAATTTTATAAACCTAAATTTTTGTCAGACAAGATATCTATAGGTCTATTTCACCATTATTATTCCATGGACATATAAGAAGAAACAATTTTAAGGAATGATTATTTTTTCAAATAAAACTATCCAAAAAATTACTATTTAAATAAATTCAGATAATAATTGAGACTGATTTCAAAGAACTAACAATTGATACATGGTGGAGGGAAGACCTTTAACTTGTTCTAATTGTCCTCTTAATTAACCCAAATGATATCATGAAACCAATCATATTTATGTATAATTCTAATTCCCTCGACATCTAAAATAATAATTTCAACCATAAGTGAAAGAATAATAGAACTATTCTATGGAATAGGTGTCCACATACATCATTTAAAATGATAAAAATGTACAATTACTGAATGAAAAACATAAAAGCAGGAATATAACTTTTTAAATCATTAATGTATTCTAAAAAATTTATTTTCATCTCAGAAATATATTAAAAATGATCATTAAGTGACAAATTCATGTGCATAGGGTAATAATGAGGTACAATAAGAGGAGGTGAATTCCATTAATTTGTATCATGGGAGAGATATTTATAGGATTGCTAGTTATAGGTGTGTAGAAGAAGTGGTTGTAATAATAATGAAAGTATAAGAAGAATTATATAATATGTACTAATTCATATAGATTGAAGAACAATAATCAATATAATAATTCCAAAAAGAAAAAATGTTAACAATGAATCCTCAATATCAATAATACCAACCACTATATATATTTTTTTCAAAGGATTCAATTAGGTAATATTTGTGGAAAATATAAAAAATCATGGAAATATTAAAACAACTTCACATTAATATTCCATTTACCATGACCATTCCATATATGAATGGGTAAAAAATATTACTTGATGATATTATCTATACTAATAAGACAATAGAGGGTATTGGGATTTTTTTTTGGAATATGTATATCTTTTAGTCATTCAATTGAAAATAACCTTGATGAATAAATATCCATGACATTTTTTAATTCACTGTATGATCAAATCATGCACAATTGATTTTTTTGGATCTTTTTGAAAGTTTGATCAAGATACAGCTGGTCACACTCATATAAATCTTTATATAAAATAAAAAACCCACAATAGTTTCATTGTGATTAATAATAAAAAATAGTGATGTTTCCGAACCGTATTGTTGAATTTGTACTTGTAATTTTGGTTAAGTCAAACATTCAACTTGATTTGATAATTTTATATATTGGAGGAAAATGGAATCTAAATAATTGTTATTTTTTATTTCCATTTAATTGGGAATTCCACCATTGATACCATCCCATGACACATGATCTTTTTTTAGATAAAAAATTTATTGTTTGATCTAAAAAATTATTTGTAGCATAGATCTGAACTTCAAGCGTGCTATCTTATCTTTACCACTAAAAAGAGTTTTATTGTTTTTTGGAAAAAAATTATGAATAAAGAGAAGCTATAAAACAATAATTGGATAATACAAATGAGGATAATAGTGGATAAATATAAGGAAAAGAATGATTTCATGAAATATAACAACATCCAATAGATAATTTTCCATAATTTACTATCTAAATAAAAAAATGAAACTAAATAATCTTTAGAAAATCTATCAATATATACTTTTGGGTGAATGAAATTTTATTCTTTTTATTATCTTTTTACCCCTCTCGAAATATAAATTGACTAATTTAATATGGTGATAAAAAATATAATAATTTCAGGGAGTACTACCATATAAAAAGAATCAAACCATCTATTTTCACACACAGGGTGTTACATGATTAATTTAATAGACCAATATAACCAGTTAGAAGGATATATACTCCTTATGTAATGTGTGACATGATGAAGTACATACTGATGTTAGTTTATGGTAAAATAATTTAAACAATTTCGTAAATTGAGTTGGTAGTATAAGGCCACGACCTAAAACATTACAAAATATTGAGTTGAGTCTAGAATTCCAATTGAGGATATTTTGAGGTTTAGAGTTTTATTGAATTAGGCTGTAAATATTATATTACATCTCAAAAATTAAAAATTAGAATCTTCTTCTCTATCAATTTTTTTTATAAAATAAAATAAATTAAAAAAAGAAATATCTCTAATTCCCTATTTTAAACTACATGATTTTCATCGAACCCATATTTTGACCCTATTCATCATTATGTCCTATGAAAAACATTTCAAAACCACGGGATGAACATAAAAGGCTCACTAAAGGTTATAAAATAATGAATGAAAACATTATCCCAACAATAAATACAAATCAATGAAAGCATACTATTCAATCACAATATACCTCAGGAAATTGTAATATTTGTGAATGACACACAGAAATAATATATCGTAAAGGTAACTTGCATCATACATAACATAATTACATTTTATCTTTCACAGCTATATAGTTTGTTACATTTATAATAACCATCACAGTGTATTTAATAAATCTGTTATGAGAAACATTAACATTTACCTATGTCACGTTACCCAATGCATTGGAGTTCTATCATGGGGTCACCAGCCCTATGTTTATCACAGAACCACCCATATACCAAAACAATGCCTAGGAACCACTACATAATCATGACACATAAAAAAAGCATAATGGAAACAAAACATTTCCACATTCCAATAAAATTTCCATATATTGACATTTCCAATATATATCCAAAACCATTTTAAATATTTAATAATGATATTTTTGAGTCAAAGTGTCCCATATCACTTTGAATATTTATATGAATCATCATTTTAAAACATTAATGACCATGTAAATAAATTATTAAAACCATTTTTAATACATGGACATCAATATGAATGATTTAGAAGATTAATATTTAAAACATTAAAAATATGTATTATATAAAGAATCCTTTATCACTTTAGAAACTATTAAATAAATATCATTAAAGTATAGTATAAATTAAAACTATAAATATCACAAGAATATAGGAATTCCAGATATAAAATATCAAAAGGGTTGTATATACACAATATAGGACTATAAAGGTGGACAATATGCAAATATACCCCAATGAAAGGATATTGAGCCATACTGCCTTTCAAAGATTGTATCATAAGATTTAGGATTAATCAATGACATAATTTTGTGAGAAAAATATAAATACCAAAAATATAAGTGGAAAATATTTTTAAAACAATCATAGATTCTTCACACATATTCATAGCACGACATAGTCATGAAGTAAAAGATTTACCCAAAGATTGGAAATCGGGTAAAGAAGTTCCCTTACCTCGAGTCCAAATTATCTTGTATATTCCTTTTTATTATTGAATAATTATCATAAGTCTATTTATAGTTTCTTTAGAACATATTTCATGTTTATTATTCATTTGATATGAATTATAACATTGTGATAACAATTAGTTAATTCTTTGAAATCATATCTGACGTTTTGTCAATGTTCAGAATTTGAGTTAAAAAGTAACTTGTTATAATGAAATTTTTCCCATCTGGTAAAATTAAATTATCTAAATAATGATATTAATGATATAGATATCATATATATATAATAAATATTCCGTATATATGCATTTATAAAATTCCATATCATTTTTAAATAAGAAATGAAATGCACCATTGGTGGAAATGGAAAGCCATACACATACATCAACGCTACTTTCATTTATTTTTCATACTTATTGGAATGAAAACATAATTATACATAGGTCTAATAAAATTAAAGTATAATTTCATATCTTATATGTGTTACATAAGTTAATTAACACGATCACTTATACATTCCATTTAAGGTATGGATGAGTCTTATCACATTGAGGGGGAAGTAGTCCGCATTTTCTCAAATAAATTATTGTATTTACCTATTGTGGAAACCATAAATATATACAATAAATGAAAAAAAGTAAAATAGATATAATATAAATATGATATGTATCACATATTAACAATGTACAGTCATAATGGCCACTATGAGAGGTGCTATGAAATAAAATTACAATCATTGTTCTGTGGGGAAGTAGTTCGCCATCCATAGAAAACATTTATTTGTATCCATTATATGGAGGTGTGTGTTTGTGATGTTTTAATTCTTATCATGAAAAAAATATGTATATTTATGATATAAGTGTTGTTATAATATAATATAATAAATAGAGGTTAGGGAGTTGTAGACGAAAAATAAAACAGAAGAACTTGAGAGAAGATATTACCTTTAATTCGAGCAACTCCCTTTGGTTTGAACCAAAATGCTTCCTTGAAGTGCCTTCTTCCTAATGTAAGGCTCTTAATAGGAAGAGAGGTACCTTGGGAGCTTATTTGGTCAGATTTTGGATGATACAAGGGGTTTTTGAGGAGTGAGTACTGAGTTAGAGGTGATGGCCTTTTATAAGGGAGAGTAGGGGCTCTTTAGGAATGTTTGGAAATATTATTTTATTATAAAATGTTTTTCTATTTCAAAAGTTCCAAAACATATTTAATTCAATTATAAATTTCATATAATTTTATATAAAATCATCCAATTATAATTAGATTGGTTTTGGATATTTTTTAATCATTAACTTTATTATTTCACCATTTTTTAACTTATTTAACTTTTACCGTGTACTCTTAATATTCATAAAATATGGTTAATATTATCACAATAAAAATAAAAGAGACACAAAATGGATCATTAACAGAATTTTTAACATCATATAGCTCATTTTTCCAAAATTTATATTTTTAGGGTTGTTTTATCATTTAATAAAATATTGATTGATTTAAAAACAATTTAATGTACATTTTAAAACTATTCAAATCATAACTTTTTTAAAAAATTAAATCATACATGATTCATTCTAAAAACCAAAATTAATTAATATATAACAAGTCATCATTATATATAATGTTTTTGATATCCTAAATAGTTTAAAAATAAATTTATTTTAATATTTATAATCTCATTTATTTAAAACATTCATTAATTATGTAATCATTATATCATCATTGTGACATAAATAAATAAATTTAGTTGATGTCTAAAAATTATAAATAAAATACCATGAAGTATAAATCTTTTTATCTTTATAATGATTATTTATTATCAATGATATCAATTATATAACCCCACATTAACTTCTTTTTAGTAAAATGATACATGTTCAAGATATTTTTATTTTTACTTTAAAAAAGTTATTAAGTATTTTATCTAACCCAAATGCCATTAAAAGGCCAACAGTCTCACCCAATGATTTTATTAGTAATACATTACTTGTCCGATAAGGTTAGGTCATGTGTCAAGTTAATTTTATATTTTTATAATATTATTTTAACCTTGATTTACCCTATTTACATTTTAACCCCAGTAAATAAAAACCAAAAGTTATTATTTACCAAAAATTATATTCAAATTATTGAACCACATTTTACATACTGATAAAAACCGTGAATGTCATATTTTTAAAATTCAATTTATAGAAGAAATATAAATTCGTATAGATGAATAAGTCTGTTATTTAACTACTATGGGCAGTTTATATATTCATAAAAAATTGAATGATTTCAGAAAAATAACAAAAATTCACCCAAATATAATTATGATATTCTAAATTAATTAATTATGTCTATTTTTTAAAATTCAAAAAATTGAAATTAAATTAAATATTTTAAAATTAATTTCTGCTATCAAAACCAAAAAGAGTGTTTTTATAAAAAAATAAATATCAAAAGATGAACAGTTGTTTATTTCCAATTACCAAGTGAAATTACATACAATGATAAAAATTGGATTAAATGGTAAAAATATAATCCTATTATATTTGGAAACCATTTAAAATAACAATGTAACCATATAAATAAATTATCTAAAAAGGAAGTCTTGAATTAAATTGTAGTTCTTTTCTCTATTCATTTAAAAATGAACTTTATCAGAAAAATACCAAAATTTCATCCAAAGTAAATTTTTATGTCCTAATTATGAAGAAGAATTTTATTTAGTCAAACAGAACATATAGAAGTGAAAAATATTAGATTTAAAAATGGTTAACCATAAATTTGTGGTAAATCATCCTGTTAATGAATATTAGAGTATCATGCTTTAAATTTTATTCTTTGTTATTTTAAGCATATAAAACTTATCAGATAACTATTAAAACATTTAAAAAACTTTTTTAATCATATTTTAGTTAGTTATGTTCATTTTTTCTAATAAAACGACTATGCATTGAGTACCATTTAAAATAATAATATAATATTATTATTTTTCAGTATTACTCAACGTTGTGTGCAACATATGATTTCAAATAAACATGTTGTGGTCTTTTGAGTATGCTATCAAAAATTTCATTACTTTTAAAGTAAAAATAAATTTTAAAACAAAATTATTAATATATATGAAAATTTCACATTCATTATTTACCTGGGATATTACATCCTTATTCCCTTTTGAAAAATGTTTCCCCGCATTTTTTAAAATTAGGTTCATAAACTGCATTAAAATTCCCACATCAGAAAAAGTGTCAACAATACTATAACTTTAAATTAATGAAGAGAAATAGAATGGCCACCCTAGATAAGAAACTCTAGGATTCCATGAAAACATGGGTATAGAGGAGAAACTAAGTGTCAAGTTCTGATGCAGAGTTACAGAAAACATGATTACGAGAATGATAACCACCAGAAAATCACAAACATGTGATGGGTTAAAAGGTCTTTGATTCCCATGTAATAAAATTTTATAGAAAATATTTTTATATTAAGTTATCGTTCGCATTTTTGATGAATTTATTTCTAATCTTAACTAACTACATAGGGAATGATATTTACTTGTCATGTTGACATTCATCATTTACTAAATTTCTACCAGAAGATCTTATTTTTACTAAATGATGAGTATTCAAAAAGACTTGGTCACATCATAAGCGTTAAAATTAAACTGTATATAATAACATAATCCAAAAATAAGAGATATATATTTCCCCTATCTTTAGACATTATCCAAAACCAAAATTGGTTAGTACAAGGTAAGATAATCCCCAAAAATCTTATACATTATATAAATAAATACTACTCCTGATCTCCAAAATTTTACAAACAATTCCCAAAGATAAACAAAGACCATTCATTAATCAAATTGTCCCTACAATTCATCAAAATAATCCAAAAAATGATTGAAACCCAAAATTTAGATGGATATGATCACATATTCTTCCACAAAAATATTAACATTTTTCTCCAACTAACTTTGGATAATCATAATGTCTCATAAGAAATTGTAATTAACCTAATTACATAATCTCTATGATATGTTAATGTTTTCCATAAATAAATGAAATCTCCATACTTCCACAATAAAAACGTCTATTCTTCCAAAATAAAATTTCAAACATTACACAAAAAATAAAATCCCATAGTATTTTATTCCCTAATGAATATATTATTCCATAAAACAGATAATGTCTTCCAACATATAATTTATTTCTTAATAACGAAATCATTTTCCTATATTAAGGATATCCATTAGAGAAAAAATTATTTTCCCAAAATCAACTTATTCTTGATACATAAGATCGTTTAACTAAAATGAATAATTCATACTAAATAGGGACTTCATGAAGGAGAGTGGTCGGAGATGCACCCTTCTGGCCCTTCAGTTGTGGGTTCGATTCATATGGCCTTTCCGGACGCGATGGGTTGTCACCCATCTTACGGGTTGTCCTTTGTATAAAATTCAACAATAACACTAACTTGTTTCAGCGTAAAAGAATTTCTTATAACTTTATTTTTCATCCCTATACATAAAGACCTCAATATCATTTATATATTGTCATTTTTACACCACGATATGATGAAATAAAACTAATCCAAATATAAAGAACAACATACCTTGATCATGGTGTCTACCTGGTTTCATCACCATCTTGTTCACATTGATAGATGGTCAATGGATTGAAACAATGATTTAGAGATCCTTCAAAATCATTTTCTTCCAATATAATATTACAACTCATACAAAATGGGTCATATGGGATTTCACATAAAAATAGTTTTGAAAAATAATCATGTAGGACATATAATTTCAAAACATCTGATAAAAATTTATTTTTATAAAAAGTTAGAACGAGTTTGAGTTGAAACATTCAATCCATGGACTTACTAAAATACCATAATTATGTGCTAAAAGACTATAATTCAATCGAAAATAAAAATAGGTTGTGGAATGGTCTCCTTCTTCAGCACCTTTTTCAAAATCATGATTTTCTTCAAAATCACTTGATATGGTAATATATTTGAATATGCCTTGATAATATTTACCATTATTTTAAATATGAGAAAATTTTTAAAATAATATTTTTTTAAATACAACCTATGATCCATGATGGTATCGATATATAGTAGAGGTGTTTGATATATCAAACAATTCTTTCCAAGTGAGTTGTATGATAGAAAATGTTTTCAAGTCATCTGGATATGAATTTAAAATAATTATTGCAAGCAAGCCATAAGGAATAGATAAGAATGTATTTTGAGATCCTCATCCTTCCATTTGTAAAAGACATTCCTTGATCTAAAAAAGTTACAAAATAAATATTTATCTTAATGAGTTGGCCTATATACTATCCATGTGTCTACAAAACACATAATATTTAAATTATTCTAAACCAACCTTTGATACGAACTATAAATCCCTGAACAGAAACATTACATAATCATGAGTTACGTCAAGAATTCACATTGACGTTATTTTCAGGTTTAGAGTTTTAGAGAATTAGGTTTTAACTTTTAAATTACATCTCAAAAATAACAATGTAGACTCTTATACTAAATCCAATTTTTTTCATAATATAAAAACTCTTAAAAAACATGTGGTGTTCCATGTTTTACACATCATGACATTTCCATGATCCCATCCTTGACTCTATTCAAGTTTAAGTCCTTTGAATTGTTTTTCAAAAATATAGAATGATCATAAATATGCCAGTAATGGTTATAAAATAATTAAAGAAATCCATATCCCATCAATAAATACAAATCAGCAAAAACATACTTTTCAATCATAACATACCTCATGAAATCATTATATTTATGAATAACACATAGAAATCATAAATTATAAAGGTAACTTGCATCATAATTAACATACTTACATTGTACCTCTCACATCTACAAATTGAGTTACATTTGAAATACCCATCACAGTATATTCCTTAAATATCTTAGGATAATCGTTAACGGTTACCTCTGTCCCATTACCGAATGCATTAGAGAGCGATCTCAGGCTCACCCACCATAGGGTTTTTCATGGAACCACATATATACATAAACAATTCCAAGGAACCTTATCATAATCATTATATAAAAAACACACATAAAAAAGATAACATTTCCTCATTCCAATAACATTTCAAGATGTTGACATATCTAATCCCTTTCGAAAAGCAATTAAAACATTTCATAAAGTGATTTCTGAGTCAAAGTGTTTGATACCACATAGAAACTATTACATGAACTGACATTTTAAAACATTACTTTCCATATAAATAAGTCCTTAAATCCATTTTAAAATCATGTACATCAATAATAATGATTTAGAAGATTAAATCGTTAAAACATTTAAAACAATGTATTACATAAAGAATCATTTACCACTTTAGAAACTCTTGAATAAAAATAATTAAAAAATAACATCAAATAAAACATTAAATATCATGTAAATATAGAAATTAATTAAATATAATATCAAAAGTGTTACATATACTCTTTATAGAGCTTTCATTGTGCACAATATCATGATATTCCGCGATGAAGGGATATTGAGACGTAGTCCCTTATAATGATTGTATCATTCAATTAAAGATAATTCAGTGACATAATTAAGGGTGAAAAATATAAATTCACAAACTATAATGGGATATTATGTGTAAAACAATCAGAGTTCATTCACACATATTCAAATCACAAGATAATGATGAAGAAGAAGATTTACCCAAATAATGGATATTGGGTTAAGACGTTCCATTACCAGGAGTCCAACTTGTCTCGTTTGTTTCTTGTTATCAAAGAATAATAAAATTAAGTTAATTTATACTTGATTCAAAACCATTTAATGTTTATTATTATTTTTATATAACTTATTACCTTTCCATAAATATTAGTTAATTATTTGATTGCATATCGGACATTTGGTTGATGTTTGGAATTTGAGTGAATAATGAACTTGTTATAATTAAAATTTGTCCATGTGGTCAAAATTAAATCATCTCTTGAAAAATATTATTGATTGATATATCAAGTACATCAAGTATATCTTATATATATATATATTTATAATAGTCCATAGCATTTTGATATAAAAAATTAAATGCACCGTGAATGGAGACGGTAAGCAGTACGTACGCATGAATGCTACATTCATTTCTCATTCATATTTAATAGAATTAAAAAATAATTATACATTCGTAAATTAATATTCCATTATAATATCATATTTTATATTTGTTTTGTGTGTACCTTGACACAATCATTTATATGTTCCATGAAATGCATGAATGATTCATATTACATTAGGGGAGGTAGTCCCCATTTTCCCAAATGAAATTATAGTATTTACCTATTATGGAAACCATAAAGGTGTTAAATAAATGAAATAAAAAGAAAAATAGAGATAATATAAATATAATGTATATCACATATAAATACAGTTCTGTGATAATGGAAACCATGAGAGGCGGTAGAAGATAATTGAAGAATTATTGTTACGAGAGGCAGTAGTTCATTGTCCACAGAAACTATATGTTCGTATCCATTAGATGGAGGTGTGTGTAAGTGTAGTTTTAATCCATACAATAAAAACAACATTGTATCTTTAATATAATGGTTATTTATAAAATAGTTGAATAATAATAGTTTACGGTGTTGGAGAAGGAAAATAAAAGAAAAGAACATGAGAGCAGACATTACCTTTAATTTGAGTAACTCCCATTAGATTGAACCAAAAGACTTCCTTAAAGACACTTCTTCCTATGGTAAGGCTCCTAGGACTATGAGAGGGATCATGGGAGATTATTTGTCTAGAGGTTGGTGGAGATAGGGGTCTTGAGAGGTGTGAGTAATGAGTTAAGGGTGATGACCTTTTTTAATGGAGATGATAAGATCTTTAGGAAAGCGTGAAAATATGATTTTACTATAAAATGTTTTTCATTTTAAGAAGATCTAAAACATATTTATTTTAAAGATAAGGTTTATATTAGTCGAAATAAAAATATCGAATAAGAATTGGATAGCTTTCAAATACTTTTTAATCCTTATCATTCTTATTTAGCCGTTTGTAAACTTATTTAACTTTTACCATGTCTTCTTATTTATTCATTCTGTGTGGTTATTATATTTAAAATAAAATTCCATGTGACCAAAAATGGATCAGTAAAGAAATTTCTAACATCATATTTGTTATTTTGAAAACTTTTATATTTTTAGGGCTCTTTTATCATTTAATAATATATAGATTGATTTAAAAATTCTTTTATGTCAATTTTTATACTATAAATCATTTTTCTTTTTCAAAAAATTCAAAAATCCTGATTCACTCGAAAAACCATTATTAATTCAAATATATCAATTCGTAATAATCTATAAAATTAATCTATGGAATAAATAGTTTCAAAATATATTTATTTTAATATTTATTATCTCATTTATTTAAAACATTCATTAATGAGGTAATCATTACATCATCATTGTGTCATAAAAAATTAATTTATTTTATCTCTAAAAATAATAAATAAAATACCATGATATAAGAAATTTTTTATATTTCTAATGACTATATATTTTCAAATTTATCTATTATATAACCACAAATTAAAATTGTATTATCAATATAGTACATGTTTAATATATTTTTATGTTTACATTAAATAAATCGTTATTAATGTCATTTTCTTACCCAAGTGGCTTTCAAATACCAAAATCTCACCTAATGATTTTATTGGTTGGGCATGACTCATAAAATATGGTATTGACATGTGTTTTGGTAATATTATATAATTATAATATTGTATTACCTTGAATTAATTTTTTTAACATTAACCGCGGTAATAAAAAACAAAATTCACTATTCACTAAAAAATATTTAAATCTTATTGAAACAAATTTTCCTGACTGATGAAAACCATGTATGTTAGATATTTGAAATTCAATTCACATAAGCAGTAAAATTTCATTTAAATGAAATATTCTTTTTTTTACTACTACATAGTGTATCACTATTCATCATGAATTGAATGTTTTCATAAAAATATCAGAAATTCACCCAAAACTAATTTTGATATTTCTAATTCCGAAATTATTTCTGTTTTACCAAATTCAATACAATTAAATTATGTTGATAAATTGAAAATTAATTTATTTTGTCAAAACTGTAATGCCCCGACCGCATTTACCTAGATTCGGTGCATTATTACATAACGTTGGCATGAAACAAAGAATCATGTCCCGAAATACCGATCATTTTCGTAGTCTTGGAAGTACTAGATATATTCTTAAGTTTTACATTTTATCCTTAAATAAAAACATCAACAACATTTTGTCCCCTTTTGAACACACTTATATCCTTAGCCTATCCCTATAGGTAATCCCTAAAAAACCTATTCACGTATTGGGAAAAATAAAATATATAATAGGTTGATTTTAGATGATCTATAAGGATAACAATATAGCAGAAACATTCATAAATAAGAATACACATTAAAGTCAATGTATATGATTAAAACAAAAGCCTTTTAAACTTAAATTTCATCATAATATGTAAAATATAAAATCAAATAATTCCATTTACATATTCACATGGATATTCTACTAGTTGAATAATCACATGCAATATCAATATCCACTTTCATTATGAAGGAATGAAAAATTACAAACATCATAACCACATAGTCAAGGCCTTGTTCCAAGACTAAAAATAATATTTTTTCAAGTCCATGTTCCAAGACACTGTTTATCTTCTATGACCTACTGATGCATCAAGGAGTAATAGCAGACTACACACGTCATTTACTAAGTAAAATGCATTCATCATATGAAAATGATTAAACATAACATAAACATTCCTATTAAAACTAGAATACAAAATATCAATACATTATCCATCAATGATGAATGGGGTAAAAATAACTCATCCAAAGTCAAAAATATCACAAAAAATTCAATAAAATATGGTAGTTTTGTATCATTATAAATCAACATCAAACAAGTTTAAAATCAATTAAAGGATGTTGACATAGATGAAATCAAAACTTTTTTTGAAAAATATCTCTTTCTATTTTGAAGACATTTAAAAGTAGTATAAATATAAAAAAACATTTAATTTGAAAAAATTATTATAATATTGTATGGGAAGCATTGAGGATGGAATAACGGCGTAAAATGTCCACATCCATCGTATAAGCTAAAAAACATTCTTTCCTTAATTTTGTCGAAAAGGTCATAAAGTACCTTGTATGGAACACGACTGAATGATTCCATTCAAAACCAATATTGTAAAATATGGGAATAAATGACTTTAACCCATAGTATTATAAATATTAAAAATGTTTTGAATTACATTTTTATGAAAACATAGATGTGGATGATAAAGAGGACCTAGTAGATACTTACATAAAAACAACCTCGTTTAATAAAGAGATCGTGAAATTAATTTGTACCTTGTACTTTTCCTTGGTCACAGGAATGTTAACCTCATCTATAATAGTTATGTAATTGTTATTAAATTATACAAGATATATATATATATAAATTTGATATCATATATTTTCCCCAAATATTGCTTTGTTAATACTATTTTAGTAGTATCATCATTTCAGGTGTTAAATAATCTCATTTATTTTACATGATCGGTTATGTAAGCTTTGTTTTTTAGGGAGAGGGTGTATTTCATTCATATAACGAATGTTATTATGTTCTTTAAACATTATTTTTAATTATAAAACAAAAATTATTCTTGAATGATTGCGATGGAGAATGAATCTAATCGCGTTCATGGAGACAACAATCTGTATGTACGTACGAGGGAAAATATCATTATATTGATGGTGAAATCATATGAAATAGGATGGGATATCATATATAAAGAATAATTAACATGTTATATTTATTATTTAAATTAGATATATTCATTATTATACCCATACAAAATAATGAAGTGTTTGAATAACAAACTACACCATGACGCTGAGACGGTAAGTCGTACGTTCTAATGTATGTTGACTTTTTATTTTACAGGATGGATAGAATAAAAAATATGATTGTACCATATTTATAATAACATAACAGTATATATAATATACTTGAGTTATTATTTTAGAATGGAAAAAACAAAATAGTAGAAGGGGAAGAAGAAAAGAACTTGAAATAGGTGATGAAATATTTACCTCTTTTCGGGTTCTTCCTTTTGATTTGATCCAAATGACTCCATAGGATGGATTTAGGACCAACAGAAGGCCTCCAAGATGAATGGAGGAATGCTGTGTGGATATTTGGGCAGGGGTTTGCCGATAAAAATGGCTTTGGAGGTGTCAAATTAAGATAAGGGGATGTCCCCTTTATAAGAGATGTGAGGGTCACTTTAAGAAAAGCATGAAATATTAATTTATAATAAAATAATTTTTAGTTTCTAATGGTTCCAAAATGATTTATTCAGAGGATTAAGTTAGAATGGGTCAAACAAATCTCAACCAATATGTTTTATATTGGTTTAGGACTCCATATTAACATTATGTTTTACATTTATCTCTTAGTTAAATAGTTTGAGATTTGCCATGTCTCTTTGAATTTTTATTTTATATGGTTAATAAACATACTATAAACATCAATGAGAACACAAAGTCATTAATTATTAATATATATACCTATAACTAAGTATTTTTTCCAACCCTTATAATTTTATCTCTATTATAATAACTAATAATATATAATTTTTTAAAAAAACTCAATTATTACAATTTTGACACTATTTAGTATTTGATTTTTTTGGAAGCCATTAAAACTTTATCACTACAAATAAAATTTATTTAACCAACAATAACATGTCATATTAACCTATAAAATTATTTTAATTCATCTTAAGTCTCAATTTACATTTATTCCAATATTTTTAATATCAATTATTTTAATAGTTCATTAATAAGCTAATTATTGAATCATCATTATGTCATAAATAAATTAAATTATTTATTTTCTAAAAATTATAAATAAAATTACATTAGTTAGGAAATATTTTTATATTTATAATGAATATTTATAGTTGAATATACCATTTATTCTTATCTTGTGCTACTTCCTCTACCCTTTGGAATTATATTTCTGACATTTTTTACTACAGATGGTTACTCACTTCCTCTATTAGAGCTCAAATGAAACGATCTGCGGAACTAGATTCTTCTCAATAGATCAAAATCCTATTTCTAGTCGTGGTTTTCAAACATCTCCATGTGATCTGGAATGACATAAATTCAATTATTGACAACAATTTCTCGTCCACTCTTAATACAGGCAAGATGCAAATTCTCATTTCCATTAAAGATGCTGCTTTCATCCAGAAATCTCATTGAGACAACACGGTTGGTGACTTTTCCATCCTTCGTCGACTTCGGATTGAAGGACTCTACAAAAAACCTTAGAGATCTTTTGAGGTATTTTTGCAGCGCCCACTCCCATGATGGATCAAATTGAATGTGGATGGTGATTTGAAAGGCAACCTCGGCCCTGCGGGTTGTGGTGCTATCTTCTGAGACCACCTTGGTCAATGGCATGGGTGCTTCTTTGGAAGCTATGGTATTACATCGTCTCTGGAGGAGGAAATGATTGGAGGGATACATGCTGGAACATTTTCCCTCAAATAGGGTTGGAACAATATTTGTATTGAAAGTGATTCAACCACTATTTTCAATTCTCTTTGGAACGGGGGGGGGGGGTGCATCTTGTCTAGCCACTGACCACTCGATGGATGAACTTCCTTGAGTCACTTATGGGTACTAACATCATTTCCACATATGCCTTTCGTTAAGAAAACATGGTTGCAGATGGTCTTTCTAACTAGGGGGTAAACCGAGACCTAAATAAGAAGGATGCCTTGCGATGGCTCTTCTTCCCCTTTATAACAAATATTGTAATAAGATTTCTTACATCAGACTCATGTTGTTTCCCTTTATTATTTTTTGAATAAATTATGACTCGGTCTTTGACCGATTCAAAAAAATAGATGATTTTTTATTTTGTGTAACCCTATATTATATATGTTTTAGTTATTAAACTTTGAATTTAAATCTTTTAACTCTTCTTTAAATAAAATAATAATAATTCTCCAAATATTATCCAAGTGGACCAAAGGGGGTAATATTTTATTCCTATGGTTTTTGGTTGAATTAAACTTATCAAATAGAATTAGGACATGTGTTAAGGTAATTATGATATAATTTTTACAATTAGTTACCCTATTTTCTTTTAACCATGGTAAATAAAAGATATAAGTTACTATTACCCAAAAATTATTTTTATCTATTTTAACCACATTTTGCTTAAAGATATCAACTGTGTCTCTTAGATTTTGAAATTCAACTCACAGAAGTGGTAAAATTATGTTTTAGGAATATTTTCAAATGCTCCTAGGAGGTGGGTAAAAGACGGTAAAATGTTCAATAAAATTTTTATATATCTGAACTTATTATAAAATGAATCCAATGAATTAAATTGAAAATATATATGTATTATGTATCTATTTTGACTTAAAATTAATTTAAATATAATAATAAATTATTTAAGTAAAAAAATTGGTTTTAACCAATAACGTAGTGTTTTCACTAATCATCAAAAATTGAATGTTTTCATAAAAATACCCAAAATTGACCCTAAGTTAATTTAAATATTCTGAATTCAAAACTATAATCCATTTTGAAAAATAGAATTTTTAAATTTTCAAAAAGTGGGAATTACTATTCATTACTGCTAGTTTGATTGGTCATAGTGTGTTAGAATCTTGAAGTTTCGTACAATGCAATCTATTTCATCATTCAAAGGGAAAAATATTGTGGAAGCCTAGGGTGTTTAAAAAAACAATAAACACGTTTTTATGAAATTATAATTATCAACAGATTGACACTTGTTTGTGCCCAATTTCAATGTGAAATTGCATCCAATGACCAGCATTGGATTAATTGGTAAAAATATATTCAAATTATACTTTAAAACTATTTAATAACATAATTATACAATATAAAAATATTATATTAAAAGGAAGTTTTGAATAAAAATGCAGTATTTTCACTATTCATTTAAAAAGTCCTTTATAAAAAAATCAAAATTTTACCCAATGTAAATTTTTATCTCTTGATTCTAAAGAAGAATCTTATTTTGTCAAATGGAACATATAAAATTGAGAAACCCGAGATTTAAAATGGGTTCTCCATCAATAGGCGATAAATCAATATTTTAATGAATTTTAGTGTACTCATGTTTAAAATTGGATAAATTTTTTTTAATCCTCTAAAACTTATTATATAATAGTAAAAAAATTTAACAAACATTTTCAATAATATTGTAATTATTTCTATACATTAACTCTAATACATTGGCAATGCGTTAACTACCATTTAAATTAATAATATTATATTATTATTTTACAGTATAACTCAATGTTGGGTGCAATTTATGACTTTAAACAAACTTGTAGCATCTTGTTGAGTATGATATCAGATAAAGAATCCCATTTACTATCAAATTAATATTTGATTAAAAAATATTAATAAATATGAAAATTAAACAATCTTTATTTACCCGGGATGTTACAGGGAGGCCTTCCACTGGTTGTACTAAAGAAAGAAGGGACGATCATTGAGAATAATTATAATTTTGTGACATCCACCTAAATGGTGATGAGATAGAGAATTTTTACAGGCTAAATGTATCTAAAAAACAATGTTAAAGAATGATAAACTTCAACAACCATTTATTTTTCATCTATTATAGATAATTTTTTATATTATTATATAATGATTCTTGCATGGTTGTTAAAGTTACTACCAAATACATGTGGCACCCAACATTGAAGAAAATATGACATTCACTATCTGATAAAACACCATTTTAAAAAATATATATTTATTTACCTTTGTAATTAAATGAATAATTATAAATAATCATTAATACCACTTTATATTGGATGGATGAGGATTTACAAAATAATTATATGATTTATTTTCCAATCTATGAGAAATATTTTGAGTTATTATTAACTAATATTTACATGATGATGATAAGGAATGAAGAAAAATGCATTTTCCATAATTTGGACAACTATAATTTCGTTATTATATATGACATTTCCCATGGATACTAAATATCAAAATAAGTAATATATTTTTAACTATCAAAACTCAAGGTGATTTATGTCCTATATGAGTCAAAAATACAAATGGAGATGGAAATATTTCTAGTTTATTATAGTTTTTACCAAATATGTATCACGAATCCCCCAAAACTAACATGACTCAACAGTTAATACATAAAAAATGACATGGAAATATTTTTTGATAATATATACAATATAGGTTTTATTGAGTTGAATATGAGGCTAACAACAAACCCTATCTTGTTTACTATGAATTGATAAGAGAAATTTATTGTTAAGAGTGGATTAAGAGATTATGTTTTAGTTGAATTTATTGGATTGGGGATGGAAAACATTTCAAGACAATATTATTTTCTAAACTGAAATTATTGGAATATTATTTCAATTTCATAACTATTCAAAATAAATTATTATTATGCTCATATTTTTAGATAGGTATTGACTGTATATTATTCTCCCTAATGTTATTGTGCACACAGACTTAGTAGCATTACAAAAATTTATAATGTTGAGGGATGAGAAAATTTTCTTAATCAAATCGATTCACTCACTTTATTTGCTTGATATGGATATAAAGAATAAATATGGTTTGGATACTATATTTTCTAACTATATTTCAATGATAGAATTGCCCAAATTTTATTGATAACAAAAAGTTATGATTTGATATGAGATCATGGATGATCATCTATGTATAATGGATCCAATAATTGGATAATAGTTAATCTACATAAATAAATTTTTAGAAACTGAAACCATTTACCCATAGATATACCAAAACCAAAATGAAGGGAACATAAATAATTATTTTTATTATTTTTAGGTTGATCTGATATTATTCAAGTAGTATGAAGAGGGTATGATATAAAAAATTGTGTTTGGGAGTTTAATTTAAGGTGTTTTTTATAAATCTTCTTTTTACTAAGATGTGGAAACCGCGGTCTAGAATAAAACATGGATGTAATTTATAGAATATTTTTATTTCAACCGTGATATAGGGATGTAAGATTAATTGTGGTAACAATAGATCACCCTCAATGCATATGAACTATTTTAAAAGAGGCATAAAATGTTAGATAACCTAATCATTGATGGTGGTTTGTTTGATTTATAAGAAGAAAATTTATGTCCCGATTCCAGTACTCATTTTTCCATAATTACAATTTTTTATATAGTGATTGTGTGTCTAAGTGGGTTGATTAAGAATCCACCACTAAAAATACAGTTACTGTTGTTAGTACATTCCAGTCGAAAATAACATTTTCTGGATTTTGAGTATTAAATTTCTTAAATAGTTATTTTCGAACACATTTTTATAAACATGAATTTTGGATTGTTCTGAAGAACAATGTGGTTTTTTACAACATGAGGACCCCATATACTACAAAAACATGTGTGAATGTGTATCTTTAGAGTAAAAAAATGACCTATATTTTTGTAATGATCATGAAGAAATGAAATATGTTTTTAATGAGGAAACATGATGATGGTCTGGGGGAATATCAAATATACTAGAAGAATCTATTTGGAATAACTATAATCATGTTTTTGTATTAAAAACCATAACAAATTTGTGTGTATATCATTAAAAATAATTTTTGTTGGTCAAAGAAATTTATTGGATGGATGAAAATAATGGATAAAATAAGTTTGGATTAGTGAGCATTAGAA
Source organism: Viscum album (assembly GCA_963277665.1). NCBI lineage: Eukaryota > Viridiplantae > Streptophyta > Magnoliopsida > Santalales > Viscaceae > Viscum > Viscum album. The sequence continues at coordinate 763,750,033 of OY728120.1, forward strand.
GGAAATACACAATAATATTGATATCTGTAAAGATAATATATGGAAATTACCTATATAACACATCATGTGGAATTGGATATGATCCTAAGACAAGGAAATTTTATTTATTTCATTGAAAGTGATCTGAAAAGATAAAAAATGTAAATATATTTCAATGATACATTACCACTATTAATTAAGAAAAAACATGGAAAATCATTTATATTTAATGATTTTTGGAATGTAAATAATTATTTAAAATTAGATTAAAGTAATGTATTTTGATGATTTAAGTTTTTTTGAATTGATTAATACTAAGGTTTTTTTCCATAATATAAAATTTATTTATTTTAATGAAACAATAAAATAAATTTCTTTTTGGATAAAATCATGGATTGTGATTTTTTTATAAAATTTTTATATTTAATTGTAATGATAGAATGTTGTGGAAATATAATTTGTGAAATTTTTATAATTATGTAAAACAAATAATTTATATTCGAAACTTTCAATATCAAATTTTTAAATGTGATTTTTCAATAATGAAAATTTAATTATTTGAAAAAAATAATATTTTAATTGGTTGAAATTTAATTTAAATTTTCTATTTTATTTTTTAATGGAATTTTATTTCTATTGGATCTAATTTAATTGAAATTAAATGGGAAAAATATAGGTATTTTTTTTTTCAATATGATGTGTTTAAATCTTTCTATGTGAATAATTGATCACACTATTACAACGAAGTGATTGTTGCTACCAACTAAATTTAAGGAATTTGTGGTCCATATAAAATTTGTGCCTTAAAAATAGCATTGACCAGAAGTGACCATGCCCAGGTAATAAAAAGTGACAATGAGCCTCCACCATCATGTGATCAGGACTTTTTCCTCTTCATATCACCACACCACATCTCCATTACCTCTTAAGTGGCTGTAAAGAACTTCTTATGTGTATCTCCTATATATTAAAACATTTTTTTTCATGAAACAACCATATGAATCTTCATCCTTATATTAGAATTTATCACCAAACCATGATCCACCATGAAAACATATATTACTTATTGAGGAAAATTAATATCCATTGTGCTAGAATCATTTTTCAAAATAGTAATGGATATTCTAGTTGTGAAGAAGACTAATGATTATGTTGAAAACTGATTCAATGATATGGCACTGATTGATGAATACCAACCCCCATTACTAAAGATTCACTGTCAAAGGGATTTGAAGCAAAATATGGTGATGTGGTTCATGGAGAATATGAACCAAAAAACTAATATCACAATAACCTTCATTCGTTGATGGGGATCACATGAGAAAATGCATACGATGTGATTTCATATGAATATTAAGATATATTAAGGACCAACTAATGATCCCAATGCTGATGAAGATGAACTGGAGAATTTCCCCACATTTCCCAATCTCACTTCCATTAATGTGGAATATGGCTATGCTCAATGATAAACATGTGCATGAAATGGGTCTGAGCCATGTATAATACTAGTTGAAGAAGCTAATCCTCAGTGAATATTAATGAAAAAAGTTAAAATATTGTTGTGAAAAATCAAGATCTATAGAATGATTGAAACCCAAAAAAGGAATTTATATATTCCACTGAAGATATATAAAATATTTTACCAAATATTTCTCATCAAACATTGATGAAAAAATATATGATTAAATGGGGATGAGGTTAAAAAAATGTTGAATCAATGACAATAAATTTCAATGATAACCATAATGATCTTGTGATTTTCTATAGAAGGTTGTGATATGTTTCTCATAAATACATTAATGAGATGAAAAATCATGTATTGTTGGTTATGATTATATCCCTAAGATGAATTTTTAATTTAATTACTTTCAATATTTTTTCAACACAAACTGAACACATGGGAGACCTTAAAGATAAAAAATGTGGTGGATGTGTATCTAATGAATTTATCATGACACATACTTGAACAAAAATTCCAATGAATCATTAATTAGTAATGTTATTATATTATCTAGGAATGCATCCAAAAACTAAATCCATGACCAATCCTTGTATTGGAATTTACCAGTTCTTTATTCCTTAAAAAGATGTTTCCATATGACAAATTTCAAGTTACCATGAGGTTCCCCATTCTTAACAAATTGGACAAGTTTCTATCCTTTAGAAATAATTAGTTGTATTTTCTCTATCTGAAGATAAAATCATACCATCACTATAACTACCAATGTGATTTTACCCTCTCTTATCTATAGTGTATGCTTCAGAAAATGTTTTTATAAAACCAACTATAAATCCATGCATATACTACAACATATTCCTTATCACAACTAACATGTAGACCATGTATTTCCCAATATCTCAGTTCTATGTCATAGTGTGTGCCTATTATAGATTTATCCTATTGAAAATATGGACCAATATTTGGAATTCCACATTATTTTTTTTGCACAAATCCTTTGTCTTAAAATTGAATGTCATTGACCTTGGAACGTGCACTAAAACTGCTATATATGTGGGAACCCTAAAATGTATCATGAGTTACCTTTACCCAGTGAAGTATTAAAACATTCCAACATATATTGTTACGATTATTTATTATATATTAATCATGGAAATAAAATATTTCCATAAAATGATTCATGTGACGATGATCCCGACCATCAAAAATACACACATGTTAGACATCCATATTTGAGGATTTTAAGTGATCCCGACACTAAAATTGAATATTTTATAGAATATATGAATTCATTAGAGAATTCTAACTAATATAATACTATAAATTTGAATGATTTTTTAGTTAATATCTCTATTAATGGGAAAATATTTACTAGTGACATGGGTTCCCCTGAAAAAAATCACTTGATCAAGGGGAGATGTTTATATTCCCCCCTCATGTCATTATTTTCCTATTCATGGATTACAATGCAGTGATAGAGAATAATTTAATATAGTTTGATCCTAGGTGAAAACTCATAGACCTTGGATAAATTCTAGTTTTCAATTTTAATCCTTTTATATTCAATTTTATGGATATCTATAGATGCATAGCTTATATGAAACATTGAATTTTCATTACATTTAATTAATTATTGATCATTTACTGGATGAACGCACATAAAACCTAATAATTACCTTTTAGATAAATTATATAGAATTTGGGACAATACAGAGTTATTCGATTTATATTTTACTTGTATTATTTTGGATAAATAATATAAATTTTTTATCATTTTTGTTCTATACCAATATTGATTGGATAGAAAAAAATAGAATTATTTTTATTAGAGAATGAATGTGAATTGAAACTAAATATTCATACATGGGTAAGTGAGGAAAATTATATAAATTTATAACACAATTATTTAATAAATTTACATAAATCCAATAATTTTCTTCAACTATATCAGATAAAGTCAAACCAATCAAAAAAAAAACATTTACACTCCAAAAATGGTGTCAAAATGTTATTTGATGGAATCCCCATGAAAATTCCCAAATAAAAATTGATCCTTTACTACTAAATACATTTTCAATGTTTATTTATATAAAAATATATATAATTGAATGAAGAGATCCATTTCATAAAACTTTAATCGATTTTATCATGAGGTTTATAGAACAATAATCGCAAGACATCAAACATTATAAAACGGAGAATAATTTGGAAGATACTTTTCAACAATTGTTTTTTTAAATATCATCCATAGATCCTTCTTCAACCATAATTATTGTTCAGTCAATAATGTTTCCTTTTGGATTTTCATTATATTATGTTTTTAAAATCACAAACATTCTATATCAAGGAAAATTTCATTTCCCAAATTATTTATCATATTAAGGAAAATTTTACTTCCATTGAATTTTTCTCCCTATATTTGTTTTCATTATTCATTATATAGTTTCACTGATACATAATATTTTTATTTCTAAGTTTAAAATTCGATTTAATTTTAAAAACCATGAACCCTCTAAATGAAGAGATTTAATGTTTTCTATTTTGGGTCATGAATTCAGATTCTGAATTTTTAAAAATTCAGATTCTGAAATCTTTTGTATTAAGATTCCAAATTTTTCTAGATTCAGATTCTGAAGTCTTCAGGATTCAGATTCAGAATTCTCTGAAATTCAGAATCAGAATTTGTTGAAATTTTGTTTCTGAATTCCTTATAATTTAGGATCTGAATTCATGTTCTGAATTATTTCAGAATTTTGGTTCCAAGTTACTTATAATTCTGCTTCTAAATTCCTCATAATTATGCCATTTAATTCTCTCGGAATTCATGTTCTGAATTCAACATAAAGCAGGTACCAAATTCTTTATAATTCATAATCCAATTTCTTCATAATTTGGGTTCTGAATTCATTATTATTCAAACTCCGAATTCTTCATAATTTTGGTTTCGAATTCCATAGAATTTAGACTAAAAAATCTTCAGAATTCAGGTTCTGAATTCCTTACAATATTGACTCAGAATTTCACAAAATTCAGGTTCCCAATTCCATAGAATTCAGACCCTGAATTCTATATAATTATGATTCATAATTCCCTAAAAAATAGAATATAAATATTCATGTAATTCTAACACTGAATGTTTTTCACTTAGTCTATGAACTTTATTTTTCCCATAGACTCTGAAAAATAGAATTGGTTGAGTAACCATATTTTATATACCCTTGTTATAGTTATTAAATGATGATGTTCTTTCTATTTTTAACTAACTATTGACTGAGTGACATTTGTACATGTCCCTCTGAAATTCGAGAAAAACTATGACCTTTGAAAGAGGGAGCGGACTATTGGGAAAATTCCTATAAATATGATATCTTTTGAACGAGCTCAAAAACATTGATCAATCTAGATATTACATGATTCTCAAGGGATTTCTAGAGAGATAGACTCTCATGTTTTGCGTGTGTTAAACATCTTGTTCATCTTGATTCATGGTACTCTGATTGTTGTTGTGTATAATCGAGGGATTCATGGGATAGGAAGAGAGAGGTGGCGACTACCTTAATGTTCGAGGACATCCTTGATAAGGAAGATAGAGGTGCTGAAAACCTTGATGTTTGAGGGCTTGTAGGGATAAAAAGATAGATTCTGATATTCCTATCGAGGTATTACCCAAGTGTGGAGAAGATAAACTTTTTTGAAATCAAAATTCAAGAGACCTTTATCCAAGGTTGTTGGATACCCTACTCTTTGGGTTAAAAGATTTTATTCTTGTTACGTGTATTGTTTCATGTCTGTTTTCCACTGCATTTTGATTAATAATGAAAGTATAACTATCATATACTTTCTTGTACTTTTATTCTATGATTAGAATGTTTATATACTCATTAAGGTAGAATCTTTTTTCATGCAAAATTTATTTTGTTTTCATTTCTTGAACCATATATCCATAATCTAGCATGTTTGTAGAACTAAGAGGTCTTGTGAATTTACCTTGTTTAAATTTGTTAAGCATATTTTTCCTCAGGTTAAAATGAATGTTTTATAACTAACATTAATGATTATAAATGAATTTTTAATGTTAAAAATTCACCCCACCCCCCTTTTGTATATTGAGCATCTAAATTCCATATTTCAATCCTACAGTTACATTATGAAGTGAAAAAATTGATGCTTTCAGTTCATAAATAATTTGTATTTAAGGGAAATGTATTCAATTCACTTCAACAAAAATAAATTAATATTACAAATGATTATCCAATAGTATTGTGAAAATTAAATTGTATATACTATATTTTTTGGAATATTTCATTTTTTACTATGTAAGGATCCCAATATAAATTTGGGATTATTTAATTAGATGTAGAATGAATTTAGAACAAGTTGAGAAAGTGATGATCAAATCAGTAGATATGATTTCCCCTTAACTGATAATGGTCTATATAAGGTGTTTTACTACAATATGAAACTTGAATAATTCATCGCATGGGATGAACACAAATATTTCTTCCTCTATATTTTTTTTATTCTTAAATGAGTGATCAATATTTAAAAGATATATATTGAATATATTATGAAACTATATGAACTATTTCTTTGTTTTTGTTATGGTTCATTGATATAAACACATCCTTACATCACCATCCCATTAAAGATCATCCCATATTTGTATGATTTTATAAATTATTTGTGGATAATCAAAAAATTCTACTAGAAATATATTTTGGATGAGGACTAATTGATAATCCATCTTTTAATGTTTTATAAATTATTGATATAGTTTCTAAATATTCATAATAATTCTGAAGTTGGACTAAAAAAAGAGGTCTACATTATTTAAAAAGATTCAAATCCCCATAATTTTAAAATAAAATTTACGAACTATCCACCCTTTTGAGATATTTAACTAAAAATTAGGAGGAGGAGACATCAACTAACACAAATCTGCAAGTCTACCAGATTTCTTATTCATGGGAGAATTACACCATTGCATTCCTTGAAGTTAAGGTGACTAATATCACTGAATACATGTTCTAGATAATTCATATAATTCCCAATGTTAAAACTATTGATTTAGAAAATTCCCCACCAATCAGTTTATAGTTTGGTTCCATTAGACTGAAAGGACACTAATCCAAAATTCCATCCAATATGCCACTCAATACACTTTTCATCACCCACCATTTCTGAGGAAATGTTTCTAACCATTCGAAAAAAAACATAAAGTACAATATCATGATAATGATATGAATTAAATTATATGATAGGTAATATAATATCAAAACATTCTATAAAAAATATCCTATGTAATGGATATGTGTTAATAGAATTAATAGGATATCTAGGCCATCACATGACCACCTTTTATTTCTAGGTGAATCATGGATCTAGTAAACTACTATTTATATAATTCTTAACCCAATTGTAAATATTATTAATATTTCCACATGTAGATTCAAGTTTCTAGGATACAATAAAAAAATACCCATGGAGACAAATGATTCAATTGGAAAATCTACAATAACAAATGAATGTATCCCCATAAAATATAGTGAAGTGGAATTTATGATGAAACCACCTTTGAAAAAATTCAAGGGGAAAGAAAATATTGAAGAACCATATAAAACCCAACATCCCATACTTTTATCGATGTAATCACCCATGAAAACAAATATTAAATTATTGTACGAGTAGATCCTGAAAGTCTTCAAAAAAGTTAAAATCATTATCCCATTGATGAAGACTGTCTTACAAATATTATGATATAAAAAATAATTAATGTAATGTACATAAATACATTGATATTTTATGTAATGATATTGTATGATTATGCATGTATTATTTTTCCCTTTTACAACACAAATTCCAAATAGATTTCAAGATATGAGTTTTTCACTATCTATTTCACTATAAGAGATATTACATTTTCTTATAAACATAGTGATTTGGGAGAATGAATTAATGTAATTTCTCATTTTATTTAATCTTCCCTAATAATGATAGATCTAAATCATACCTATGTGGTTGTAAAAATCTCTAATTGATCCACTTCCTACCCATTAGGTGTTCTTAAATATTTCTTGGTATGTGTATAATAATTACCAATAGTTGATGTCTTTTATAGTATCAATATGTAATAAGGATATGATAAAGATTAATATCCTATATAATTCCTTATGTTATTCCTCAATACATATGTAACCATAAAAATTTCAATTAGGGAAATTTTTCCCTAAATTTTGATGAGGGAACCATGGATTTCAAACATTATGACTCAAAAAGAATACCCACATGAGGAGTAATCATATATTACATTTTAAATAATTTCATTTCTATATTCTTATTAGGAAGAAATTGAAATTTCTAATGATATAATGTGATTTTTTGAACATTTTGAGACGCCTATCCTTCATGGTGAATCTATTTTTCAAAATGTTCTTAATATTGAAAATACGTTTATGTGTTGACAATTTTGATGATATTAATGAAAATTGTTTTTATGAGTTAACAAATTATTTTTCTAATTTTTATACCATGAATGGGATAGTTTTCAAAATATATTTGAGAATAATATAATCATCTATTTATGAATCCCCTAAAATAGATCATAATTATATACCATCAAACATGTTATATGGAATTTAATTGATAATTAAAAACTAATTGTTATAATTTCCTTTAATTTATACCATATACAGGATGAATAAATGTGGGAAATTATAAATCTTATTTTTAGGGCCATAAAAATAATATTAAGGTATATCCCATATATTATCCCTACAACAAGAATACATGTATTGTTTCAGGAAAATGAATCGAATCAAATCTGACAAACCCAAATAAAGCTCAGTCCCACAAATATGTAAGTATTAAAAAATATTTAGAGATACATTTGTAAGATTGGATAATATACCACCATCTTATTTTCCTAGTGGTGTGTCCCATTTTTAAATTTTCCAAAGAAAACTTAGAACACAATTGTATAGAAATGATAATATTCAATTATTTACTACAAGTTTAGAATAGCTTGAGATTTTAAATATAATAATGGAGGATAACCCATGTTACAAGAAAAGATCAACTCCAGATACCCTTCAATAGCCAAATATTAAATTGATTACCTTTGAAGTGTCATTATTACATACATGATGGATGTTTTTGGGTATTTTCAGGTTTTAATTTCATTAGGGTACCAAGGAAACACCAAAATCACATGTCAATTTTATATGTTTGTTTACTAAGGGGTTACTTTTCGTCCATCCAATTCTACATGTACCTTTTAGTGATGTATAATATGTATTTTCATTTACATGATAAAAATAATATTATATGTATTCCTTGATAAATTCACTATGTATAAAACTTGTTTTTAAATATATGTGAACCAGTTGGAAATAGTGTTAAAAAGATTTATTTAGAAAATATTTGTTCAAAAATATTCAAATATATATTTTATATTGGAAAAGATAAATAGTTCAGTACATATAATTTATAAATATGTCATTGTATTAGATAGTCCCATGGTTTATTTCATCCCTAAATTCCCACACACTGCCACTATGAGACACATTAGATAATTTCAAGGATATGTTAAATATTATTCAAGAAATATTAGACACATTAGATAAATTAATTTTCCCTTAACTAATCTACATTAGAAGGAATTAGATTTTTTTTCTTTTTTATTCATGTAAGGAATATTTTGATAGATTAAAATAATTCTATACCACTACCCCATAACCTATCCACAAATCGGTGCATCCCCATTAAAATTATTTCTAATTATTTTAACAAAGATATTGGTGTTGTTTATTCCCATAAAATATGGGATTCCCATAAGTTATAGTGTGCACATCGTCAACACTAGAGACTGCCTAGAATAACAATAAATAAATTTAGAATTATTTCTTATAATTTTATTTGATTTATAATAATCTTATTCTAAAATTTTAATTAAAAAATAAATTTTATTATTCCATCACCCAAAACAACTATTTGAAGAAAAACCCAACACGCACGAATGTTATATCCTGACTAATAAAAACCAAAATTTCGTATTAAAATATGGACATAATTATCATATTAGAAACATAATTATAGAGATAATCAATTATTTTATAAATAATACTAAATAATTATTGATATATTAAATATTTCTTTATATTTTCACCAAGGCTAAAAACGCCCAGAAATTCCTCATGGACAACATGCCTAAATAAAAATGTATATTTCAAAAAGATATTCAAATATGTTATAAGGGACGAAAAAAATTTACAATTCCCAAAGATGAAATATTTTTTTTGACATAGATCTAGTAGATTTCTATTTTTGAAGGCTGTTAAATAGTTTGGATGGATGAGCAGGTTATTAAGAGCAAAAACCCATTTTCCATGGGTTTTTATATATTTTTATTTAAATATGGAATTTTCTGTTCGTGAGAAAATAGTTTTTTTTAATTAATGTAAATGGGGATAAATTGGATTTTTCTTAAATGTTTTTGGATAAGAGTTTCTATATTATTTTCAAATGGTTTTATGTTTAATTAATAATTTGTTATTCTAATAATGAATATCCATTAGAAAATAAATTATCTCTAGTAGAAATTAGTGTATATGGAAGCCCTCAGAGGTTGAAATCTATGAAGAAAATAGTGAGGAATTATTTTTTATTAATTTTGTTTACATGTTACATTTCCTTAGAAAGGAGTATTTTAGTGTTTCACTAGACCATGATACATTGTTTCTAAATATAATGGAACATGATGTACTCATTTTTCTACCCATAAACTGATGAGGAAGATTGTGGAGCTATGTATGACCTCTAAAATAGAACAATTCATTATATAGAGGTCATGTATTCTATATTTGGTAGAGATTTTTTTTAATGAGACTAATTTTAAATGAATCATTGTGAGATACCATCCCATAGAGTTAAATTCCTGTAGAGGATTATTACATAGTATATAAGAGACTCAAAACTGAGAAGAATAGAATAGTAGAAAAAAGATATAGAATTTCTAAGATTGTAACATGATGTGTATATAGTTTATTCCATCATGTATAAAGTGGTTTATCACAATGATTTGTGATTATGAGAATTATGTGATGTATAAGATGATGTATTTGTTAACTAAAATAGATAAGTAACATGTTCTTGTGAAGAAGAGACTCTCTTAAAGATGTGGATTTAGAAATGTGTATTCTTAATGGTGATTCCTTTGGCTATCATGAACCTCCTCTCTATTTACCATTATCAAAATATTATTTATAAGATGTATATACACAGTAATATTTTTTTGAATCTATTGGAATTATTAATAAATATATGAAATATTCACATAAAATTACTGATGATATTGGAAGTAACCAATGTACTATGATTGTGAGAGAATCTCTAGGGGGAATAATCTAGTTCAGATAGTGGGAATGATCATGATGGGGGTATTCCACATAATCATGGTGTACCTTCTATATCAAATATATAAAAATATAATTAGGGATATAATATTTCTCAAATTGATCTAGAAAAAAGAATTGTGTGAATTATATTTAAAATAATATCTGAAGGTAAATCATATTTTTTTATTCATAGATTATTGAAAATATTATTATGGCCATATTACAGAGATGAAAATTGAAAAAACAACTCATATTAGCGATTCAATATCTGTGGGATCTACTAACATAGGGTTGTTAGAATCTGTTGAGTGATAATTTTCACCATGTGAAGTGAGTTATTAGGTAGAAGATGTTTAGGAAGATGCATGTGTGTCTATTTTTAGAGGGTGGTCACCTCTATTTTAAGAAGAAGTGGATATATAAATTTTTCATCTAGAATCAAATGAACCACTCCTCCTAGTAAAAAAAAATCATATATTAATAAATAATATTTAAGTGAATTCAAATATAATTTCATGACAATGTTTAGGGAATTATTTATCCAATTTTTTTATTTAATGGAACATGCCATGGGAAAATAAAACACCATGATTAATTCACATATTTTTTCCCAATAATCATTATAATCAATGCCTATTCGATAATGAATATGAATTAATATATTTATAGTATAAGAGGAAAATTATGATCCTTTTCGGATGATTTAATATAAATAATATTAAAACATGTTCAAAGATACTTACATGACAAGGTTTAAGATTCCTCTTCATGTCAAACTAATCGACTACCTCCCACTGAATATTCTTATCCTCTGCATAATTAATTATTAGATGAAAACTTGATTAGATAGATTGTCAGATAAAAGATAATAAAAATATTTTGTTTGTTTATAGTTATTTAGAAATTCAAATTTCATGTTTGAACACTTGTGAGGATATTACCCTTGAAGTAAAAAAGTATTCATTCCCAAAAATATAGAAGAGTCTGTGAGATTATAAAAAGATTTACTGATTATTATTATTAAACAATCATCACCAAAATGGTTTCAATGACCATGTTTATATCTCTATTCAGTGACCTTATGATGGATCATCTTACTAAAAAGTTCAAATATCAATTTGATAAATTAAATGTGATAATACATCTTTTTGATATATTTATAAAATTTAAGGACACATTTTATAAATAATTGAGAAATGATATTTTTCCCGGAAGGACATAGCATAGAATATGGGGAATTATAAGTACATTAATCACATATACATAGTAACTTTTTTTTATTTTTATTTACTATTTGTACAACCACTCACTTCCTCTATTAATCCAACATACTCAACTATTAATGTTAATACTTTTTTATTTACTTCATTCAAGGATGATTAAAATAATAGACATGTTATAAGAGGAATTAACTTTCATGGAAATTATTCTTATCACTAAAATTACTCTTCTATTCATACCTCTCATCATTTTTATGGGAAATAAAATGATACTATTGATCCTCAACCCATGAGAGAGGTAGAATAATTATATTTGGATTACAATACCTTATATGAATAATATTTAGTTCTACAGGGTTGTATTAATGAATGATTGATAATAGTTTTATATCATTTGTTATTAATCCTTTCCATTTTACTTTATTTATTTCTTCTTTAATTATTTAATTTAGTTACCCTTTTAATAGTCCCAATAGTGGGAGAAACAATTATTGAATTCAGTAGTGAATGTTTTTGGTTATTTATTTAATGCATTTCATTCTCATTTTAAGCAATGATTTAATTTTAAACATCAATTATTTTTGTTTTTTATTCAATTTATTTTCCAATGATTTTTGTTCATCAAAACAGTGGGGGGGGTTCGCTTATTCTATTAATAAATTATCTTAATTATAAAAATTCTTGATTATGGAATTCGTATTGAATTATATTTTTAATGTTAACAAAATATTTTCCTATAAATAAAAAAATTATAATTATAAAAGATATCGTAAATTACAAAATGAACCCTCGTGAATATAAGTTAAATACGGTGAGATGAGACCATAATAGAAAACCCCATTTTTTATATCGTTTTGAATTATAAATGAAAAAAAAATAAAAAGACAACCTCATTACTTAATCAAAAATTAATAGAATCTCATTATTTTCTCAAGATAACAATAGTTATACCAGATTGATTTCACGAGCATCATTATTTACTGGACGGCAAACTGAAAAAAAACATTCAAAATATGGTGTGATCACATTTTTAGACCTTTTGACCACATGATCCAATAATCACACTATAAATAAATATCTATATAAATAAATATATAGAAATAAATATTTAATTAAACCATATGAGAGAATAATCAACCTAATTAATGTATTGAATCAGGAAATTATTCCTAAGTGAATTTTTGAGGCAATAACATTATGTGATTAATTTAATATAAAAGTAACTTACATACTTTAGTAACTGAATTAGTTTGAATTTATTGAAATGAAAAATAATATATGTAATTTTATATTTCATGTGTAGTATATGGTATTATTTAGTATTTCACTTAATATCTAGATACATTATTATTCATATTAAAATACACTTTCAGATTATACAATGTTAGTGGATCACATTTACAATCATTTAAACTAAAAATTAGGGTTTTCTAACCTGATATTTTTGATATGATATAAGGACTCACAATATCATTTTCATATTATGTATTGATAATATTTAAATATAATTTTTCAATAATAGATAACCTTTCCCATACATGGAAATGCAATCAGTGATAGAGATACATCATTGATAAAGAGACCGATTATCTTAGTCTATTTCATTTAAATATTGAGTGGTTCTTAAATATAATTTTATATATATAAAAACATATAATATACTATAAATAATCTTAATATAATAATAATTATTTCTTTTTCATATATATTTTATCTCATGTATAATTCTAGAAGAGGTTAAATATTGTTAAGAATACTTTGTGATTAGGTCTATCTGTAAAATAATTCTTGGGTTTGTATTGTTTATCATTATTTAATAAACATGCCTATCAATTGAATATGATATATTGGAGAGTAAAAATATATAATTTTGAGCTAATATATTGATTAACACTATTGGGTTTGATTAATCACTTTTCACTACTTTTTTATGATTGAGTTAGAATTAATTTTTTACTCTGTTTTTAGAATTGTGAATGTAAGAAATACTCTAATAGTTTTCATTTATATGTGATATTTATATTAAATTTAATTTGATAAAAATAATTTAAAAAGTAATCTTAATTTAGTTCTATTTAAATTGGTTTTTTTTGGAACATTTGAGATGATATTCCAGTGTATGATACTATTTTTTTACTATATTTTTGGAATAGGATATATGTATATATCTGTGGTATCATAAATTTAAAATTATTTACAGTTATATTATTTATATTGGAATAAAAATTCCCCCTCTATCTTTATATTTCCAAGTCGATCAACAATTCTCATTTATCCTTCATCATTATTAATATTTTTTTAGTGTTATAGAATACTTAATTTATTCATGGTATTAATTTTTTTATTATAATTTCCCATATGTGATGTGGGCAAAAATTACAGATTATATTAATGGGAATTTCATTCCATTGAATAGACACATAAAGAGTATAATGTGAAATATGTGTGATAAAAATGATATATTACATGTGATAATGAGTTGACATATTTATCAAAAAATGGAAATTTTATTATATATATGAACATTTTATTTAGTGATCCTTATAGATACCACCCAACATATATTGGGATCCTAGTGGATTACTATTAGATTGTGAGTTTAATTTATGTTAAAAAACACATTATTACTTTTATGTGAACAGTAAAAAGAGTTGTGTTTGAGTCATTATATTGTACAAATTAATTTAATAATATATTTGAGATATCATAGTATGTTCTATATATTTTTTAATGGATTATGTTGGTTATATAGAGGTTTATTTATATCTATAAAAACAGATAAATTGGTTGTGTTTTTGATGTGTGAAAATAAATGAGTTGGCATGTATAAATATTCATCATGTGGTTGGATATATTTTAATAGGTACATAATGAACCCAAAACAGATTTTTAAAAAATACGTTTGAAAATATAAATTTTTTTCTTATTATTAATCATCCCCTCAAGGATCATTATCCCTGAATTTCACATATAGGGCGATCCTATTTTAGTTCCATTATTTCCATATTATTTAACTCTAGTCCATTTATGTTGTTTTAGAGTGTTTTGTTACATCTATTCATGGTTAGTGTTTCCCCATTGTATTCCCTTACTTCTTTTAATACTTTAAGATGGATTTTATTTAGGATTCCATTATTATCACATGAACATTACCAAAATTAATGGTTTAATTTTTTTTGGAGAGTCTATATTATGTGATATTTATAAGAGGTTTTTAAAGTTTATATTTTGTTCAGTGTAGACCATTTTTCTCAGTGTATGTTTTCCAAACAATTTAATGAGAAATTTTACAAAATTTATTTAAAAATTCAATAATTAAGGATTTGAAATTATGTATATTTTGTGATTTAGGTTTTACTATTTGTCAAGTGTGTATCAAATTTAATACTCTTGATTTTGGTTTTTTCCATCATGTTAATTTTTTTTATTATTTCAATTGGGTTTGAATATTAGATAAATAATTTTTAATAGACTGTATAATTTTTTACCGAATGGAATTGGGGGTTTATGTACAAAAATTATTTTATAGATCAATAATTGAGGTTATTTGAAATTAAATTATGAATCCACTCTGTCATTTGGTGATATTATTATTTTTTAATTATTATCAATTTCATTGGAATTAAAATAATGTTTTTCCATAATACCTAAAAATGATAATGAATTGTAATGAAATAATATCTATTAAGGACTGTATAGAATTATAAATAATACATTAAATGCTCATTGGGAAAACCAATACCAGTGGACTACATTTTTTTGGTGTTTTATATTTCATTTTTGAAATGTAAATGGGGTTTTAATATCCATTATGTTTAAAAGTTGAATATTTTAATGTGAAATTTCAAGAGATATAGATTTAGATCCATTAATATTTAAATTTATATAGTGGTTTCACATGAATGATATTTCTAAAATAATTTGGTTTAAATGGAATTTAATGTAGATAATGAATATTTTAAGGATGTGAATTTGATATATTATTTCAAAACAATATTTTGGTGTTTTATAAAATAAATCGCATTCATTTCCAAGATTCTAGATATTGTACTATTTTAGAGTATTCATATTGAAATTTATTTAAAATTTATATTAGACATATTTTAAATTAAACTAATGGATACCCATTCTGGTGAAGTAATTTGTTCATTTGACCATGTAGTGGTTAAAATCAATTTTTATAATCGTGTTAAATGTCTGATTTTTATTTTTAATGATATCTTTAGAAATTATATTTGGATTATTTATGATTTTATAATAGTATTTTATCCAAAGGGGAAACATTACCATACACTATTACCAAGCTATAATGGATAAAATTGTTCTATATGAACCCCTTTATAAGAGGTCCATTCGAACCTTGAGGTAATACATTAAAAATGATTTTAGTTTTGAAATCATTATTTTCCCTCGATATAATAGAGTAATTCATGGGTTCTAATGAGCCATTATTTTTTATTTTTTCACCATTTTACCTTATGAAATTCTTTATCATTTCATTAGTGATTATCATCATAAATAATTATTGGATTTCCTATTCTCAGACCTCATTAGTATAGGTATATTTTATTCTATTATTAAATTATTCATGACTTAAGAAAAATTCATGTGTAGTTTCCAAAATGTATCGATTATCCTTATCGTGGATCATTAGATGAAATAAGATATATGATATTACATTATAATACAGTTTATTGGAGGATTATAAGTTCCTCAAAACATTTATTGGATTATGAAGCTATCATTTATAGTGACTGAGAACGTAGCTTAAGAGGGATAGATATTCACCTGATAAACCTCTTGGTTATGTTTTGAATCCTTTGTGGCATAACATCAATCATCCCGTCATGTTATTATTTTTAGGTCATATAGCATGTATAATTTTAGTTATCAGGTACCATATGTTTAGTAAAAATCATTGATGGGGTATAGAAACAATATATACATGCTCTTCCACATAAGCATCCAGACCAAAAGAGAGGGTGTACTAAAAAAATTAATGCATAAAAAACATTGAGAGTGGGGTCTATACAGTATTAATAAAATTTTCATTCACAAAATAAAAATTCTAATTCTAATTCCTAAAAATTATCTCAAGCCACGTGGTTTAGAAACTATATAAAAAATAATTTTTTTAATGTGATCCATCTACAAAAAGGATGACTACATCCTCAATGTATGTTTCTTACAATTTCTATAACAAAAAATTTCCATTTTATTATATATATTATTCTAAAAACAATATAATAAATGTTGTTGATAGAATTTATCAAACCATCATGTTGACAACAATAACTGATATGTTACAAAACAATATAATATAAATAATCTCTATGGATAATCACTGGTTAATTGTGTCGAGTAAGTGGGATAAATATGACCTTATTTATATTTTCTTGTATATGAATAAAAAAGATCATTATATTATCACTCTCTATCAAAGTGTTTTTAGATATATATATATATATATATCATTTGTAAATTAATATTATTTTATTACACATTGAAATTTTAATGTATTAGGATAACCATTTTCAATGTTTGTAGTTGATAATGCCTATGTAAACTGGCCACATTTTAACAAGAAAGCTCAGCCAGAGTCAAAGTCTCTAGCCGATTATTAAAATAATGAAAAAGTAAAATAGGCAAGAATTACTATCCAAAATAGGCTATTGCAAATCATAAAACCCATACATGTAATCATATCCATTATCAATTGCTTCATCTGCGGTAGCCGATTCCCAGTCCAAACTTTCATACTGCTTCCAAGTATTCAGATAGATTCGTCTGAGATTTATCTTATCTAAATAAAAAAAACCCCTTTAAGGAATGCATATATTTAATATCATGAAATTTTATTACTAATTTATATCACATTAACAACACAATGATCTTTCATTTTAGAACCTTTAATCTAATATTTCCAATATGAACACATTTTTATACACATTTTACATAATTATAGTTCTTAAATATTCATTGAATGTATAAGGTTACTATAAAAATCATTATAATTAATGTTACAAGATCTAGTCCATATCATATATATCCCTAATAACATTCTTCAACCTCTTAAAAATCATGAAAAGAACCATACATAATTTATTAGTCACCATATTTGTTATTTTATATAATTGAATTAAACATCCACATGCTCAATGTATGATATTAGAAACATTATACATCCCTAAATAAATTTTGTATATCATAGTGTAAACTCTATATAATGATGAAAATTTCCTATAAAATATTACACATTACATTTCAATATTTTTTTACGAACCAAATAATATTAGTTTTGAAATATTGAAATATAAAATTAAATAATATGAACTTCAAAACCCATTTAACTGATTTTTAAATTTATACAACCATTTATTTATCTATCTTAAATTTATTGATACTCAAATACATGTATTAACATGAAATACCAAATATTTATTTATAGGAATAATAATATCACAATATTTCTCCCTTTTTTATATAATAAATATAACTATTGTCTCAATTACATATCATCATCAATAAACATTAATTAAAATATTATCTCCATATTATGTGAAACTAAAATATTATAATATGTTTACTATAGATTAATGACTATGAACACAATTCCGATTTATATGGATGGAATAATTCTTCTTTATGTAGTAATCCATAAATCAATAAACACTATGTCGATAGGAGATAAATAATTATAAAAAAACATGGGATAATATTTATAACAAACTGTTTATCTATAGATTGTTTTAATAATTGATTCTAGGTAAAAATTATATTTCAAATGGTGTTTACTAATAACGATAACAATATAGTGATTATGGATAATTGAATGTATGAAAACTTATTGCCCTATATATACATAAAACTCAATAGAGAAGGGTTTTTTGAGGTTATCATAAATATTATCATTATATAGAACCAATTCTCAATGTATTGTTCCTTTATTAAAATTATATATAATGAACATATAATTGTAAACAATGTGATTTGAACATGAATATTACATGGTATTATTTTATTTTTCCCCATTTTTAACTTATTTGGATTTAACAATGAACATAGATTCAACTAATCATAGAGGGGGATTTTATTATTTCATGGAATACTATGTGAAAGCTATCCTACCAATGAAATATATTTTCATGATTTTGGATTTTATCATTAATATGATCTACAAAAATAATATCATTAAACCAATGCAATTCATGGTAAAATTTATTTTGAAAAAAATTGAATAAAAATTATATTTAATTTTTATACATTGTATAATTATATCAGTTATTATTAAGTGTAACTACATTATATTTTATTAATATGAAATGTTGAGTTAGAAGAATAATTTATTTGAGACACGAGTGATATAAATAAAAAAGTATACCATCGAATTTTCTGAATTCCATCTCATTGCTAGTGAAACATTGATCATTCATAATCAATTTTTATTTCAATTGAATTAAGGAGGAATATTTTAAAAAAATATTGATGAAAATCTAGTAATCCTTAAGATTTATTTTACGGGAGATGGGATTATGAATTTTTTTTGAGTAATTTAACAACCCATGTAGAATTTTATCTGACCAGGTAAGGAAATATAAATTTAATTACTTATTTGTTTTGTAAAACACATAAACTAATTTAATTTCATAACTAGAAATTAAACTATCATCAATTTATTGAATTGTAATGAGTGACATGGTTATAATAATCTTTTCATAAATGTTATTTTCAATATCACTTTTTATAAATTTAAAGATTATTATTAAATAGTATATCTTGAAATACAATAATCATATGTATTTATTTTACAAAAAGTATATTTATTTTATTTTTATACCTTAAATGAATATCCATCGAGTACGAATCCAAACATTTTTTACAAATAAATTTCATACATTACCATACCAGGGATAAATGTATATTTGAAATCAATTTTAAAAATGTTATAGTTTTTATACTATAATAACATTAATGATCTTGGAATCGTCATTTAAAAATATTTTTGAAAATATTACCTCAAAATCAGTTATTTTTTTAATACCCCATAAGAACTAATATATATTTTTTCCATTCAACCACTCCTTTTTCAATTATCTGGTTTATAACAAAAAATTTTAATCCCATGATTTTTTCACTTTAGGTTTGTATATAAGTTCAATGTATTTTCTAAAATTTAGAATAATTATTAATATATAAATATATAATACTTCTAATATTTCTTTTTAAAATACTTAAAAATACTATAGGGTTAAAATAATAATAATTTAACAGCATAACTACCTATTTCGATTTTTTCTGGTTTTTCTCGGTGATTTTTATCTCCATATACATTTTTAGGATTAAAATACTTCCTGAATCATGTATTTATATTTTTTATTCTCAATTTCAATACATCATAACCAGAATAAGCAGAATCCATATCCGAATCATAGATTTATGAAGATTATTTCTGTTGTGTATAAGATTTAGTTGTGATAACATCATCATCTTCTTCATCCATAGATAATTTTTGGAGCTCGTATTCATTTTCATAGACTAACACATCATCATAGTAAGTTATAATTTTATATTTATCCTTTTAGCACATATATAACTTATATATAGGGAGTAACCATGAAAAAAATCACATAAATCGTTTTGAAAAAAATCACAACCATTTCTTATATTCTTGATAATTCAAGGTCATTCAAACATAATAATGTGTTTTATATTTGGATTATATTAATATTTTCCATGTGGTGTTATATATTATTTTGGTATTAGTAATCCTTAATTTTATATAATTCCATTTTTTTTAATAACATTCATTAAAATTTAATTTAGTGTATCGAACTCATA
Source organism: Viscum album (assembly GCA_963277665.1). Lineage (NCBI taxonomy): Eukaryota > Viridiplantae > Streptophyta > Magnoliopsida > Santalales > Viscaceae > Viscum > Viscum album. Next base: position 763,770,924 of record OY728120.1, read on the forward strand.
TACAATGTTGACAATAATAATAATAACTATCTTGTTATTTATTTTAGCTACTTAATTTTATTTTTATTATAACATTCAATAAACATATCCCTAATTTAATTATTTATATAATATTCATTAATTAGTTTTTGTAACATTAACTCATATTTTCTTATATAATTATTATTAATTTATATGTGGTTTTCATCTTAAAATGTCTTCAAGAATTTTTCGACTTTCTTAAAACATAATATTTTCATGAAATAATAATATTGTATATCATTCTATTGAAGTAAAAAATTAATACGATGGAATATATATCTATACATATATAATTTGTAATCATTGGCATACAAAAAATAGAGTAAACTTCTGTTAATGGTATTTGTGGTGGAATTGTCACTCATTTTTGAATTTAATTCAATATTTTTCCTTTTAACCAATTTTTAAAATAGTTCTAGTTACTTCATTTTGATTTTCAATATTTTACCTAACCTTTTATTTTTTAAATAATTTATTATTTTTTTATATATGACAATGTATTCTATGGAATAAAATGTATCTATTTCTTTTTGATATACCAAAAAAAATTGAAATCTTCAAACCAAAATATTTTATAAGCACACCTCAATATTAATTATATAATTCCCCTATATTTTATACTCCTAAATATAAAATAAATAATTTTATATATAAAATAATTTCCAAATTAATAATGTTGTGATATAATTAAAAACTTATTCTACATATAATCACAAAATATAACATTTTCAGTGTTTTTCTTATTCTTTCATATTTCATCAACTCTAACACTATTAATCATTAATGAGATATTATTTCAAAATGTAGAACGTCCTCTATCATACAATTTAGAAAATAGTTTATTTATATCACCTATTATGATTGATGAACAACCACTCTCTATGATACATGGTTTCTTATAATTTCATACCTTTAATGAAGCATATATAATATTTTTTTTATTTTTTTTAGAACAATTATCTATTCTAAAATATTAATTTATTTCAATTGTTAAGATAGTCAAAAACTCATATAAAGTACATCCTTCTTCATCACACATTATAAAAATTTCAATAATACACCAATAACTTTTAATTATCTCAATATTCCTCTCAAATTATTCATGCTAATGATATTTTTTCCAAACTATTAACACCCCCATAATTGATGATCTATCATTATACCATATAGAGATCTATTTTTTATAAGCGGTATGATATTTTAGTAAATACACCAAAAAATAAAACAAATACCTAAAATTTCATTATATGATTATATTTAACTCGAATTGGTGTCTATGTAACCTAATTTTTAGTGTCATAATGAAATAATTTCACATAACCATTTTGTATACAAATTCAACTATCATGTTGTTATGAGATAAAAATTTATAATTTTTATCTCTATAGATATAAACCTATATTAACATTTGTTTTATTTTTATTATTTTTCTATCATTACAATTATTCTGATATATTTAGTTATAAATAATTATTCCATTGATATTTGACATGTATAAACTTTTATCCTTCAAAATAAAACATTTATTATACTACTTTGGACATATTTTTATTCTAGAGACAAACATTCAACTTCTTATTAGATTAATTTTCATTTTAGATGAATTTTATATTTTTCCAATTCATATGAAATCATTACTATAACATTGAATGAGTGGTACATTTTCTTATCAAATATAGAAATATTCATTTTTAACCTATCAACCAATGGATGTATTATAATTATAGTTTATGGAAGGTCCTCGATGATAATCCTTTTCAAAAAATTATGAAATGCCTGGATCAGTTGTGAACACTGAGAGGGGAGGGGTGAATCAGTGATAAATTTTTATTTTTAAGAATTGTTCCCTTTGAATGATCAATTCAACCTCTGTGTCTGGTTACGGCCTAGATCTAATCTTTTGGTGATGTAGTGATAATTAAAGCATAGAACACAGATATTTACAAGTTTCGGTACAAAGACCTACTCCTTTCCATGATGGTTAAGCTCCCCAACAAAGATTCTTCACTATGCCAGAAGATTTTTACACGGTAATTGGCTATACCCCCCAATTACAAGTTGGTTAAACCCCCCCAACTCCAAATCTTCTTCTTATTCATAGCTCCACTTCTCTTCTTCACATGTGTTGTTCAATTCTTCAAGTAGCATCGACAAACTCTAGGAGAACTGGTTGTTCTTTCTCACCAATACTTTTAATCAATATGCATGCATGTACATACATCCACTCCCTTATTCTTCACTTGTGCAAACACCCTCACAACCCAAGAGATTCGATGTGGACTTTCTTGCTTGCACACCCACTCACAAGGTGTATGGGATTCACTTCACCCGAACCCACTTCAAAGTAGGGCGCGCAAGTGTGCGGCCACTCCTGTCTTCTGCCGCACATGTCTTTGAGTGTAATAGTCGCGCAAGGTGTGGGAGCAGTGGGTGCGCAAGTTGCAGCAACACCTTCTACCACGCAAGTGGCTCGATAGCTTCCTCCTGCCACACAGGTGTGCATGCAAAGAATTCGCGCAGGTGTGCACGGCTCAAATTCTTCCTGCCGCACAAAGGGAGCGCGCAGGGTGACCCGATGCTCCTCCCTTAATGCAATGATTGCACGATTAGTTCCCATGGAGCCTCGGGTGGCTCCGACCTTTACTGTCTCGCTTGAGCGCGAGATTTTTCTCTTCACGTTATACGGATCAATGCAGGACTTCTTCTCAAAAGATCAGCAACCACTTCTCGGTTTGGGCTTCTCCTTTTGTAGGCGAGGAGAGTGATCAAGATCCATGAATATCGGGATTTTGAATGTCCGAGATCTTCAGCTTCAAAATTTGGAACACGGGATTCTAAAATCCCGTTTGTTTCCTTTTTCTTTATCAACCACGTGATCTTTCGTTCTTACTTTGTGCATCTCGTGCATGAGTTTACGAATGCATGCAAAGCCTTTCCTTGTACGTCGAACGGGCAGTGCACCCTCAGCAACTTCGTTTTCCTCAGGATCCCTCGAATTGTTTCATCTCGTTGCATGCATGAAACTTTTAATGCATGCATGTATTCGGTTCATCAAAATTATAATCATGGGGGCTTCATGTTCATCGGAAGTGGTTGGGAGCTCCATCTCCCTCGCTCGAGTGCCTCTGGTTCACGGGAGGCATCGCGGGGAGTCGTCGGCTCGGTGAGAGGTAGGATACGACTCCTGTGCTGTTGGATCTGCGTTTAATGAACGCGGATGGCCATGATTAGATCCCAGCGCTGCAGATGATATGGATGAAAGTGATCATATGCGCGATCAGATGAGTGGCCAGGATTAGATCTGCATTTTAGAAACTCATCCCACATCGAAACGCACCACGGTTCTTGTGCGATTTAACAAACAATGCCTCCCATCCTCGGTTCAGAATTATCCTCTCCCCCCTCTGGTGCTACCCCACACCGGTTCTACTACGGGCGCACTCTAACACCCTCGATGATCCTCTGGGCGTGCTTTAGCGCCCACGCTGCACGAGCTTGACCTCCGTGTGGCTCGGGCTTACACACAGCCCGGCCTCCTGCGGGCTGGCTCTGCCTAGGCCTCCTCATGGGCGTGGTGACCTGGTCCCACATGTGCGTTGGGTTGAAGCTTGGGTAGCTAGCTCGTGGGTATTCCTCATTTTTTTTGCATATGATCCTCCTTGTATACTTGGTTAAATTACCAAGTAAAAACAAGTCTACATCAAGAAATTCTCCACTTCTTCACCTCCTCTTCTTCATTAGAATTCCATCTATCTTCTTTAACATCACTTCTCCTCCTATTAGGAGATGGAATACCCAAGAATCTCTCAAGTATCTTCTTCAACCATTAATCATAAATCACTTGATCTTTAATGTTCTTCTTTGATCCAATCATAGATGAGGGTGGATCATCTTCAAATCCTCATGCACTAATAGATAGTGAATGGTCTTCTTCAAACCACTTCATCAACTTAGTAAGTGTGTATGGTTCATCTTTTCACTTCATCCACTTATAGGTTGTGGATGGATCCCTTCTTCATTCCTCATCCACTTAGTGATAGTGTATGTCACTTCTTTATCTCCTCAATCATTGTGATGACAATGCATGGACTTCTAGCAATGTTGTGACACTTCTTGATACAAGTTATTTGAACTTAAGATCAGCTCTAAAATAGTCTGATTTTGTGAAGCTTCTTCAACCATCATTCCTCAAGATTTATCACTCTTCAACTCACTTCATCAGTTGGCACTCATTGACAGGTTATTGACAACAAATGCAATCACGTGGGAACAAAAATCTCCCCCTTTGCATTTAGTTGTCAATACTCCTAAGCACACTAAATAAAATGTCCCAATGTGTGTCTTGATGATTTATCCCCCTTATTTTCCAACAAATTCAAAGGGATGAATGGGAAGTCATTCCCACAATGCATAACTGCTTGACTCAGCAACAAATGCTCCCCCTCAAGGGATGCACTCATCTCCTTCAATTCCCTACATGTTAGTACTAAATAATATAAATTTAGGGAATAAAGAGGGACCTTTCTCTTCCTCAAGTGAGAGGATAAGGATGAACATGAAGTTTCAACCTTATCTCAACAAATCATTCTGTAGGCATAGCTTTGGTGAAAATATCCGCCACCTGATCTTGAGTAGAAATGTAGTCGATCTTGATGTCTCCACTGGCGACCCTTTCTTTGATTAAATGATATTTTATATCAATATGATGGGATCTGGATTGTTGTATAGGATTCTTAAACAATCCAATTTCACTTTGATTGTCACATAAGATCCTCAATGGTTTTTCAGCATTAATTCTAAAATCTGCTAGCTGCACCTACATCCAAATCATTTGTGTACATGCATGTGTAGCTGCCACATACTCTAATTCGGTTGTGCACAATGTTACAAAATTTTGTTTCTTACTGTACCAACTAACACATCCTTCTCCCACAAAGAAGGTTCCTCATGATGTGGGCCTTCTATCAGTACAATCACAAGCCCAATCAGCATCTGTGAATACCAACAACTTTATGTTTGTACTGTGTTTGTATAAGAGTCCATGGTTGAGGGTTCCTTTAACAAATCTCAAAATTCTTTTAGCTGCTGATATGTGAGATTATTTTGGGTCACTTTGAAATATGGCACACAAAGGCACTGCATATGTTATATCTGGTCTTGAAGCCATGAGATATAGGAGACTGCCAATAATTCTCCTGAACTCATTCTAATCAACATTGTTGACTTCTTCATCCTTGCATAGCTTGGTTCCAACAAAAATGGGTGTTGAGATTTCCATTGCACTCTCCATTCCGAACCTTTTCACTAAGTCCCTTGCATACTTTTCTTGTGAAAGAAATATGGAGTTTTTCCTTTGTTCAACCTGAAATCCTAGAAAATATGTCATTTTACCAAGCATGGAGATTTCAATGGTTATCTTCTTCTTCTAAGCAAATTCTTCACATAGTCCTTCCTTGTCACCAGCAAAAATAATATCATCCACATAGATAATGACTATGAGAGTACCAACTGCCATTTCTCTGACATAGAGATTACTATCAACAGTTCCTTTGACAAACTTCATGCTCTTGACACAACCATCCAATTTGGAGTACCAGGCTCGAGGGGCCTACTTCAATACATACAAATCTTTTCTCAATCTGCATACCATACTACCATCTTTTTCCAGCACATATCCTTCAGGTTGTTCTATATACACTTATTCTTAAAGATCTCCATTTAGGAAGGTAGATTTCACATCCATCTGATAGACCTTGTACTGCTTGTGTGCTGCAACTTCTAAGAACAGTCTGATAGTTTACTGTCTTGAAACTGGTGCAAAGGATTCTTCAAAGTTGATTCCTTTTATTTGTGAATACCCTTTGCATACAAGTCTGGCCTTATTTCTGGAAACATCCCCTTTTCATTGAGTTTGTTTGTGAAAACCAACTTTGTCTCAATTACATTTTTATTTTTGGGCCGTGGAACAAGATCCCATGTGGAGTTCTTTTCTATTTGATTGAGTTCCTCATGCATAGCTTGAATCTATTCCTCATGTTCAACTGCTTCAGCCACTGTGTGAGGTTGAACTTGAGAAACCAGTGCAGTCTGATCTTCCAATCTCAATCTTCTTCTAGTTTTTACTGAGGACTATGAGTCACCAAGGACGTTTTCTGTGTCGACATGTTTCTTCAATTTGTTGTATCCCCTTATTCCATTTTAATTACCTTCCTCTTCATCACTGGTGTGTTCCGAGATGATCTCACCAACAGTTGGTGTTGGCTCAGTTAATTCTTCATTCTTGTGTTCCAATGTTGTGTCATCCTTTGAGTCATCATTATCCACATGGTATGTTTTGGTGCTGTTTTCAAATATTCTAACATCACTGCAATCAATCATTTTGTTCAACCTCTTATTCCAGTATCTGTAGCCTTCTCCATCAGGTAGGCAACCCATGAAGATTCCTTCTTTTGCTTTTTCTTCATACATTCCCAGATTAATGTTTTTAATCTTGATGATGCAAGGATTGCCAAAGACTCTAAAGTATTTAGTAGTTGGTTCTTTGTTAAACCAAATTTCATAGGTTGTCGTTTGTGATTATAGTCTCAGGAGACATCTATTTTGCGTGTAGCTGTTCATACCGCTTCTCTCCAAAAAAAACATAGAGATATTGTGCTCAGCTAACATAGTCCTCCACATTTCGACTATTCTTTGATTCTTTCTTTCAGCCACTCCATTATATTGCGGAGTATATGGTGTACTGTATTGATTCTTGATTCCATACTTGAACAGATAGCTTTCAAAAGCATCACAAGTGTATTCTTTTCCATTGTCTGATCTCACTTTCTTGATATAGAGTCCTAGTTCTTTATCAGCATGCCTCCTGAAATTTTTAAACATTGTAATTGCTTCTGAATTGTGTTTCATGATCATGACCTTGGTCATCCGAGTGTAATCATTAATGAAAGTTATAAAATAAAGATCTAATCTTGTAGACTTATGTCTCATCGGTCTACATATGTCTGTATGGATGAGTTCAAGAGGCCTAGTAGACATGATATCTACTCCATTGTGTGAACTATGGGTCAGTTTTCCCTTATGACATGTGTCACAAATTTCATCTCTTTCTCTCTTTAATTTTGGCAGATATCGTACAATATTTTACTTTAAAATTTTACTCGTACTCCTTTTTCCAAGATGGCCAAGTCTTCTATGCTAGAGGTTGTTTTCATCCTTAGAACTAAGGTAACAAGAATTGATGGACTCACCAATTTGGAATAGGATTCCAGTGGTTCTTCTTCCTTGAGTGATTATTTTTCCATCCTTTGAGCTCTTGATGATGCATGAATCCTTCTGGAACAACACCTCATGTCCAGCAGCACATAATTGGATTACACTCAGTAGGTTGTGCTTTAATTCTTCAAAAAACAACACATCATTGGATTTTAGATTTTTTGTTTCAATCATTTCCTTTCCAACTCCCTTGATTCTCAGAAAACCATCATTTCCAAACACCACAGTTCCTCCCTCATGACTTTCTAGGTTGCTAAGCTTTTTTGTATCACCAGTCATGTGTGATGAGCATCTACTATCAAGGATCGATGACTTTGTTTTACTACTGGATTTTAGAGAAACTTCAGCAAAGCATGTGATTTCTCCATTGGGTTCCTGAATTACTTTTCCTTTCATGTCTTTGACTCTTTTTTCAGGAAGGATAGTTATACATTTATCATCTTTATGACCTTGTTGGTCACATCTTCCACAAGCTTCACCCAGATAGTCTGATTTGTTCTAAATTGGATGTTTTTCTGCAATCTGTAATACACTCTTGGTTTCAGGATGTCTCACTCTTGAATCATGCCTCATACTTGGAAGAGACATGTCATACCAGCATGCATAGGCCTTGTGTCCAAACACAGCACAACACCCGCAATAGCCTCTAAACCTTGACCTTCTCTGCTAATAGAAGTCACATTGTAATTTATTATCTAGGATTTGAGTAGTCCTTCCTGGGGATTTCCTTTCTTCCATTGAAGATGATTGATCACAAGTTTTTTTATTCCTTGTCTGTCTCAATTTCATCTTTGAACCTGCATTGTTAGTGATAACAGATGTATTTTGAGATATACATAGTGGTGAGTTGACCTGTCTCTGAGCACCAGCATGAGATGATTCTGCCTTGACCTCAACAGCCTTATTAAAGTCTTATCTCATATTTGTCAAGCTATTTTGTGCTTCAATCCACTTGGAATGTGTCACTGATTTCTCTTCTTATTTGAGGTGAAGTTTCTCTTAAAGATATTTTACTATCTTATCCAGCTCAGCTGTCTTTAGCTTGTGTCTCTTGATTTGATCAATATACAGTGTCTCTTTCTTCATACACTCTTCCAACTCCTCAGTCATCCTTTTGGTTTCCTTTTGTAACTGTTTCTTCTCTTTCCTGAGTATATTTTTTTGCTCAAGGTAAGCCTCTAATTCATCTTTCAACATGTGTTCATGATCTGTTCGTTCACATTCTTCATCTTCACTGCTGCAGGTGTCAAACCCTTTTTCAACATGAGACATAAAATTTGTTTCTTCTTCTGATTAACTGGCTGATGTGGTGTCTGATTCTTCATCTTTGCACACATAGCTTCTTCTTTCACCAGGAATAAAACTTTTATTTATTGCACAAAGTTTTCTTCCTTCTCTTGGTTTTCTACTCCATTTCTTCTTCTGTGGGTTTTCTTCTTCAACTTCTGGAGTACTAAATCATTTCTTGGGACAGATAACAGTAAAGTGTCTGATGTTATTGCAATTGAAACACCTCGGTGGTAATTTCCTGTTCCCATGAATTTATATTTTCCAAACCTTTTTGATATTTGGGAAATAATTTTTTTGAAGTCTTCATCCTTTTCTTCATTGTCAGATTCACTTGATTCTAAGACTTCGTCATCTCTTATCTTGAGTTGTCTCATGGCCTCGAAAGTCATATCATCTTTGATCTTCTTCTTGAATACTGGGATCTTCCTCATTTCATATTCAATGATAATGTTGTGTAGTTCATCAAGAGATAGATCATCTTTGTCCTCTAATGCTGAGACATTGGGGTCAAACCTGTCAGAAAAGTTTCTCATTAGTTTTTTTAAAATAGTTGAGTCCTCCAAATTTTCTCCAATGCCCCAAATGTTACTTACAATTTCATTGACTCTTGTAAAATAATCATCAATATTTTCTTCTTCTCCCATCTTGATATCTTCAAACTTGCACCTCTAAATTTGTAATTTGGCTTCCATGACTTTCATGTTTCCTTCATAACTGCTTTCTAATTTGTCCCAAATTTCATTAGAATTCTTGAGTCCCATGGCTTTTGTGTACACCTTTTTTGAGAGTGACACAAGGATGGAATTTTGAGCTTTACGATCGACTTACATATTTCTTTTCTCATCCAGTGTCATAACAGCTTCATTAGTAAGAGGATGGAATCCAAATAAGGCTGCATCTCTAACTTCAAGGCTGAGAGATATATGGTAGGGTAACATCTGATTCTTCTAGTTGTGGTAATTCTTTCCATCAAATGTAGGAACACCCCTACTATTAACAGAATTCATATTGTCCATTTTCTGTGAAGTAGATCCTAACAGAGGCAACCTCTACTAATACCACATGAAATGCTTGGATGAATTGTGATCACTGGTAGGGGAGGGGTGAATCAGTGATACCTTTTTATTTTTAATAATTGTTCCCTTTGAATGATCAATTCAACCTCTGTGGCTGGTTAAGGCCTAGATCTACACTTTTGGTGCTGTAGTGATAATGAAAGCACAGAACATAGAGATTTACAAGGTTCTGTACAAAGACCTACCCCTTGCTGTGTTGGTTACACTCCCCAACAAGGATTCTTGACTATGCCAGAAGATGTTTACACAGTAATTGGTTATACCACCCAATTACAAGTTGGTTAAACCCCCAAACTCCACAGCATCATCTTCTTCATAGCTCCACTTATCTTCTTCAAATGTGTTGTTAAATTCTTCATGTAGCTTCAAAAAACTCCAAGAGAACTTGTCGGCCTTTCTCACCAATAATTTTATTCAATATGAATTCATGTACATACATCCACTCCCTTCTTCTTCACTTGTGCAAACACCCTCACAACCCAAGAGATGGGATGTGGCCTTCCTTGCTTGCACACACACTCAAATGGTGTATGGGATTCACTTCACCCGAACCCACATCAAAGGAAGGCGCGCAAGTGTGGGGCCACTCTTGTCTTCTTCCGCACAAGTCTTTGATTGCAATAGTTGCGCAAGGTGTGGGAGCAGCGGGCGCACAAGTGGCAACAACACCTTCTACCGCGCAAGTGGCGCGATATCTTCCTCCTGCCATGCAGGTGTGCGGGAAGAGAAGGTGTGCATGTGTGTGCGACTCAGATTCTTTCTGCCGTGCTAAGGGAGCACGCAGGGTGACCCAATGCTCCTCCCTTCATGCAGGGATTACGCGATCAGTTCCCATGGAACCTCGGGTGGCTCCGACCTTTACTGTCTCGCTCGAGTGCAATATTTTTCTCTTCGTGTTGCATGGAGCTACGCAGGACTTCTTCTCAAAATATCATCATCCACTTCTCAGTTTGGGATTCTCCTTTTCTAGGTGAATAGAGCGATCAAGATCCATGAATATCAGGCTATTGAATGCCCGAGATCTTTGGCTTCAAAATTCGGAACACGTGATGCTAGAATCCCGATTGTTTACTTTTTCTTTTTCAACCACGGGATCTTTCGTTCATACTATGCACATCTCTTGCATGCATTTATGAACGCATGCAAATACTTTCCTTGTATGTTGAACAAGCATTGCACCCTCAGTAACTTCATTTGCCTCGAGCTCCGTTGAATTTCTTCATCTCGTTGCATTCATGCAACTTTTACTGCTTTCATGTATTCGGTTCATCAAAACGATCATCATGGAGGCTTCATGTTCATCGGAAGTGGCCGCTAGCTCTATCTCCCTCGCTCGAGTGCCTCTGGTTCGTGGGAGTCATCGCGGGGAGTCCTTCGCTCGGTGAGAGGTAGGAGACGACTCCTGTGCTGTTGGATCTACGTTTAATGAATGTGGATGGCCATGATTAGATCCCAGTGCCGCAGATTGGATGGATGGCACTGATCAGACACACGATCAGATGAGCGGTCAGGATTTGATCTGCGTTTTAAAAATTTGTCCCACATCGAAACGCGCCGCAGTTCTTGCACGATTTAACAAACACTGCCTCCCATACTCAGTTCAGAATTCTCCACTCCCCCCTCCGGTGCCGACCCACACCGGTTCTCCTACGGGCACGCTCTGGCGCCCCCTATTCTCCTCTGGGCGTGCTTTAGCACCCACGCTGCGCGGGGTTGACCTCCGCATGGCTCGGGCGTACACATGGCCCGACCTCCTGTGGGCTGGCTCTTCCTAGGCCTCCTCATGGGCGTGGTGACTTGATCCCACATGTTCCTTGGGTTGAAGCTTAGGTAGCTAGATCATGGGCATGCCTCATTTTTTTCATAATCTCGTCCTTGTATACTTGGTTAAATTACCAAGTAGGAACAAGTCTACATCAATCCATTATCCTCTTATTCACCTCCTCTTCTTCCTTATAATTCCATATATCTTTTTTAACATAACTTATCCTCCTATTAAGAGATGGAATACCAAAGAATCTCTCAAGTATCTTCATCAACCATTAATCATAAATCACTTGATCTTCAGAGTTCTTCTTTGATCCAATCATAGATGAGGTTGGATCATCTTCAAATCCTCATGCAATAAAAGATAGTGCATGGTCTTCTTCAGACCTCATCATCAACTTAGTAGTTTTGGATGGTTCATCATTTCACTTCATCCACTTAGAGGTTGTGGATAGATCCCTTCTTCATTCCTCATCCACTTAGTGATAGTGGATGGCACTTCTTTATCTCCTCAAGCATTGTGAAGACAATGCATGGACTTCTAACAATGTTGTGACACTTCTTGATACACATTATTTGAACTTAAGATCAGCTCTACAATCGTCTGATTTTGTGAAGCTTCTTTAACCATCATTCCACAAGCTTTATCACTCTTCAATCTCACTTCATCAGTTGGCACTCACTGACAGGTTATTGAAAAAAATGCAATCACGTGGGCACAACACATTATAATGTTTTTACATATCAATATCCTTAACTAGATTTCTTCATTATGTTTTATTATTTCCACCATCAATATTTTCAATGACATTTGAATTTTTATCTCTCAGCCTTCAAATATCCTCTCGGAACATATTATATCAATTGTTATGGTGTACTCCTTGGATGTTTCACATTCTTCACGAAAAAACTCACCATAAATTTATGTTCTCTCTACTATTGAATCTTTTTATTGAAATTATTAATTAATGAAAAAAATTATATAGAATTTTTAGAAATTTATTCAGTATTGTAGATCAAAACTATATCATAGGAAAATTCATTAGGAATTTTATCATTCCTTTATAAGATATTGGATGGAATTTTCGTCATTGATTGGGAATGATTTTTCATAGTTTTGTCTTATTTCATCGGGGATATCATAGTTACTAAAGTATCATAAATATTATTTCTAACTATCATCTATAAATTGGTATATAATTAATCAATTATAACATAATTACATTATTCAATGTGTATTTTTCACTGATATATGCCTTTTCCCCGGTTTGAATTATTTTTGACATCATAGAGAGGATCTCTTGAAAATGTTCCATAATAATATCTTCAATATAAATAATTAAGATAAATTCAGTCATCAAATACAAGAATGCATTGAATTAAATTCAATTATTCTATTTATACATATTTTGTAATTCATATCCTTTGGTTATATGTTAGGTAAATAAAATTCTACTAAACTGATCAATAAAGAAGTTATCTAGATCATTATCATTAAGAGTTAATATTATGGAATAAATATTATAAGGGATAATTCAATGTAATTTATAAAAAAATATGGAGTCATCATGATATAATAAATTTACTATGATAGTGTTGAAAATTATATTATATCTATTAATGAAATCATATGAAAAATTAATTTTCATGAGTTTTGTATCATAAAATTTATTTTTAGATATTTAAAAGTTTACACCCATTACCTTAATATATTTATCCAAGATACTATAATTTTATTTATAGGAAAAGGTTTTAGTTTAAAATCCAATTACTTTCATAATATGTTTCTCTAATAATAAACAGAAAATCTTTTTATTTCAATCCCATTACTATCAACATTTTTATAATAAAATAGTTACTATTATGAATTCATCCTTGGTACTATAAAAACAATAGGATAATACAAAAGGACATCATTTCAAAACTATGGAATATAATGTATCATTAAATACATCCAAAAACAATAACATTTCCATTAATTATTTGGGTTTTTCATTTCAGACTGATTTATAATGATCTATAATAATTTAAAAAAGATTTCATTGATATTGATCTAGGTATCTAATACTAAATTGAATTGATGATTTAGAATCAGGGGATCATTGTTGAAAACTTATTCATCAAAAAAATTATCATATATTTATTCTATATATGACACGTCGATTACACATTAATAAAATTTAATTGATGACAGTACAGATTTATTATTGTATTTTTCATCCATTGTAGATAAATATAACCTAAATTTATAGTGTTTGATATCCCATAAATAAAAAATCCCATTTAATTTTCAATATGTGTCTATGATAAATGGAATAACCATGAGATAATAATATCCTCGAACCGAATAGTTAAAGATATGATCCCATTTGTTTCATTGTAATTGAAAATAAATCATCTTAAATAATGATCACCTAGTAAAGAATATGTATCCAATGGATATTATGAATATATTATTATTCCTCCTTTTTGTTAGAGCTATCCATGAGGATGTTTTCTTTTTAATCTGTCACAAAAAATTATTTTTGAAATATCTCTTATTTATTCGATTCCCCTTATTATTTTTTAACTAAAAATACATAATATTGATCATGGGAATGTATTTCAATATTCAATTTCATTAAATAGACATGTAAACCAACAATTTGATATAAATTTATAAAAATCATTAAATATTCTCATTAGAAAACCACAATTATAAGTTATCAATTAAAGGAAACAAATGATCATATTCAAAACCCAAATTATATTATTAAAATATCATCTCAAATGTCCAAGATCATGAAATTTTCATTATCCCAAAGAAAAGTATGACTTTATGAATATTCCTTATTCTATCTTCTATAAAATTCACATAATAATTTCCACATATACATTACCAGAAAAAATCGTAAGAGTATAGTGTAAAACCTTATCTCATTACATAATGTACATATTTAAATAGAATCATTGATTAAAAATTGAATAACAGATTAATTTTATATTATCAAACTAGATTTACACAAAATAATAAACCAAAATTGACACATATAAACTTATATTTATCAAAATTTAAGCATATTTCCACGTATGAATTTTTTAAACTTACATGACAATATGCATGGTCATATGTATAATTTGATATGTATAGGTTAATTTTACATATAAATAAATTTATTCATTACTGAGAAAGATTTCATCTAACATATCTCATGGGAGAAAATAATTACTCTTAAATAAAATCAAAATGTGTAATACAAAATCATTAAAACATCATTGTTTTTATTATGTATCATAAAATTAATTTTAAATATGGTTAATGTATTCCATTAAAGATTATATACCATAAATGAAATGATATATATTTTAGATTAAACTCTGTGATGAATTTTTAATTTTATAATGGATCATATTCATTCCTCTTCAATGATTTATTACAAACTCCATAATATGACATCTGAACTCCATACACTCTTGATTAACAATTAACATCATTATATCCAAACTATGTCATTTTATAAAATCTTCAACAATCCATTAATCCATAAAAAGTGTATTTAAATCCAAATATATAAATAATATATAAATAATTATCATTGATTTTTTAAACATGGATTATGAGACTCTATATGTGATATTGGTCGACATTAAGAATGTATGTGTTGGATTTATGAGATAATGTTTACACATATCATCTTGAAAACCCACCTATGGTAATACTGAAATAATGGTATATAATTTTTTGATTTATAGAAATGAATAAAATATTTTATATGATTGATAAGTGTAATGTTAAGTAGGATTTCCATCATTCTATGCAATATATACTCTGTAAGGAATTGTGATATATGGAATCAATATATATAAGAAACCAAAAATTTATGGAGATATCTCATGAACTTTTTTAGAGAATTTGTTTGGAACATAATACCTTTGATTTGATTTATTACTCATTTTGCATTATCATGATGTCTAATAAAATTTTGGATTATATAATGTGTTCACGGTTGGCACATAATTCGTACAAATCATGAAGATTCTTTTGAGAAACCATTCACCCTATGATATTTTTAGGTAGTAGCTTTATCGCTGTTAAAGGAATGTTTGAGAGGAATTGTGAGGTATCCATGTGATGTTCCTCCTTAAATCACAATAGATTCATGGTTAGATAATTTCATGTCTAAAAATATGACTAAACCATTCGCCCACAAACAGTGAGATCCTAAAATTGTTAATCTAACAGACTTGTTACTTTTAATGACATGTTTCACAACCTATGTGGATATTACACAAGTTATTTCTTTCAAAATGGTAATAAAAGGATCTAAGATTGAATTAGAGGATTTCTAAGGCCATGAAAACTTCGTTCATTGTGATTGAATGCCTGAATCAAAGATCCTTTCTCTGTCTGGTAAGTGGATCTCATTCCAATAATTTTTCGATTTATAATCTTATATCTCCTTCAATCATTGGTCGATGGTATCATATATTTTAATAGATCTAAACCCATTTAGTTATATCTTGATATATTATTTTAAATCTAGATATAATTTTATTATATATTGATATATTGATATTGATTTAGGGATTTAGATTCAGAACTCATATCTACGTCATTGTGCGGCTCATATTTTGGAAATTTTCATTGAGAAAAGATTCACCAATTAATTGAGTTTGGTGTCCTGAATATAATTATCATTGTTGGGAATTTCATATGTATATAAAAATTGGAATAATTTCTAGAATCCATTAGCTATTAATTTCTGAGTTGGGTTAATTAGATTGACAAATTAATTTATCATTACTTTGTTGAAATAGGTCATTAATTGTGGAATTATTCCTGAGAGTAAGGGGATTCCCTATTAGATAATTAATATGGGTAAATTGAGTATAAGTGGAATGGTATTTAATATAAATAAATAATTTGGGGATAAACTATGAAATTTTGAAATGAATTTGCTGATAAAATTAATTTTTAATAATTACGTACCTTTGATAATATGATCAACATAATTTATGGGGTGATTAATTATGAAAAGATGAGATTATAATGAGATAATTAATTCCAAAATATTAATTATTTAATATGAATCGTGATATTGATTAATTAATTGATTTATTAATAATTTTTTTTAATACTTTGTTAATTATTGAATTAACTGATGGATTTGATGTGTTCAACTAATTGTATTATTATTCTTAGTTCTGGGGTGGATAATTAATTTCTAAATTAATTATTTTATAAATTATTGGATCATGGTCATTATAAATTGATATATAAAAATGGTAACATGGATATAAATCTTTTTAGTAATGAAAATGGGAACATGGACATTCTAAATTTTCATGTATTCTTGGAAAATGGTCATTATACTTCTAACTAAAGAGAAATTGAACACATTCATTCTATTAAGGAGTAATAATTACAACATAGCCAGATTACATACATTTGTGAAATTTATAAGAAAGAAAATGTGACTTTTAAGTGGGATGTTAATGAATGGAAATAATTGAACTCTAAGTTATGGCCTCACAAAAGAATTTTCAACTCTGGCTAGAGTCGAATTAGGTACCGATATTTCATAGCGCCTCGAGTTCATTGTTATTAGGAAAGAAGCATGTATTAAGATATCATATTACATAGAGAAAATTTCAGGATAAAGTATGAGATGAATTTATTATTGAGATGCCAGTATCTCTGGGAACCATGGAGTTAATATTTTTTATTAGAATTAAATATACTGTAATAACTGGTTGTACATTCATTTTACTGAATTCTTATAAAACTTAATTCCCTATCTTTTGACTGGAATTGTTTTAGACACCGTTGCTAGTGTCCTACTACGTTGTACTCACACCCTATTTTGGATGCCTGATTAGTAGCTGAATCGATTTTACTGTTACAGACATGGATTAGTCAAATGACCCTAGGATCGGTCGATAATTGGGGATAGATCATGGAGGTGGGGTGGATACATGGTTAGGGACTAGCATGAGAAGTCGTAAAATCATTATTTTTAGTTTCATTTGCAAAAGGTGACATTTATATTAGCATAGCATGTTTTCCCTCTCTGTTGATTTCTGCATTTTCTGTATGATTATCTGGTGACATGTGTATTATTATTTTTACATATGCATCCTTATATAATTATTTATTTACATAGGTGTTTAACTCTGATAAATGAGGGTATAGTCTCTCCATGACTATAATACAAGACTCTACCTTCTAGTCGAGAGAATCTAGTATACAAAGAGGTGCACATGAGGCCATTTGAAAAACCGAGTCGGGGAATGTCGTGCGGCACCCGAGTCTGGACGTTAAAATGTTTTATCAGAGGTACAATTTCTTTTTCTCATCTATTGTTTTAATATTTTGTGTATGGTATATTATAGAAAAAGAAGATTCATGTCTTGGTAATGAGCTTATTTAATCAATTTTCAAACACATGTACGGGGAAATCACAAGTACTCACCGTGGGATTGTGGTTATTGGTGTTTTCTACTAATGATGAATATTATTTCTACTTGGATGAGACAATTGTCTGGTGCTGTGATTATTGTTTCTATGATTTTTTAGTATTTATTTTTGGCCCGTAAAGGTGTGAGAGTTGATTCTACAAGAATCATTCGAGGAACTTGGGCATACTGTGACCAGCATCATTTTAGTCATGTACTGGAAAATAAGTTATGGGTATTTTGTTAGACCTAAATAATTTTTCTTTTTTTGTGAGATTAAAATGAATAATGGTGTCTAACATGAATTTAGTAGGAATTTAATATGATGCAAAATGATAATAATTGGGTTCCTAAATGAGACACGTGTTTATGATAGTCTGTTAACCCTTGTTAACCAAAACCTAGGTGTATGATGGTTAAGTGTAGTGATAGCGCCTTTTTAATGACTGTGTGGTGAGTTGGGGGTAAAATACTTGTTAGATTATTTCCCCTTACGTAAATGTTATATACTTTTCTTATGATTCCTGATATGTGTATGTCGAATCGAATAGAGTATGCCACAGTGATTCTTTTGAGGGGATTACTGAGGGGTGTTCCTAGTATTGTTTTTATAGTTATGAATCACGAGGCACTTATTTTTTCACCTAATGATTAAGGGGATTAGTTTAAATAAAAAATCACATGCTTTATGAAATTCATGGAATGAGACCTAGGGTGAGTTAATAAATGTAATTCTGTGTTGACAAGGGTATTTTTGTTACAACACCCTATTATATTTAATGGAGAGGGTGGACCTAAGGGAGATAAATTTGGGATTGAGTCCATTGAGATAATACTTGACCATTTGGATACTATAGTCGAGTGGATGGTCATGTTGTTTTCTAACATTCAATGGGGTTCAACGTAGCATTTGTTGGATATTCTAGCGCAAACTAGCTAGAATGATGGCTTGTTATGAAGGGCTTCGAGGAAAGATATTGGAATACTTTTATCCAATTATTTTGAGGAAACAAAAATATGTTGACATCATGCATCCGACATCGGGGAGGATGTCAGGGGTGGAAAATGCTGGATGCTACATAGATCTTCAACGATTTTATCAAAATATAATAGGAGATGAGGTTACTATAGTTAAATGTTTTCAAGATGGGATTATGTGTGATATAAGTCCAAGGTGAATATATTCAAGATAAAAACATTCACAATAGTTGAGGATTATGATCCCATAGTTGAAGGGAACCTGAGGAAGGATTCCAATGATAAACAGGTAGTTGTAACAGGATGATCAAGAGGTGCAACATAAAATAGAAGGAATCATCATTATGACAACATTAATAAAGGCAATACGAATCATAGTACATATATAAGAGGGTTTCTTGGAAAATTCTTTAATGGGGGGATCAATCATTATTTTGGTAGGTCGGGACACTATCATCGAATGAATTTTGGACCACCCATAGAATGTCTATCATTCAATAAGATGGGAAAACTATAGAAATTTGGTCGGTCATAGTGACAGACAGGTACTGAAGGTGCATTTTGGAAGAGTTAGATTATTGGAATAAGATATTCTATACCATATCGGGAATGTAGATAGATTTCTACTATACGTGGTGGTTGAGGTAGTGGATGTGGTTTTTCTAGGTAGGATCACCCACATCAGAAGTTCGGATTTTGTTGGGTGAGAAATAAAACATCACAGGGAAGAGGGTTTGAAAAGTTACATGTAGCACATCATACACATATAGATATAGTGGACAGGCCAAAAACAGAGATAAGTACTACTCTTGTAGTGTGTACATTATATTGTTCCTTGTTCGATACTGGTGCATCTCATTCCTTCATATATATGAAAAACATGTTAATAGTTTTAGCTATAATTTGGAGATTTTGAGTAGTGTAACGAATATAGATACACCATTGGGATTGCAGTATGTAGATATATTTCTATTCAAAGGATGTTATACAGAGATTGAGGAATATCATTTCCTATGGGATATCTATGTTCATGATATGATGGTGTTCATCCTGATTATATGGATGTAATAACGTGTCACATACCAAGCCCACATTCATTGATTCCATATGACATTGAACTTTATGTCTTCTATGGTTAACTTGAATATTCATTGTGAGAGTGGGATATCGAGGAATTTCATGTATGGTCAATTACTCCACAATAGGGAGATATCAATGCTAATGTTTCTAATTTATTAATATATAAATAGGGTGTTAGGAAGGATATCATTCCACCGATAATAGAACTATTTCTGGATTCCATTTTTGAAGTCATCACTGGGTTCCCACCTAATAGATTTGTGGAATTCACTATTGAGATCATGTAAGGGGATGAGCTAGTATCTATTCAACTATAAAAAATAGCACTGAATAATATTCAATATCAAAATACCTAGTTATAGGTGTTAGAGGATAAGGGATTTATCCATCCAAATATTTCACCTAGGGGATCACCTATTTTCATTGATAATAAGGCTAATAAATGTTTATGATTTTGTGTCGATTACTTGATGATGAACAAAATGATGTTGAGGAACCAATATCCTTTTAGGTGTATTCATGATGTGTTTAAACAATTGAATTGAAATAGTGTTTCTTGAAGGATCATTGTAAGATCATGGAATAAACTGAGGAGGGTACTAACTAATGATATACCATGGGATACATTCATAAATAGTAATGTAATTTATGAGTATTTTGTAATGCAGTTTGGGTTGAAAAATGAACACGTGGTGTTTATCGATTTGAGGACCATGTCCAGTTATCCATATCTGGATCAATTCATGGAGATGTTTGGGGATGAATTCATGGAGTACTTCAAGACACATCATGATCATTCCCAACATCTTAACATCCACCTGGGTAAAATAACAAATAATTGGTTTTATAACTTGCTATAGATATGTCAATTTTGGAATGAATGGGTACACATCTTGGGGAACATCATCATGGAAGAAGTTGTGTCAGGGGACCCAGAAAGGGTTGGGGTAGCAGTTTCTTTGGGGTATCCAATGATTTTATGGATATCCGATGGTTATGATGATTAATAGTATTCTACATGATATTCATCAACGATATTTCTCTTGTGTTAGTTCCACTCTCAGTATTGTCCCTAATGGTAGTAAATTTTGAATGGTCAGAGGCCTATGAGAGGTATTTTCAAGAGTTGAACAAGCATCTAACATCGGCGTCAATTTTTATCCCACTTAAGTCAAGTGTAGATTATTCTGTTTATTGTGACTCTTCTGGGATTATAGTTGGAGATGATTTGAGGTTGGTATATTCTGGTGTGGCATATGGGTCTAGAAAATTGAGGCCTCACGAACATAATTACACTACACATGACATGGGGTTGTAAGTAGTTTTTTATGATCATATGTGTTGGAGAAACTATGTTTTGGGGAAATTATTTATAGTCTCTATATATTATGATAGCTTGATGTATATATTTTCATTGTAAGATTTGAATCATTGGCTTCTAAGATGCGGTGACTCTGTGAAGTCTTTTGATATTGAATAGGCATATAAACCTGGGATGTAAAATTTTGTGGATGATACCTTGAGCATGAAAACTAATACATATGTGGTTTAAGAGTCCAGTATAGAGTGGGATATGATTACATTTATGGATGTAATGCATTTGGTGGTTCGTGAGATTCAGGAGTAGATGAATCTGGATTCAGTTTCATTGGAGTCTAAATTACTGTGATGGATTTGGGATAGACAATATTAGGATCCATAGTGCATAACCATTAGGAAAATCTTTGAAGGTGGGAGACATATTTAGAATGGATTATAGATTTTGATGACATCATAATTGTATGGAATCATGTTTTGGTGCCTAAAAGAATTCAAGAGGTGCTCATGAAGGAATTACATGCATCAAAGTGGGTGGTGCATCCATGAGTGTCCAAAATGCACCATGACCTACAATGATAATTTCTATAGCCAGGCATGAAATAAGAGATAATAGGGTTTTTGACAATATGTTTATCATGCTAGTAGATGAAGGTAGAGCAATAAATACATGGATGATTACTACAATCATTTTCTATTTTGTAATGAATGTAGGATGACATGACCATGGATTTTGTGGTGGTTTTACCATGTTTATTAGGAATAATGACTCAATTTTTATCAATGTGGGCCGATTAAAAAATGTAGTACATTTATTTCTTATAAGGGACAAATTTGCAGTAAGAGACATGGGAGAACTATACATTCGAGAGAGAGTCCATCTGCATGGAGTTCCACATACTATAGTTTCATATTGCAATTCATTCTTTACACTATGCCTCTAGAAGGGATTTCAGAATGTTCTTGGTTCGTGGGTTTTATTGAGTATGGATTTCCACGAATTGATAGATAGGTAGTCGTAATATACTATACAGTTTCTCGAAGATATTATATGGTCATCTCTTCTTGAATTTAGCAGATTTTTGGAAAACCATAGATTTAGTAGAGTATTAATATAACAAAAGTTCTCATTATACAATACATATGGAACAATACGTGGCTCATTATGGTAGGCCATGTAGATCGATGCTATGCTGGATGGAGGTAGGTGAGTCAATGTTTTTGGGAACACGTCTCGTGCCAGAGACATCTATGAAAGTACAATTGATTCAGGAATGTATGGTTGTGGCTCAAACTAGAGATAAATCATATTCTTATAGATATATATGGCCCCTATTGTTTACAAATGGGGGTCATGTGTTCCTACTACTGAGATGTTGGTCGGGTTGTTTCATGATATGGAGGCTGGACTTGTTGGAACCTAGGTTTGTTGGATCATTTTAGATAGTTGATATAATTGGGCCGATGGTGTACCGATTGGCTGTTCCAAAGAGATACAAAACAATGAACAATATTTTCCATGTATTACTAAATCAGTGGTATCACCTTCCCCCTTTCCATGTGATCTTTGTGGATGACCATGACCTTGATATAGATGTGTCATTTGAGTAGCTTCCTATAATTGTGTTGGAACATAGAGGGAATGTATTGCTGGAATGTCCCTACCAATAGTTCATGTGTTATGGAATCATAGGTGTGTAAAAGGTGAATCATGGGAAAGAGATGAATATATGTGGGCTCTATTTCCTGATATTTTTGGCTCAAAATCATAAAAGTCTCAGAGGTATAGCTCGAAGATTATTTTTTATAACGGTGGGAGATTTTATGATCTCAACCATTTCAGAGGTTATCTTAGTTGCAATTTTAGGTGATTTTTTTTACTTAAGTACATTTATGGGAGTTATGGCTTGTTGTTTTTTTGGGGGACAACAATGAAATTTTTTCATAAAAGATTATGTGCACTGTTTTCACATGGTTTGTCAAAACTATGTAATAGTCTATAAGAATCTACATGCACTATGGTCATTTGAGGTGGTAGATTTAGCAATGTTAAAGAACATATTGAAAGGTCATTTAGGGTAGTCATATAGAGTTCCCCCTTGAAGCAGTGGATGGAATTAGGTTAACACAGCGTTTTTTAACCATGGGACTAAATTGTTCACATTCCATCATTATGATCCTAAAATTTTTTATCTCTCTCGTTTTAAGCATTTAATGACTAGTTTTACCTCCAATGTTCCCCTATCGTGGGATTTTTCTTTCTAATGGGAATTAGAAGGTTCTCCCATTGAAATGGAAGGATTCCAATTCCAAAATAAATACTTTCGTGGAGATTTAATGCCATAATCTAAGATTATTTATCTACACAATAATTTGATATCATCCAACTTCTTTTTAGTTCATTATCTTATATAAACATAATCATTTTTTGGATGAGATGATATGGAACCATCCATCTGGACAAGCCCGTGCATGCACGAGAAATCCTAGACGAATAGCCATGTAATGGTGGAGAGCTAATTTCACGATGAAGACGCCGAGGAGGAGAAGTTCCAAATAGTTAGTCTTGGTTGTATGTAATGTTAGAAGCCTACGGGCACTGAATTCCTCTAAGTGCTATGGGCCATTTATTTCTTATGCCTACGAGACTTGTAAGGGTTCCACCTCAGCCCTTGAAAGGTGGATTATCAAAAATCAATAAAAAATGAAGGACTTTGGGCCATTGGAGGATAATCATAACCCAATGTGGTTATATATAAATCTAGGATTTGAAATATAGATATAGATTGATTATATCTTGATATCATGACATTGACTTATAGATTTTGATATAAAACCCATATCTATGTCATTATGATTCTAGTATTATTCAATTTTCTAATGTGGAATCATCCGTCTATGAATTTAGGTATGTGGTCCAAATATAATCCCCATTGTTCTGGATTTGATATGTATATGAAAATTCTAGAATTATTATATTCTTTTAGGAATTTATTTTCAAGAATTGGGGTACTTAGTTTGCCCAATTTTTTTTCGATGCTTTGTTTAAATATTTCATTAATTGTAGAATTAATTGGGAGACTAAGGGGGTTCCATATAAGATATATTATTTGGGGAAATTTATTATAAGAGGTAGGGGTTGTAATATAAACAACTAATTGGGTGATTAACTAGGATATTTTGAAATTGATTTCTTTAGATAATTAATTGTGGATTAATTATGTACCTTTGGTAATATGATATAGATAATTAATGGAGTGATGAATTATGGAATGTTTGTTTAGACTGAGATAAATAATTACCAAAAAAATAATAATGGAATATTAATTATGATATTGATTAATTAATTTATGAATTAATTAACAGTTTGAGGCACTCTGATAATTTTTGTGTTTTCTAATGGAATACATGTGTTAAACTAAATGCCTAATTTGTAATTGGATTGGGGTTGATAATTAATGTGTAAATTATTTATGTCATAATGAATGATAACATTTCTATTATAAATTGAGAAGAAAAAAAATGGTAACATGGGAATCATACATATGTGTAATGATATTAGGATCATGGAAATTCTATATTGATAAGTATACATGGTAACACAGTCATTATAATTATGAGTAAATAGAATGAGAACATGGTCATTGTATTGAGAAGTAATTGTGGTAACATTGTCATCTTACTTGCATTTTTGAAAATTGTAACATTGTAAATGTCTATTTTAAATGAGAAATTAATGAATGTAAATAATGAAACTCTGATTTATGGCTAGACATGACCATATCTGACTCTAGAATGAGTCGAATCAGGTATTGAGATATTATAGTACCTTGAATACTTCCATATTTGGCATGAATCATGTATTAAGATATATTGTTACCTAGTTTACACCTTGGTCACCGATATAAGATGATGTTATTATTGTGGTATGAGTATCCTTGGTTATCCATTAATTATTGGCGTTAGATAAGAAAAATGATAATGTAGAAACTATTTATTTTTACATTATACATCATTTATATAGTACGAAATACACTATCTTTTGATTGTAATTGTTGTGGAAACCATTTTTGGGGGCCTACAGAGTTATACTCACACCCTATATGGGATCCCTAATTAGTACCCAAATAGAATATATTTTTGAAGGAATGGATCAGGGAAATGGCCATGTGATACGTGACTCATAGGGGATTTTACATGGAGGAGGGAACCATACCTGGGTTGGGACCCGATTAGGGAGTTATTATAATGTATCAGACCTCTCTGGTCCATTACATTGTGAAAATATGGTGTTAGAGGTGTTCTGAGAGGTCAAGGTGACTTGACCCCTGCACTT
Organism: Viscum album; assembly: GCA_963277665.1. NCBI lineage: Eukaryota > Viridiplantae > Streptophyta > Magnoliopsida > Santalales > Viscaceae > Viscum > Viscum album. The sequence goes on from OY728120.1 coordinate 763,796,496, forward strand.
TGCCAATTTTCCAGTTTGGTGAACAGTTCCAACTGTAGAAAGTTGTGAATAGTGCAATAGTAACCATATATGAATAGTGTATGTGGTAACCTTCTGTGAATATTTTCATTAGTGAACTGTTCTATCGGTATCTTCTAATAGTAACCTCTGTTTCCTTTTCCAAATTTCCAATTCTATGAACAGTTCCATCGGTGAACAGTTCGATCGTTAACCTCAAATGGTAACCTCTATTTCTTTTGCCAAATTTACATTTCTTTAAACATTTCCATCAGTGAACAGTTCTATCAGTGGGATCTAATAGTAACCACTAATGGTAACCTCAATCGGTAACCTCTATCAGAAAACTCTAATGGTAACCTCCATTTCCTTTGCCAAATTTTGAGTTCTGTGAACACTGTTTCCATAACAGTGACCTTTTAATAGTGACCTTTTCATTCCTTTTCCATATTTTGAGTTCTATGAATAGTGTTTCCAGAACGGTGACCTTCTAATGGTGACCTTTTCTGTCCTTTTCCATATTTTGAGTTTGTGAACAATGTTTTAAGAATGGTCACCATATAACGGTGAGGTTCATGAACAGCGTCTAATGGTGAGAATCGTGAACATTATCTAATGGTGAGGTTCATGAACAGTGTATAATGTTGAGGTTCATGAACATTGTCTAACTGTGAGGTTCATGAACAGTGTCTAACGTTGAGGTTCATGATCATGGTCTAACAGTGAGGTTCATGAACAATGTCTAATGGTGAGGTTCATGAACAATTTCTAATGGTGAGGATCATGAATAGTGTCTAATGGTGAGGTTCATGAACATTTTCAAATGGTGAGGTTCATGAACAGTGTTTTTCCTTTGCCAAATTTTGAGTTTGTGAACAGTGTTTCCAACTTCCTATAGTTTCGGCCCTATAACATTTTCTTTTGACGTAAAATCCATTTAAGGTTTCATTTTAAGGACTCTAAGGCCGATTCAAAGGCCATAAATTCTATATTAATTAATTTTAAGGCTCTGGATGTATTTACTTGGTCAAACTATGTGGTTTAATGTGATCCACTTTTAATGGAAAATTAAGCATATCTAAAATCGTTGCTCCGTTAAATCATCTAAAGGGTCGTGATATATTCATCCCAGATTATTTATCCTTGTTATCGGATGTACGATGCTCGAACATATCATACCATCCTGTAGGAGTTTCATAATCAAACGTTCCTCCTAGGGTTGGTTCTACTCTGTTTTGATGCAACTGAGCTGTACTGGTCAATCTATGATATAAGGTATGTTTTATCATCATTCTATTGGTGTTCAACTTTTCCAGTTTCTCATTTTCATATTATATCATGTAATTTACATGTTTCTAATGGGGGTTTCATGGGTTTTGGTTGGTGCGGTCATACCATGGCATCCTCGGGTGGATGCAGTTGACGCGAGAGGAGAATCATTACCCATTGGGTGCATAAATAATGTCAAGAACTGTTTGAGGGAGGGGATTCATTTCTTATCTTTTCTTTTATGTGAAAATGTATTGTTTTCATGTTTTATCCCACTGGACAACAATGGAATTGACATAATAAATATTTTAACCAGATAAATAAATTGATATTAGTCATATGTTTTTTCTCCTTGTTTTCTAGATAGTGTGATATCAATGTCTTATTCGTTTAGTTGATCGTTCTTTATTAAAATTTCTAAAGAACATAAACCGGAATAAATTGATAACTGTTGGATAAGGATATAGAGGCATGTAAATGAATCTAGTTCTTCTTGTTTTGATTTTATGTTATTTAAATTGGTTTGGTTAGCATGCTTAATTATTTGTGATAGCTTACTGATTAGGCTTCCTGAATTTTAGAACCTATGAATAATAAATATATTAATTCAAGATGTATTAAAGAAAATATAGTTTCATTATTCCTTAAAGGGTTCTGAGTTACCATTTTGATTGTTAAAGGGCCAAGAGCCCAATTGATGTGATGTTTTTTTCCTACTAATTGTGTTGTGATGTGATCCTAGAAGGCTGTTGTGATGTTTGGGGCATGGAGGATTTTGGTTGTGGCAGTAGATGATTCCTAGGGTGGAAAGATGCGTCTATTTATGCATTTGGGTGTCAGGGAGGACACTAGGGATGATAAAATGAGATAGATGTGATTGTAGGATTCTTCTGATTCTTTTTGGTTTATTATCTTCTTTATTTTTTATTATTTATTATATATTATTTATTATTATTATTTTTAATAGTTTATATGTTATATAATATATATAATATATAATATATTATATAATATATATTATTATTTATTTATTATTATTTCTTGTTTATTATTTATGATTTATTGTTTATGATTTATGATTTATGATTTATTATTTATTTATTTATAATTTTTAAATATGTGTAATTCATTATTATTATTATTTAATAATTATTATATATTTTTTATTAATATTTTTTTATTATTAATTACTATTATTATTTATTGTTATGATTTCTTATTTCTTATTTATTAGTTATTATTTATTATTAATTAATTAATATTTATTATTTATTATTTATTATTTATTATTAATGTAATATTATATATTATTTATTGTTGTTTATTATTTATTATTTATTATTTATTATTTAATTAATTATGATTATTAATTATGTGTTATTATTTATTATTATTTATTATTTATCGAATATTATTATTATTATTTATTTATATTTATTATTTAGTATTTCTTATTTATTATTTATTAGTTATTATTTATTAGTTATTATTTATTATTTATTATTTATTATTTATTATTTATTATATATGTAGTATTATCTATTATTAATTGTTGTATATTTTTTTTATTTATTATTTATTATTATTTGTTATTTATTATTATTTATTGTTTGTAATTTATTATTTATTATAATTTATTATTTATGATTTATTAATTATTAATTATTAATTATTAATTATTAATTATTATTTATTATTATTTTTTATTTTTTATTATTAATTATTAATTATTATTTGTTATTTATTATTTATTATTTGTTAATTGTTAATTGTTATTTTTTATTTTTTATTTTATATTTATTATTATTTATTATTATTTATTATTTATTAATTTTTAATTATTAATTATTAATTATTAATTATTTTTTTATCTATTATTTATTATTTTTTATTTTTTATATATTATATATTGTATATTGTATATTATTTATTTTTATTATTTGTTTATTATTATTTATTATTTAATATTATTTGTTATTTGTTATTTATTATTTGTTATTTGTTATTTGTTATTTATTATTTATTATTTATTATTTATTATTATTTATTATTTATTATTATTATTTATTGTTTATTAATATTTAATATTTATTATTTATTATTTGTTATTTATTATTTATTATTTGTTTATTATCATTTATCAATTATTATTTTTTAATATTCGTTATTTAATATTTGTTATTTATTATTTATTATTTATTATTTATTATTATTTATTATTTATTATTTATTATTTGTTATTATTTATTATTATTATTTAATATTTATTATTATTATTTCTTATTTCTTATTTCTTATTTCTTATTTCTTATTTCTTATTTATTATTTATTATTTATTCTTTATTATTTATTCTTTATTCTTTATTCTTTATTCTTATAATTTCATAATATTATTATTTTATTATTTTATTTTAATAATTTTATAATTTATGTAAATATTATTATAATTTATTTATTATTTATTATAATAAACATGAAATAATAATAAATAACTCAATAAATAACAAATAAGTAAATAAATATTAATTATTAATTATTGGTTATTAATTATTGATTATTGCTTATTGTTTATTTATTTTTGATTTTATATCTATTAGTTATGTATTCTTTGTTTTTTCAATTAGTATATATATGTATATTAAATTCTATTTGTTAACCACATGATGAGGTTTCTAGAGTGGTGATGTCTTTGGAACATATGCAAGAAGATAGGGGTTCAAATCTCACCAAACGCAGTATTTCTTTATATTGCATGGGCATGTTCATGGGCGTTTGCATGAACATGTGCATGGGCATGAGCATGCATGCATGGATAAAGTAAATAATGTAATATGAATTAAATGAAAGAAATAAAATAAATACGAAATAAATAAATAAAATAAGAATTAAATAAATAAAATATGAAATAAATAAATAAAATACCAAATAAATAAATAAAATATGAAATAAATAAATAAAATAAAATATAAATAAATAAAATACGATATTAATAAATAAAATGCGAAATAAATAAATAAAATAAATGCGAATAAATAAATAAAATATGAAATAAATAAATACATATAATACGAAATAAATAAAATAAATAAAATAAATAAAATAAATAAATTAAGTTAAATTAAATAAATAAATTAAATAGATAAAATAAATAAATAAAATAAATAAATAAGATAAATAAATAATTTAAATAAATAAATAAATAAATAAATATATAATTTAGAAAATAAAAAAATTAAATAAATAAATATATATATAAATAAATAAATATTTAAAAAAATAAGAAATAAAAAATAAAAAATGAAATCAAAAAACTGCCGCATAATCATTTAGCGACAATTTAAATTGCCGCTAAAAACAGTTGTGAAACATTCTACGGTAGTTTTCAAAACCACCGCGAATAGCTTCCCGATGCACGATTTAGATATTGTTTTTCAAAACCGCCGCTAATCGATTTAGCGGCGGTTTAAACCGCCGTGAAACGAAAAAAAACCGCCGCTAAATCCGCATTTTCCCGTAGTGACGATAATGTTTTGATAGGTATCTGATGTAATGGCATGAACCTATCTCGTCCGTTCATTTGTGAAAATATGGTGTTTGAGGTGCTCTGAGAGGTCAAGGTGACTTATCCCCAACACAATGCCAATTTTCCAGTATCGTGAACAGTTCCAATGGTAGAATGTTTTGAATAGTGAAACGATAACCTTCTATGAACAGTGCCATTGGTAACCTTCTATGAAGACTTCCATTAGTGAACAGTTCTATCTGTAACATCTAATTTTAACCTATCTTTCCTTTTCCAAATTTCCAATTCTTTGAATAGTTCCATCGGTGAACAGTTCTATAGATATCCTCTAATGGTAAACTCTCTTTCATTTTCCAAATATTCATTTCATTGAAAAGTTTTATTAGTGAACAGTTCAATCGGTGAGAAAAAATAGTAACCTCTAATGGTAACCACTATCGGTAACCACAACCGTTAACCTCTAAAGGTATCCTCTATTTCCTTTGTCAAATTTTGAGTTCTGTGAACAATGTTTCCATAACGGTGACATTCTAATAGTGACATTTTTTTTCCTTTTCCAAATTTTGCATTTGTGAATAGTGTATCTAGAATGGAGACCTTCTAATGGTGAGGATCTTAAATAGTGTCTAATAGTGAGGTTCATGAACAGTGTGTAAAGAAGAGGTTTATGAATAGTGTCTAACGGTGAGGTTCATGAACAATGTCTAATAGTGAGGTTCCTGAAAAGTGTCTAACAGTGAGGTTCATGAACAGTGTCTAATAGTGAGGTTCATAAACACTGTCTAACGGTGAGGATCATGAACAATGTTTAACAATGATGTTCATGAATAGTGTCTAACGGGAAGGTTCATGAATAGTGTATAATAGTGAGGTTCATCAACAATGTCTAAAGGTGACGTTCATGTAAAGTGTTTTTCCTTTGCCAAAATTGGAGTTCATGAACAATGTTTCTAGATTCCTATAGTTTCACCCCTTTAGCATTTTCCATTGACATAAAATTCATTTAAGGACTCGTTTTAAAGACTATAATGCCGATTCAAATGCCATAAATCATATATTAACTATTCCTATGGCTTGGGATGTTTTAACTTGGTCAAACTTCGTGGTTTAATGTGACCCACTTTTAATGGGAAATTAAGCGTATTTTACTCCATTAATCTGTTAAATCATCTAATGGGACAAGATATCTTCCTCTCTAATTCATTCTCCTTGTTCTCGACTGTAAGACACTCGAACATCTCATACCATCATGTAGGAGTTTCATAATCAAACATTCCTCCTAGGGTTCGTTCCACTCTATTTTGATGAAACCGAGCTGTATCAGTCAATCTCTTATATAAGGAATGTTTTATCATCATTCTTTGGGGTTCATCATTTCCAGTTTCTCTTTTCCATATTATAGCATGTAATTTCTATGTTTCTAATGGGATTTTCTCGGGTTTCGGTTGGTGCGGTCATACCATGGAATCCTCGGGTGGATGTAGTTGACGTGAGAGGGGAATCATTCCCCATTGGGTGGATAAATAATGTCAAGAACTATTTGAGGGAGGGGATTCGTTTCTTCTCTTTTATTTTACAAGAAAATGTATTGTTAGCATGTTTTATCCCACTGGACAACAATGGAATTGAAAATATAAATATTTGAACCAGATAAATAAATTGATATTGGTCATAAGTTATTTCTCCTTGTTTTCTAGATAGTGTGATATCAATTTCTTCTTCGTTTAGCTGTTCGTTCTTGATTAAAATTGGTAAAGAACGCAAACCGGATTTAATTGATAACTATTGGTTAAGGATAAGGAGGCATGTAAATGCATCTTGTTCTTCTAGTTTTAATTTTATGTTAATAAAATTGGTGTAGTTAGCATGCTTAATTATATTTTGTAGCTTACTGAATATGCTTCCTGAATTTTGGAACCTATGAATAGTAAATCTATTAATTCAAGATGGATTAAAGAAAATATAGTTTCATTATTCCTTAAACGGTTCTGAGTTACCATCTTGATTGTTAAAGGTCCAAGTGCCCAATTGATGTGATGTATTTTTTCCTACTGATTGTGTTGTGATGTGAGCCTGGAAGGCTGTTGTGATATGTGGGGCATGGAGGATTTTGGATGTGGTAGTATATGATTCCTAGGGTGTAAAGATGCATCTGTTTATGCATTTGGGTGTCAGGGAGGACACCAGGGATGATAAAATGAGATAGATGTTATTGTAGGATTCTTCTGATTCTTTTTGGTTTATTATCTTCTTTATTTTTCCCCACTGCTCAAGGTAGCTGGTCTTTCTTACCCTTCTTCCAAAATTGGTGAAGACGTTCGGGGGTATGCCACATGATTTCCATGTTTAGCTTCTCACAGGAGGATGGGTCTACGCTCTTGCTATAGGTAGCAACGATTTTACGGGTTATAAATCTTCTCACTGTGTGGATCCCCCTTGTGTTCAGTAGCATAAAATTTTTTCTAGAATGCATGGGAATGTGAGAAAGTAATTCTATGATGAATAATTGAATAACTGTTGTTAACCGTGGGGTTGGAGTTTTCTTGAACATAATGATGAGGTTATAAATTTAATGGGACAGTGGAATTTGGGTGTGATGCTAATGAAATTTAATACGGAACTGTTCATGATTTATTAATGCTTAAATAATTAATTAATATAAAGTGCAACATGTGAAAAAGGTAATGAAATAAATTTTAAAAGATCTTCAAATGGTTGTGTGTTTATAGGATACATAGTCTTAGATGTGGCATCCTAGAGTCTGAGAGATGTTAGCTACAGTTGAGTCTAAGTCTAGTTTATGCCCATAGTGTGGTTTTGAGATTTAGTATATTATGTACTTTTTTTTGTTTCTATACGCTACTCCACCCCGTCAGTAAGGGAAACTGACACCCCGGGGATTCTGAGACATGGGGCGTGTTTTCCCCAACATTCTGGTGGGAGGATGAATGGATGACTACCCTCTTTGGCCCCACTCTCTTCTCTTGGAAGATACTTGTGCTGGTACACACGACGGTAAGTTTTCCCCCATAAGTGTGTGTATAGGACTATAATGGATTGTGGTTATTCACAAACATATATTCTGGATATAGTATCCTATGGACTACTATAGGAGTAACATGTATAGGTTGTGATGGCTTGAGGATCCTTACTTAGTGTATGGGATGTAATGTCTTGAGGTATATTACCCGATGTATGATACACATTATGAGAGCTGTGGTGGCTCCCAAAAACTACCTGGTTACTTTCTTGCGTGGACATGGTGCTTTTGTTTCATGAGGATTAGATTTTGGTGCATCACCCAGGTGTCTACGGGAAAGCCTTTTTGGAGAGAGATTCTCAGGACGTACGACGTTGGGGAAAAGTGGAAAACCATTGCGGAAGTAGTATCGGGGTACCCTTGATATTCGTTTTAATTTGATACATTCATGTATGAATTACTTGGTGAGTGTATCCATAGTGTAGTTGGGAACTTATTATACCTATTTAGGTGACGAGTTAGTTTCACTTGTTGTTCACTGTGCTTTAGCATAGATTTCTTTACTTATTCACAAGAGGCATCGGGGATGATCCTATTGAGTATACTGGTATACTCACCCTATGTATATAAATAATATTTTTTTAGGTCACTTGTAGCAGGTTGGAGATCAAGCTGGATTCTACTAGATTGGGGTTGCAGGTGCTGTTTGGGCCTGTGGTTGCTGCGGTTTTTACTTTCCTCTGGCTACATGCAGTTTTCCCCTTTCAGTTGTAGTAGTTTTTCATGACATTCCATATGTGTTCTTGAGATTTCATTCATCTTACTGGTTGATTTGGAGTGGGTTGGTTTCTATCTTATCTCTCTCTACTGCATGTTTTCTCTTATAGGGTAATGTCTCCCATTGGTGGGTTTACTATACCCTCGGTGCTAGTCGCCAACCCAAGGCCTACTGGAGGAGGGACTCGGGGGGTCATCATCTCCCTTCTCCCATTACCTGCCCAGGAGGGGTACACTTTGTGGGGAGGGGTTGTGATAGAGTGGTATCAGAGGGAGGTTGAGGGATATAATAGAGTTTGGAGTTAGGAACAGGTTAGGGTGCATGGGTTGGTAGGGAAATGTTGTCATTTATGTTTAGCAAGTGAGGTAAACTATGGAGACCAGCTGATACATAGGAATTTAGGGCCCCCTATGATCTTATGTATGGACCTTTATGTTTACCATTTCTACTAAATAATGTTATAAAAGTTACATGATAGAGACCATGGAAAGGATCATGCATCATTATTCATTGTGCTTGTGTTTGAATGGGTAGACCACGGGATAGGTTAACATAAAATGAATAAAATAATATAATTAATTATTAATGTTGAGTCTTCCTTATTCCAGGTTTAGGAGCTCTTTGTTATTTTATAGGTATGGCTCTAGGTCAACATACTCATCATGTTTGCGCATAAAATTCCCAACTGGTTATCCCCGAAAATTGTCGTAGGTTAGAGGTTGAAGACGTGGGAAATTTGAGGAAAACACAATGAGAGTTTCAGTGCCAATGTTTTCAAAAGTATGAGGTCTCTGTTTCAGATTTAGTCACTGAAGACTGGTTGGAGGAGGTCGAGATAGTATTTAGTTCGATCTGTGCTCGGATGGGGCCCTGGGTGTCCTTGGTTGTGACGATGCTACGTTAAGCAGCGAGGTAGTGGTGGTTATTATTCCTCAGGGATTGTGAGGAGTCATCGATATCATGGGAGGAGTTCGGAGATAGGTTTAGAGTCTAGTTTCTTTCATCGACTATGAAGGAATCAAGTCGCCAGGAGCTTCTTACCATTCTATAGGGGAGCTCCACTATTTCAGTGTTTGGAATCCGTTTCCAGATCTTTTTATAAGATGCTTTCAGAGCTATTACCAGATGTAGAGGCCATGGTGAGTCATTTCGAAGAGGCTTTGCAACCATAGATCCAATTCCAGGTCTCCCCATTTATGCTGAAAACATGTCTTGAGGTTCTTGTGAGGTAATATGTTTAGGAGAGGACTTTGGCCAGGACCTGGTCATCACGAGAGGTGAATCTTCATGTTTTCTCATGAAGCAGATCTGTGGTCCGGGGTTATTAGTTTTTAAGGCATAAGAGTTTCCGTTCATCCAGGGGTTGGTACCGGCCCTTCACGTTAGGTTCCTCCAGAGGTTGCAACTCTTCAGAATATTCCAAGGGATCGAGCTCTTTTTTTTCTTTGTGGTGATCATGGTCATCAGATGGGGTAGTGCTCGACCATCCAGAGTGGTCATCGTGCACGAGGTGCTAAGTTCCATGTTCCTCCATTGAGGAAGTTCCATCTGAGGCAGCTGCAGCAGGTTACATCAGCTTTAGATCAGCAGAGGGTAGAGGGGGCAGGAAAAGGACACCCAATGACGCTCCATGTACCCATAGAGAAGAGCGTGGTAGTGGTGGTGGTGGTCATCAGTGCCAGAGAAGCCATGGAGGAGGTTGTGGTTAGCTTCATGCTCTATCGTTTCCAGCTCTAGGCGAGCTATACATCCTTTGAGGTACCCTTTTCATGTTTTCTACCTTGGTGTATGCCTTCTTTGATTCAGGATCAACACTCTCCTTTATTTCACCACCCCTTTTCCAGGCTTTGGGAATTGAGGTAGAGAGGCTTCTAGTTCCCCCGGCGTTGACTACGCCAGTTGGAGGTCAAGCTGACTTCTTTGAATTATGTAGAGACTGTGAGCTAGTTTTGGGGAAACACTCATCCTGGGGTGATTTTATATGTTTACAAATAAAACCATATGATATCATCCGTGGAAGGTATTGTTGTATTCAGTATAGGATATCATGGATTTCTTCCAGAAGAAGTTCGTTAACATTGGTGCGGTTGGAGAGCCAGTGGTGTTTGATGGAGAGTGAGATCCTCTAATCGGTCATAGGCATGTTGCATCCTTATCATTTATGATGGCTGAGATGATACTGAGTTCTTAAGAGGTTCATCAGTTAGCATTTCCAAGGGTCGTAGAAGAGTGCCTTGATGTATTTCCAAAAGAGATTGTACTGTTACCCCATTGACGTGAGATTGAGTTTGGTATTGAGCTACAAACAGGAGAATCTCCTCTCTATATTTCTCCATATAGGATGGCCCCTTATGAGTAACGAGAGCTACATATATAGCTTGATGCTGTGTTATAGTGTGGTTTTGTTTGGCCAAGTTTGTCACCATGGGGTACACCTGTTTTTTTTGTGAAGAAACCCGATGGTAGTTTTCGGTTGTGTGTCGATTATTGTCACTTAAAAAAAGTGAAAATAAACAATCGTTGTCCTCTTCTTTTGATTGATGATTTATTCGATCAACTGAAGAGTGAAAGTTGGTTCTCAACGATTGACTTGCTGTTAGGATATCATCATATGCGTGTGAAAGATGAGGATATCCCGAAGACATCTTTCCATTATCGTCATGGGAATTATGAGTTCGTTGTAATGTCTTTTGGCATGATGAATGATCCAGAAGTTTTCATGGTATTAATGAATGTTGTGTTCCATGAGTTCTTGGAAAATTTCTTTGAAATTTTCATCAATGACATCCTTGTTTACTCCACAACTGAGGAGGAGCATGCAGAGTATTTACAATCCGTTTTGGGAGTTCTTAGTCAACATCAGCTATTTTGGAAGTTGTAGATGTGTGAGTTTTGGGATCGATAAGTCCATTTCTTGGGGCATGTTTTGTCCCAACATGGAGTTGTTGTGGATCCATCGAAGATAGAAGCAGTTGTGTCTTAGGAAGCCCCCATGACGGTGTCAGAGGTGCGAAGATTCCTTCATCTCGTAGGCTACTACAGGAGGTTCGTATCCAATTTCTCATGAGTTGCGACTCCTCTGACAGCTTTGACCAGGAAGGATCAGGCATTCATATGGACTAATTAGTGTCAAGTATCAATCGAGTATCTAAAAGAAAATCTAGTAAGTTCTCCAGTTTTTCTTCTTCCTGCTGAGGGAGTTCGGTTTCATGTTTTCTACGACTCTTCGCATCTGGGGTTAGGTTGTGTTCTCATGAAGTAGAGGTCAGTTGATTCTTATGGGTCTCGGTAGTTACATCCCCATGAATGTAACTATTCCACTCACGATCAGTATTTGTCATCAATTGTGTGTTTTCTATGAAGTTGTGGATACATATCCTCATTGGTGACTGCATTGTGGTTTTCACCAATCATAAGAGTTTGAGGTATGTTTTCTCCCAGTGAGACTATAACTTACAAAAGCGTCGGTAGATGGTGTTCATAAAGGAATATGACTTCGAGATATCATATACACTTGTAAAGGTGAATGTTGTAGCAGATGAGCTGTGTCAAAAGTCACAGAGTGATGTTGTGTGTGATTTCAGTGATTCCTGGAGAGTAATGGAAGAGGTGTCAACATTACATCTTGATATGGGAGAAGTTGGGTGTAGAGTTTGTCTTTTTCAAATGATGGTACAATCATCCCTAATGTAGAATGTGGCAGAGTACCAGTTGGGGGATCTTGAGGTGGAGGTCTGGAAAGACTGAGTTGTTTGTGGTGAGGCTCTTGATGGTTAGACTGAGGATGAACAACATTGAGTGTGGTATTATGGAAGGATTTTTGATCCTTTGACTATGCATGAGACGGTTCTTAGAGAGTTACATAGTTCACCCTTAGTGGTGCATCCTGGAATGAAAAAGATATACCAAGCCTTGGGGAACCAATTTTGGTTGTTTGGGATGAAGTGTGTGGTTATTGAGATTGTGTCAGGATGTTTTGTCTGCCAGAAGGTGAAGTCCGAACACCGTGCTCCTGGAGGTCTTCTCGATCCGTTAGAGATTCCTCTTTGGAAGTGGGAGGACATCTCAATGGACTTTTTTACTGGTTTACATCGAGCTCCAGGAGGACATGATGCAATTTGGGTGGTAGTGGATCGTTTTACAAAATTGGCCCACTTTATAGAGATCATAGAGTCGAGCTCAGTGGAAGTGTTTTCGAGGCAGTATCTAGAAGAGGTGGTGAGACTTCAAGGAGTCTCAAGGATGATAATTTCTGATCGAGATTCTCATTTTACCTCTAGGGTGTGGAGAGGTATCCAACATGATTTTGGTTCTAAACTATGCCTTTTCACTAATTTTCATCCTCAAACAGATTGTCAGACAGTTTAAACCATGCAGACTCTTGAAGACTTGTTACACTCTTGTTTTCATGATTCTAGAGGTTTGTGTATGAAGCACTTACCCTTGGTGGAGATCGATGCAATAATAGGTTTCACTCCACCAATGGTATGGCACCGTTTGAAGCCTTGTATGGCCGACCTTTCTGTTCTCTGTTGTGCTGGACTGGGGTCAGAGAGTTACCAATTTTTGGATCGGAACTAGTACTGAATACAACAGAGTTGGTTTAGGTGATTCAAGAGAGGATGAAGAAAACACAAGATCATCAGAAATCATATGCATATCAAAGGAGGAGACCCTTAGAGTTTAATTTTGGGGATCATTTGTTTCTGAAGGTGACTCCCCATCGTGGAAAATGAAGGTTTGGTCATGGGAGTAAGCATTCTCCCAGGTTTTTCGGGCCTTACGAGGTGTTAGCTCATGAAGGAGCTCTGACATATCAAGTATCACATCCATTGAAGATGATTCAGATACATGATATTTTTTATGTATCACAGCTCTGTCATTATCTTCATGATGACTCTAACATCATCGAATGGCGAGAGATCGATGTTGATGATGATTCAACCTTTGAGGAGCAACCAGTGGAGATCCAAGACTGCAAGGAGAAGTTGTTTCTCGGGTGTTCTATCCCCTTAGATCGTGTCTTGTGGTGACCCGGTGGCATGGAGAAAAATACCTGGGAATGTGAGTCATAGATACGTGCTCAGTACCTAGAGTTGTTTGATATTTAACTCTTTTCAAGTATCGATGTAGCTTATGTGGTTATAAACCATTCATGTTTATGAGATGGCTCCCTTTGTTGCTTTTGTGGATTGCTCTCTTTTGAGAGGTATCTCGATGGGTGGTTGTTCGGACCCCATATCATTTTCACTTTAGGTGGGTTTTGAAATCTCATGGACGCCATACAGGAAAATAGGCTTTTTGCGGCAGTTTTTTCACCGCGGTTTTTAAAACCGATGTGAAATAGCTTTTGGGCCGGTATTTCGTGGCGGTATTTAAAATGGCCTCGAAATGTGTGAATTTTTTTCTATTTATTTTTTGGTGGATTAGAGGAAGTTTTTTAAATAACCGCCACGAAATAGCGGCGGTTTGGGTAAAAATGCTGTGAAGTTAGAAGAAGAAAATAAAAAACATGAGAAATCCCGAAATCACTAAAACGACCATAACTTTTGATACGGGCATCCGTTGGAACACCACGACAAGAAAAATAGAAGATCATGAAGATGTATAGAGGCATGTTTAATCAAAACCCTGAGAAGGTCTAAGATGCGGACGATATGAGAGTTGTAGGAATGTTGAAAAAAGTTCTCCAACTTCAAACGGTCATAACATTCATCCAAGCTATCCGTTTGGGTCTACCACATATCAAATCGAAGCCAGCGAAGAGAGATAACAACCAGTTAAATAGAAGAAAGATTTTGTCATGTTTTTACCACAAAACCCTCCAAAGGCCTCCAAAACCTCATTTCCTTCACTGGTGTCCCATCAAACTTGTCTTCAAACGGACCTAACATTCGATCTGCGTGTCAGTTCGGACTCCACCGCCTGCCAGATCATAGTTCGTTCCATGAGCTTCAGTTTGACTAGTCGCGGTGCCCACATGGACTCCACAATGTTATGTTATGACCTTTTTAGTGGGTATCAGGTTTGTTATGTATTTTGACGCCTAGTTTCTAGCACCCGTTCCCCGTCGGTATTTTTAAAATGGTCATAACATCCGATACATCGGTCCATTCGGTCTCTTTCACCTATCAGCTCGAAGATCGTTTTAGGATCTTTGATTTGATAGGTCGTAGATCGTGAACAGACTCTCGAATCATAAGATATCTTCGTTAATGTGCGTCCAATGTTTTTGTCAATTTATGACTGTTTTGATAGGATTTAACGGTTGCACAATTTATTACTGTTTATTTAGGTTTCCATGATATTTTATCTGTATTAATTGTTTTTTGTTTGTTATTATGATGATCATGTTGAATTATTAAGGTGTTTTCCAAAATTTTCATGTGTTCTCATGCTTTCTTATGCTTCATTCTTCATTCTTCTCCGCCTTTTTTCATGCATTTTCCAAATTTTTCTTCCCTTATCCCGCCTTTTCGTACTTTTTCATGTGTTTCATTTATTATTTATTATTTATTATTTATTATTTATTATTTATAATGTACATTATTTTATTTATTATCTATTATTTGTTACCGGTTATTTGTTATTTATTATTTATATTTATTTGTTATTTATATTTATTTATTATTTATTATTTGTTATTTGTTATTTGTTATTTATTATGTATTAATTATTAATTATTATCTATTATTATTATTATTAATTGTTACTCGTTATTTATTATTTATTATATATTATTTATTAATATTAATAATAATAGTTTATATGTTATATATTATATATTATATATTATATATTTTATAATATATTTTATTATTTATTTATTATTATTATGATTTATTGTTTATGATTTATTTTTTATTTTTTATTTTTTATTTATTTATAATTTTTAAATATGTGTAATTCATTATTATAATTATTTAATAATTATTATATATTTTTTATTAATGTTTTTTTATTATTAATTATTATTATGATTTCTAATTTCTTATTTATTACTTATTATTTATTATTTATTACTTATTATTTATTATTTGTTTTTTATTATTTATTATTAATGTATTATTATCTATTATTTATTATTGTTTATTATTTATTATTTATTATTTATTATTTAATTAATTATAATTATTAATTATGTGTTATTTATTATTATTATTATTTATTTTTTATTATTTAATGATGATTATTATTATTATTTGTTTATATTTATTATTTAGTATTTATTATTTATTATTAATTAGTTATTATTTATTAGTTATTATTTATTGATTATTATTTTTTATTTTTTATTTTTTATTTTTTATTTTTTATTTTTTATTTATTATTTATTATTTATTATATATGTATTATTATCTGTTATTAATTGTTGTATATTTTTTTTATTATTATTTATTATTTGTTATTTATTATTATTTATTGTTTGTAATTTATTATTTATTATTTATTATTATTTATTATTTATAAATTATAAATTATAAATTATAAATTATAAATTATTATTTGTTTATTATTATTTATTATTTATTATTTATTATTATTTGTTATTTATTATTTATTAATTTTTTTTTGTTATTTGTTATTTTTTATTTGTTATTTTCTATTTATTATTATTTATTATTTATTATTATTATTTATTATTTATTATTTATTATTTATTATTTATTATTTATTATTTATTAATCATTAATTATTAATTATTAATTATTATTTTTTAGTTTTTATTTTTTATTTTTTATATATTATATATTATATATTGAGTATTATTTATTATTTATTATTGTTTATTATTATTTATTATTTATTATTTATTATTTATTATTTATTATTTAGTATTTGTTTATTATTATTTATTAATTATTATTATTTGTTATTTGTTATTTAATATATAATTTTTAATATTTAATATGTAATATTTATTATTTATTATTTATTATTTATTATTTATTATTTATTATTTATTATTTATTAATATTTATTATTTATTAATATTTACTATTAATATTTATTATTTATTATTATTTATTATTATTTATTGTTTCTTATTTATTATTATTTATTATTTAATATATAATATATAATATTTATTATTTATTATTTATTATTTATTATTTGTTATTTATTATTTATTATTTATTCTTTATCCTTTAGTCTTTATTCTTTATTCTTATAATTTCATAATATTATTATTTTATTATTTTATTTTCATAATTTTATAATTTATGTACATATTATTATAATTTATTTTTTATTTTTTATAATAAATAGGAAATAATAATAAATAACTCAATAAATAACAAATAAATCAATAAATGTTAATTATTAATTATTGGTTATTAATTATTGATTATTTATTATTGTTTATTTATTATTGATTTTATATCTATTAGTTATATATTCTTTGTTTTTTTCAATTAGTATATATAAGTATATTAAATTTTGTTTATTAACCACATGACGAGCTTTCTGGAGTGGTGATGTCTTTGGAACATATGCAAGATGATAGGGGTTTAAATCTCACCAAACATAGTATTTCTTTATATTCCAAGGGCATCTTCATGGGCATTTGCATGAACATGTGCATGGGCATGAGCATGCATGTATAGATAAAGTAAATAATGTAATATGAATTAAATTAAAGAAATAAAATAAACACGAAATAAATAAATAAAATATGAATTAAAAAAATAAAATATGAAATAAATATTTAAAATACCAAATAGATAAATATAATTTGAAATAAATAAATAAAATACAAAATAAATAAATAAAATACGAAATTAATATATAAAATACGAAATAAATAAAATAAAATAAATACGAATAAATAAATAAAATATGAAATAAATAAATAAAATAAATACGAAATAAATAAAATAAATAAAATGAATAAAATAAATTAAACAAAGTAAATAAATAAAATAAATAAAATAAATAAAATAAATAAATAAAATAAATAAATACGATAAATAAATAAATAAATAAATAAACAAAAAAATTTAATAATTTAAATAAATAAAAAAATAAAAAAAAAAATAAAAAAAATAAAAAAATAAAATATATAAATATATAAATAAATAAAGAAATATTTTAAAAAAAATAAAAAAAAAATATAAAAAATTAAATAAAAAAACTACCGCAAAATAATTTAGTGACAGTTTAAATCGCCGCTAAAAAATCGATGTGAAACATTCTACGGCAGTTTTCAAAACCCCCGCGAATAGCTTCCCGATGCACGATTTAGATGTTTTTTTTTTCAAAACCGCCGCCAATCGATTTAGTGGCGGTTTAAACCACCGTGAAACGAAAAAACACCGCCACTAAATCTGCATTTTTTGGTAGTGACGATAATGTTTTGATAGGTATCCGATGTAATGGCATGAACCTATCTCGCCCGTTCATTTGTGAAAATATGGTGTTTTGAGGTGCTCTGAGAGGTCAATGTGACTTATCCCCAACACATTGCCAATTTTCCAATAAGGTGAATAGTTCCAATGGTAGAATGTTTTAAATAGTGAAACAATAACCTTCTATGAACAGTTCCATTGGTAACATTCTATGAAGACTTCCATTAGTGAACAGTTCTATCGATAACATCTAATTTTAACCTATCTTTCCTTTTCCAAATTTCCAATTCTTTGAATAGTTCCATCAGTGAACAGTTCTATAGGTATCCTCTAATGGTTACCTCTCTTTCATTTGCCAAATATTCATTTCATTGAATAGTACTATTAGTGAACAGTTCTATCGGTGAAGAAAAACAGTAACCTCTAATGGTAACCTCTATCAGTAACCACTACCGGTAACCTCTAAAGGTATCCTCTATTTCCTTTGTAAAATTTTGAGTTCTGTGAACAAAGTTTCCATAACTATGACCCTCTAACGGTGACATTTTCTTTCCTTTGCCAAATTTTTCATTTGTCAATTGTGTATCTAGAATGGAGACCTTCTAACGGTGAGGATCTTGAATAGTGTCTAGTAGTGAGGTTCATGAACAGTGTCTAAAGACGAGGGTTATGAATAGTGTCTAACGGTGAGGTTGTTGAATAGTGTCTAACAGTGAGGTTCCTGAAAAGTGTCTAACGGTGAGGTTCATGAACAGTGTCTAACAGTGAGGTTCATAAACACTGTCTAATGGTGAGGTTCATGAATAGTGTTTAACAATGATGTTCATGAATAGTGTATAACGGGGAGGATCATGAATGATGTATAATAGTGAGGTTCATGAATAGTGTCTAAAGGTGAGGTTCATGTAAAGTGTTTTTCCTTTTCCAAAATTGGAGTTCATGAACAATGTTTCCAGCTTCCTATAGTTTCACCCCTTTAGCATTTTCCATTGACATAAAATTCATTTAAGGACACGTTTTAAGGACTATAAGGCCGATTCAAATTCCATAAATCATATATTAATTATTCCTATGTCTTGGGATGTTTTAACTTGGTCAAACTTCGTGGTTTAATGCGGTCCACTTTTAATGGGAAATTAAGCGTATTTTACTCCATTGATCCATTAAATCTTCTAAAGGGACAAGATATCTTCCTCTCTAATTCATTCTCCTTGTTCTTGACTGTAAGACACTCGAACATCTCATACCATCCCATAGGAGTTGCATAATCAAAAATTCCTCCTAGGTTTGGTTCCACTCTGTTTTGTTGAAACCGAGCTGTATCAATCAATCTCTGATATAAGGTATGTTTTATCATCATTCTTTTGGGGTTCATCATTTCCAGTTTCTCTTTTCCATATTATAGCATGTAATTTCCATGTTTCTAATGGGATTTTCATGGGTTTCGGTTGGTGCGGTCGTACCATGGAATCCTCAGGTGGATGTAGTTGACGCAAGAGGGGAATCATTACCCATTGGGTGGATAAATAATGTCAAAAACTATTTGAGGGAGGGGATTCGTTTCTTCTCTTTTCTTTTACATGAAAATGTATTGTTATCATGTTTTATCCAACTGGAAAACAATGGAATTGACTATATAAATATTTCAACCATATAAATAAATTGATATCGGTCGTAAGTTTTTTCTCCTTGTTTTCTAGATAGTGTGATGTCAATTTTTTCATCTTTTAGTTGTTCGTTCTTGATTAAAATTTGTAGAGAACATAAACCGAAATTAATTGATAACTATTGGCTAAGGATAAAGAGGCATGTAAATGAATCTAGTTCTTCTTGTTTTAATTTTATTTTATTTAAATTGGTGAAGTTAGCATGCTTAATTATTTGTGATATCTTACTAATTAGGCTTTATGAATTTGGAACCTATAGATAGAAAATATATTAATTCAATATGGATTAATGAACATATAGTTTCGTAATTCCTTGAAGGGTTCTGAGTTACCCTCTTGATTGTTATAGGTCCAAGATCCCAATTGATGTGATGTCTATTTTTTGGCTTCTTGTGCTGTTATGTGAGCCAAGATGACTATTTTGATTTCTGGGGGCATGGAGACTTTTGATTTTGGAAGTATATGATGACTAGAGTGGCAAGAAGCATCAGTTTATGGATGTGGGTATCAGGGAGGACACCAGGGATGATGGAAGGAGATGGATGTGATCGTTGGATGCTTGCTGATTCTTTTTGGTTTATTATCTACTTTACATTTCCCCACTGATCAAGGTAGCTATCCTTGCTTACCCTTCTTCCTAAAGAGGTGAAGACGTGTGGGGTAAGCCACATGATTTCCGTTTTTAGCGTCACAAGGGAGGATGGGTCTACGCTTTTGCTATAGGCGGCAAAGACTCGACGGGTAGTACATGTTCTCACTGTGTTGATCCCCATTGTGTTTAGTAGCATATAATTTTTTTCTAGAATTCATGGGAATTGGGGAAAGTCATTCTATAATGAATAATTGAGTAAATGGTGTTTTCCATGGGGTTGGAGTTTGCTAGAACATAATGATGAGGTTGTACTTTTAATGAGACAGTGGACTTTGGGTGTGATGCTAATGAAATTTCATATGGAAAAGCTCATGGTTAATTAAGGTTTAATGAATTAATTATCATAAAGTGCAACAGGTAAAAAGGTAATGAAATAATTTTTTAAAGCTCTCTAAATGGTTTTCTGTTTATAAGATTCCTAGTTTTAGAAGTAGAAGGTCGGAGTCCGAGAGACGTTAGCTGCAGTTGAGTCTAAGAGTAGGTTATGCCCATAGTGTGGTTGTGATATTTAATATATTCTATACTTTTTGTTTTTCTATATGCTAATCCACCCATTTAGTAAGGGCAACTGACACCCTGGGGATTCTGAGCCCTGGTGGGTATTTTCCCAAACATTCCGATGGGAGGATGATTGGCTGACTACCCCCTTTGGCCCCGCTCTTTTCTCTTGGTAGATACTTGTGCTGGTAGGAACAACGGATAGTTTTCCCCATATATGTTTGTAGAGGGCTGTAATGGCTTGTGGTTATTCACACACATATATTCTGGAAATAGTATCCTATGGAATACTATAGGTGTAAAATGTATAGGATGTGATGGCTTGAGGATCCTTACTCGATGTATGGGCTGTAATGGCTTGAGGTATAATACCCGACGTAAGATACATGTTATGCGAGATGTGGTGGCTCCCAGAAACTAACTGGTTACATTCTTGTGTGGATGTGGTGTTTTTATTGCATGAGGTGCATATTGTGGTGCGTCACCCAGGTGTCTGTGGGCAAGACTTTTTGGAGAGATATGCCCAAGACGTGTGACGTTGGGGAAAAGTGGAAATGTAGTGGGGAAGTAGTAGCGAGGTAGCATTGATATTCTTTTTTAAATTATATATTCTTGTATGAGTTATTCGGTGAGAGTGGCCATGGTGAGGGTGGTAACTTATTATACCTATTTAGTTGATGAGTTAGTTTCACTTGTTGTTCATTGTGATTTAGCATGATTTCATTAATTTTGCACGAGATGATTTGGGGAGGATCCTTTTGAGTATACTATTATACTCACCTTATGTATATAAAAACTGTTTTTTTAGGTCATGTGGAGAAGGTTGGAGATCAAGCTAGTTTGTAATATCATGGGGTTACAGGAGCTGTTCGGGATATTGGTTGTTGCAGTTTTTTACAATCCTTTGGGTAATTTTAGTTTTCCCCTTTTAGTTGTAGTAGTTTTTCATGACATTCCATATGTGTTGTTGGTGTTTCTTTAATCTTAAGGGTGGAGTTGGATTTGGTTGATTTCTATCTTATATCTCTCTTCCTCTTGTGTTATCTTAGAGGGTATTGCCTCCCATTGGTGTGTTTACTATACCCTCGGTGTTAGTCTCCATCCCGGGGCCTGCTGGAGGTGGGATGTAGGGGTCATTATCTCCCTTCTCACATTGCCAGCCCGGGGGGTACAGTTTGTGGGGAGGGGTCATGACAGTTATAGTGACGTTAATTTCAGTTTCATTACCAAAATGTGGTAGCTATGTGGCATAGAATTGTTTACCTTTTTTATTTTTATTGTATTTCATGTTTGGTTATCATCTGACATGATAAGTGTTCTAGTTACATTTGATTACATGTTTTCTATTTATTTCTGCTCGTGTTTTATTCTAATAAATGAGGGAATTGTATCCCCATGACTTACTAACCAGACCCTCATTGGCAGTCAACTACATCTAACATATGGGGAGCTGCGCTATAGGTCATGTGACCAATAGGCTCTGGGAACTGTCACATTAAAACTTATTAGGGATTCTTCATTTTATTTGTACACTCTAGGTAATTGAAAAAATAGCTCTAGTGATGAAAAGTGAGATGTGATTGGGTAAAATATAAGAGCATAGTTATAATATTTCACAGAGTTTGAACTCATTTTAGATTTATCATGGTATTTTATTTAAGTTTATATTTTGTTCTTTGGACCCTCTTCGACTTCCCTGGTTTGGTTTCATTAATTTCATCTTTAATTTTCAGGTCACATTTGGGCCTTTTTTTTATTATTAATAGTTATGAGATTACCCCAGGGTCAGGTTATTATTTATAACCATATAAATATGGTTTAGGTGATACCTATATATGATCAATACATACAAGATATTATTGAATCAGAGGAAAATTTATTTGTTTCACGAGGGTATCATTATTTAGTAATTATTTGTCTTATTATCGGGTAAAATGTTCTTTTGATCTAGAGTGACACTCAATTCATAATATTATATGTATAACTGATTTAAGTTTCTTGGGTGGTTAATTTCACTGAAATACAGCATGCAGTATCTTCTATCATTTTCAACCATGTTTAATTAATCCCTAATTCTATGGGTGTTATGGAGAGTGTATGAATAATTATATTGTTCTAAACACAACAGTTATCCATTTTCACAACTAGGGTTTTAATGTACCTAGTAAGATTCTCTTTTTTATTTTATGAACTTGATTCATCATAGTGATGGATTTTTGGATATAATTGAGTATTGTGTCGTAGTTTGACGATTCAACTATAGATAGACCTATTACATGGTTGATATCCCTTTATATATTTTTTATTTTAGTTTTACAATATATATATTTTTAAATGGTTATTTTGTTATTTAATATTTTATGTTAATTATTTATATATTGGAATCTAAATTTATTGGATTGATGTATTAATTTTTTTATATAATCTTGAATAAGATTAATCATATAGGATACCTATTTTATGACTATGGTTTTTGGGTATTTCTATTATATGGATTATTCCTGATGAATTTTAATTATATGAATAAATGATCATTATTCTTTATATTTGTGGGAATAGTCTTACCATAACTATTATGTACCACCACAACATGTGAACATCCCCTGGAAAATGGGGAGGCTTGTGGGTGGTTTTGTAGAACCCTGTACCAATATCGTTTACACAATCCCAATCCCAGAATTACAAAAAGGTATGAAAAAATGTGATTCGCTAGAACTATGTGAGTTAGAATTGGATATATCTTGGTTATAGGTTGTATTTAAACCAATATCATTTCTTTCTATTTCGTATTTGTTTGAAACCAAAGATACCAGGATGTGTAGACTTCCAGAATAAGAAATTAATGAAGTATAATGTTTTAGATTTAGAATACTAATGTAGGATAGATGAGTTGTCAGATGTGTTAATGGGATCATCAAGCGTTATGTTTCATTACTAATAAATCATGATAGTGGAAATATTATGAAATGTTATTCATGCCAATAGTTAGTTTTATTTCATAAATTTATTCACATGAATCCCTTATTATATGAATTTAAAAGTAAATAAGAAAATGTATTTCAGAATAAATTATAAGTTTCTGTCATAAAAATTTAAATTTAATGGGTTACTTTGTTAATGATATTGATTTATTTCAATTGTTTGTTCTCTACAGGGTAACATTTATTTTTATTTTTCTATTGGGAAATAAACTGTTTGTTCTTCGGATTTGTGATGTTTGGGTTTTTGAGTATGTTATGTAACATGATTTCAAAATAATATTTCAATGTCCGTTTTACATTATAATTGTAATATTTATGGAAAATAGTGGTAAGTTATGTTCTTCTAAAAATATATATTTTTTAAATAATACCTTAAATACAAAATGATAATTTAGAATACATGAACAAAATTTTCCAAATTAAAATAATATTTTCATTATTCTTGTATGTAAAATGTATTTCCTAACAAGTTTTCATTAGTTTTAAATGTGTATAATGAATGTTACTTAAGTGTTATAAATAGTGAATTTCATAAAGTATGTCTTTTCTACATATAATGATACTTGTATTTTAGCATGTAAGAGTAGGTTTTTTATCTATAGATCATGTATTCAATATGGGAATTAATGGTTTCATTTATTAGACCATATTGTGTTTTCGGATAATAGAATGTGTTCATGAATAATCTCAATATTCTAGTAATGATTAAGATATGGATGTTTGGGATATTTAAATTAATATTTTTTGGGTATTTATCAGTTACATAGAGAAAACAAATGCATGTGAGGAGAATATTTCCAACAATAGACTATAATAATTCATAGTTCCCATGTAGTAAGGACTTCAAATATATTATTTCTTCAAGAGTTGGAGATGTATATTTGTTCTTAATTAGAATTCGGATCATGAAAGTTGTGAGTTGTCAATGAAATTATAATTTAAATTGGTATATTTTTCTTATTTAATTGTGACAATAAAATTAGGGGGTGAGGGAAATTATGATGGAGATTTTGTAAATAATTATGGATTTTTATGTTAGTAAATCAATGAATGAGTTGTAATTTAATTTCTAAACATAAGGTATTATTTTTTTAGTTAAAATAGATATTTTAATATTTTTATGGTTTGAAATAGGTTTTAGGGGGGATGTTAATTTACAAATATTTAAATGGTGTTTTTGGTTTTTTATGAGTTAAAACTAAATAATTCATGGATATCTAAATCGAGGTAGCACCATATATTGATTACACAGGTACCCAGTGGAGTAATATGTGGAATTAATCCCATGATTTAGAAATTTATTTTACATTTAACTTACTCTCAGTGCACGTTGTATCCAAAGGGGAACATTTCATGTTTACCTGGTACATGGGGAACCATATAACAGATTTGTTAAAACATGGTAGAATTGGGATCCCCCAATTTATTAACAAACCATGTGATGATATTCTTCTAGGTTTAATTTATAAAAGGGGGATCAATTGTTTTATTCATTTTTATAACTCCATTGTCTTATATTAATATATGTTGTTCCATGATCTTTTTCAGACTCATTTAAGTAAAAAGATTTCACTCTCACTAATTTTGAACCAATTATTAACTAAAATATGATTTCTTTGGGGCTTTTGTGGGTTTTTATGATTTAAATACATCATTGTGGAATAATTAATCATGATTGGGTAATTTATGTGTTGTAAATAGTGGAGGCTCACAATGTTCAAATTATGATCAATATATAGAATTTATCTTGATGAAATATTCCTCGAAAATTTAAAATGGTATTTTTATATAATAAATTGAAAATGGAAATCAATTTGGGGGTTTAAATATCATATTTTTAATATAATTGGTTCAGGATTGTATGTTTTGTGAAAAACCATATTTTCTCAAGTGGTAAATTTCACTTCACAACCTTGTTTTTTAAGAAATTATGATAATTGTGAGTTTTATTGGAAATAATTTATTGCTTACAGTGAGTTAGATTATTGACTAGAAATATTTTTTTCCTGGATGGATTATGAAATCAGAATAAATAATTTCAGGGATGTGTAATTTTTTATGGTGGCATTTATAATATTAAGTCTCTAGGTGCTTTAGTATTTATATATTTTTGTGGTATTTTAATCATGTTTATTGTTGTTATTTTCATGTAATAGTGTGATATATCCCACTAAAATATGGTGGGATAACTTCTGCCAAAAAAACAATTTGGGAACATAGATAAGGAAAAAATATTCATTGGGGGTTACCTGGAAAAATAAGTTATGATATACTATTTAAATGTTATTTTTTTCTTTTTTGCATTAGATTTCAAAAATAAAATATTTTCTTCCAAATTTAATTGTTTTTTGAAATGAGATGTAATTATGGTGTTATTTCAAGGAAATGTATTATTTATTCTATTATATTGAAGTGAAAATGGTGGTTTTAATAAAATTATATTTTTATCTTAAATGGGATTAAATGTAATTTCATATTGAAAAGGATGTTTTTAATGATGTATTTTTTAAATATTTTATTATAAAAAATAAATCATCTGTCTAAAGAGATTATTACTAGTTCTGGTTAATGTTTTGGAGTATGTAAAATTATTATATGATTCCTTGTAAAATTTATATGAATTTGGAGGTTGAGACTCTTTATCAAATAAAATAACAATGACTCATTCCAGTAAGTCATTTTTTATATTTTTCTTTGTATTGGTTATTCCTTATTTAATAATGACTTAATATTTCATTTTTATGATGAATCATAATTTTTTTATATGAAATATAAAATTTCATAGTTATTATATTATAAAATATAAGATATTAGAGAAATCATCTCTTGGGTGATGTATTAGTTATAAAAGAATCACATTCCCAATAGTTTACCTTTAATAATTTGTTTATAAGAATGTTAATGTAAACAATGGAAATAATACGAGTTCAAGTGTCTTAAGTTACCCTAAATATGTAGATTGAATCATGGGATCCATTGATAAAATATCAAGTGGGTTATTACCCATTTTTACATAATAAATTTTGGCAGTTTGAATAGTAGTTATACCCCTATGACCTTCCACAATTTTATTTTTTCACATTTAATTGGATTATATGGTAGTTATTTTAATGTTTAATGGTTTATAGTTTGGATAGATTCATTATTAGTTTTTCTAACATGGTATTGAACTATAAATCATATATAGGCATGTAATAGAATATATATATATAATATTATTCTTTTAATATATATTTTGAGTTAGTGTATGATACCTTGTGAGTTTTACTTGTATATGCCACAATGATTTCTTTTGTCTCGGACGGTTTCTTGAGAGGAAGGTGGGAAATGATGGAAATCGTGATTGTGTTTCGATACCTAAAAGAGGTTACATATAAGATGATCTCCTGGTTGGACTATTGTACCAGGGTAAATTTTTAGTATTAATTACCATGTAATTTATATTTATTGATTTTATTAGTTGTGATATATACCTTCATTAGATGATCCCTTCCATGTAGCCATCGTAATATGGAAGGATAATAAAGGAGTATCAAGGGAGGATTCCAGATGACCTTGTGAAGGCAATTTCTTACTTCATGATGCGGAGGTTAATATCATTCATCTAGGGATCCACCATAGGTAATTTAATAGACATCACACACACATTTTTTATATTGATGAATTTGATATACAATTTCAGTGATCAATGTTAAATTTGAATTTTATATAAACATAATGTCAGAGACAACACATAAAATGACTTGTGAAATATGGAATTGATCCAGTAGTGTTCTATGTGTAGTATGAAAGATAGATTTTATATTGATGGGATATGTAATATGAGATGTGGTATGATGTCATGGTTTCTATATTTCATATACATGAGCCTCATTCATGGATCGCCCATTATTGTATCCTAGTATTGTAGTTCATTAGATTGTGAATCATAATTTTCACACAATGTTGATAATTTAAGGTAACTATGTCCTTTCATTTTATCAATTTTCTATTTCATTATTTTCTAAGGTTTTTTATGGTAGTTTCTAGATATATTTACATTTGTTGTAAGGTTCATCGTATGAAAACGTTAAGTGTAAATTGTGTTATTTTCCCATAAAATTTTATGGAATGTTTATGATTTATAGAGTGAAGAATACAAAGTATATAATTTATGATAATAATGAAAAACTCCCCTAAATATAAGGAATATTAAGCTAGTGGGGGAGTATCATAGTTGGATTATGGTTCATCTACTAATGTTAGAAAACCTTTTAGATCCTTAGAGAGTTAGTAATCATCACCCAGTTGGGGTGATATTTCTATAAGAATGTTGCCAAACCATATTGATGGATTTTAATAATCTGAAAATAAAAATCTTAATCCAAATTGACCCACAACAACCCAATTATTTCAGCTATTCTATTGTGTCACAAACCTATGTCTATAGATTCTTGATAATAATGATTTACTATTCTTTGAAAAACAATTCCCTTGATTTTAAGGGAGGTCAATCAATGAAATTTATGTATTATGTCAATTATTCACTAAATCATCATCATGATTCTAGATCTTCTCTTATCTATATGATATGGATGATAAATATATATGTTTTCCTAGATAAATATTACATGTTTTCTTTTGATCTAACGAAATTTCAGGTTGATCCATCAGTGGAGAGGAAGATACAATCAAGGTATTCTTGGATCTTGGTTGTTTTCTTTTTGAATGTTCCTATTGATGTAGATAGTTTTGATTGTTGGATTTTATCTAAAAAAACACATATATTCAAATATATTAATTATTTTTCCTAAACAGTTATTGAATCATTTTGTGATTTCATGATATAACATTAATTTGATGACAATATATTAAAAACATTTCCTTCAGAATATTTCTAAATTGAAATGGAATGAGAATATGCTTTTATGGACATTATAATATTGTTGAACTGCTTGCTTTCACTGACATTAACGAAATGAGATGTTTAAATATGTGATAATAATAACACAAGTAGAATTGGGTAAATTGGTGAGTAGGATATGAAGCAGATTCTGTGATGGTTTTCAACTACTTAAAAATATAGTTATGATACAAATTTAAATAGTCATTTTTATATATATGGGGTGAATCTATCCCCTTTTTTTCAATACCTATTACATTAAATAGATAAATTTAGGATGTTTTCTCATGAAGTTGTCATGTCAACGATCATGGAGTTTTGAGGATACTTTTTGAATAAGACCTAACAATCCTAAGAGATTTACCCCATGGTTCTAATTTTACAAAATAGAAAAAAAAATTATTCAAATTGAAACTATTTATGAATTATTTCATAAAATGAAGAACATGTATATATTCCTTATATTTTTATTCATGTATAGTTTGAGAAATTATTACTTGATACATGTTACAAAAAATTCAATGAAAATAGTTATTTATATATTTCATTAATAAAAAATTTTATAATAATATTTCCATTTTATTTATTTCCTTAAAATTAGTAATTTTGTTTTATTTGTTAAATCCTACATCTAGAAAACATAGTGATATAATTATGGTTTTTATATACCACACCATAAATATATAGTGCGGTATATGATGACAATTTCATATTATGACCATGTAATGGTACAATTATTCATTTTCATAGTATGTTTATAAAATAGAGGGTTTATGGTGTTAGTGAAGGCATGATGGGATACATATCCTCATTTTAAACATGTTCAAGCTTTTAGTTTCTCATAATGTTTTTTAAATTAGATCATCTTATTTTTTCTATCATCTCAAACTCTGGATATATTGTTTTTGGGTTAACCCAATATGATTTCTTCCTAACCATGTCAAATAAATGTTTTATATATTTTGTATTATATGTTAAATTTTACTCCCATTTATGTTCAATCATGGACCTATACATATTTTTATATCATGGGAATTTAGGTCCCACTTCTATATTTAAGGAGATCCAATTCTGTTTCTTATTTTAATAGTTAATCAAGGTTATTTTTGAAATGATCATACTATATGAAAATTTTTAGGATTTATTGGAAATTGGTATTTTTAGATATGATAGAAGATCTTTTGGTCCTCACATGTTTTATATGTGTGAATTCCTACCAACATCATTACATTAATATCATTAATTGAAAAAAATGATATTTTGGAAATGGGATATTTTAGAGCTATATTCATAAAAATTAAATATTCTCATTTAAATATACAAAAAATATATATATTGTGGATTTATACACAATTGAGTATACATATTTTTTATTTTATGTATTTCTCATTGATTTTATATAGAACCATGCCTCCAAGAATTCATCTCCCAACTGACCAAAAGGGTTCTATAGATAATGTTCTATGGGATTTACCCTAGTTTTAAAAAAATATCATGGTGTGTTTATTGAAAACTTTATAAACCATGGTCCATTAGGCTAACCCAATTCCAATTATAGTGAGAGAGATAAAAAGCTATTGGAGGAAGAGTCAAATAATTAGAGTTTCTTTAGGATAAAACACCATACTTAAAAGTGAATAATGTCACTCATGATATAATGGATTGGTTGGCAATGTCTAAAATTATCATGTTTTTTTCTAAATAATAAACTTAGTTAGGGTAATGTATATTATTTTCAAAATTGAATGACTTGGACGAAGATTGTAAAACATATAAATGTTTTTAAATAATTTGACAAAATAGGGTAGAAAATATTTGAGGCAATCTTCTATCAAGATTTTTCACGATATTTAATGACATTTGAATAGTATATATATGTAATGAAACTGGATAAGGAGCCGGGGAAGCCTATTCCTAAAAACATTATTTGAAAATAGAAATTGTGTAAGCATAAGTATTTCTCAAATAAGAGAATTTAAAACACCATGTGCATCGAAGTCAACATGATGAAGAAAAAACATAGGAAGAAATGAATATCTAAAGGGATCCTACTTTATTGATTTAATGTATCAAGTATTAGAATATTGGTTGGCCACCATATAATAATTACATACATACTAATGAAGGTTCTCAATATGATGAATGAATTTAATCCATTAAGGAAGAATTAACTATGTCATATTCAATGATTGATTCATTGGATTTATCACCATAGTGGAAGAGTTAGATTGCATCACGAGGTGATTCCAATGATGATAAATTATAAAAATCCTTGGATTTATCATAGCCTAAATTTCAGATTCAATGGACTAGTTATTCCTAATGTATTTATAGAAGCATAACATAATGATGCCCTGGAAGGTGTGGGAGACACCACCCCATACTAAGGGTCACTGTGAACCTAAAGCCTCCCCAAAAAAGGTAACATTAATTCATAAATGGATCAGTGGAATCAATCTAATAGATTTCAGAACCAATAGTTTCTTGACCCTTCGTGTAATACCAATTCTTTTGATACTAATATGATTATAAAGATCATATTCAGTGGAATTGTTTGCATTTTTTAGGGATCCATGACATGACAATAATTTGAATTTATTACAAAATTCTAGGATGGCCTCTCATTATTATTGGTGATGGAATATAAATCATTCTATATGAATGTAATGAAAAAAGACACTATTTTGACAATCAGTCCTCTTAAACCAAAGACAACATGTAACTGTTTCTTAAAACATCAGGAAAATATACAACAAAATATTGAAATGATTGAGAAATTAAATACCATGTGGGCATAAGTAGAAAGAAAAATGAATGTGAAATTTATATAATTAATGGAGTTTATGGACATGAATCCATAACATAAAAATTATCTATAATAGCAGATAATGTGAGGGAAAAACGTATAGAGCTTTGAAAATTGTTTTATAAACATATTTGTTTATCAAAATCGGTTTTATTTATGGAAACAAATAATGGATTGTCGGATCCTGATGGGTCTATAATGGGACATCACTTCACATCCATTTAAGATTATTTCTTAAACCTTGGATAATATTATAGATAGATTGATGATGATAGATATTGTCCTCTCAATAAATATTTGTCTTCCATGTATGCATTCAACTCCCGAGGAAAATTTTAGTATCTCTTATGGAAGGATGAGTAAATATAGTGACATTCATAATGAATGTTTAAAAGGTTTCCAATAACAGTATCATCCAACATATGTTTCAAAATGCATGGATCATCTAGTTTCAAAAATTGTAATACAATTAAAGTAATGTAAATAAAAATTTATTATCTAAAAACTATCAAACATATTGTTGTTTAGTCCATTTACTGATTCCATGTTAGGAACTTAGTTATCTATACATTGGTATATGATCATAAGCACCATGAGGGGTTGTATGACAACGTAATTTCATTATGGAATTTATTTATCAACCAAATTATTTAATAGTTAATCATTTAAATTATTTGTTATAGTAGTTTCATGTAGACGATGATTCCACCATGAATGTTGAGGTAGGTACATCAGTTGAGATAAGTTCTATTTTCAGTCCATTATCTATAATGACTTTATTCATTGATTTGGGTTCTACTGTATTTTTTATATTGAATGATTTCATGAATTCATTGATCCTCCGGATGGATCACATGGCTTATGTTATGGAACTTGTAAACCATTAGAGAAATAATAATGAACATGGTTTCTTATTTCCATCTGGTATCTACATTATATCCTATAAAAAGATAGTACGGTATTTCAGATTCCACTATGATGATAATTTTGTTAATATCCTTGTGATGAAATGTATCTTTTCAAATAATGCTTGGATCATTTTTTACCATCGATGGGTGTCCTCTATTAACATTTATGGGTATTATTAGTTGATTAAATAGGTAATGGATTAAAGGTATAGCCATTTTGTGCAATTTTTGTTAGATTATGGGAAATTGATATATTATTTTTCTTTTGAAAATGTAGATGAATATTTAGGTTTTGAAATTTTCCCAATGGTTAGGGAATTAAATAAATAATTCCTAGACAACTTCTTCTTATTACTCGATAGTGGTAGGTGGAGTTATAGATTGTTCTGATTTTGGGAACCCATCCTATATCCATTCCTTCTTACCAAAATGAAACCATAAGAGTTAAATGAGTTGAATATATAGTTTGATGATTTGTAATCCATAATATTTATCTTTCAATGTGTATCCCATTTTATTGACATGGTACGTTCCACTAAGATGGATATCATGAAACATCATTTTTATGTGTCTATAATAAAAATAATAATTTGTTTACAATGATGAATATAGTTCTAATTCCCCATATGAATGATTTTTTAATCATTATATGGGGGAAAAGTGTTTCTATTAAATATAATATTGATTGGGGTATTTCTGACTTATTGTTTACGAATTTGACATCCCTAAGAAATCCTTCGGTGTTAGTGTGGACAATTTGAATATATTATTATGTATTTTCTACTAAATAATGCAGTGACAATTTTTATTGCTATGATTAATAAGATATTACAGTAATACTATGATTCCTATATTATGGTACATATAGATAACAATCTAGTATACTCAGTAACTAGGAATGTGCTTGGGTTTCACCTTAGGGGTATTTTTGAATCGCAAAATTAACAATATATTTATGATAAGATATCAAAAGTAAATTCATGAATATAATAATTTCTGTTCTTGGGACATGGGGGCTCAAGAAGAGGCATCACAATTAACATTGATAATTTGATATATTTGATGTCTTTGGAGGACAGGAAGACGTATTTGAGATTTTGAGTTTCTGGGGATTTTTAGGATACTATCGAGGGTTCGTGATTTATTTATCTATTATTTTAATACTGTTGACTATAGTTAGTCTAAATTGAATAATGTTTCTATGTTACTGGATCTATCCACATTCTTTTTCTTAGTTTAAATGATATGTGACCTCAATACATTTCATAATTTTGAAAAGAATATGAAAGTATATATGATATATGTTGATTCATTAAGCATAGATTTTGGTTATTTTATAATAAACGAATATCATATGGGGTGTATGGTTCTTGAAAACATTGAAATCAATGGAATAATTACCCCACACATAATTTAGAATTTACAGGTACAATGAATATCCTCATGTATGGGAGAGACTATGTTTTTGGATAAAAGGTAACAATTTACTCAGATTACAAGAGTTTTAGATGTCAAATAGAAAGTAAATATTCTATTTTAGGGTTGATGAATAGAGGATCATCATTTATTAGATTTTAAAACATACTATATATTTAGAAAAAACAATGTAGTTCTAAATTCTATTAGTCATAATTTTTCCTTTTAGGGTGTCAAATATTCCAAGGATGAGTGGAATCAAATGATATTCTTTACATTAATTCACTTATATATTAGGGTGGAAGGATCTATAACATTTCTTTGAGAATTTAGTTGAAAATTATCTAATTGAGTTTATTTACTAGGTGAATAAATCATGAAATTAATTAATGGTTATCAGGGATACTTTATATGGTAGGGAGACCATCCTTGAGTCAACTATCTTCTCGGAAGGAATTATTTATTTTGTTAGATGAAGGCTAGTTTCACTATCAATGATAAGTATAGTGTTGGACGCATGTTTTTATATGTCATTGCGCCATTCATACATGTAATAAATATATGTAATGTGATATACATTTTCTGTTTTGGTTGTTGGGTTTGAGATGAGATATATATGAATTCAGTTCATGTTGTTTTATATTTTAATAAATTAAGCCAAAATAATAAAAACCACCATGGATAATTAAAATTATCACTTTATAAATTTATAAATGGTGTAGTGTAACTAGTAATTTTATCATTAGACTTCCAATGAAACCATTATTGAGGA
The DNA here is from genome assembly GCA_963277665.1 of Viscum album. Classification (NCBI taxonomy): domain Eukaryota; kingdom Viridiplantae; phylum Streptophyta; class Magnoliopsida; order Santalales; family Viscaceae; genus Viscum; species Viscum album. The sequence goes on from OY728120.1 coordinate 763,830,975, forward strand.
TTTATATATGGGTAGTGATTTACCATCTCACCAGTTTGGCTCACTTCCTTCTAATTTGATACACAACAAGATTTAGAGATTTGTGAATGTTTTACATGAAATATACTATGAGCTTATATGGAGTTCCAAAAAATATTATATCATACTTATATCCTCATTTGGAATCATATAATTGGATTCTAATTCATAAGGTAATGATATCAAAGGATATTCTATGAGTGACATATCAACCCTAGAGGGACATGCATGTATGGTGAGATATTATGATTCTATAGTACTTGCTAAATGATTAGAACCTAGTCTTTCCGAGATCTAACGCTATACATTTGGTATTTATTCAAATTTCATACAATGATAATTACCATCCAACCTTCTAAATGGGATCATTTAAATCATTATAGACATTAACATGAAAATCATTTCTTTATTAAATAGTGATTTGTTAAACTTCTACAATAGGGTAATCATCATTTTTGATAAGTCAGAAAATATATAGCATATACTTATAATGATGAATATTACTCAATTCTAGAATAAATAATATGTGGGTTTTCAATATTTACCTTTACATTTCATGGTTAGTGACCATGTTTTATTGAAATTGTCGCATCGATTCAGACACAACTATTTGGGAATGAAAAGAAATTTGGTTCTAATATTTTTAATACATTTAGAGATATTGTTACTATATGGATAAAAATATAAAATCTAGTGTTACTTATCTGTTTATATCAATTGAAAACATATTTCATGTATGACAGCTCAATAATTATTATACAAAAACCACTTATATTCTCAATTGGTAGGATCTGGATTGGGAATGAAATTTATTAATCATTTAGTCAACAGTTCCTATATTTTTTCCTAAGGAAATGTTATTACATATTAATCATTACATATAGTCTTAGATCTATAGAATCATTATATGGATTATCAAAAAACATGGGAGAGGAAAATTATTGATGAGGTAGTTTTGTAATATTTTCTTCAATAGGATATAATCTATAATTTTTATTTCAATGTAAAAAATGATATGATAGAGATAATTTTAACACCCTAGAAACATTTTGTTTGGATGTTATTACCTTAATTGTTTAACAATATTTTCGAAAAAATTTTCATGGTAGTTTAGTGTATTTTTTATGTGTTTTTAGGAGTTTTTGGTAAGGTTTAATGATATTTTATGACAAGTGGAAAATGTGTGGATATCCTATGAAAACGTGTTGATCATTTTGGTTGATATAAGGGGTGACATGCGTAGTTTACAATGGGGTATCTTTGTTCCCTTATACAGAAATGTGTTTATATTTGGATAGTGTAATGTTTCATGGTTAGTGAACATTTGATCAAAAAAAATGACCTGACCATTTTAGTTTCTAGTGAGATATTAATCCATTCAAGACTAGATTACAATTTTAATAATAATACATCCATATTACTCTACTGGATTATAATAATATGAAAATTATATTTTTAATCTGAATTTAAACCTAATTCCCCCATTCCTGTTTTCTGTTATCGGGATTACAAACCAAGTCTCACTCTTGGGGGCTTTGTGAATTTTTCATCACTAGAGAGTGAATTAATTGATTATGAGGGATTTGGATCCAGGAAATTGATATTATATGTCAATTACAGTCACATTAATTGTCATGCATCTAGGTATCCTCTTCTCTAGATGGAATGAATGATAAATATATTCTGGCATGGAATTTTTTTTGATCTTTGGTATGATAAGATAGAAATTATTGTTCTTTATTTAAATTATAATGAGATATATTGTATGTATTCTTTAATTAGGTGTGTTTTATATGGGAATGTTTCTGCTGAGGTTTGTGGGTTTTTAATGAGGAATGGTTTTTTAATCTATTGTTTCCGGCACAATTTTTAATGGGTTTTCCTAAATGGGTTCTAAATATTTTTTCAATTTTTTATGAAACTGTTATTCTGTAATAAAAAATATGTGTTGAATATTTCATTGAAAAATGTTTCAAAGTGAAAATAAAGGCACATGAGAGTGTTTTTGTGGCCATTTATTTATGATTGATCAAATTCTTATTGTTTATAAAATAAAATAAATGGAAATGATAAATATCTAATGATGAAAAAACATAGTAAACTAGGTATTTAGTTTGGATGGCTCAAACCATAAATATAGGATAATTTATCGCAACTTATCAGTGGATTTATGCAATAACATTATGTAATCATTTATTAAACATGATAGGGGCCACGAGAAAATGTGGTATCTTTCTCTAGGACTCAACGTTTAATTCCCAATAAGGATTCCACTTTCACATGACATTGAACCAAAAATTGAGGTGTGATTATTCTAGTTGACTAAGACATAACAGAACAATGGGATTTACCCCATGGTTCAAGCTTCACCATGAAAAACTATTAGTATGACATCCCAGATCTCATGAACCTGGATCTAGTTCTTATATTATAAAATTTACATTTAATTAATATATAACAATGATGGTGACCCCATATTTTATATGAATAACATAAATTATTAAATGTAAATATTGGATGAATTATATACTTAGGACCTTTTTGGTTTAGAATTATAGTGAATTTGGTTAAAATATTACAACAAAGGAACCATCAAATAAAGAGACTATATTTCCTAATACACCTAGAATTTAATATTACATATTAGGTCATCAACTTCTTCGATATTAACCCCTTCTATGAATAATTCATTTTGAATCATTATTACTAACCCAAGCCAAAGTAATTATAATAAGGGTGAGTTCATTTTTTTGAGTATGAATAATCATGATACTAAATTATTGAATATCATCATTGAGGATAACATTATAATAAGTTTATAATTGCATAATCAATTCTAATGGTAATAAAATAAGAGAACTCATTCTAATTAATACCAATATTATCTTAAATGAAAACATGGTATATAGTTTTAACAAATTCCTGAGTCACTGGAATCAATAATCGTGACCCATGTTATATCAACGCTAATCAAGGGGAACATTTATAACACAATAAAATAATTATAAAACCTATTGGTTTCTTGGGACATTATGCTCTTATAAATCATAAATAAAAAATACAATTGGATTAACTATACAATCTATATTGAATATAATTTTTTAAAGAACATAATAATTACCCAACACAATTGATCCTTATCTAGGAACAACCATTATATAATCTATTTCATGGTCATCCAATGCATTATGTGGGGAACCCATTGTAAATAATTAACATGAACCATAAATATTGTACAACTATCATTATTTTCATCATAAAAATTAAAAAAATCAAAAATTATTACTTTCTCAATTTGATTAATGCATAGAATATAAATGATATCCATAAAAATAACATTGAATCATTATTTACACTTGGTAAATAAATGGGTTCCATAATAATCTATTTGATATAAAATTTACCCTTGGAGAAGAAAGTTTTACCAAAACAATCATTTTTAAACATGATTTCACATGGAAGTTAATTGAGTTCCCTAATTTTCATAAAACATGATTAACATTTGGAAAAGAGACCAGTTATATAAAAATCAATTTGAAAAAAATAATAATCCATCATGAAGAAATAACGTGGATTGAATACTTAAATAATATCCCCATCGAAACATTTGTAGAACAAAAATTTTATACGTTGAATAATGAAAATACCATTAAAATATAATTAAAATAATTTATGAGGAAAAGATTCATTTAATTTTGAAAGTAAAATTTAAAACCAAGAAAAATATAAAAACTTTTACAATCAAATAATAATGGAAACATGTATTGGAAATATCAAATTTAATAATTGGTATGATGGATGAAAAATAATGAAATGTTGTAAATGCAAAAAAAAATTCTTACAATGTTTTTTAGAAAACGGAGTCAAAATTAACCAATTTGGGAAACATTATGAAATTAAATTTTTGAAAACCATTTAAATTATTTATTTGATCATGTAAATTATTTATATAAAATAATTTATTTTTTGGAAATTGTTTTTGAAATATTTTAATAACCTGCATATAAATGAGAAAAAAGTTTGATCTAAATGAAAATTCAACATGGATATCACATAAAATGAATTTCTTGTATTTTATCTAATAATTACTATAGAAAAAATAAATTTAACTTATGTAAAGCATTGGTTAACAAAGGAAAATAACGGATACGTGGTTCAAGAAAATAATATCACATTATTTCAACAAAAGAACCATGAACATAAATAATCTCAAAAGAAAGGATATAGGATCAAAAATCCATTAACACTTTGCAATTTCATCAATTGTGTGACCCATGAAAGAATAAAATAAAATTAAAAATATAATTTCATCAAAATTCGATTTTATGATATAAAATTTCAGAGGTCAGTATATAAAACTCACAAATGTATATTGGTTCATATCATAAATGTATGTCTCAATGATAGTGGATTTTTTTATAAATTACCCTAACAAAAATTATACCAATGAATTTGAGAATCAATTGATCAATCGACTATGTGTATAAGATTTATAACCTTGTAATTTTATTTTAAATTAAAAAAAATATATAATAAAAAATAATTACCCACTTAATCATGACATAATAAGGTCTGTGATAAATTATTATAACCTAATGAAAATAAATTCAGTTATGAAATTAAATACCACATTGTAAATTTCTTGTTAATACACATTGAATGAAATTATTCAAATATAAAAATAATATAAGAATATTTATGAAGTATTCAAGTTATTGAATAAAAATTTCATAGTATATGAACAACATAATAAAAAATGTTTTTAATATCTCATATGTATCACAAAATTAAGAAGTGATTGGAGAAAACATTTACCTCATATCAAACATTATTCATATGTGTTCAAACCTATGGTTTAATATACTTATATTGGATATTTTATATATTAAAATTTTCTTCATTTTTTTGTAAAATATATTCAAAATATTTATTTCATATCATTTAAAATATATATTTAATGATTCAATCAGTTCATCCAAAGTTGGGGTTTTGAGGATATTCAGTTAATTATTTCCAAACTGCTTTAGTGTGTTGACCATGGTCAGAGAATACATAATTTAAATACCACCAAAATATAAATCATGAATTTTTTAAAATATTTGTATGAAAATTGTATTTCTAAAACCACTCATGATATATGGATATGAAAAATTAATAACATGACACTGATTGAGATGGTAGGTTGTATGTTCTTATGAAAATGTTTCCATTTCTCAATGATCATTATGGAAAAAAGGTAAGTAATATATTATATTTAAAAAAATATATTAATAATATATAAACATATTATTTTATTAAATATAAACATATAACATCAATTTTTCTTGGTGATGAAAAAAGAATATCATCACTTTGTGGAGTTGGTAGTCCACACGTGGGCACGATCAAAATTAAACTATTTTAGTGTAAAAAATGATATATTATAGTATTATAAATATAAATATGTAATGAATATCATAATAATATCTTTTAGATTTATTATATTAACTAAATTCATATTTATTAAATTACATTTAATAATTATGTAAAAATGAATCACATGGCATCATGAGGTAGTATCCTGCCAAATACACAAGTGACTTTATCATATCCCCCATGGAATGGAATTTAAAAAAGGAATATATAGTATCATTAAAATATAAGAATTAAAATTATAAAAATGTATTAAAAATACATTTAATCAATCATTAAATCATTTTATGAATGATTTTCAAGGATATATAATTTAATCGGTTCGCGAGGTGGTAGTCAATTATACACATTAATGAAAATTTCATGTTTTATTTATAGAAGAGGATATATATTTCTGTTTTGAAAATAAGTTAATAACAAATATGTATAATTTATTTAATTTTTTAGGATATAATAATACTTTAATAAAATATTTAATCTGTGTAATAATAGATAAATTAAATATGCTCAGTTAAGATCAAAATATATTCCTTATAAAACCTCCTTAGGTATGAACCAAATGGATTTTTGGATGAATTTATAATCCAAATAATAGATATAATATGTTAGTATTGAATAAAGGAAGAAATATGGGTAGGTCTTAGATAATACAAATGGATTCTAATGTGTGAAGAAGATTGCAGACTGGAATCATTTTAAATGGGACGTTTTTGGAACACTTGTAGTTTTTGAAACGAAAATGGAGGACCCATATTTACCACAAGAAAAAATGGATATAAAAAATAATTATTGATAATTATAAATTTTAATGTATAAATATGGCCATTAAATATATTTTATATATGTTTTTATGTCATTTTCATCCTTCTATGATCATTTTGTACCCACATAAACTCTTTTCACATTAGTCGCATTAATTATTTTTTATTATTTTAACTATTAATAATTTCCCAATATTAAGATGAAATTATAATATAATAAAAATATTATAAATAAAATTATGGAATCCATTTTAAAACGTTCAATTCATGAAAGTGGAAAAAATTTATTTAAAATGAGACACAGTAATGTGGCGACAAAAATTATTTTTCATAAAGTGTATTTTTTATGAAAAATATGAAATTATATTAACCCCATTATGAATGATAATAATTTTATGGATATAAATTAATATTTATTTATATATATTATATAAATTTATATTAATAATTATATTATTTGGGATTATTTTAATTAATTAATGTTGTTAAACATTATTATATTAAAAACAATCTTTTTTAAAATTCATTTTCTTAACCCAAATACAAACTTGAACAAAAATAAAGTATAATGTTGATTAAATAGTAATTAATTGGATTTCATATAAAGATAAAATATATTTGTTACATAAAGTCATATTAAAAAAATAATGGTACTTTTACTGTGATGCCCAAAAACCCATAATGTATTTTGGAATGAATTAATAATGTTTTAACATGAGTTATTATTTTGGTGCAAATAATCAATCTTCAGTAAAACTAATTAGAGACTAATGGAGTAAAAAGAGAAACTGTTACTTACTAATAAAAACTCTGAAATAATACTTCGTAATAAGGTTTTCTGGTGACCAATGTATATAATATGACCATTGGTATTAGTGAGAGTAATAAAAGTGCATAATCTTTCAGTGTTCTATGTATTTTAATTATTTTAAGTAATCCATGAATATTTGTATTATAATATTCTAGTTATATAAATAATCATAATTATTTTAAGTAACTTCCGAACGTTAACTGGATTTTGGAAGGTTCAAATGTATGATTTTAGTTAATAAATATATGTTTTTTTGTATATATAATCTTTTGAATGAATACCCCTCTTTATTTTTAAATTTCATAATTATTTATTGTTTTATAGAAATGAAATAATATCAATTGTTTTATAAATTAATATATATATATATTTAAATATTTTCAAATATATTTAATTTTTTATATTCTTTTCATTCGTGGAACGAAAATATATCCTCAAATTGAACATGTATCTCATATTTGGATTTTTAAAATACAATTTTAATGACCATGGTATTTCTTTTAAAACAAGTTAAAATTAATATAATTGTTTTAATTGAAGTTGAAATTTAGATTTAGTAAATTAGTTTTTTGAAACTAAAAATGAATACCAACATATTAAAAATAATAAAATTTGTGATAAAAAAGAATATATGTATATATAATCAATAAAATATAAATGCAATATTTTTAATATGTGTTGTTTTTTTGGGTTTCCTAAAAAAATTTCCTTTGGCTGGCCATGCCTACAATCCAACACCAACTAGGGTAGGCATGACACACCACTTTGAGTGGCGAGTCCTAGAATTTAATCCCTATAAAACGAGCATAGGTCGGCCTTATGGGGTCCTAGTGCACACCCACAGGGGGCACAGAGTGGAACTGAGGTGGTTCCACCATGCGCGGTTGCACGGAAACATAGGGTGGGTGCTGAGTGCACCCTCACGAGAATTGGTATGTGGTAGTAACATAGAGGGGTAGGGGACTTCATTTCCATGCCTCAGAGGTGTAATGGTATTGATGGTGGTCTAGAAATAGTTCCCTTTTTGATGTGGGATGAGTTTTTTTATGTGGAATCTAATCTGGGCCATTCACTTTCACCACTTGAGATCAGGAACATTTGAACAAGTCTCACCATAAAACTCCACTGACCACTCCATTTCTCTTAATTTATCTCCAACCTTCTAATCGAGATTTAGATGATCTCATCTGCTCTAATGTTTTTAAAATCCATGGTTCCCTATAACCGTCCGATCAATTCAGGACAAATCTCTTACATCCATCATTTTTAATACATGTGGAAGCCTCTTTATTCTTCTGACAAGCCTCATTTTTTCTCATCCATCTATTCTTTTCGATATCTTCTTCATTTGATATTCTTCTTCTTCCCTATTCCTCAGCTGTTACCATCACCACCCTCACAACTATTTTTCCCTTTCTCAGGAGTCCTCATATCCCTCTTTGTCCCATTTGTACACCTTTCTTCTTTCTAAATGTATTCAAGGGTGTTCTATTTTCATATTAACCCACCATATTGTCATAAAACATTCTATGATATATATAATAAAAACAACTCACCCCTTTGTGATTTCATTAATCATAGTTTTTTTCTATCGGAATAGTAAAATTCAGATTTCTTTAGATTTCATTATTTATAATTCCATGTTGAACCATTTTATATAAAATGATATATATACAGTTTGTATAAACTAGTTATATGAACCACTTTAACACCATAATCCTATAGGATTCTCTATTCTAAAACTTTCTTCAAGCTCTTCTTGGCTCCGCCCAACCTTTGAATTCATGTAAGGTATTAGTTTGGTCTATATATTATTTTATTAACCATTATTGACATATGTGTGTGTATACGTTGGTATATATATATATATATATCAAATCAGTTCTGTTTTACAATATTTAAATGATGCATATTTGAGTTTTAAATGATGTTCTATATTAATTTAAATCATTAATGGGATTTTTTTTCTTTCTGTTCGATTAAAACATATATATACACACATATATATACCTATGTAGGTATATATATTTATTTATAAAATAAATATATTCTGGTTTTAATGTCCTTTGAATACTGAAAATTTTCTTTCAAATTATGTTCTTAATGTATGTAAAACATGTAAGGGTTTTAATTTTGTTTTTTGGGTGGTTTGATTAACCCTTATATACATACATGTGAATATATTTTTATATATATATATATATATGACCGAGTCTGTTTCAAATTTTTCAAATTATTGGTATTAGTATGATATTCTTACTCATGAAATACATGTAAGAGTTATTTTGGATTCATATTTGATATGACAAACCCATATATACACTTTCTGTATATATGGATATATATATATACAGATATATTTTGATTATAATTTGAATTGGGTTTCAATAAAATTTATTCTAGTGATTAAAATTATTTTTTAATAAGTGTATAAAACTTATAAGTATTTATCAATCCTTGTTTTGATTATACAAATTCCATGTATACAATTTTTTTACATATGTGTCTATAATATTTTAAAACCCACATGTACGTACATATAATAACTTCTATTACACACATATGCATCCCCAATTTATAATTTTTATGATTGATAATTGGAATAATATTTTCTTCATTACACATGAATATAAATACATGCATTAGCACATGTTGTGAAATGGATTTATTTTTTTATGCATCCATTCCTCACATGAAAGAAATTTTATAAATTTTCAAATATTATGTTTTAATTCATGATGAATCTTCCACAATAAATACTAGTAGAGTCCAATTTAACTTATTTGACACATCCATTAATCAATGTATAGTGAACATGAATCCTAATTATACAAAATGATTCCTTCCATGAAATAACGCTTTTGAATTAATGTGTTGTTATTTTTTGTGAAAAACTCAAAAAATATATTATTAATTTTTCACAAATGATGTTTTATTGATTAATAATTTAATTATTCAATGTGGTATGGGGTAATTCTGAAAAAATACATTAATTCATTTTTCAATGTGGTATGGGACACATCGAATAATGAAAATTCTTTAATAAATCAATGTTGTGTGGGGAACATTTATTTAAGACTTTTAAACATATGTGGAATGCATTGGAGTGATTATGTGAAGGGTGATGCCAACTATAGCCTCTCGATGCATCTGTATCTATCATGAGTCATACTAGGTCACGATATTAGGTCTTGACAAAATTATTATGTATAGTCTTTGCATGAGGCTTGGCCAGAATGTTTTAGAATGTCTAATATATTCACTTTCCTCAATATTTAATTAATATTTGGATAAGTAATTGATTATTATACTATTAGAATATCCTTGGGTAATAATATTCTAGTTATGGTAATGGAAATAAATTTACAGGGCATATTAAAATATGTACATTGGATGTCACTAATAATGAATTTTTAGCACCTATTTTCAGAACATTGATACAGAAGTTAGTAATATATCTATCATTTCATTAATTGAAATTTATGAGTTATGTGATTAATTATTTTATTACGTATGAAATTATATGCATGTATTATTACATGTTCTAAATTTGTATCAACATCCTTTCATGTCTCCCTTAAATTAGATAGACCAATTTCTATCTTATATAAAACATTCCATGCATTTTTGTACAAATATTCCTTCTTTGATATATGTTTTATCTTTTAAATATATATATAAATACTTGTGCATGAGTTTCTACCTTAAATGATCTCAAGTAACCTTTTAAAAATGATGAGTATTTATTTCATGAAATGTGATTTTATTTTTAGAAAATGTTTTTATAGTTATTTTAAAAGGATGTTTTTGAAAATTAATTAATTTAATTTGTTTCTAAACCCCTTAGTGAGTGTTTAAAATGAACACATTATGTTTTCAATTAAATTTTATATGATTAGTAGAATTTTTCACTTGATTGGTTTCTACTTTATGAATCTTATCTCATTCAATTTTGAATAAATATATCAACTGTATATGGTTTTCCAAAACCTAGACAAAAATGAATTTTCTATGAAGTAATGTGATGTTTAATTTATTAGCATGTTGTTTTAATTAGAAATATTAAAAAACATGTTTTTGGAAATGAATCTGGGATTATATGGTTATTTCCTAACAATTATATTACTTAATATGTTGATAATGGTTAATTTGCTTTATAAAAATTGTTATTTTCACTATTATATGAGAAATAAATATTTTTAAAAAATATCCCAAATTTCACCCAAATATAATTTTGATATGATGATTTTATAAAATAATTATTTCATTAAAATTAAATTTTATAAAAGTGTTAAAAATTATTTTTAATGTGTTTGTGCAATGCGGAGTGAATCAATCTTGAAAAAAGTCATTTTTCGACCAACCATTCTATTTTATTTCAAATTTTTCTTATTAAAAATTATAATTAATATATAACCATAAAATTATTTTTATTCTTTTTCAGAAAATACTATATTCATAATTATTGTATTCTTACTCATTCCCTCTAATTTAATATCTATGTTATAATAGTTATATATTGTTAATGTCATTTAAGCCCAACGTTTCATGTCAAATATTCTTTCAAACATAGTTCGATTTTAAAAATTCTTAATGTTGTTTGTACCGATGGAAGTAAGTTATATTAAATATATCATAAATGAAATATATATTAATGTATCAGGGTGTTAAGTTCTTATCTAATATCAGTGTTTCATGTCACAAACACTATTGAACATAATGGTTTTATTTTAAAATATCAAGGTGTTAATTCTATCAAATTTAATAAATTAAAAACATAAAATTTCATCTTTATCATTGTAATAAAATGTGGGATATTTTAAAATAAATTTAATATATACCCACATCATAAAATATTTTTATAAAAATACCAATTAAAATGATAGAAATTGAAATATTAAGGTCATCACATAAATTGGTTTTCATATATGAGGATATTAATTATATGTAAAGATATGTGCATGGAAGAAAAGTACAAAGAATTCATGAGATTGTATATATAATTGAAAATATTACATTTAATTATCAATATAATGTTAAGAAGCTCGAAATCATCAATCAATAATGAGACAAAAACAATTAGGTCACAAGAAATGAATGTTCTAGGATAATTATTATATGATCCTTTTCTTAGAGTTTATTAATTATATTACTCTATATATAGAAAACACAGTGAAATTTCCATTCATGAAAATTATAATTTAATACATTATTCAATTTTCACGAATTTATCATAATATTCCCCTGATTATTAGTATTCATGTTCTGATATTCATGCTTGAATCACTGAAAAATATTTGAAGGACCACGTGGATAAATGGGGGAAAATCATGATATTCCACATGTATTTACTGATAAACTGATCCAACATGTTTATCTGATGGTAAGTTAATTTACAAATTTAACATACCATCATAAAATAAAATAATTCATTAATATCCAAAATTTAATATTAAAATAAAAATTTTATAATAAATCATTTAATAAAACAATAACATTGTATCCCAAATAACCACAATAACATGAAAATTAATGAGTGTCTTATGCTCAATAGGTATATCATACATTCCTTCATAGTATAAAAAATATAAAGATATTCATCATAGTATAAAATATTCAGTTGGTATATGATACATCTTTTTCACCCATCCATTGTGGGATCAAGCCTCGTGGCCTTGTAAAATAAGATGGTTTGTGCATCCCCTTCGAGTTTACATTTTCCTTGAATTTTTATCCTTAAAATTATCAAATAAATATGCTGATAATTCTTAAAAATTAACATAATCATTAAATATCATGTAAACCCAAATTATTATCAATACATCAAAACATATTTCTGCCAAATGTAAAGTTATAGTTTAGGTTAATCTAATGTGACCTTAAAATGGGAGTCTACGACTTAAAACATATAATAAAACATAATCCCCAAAACATTTGATTTCATATATAATCTCTAATATATAAAAAAATATAAAATACTAACTTAAAATGTTATCAATACCCTCATTAGATTAAAAATATATCTTCGTCGAACTGACACATTCGGATCTGGAGCTAAAATCAAAATCAATATATTTTTTATTTTAATACCGATATAGGTGACCCAATTTTCACTATCCAAAACATTAAACGAATAAATTAAGTATTGGATCAATTACATACCCAATAAACTCTTATGTTTAGATGTTTTCCATTTTTATGACAATCTTTATCCTAAAAAACTCACATTAATTAAAAAAATTATTTCTTTTCTATATTACCTATCATTCAGTATTATGTATTAGGACATCATCATCGTCAATATAAAAAATATCTATGCATAATAAATTTACTATATTTCTTGATAATATGAATAAAATTAATCATACATAGGGTGAGATCAAATACTCACTAAGGAAAAATGAAACATTTATAAAAAATTGATAGCATAAAGAAAATTTATTGGTATTTTGGGGAATTATCCTCATAAAATTAAAAATATTGGAAAAGCAATAAGGAAAAAATAAAAAATATTTATCTTAAGAAGATTATGTTTTCTCAATGCATTATTGAACTATCTAGGCTCACCCAATATATATGATATATTAGCCACACCATATATAATCAATGTACATCCATATTTCAAAATATCCAATTATGGTATATAAATTAAATAGATCATTCATTTAATTGTAAAACTCATAAAAAGTAATTTTTCCATTTATAAAAAATTAATTAATGGAAAATAAATGGGTTCAATGAAAATTATTTGAAAATAGATTAACTCGTCGAAATGAAATGTGTTTCATAACAATCTCACTAAAAATGACTAATACATGGAGAAAATGTATTCTATAATAATATAATTAAATCATTATTAAAATGTATAAAGGAAATGAGTACCATAAAAATACATTTGAATCATGATTAACCCGTGAAATATGATTGATTTCAAAAAATCACTCCTTGTAAGAGTCATAATCCTTCCAACGAATGAAATATGATGGTATTAATAAACAATATTCCCATTGGATAATATGTAACAACATTGTTTGTTGAAGTTTATTGTTATAAATTCCATTAAATGATTATCAAAACATTTTTGAGGAAACTAATTCTATAATTTTTAAAATAAATTATAAAATATAAAAATTCAAAAAATATTGAGAAAATAATTTTCCATGAAACCATCTTTGGAATAATATAATACAAAATTGAAGCTAAATAATGTAAATTATGGACAAAAAATCAGTTCGTCTTATAAATTTAAAAAATAAACATTTGGTCCATAACATTTTGTAAAGGGAGTGAAAAGGGATCGATTTTCTAAAAACAAAGAAATACCCCTTTTTGAACCCTATTAGACGAAGATAAAATTTAAGTTAAAGTTGATTATTAATATCATTTATTTTTATAAAATATATTTTTTTTGACTTGGATATGGAAGACAATTATGGTCAATCAAAAAGAAAACACAACATTAGTATCACAGAAAAATAAAATAATTGATGTTTTATTAATTAATAATGGACAAAATTTAAATTAAACAAGTAAAAAAATTATATCCATAGGAGCATAAAACATATGTGTTTCATGAATATAATATAAAATTATTTTCTCCCAAAGAAAAATGACCATATTCAATATGGACTGAAATAATATTTTAACATAAATCATTTTTCACCTTGGTAAATATTGAATCATAATCCCCATGAAATAATAAAATCAATGGAAATAGAAAATGACATAAAGAATTTAGTGATATAACATGTAAATGAATGAAATATACACCTCATAATTAAATATTGGTTTATTTCATAAATTCATTCCTCAATGAAATATAATTTTATACAAATAACGAATATGAAAGTCATAGAACTAAATTTAAAAATTAATCAATTAATCGATTATGCATACTGAAATTTATACCACCAAAAAGATGTTTAAATTCAAAAAAATATAATCAAAAGTATTTATAAATATAACAATTACATAATAATTTCATCATATGTGTACAATAACCCCATGAAATGAATTTTTCATAAGAAATTATTTATCAAATGATAAATTCCATGTCAATTTTCCTATAATGAAATTATTAATATCGATAAATAAAATAACATTTTGAATTAATGATTCATGTCATTACATGTAAAATGGTTAAAAAAATAAAAATTTGGTTGATAAATTTCATACCTCCGGTCTAACATTCTTTATATGTGTTAATAACTCTTGTATAATAGATATAAAATAATTTTTTATTTTATTAGAAAAAAATTATTGGATAAATAAAAAATATTTAAAAAATTTATTTAGTTTAATTAAAACAATATATTTAAATATTAATTAGGTATGTCCTTGTCACGTGTTTTTGGAATTTTCAGTTCATTTTTTCAGAAATATTTAGTTGTGTTGACCATGGACAAATTTGTCATTATCTAAAAATCTACAGAATAATAATGACGAAATATCTAAAATATTTATATATAAAATATTCATTTTAATTTAATCAGGAATTATGGTTTTGGAAAATGAACTACGCAAAGTCATTGGGGTGGTAGGACGTACGTATGAACGCATAGTGTTTACATTTTTCAACCAACATTATAGAAAAAGTATGTAAAATTTTACCTTCAATGAATGGTAATTATATATTAAACAAAATTTTAGTTTATTAATCATTTTTAAATTTACCTTCCATGTGTAATCACCATTTGAAAATAGGGTTATACCCATGTATCTATTCCCATGTTTGTCAAAAAAACAATAGGATGTGTTATACCAATGGTTTTTAAAAAACAATTGTCATAGAGGGTTACATTTATTTCATCTACCTCCCATCCTCTTTAGAGAGTCTTAATATCCCCTCCCCTCTTATGATCCATAACCTCCCCCCTCCCCTCCTCAGGGGACACTTACCCCACTAGCCATCTTTTCTTCCTCGAATTTCATAATTTTCTTATGTTCTTTGAGAGATAATTTTTACAACTCAAATATTAATTTTTTTACCTTATAACCCAAATGAAGACTAATTTTATTTTTCATAATTCATGTAAAACCCCATGAATTTACAAATATAATTATTATAGAATTCATGGATAATAGATTCTAAAAAAACATTAATTTTTTTAACCAAGCCATGAAAACATAATTGTTTAACTTCTTTGATGTGAATTAGGAAAATCTTACAAACACAGTTGCGATCAGTAATTTATTTGGAGTCCGATGAGTAAAACTGATTTTTTGGTGAATAGTAACTTACATTAATAAATATTAAAATACCATTACGAGTAGTGATATACCATAAATAATATTAACCTTACCTATGACAGTATATAAAAATATTCAAATGGAAGTATAACATAACTATGTTTTGGAATAAGATAATAACTGTTTTAAAATAGTTTTTAGAATAAATTATGATTTCAATTAAAATTTAAATTAATAATATTTAGAAAATTATTTTTGAAAAAATTCACTTCATTTTTATATTCTTCACATAAAAAATTGGTTACTGTGGATTTTGGGTTTGTTTTTGAAATACTTGAATTTTTAATGAATAGTGAAATATTTTAAAATACCGTATATAATAATTATCAGTTCAATACACTATTTATGGATTCAAAAGTGATGTAAGGACACTTGGATCGAACTCACATTCATTTATTACTATTTTAGGACATTGAATCATCAATATTTCTTTCCTGGAGAAAATTTAATAAAATAATGATTAAAAAATTAGGAAAACCCTCCTCACAACAACTATAAAAATCACAAATCACTCCCTCTTCACTTTAATCAGCTATGAAATGTTGCTCCTCAATGATATTAAAAAATACCCATACATAGTAACTCTCCACATCCATTAAGCTCTTTTTCTTTCCAAAATACCAAAATTCATTCCCTTAAGGAGGTTCTCAAAGAGGTTATTTAAAGAGGTAAAGTACCTTTCATTTTCATTCAATTTATTTTCAATTTATATTATTATGATATACTCTCCTCACCTACTATCTCCAATTGATGATTATTGATTTAGTATCACCTCTATAATATAATTATATCATGTTATAAGAGGAACTATCATCAATATCCTTACTCTCTCTCCATTTTATTTTATAAACGAAATCAACGATCCTGAGGTTCCAATTTGTATCCTTCTTCGATGATAACATTTTGTATTTAAATTTATCCTCAACTAGTGTTCATGATACCATTTTTATGGTTTCTCCAGACATTAATATATCTATTATATCCTCATTAATATTCATGAAGTAGTATACGTAAATATTATTAAATCATATGACCAAACTATTCTCTAATTCTAAAAATAATCTAACTTAATGTCATAAATATTATATCTTATGATTCAACCTATTTCAATGTACCAAAATGATTAAAATTACCATCTAAACTTCTGGATGTCCATAAATAACAACTTAATTCAATTATAGAGATTTATATCCATTAATCATGAAATCTGATACTTAAGAACAATTGAACCCATTATGAAAATAAAGAAAACAAATACTCCAGAACGATGAAATTCAACATAAAAACATATCAATAAGAGAATTAAAGAACTAAAATGAGTTATGATAAACTAAATAAATGTATGTTATCTTCTAAAATAAGTTATTAAAAATTCTAATTTCATATACCAGGACATTATGTTCAAGAGAGGAACACATTCGAACTTAAGGTAAGGGTTTCATAACCTCACTTCTACTTTTGCGAGATTTTTGGTATTCTATAAAAATACAAGTGTATGGTATTTTTATACTTCCCATTTATTTAAAATATCATGAATAACTTTATATTCATTGTATTCAATGTATAATTTTATAATTTTTCCTTTTTTGGAATACGAATCAATCGATTACAATGTGGTAAGTGTTTTTCTACCCAAACCATTATTTTTTTTCGAGTTACATTCATTTAATAATTAACTAAATGAAATTAGTATTTATTTTTATGTACTCCTCATAAATTCTGATTGAGTTTTGTTAATATGTTTACCACCCAGAATAATTCCTTATTTTATGCAGAGTTTCATGATTTAAAAGGACCATTAAATTTATTTTTGAAATAAAATATTGATTCAAGGGAATTACTCAAATTCTTACTTATTGTAAAGGGAACTCCATCATCTATTTTATAAAATATTACCTTTCTAAAATTAGTAATTTTAATAAAAAAACTACCACAATTCATTTATGTTTTAATACAACTACTTTTCCAAAAGAACTCTTTTTTTTCAAAATAAAATAGTATTTATCTCAATAATTACTCAATGATTTTATAAGAGTATTTTAATTTGTTTCAGCACTCTTGTTGATTGTTATGTAATATTGGGTTATTTATTTTATGATATGATCTACCATATTTAATTTTACGATGTATGACTTCATTTATTTATTATTAGTCATCATCAAAACATTCTTCAATTTTCTCTGAATGGTTGTTGTTTAAGATTAATTTTTGTGGAATGTTATTTACATTTCATATGTTAGTTTCAATATGAATGTATATAATGTTTATGATTATTCCTGATTATATGATGAAGGAATTAGAATTATTATGTGATGGTTGTGGGTTGATATATCCCATAGATGCATCGGTTGGTCTCATGAGAACAATGTATGTGGAATTGGATGAGTCATTTCCCAAATCGATATATGGTTTTGGTGAATGACTTAATCATTTTTAGGCATCTTTGCTGAGGCCTTGAAAAAATGTTTCAGAATTTCTGACACATGAACTTCCCTCATTTTGAAGCTAGTAAATGAATTTTATTGTTGTTAATGAACTATTAGAACATACATGATTATGTTTTATTGTGGAATTATTTTACTTGGCTCATATTCATGCCATAATGTTATCAAGTGTATTATTTGTAATGCATGTGTTTTCATTTATTCATCATGAAAAATGTTTATGTTTATATTATCTTCTATTGTAATTCATACTCTTTCTATGATTTTACGCTCACCCATTTCTTACGTAGCCTTTTCCCATAATATAAAGGAGTAAATTTTGAATGGCTTGAAATCAAGGTCTAGTAGGCATGGATGTTTCTAAGGGAATACATTAGTGTTGTTTTCCTTTCAATATGTAATGTTGAACTTTTATATATATCTTGATTCCAAAATCTACTAAACTAGATCATACATTGGGATGAATATACCTTTTTTATATACCAATGTATTAAAAAAAAGCACCGACTCTAGGAAATGAGGGTCTTGTCCTTATAGTTGTAATCAAAGGAAGTTTAGTATCAAACATGGAAATTACATTTAGAAAATGTAGAATAGGGAAAAAATCCAAAAGATTGTATTTTAGGATTAGCATACAAGACCATCCTGGTATTTTTGTAAGGAATAGATTGTGTGTATATTTCCAGAAAATTCATCCTTGTATAGATTCAAATAGGTAGAGGTGGCTCTGGCACTGATATACCAAGGATTAAAATCTTCGACATGGTGTTTTGGTATTCACCCAAGGTATCCTAGTACACGACAATGGGTCTTGCTTCACTCTTGGTATTAAAACTCATAGGGGATATTCTTTGGATAATTTACATTTTCTTTACAAAAAATTGTTCAGTATTTGTGTCTCAGATTAACAAAAGTATATCGATTGATGATTTATGATGTATAAATTTTTGTTATGTGTTATAACATGTTTATAGATATAGGGAGTTATGAAATTTATGAGTTAATATATAAAGTGGATTTGATTAGAAATGGAGACTTGTAGTTGTAATCAGAATATCACTGATGCACCTTATGAGATGAGTGAGAAGGATCATATCTCTAATGGACATACCCCATCATTTCAAAGGAAGATTGTCTCCCATATATCCTCATCATATTATGAGATATTATCATGTGATTACAAGGTATGTAAGAACATATATGAGTCATATGGATTTTAAGGTAAGAAAAAAAAGAAGAGAATGATATTAAGAATCATGGATAAAGGAAAGAATGGAAAGAGGTATTTTAACACATGTGATAATTATGGAAGGAAACACCTTGGTATATGATTGAGGGTGAAATTAGTTTTCTTCATGTGTGGAGAAAAAGGCCATTATTATCATAATTTCATGACAATGAATGAATTTTTCTATACTCAATGCTTCAACTGCAACGTGATGGGACACAGTGTGAATAAAGGTCTCATGATTCAAAGGAATATACCTAAAATAATGATTTTTAGATAATAATAATGTTTTGATGCTACCTAAGATGATGTAGAATGGTTAATATGACTAGTCAAGAATCATATCATTTGAATATTTTTTCCAGTAATGTACTGATTTTAAGAATTAGGAGATATAGAAGTATTGTACTGCTGCACTATTTTATTAAGGATTTGAGGCTATATGATGAATGGTACAAAGGAAAAGTGATTCAGTAGAAAGACAAAATTTTTATGAGAAACATGATTGGTGGAAGGAAAACCTGTAATATAAATTTTATATAGAGATTTTGATGAAAAAATTATTGATTAGGATAAGTA
Source organism: Viscum album (assembly GCA_963277665.1). NCBI lineage: Eukaryota > Viridiplantae > Streptophyta > Magnoliopsida > Santalales > Viscaceae > Viscum > Viscum album. The sequence goes on from OY728120.1 coordinate 763,851,477, forward strand.
CTAACTACATTAGAACTGATTATTGAATTGTCAAGAAGTGGCATATGCTATCATCGATGGTGTTTATAGTACTATTCGATTTATGGAATATATCCAATAACATGTATCTTACTTAAAGAATACAGAACATTTTCAGTTTCCAACATTATTTCTACGATAATTTGAGTTACTGCCATATTTCAAGAGGTTACATGATAAAGTTATTTACATGTATAGAATATGAAATTTAGAGCTACATCATTTTGATTAAGGGTTAATGATATGTTCATCATGGAAATTTAGAGGACCTCATTATAATGAGTTGAATCATTATATTTTGGAATTTTTAACCATTTATCAAATGGTTTAGTTTATCATTGTAAGAGCTTCTAGAGGTTAATTTATTGATTCACCAAATAGTGTAACACATGATATGTGATTAGGTATAGATAGTTAAAGTTCAATAAAAGGATGGATTTGAAAGTAGAAATGTATATTAACACTCATATTGAGTGGAATAATTCGTTAACTCTAGGAAAATAGTATTAAATAAAATATTTTCATATTATCATAATCATTGATAGTATTGATATTTTTTTAGTTTATAGTTCTATAGTAATCATTATTCATCTGAACATGCCCTCTATTAAGTTCCATCAGGACATCATAGTTACATTTTTCATCCATGTCCAGGTTTTTACTTCCAACTAATGTCGCCTCATTCAAAAGAATACTTTTTCGGATGACCAACTCATCACCCATAACCCTTTTTAAGAGGATATTTTATTAACCCTATTTCTAATCTGGGTTTCTATTAGGAAATTTTCATGTATCAACCACTAACATTCAATGATCAATTTCAATTTTATTGGATGCAATTTTTGTAAGGGATAATTTTACACCCCATGAATTTAAAAATATATCTATTATATAATTCATGGATAACTGAGTTTCTAAAAACACAACTGTGTTATATCATAGCCGTGTAATCATAATATTTCCCCATCTGTGATGTTAATTTCGAAAATCTAACATACATGGTTGCGATTCGAATGCAATGTGGAGTCCAATAAGAAATAATTAATTTTTTGTGAATCGTAACCTACACATATGAATAGTAACGAACCATTATGAGTATTGATATAATAAAATGAATATTAACTTTACATATCATAGTATGTAAATAATATTTTAATGGATGTACGATATACCTATGCATTGGAATAAGTAACAAAATTTTTTTAAAGATGATTTTTAGAATAAATTATGAGTTTAATAAAATATTAAATTATTAATATATTAATTTTTCTAAATGGACTTTATTTTTTGGATTCTAAATGCCAAAAGATCGTTACCGTGAATTTTTTGGAAATTTTTTGAAATAGTAAATTACTTATGAATAGTGAAATATGGTAAAATAACTTACATACAAATTATTAATAAATACACTCTTTATGACATAATAATTGACTTAATCCAACTTGGTTAAAACTCACCTAGATTTAATACAATTCTCAGTCATGGAATCATAACTATTTTTGGTCTATAGGTTAATAAATAAAATAATGATTAATTTTTATTGAAAACACTCTTCTCCTCAACTATAACCCCCACCACTCCCTTTTCTCTCAACTCCCCTATGACATGAATCTATTAAAATTTATGCCCAAATACCCTACCTTAGAAACTCCCCTCATCCATGAAGATCATGGGCTTTCTTGAACACCAAAATCCAATCTTGTAAGGAGGTTCTTAAAGAGGATATTTCCAAAGGTAAAGTTCCTTTCTTTTTCAATTAGTTTCTTTTAAATTTATCATCTTTTGTTATCCTCTCCTCACCTCCTCTATCCAAATGACCATGATAGTTATATTATCATATATATATATTAATTATATAATATTAATGCAAGAAATATCATCAATATCCTTACACTCTCACTCTTTTATTTTATAAACGAAATCAATGTCCACGAGGTTCCAATTTATATATTTAGTGGACAATGGTGTTTTGTTCATCAATTTATCCATCATTACTATACATGAAACCATTTTTATGGTTTAAACAGTCTTTAATAAGTGTATTATAATCTAATTAATATTCATGAACAAGTATAAATTTATATTATTATGTTGTGTGACCAAACTAGTTTCTAAAAATCAAAATACCGCTAAAATAAACTAAGTGAATGTCATAAATATTTCATGTAAGTATTCATCCTCTTTCAATGTAACCAAATGATAGAAATGAACATTAACATGTCTGGATATTAATATCTAATATTAAATTTCAATTGTTGTGATTTACCTCAATTCCACATAAACTCTATTAATTAAGAATATGTGACCTGATTATGAAAATAAAGAAAATGATCACTCTGGAATGACATAATTAAATATAATAACTTATCAATAAGGGAATAAATGAACTTAACATAAAAACAAAAAACTAAAAAATGTCTAATAGGTTCTGAAAAAATTATTAATATTTCTAATTTAATATTGCAGGACCTTATGTTCAATAGCGGAACACATTCAGACTTAAGATAAGGGTTTCTTAATCTCACTTCCATTTTTGTGAGATTTTCCTTATTCGCTACTAATAATTATGTATGGTATATTTATACTACCCATTGATGTAACAAATAATTAACTTATTTATTTTAATTTTATTAAATGTGTCATTTGATTATTTTTTAATTTGGGTGAATATGAATAGATTGATTACAAAGTGGTAAGGGTTTTTTTTCATTTGAACCTTCATTTTCTTTCTAGATACTTTAATTGTATAATTACCAAAATGAAATTTTTATGTACTATTATATAGTATTCATAAATTATGTGTGAGTGTTATAAATATGTTTACCATCCAGAATCCTTCCTTATTTAATGCAAAGTTACATTCTTTAAAAGTAACATTCAAAATTCTTTCCGAAATATAAGCCCAATTGAAGGGAATTTCTCACATTTTTATCTGTTTTGAAGGGCACACAATTATCTATTTTTTAAAACATTAACTTTATAAAATAAATAATTTTAATATGAAAATACAATCTTACTTCATATTTGGTTTTATACATTGACTTTTCAAAAATAACTCTTCTTTTCAAAATAAAAGATTATTTATCTCAAGAATTACTCAATGATTTTATAAGATTATTTTCATTTGTATCCACAGACTTGTTTATTATTATGTACTATTGGGATTAATAATTTATGGTATCATCTACCATATTAAATTTTATATTTTATGATAGGTTTTCTTTTTGATGTTCCATCTTAAGACCATTAACCAATTTACTCCAAATAGTTAGTGTTTAAGCTTAATGTTCGGGGAATGTTATTTACATTTCATTTGTTAATTTCAATATGAAATTATATGTTGCTTATGTTTATCCTCATTCATATGAGGAATTAATTGGACTTATTATGTGATTATTGGGGCCTACTATGGCCCCCCAATTCATCCGTAGGTATCATGAGACAAATAGATGTGGAAGTGGCTTAGGACTTTCCCAATACGATATATAGTATGGGCCGAGGCCATAATCATTTTTAGACGTCTTTGTAGAGACCTTGAAAAAATGATTCCCTATGTCTAGAAGATTCAATTACCTCATTGTGATGATTTTAATTGAATGTTCATATGTTTGTTAGACTATTATAATTCCCATTATTATGTTTTATTATTGAATTTTTTTATTCACCTCATATTCATGCAATAATGTGTTGAAGTTTATAATTTGTAAAGGATTTTGTTTTAATTTATTCACAATTTCTAATGTTTATAATTATGTTACCTCTCTCTTAATTCATTACTCTAAATAAGTGTTTGAGCTCACCCCTTTCTTATGTTTCATTTTCCTAGGATATGAATAAGTAAATTATGTATTATATGCAGGCATAGTCTATAAAGAATGGATTTTTCTAATGGAATAAATTAGTGTTGTTTTCCTTTGAAGATGTTATGTTTAACTTATATATGTATCATTCGTCTAAAATATACTAAATTAATTTTTCTATCCGGATGAATATTCCATGTTTATATGAAAATTTATTAAAATAATGCAGCGGATCCAGGTAACTGGGGTTGGGTCCTAACAATTCTCCCCAAATTCAAGTATTTCTTTTCATTCTGATCATCTTCGACATTAATATAATCTTGACTGAATCATTCATGACTATATTTTGCAATTATTTTCATTTTTTCTGTGAGTTTTATTTCACAATGATTGTGATAAACACTTATATCATCTTGTTATTAAATTTATTGTATAATAGATATCAGATATATTATATTAAATTTCTAGAATTACATTTTATATAATAATTTTTTCATTTTGATAACAATATTATTGATTATTAGGAATTTAAATTAAATTGGATATTATTTTTTGAGAATAGTAATGGTATTTAGATGTTTTTAATGTAGGGAAAAATATTTAAATTAACTATAGGAGTTAATGTCATTTTATATTATCTCTGAGTTATGGATTTAATTATTGAAATTTACTTTTTTATATCATGAGAAATACATAAAATATTTATTGTATTGTTTTAACATGAAATTTAATAACTATATAATGATGTATATAATTATACTGTTATCATTTAATCTAGAATATTAGTTTATCTATAAAGGAGGGTTCTTCAGCAATTTACTATTATAATTATATTTTTGTCAAGAATTATTTTTTGATTTAATTATTATGATTTAAACACAAATTAATGATAAAAAATATTTCATAGAATTAAATATTTATAAATTAAGATGATTATAAAATTTAGAACATTTAATATGTATAGATATATATATACTCATTTTCAAAATATCATAAAATAATTACATATGTTAGAATATATTTTTTTAGATACTAATATTTTAATGAATAATGGTTTCCATTAATATATATTTTAAATATGTATTTATTAATATTATGAAAACATTAATGGTATAAAACTTACATTCAGCAATATTGATTAAATATTGAGTATAACCTAGTTCTTTGTTAATTATTACTACATAGTTAATGTATTAAGTATTTTGTAGTTAGCCATTTATTTACACTGCATTCTAATTCATTTAAAAACTCTAATAAAAATTTACATAAATTAAGAGGTTTCATCAATGGCAATGTAATATAAGGGATTCATAATTTGTGATGGAATGAATTATTTATTTTTCCATGATAAATCATCAAAAAATGTAATACATCATAAATTGAAATATAACATAATATAAAATAAATTTTTCTTCTTTTTAATAATATATGTAATGATATCCTCAAATAAAATCATTTCATGAATAAATAATATACTAAATTATTATATTTTAAATTAAATTACCCTTTTAGAAATGAAAAACCCTATCTTCTACTACTGTTCCATTTTATTATTTTTCAAATTGTTGAGCCTTGTTTGGATTTCAATGAGTATGTCTTGGATTTCACTTTTGATATTCCCTATTATCTGTTTCGGTGGATATTATTATTCAATAATGGTCACTTTAATCAGGAATAATATTCAATTAGGTTTCTTATTAGTGTAATTCAATTTCCTCAACATTATACAACACATTTTTCTAAGAATTTTTAGAATATTATAGCTTTATAGTCAGTTTAGTAGACATTATTATGTTTATTTTCATATTGGTGTGGTCCAAAATATTGTATTTGATGACTCAAGATTCCCCATTGTGAGATTTTTTTTAAATTTTTGTAGTGGTTTGTAATATATAGAATAAATGTTATAATTTCATTGTTAATTCCGATTAATTTAATGTCAGTTTTTATTATTGGAACTACTGTAATAACATTATTATTGTTTTAGTTTTAAATAGTTGTTTTTTAGAATTGTTTTCTATCTTTAATTTTAGATATATTCTATTCAATTTTGAAGGCATATTTTAAAATGTTTTACTTTAAAATGTATATGATGATTTTAAATTATTGATACAAAAACATGTTTTGAAAATTTTTATGTCACACTTTACTTCATTTTTGTATGGAAATTATTGATAAAATTTTACTAAAATTTTATATTTCAATATTATGATGATATTAAATGATATTGATGCTTTTTAAGAAAGTTATTATTAGATAATGAATGAAGGATGTATGAGATATTATTTTTCTTATGTTTCCCTTAGGATGTACAATAATTTTAATATTTTTAATCTTTATCGCATTTAATTTTATGTTGTTAATCTTTTTGAAAATATTTTTTGGACATTAATCTCAATCAGAGTTGAATTCTCCTTAGCCTAATAGTATGGGTCTGAGAGGGGATTATCAATGACCTACATGGATCACCTGTCGTACTCATTCACACACTAATCCAATAGAAGTAACTCTATCTATCAGACATTTTCATCATAAACTTTATCCACATTGAATATTCCCGTACATTCCTACATGATAATGTCTTTTATACTATTATTCCCATATAATGTCTATTCCACCTCCAAATATTTTCCAACATATACCATGTCCATATCCCATGATACATCCCAGTCCATTATATATTTATACAACCATGTCCATGATACCTCTGTTTCCTATTATCCATCTAGATTCTGATGATTCTATTCCTTAAACTTTTACAATAGTTCATGCATAACACCCATTGAATTCTTCGAAAAAAACCTACATTAAAGGATATTGATTCAGGATAGTCAACTAATCCATTATTTCCTAATGAGTCGCCTATATCAGGGTTTTTTATTATAATTTTCTCAAATTATATCACTTCATGTTTTCCAATTCAAATGTAACATAATTATTATTCATTTTCCCACTTATCATATTCAGTTGGATGTTCTAATAGACATTAACACCTTGAGTTTTTAAAGAACTTCTTTTATCGAATAAATTACAATTTCATATATTCCATGCAATGAACTATGTCCAGTATTCCTTTCACAAGGAAACAACTTGGAATAAGTTACAGAAATCTAGGTTTCCATACATTACACAACCAAAACTTGGCATACATTACACACAACATCGACTTGGAATATGTTACACAAATCATAGATGTTTCTATGAATCATCATAATGTTGTTATAATTATTTATATGAGATTATTATAACTATTCAATAAAACTAAGTAATATTAATAGAAATTAATACTTTTATAATATTTTTTATAATTGACTTATATATATTAAATATATTGATTATGAAATATACGATTTTTCATAATATCATTCAATGATTACAAACACTATTTTCACGAATTAACAAAATTAAATAAAAAATTTAATTTTAGACACTTTTTTGAATTTAATTTGATAAATTAAATCTCATTTTTGATTTTATAATTCTTATATTAGGTTTTGGTTAATTTTATGGATTTTTTTGAACTCCATTTTTTTATGAACTATGAAAATACTACTTTTTTAGAAAATACCTTTTTATTTAAATAATTATTAATGTTAAATTATAATATAAAATTGTTTTAAGATCACATTAGGTAAATATGAGAACTATTAATACATTATATATCAATATAAATAATCTCAGTTTAAAATTCAATATAATGACATAATAAACTTTTTATCATTTTTCAACATTAACACCCCATTATTTCATCCCGTATGTGGGATTACTTATATTATAAATTTTTCCACCTCTGTTAGTTGAATTTAGAAAAACTAAAGTACAAAATTTTAATAAGTATTATATTATGTTTCTAATTAGATAATGTTTATTTTTGACCATAAAGATCAGTAAATGTAATTAAAAATAACCACGACGATTAATCACAAATTAAGATTCATTATGGACAGAACCATAATCTTAGTGGCCCAAATGACCTATCCACTTTTTCAAAACCTATGTTATGGAAATTATTAGGAAATTATCCTTACCTTAATTATTTATGTTGGTTTGGTATCACTTTTTTTATGTAATAATACTTATACACATATCTTGATTTAAAAAATTCATATTGATCCCTTTTTCTTCCATAGAAATGGCTATCAGCTCTCCCACTTCTTCACTCCTCTCAACCAAATTATTTTATTCAATTACTTATCTAATATATCTCCAATAACTCCTACCTTCCTAATAATAGCCTCTTATTTTCTATAAGTCAATATATGGAAGCCTTTTGATACAATCCCAATGGAGTTATGTGATTAAAAGTTAACATCTTATCTCAAGTCCTTTATTTTATTTTCTTTCCCCACCCATACACATTAATTTTTCCATTATTATATAAGAAAAAAAGTTTCAAAAATATACATGATTTTTTGTTATAATTTTTCATCGTACACTTACAAACACTGATCTCTAAAGGACAATGGTCATATTGTTTAAATGTGTGGTGAACTACCGCCTCAGTAACTGTTGATTCGACAATTTTCCTTATCTCGAATCATGGTGGAAATTATGATGGAAACTATATTTATATATGTTATATATTATATTTATTTATTATATATTATTATATATTATTTTTATAACACATATATTTTTTTATTCCCATTGTTGTTAATAGGATAATTTCATTTGTTGAAGTGTGTTCTACCGCCCCCTCAATGTGATTTGATTCGTACATACACAACATGGATTGTATTAAAGATAGTTTTAGTGAATATATATGAAACATATGATATAATAAATATATTATATAATTATATATATATACATGTCTTTTACTTTCCTTCTTTCACATGACAATAAAAACAGAATCAACGTTCATGCATATGTTGGCTTACAGTCTCTATGAATGTTATATTCCATTACATATTTTTATATTTTATGTATTATTGTAATACACATATATTGTGTATATATTATATTTATATCATGGTTTAAATTACCAAAATCATTATATAGTATAAAAATTCCATTGATATAACAAATTAAGAAACATGGAATGAATAAAATGAATATTACTATAATTGAATCCTTAAATATGATTGTTAAAAAACAGGTAATATAAGGCCGTAATAAAATAACATATGGTATTATATAAAATAATATGTTTCTATAGAAGATTTAAATTAAATTTATATTTATAATATTGGTTTTTTTAATGATTACTATGAGAGTCAAGACACAACTTAAGGGGAATTCATCTTAATTGTTTTTCTGTGAGATATATGTTATGTTCGACACACTTTCCTTATGTGGAGGGTATATAATTCCCACGATTGTATTATATTTTTATCATAAAAATTATGGGTATTCATATATCTATTTTATTTCATTTTTAACAACCCGAAATTTTGAATAAATCTTGTTTCCTAATTTTATGTGTTATTTTATTTTCTATACTCAAAAAAAATGTTTCATTTGATAACATGAGTATAATTAAAATGATACTGTTGGTTTTTGACTGTTATATGACCATTGGTCAATATGACCACTAGAAACTAAACGTTTTGATTATTGTCTCTATATACAAGTAATCTTGGTTAATTAATATAGAAAGAAGATTCGATGGCCTCACCCAGTAGTCTTGGACCAATCGAAGCCCATCTAACAGAACTTGGGAAGGAGGTAGCACCACTGGGCTTTGCTCTGGACCAAACCCAAGTTGAACTTCATCGTATAAAGCTAGAATGGGATCACCTTTGCGAGAAGTTCAAACTGATAGAAATTACTACTCGTGCGATGTTGGCCGAGCCTCCCTCAGATTCTCTCACCTTAGCACACCATAAACTTAGGTCCTATGCTGGTGTGATAAGGGGCTATGTAAGGAGACTGCAATTGCCTTGTGTAATCCTTTGATTTAAATAAAAATTGTAATTTCTTCTTATGATGAATTTTATGAATTTTCAAATGACCGGATAAATATAGTATGCATATTTTTGATGAATTTTAGAAAAAGGATATTTTAAAAATGGTTGTGTAAACCTTAAATAATTAAATATGTGTAATGATTTTCGAAAAATGGTCTTCTACAATTATGTTTAGTACGAAATTTAGAGTCTAATAAGATCAACATAATTTTTGATGAATAATAAATTATGAATAGTGATTTTATGATTAGGATTAGTAATGTGTCCAAATGGTTTAGTAATCTCACATAAAGAAAGTATTAATATAATCTAGGCACCTTGATTAAGTAATGAGATTCAATAAAATGGTTAAATAACGGTTTCATATATTATTATTCAAGTATTAGTTTTTTTCAGGTGAATAGTGTTTTTTATTTAAAAATTTAATTAAAAATATTTAGATAATTATTTTTATAAAACAGATTTCATTTTTTGAACTCAGAGCACCGATATTATGTTATGGTAATTTTTGGGGTTTTTTCTGAAAAAAATGAATTTTCTGTGAATAGTGTTTTTATTTAAAAATTAAATTAAAAACATTTAGAAAATTATTTTTATAAAATGTAGTTCATATTTGTAATCACATCGTTGAAATTTGGTTAAGGTGAAATTTTGGGATTATTCTAAGAAAGTTGAATTTTCAATGAATAGTGAAAATACAGTTTTTAAGTTACAGGTGTTTAGTGACATCATTAAATGATGTATTAAGTTTGTAATAAATATGTTAGAATTATGAATAGTGAGATAAGGTATGAGGTGTCCCAAATGGCCAATACCATGGGCAAATACCATGGGCAAGCCCGTGGTTTTTCCAAAACCACTAATGAGGTGTCCCTTTGCCATTAATGCATTGTCCACTCACTTTCTCTATAAATACCAAGTCATCCTCTCATCCATTCGACTCCCCACTCTCCCCCAACGAAGTTATGGTCTCATTACCTCCCAATGAGTCCTCCCATGGTTCCCCCAAGCCCTCAAGGTCCCAAACTTTGAGTTTTAAGAGTTATGTTTTAAGGTAAGGGATCCGACCTCTCTCTTTCATTTCAAGTAATCTCTTTTATGTCATTCCTTTTATGATCCATGTTATTATGTTGGAAGATGTTATTTTATACTCCTCTTACTGCCCTTTTCATGTTAATATAATGAGAAATCCCCTCTTGCTCTCATTATTTCGTTTTATGATGTTTTAAGTGGCGCCGTTAGGCTGCCGAAATTTTTGTAACGGATTCTTTCTCCCTTCTCATTTTTCAAGATCTATTTTCATGTAAAGTATTTCAAGATCCTTTTTATTATGTTGGGGTATGATCTCTAAATTTCAAATACTGATCTTTTATGATCATATGATGAGAGACCCCATTTGATCGCTTCAATTCAGTATTTTGATGTTTTAAGTGGCGCCGTTAGGTTGCCGAATTTTTAAGTGGTTATTCACCCTTCTCGTTTTGAAGTTCTACTTTCATGTCAATTCGTTCATGTTCCTTTTTGTTATTTTGGGGTATGATCTCTATATCTATCATACTGGACTCTTATGTTCATATGATGAGAGACCCCATTTGATCTCTTCAATTCAGTATTTTGAAGTTTTACGTGGCGCCGTTAGGCTGCCGAATTTTTAAGTGGTTCTTCACCATTCTCGTTTTGAAGTTCTACTTTCATGTCAATTCTTTCAAGTTCCTTTTTAATTATGTTGGGGAATTATCTCTATAACTATAATACTGAACTCTTATGTTCACATAATGAGAGACCCTACTTGATCTTTTCAAATCATTTTTGTTGAAGTTTAAGTAACGCCGTTACGCTGCCGAACTTTCATAAGAGAAATCTAATTTTTGTCTTCCTTCCATGTTTTTCATTTCAAATGGTATGTCCTTGAAATTTCATTACCATGATAATTTATCATTCTAATTCTGTCCATATACTGTTTTATGGGTCATTTATGAATGTTTGACCCATTTTCCCTCTCTTTTTATTGTCTTCTAAAACCTCGTAACATAGCCGTTATACTGCAAAATTTTCGTCTCAAAATGTCTCTCTCTTTTTCTAAAGTTCTTTTATATTATTAATAGAATACTCAAAGCTCATTCTTCTAAAGGGGTATTCACATATATACCAAAATTTTCTATTTTAAATTCTGGGATTTACATACATGAGACCCACCTTCCATTTCTATGGGTTTTAAAGTGACGTAATGATCATGTCTTTAAAGCAGTTTTTAAAACGTTGTGATTTTGAAATGATACCCATTTATTTTATTCTATATGGGTTATTTATGAAATTTTTGATGATGATATATGTGGATCACATGATAAAAAAGGAAAATTTAAGGGTGCGCCCTGATAGCGCTCCAATGTATTGGGTAATGATGTAACCTCTAGAGATTACAATTTTCACAATACCTTGGTGAATAACCTTGGTAATTTTCAAATGACACCTTGGGGATGGACCTTGGTGATATGTTCATGATTGCCTATGTTAAATTATGTAGCCACATTTTCATGTTATGAAAAATGTTATTTTTATTATGATTTTCCTCCTTATTTCATTCTCATGCCTTAAATTTCTTTTTCATGACCTTATTGAAGTATCTCAAGTTCACATGTAAAATGTTTCTCTTGTTTTCCTTACTGGGCTTTTTGCTCACCCTTTCTTTTGATGTATGCTCCCAGGTTATGTGATGCAGTAATGAACCTAGGATGAACATGAGGAGAAGCCTTTCAAGTGTTTTAGAAGAATGTTTTATGTTTTCATGTTTAAAGTTCCTGTTTTCCAAGACACTAAACCTTAAAGATCCTCGGTTTTGTAAAATGTAATGAAAGTTTATGTGATAAAGAGGTGGGATGCTATAGTTGGTATCAAAGGATGGTTTAGTTATTTGTGGAAATTAGGATATGCAAAATCTAGGAAGAACCCTATAGAAAAGTTTAAATATAGGAAATCTTCCTGGTATTTTGGTGAGTATTGAATAAGGGGTTTCCAAGAAAATACATCCCTATCTGGATACGAGCAGGTAGAGGTGGCTCTGGCACAGATGTACATAGGGGTAAAACCTGAAAACACCGCTTTGAGCTGGACTCAAACGGGAACTGGTACACGACAATGGGCCTTTCTGCACTCTTGGATACGACACTCCCGGGGGATATGCTTTGGTAAATTCATAAGTTTAGTATGAACCATTATTAAAGGAACAAGGATAAAACAAAATAAAGATTCACATAAGAATATATGATCATGGATAACCTAGATTGGAACCTAGGGGATCACAAGTTAGGATATACTTTTATTCTACATGTTTATCCTTTTATGCTTAAAGTTTATTTTTCATGATTCTTAGCTAAGTAAATAGTCCCCTAATAATAGTTTCTTTTCTTAGTTAATGGTGGGAAATTGAAGAACATGTCCCAAAAGCCAATGTGATAGGAAATGCGATGATTGTCGTTTTAATATGACAGATGTGATTAGGGGATTAAAATATGATTATTATTTTGGAATACGTTCACTATTTTAGGGACCCTATATGATCGAGGTAAATAGATTACTACGGTATTTTCATTGAGGAGTAAGGTTGACTTATATTTTGAAGAATCGATGAATTTATGGTGGACTTATAGTAATTTAGGTTACTTATGGGAATGATTAACCTATCTTGGGTAAAATATGTTTAGTTTAGATAATTTTTTTATAAGATGTTAGGAGTGGTTGATGTTGTTTGGAGATGAACAATGAAGTTTATTTTGGAAGACTATGATATCAAATCCTTCTTGTATTTGGGTTTCAATCTTAGTTTGGATTATTTTGAGGAATTTTAAGGATCGTTATTTATGTGATGGTCTATGATGAACTTTGGGTATTACCATGGAACATTGAAGATTTAAAATTTGTTTCCATTCTTATGGGATTCTTCCTTTTTGAAGAGTTGTTTAACCTTACCCTTTCTGTTTTTGGGATAATGTTTAAAGATAGAAGAAATAGATAGTTAATCTTTTGTGGATTATGTGATTCTCTAGAAGATGATTCTTGTGTTTTGATGGGACCAAGTAGTTTTGAATTCTCATCGTTTGGGAGAAAAGATTAGTTTTGGTAGAAACTTATTAAAGGGTGAAACTCTACATGAAGGTAGATATATTTCCTTATGTTTTTGTTCTATGTTGTAAATTAATTCCTCAAAATTATGAAAAGGAATGTAAAACAAAAACGTTGTTGGTTTACGTTTCCTACTAGGTAATCAAAGATCGTTTACACACATCATAAGTTTGGGATTTTCTTATTGTTAACTTTCTACTAATCATGTTCTCTGTCACTCTCCCTCAGAACTTGACCCTTAGTTTTCTCCTCTATGTCCATGTTTTCCTACATGGAATCCTAGTGTGGGATAACTCGGGTGACTTTCGTACTTCTCTTTATTTCTTTTAAAGTAATAGTTTTACTTACTCCTTTTCCGATGTGGGACTTTCAATGAAATTTCAACACCTAATTTTAAAAAATTGCGAGGACGCAATTTCTTAAGCGGGGAAGATTGTAACAACCCGAAATTTTGAATAAATCTTGTTTCCTAATTTTATGTGTTATTTTATTTTCTATACTCAACAAAAATGTTTCATTGATAACATGAGTATAATTAAAATTATACTATTGGTTTTTGACTGTTATATGACCATTGGTCAATATGACCACTAGAAACTAAACATTTTGATTATTGTCTCTAAATACAAGTAATCCTGGTTAATTAATATAGAAAGAAGATTCGATGGCCTCACCCAGTAGTCTTGGACCAATCGAAGCCCATCTAACAGAACTTGGGAAGGAGGTAGCGCCACTAGGCTTTTCTCTGGACCAAACCCAAGCTGAACTTCATCGTATAAAGCTAGAACGGGATCGCCTTCGCAAGAAGTTCAAACTGATAGAAATTACTACTCGTGCGACGTTGGCCGAGCCTCCCTCGGATTCTCTCACCTTAGCACACCTTACACTGAGGTCCTATGCTGGTGTGATAAAGGGCTATGTAAAGAGACAGTAATTGCCATGTGTAATCCTTTGTTTTAAATAAAAATTGTGATTTCATCTTATGATGAAGTTTATGAATTTTCAAATGACCGGATAAATATAGTATGAATATTTTTGATGAATTTTAGAAAAAGGATATTTTAAAAATGGTTGTGTAAACCTTAAATAATTAAAAATGTGTAATGATTTTCGAAAAATGGTCTTCTACAATTATGTTCAGTATGAAATTTAGAGTCTAATAAGATCAACAAAATTTTTAATGAATAGTAAATTATTAATTGTGATTTTATGATTAGGATTAGTAATGTGTCCAAATGGTTTAGTAATCTCACTTATAGAAAGTATTAATATAATCTAGACACCTTGATTAAGTAATGAGATTCAATAAAATGGTTAAATAACGGTTTCATAAATTATTATTCAAGTATTAGTTTTTTCGTGTGAATAGTGTTTTTTATTTAAAAATTTAATTAAAAATATTTAGATAATTATTTTTATAAAACGGATTTCATTTTTTGAACTCAGAGCATCGATATTATGCTATGGTAATTTTGGGGTTTTTTCTGAAAAAATGAATTTTCAGTGAATAGTGTTTTTATTTAAAAATTAAATTAAAAATATTTAGAAAATTATTTTTATAAAATGGAGTTCATATTTGTAATCAGAGCGTTGATATTTGGTTAAGGTGAAATTTTGGGATTATTCTGAAAAAGTTGAATTTTCGATGAATAGGGAAAATACAGTTTTTAAGTTACAGATATTTAATGACATCATTAAATGATGTATTAAGTTTGTAATCAATATGTTCGAATTATGAATAGTGAGATAAGGTATGAGGTGTCCCAAGTGGCCAATACCATGGGCAAATACCATGGGCAAATACCATTCGACTCCCCACTCTCCCCTAACAAAGTTCTGGTCTCATTACCTCCCAAGGAGTCCTCCCATAGTGCCCCCAATCCCTCAAGGTCCCAACCTATGAGTTTTATGAGTTATGTTGTAAGGTAAGGGATCCGACCTCTCTCTTTCATTTCAAGTAATCTATTTTATGTCATTCCTTTTATGATCCATGTTATTATGTTGTAGGATGTTATTTTATACTCAAATTACTGCCCTTTTCATTTTCATATAATGAGAGATCTCCTCTTTCTCTCATTATTTCTTTTTATGATGTTTTAAGTGGCGCCGTTAGGCTGCCAAAATTTTTGTAACTGATTCTTTCTCCCTTCTCATTTTTCAAGATCTATTTTCATGTAAAGTATTTCAAGTTCCTTTTTATTATGTTGGGGTATGTTCTCTAAATTTAACAAACTGATCTTTTATGATCATATGATGAGAGACCCCATTTGATTTCTTTAATTCAGTATTTTGAAGTTTTAAGTGGCGCTGTTAGGCTGCCGAATTTTTAAGTGGTTCTTCACCCTTCTCGTTTTGAAGCTCTACTTTCATGTCAATTCTTTCAAGTTCCTTTTTGTTATGTTGGGGTATGATCTCTATATCTATCATACTGGAATCTTATGTTCATATGATGAGAGACCCCTTTTGATCTCTTCAATTCAGTATTTTGATGTTTTAAGTGGCGCCGTTAGGCTGCCGAATTTTTATGTGGTTCTTCACCCTTCTCGTTTTGAAGTTCTACTTTCATGTCAATTATTTCAAGTTCCTTTTTAATTATGTTGGGGAATAATCTCTATATCTATAATACTGAACTCTTATGTTCACATAATGAGAGACCCTACTTGATCTTTTCAAATCATTTTTGTTGAAGTTTAAGTAACGCTGTTAGGTTGCCGAACTTTCATAAGAGAAATCTAATTTTTGTCTTCCTTCCTTGTTTTTCATTTTAAATGGTATGTCCTTGAATTTTCATTACCATGATCATTTATCATTCTTATTATGTCCATCTACTATTTTATGGGTCATTTATGAATGTTTTACCCATTTCCCTCTCTTTATAATGTCTTCAAAAACCTCGTAACATAGCCGTTATGCTGCAGAATTTTCGTCTCAAAATGTCTCTCTCTTTTTCTAAAGTTCTTTTATATTATTAAGTGAATACTCAAAGCTATTTATTCTAAAGGGTTTTCAAATATATACCAAAATTTTCTATTTTAAATTCTGGGATTTACATACTTGAGACCCACCTTCCTTTTCTATGGGTTTTAAAGTGACGTAATGATCATGTCTTTAAAGCAGTTTTTAAAACGTTGTGATTATGAAATGAAACCCATTTATTTTATGCTATATGGGTTTTTTATGAAATTTTTGATGATGATATATGTGGATCACATGATAACAAAGGAAAATTTAAGGGTGCGCCCTGATAGCGCTCTAATGCATTGGGTAATGATGTAACCATTAGAGATTACAATTTTCATGATACCTTGGTGAATAACCTTGGAAATTTTCAAATGACACCTTGGGGATGGAACTTGGTGATATGTTCATGATTGTCTATGTTAAATTATGTAGCCACATTTTCAAGTTATGAAAAATGTTATTTTTATTATGATATGCCTCCTTATTTCATTCTCATGCCTTAAAGTTCTTTTTCATGACCTTATTGAAGTATCTCAAGTTCACATGTAAAATGTTTCTCTTGTTTTCCTTACTGGGCTTTTTGCTCACCCTTTCTTTTGATGTATGCTCCCAGGTTATGTGATGCAGTAATGAACCTAGGATGAACATGAGGATAAGCCTTTCAATTGTTTTAGAAGAATGTTTTATTTTTTCATGTTTAAAGTTCCTGGTTTCCAAGACACTAAACCTTAAAGATCGTCGGTTTTGTAAAATGTAATTAAAGTTTATGTGATAAAGAGGCGAGATGCTATAACATTTCATTAATGGGATCTACAATTCAAAAGTTACAAAATCTGTAAAAATGATTTGTCTCAATTGGATTTCATTAAGGCTCATGATTTTTTACTGAACCTAATCACCTTGTCATTGTGTATATTCATCAATTTTAAAAGTTATTACATGAATTTCCTTCCTTCCATGATATTTAAATATTAAATTACTTTTATTGTTACATGGATAATGTAATCCCATGTTAACAAATTATAAGAGTTTATTAAGACAATCTCCTCACTCTTAATGATTATTTATTATTATGATTACATTGATGAAAGCATATGATCAATATCTCCATAAAACTCATAATTATCATTATCCTATTATTATTAAAGATATATTCATTCATTATTTCATATTTTCCACTCTTTAGAACATATTATAACATAGTTAATACAAATATGACTATTTATCTCTCTGGTCATAAATCTATATTATACAGAAAACATGTTTTCAAATGATATTTGAACCCGATTTACAATGAAAAACAATTTTCTATTAAAAGAAATATATTTTTATTGATTCCATTATAAGTTTTCAAATCAATTTTCATAGAAAGAGTTTATCAAATGTTTTTATCAATTAAAATTAATTTTTTCAATATAAAAAGTTTAGTTTACTCATGAAAATTTTGAAAAGATATTTTAGTATTATATACCATATATGATAACAATCATTGGTGTTATTCATGAAGTTCTAGAAATTTTATTCATTTTTTCCATTCATATTCATTCTATGAATGGAATTTGTTTTTATGGAAGGATTTTAAGGAAACTAATTTTTATTTTAAAGGTTATTTGATTTTGAAAACGACTTCTTTTCAAAAGTTATGTTTATGATTAAATGATTATGAAAACAATCTCTTCTTATAGGTTATGATATGATTACATGTTTATAATAGCAATTTCATTTAATGGGTTATGATAATATTATTTATGATTAGGTATCACATGAATGTATGATTTCATTATGATATGGGTGAGACCAATATCTACCTCTAATGCATTGGGTAAAGATATATTTCTCAAGAGTTAGACTAAGATGGTCATGTGAATGAACCTTGACTACGAAGATGGATATTGGAGTGAACCATGACTTCCAATATTATTTGAGGATTGAAATCATGCTACTATGATTGAAATTATATTGAACCATTACAACTTAGATGATATGGTGCGTTAAACCATATTACAAAGATTGTCTTGGAAGTGATTCCTTGGATACTATGGAAATCATATTATAGGCATATGTTGCTCCAAAAACTGCATGTTTTATTCCCATTTTATGCCTTCATGGTTTATGTTCATTATCACGTTATGATTCATATATTAAGAACAACCTTGATTTATGTCTGATTCACTTATATGATTTATGATATGTAGGGTATGATATTATACATTCATGATCGTGTTATAATAACATAATTCTCTAATTTATGATTGCACATATCCCATGTTTATCTTTACTGATAATTTGAGCCCACCAGTTTTTATGTTTCCTTCCCCATTTTATGATGATATGTGTTAAGTTTGACTATTCTAAGAAGGGTAGTATTTTGGAAGAACTTAATGGGAGATAATTTATGTCACTTATGTACTAGTGTTTATGTTCATATGTTTCCAAAGGCACAAAAATAATACGGTCTTTGGGCATCTATTTGAATAATGTTTTTTTGTTATCCAAATAATACGAAATGGTAATTTATGAAAAGTGATGGTTTCTATAGTTGGTACCCAAAAAAATTATTATTCAACCATTTCATGTTAGGATGAGATAAGTATAGTGATAACCCTAAGTACATGTCTAAAGATAAGTATAAGGATTGTTAAATACTATGGAAATGTCATAGAATTTTTTTGATGGATAGAGTGTGTGGTTTCTTTTAAATAAATTCATTTATAGATACTATAAGTGGATTTGGATCTAGCCGAGATATAACATGGGGTAAAAACTATAAAAATATGTTATGGTCCTAACTCTGGGTAATCTGGTACATGATAACAAACCTTGTTGTACAACAGGTTTGACACTCCTTGGGGATATTCCTTGGGTATTCATTTACTCTTATTGAACCATCATATATGATTAGAAATTATGTTGGGTATGAATAACCTAGAATAAAGATAAGGTTTCATAAATTAGTAAGGTTTCATAACCTAGAGATCCTATATGTGACATTTCATGATTATGTGGTTCCTTATTATAATAAATATTTCTTACTATATGATTTTTGTTTTAGTCAATGGATTGAACATGAAAGAACCATGTAAATAGTGATTGAGATTGACAATGTAATGATTTTCCTCCTGAGAAAAAAAATGGTATGGGATAGAGAATGAAAAACCTTATTTCTACATCCATGTAGCTTTCCCAAGATATTAATCATGGTGGACTACCAAATGGTAAATGGATATAACAAAATTCTATTGAGATATTCATGAAGCAAAGCCCACCTAATTTCATAGGGTCATTTGAAACACTTGTTTCTGAATAATGGATCAATTCTACTGAAAATATATTATCTTTTATTCAGTTTTTAAAGCATTAGAATGTCATTCTAGATATATATTGGTTTCAAGGTGGGGTTGAAAAGTGGTGGGCTATAATCAATAATATGATGTAGAGGATGTTGGATATTAAAGGAAAATAAAATGACCATGAATAGAACAAAATTAGGTTCCCATTACTCTCTATGTGTTCAACCAATCAAAGCGGTTATTTAATTAAGGTTCCTAATTAATGTTCTATTTGTGTAAGGGTAGACAATTATTTATTAGATTATCAATGTTTTGTAAAGAGTTTTTCAAATTTTACAGATGGGGAAAAGTGTCACAGAATGCACCTCCCATGATTTAGTGCTATAATTCTTACGATAAAGTGAATTATGTTATCCAATGTCCAAACCCTTGGTGTGTTGACGATGAAAACATAAAAAAACACTTATGTTAAGGGAAAATGTGAAATCCCATACATTCAATATTTCTCCATAGCGGTGCGATAACAATGTTATGGAAGGTACACATACCATCCACTCTATAACTAAAAATGACACATTTTATTCTAGAACGACACACTCTTTCATATCTAAAATTCTTATTAAGGGTGTAATGATCAAACCAAAAAATAATATATGGTTTTAACAATGCAATTCCCTATTTGAATAATGATTTAATATGATGTATATGATTTTTCACTAGCTGAATTTTGTGGGAATATGATTCTTCAATATCTTGTTATTATTCCTTTGGTTGAACATGATGTCATCCTAGGCATGATTGTATTTATAATTATAAATCCAACATCAATTGTCAATGAAGGAATGTTACTATTGATATTTCTACCACTCCTATGATCATCCATACCTATGATGATAAGTAAGAAATTCATGTGGTGATTTCATCTAGTGTATGGGTGTTAATTCCCATTCAAAAGGGTTGTTTTCTCAATTGTTTGGGGTTAAAATATTCAACAATGATATGATATTTTTTGGTATTTCCTTGATTTATTTTCAGAATAGTTTACTAGTATTCCATATAAATGTGATGATGAGTTTTGAATAGATTTTATATATTATCCTACAAAAATTTCCAAAATACCTTATAGAATGCCCCATATTGAGTTATAGGAATTGAAGAAGAAACTCCAAAAAAACCTTGATAAGGGATTAATTCATCCATGTGTGTCACCTTGGGGTGAACCTATTCTTTTTGTGAGAAATAATGATGGATCAATGTGACTACGCATTGATTATGATGAGATGAACAATATAAAAGTCTTTATTAGTTAACCTATTACATGTATTGATGACTTGTTTGATCAAATGGATAGTGCTCAATACTATTCCATGATAGTCCATCATTCTGGATATCATCCACTAATGGATAATAAATAGTATCTACATGAGAAGAAATTCTGTTCAAGGTATTAACACTATGAATATATAGTGTCGTCTTTTAGTCTTATTAATTCACCTTCTATGTTCATAGACTAAATGAATAGATTCATTAGATATTACCTCAATCAATTGGAGGTAGCCATTATATAATATATTCTTAGATATTAAAAGATAAAGGAAGAGCATGAAAAAAAAAATTGAATTGTACTACAACACCATATGGATGATATGTTATAGGAAAATATTCCAATGTTTTAATTTTGGATGAAAAATGATTGATTTCTTTCTATCATAATTTCAAGGGATGGTATAATAGTAGATATATCAAAGATGTAAGCTATTGAATGATAGCCTAAACCAACCCTAATGAATGATATTCATAGAATTAAAGTATTTTCAGAATATAATCAATATTTTGTGGATGATTTCTCATGGCTATCTAATGTTATAACAATTTTAACATAGAAGAGAGTTGGGATTCTATAGGAATTATAATGTGATGATAATTTCATAGATCTAAATAAAAGTTTAGTCAGCACAACTATTCTTACATTAACATATATTGTATGAGGTTATTTAATAATTAGTGATTCCTCTAAGAAGGTAATGGGATGTATTCTTATGTAGTAAAACATTGTTTTCACGAAGGCCACACGACAATAGAATATTGTTGATAAAAATTATCCATCTCCTTATTTGGAGTTAGACGCGGTAATTTTTTCATTAATGTTATGGAGGAATTATATTTATGTATAAAAATTTGATATATATATTAATCATAATATTGTGAAATATATATTCACAAAAAATTTGTTGAACCTATGCTAGAGAAAATGGTTCAAGTTTGTAATGGATTATGAATGTTCACTACATTATCAACCAAGGAAAGAGAACTCGGTTTTAGATTCTTAGAGTCAGAAGGATCATGCTACATTATCCATGATTATGATAAAAAATGAAACAATATTTATGGATTTTTAATGTATGGATCAATATATCCTGATGGAAGAGGAAATGAATTATCATTCTCAAATGAATGTTCAACCCACAATAAATGCAAATATTAAGGATGTGTAGAATGAAGATTAAGAGATGTAAAATATTTTATGATATTTTCCTCCGGATATACTTGACCAACATAGAACTATAAGGTTATGGTAATGAGTATGTGTTCGGTCCATTCTATATTTTAAGAAGGACCTATTTATGGAAGCTCATAGTTCATTATTATCTATTCATCCTACATATACATGGAATTATATGTAACTGGAAGATTACTTCTCAGTGGATGGGATGAAGAAAGATATTACAAAGTTTGTATACCGGGATTGATACGCAAACAGGTTCATGATGAAAGTCAAAAGTCAAAGAGGATGTTTAATCCATTACCCATACTAGAATAGAAATTAGATAACATCACTATGGATTTATTCATTTGACAACCCAACACATTCAAAATTATTACATCTATATGGGTGGTATTTTTTTTCTAACTATGTGAGAATGATTCATCTATAGAAGAAAATACTTCCCTCTAGATCAGCTTTCTAGGATATACAATAATGCTGTTTCCTGATTCCATGGAGTAAAACATTATATTATATCATATTGGGATTCAAGGTTTACCTAATAAATATGGTTATATCTTCAGTAGTCATATGACACAAAATTGAGTTTTATAACTGGTTATCATCTTAAAATAGATGGTAAGTCTATAATTACAATTCATTCCCTTGCAGATATGTAAAGATCTTGTTCAATGTATTTCAATGGTGGCTGGAATCAACACATTCCTCTAGTTGAGTTTTCCAATATCAATATATTCCACTCAAAAATTCATATGGATTATTATAAAGACATGTGTGGGATGAAATGTATATCTCCAACGTTCAAGGATGTAATTGGAGAAAGAAAGAGATCAGATCCTAATAATTTTGATGAAATGATCGATAAGGTTAGAAGTATACATCCACATATCAAACTACCTCAAATATGGGATATTTTTCCCTAATAATCATAGGTGTGATTTAAAATTTTAATTCGATCAAATGGTTTTTAAATAAATATCACCATTGAATTATATAATGTGATTCTTGAAGAATGGAAAACTAATCTTTTAGTATATCATTCCCTATGATATTCATTGTCGTTTTGGGGTGGACGCCTATCAATTTTCACTTCAACAAAACCTACCTAATGTCCATGATTTTTTCTATATATCACTCATATGGATTTATATAAATGACCCTATATATGTACTGAACTGATATTTCACACCACTAGAGTAGGATTTTTCAAACAAGGAGAAACCTGTTGAAATTTGTGATCATACTAAAAATGTTATAAAAAATAATACCACTAACCCGATCAATTTTTTATTGATAATTCACCAATTATAGGTGGTTATGTGTAAAATTGAATAAATTATTAATCATCAATTTTTTTACTAATGTGACAAATGTTTGTGGCCAAATTCATTTTAAGAGGGTAGAATGTAACACACTGAGTTTTTATAGGCCTTTATTTATCACGAATAAATTAAATTTACATTTTTTCACTGAATTGAACTAATTAGAATATTATTTTGAAATGGACTCTTCCAGTCATAGGTTACATGTCACCAACTCAGTATACATTACACAACACCTTCTGGGTGAACGTTTTATAGAACGTCAACTTAGTGTATATTATACAGAACATCAATGTTTCCACAAAACATCATTTTTCAATAATAATTATTTATAGGAGATAATAAAAACCTAGTACTAATCATAGTAATATGAATTGAAATAAATTACTTTCAATTAGAGTTTATAATTTTCATATAGAAATTTAACATATTGATAAAAAAAGATATAATTTCTCTTAAATTCATTTTATGATTAAAAATAGTGTTTTCTCGAATGAACCACTTTTACTAACTAAATTAATTTTAGACACATTTAAAATTTTTATTTTATAAAATTAACATAATTTTATAAATTACAATGATGAAATTATCTTAGGTTATTTTTTTGTGATTTTCCTATAAAAATTTATTTTTTTAAGAAAACTGAAAAAAATGTCATTTTAGTAAATACGTTCCTTTTCATTTAAATAATTAATAATGATAATATGTACTTTAAAATTGTAATGATGTAACCTTATATTAATTATAAATATATTAATACAATTAATTTAATTATAATAAACATCACTTATATAATGAATATAAAAATATAATATACCTTTGAGAAGTTTTCAAAATTACAAACTGATTGTTTCATACTATATGTGGTATTAGTATTTATATTATTTCGTCGAATTCTGTGAATTGAATATAAAAAAACAACATGAAACTAATTAATCAGAATTATATTTAAATTTTAACAATATCATATTGATTTTTTACCTAAATGATTAGTAAATGTTATTAAAATTAAACACCCTGATTACGGTCAAATTAATCTTAATTGGGGACTAAAAAATAATCTTAGGAACTGAAATGACCAATACCCATGTCCAAAAATATTTGAATAGCCATTATTAATCCATAATTATCCCATTATTGATTTTTGAATTTTTGGTAAACATTTCTAGGTACCATCATGTGTACAAAAAACATGTTTTAAAAATTTCCAATCGAGTCATTTTCCATTACTATAAGAGGCATTGCCCTATACCAATTATTTATACCACTAAAACAAATTTTTACATACCACATCCTTACAAATAATATTATTATATTACTTCTCTTCCTCCTAGGGTACTCCACTTTTCCTCAAATCTATCCATTGAAACCTTATGGCACAAACCAAAAGGAATTTCTCGATTAAGAGGATACATTTTCTCTCAAGTCCTTTATTTTATTTTTATTCACTAAAAAATCCACTTTATTGTTATATTAATTTATGAAAAACTAATATGATATATATAATTAGATTTTTTATGCTATGGTTTTACATACAATGAAAAAACCTCCACCAAATGGACATTGAAAAAACTATTTTTTTACGGGCTACTACAGCTTTACTAAATGCTGATTGTTCAATTTCCCTTACCACAAAACATGATGGACATTATTATGGACATTATATTTGTATATTTATTTATTTGAATTATTATATTTATATCATTCCAAATTTAATATGTAGACAATTCTATTTTACTTTCCCATCCATTTTAATATGATAATTTCATTTGAGGTTGTGTGGAATACTACCCCATAAAAGAGATATGATTCATTCATTAACTCCTTGGAATTTATTAAAGATAATTCTAGTGAATATATATCAAATGTATTATTTAATAAATCCATTTTAATAATTATAAATATATATATATATATATGTATGTATTTTACTTTAATTTAACAAGGAAATAAAAATGGAAACAATGTTTATGCGTACGTACGACTTAAATTCTCCATTAATAGTGTCTTCTGTTTCATACATCCAGATTTTATAGAATAATATTATACACATATACATTATATAAATGAAATTTATATACTTTTTTACATTGTTTAAATCATTATCTACTGTATAAATACCAAATATATAACAAATCAAGAAACAAGAAAATAATAAAAAGAATATTAGCTGATATGAATCCTTATCATACGATTGTTAACATGAGGGTAAAATAATGTCATAATCAACATATATTTGGTATTTATAACAATAATATGGTTCATTAAATATTTATAATAAATGTATATTTATTAAACTTTTGGTTTTGTCGATTGGGATGAGAGTTAATATAACGACCCAAACTTTACATACATTGTTAGTACTTCAAAATTGAAGCACACTTATTACAACATATGACAAAACCACAAAGGACCGTATAGGTATAGTGTCTTTAGAAACTGGGAAACATAAACAACTGGTTCATAAATCTTCTACAGTGTCTCCCATTTATTTCATCATATCTAGGGTCCCTTTTAGCATATTCTACTTAATATCCATCTTCCTGACCTGGGGAAAAGAAAACATAAAAGGGTGAGCTCAAATGCTCAGCAAGGGCAAATAAAGGAAATAAAAATCATATCATATCTTTATGAAAATCAAAACCTGCAAAAGAGATCATAATATCTTAACATGGAATAAATCATAGAAGTGAAAATGAGATCCCCAAAATCATAACATAAAACTTCAAACTTTGTGGCATGCACACATAATCATGGAAAATCATTTCTTGTTAGTCATGACTCATCGCCAAGACTATCTTAGTGGACAAAGTCCCTTTCTGAACCGAGTTCACTCCTCGTTTCAGTCCTGTATCACTGAACCGAAATAACCTTCCGTTCCAGCCATGTCTATCTCATGAGATATAAAATCATTACCCAATGCATTGGAGGGAGATATAGGTCCCACCCATCTTATAATGAATCCTTTCTTATGTGTGCCACATAATCATAAAACATACATCATCGCATAACACATATAACAAAAATGGGATTCTTGAAACATCATGACATCATAAATCAATTCATATATGATAAAGGAATTCATAAACATAATTCCATCACAACATAGTCAAACCAATGTAAAAATATGGATAGAAACAGAACCCTTTATTATCTTAGATGGAAAATAATTTTGATAAAACACTTGAATTGAATTCTTGAGGAAAATATCCTTTCTTCTTCAAAAACATTTTTCCTTTCATAACATGTCATACAACTTTAAAATAAAAGAAGTTGATTAAAAATAAACTTGAAAACTTGTAAAGGAAGCTTCTTTGAAGTAATGTTTTAAAAATCCATTCATGCCGTATAAGTTAAAAAAAAACATTCTTCGTACTTT
Organism: Viscum album; assembly: GCA_963277665.1. NCBI lineage: Eukaryota > Viridiplantae > Streptophyta > Magnoliopsida > Santalales > Viscaceae > Viscum > Viscum album. The sequence continues at coordinate 763,878,781 of OY728120.1, forward strand.
TGTCGGAAAAGTCAAAAAGTACCTCGTACGGAAAAACGACAAAAGATTCCTTTCATATTCTTTACTAAAAACTCACCTAAGGGTAAAATTGGATTTAAACTATTTCAAGTGGATGGAAACAATATTACATATTGAGGGAACATGGATGTGGATGATAAAATACACCCCAGTAAATACTTACGAATAAACAATCTCGGATAAAAATGAGATTGTGATATTTCCCTTACCTTAGGTCCGATTTGCTTTTTTCGTGTCCGAAGCTCCTGTATAATGGTTTAAATAATGTTATTGACATATGATATCATATATGGTCATATTATTAGCTTCTTGTTAGTAATATTTCATTGTTACTTGTTACTCGGGTCTTTATAACTTTTTGTTCTTATGCGTGTTTTGTTGAATAAATTCTTATTCTTATCTTTAGGTTATAGATAATTCATTTCCAGAATGGTATTAGTGTAGTATATACCATATTAATTCATTCAATTCATTTATATAATCATTATGAAATGATGATCATGTAGAACGAATCGCATCACATCGTGGAGACGGTATTCCGTACGTACGCACGAGTGATGATATCGTCCCTATGATCGTGGAATTGTATTGGAGTATATATATATATTATTTCAGTATCAATATTACTTAATAATAATCATATATAGTTACTCATTACACCATTATACCCATCCTTGTAAGGTGATGGTGGAAAATAGATTACACCACGGCGTGGAGACGGTATTCCGTTCGTACGCACGCGCGGTGATTTCATTTTTCCGTAGGATGGATAGAAGGAGAATTAGGGTTGTTTCATATTTATAATAACATATCAGTATGTAAGTAATACTGATGTTATTACTTTATCATGAAACAACTAAAGAAGAAGAAGTTGAAGAAGAAAGAAATTGAAAAGATCGGTAATGGATATTACCTCTTCTTTGGAACGCCTCTTTGAATCCTCCACTTAAGGAACTAAGATTGGTATTTGGAGAAGACCAGGACCTCTAGGATTATTCTAGGGAAGTGGAGAGGAGAAAATGGCAGGGGTTGGCCGAGCTTGAGTGCTCAAATTGGTGTGAGGAGGAGGGGGAGGAGGTGCCCTTTTATAAGGGAGGAGAGGGGCACCTTAGGAATATCTCAAAATATTATTTTATATTAAAGTCAAAATCGGTTTATAATGGTTCCAAAGGGTCTTATTTCGAAGCTAAAGTGGGGAAGGGTCGAAATCCTATCAACCAATAGGATTTAGACATGTTTAGGGTATTATTTTAACCTTATCAATTAGATTTAACTCTAAGTTAATTAATTTAACTTTTACCGTGTCTTTTTGTTTTCTTTCACTATATGGTTAATACACTTACTATAACATGCCAAACGAACCCCAAATTGTTTATTATTAATATATATATCCTTATCTAAGTCATTTGGCCGAACCATAGATTTTTAGGAATAAAATAACAATTAATAATATAATATTTAATTTAAAAACTATTTTGTGTCAATTTTGACACTATTTGATATATGATTTTTGTGAAAGTCATAACAGAATTATATGTTCGAACCAAGTTAATTAAATCCTTACTAATATATCATAGTAACCTAGAAAATTAGTGGAATTCATAAAAAGTCTCAAATTACATTTATTTTGGTATTTATATTATCAATTTTGTCAATATTTCATTAATAAGATAATTACTACATCATCTTTGTGTCATAAATAAATTAAATTATTTGTTGTCTAAAAATTACAAATAAAATACCATCATGTAGGAAATCTTTTTAGCTTTCTAATGAATATTTACAATTGAATTTATCTTATGTATAACCCCATATTTACTTATTAAACTTTGATTTTAACTATTTTAACCCTTCTTTAAATAAATTAATAATAAATGTCCTAATCTAATCCAAGTGGGCCTAAATGGTCATATTTTATTCCTAAGTTTGTTTTTGGTCGAATTACACTTGTCCAATAGTATTAGGACATGTGTTAGGGTAATATTGATATCATATTTACCCTTAGTTACCCTATTTACTATTAACTGCGGTAAAAATAGTAAAAAGTTACTATTCACCAAAAAATTATTTTCATCTCATTGAACCACATTTTAGTCCTTGATATTAACCGTGTCTCTCGGATTTTTGAAATTCCATTCACAGAAGCGGTAAAATTAAGTTTTATGCAAAATTCAGTTTTTAACCTACCACTTAGTGGTTTCACTATTCATCAAAAATTGAAAGTTTTCAGAAAAATACCAAAATTTCACCCTAGGCTAATTTCGATATTCTGAGTCCAAAAATGAAGTTCATTTTGAAAAATAAAATTTATAAAATTTCAAAAAGTGGTTATTACTATTCATAACGGCTAGTTTTAATAGCATATTGTTGTTTAGTGAAACTCGGTATTGCGTACGACGCAAGCTATCGAGGAAGGTCGCGATTGCGTGTAAAGCAAGCCAAGCAAGTGTTGTGTAGAAAAATATTCCTTTGATGATTTATATAACATAAAAGTCTCGGGTGTTACATTCTACCCCCCTTAAAAAGAATTTCTCCCTCGAAATTCGTCACTTTGTAACAAACAAATGAGGATACGTCTCCCTCATCATATCCTCAAGCTCCCATGTAGCTTCTTCAAGTTGGTGGTTTCTCCATAAAACTTTCACCAAGCGAGTGGTCTTGTTTCATAGGCATTTTTCGCTACGATCCAGAATCTCTATCGGCTGTTCTTCATAAAAAAGATCTTGCTCCAGCGGTACAACTTCTGAGCTGAGTACATGTGAAGGATCTGGTATGTACATTCTCAGGAGAGATACGTGGAACACATCGTGAACTTGAGAGAGATTCGGTGGAAGCGCCAATCGGTAAGCTACCTTCCCAACACGATCCAGTATTTCAAAAGAATCGATATATCTAGGGCTCAACTTCCCCTTCTTTCCAAATCTCATAACCCTCTTCCAGGGAGATATTCGTAAGAACACATTATCGCCCACTTCAAACTCTAGGTCTTTTCTTCGGTTGTCGGCATAACTTTTCTGTCAACTCTGAGCTGCTCTTATGTGTTGTTGAATAGATCTAACCTTTTCTGCCATTTCATCAACGAGATCAGGTCCTAATAGCTTTCTTTCCCCAACTTCATCCCAGCAAGTTGGAGTCCTGCATTTCTTTCCATAGAGAGCTTCATAAGGAGCCATTTGAATACTGGAGTGAAAGCTATTATTATAAGAAAATTCCACCAAAGGTAGGTGTTGATCCCAACCTCCTTTGAAATCCATAGAGCAAGCTCTCAACATATCTTCTAGGGTTTGAATTGTTCTCTCAGACTGACCGTCTGTCTGGGGATGATAAGCAGTGCTGAAACTCAACTCTGTATCCAGAGTATGCTGAAGACTTCGCCAGAACATCGAGGTAAATCTCGGATCTCGATCAGATATAATAGAAAGTGGTACTCCATGCAATCTTACCACTTCCTTTACATATATCCTGGCAAGCTGATCTAGAGAGAAATCCTCTCTAATAGCAATGAAGTGTGCAGACTTTGTAAGACGATCAACTATGACCCAGATAGCATTATTGCCTTTGGATGTTTTAGGAAGTCCTGTGACAAAGTCCATAGTGATGTTTTCCCATTTCCATTCGGGTATGGGTAATGGTTGTAACATCCCCTTAGACTTCTGTCTCTCAGCTTTAACTTGTTGACAAACCAAGCATCGAGAGACAAATTCAGCAACATCTCTTTTCATGCCATCCCACCAGAAGTACTCTTTCAGGTCCCTATACATCTTCGTGCTTCCAGGATGAATAGAGAATGATGAACTATGAGCCTCATCCAGCAGCTCATTCTTTAATTCGGGGATGGGAGGAACGCAAACCCGATTCCTGAACTTTATTATCCCATCACAATCAAGGTTGAATTCAGGAACATTTCTCACCTTCTTTTGTAACTCGACATCTTCTTTCTGTGCCTCTTTAATCTTCACATGTATAGATGGTTGAACATTCATTTGGGAAAGATAAGATTTTTCCCTTTCCATTATAATTCCAAGATCCATCCTTTGTAAATCCATAAATATTGGATCTTTTGTGATCCTCATCATGGATAAACTAGCATGGTCTTGTCGACTTAATGCATCTGCCACCTTGTTTGCTTTCCCAGGGTGGTAATGGATTGAGCAGTCATAATCCTTAATCAGCTCCAACCATCTTCTTTGACGCATATTCAACTCCTTTTGTGTGAAAATATACTTTAAACTTTTATGATCAGTATAAATATCACACCTTTCACCATAAAGGTAATGCCTCCAAATCTTTAATGCAAAGATTACCGCAGCCAACTCCAAATCATGTGTTGGGTAATTTTGCTCATGGATTTTCAACTGTCGTGAGGCATAAGCTATCACCATATCATTTTGCATAAGAACACACCCCAATCCCTTCTTGGATGCATCACTGTAGATCACAAACCTTTCTCCACTACAAGGCAGTGTGAGCACAGGTTCACTGGATAACCTTCTTTTCAACTCCTTGAAATTCTCTTCACATTCCTCTGTCCAGACAAACTTAACTCCTTTCCGAGTCAACTTGGTGAGTGGATTAGATAATCGTGAAAAATCTTTTACAAAACGTCGATAATATCCATCCAAACCAAGAAAACTTCGGATCTCGGTTACTGTTGTTGGTCTTGACCATCTTTCGATAACCTCTGTTTTGGCTGGATCCACAGATATCCCCTCTTTTGACATTATATGACCCAAAAATGCAACTTTTTGAAGCCAAAATTCACACTTGGTAAATTTGGCATAAAGCTTCTCCTTTCTCAGGGTCTTCAATATAATTCTCAAGTGATCTTCATGCTCTTCCTTGCTCTTTGAATAGACAAGAATATCGTCTATAAAGACTACCACAAATTGATCAAGATAGTCTCTAAAGACTCTATTCATTAGATCCATGAAGATAGCAGGGGCATTAGTAAGACCAAATGGCATCACTATAAATTCATAGTGTCCATACCTTGTACGGAAAGCCGTCTTTGGTATATCCTCCCTTTTGACCCTTAATTGATGATACCCTGAACGAAGATCAATCTTGGAAAAGTATTGAGCTCCGCGTAGTTGGTCAAATAAGTCATCAATGCGTGGGAGAGGATATTTGTTCTTGATAGTGATCTTGTTAAGTTCTCGATAATCAATGCAGAGTCTCATTGATCCATCTTTCTTCTTAACAAATAGAACAGGTGCTCCCCAAGGTGACGCACTAGGGCGTATGAATCCCTTATCAAGATTCTCTTGGAGTTGCTTCTTCAATTCCTGCAACTCAATTGGGGCCATTCTATAAGGTGTCTTTGAAATAGGCAAAGCACCCGGTACGAGTTCTATTGAAAACTCAACTTCACGATTTGGTGGAAGACCCGGTAATTCCTCGGGAAAGACATCATCAAACTCCCGTACAATGGGCATATTCTTAATCATAAGTTTCTCTCCAACCATTTGAGATAAATAACCTTCATTTAGTGGAATCATGACCCATAAGATGGAAGAAATTTCCACTGGAAGGTTATGTTCATCCTTGCATTGATAGACGATCGTAGGTTGATCTGGAATATGAAATGTGACTTCCCTTCTTTGGCAATTGATATGAGCTCCATGTAGAGAAAGCCAATCCATGCCAAGAATCACATCAAATTCCACTAAAGGAAGGATCACAAGATTTGCAGGAAGCACTTTCCCACAAACTTCGATCGGAGAAGAATTATAAACTTCTGATGCGATTGATGTGCCATTAGGTGTTGTCACAGCTAACTCAACATCTAATTGTTGAGGTAATACGGTGATACCCTTAGAAAATTTTCAGAAATAAAAGAGTGGGTGGATCCAGAATCAAATAAAACATTTGCTACTTTAGAGTGGATGGTAAGTGTACCTTTCACCACATCGTTATCGTACTCCACATCGCTGATAGAAATTGCATGTGACTTTCCTTTGTCTTTAGCCTTAAGAGTTTGTTGACGTCGACCATCATCATCAACGCTTGGATTTGGGCATTGATTGGCATAATGCCCCATCTCCTTGCACTTGAAACATTGAAGTGTTGTAGGTTCATTCTGTGTATCCCTTCCTTTGTTTGCGTCATTAGACATCTTCTTCCCATTATCACGGCATTCAAATGCCCGATGACCTTCCTTTCCACATTTAAAACATTTACTTGTCCCTTTAAGACAACTCCCTCCATGTTTCTTTCCACACTTTGAGCATAAGGGAAAGTTCATCTTCTTTTCCGTGTGCTCTTTAGATTTTTCTTTGAATTCCATCTTCCTCTTCTTATCAAACCCATGTGACTGATGGGTTACTCCAATCTCCATCTCGACTTTGAGAGCACATCGAATGATTTCCTCGTAGCTATTGATGTCCCTTATGGCTAACGCCCTTCGAAGACTTGGTTTTAATCCACTAAAGAATCGATCGATCTTACTCTCAGGTTGGATAATAATACCAGAAGCGTACCTTGCAAGTCTTGTAAAATTTGCTTCATAGGTACCAACAGATTCATCATCCCTTTGCTTCAGTTCAAGGAACTCTTTCTCCATATTTGTTCGGAGAATACGAGGGAAGTACTTATTGAAAAATAAGTTCTTGAACTCGTCCCATTCCATAGACTAAATTTCATCCCTTTGCCTCGTATTCTTAACAAGATTCCACCATTGATCTGCATCTCCTTCCAAACGATACACTGCTAGGATGACTTTATCATGCTCAGAACATTGAAGAACTGAAAATATCTTTTCAGTAGTACTAATCCATTGTTCAGCAACTAATAGATCAGTAGACCCGCTGAAAGATGGTGGACGCTGCCTCATGAAGGATTCAACAGAATGTTGCTCCCTTCATTGTTCGTTTGGAAATCCTGCATGATTCATAGCTTGAGAAAGTTGTGTGAGCATGGCTACAAGATTTTGCATTCCAGCTCCCAAATCGTTTGGTTGCTCAGGGGGACAATCATTGCATTGCCCATCGCATTCCGCATTAACACGGTTCCTTCGGGTTCCAGCCATTGACTAAAACCAAGAAGAATAGTGTGAGCAACAATAATTATAATAGGAAACCACATAATTCAAGAATAAAATTTTCATGCTTAAGGTCTTATCCTAGGTTATTCAAGGCCATTTCTAAAACACTAAGATTGTGTTCTATGCTTAGACTTATCCTTAGGGTTCTTACTAAGGCTTTCACATCCTAGTTTCCAAAGGTTGACTATACCTTTCCTCTGATACCAACTATAACGACCCACACTTTACATACATTGTTAGTACTTCAAAATTGAAGCACACTTATTACAACATATGACAAAACCACAAAGGACCGTATAGGTATAGTGTCTTTAGAAACTGGGCAACATAAACAACTGGTTCATAAATCTTCTACAGTGTCTCCCATTTATTTCATCATATCTAGGGTCCCTTTTAGCATATTCTACTTAATATCCATCTTCCTGACCTGGGGAAAACAAAAACATAAAAGGGCGAGCTCAAATGCTCAGCAAGGGCAAATAAAGGAAATAAAAATCATATCATATCTTTATGAAAATCAAAACCTGCAAAAGAGATCATAATATCTTAACATGGAATAAATCATAGAAGTGAAAATGAGATCCCCAAAATCATAACATAAAACTTTAAACTTTGTGGCATGCACACATAATCATGGAAACTCATTTCTTGTTAGTCATGACTCATCGCCAAGACTATCTTAGTGGACAAAGTCCCTTTCTGAACCGAGTTCACTCCTCGTTTCAGTCCTGTATCACTGAACCGAAATAACCTTCCGTTCCAGCCATGTCTATCTCATGAGATATAAAATCATTACCCAATGCATTGGAGGGAGATATAGGTCCCACCCATCTTATAATGAATCCTTTCTTATGTGTGCCACATAATCATAAAACATACATCATCGCATAACACATATAACAAAAATGGGATTCTTGAAACATCATGACATCATAAATCAATTCATATATGATAAAGGAATTCATAAACATAATTCCATCACAACATAGTCAAACCAATGTAAAAATATGGATAGAAACAGAACCCTTTATTATCTTAGATGGAAAATAATTTTGATAAAACACTTGAATTGAATTCTTGAGGAAAATATCCTTTCTTCTTCAAAAACATTTTTCCTTTCATAACATGTCATACAACTTTAAAATAAAAGAAGTTGATTAAAAATAAACTTGAAAACTTGTAAAGGAAGCTTCTTTGAAGTAATGTTTTAAAAATCCATTCATGACGTATAAGTTAAAAAAAACATTCTTCGTACTTTTGTCGGAAAAGTCAAAAAGTACCTCGTACGGAAAAACGACAAAAGATTCCTTTCATATTCTTTACTAAAAACTCACCTAAGGGTAAAATTGGATTTAAACTATTTCAAGTGGATGGAAACAATATTACATATTGAGGGAACATGGATGTGGATGATAAAATACACCCCAGTAAATACTTACGAATAAACAATCTCGGATAAAAATGAGATTGTGATATTTCCCTTACCTTAGGTCCGATTTGCTTTGTTTGTGTCCGAAGCTCCTGTATAATGGTTTAAATAATGTTATTGACATATGATATCATATATGGTCATATTATTAGCTTCTTGTTAGTAATATTTCATTGTTACTTGTTACTCGGGTCTTTATAACTTTTTGTTCTTATGCGTGTTTTGTTGAATAAATTCTTATTCTTATCTTTAGGTTATAGATAATTCATTTCCAGAATGGTATTAGTGTAGTATATACCATATTAATTCATTCAATTCATTTATATAATCATTATGAAATGAAGATCATGTAGAACGAATCGCATCACATCGTGGAGACGGTATTCCGTACGTACGCACGAGTGATGATATCGTCCCTATGATCGTGGAATTGTATTGGAGTATATATATATATTATTTCAGTATCAATATTACTTAATAATAATCATATATAGTTACTCATTACACCATTATACCCATCCTTGTAAGGTGATGGTGGAAAATAGATTACACCACGGCGTGGAGACGGTATTCCGTTCGTACGCACGCGCGGTGATTTCATTTTTCCGTAGGATGGATAGAAGGTGAATTAGGGTTGTTTCATATTTATAATAACATATCAGTATGTAAGTAATACTGATGTTATTACTTTATCATGAAACAACTAAAGAAGAATAAGTTGAAGAAGAAAGAAATTGAAAAGATCGGTAATGGATATTACCTCTTCTTTGGAACGCCTCTTTGAATCCTCCACTTAAGGAACTAAGATTGGTCTTTGGAGAAGACCAGGACCTCTAGGATTATTCTAGGGAAGTGGAGAGGAGAAAATGGCAGGGGTTGGCCGAGCTTGAGTGCTCAAATTGGTGTGAGGAGGAGGGGGAGGAGGTGCCCTTTTATAAGGGAGGAGAGGGGCACCTTAGGAATATCTCAAAATATTATTTTATATTAAAGTCAAAATCGGTTTATAATGGTTCCAAAGGGTCTTATTTCGAAGCTAAAGTGGGGAAGGGTCGAAATCCTATCAACCAATAGGATTTAGACATGTTTAGGGTATTATTTTAACCTTATCAATTAGATTTAACTCTAAGTTAATTAATTTAACTTTTACCGTGTCTTTTTGTTTTCTTTCACTATATGGTTAATACACTTACTATAACATGCCAAACGAACCCCAAATTGTTTATTATTTATATATATATCCTTATCTAAGTCATTTGGCCGAACCATAGATTTTTAGGAATAAAATAACAATTAATAATATAATATTTAATTTAAAAACTATTTTGTGTCAATTTTGACACTATTTGATATATGATTTTTGTGAAAGTCATAAAAGAATTATATGTTCGAACCAAGTTAATTAAATCATTACTAATATATCATAGTAACCTAGAAAATTAGTGGAATTCATAAAAAGTCTCAAATTACATTTATTTTGGTATTTATATTATCAATTTTGTCAATATTTCATTAATAAGATAATTACTACATCATCTTTGTGTCATAAATAAATTAAATTATTTGATGTCTAAAAATTACAAATAAAATACCATCATGTAGGAAATCTTTTTAGCTTTCTAATGAATATTTACAATTGAATTTATCTTATGTATAACCCCATATTTACTTATTAAACTTTGATTTTAACTATTTTAACCCTTCTTTAAATAAATTAATAATAAATGTCCTAATCTAATCCAAGTGGGCCTAAATGGTCATATTTTATTCCTAAATTTGTTTTTGGTCGAATTACACTTGTCCAATAGTATTAGGACATGTGTTAGGGTAATATTTATATCATATTTACCCTTAGTTACCCTATTTACTATTAACCGCGGTAAAAATAGTAAAAAGTTACTATTCACCAAAAAATTATTTTCATCTCATTGAACCACATTTTAGTCCTTGATATTAACCGTGTCTCTCGGATTTTTGAAATTCCATTCATAGAAGCGGTAAAATTAAGTTTTATGCAAAATTCAGTTTTTAACCTACCACTTAGTGGTTTCACTATTCATCAAAAATTGAATGTTTTCAGAAAAATACCAAAATTTCACCCTAGGCTAATTTCGATATTCTGAGTCCAAAAATGAAGTTCATTTTGAAAAATAAAATTTATAAAATTTCAAAAAGTGGTTATTACTATTCATAACGGCTAGTTTTAATAGCATATTGTTGTTTAGTGAAACTCGGTATTGCGTACGACGCAAGCTATCGAGGAAGGTCGCGATTGCGTGTAAAGCAAGCCAAGCAAGTGTTGTGTAGAAAAATATTCCTTTGATGATTTATATAACATAAAAGTCTCGGGTGTTACAGTTAATATACAAGGAAAGGGGATTCATCTAACTTTATATTTTTATGAGATATATGCTATGTTTGCAACACATTCCACTTATGTCGTGTATGTACGCCCCCATTATTGTGCTACATGTTTCTTATTATTAATTTATAATTTTTATATATCTATTGTATGACCATTATTTAAAGGATTCAATGTTTCAAATGAAAACAAATCACTAAAAATGTTTTATCTCGATTTGCTTTCAATAACACTCATGTTTTGTTATACTTTTTATAACATTTATTTTGGGGTCTATTATTTAATTTTTTATGTATTCCAAAAATTTTAGGTAATTTTAATGAATAAAATTCTAGTTTCACTATATAGATGACTCGGTCACCCATGTATTCCAGAAGCCTATGTCACCAAACACAAATAATGGTGGATTGTTGTTGGGGTGGTAGTCGATTGTTTAACAACCCGCGAAAGCCTACATGAAACCCATAATCAAATCCTGATTGAGGAATATTTTGAGGATACAATATAATTATTATATTATAACTATAGTAGCCATAACTATTATTATTTTTTGTCCTTCAGGCCACTATTTCTCTCCTAAAGGCCATACGGCCTTTATGAAATTCAAGGCCTTCGGGCCAATAAAACCATGGTGTGGCCCATAAAGACTGTTTAGAGCTTGTAACAACTGATGGTTAAGAGAATGTATCAAACACCAATGTATATATATTTATATTATATTAATGAGAGGTTATGGGAGTCACTATCAGAACTATACACTATGCAACAATGCTAGGGGAATTCTTAATGATTAGTAATGTGAGGTTGGGATCTGGGTGCCTTCAATGATGCAGTTTCAATAATGGGGAAATTGATTTGTAGTCTGGTTAATCCTTCAAGTATTGTTATGGGAATTTTATCTCTATCCCTTCAAGTCATATAAGGGTCCTTATTCTATTAAGTCTGCGGGTATGGTAAGGGTTCCCTCTTAATCTACTTAAAAAGGGATTATCCAAAATAAACAAATTATCAAGGAATTCATGCCACATTGGAAAATAATAATCGATGAAAAATATTTCAATTAGATGATAGGTATAAATTTAATATATTGTAGATATTTTATGGTATCTTTATCCATGTATTATGACATCGTTATGGTGATACTACTCTCATTGATGCATATCAGTAATGAAATCAACCAAAAAGATTGATTGAATTTATGGGTATGAAATATTATATATTTAATGTCGATATTATTTTAGTATTTATATTAATGCACATGTTCATTTCATTGGCAGTTTAACATTTCCAATGCTGGAGATTCTAATGTCACATGCTTGATGGATCCTTGGGAGATGTATAGGTCATATACGTATGAGTAATATGATGGTAGGATGTGTATAGTTGTTTTTAATTGAGATGTTGAAAAAAATATTCTCCCACATTAAAACAAATATCAAAAAATGGTAACATATTGGAAGAGTAATGAGTTTAGAATATACATAATCTTTAGTGTTTTTAATATAAAATTTAATTTATATTAATTGTATTGTATTTTTTACCGGATCTATTGGAAAAAAAAGATTCAATGATGTATCTACACAAATAGAGGAAAACAATAATTATTGAGCATGAGAGGATCAATGAAATTTTATATTAATATAAATAATATCTATATTTATATTATTACATAAGTATAAGATATTTATTTTATTATGTTAAAAATGCCAAATAACCAACTGGTCGAATGAAAAAATGACCAAAAGTCCACATTTCCAGTTGTCCAAATGACCAATTGGATGAATATCCAAATAGCCAAATAGTCAAATCAACATGTCGAAAATGAAAAAATTTCAATGTCATTCAATGTCTAAATGTAAAATTTCCCAATTTAAAAAATTTTTATAACATAATTTCCCAAATGAATATTTGTGCATTTTTATAGTTAATGTGCCCTAGTGTCCACGTGGCCATGTGGATTTTTGTGAGTGTTTCCAAAATATCAAGTTCCCATGTTGTATAATGAAAAAATAGAGAAAATAGAAAAATGTAAAAATGATAAATTTCACAATAGACTATTTTCCAAATTCTGCAATTATGAAAATAGAAAAATTCTAAATGGTGAAATTTCCAAATGGATAATTTCTAAAATGAAAAAATTGGAGAAGGTCTAAATTGAAAAATGGGAAAATTAGAAAATATTCAAATGAAAAAATAGATAATAATTAAAATATCCAAATTAGAAAATTGACAAAGGCCCAAATATCTAAATCAAAAAATGGAAATAATTGAAAATTGAGAAAATAGAAAAATGAAAAATTAGCCAAATGGACAAATGACCAATTTCACAATTCCCCAATTCCCAAATTCCACAATTTCCCAATTTGCCAATTTCCCATTTTTCCAATTACCCAATTTCCACATTTCCAAATTACAAAAATACAGAAATACACAATTTCCCTATTACCCAACAATAAAATTTTTGAAATTTCATAATTGACAAATGAAAAAATGGCCAATTTTCCTTTTCAAATATCCATGTGGCCTTGTCACTAAATAGAAAAATCACGAAATTTACAAATACTAATATTGAAAAATTACTACATTCTTAAATATCCAATTGAAAAAATGGCCCAATTTTAAATTGAAGATAACCCAATGCCAAAATGAAAAATTTATATATCACCTAATTAACTAGATTCCAAATGGCTAAATGGATATATTACCAAAATAGAAACTATCCAAATTATGAAATTTCCAAATAGTAAAATGGAAAATTTGAAAGATTTATAAATATATAATTTTACCATAGGCTAAATCGGAAAATGAAAAAATGTATGAATGTGTAAATAGAAAAATTAAAATTGGCTAATTGGCCAAATTTTGAAGTGAAAAAATTTCTAAATGGACAACTCTCAAAATTTAAACCATATTAAATGTTAAGTTCCAAAATTCCGATGTGGAAAATTAGAAAATATTGAAAATATTCTAAATGAAATATTGGATAAATGATTTTTTTTCAATTTTGCATATGTTGATTTGGACATGTGGGAAATTTATGAAGTGTGGAAAAGTCAAAAGGGCCAAATGGATAATTTATCAAATGGAAGGATGAACAAATTCCCATGTTCCCAAATGACAAAATGTCCAAATGTCGAAAGGTACAAATTGATGAATAACCAAGATACCTAAAAAAATAAACCTAATGACCTAATGATCTAAAATACTAAATGGACGAATATAAAAATAACATAAAAAACAGAATTATCCAAATAGACAAATAAAAAGTGGAATTATCTATTTGACCAAATACCAAAGTGTCTATATTTTTAATAAACAAAGGACCAAATAAGCAAACAAAATAAAAAAAATGAACTAAATGAATGCATGAAAAATTTACCAAGTTACTAAATAATTAAATAATGAAAGGCATTTGTTTTAAATAAACATACATGGTGAATATATAACATACACATTTTTATAATGAAAATTACTATGAATTTATTGTTTTTGAAAACTTTTATAAAATATTTAATGAAAATATTATTTTAATGCTTATTCATTTTTGGATTTATTTAACAAAAATATTAGTAATTCATGAATATTTTATCAATTTTATATTATTCAACAGTGTTTTATTATATTAATTTATTTCATTTCTAGCACGTGATATAGGGAATCTATGGTTTTTTTTATCGAGAAAAATTATTTTACTCGAGTATGATGAAAAAATTGAAGTATTGTAAAGGTAAAAAAAATAAAAATAGAAATTCCTTTTAATGATATTTAAAATTTTTATATTTTATTATCAAGTAAATATCTTATTTATATTTAAAAAAATTTATTTAGATAACCTCTATTATGAACACCTCACTAAAAACCCTTCCCCTAATGGGTTGGAAATAGGATAAGAGTGATAGTTACCCCTAAGTCCCACAGCATGTAGGCAATGAGTTGGCGACTATCACCAAGGGAATAATAATCATAAATATTGGAGGTATTTCCCTCTAAGAAAAACACATATGGATGAGAGATGTAATAAAGACACCAACTAACTTCTTCACAGACTAAAATATAAATTAAATCATAGATATAAAAAATAAATTTCATGCTAGAACTAATCCAACTAAAAGAGAAAACTACATGTACCAAATGAAAGTAAAGAAGAAAGCAGCCATGAAGCCCCAAAAGATCCTACTAAACCCCAAGAGATATATATACCACCTAATCAATATCTATCTCTAACTGATCTGAAAAACATGTTATATATATGTAGGGTTAGTATATCAATACACATAGTAATATCCTCCACAGAGCCTCTTGTGGAAAGGTTAAGGAAAGAATTATAAAGCACAATGAAAAAAAGTGAAACTAACTTATAACATAAAAATGTATACAGTGTTCACAGCCTCACCCTTCCTACTCACACAATGTATCACATACTAGACAATATAATATAATTGTGAATATCAAGGGTTCCCCAATAATTCATCCCCACAGATTTTTTCCTTTTCCCCAACATTGCACATCCTAAGAATCTCTCTCCATAATTGCTAGACCACAGATATCTAGGAAAAGTATCACAACACAAAGCTAATGCATCAACATAATCCTTATGGATCACAACACCATGTCCATGTTACCAACGTAACTAAATAGTTTTTGGGAGCCACCACATCCTTTAATATTTGTATCATACATCCAGTATTATACCACAAGCCATCACATACCATACACCAAGTAATCATAATAAATACAGAAAATACTATACATTTTATACATTCCATAACCCTTAGGAAACTATAACCATAATATATTAGTGTGAATTAACCAATATCTAGTACATACCTATATATTTATATACGAGGAAAAAGAATGATCGTGATAACTAGCACAAGTCACTACCAAGAGAGAAATGTGGGTTCAATGGTGTTAGTCGTCCATCCATCCTCCAAACAGGATATTGGGGACCCCCCACCACCCCCGACTGAGAATCCCTAGGGTTTCTGTTTCCTTAACTGATAGGGTGGCGTGATACATGGATTCATAAATGGTATAAGGTATAATATATCTCACAACCACACTATTATCATAATCTAGTCACAAACCCAACTACATATAACTTCTCTCGGACTCTTGACTTCCACTACAAAGAACAGTTAAACTTTATGAACATAACCGATTAAATATATAAATTCAATTTATTTATCGAGTCTTACAAGTTTCACATTACAAAAATTATTTTCTAAAAATTAATTAATCATTAAAAATTACAAATTAAAATTGACTACCATTTAAACAAATATCCATATCCTCTATGAATAATCAACCAAAGTCCATGGAAACTCTTAATTATAATCATAGCATTTCATCCAAAAAAGATGAAACACCATGGAATAAAAATTTATTCATATATTAAAAACATTATATTCCATATTACTATGTATTCTAGGAAAACAATCTATACTACCAAACTCAAGTGGATGAACACAATGAATAGATGAACTACCCATTAAGTCTTCACCACATTTAGATGTATCATAGACTCACCCAACCCCAAGATGCTAAGCATGGAATGAATATGGATCACCCCATGAATCTTTTCCTCTCATGGAAAAAAATAACCCAAACAACCTACCTCAAGTATTGGGCAAGTGAATATAGATAAACAACACCATGTACTTTGGCCAGTCAACTGATACAAACAAGCATTCAACATTCATTCGATAGGTAATCCCATATTCAACCCATTTATTCATCGTTGGTGTCTTCCCCATCATCCATATGCACATATTGATGTATCTTGCCACTCCAAGCATCAATGGATTCCTAAAAATCTAATCCTTCCAACCCCTCATTCCATAACTCCCCTATAGCCTTAGCCATACTAGTATAATAATACATCTAGGATGACACTTAAAAAATACTACAATAGCCCTCTAGGATCGGCCATCCCAAGCTCATATTCTATAACAAGAAATAGTAAACCAATAGAGAAAAAAGCTCTTCTCACCAATGAAAGGAATTCAACCCAAACACAAAATGATCTCTCAGTGCTCCAAGGCACAATAAAATCAGACATTATAAGCCAGAGGGAAAGCTCATGCAATTTAAAGGCATTATGTTTTATCAGAAAACTAGTTATTATTTAATCTTAAATTTTCTGATTCATTATCATAAGATTGAACTATCAGAAACCTGATAAATATTCTATCATGAAAAAAAAATTAACTGAACAATTAATTTTACATTCCATTAATAATTTTATCAACCATAATCAAAATTATTCAGGTTCAATAACCTATTCAATTAATCATGAATAGTATTGTTAATATGATTATTATTAAATTACAAAAAACAACCAGATTCATAAAAAATGATTCATTAATTACATTATCCAACTAATTTTCAATTAATTATAGATTTATATTCTTTAAAATTTTCAATCAATAACAAAATTCTGATATAATAATATATGTGATATCACACTATATATAAAATCAAGTAGAAATCCATCATCACACTACAAAGATAAAATATCTCTACCTGATCGATAGCAATTATTTAATCTAGTTCAAATATTTAATTAGTTCAATTTAATAAAGATTTATGGGGATAAAATATGATAACTATATGATTTTGTGTAAAAAAATTAGAAAAAATGAATCCCCTTCCTCAAAAGGTTGTTGATTTGTTTCGCACGAGAATAAACCACATGTCAGATCTGAGATAATCTATCCTGAAATATCTATATACATCTGGATATACTATAGAACCACTGCACAAACAAAAACTGAGAGGAACTCCATTAGAATAATTTGAAAGAAACCACCAAAGGACGGTCAGAAGATATAAGTGTAAACATAATCACACTGGGAGAAACCTATAGAAAATGTAACAAAACACACAATGATCAAGACAAGTCAACACTGATTGAAAATGGGGGATCATTATCGATTTCCACTATAGGAATCTCCGAAACAATGAAGAGGGGACTGCCAGGTCACTTGAGACAAGATAAGGAGAAGCTACATCCATAGGGTATGACAACCAATGTGACTAGAATATGGTTAAAGAATCATAGTATAGTTAGAGTACACATTGTTTCATCCCCTTTAACATCATATCATTCCACAAGATCTGTTTCCACTAAAACAATTCTCCTTTGGACATTGGTTTATTTTTTATACCCTGAAATATTACACCACAAGAATCCCATATTCACTCATGAAATTCATCTAAATTGTGTGAAACACACATTCATTCCATTAATGTTCCCTACACATAGTTCTCAGAACCCAAAATCTTCAAAACATGCTCTGAGCCTCCTGTGAGATCTATGAGCCTCGCGAGAAACCACATGGTCAATCCACATGGACAAGGGTCATTACATCTGATACCTATCAAAATAGTCTCATCCTCTAGAAACAAAATCCAACCTATAGAGGATACAAAATTGGGTCATTTGAACTGCCACACAATGAGATACCTCTAAAGATTCTATCCACCACACGATCTCTGCCTCCACACATGGTGACCAACATAAAAGCATAAAACAACCGTTTATAAATCCCAAACAATCTCTATGTAGAGATACCTTTCAATAAATAGAAAAACAGAATAATAAACTATATAAATCCAGTTTATAAAGAGAAAAGGACAATGACCGCAAAAAGAATGAAATTATAAGATAAAAACTAAATATCAAATATCATGGGTTACTGAGCAGATACACGTGACTCACATTCCAAGGTACTCTCCTCCACACAACCATTCTTCCATAATTCATGAACCAAGGGTATATCACACCAACACAACACCTTATCCTAGTGCTCATGGATCTCTGTAGGCCCTACTAGAAGGTCACATCATCATCAACATCGATCTCTCCCCCATCGATGATGTGATAGTAATCATGAATATAATGATGGAGATGTGACATGTGGAAAACATCATGTATATTTCTCATCTAGAGGGGAAGATCTATCAGATATAACACTACAATAACATGAGATAACACCTAGAAAGGAAAAAAACTAGAGTGAAATATTAGTCACATGACTCAAAAACTGTTGTCCATGACGGGGAGTCACCATTAGAAAAAAATGATCCCCAATTTTGAACTAAAGAGATCTCCTCATGTCACCTACATAGTATTTTAGATTATAATATCCTAATATCATCATCTTGTGAATCACATGAATGCTATTAATTGTATTTTTCACCTGTTCCAAGCCATTAATTAATGAATCTCCAAACCCAATCCAATAAAAAGGAGCATTGAATGGTCATCCATTAATGAATTCAAAAGGCACCCTACCAATGCTGGTGTATAAATGATAATTTTAAGCAAACATAACCAAGGGTCGGTGACTCATCCACGAACCTCCAAAATATTAGACACAATAGTGAATCTTATCTTCAAGAGTCTAGATAGACTTCTTTGTCCGATCATTTGTATGTGGAAAATATGTATTAAGGAATAACTGAGGAGAAAAATAACATAGGATACATATCCATACTGTAGAGGTAAAACCAAGGTCTCGATACAAAATTATCATCCTCATCACCCCATAGATTCTGACTAATTCCTCTATATATTTTCTTTGACAAAACCACCACTGATTTTTACTCCTTGATCGCTATAATGTTTATAGATATTATCAAATTACCCACGAACACCTATATAGCATCATAATGTCCCTGAGCACGAGGTAATTTGATAAATATGATTATTGAGATGTCCTCCATCTTGCATTAAGGGTCATCTAATGGTTAGAGAAACCCACTAAGAACATGTGTTCAACCTTCCCCTTTTGGCATACCAAACATTGAGAAAAAACCCTACGACCACACACTTTATCCAATGCCACCAAAAATAGTTTCTCAAATCTCAATACATCTTTGTGATACCCGAATGGACTGAAAAAGGTGAACTATGGAGATCCCTGATAACCTTCTCACACATCTCCAAGGGAAAGAAGGCCTTCCCTAAAACATGAATTTGTGTGTTTCATCTTCATAGCAACCATTAGCGGCCTCACCCCAAACAACTTGGTCTCTCCAGACATCCTCCTCAAGATCCTCCAATTGGGAATCTTCCAACAACCATGCTAGTGATGACTGCACCGTCATCTAGAAATGAAATAATCGAACCTGACATCCCCCATATCATACTAATATGCCAAATTTTTTTACATAACATTTAAGGAAACACCTAATTCGCACTCTGTATCACTATGTGACATCATTATTAGTGCATCTGGTAAAACATTCCCGTTCCCAAAATATTTGTTATGATGAAGAACTCCCAAAATAGAATGTATATTCTCTACATCCTCCTCCTCATACAAAGAATACAGTGAGATATAATCAATGAAAACAACCAAGAACATATGCAGGAACTCATAGTATGTCATAATAATTAACCCCTTCAACACATCTTCCTCATTTTTATTAAAAAAAGGTCCTAAAATGTATTATAATTCCCATGATGACAATATAATGCAGTCTTCTGAATATCGTCATTTTTTACATGATATAATGATATCTTAACCATTAATAAATCATCGAGAACCATCTTTTTCCATTCATTTGATTGAGTTAATCAAAAATCAATGAAATAGGATTGTGTTTATTCCCTATAACATTATTTATGTGATGATTACCGATACACATCCATAGCATACTATAATCCTTGTTTATAGAAAAAAATAGATCACCCCCTAGTGACACACTCAACCTAAAAAACTACAGTACAATATATTATTGATCTATGTACGGTGCTCTCAGATCTGAGAAGTTGACATACAATACATATAAATAGTGATTGAAGAAATTCCATGATATAGTTCAATCCTATACTAGATCTCTTGTAAAGGGGGTAAGGAAAAAACCACATTTTGAATGAAATTATGGTTCCCTTTTACCACTATAGGAAAATAAAACTAATTAACTTCCTATTAACTTGTCATCATATCTATCATCAAGGATGAAAAGGATTGAACACGCATCTGACCCATTCGTGGGTCTCAATTGTGAAAAACACTAATGTCTCTCCTTACCATAAATAAATGCAACCTGATAGATAAATAAATACATGAAATCTTGGACTGAATAAAAAAATCAATGAGAATTTTTGGGTGAAATAACAACAAACCATTACATCCCTATAAAAATATATATATTTAGAAAAATAACCATTTTTTATAACATCACAAGTTACTACCAAAAATATAGAGAAGGGAAACATAGTGTAGTCATCCATCCATCCTCATGTAATGATGTTGGGGAATACACCCCCCGAGGAGTAGGATTACTTGGTTGTTTGTTTCCCTAACTATAATTGAGGAGTAGCATATAGAAACATAGATTGTATATGTTATTATATGGCTCACAATAGAACTATGGGAATAACCTTGTCTCATGCCCAATTGTAGGTAATGAATCTAGGACACAAGGGCCATAGCTAATACCAGATATCCTATAAGTACACAACCATCTAAAGAGAAAAATTAAACTATTTATCAATTTTTATCAATTTAACGTTAATTAATTTTTTACCATTAACAATTCTACATTACATTTCACTACCTTTAATGAAATTTTTCAAGCCTTCCATGCTTATGAAAAGTGAGTCCTTCTCAAAATTATAAACTTTTCATTGCATACTGGTAAGGATCAACCCCATGTGTTAATAATTTATTCATTTATAAGTAACAATAAATACCATATTAATTGGAATTGTTGAAAATATCGATGATTCCAACACATGGGGCTCAACATGGTGAGTAAATAAACTACCCATTGAGTCCTTTCCACCTATAAAATGAGAGTAGAATCAATCAACACCGTTAAGAAATACAAAAAAGAACATGGAAAACCTCATGAGTCTTCCCCTATCATGGAATATGGCATCCTAATCCATCCTACTCATGTTGTGGGGAATGAAAGGAAGATAAACCACAATATGTATTTCATACAATCAATATATCAAAAAAAAAAGAATCCAACTTTCCCATCAATGGGTAATACCAAATTCAACTTGTTTTTTATCTCTAGTGTCCACTTCAACACACATATTCATATAATAATGCATATTTCCACCCAAAGAATCAACTGCTAACTCAAAAACTGGTCCTCACTACCCCACAATTCAAAACAGCCCAATATTACCAACTCTCCTATAATCATAAAACATATAGTCCCCCTATCTCATATAACACAATAACCCTCCCAGCTCCACCATCCCATGCTCACATCACCTCACACAAAGCAGGAAAAAACATATTAATGGGATCTCATCCCCATGAAAAGGCATTAACACCTCAAACA
Source organism: Viscum album (assembly GCA_963277665.1). Taxonomy (NCBI): domain Eukaryota; kingdom Viridiplantae; phylum Streptophyta; class Magnoliopsida; order Santalales; family Viscaceae; genus Viscum; species Viscum album. Next base: position 763,900,942 of record OY728120.1, read on the forward strand.
CAATATGATATCATTATTCCTAAAAACAAGGCACTTTTCCTTTATAAGAAAGAGTAAAACTCATACCCTACAATACTATTCTCATTTATAACACGACCAGTTCTTATTCCATATTGAATTAAACAGTTCATTATCACATATTCCAACTATGAGGAATATATGAAATATGCTATCATAGTAATAAATATTACTTAAAAAATTAATTAAACATGCATTTATTTCATTTATCAATAAGAATCAACAAGGTTCATGTTTATTAAACAATTCAATTTAACATCCCCAAAGTCTAATATTTTATTAACATCAAATTACAACCTATAATGATTTATTAAAAATGGATATTTAACTATTTTAGGAAATTAATAATCAATTAATTCCATATTTTCATTTATTAAAAAATTTCATAATGAAAAACATGATAAAAAAATAAAGGAATAGATTTCATAGAGCCACTAATAAATGATTCAATCATTACATCATCGGGGTGTTACATAACTTGTAATCCGCTAATCACATTATGTAATTCCTCGAGGTCGGTTTCCATCAAAAAAATATATCACCTTTCAATTTTATTATATTGTTCAACAATAAAAATATTAAAAATATTTAATATCACTTTAACGTCATAAAACTATTCTATATGGCATGAAACCCACATTCACACTGTGGAAGTTATGGCTCCATGTTATCATCACCCAAACACCACTACTATTACTCCAAGCCACCTCATTCCTCTACAAGACTTGGGAATACATAAAGGGTTAATCCATCATGATCCAGGATCTTAAAAACATGATGATAAATACGATGATAACATTGGTCCAAATGATCATTTAAGGTAGATATTTGGTAAGGATAACCATGGGATAATCTAATGTCGAACTTGGGAAAAAATCTCCCCCTACGTATTGGACCTCATCATGTTCCTCTTAAAACTATCACAACACTGAGATGAAAAATAGTTGATCAAAAGTAAAAGATGCCAATAATTATCTATACAGGTTCATGGAAGAGTTAAATTGGTCACTAAAAAATGTTCTAAATATAGGTCATCTATGTGTATATCAATTCCAATAAAGGCTTCTACTCTTTTTTATTCATTTATGACATAAATTATCTCTTATATCATTACCCAACTGATATCAATGATATTTCTTGTGGTTTTTTAGATAATGGTTCTTGTGGTAGTTGTTGTGTTGATGATAATTAGATTGATTCTAATGATGATGCTACATACAAAAATATTAGTGATGATTATTATGTCACTGTGGGTGATGAAGGATATATTGGCACCTATAAATTTATATACTTTTTAACAATACATGTATATATTACTAAATCTAAATAATTATATGGATTTTATATATGTTTTATAGTAATTTAAATGTATTGAAAATTATTTGTAACATTATGGTTGAATGATAAATATATAATTTGTGTATGGCATTAATTGTGTACCGTAGTTTGAAAGTTATTCACTTGTTCTGCTAGAGCCATTGGATGGTGCATATTCTCCCACGTTGGTGTAAGCCTATTCGGAAATGGATCAAAAAACCCTTGGGTATCAATGATTTTTGGACATGCAACAATGCCAATGTTTTCATTTGAACTATGGGTATTATAAAATCCCCATAGGCTATATCAATAAATTTAGCACCCTGGATTATATGTAATGTTGAAATAGCCTATATCAACAATTCACTGGGATATTAACATTGATTAAAACGCAATTTATATGGTAACATTCAAGTAGAGCATGTTGATGAAACAAAAATGACATCTCTTATATGTGGAGATAGTCCACACTTGCACATGAACGATGCAAGAAATTTTCACTTTTAGGAAGAATTTTTTTATAATCTTTTAATAATTATTAATATTTCATAAATTTTATAATTATTTAAATTGTGTGATATATCTTCCTTAAATTTGTCCTTATTAATATACATGTAATGTTCTAGTGAAAAATGAATCGCAACACATCATGAGGTGGTAGTCAGTCAAACACTTGAGTGATGTTGTCATATAACCAATGAAATGGAATGTAAAAAGATATACATGATATCATATTTCAAGATGTATAAATATATTAAAAATATATTATATATATTATGAATCAAACATTATTTCATGTTTTGATGTTTGATGATTGAAAATTAATGACATTAGTTGGTGAGGTGGTAGTCCATTATAGACACAAATGATGATTTTGAATCACATTTCACAGAAGAAGAGACTGATTTATGTAATTAAATTAACATAATAACATCAAAAAATATTTTATAATTAAGTGATATTATTGATGAACAATTCCTGAATATTTGAATGATGTGAAAAATTAAATAAATTAATGATGCTCGGCTAAGAATGATACCTTTTCTACAAAAAAATCCTTATATAATAACCAAAAGGATTAATAGGATAAATTTATGATAATACAATGGAATATATGATTTGTTAATGATGTAAAGATGTTTTTGGGGATGGTATGGGTCATGCTAAATAGATTTGAAGGTGGAATGGAGAAAGTATATGGGGTCAAATTTTATATGTGAGGTGAGTGGAACACATTTAGTTTTTTAATAAAAGATATATCAAGGTTGTTATTATTCCAAATGAAATCATGGTGTATAATTATTGAGAATTATGCTTGATTAGTTCAATATTTTTAAATAAAAGTTATTTTATTCTAGTGTTTATTTAACTGACAACATTATATTATTATTATAACCAATGGGGTTACCGTTTTTATCATTGTCACTATAACAAATTTTTATAGTTTTCACTCTTCATTATGGATAAATATTATGTTCAAATTATTGAATTGTATAAATTACCTTGACATAAATTCTGGAATCTATTTTACCAAATTCATCTAGTAGAAGTGGAAAAATATAATTTAAAATTAAACCCATAGAGTTGTTGAAAATTCTCATTTTTAGTTAGTGTGATTTTCATGAAAAAATTGATTTTCATGAAAAAAATAATTTTTCATTAACTATACGATTACTTATAATATATATACGAATATAAATTAATAATTTGTATGCATAATATATAAATTTCATTTAAAATATTATTCATTAGGTATTATTTAAATTAATTTAAATGGAGAAACAATAATAACATTTAAAATTTATTCTATAAAATCACAATTTTAATCACAAACACAAACGTATGCGAAAATAAAATATAATGATGATTAAATTTAATTAATTGGATTAAATTTAATAAAATAATATTTACGATTGTTAAAATAATATAAAAAATGTAAAATGATTTTATCATTAATAAATTTATTGAAAATAAATGAATTTTGTTACAGAAAAATTAATTTTTCACAATTCACTAAAAAATTAATATTTTCTGAATAAATAAAAAAATATCCCTATAATATAATTTTTATATTATGAATTTAAAACACTTCATTTTTTTAAAATTAATTTTATAAAAATATTAAATGTCATTTTTTAATTTATGGGTATAATGATTGATGAAATTTTCTTAAAGAAAAAAAATTAGAAAATATTATTATTTATTTGAAATGATACTTATTTATTATTAAAAATAATATAAAAAAATTTAAGTTTTTTATACTTATAAAAACCATATTAATTTGAAAATTTAGTTATTCATATTTATATCATCCAATTTAATGGATCTATTATACATAATATATATTTCATAGTTCATTAAAGCTTTCTGTTGCATGTTCAGTAATCTATCTATTATTTTCTCTTTTTAAAAATCTATAGATTTCATGTACAAAAAGATGTCATTGTTATTAATTTTATTTTTAATGAAATATATATTACTTTCATGAGTTGTAATAATTTCATCTGAGTTTGGTGTTGTGTGTCATATACTCTATGGAACATAATTCTCTATATTTACAATCCTACAGTGTTATAATTTATTCATTTAAAAAATGATCATTGAATTATTCTGGAAATGTAGTACTTGAATATATTATTTAATTTTATAATTAATTAATTAATTTATAAATTATAATTTTATACAATTTAACCTAAATGATGTGAATATAGTTATTTATATTTGTATTATATAAAAATTGTTGAAATCATTATTTTATTATATTTATCTTGTAAAAAAAGAGAAATTTTTGTGTATTTGTCAAAGAATATTAATGTAAAACATGTTGATATAATTTTTTAATTAATTTTTTTGTAACCACCTATTAAAATTGTTTAAATGAAAAATGATATTGATATTATTCTTAAAATAGAACATTATCCTTTATATGTATTATTATATTATATTATTATTTAAATGTGACTATTTGAAACTAGTCAATATATTAAATTTTATTAATATGAGTAATTTTATAATAAAAAATAATTATAATGGAAATAATAATGATAAATTATATAACAATTATTTAGAAATAATTAATCATTTCTTTTTAAATTCATATATTTTTAAAAAAATTAATTATTCTTCAGAAGATATTTTATTTCATTTTGTTAGTGGAAATAATAATTAAAATTGTGATTTTTTTGAAATTTTATTTTATAAAATTAAAATTAAAATTAAAATATAAAATTTTAACATGGGGTTAAATATTTTGAATTTTATAGAATTATTGACTTTTCACTATAAGTAATAAATCAGATTTTCCAAATACTGTCGCATTATTTCAAGAAAATAATGTTATTTAAATGTCCATTTATTTTTATATTTTTTATTAAAGATAAAAAATTTTCATTTTATTGTTAATAATATATTTAATTATAATTGAATCAATAAAATTACTGATTTTGAGATATGTTAATTTTTATGATTTAAAATGCATTTAACTATGATTTAGTTTAAATTTTATTTATGATGCCCTGACCCTAGTTACCCAAAGTGGTGCAATATTACATTACATTGGCATGATCAGAAAAGATCAAGTCCTGAAAGAATGATTAGTATAGAATCTTTGGAAAAACTAGATACATTCATAAGTTTTATATTACATTATAAAATGTAAAACTAAAACAACATAGTCCCCATTGGCCACACTCATATCTCTTAGACTCTCCCTGCAAGTAAGTCATAATATACTTCTTCACATCTTGAAAAAATAAAACATTGAATGGGGCGAGCTCAGATGCTCAGTAAAGATAGCAATGTAGCAGAAAATTTCACAAATAAGCATAATTATTTAATGCATTGTAAGACTAGAATAGATGCCTTTTAAACCTGAATATCAGAATAAAATTGAAAAGATAAAATAAAATAATTACATTTACTTATTCACATATATATTTTACTAGTCGAATAATCACATGAAATACCAATAAAAACATTCACAAATATGGAATGCATAAAGTGAGACATTATAACCACATAGTCAAGGCCTTGTTCCAAGACATAAAATATGATTTTTACACAGCCTTGTGCCAAGACACTAGTTTGTCTCATGAGACCTACCGATGCATCAATGAGCTATAGAAGGATCCACATGTCCCTTACTATGTCCAATGCATTCCTCATATGAAAAGGTTCAAACATAACATAAACATTAATATCAATACTAGCATAATAAATGTCAATACATTCTCCATAAACAATGAATTCTGTGAAAATAACACATCCAAAGTCAAACATATCACAAAACCTTCAATACAATATAGAAGTTTTGTATCAATATAAATCAACTTCCATTAATTTTAAAATCCATCAAAGGATGTTGACATAGATAAAATCAAAACATTTTTTAGAGAAATATGTCTTTCTATGTTTAAATCATTTAAAATACATATAATTATAAAAGAAAACTTTTATTTTTAAAATATTCTTATAATATTTTACGGGAAGCTTTGACGATGTTATAACTACAGAAAATAGGCCCACCGGCTGTATAAGCTAAAAATACATTCTTACCTATTTTTTTTTTGAAAAGATCAAAAGTTACCTTGTTTGGAAAACGATGGAACGATTCATTTCAAACCATTTTATAAAACGTCAAACAAGGGTTCAAATGATTTTAACCCATAGTCTAGTAAGTAGTAATAATGTCTTTGAATACATTTCTAAGAAACATTGATGTAGATGATGAAGAGGTCCCATTATATACTTACCTAAAAACAACATCAGATAATAATGAAATTGTAAAATTAACCCTTTCCTTGTACTTTTCCTTGGTCGATGGTAGGTTAAACTCTTATATAATTTTGAAATCATTGTTATTAAATTATACAAGAACCATATACACTAACAAGATATCATATTTTTTCTTCTAATATTGCATTGTTAATGATATTTCAGTAGTATCATCGTTTCCGGTGTTAACTGATACATTTTCATTTATATGCTTGGTTAAGTAAATAATGGTTGTTATGGATAGGGTGTATATTATTTTTATTTAGAATGATATTAAGTCTTAAAACATTATTATTATTCATCAAATGAAAATTAGTCTTGAATGGACATGATGGGGAATAAATCTCATCGCGTTCGTGGAGATGGTAATCTGTATGTACGCATGAGCGACAATATCATTCTTTTGATATTAACATCATATATAATTGGATAATATATCATATATAATGAATACTTATCATATTATATTTATTATTTTCTCCTTTATACTCATTATTTTACCCATCCAAATGATGAAGTGTTTGAATATCAAACTACACCCTGACATGGAGACTGAAATCCATACGTACACAAGTTTGGTGAATTTGTCATTTATTGGATTGATAGAATAATTAATATGGTTGTACCATTTTTATAAAAACATTACAGTATATTAGAATATACTGTAGTTATTATTTTATAATGGATCCAAAAAAAATGGGGAAGTGGAAGAAAAAATGAACTTGAAAGAGGTGATGAAATATTTACATCTTCTTCGGGTTCTTCCTATTTTTTTGATAAAAAGGTCTCCATATGTTGTATTTATAACTAAAGGATGGCCTCTAGTATGAAGGGAGGACAGTTTGGAGTATATTTGGGTAGGGTTTGGCCAATCCAAATGGCTTTTAAGATGTTAATTTGAGATAAGGGGGCGTTCCCTTTTATAAGAGGGGTAAGGGGAACGTTAAAAAAAGATTGAAATATTATTTTATAATAAAATAGTTTTTTGTTCATAATGGCTCCAAAATGAATTACATAAATTACATGGTGGGGATTGGTCAATAAAATCTCAACAAATATGTTTTAGACTGGTTTGGGTCACTATATTAACCTTATTATTTAGATTTAACTCTTAGTTAAATAGTTGGAAATTTACCATTAGTCTTTTTATTTTTATACAATATGGTTAGTAAAATTACTATAAACATTAATGAGAACACAAAGTGGTTTATTAATGATAAACCTATCATTATAGAAGACTTTTAGATGAACCTTAGATTTTTATGATTATTATATTAACCAATAATATTGTATTTGTTTTAAAAACTAATTTATGTAAATTTTGTCATTATTTAATAATTGATTTTTGTAAAAGTCCTAAAAACAATATTACATCTATATAAATATTTTTAATAAACCATAACATGTCATATTAAGCTATATAATTAGTTCAATTCATTAAAAGTCTCAAATTAGATATATTTTGATATTTATAATATCTATTATTTTTTCCATTCATAAATATGATAATTAATGCATTATCATTGTGTCATAAATAAATTTAAATATTCAATGTCTAAAAATTATAATTAAAATACAATTAATTAGGAAATATTTTTATATTTATAATTAATATTTATAGTCAAATTTATATTGTGTGTAACCATATATTAAATATTGTTTAGTTATTAAACATTGAATTTAACTCGTTTAACTCTTCTTTAAATAAAATAATAATAAATTTATAATCTAACCCATGTGGAAAAAATAGGTTCATATTTTATTCCTAAGGTTTTTTTGGGTCAAATTATACTTATCCAAGAGAATTGGGACATGTGTTAGGGTAATAAAAATATCATGTTTACCCTTAATTTCCTTATTTACTTTTAAATGTGGTAAATAAAGGTAAAAAGTTACTATTCAAAAAAAAATTATTTTCATCTTCTTGAGCCACATTTTACTTACTGATATCAACCATTTTTCTTGTATTTTTGAAATTCAATGCACAGATCTGTTAAAATTATGTTTTCTACAAAATTAGAAATGCTCCTAGGAGGTGGGTAAAAGATGTAAAAATTTAGATAAAATATTATATATGTAAACTCTTTATAAAATGACTCTAATTAATTACATTGAACATATATAGGTTTTATATATCCATTTTGAATTGAAATAAATTTAAATAAAATAAATATTATTTTAAATAAAAAGTTATTTTTAAACAATAACTCTGTGTTTTTAACTATTCATCAAAAATTGAATGTTTTCAGAAAAATATCAAAAATTCACCCTAATCTAATTTCAATATTCTGAATCCAAAAATAATTTCAAATTTTAAAGATAAAATATATAAAATTTCAAAAAATTGGTATTACTATTCATAACAGCTAGTTTGATTGGTGATAGTGTGTTTGAATCTCGATGTTGCCTACAATGCATGCTGTTGCATTGTTGAAAGGGAAACGTACCATAAAAGCATGGGGTGTTACATTCTTTCCTCCTTCAAATAATTTCATCCTTGAAATTTCTAGAATATTACTGCATAAAAATATTTGTGTAGTTCTTCATCATAAGTTCCTCAGGTTCCCACATTGCCACTTCCATCTAATGGTTTCTCCATATAACTTTTACCCGACGAGTCGTATAGTTTCTCTGAACATGTTCTATGCTATCAAGAATTTTGACAGGATCTTCACAATACAGCAGATGAGGTTTCGGTTCAATTTCCTCATAGTTTAGTACATACATTGGGTTAGGCATCTATTTTTTCAACAGTGATATGTGGAACACATCGTGAACATTGGAGAGACTTGGCAGCATTTCCAATCGGTAAGCAATAGCCCCAATTCGTTCTAGAATTTTGAAAGGTCTGATATACCTGGGACATAGTTTACCCTTCTACCAAATTTTATAACTACCTTTCATGGAGATACCTTCAAGAAAACAGGCTCTCCTACCAGAAATTCCAAACCCTTCCTCCAGTTATCTGCATATCTCTTCTTCCAACATGGTGCTGTTTTGATGTGGGTTTAGATAACCATCACCATTTCAATCGTTTCCTAAAAATGTTATGGTCCTAAGAGTTTTCATTCACCAACATCATCCCAATAAGTTGTTTTGTGACATCTTTTTCCGTATAACACTCCATATGGTGCCATATGAATACTTGAATGGAAACTATTACTATTGGAAAATTCTACCAAAGGTAAATATTGATCCCACATACCATTAAAGTCATGTGATAAAGATATAAACATTTATTCTAAGGATTGAATAGTCCATTCTAATTGACCATCAGTTTGAGGGTGGTGGGTAGTGCTCAAACGAAGTTTAGTATTCAAGGATTTTTTTTTGTCTTTTCTGAAATCATGATGTAAAATTGGTATCACAATCAGAATAAATCGATAGTGGTACATCATGGAGTATTACAACATCATTAATATATAGTCTTGTTAAACGTTCAAGTGGAAAATCTTTTCTTATAGAAATAAAATGTGCTAATGTGGTAAGATGATCAACAATGACCCATATTTCATCATTCCTTCTAGGTGTCTTTGGTATCACCATGACAAATCCTATTGTAATATTATCCCATTTCCACTCAGGTTTGGGAAGAGCATGCATGAATCATCCTAGATGTTGCCTTCAAGCTTTCATTTATTGAAAAACCGTACATCGTGACACAATATCTTCAATCTCCAACATCATGTTGTCCCTCCAAAAATATTCCTTCAAATAATTATACATCTTAGCGATACTAGGGTGTATAAAGAAATTTGAGCTATGAGCTTTATCCGAAAATTAAATTTTTTGATCGGTTATGTTTGGAAATCAAAGCCTCTTATTAAATTTAAAGATTCCATTTTTTATATATGAATTCACTCAATCTCCGATCATTTACATCTTTAATTTTCTTTCGAAACTCCTCATTATCATCCTGAGAACTTTTTATCCATTCGAGTAAAGATGGTTTGACAACCATTTGAAAAAGTATTGATGTTTCACCTTCCATGATTATTACCAAATCCATATTCACTATATCTATAAAAATATGATCCCATTCAATTATAATCTAGTTCAAAACTCCATGATCCTTTCTACTCAAATCATCTGCCACCTTATTTGCCTTCTCGAGATGTAGTGTATTATGCAAACAAAATCCTTGAGTAGTTTGGGCCATCTCCTTTTCCACATGTTTAGTTATTTATGTGAAAAATATAATTCAAACTCTTGTGATTGTTATATATCTATCATTTTTTCCATAGAGATAATGCCTCCATATCATAAAATCAAAGATTACTGCTGCTAACACAAAATCATGAGTAGAATAGTTTTTCTCATGAATTTCTAGCTACTCTGATGCATAGGTAATAACTCTATCATCATGTATAAGGACACAACCATGTCCTTTCTTTAAAGCATCAATATAAATAACAAACCCATCATTCCACAACAGTACAGTCAAGATAATAGCATTGACTAATCTTCCCTTTAGTTCTTGAAAAAATTCTTCACACTCTTTTATCCAAACAAATTTAACCCCTTCACATGTGAGATTTGTTAATGGGTTATCCAAAAGGGAAAAATTCTGGATAAAATGTCGATAATAACCTGCTAAATTAATAAAACTGTGCACCTCAGTTATCATCATTGATGTTGTCCATTCATGGATTGCCTTGGTCTATGAAGGATCAAGAGAGATTCCATCCTTAGAGACAAAATGTCCATGAAAATAAATCTACTGAATCTAGAATTCACACTTTCTAAATTTCCCATATAAATCATTTCTTCTAAGAGTCTTTAGAATAATGCACTAGTGATTTTCATAATATTTTTATCTTTTGGAGTATACTATGATCACTTTAATAAATACCACTACAAAGTAAACATGATATTCATTGAAAAATATATTCATTTGATCCCTGAAGACAGAGGGTGCATTAGTCAATCCAAAAGGCATTACTGTAAAGTCGTAATGCATGTACCTAGTTTGAAATGATGTTTTTTGAATGTCTTCTATTTTCAAAAACAACTGATGATATCCAGATCAAAGTTCAATCTTTGAAAAATATTGAGCTCCATGAGGTTGGTCAAATATATCATCAATGTGAGGTAGGGGATACTTGTTCTTTATTTTCAAATCATTAATCTCCCTTTCGTCAATGCAAAACCTCATAGATCCATCTTTCTTCTAAACAAAAAAAAACAGGGGCTCCCCGTGGAGAAACACTTGGGAGAAGAAATCCATTTTTACTCAATTAATCTTTCTATTTCTTTAGTTCCACTAATTCCACAGTGGCCATTATATAAGGGGTCTTTGATATAGGCCTTGAACTATGAATTAAATCAATAGAAAACTCAATTTCTCATTCTGGAGGATGTCCTGGAAACTTTTCTTGAAACTCATCAACATATTCTTGCATAAAAAGTATGTCCTCTATTTGAACATTCTTTTCCTCACCCATAATTATTTAATTCTCTTACTCCCAAATAATTTAATTTAGTAGATCTATTAGGGTTGGATCTAGATAATGATAAAGAGGTGACATTTCTGCTCTAAAGATAAAGTACTCTTAATCATCATCAAAAATTGTAACCTCCTTCTTCTAACAATAATTTTTCGCATCATGGTCCAAAAGGCCAATCCATTCGAAAGATTATATCAAATTCAATCATGGGTATGGATATGAGATCAGAAGATAAAGGACATTGATATGCCTTAATGGAAACTGATTCCCAAAACATTATTTCAATGATACTTCCCTTAGATGTTTTGACTAAAAACTCCCTTGTTATGTAAAATTGAAAAAAACTAATTTTCATAGAAATATAGGAAGATATGAAACAATGTGATGATCCAAAACCCAATAATGCATTGGATAAACATAAGGAAACCATTAAATTACCTTCCACAATGTCTTTCAGAGCTTCAACCTCAGCAGTAGTGATCGCATAAGCTTGGTCTTTCTCCCTTGGACATTTATGATCTATTTTCCCTTGGCTCATAGGACATTAATTTTCATAATTCCCCTTTTCTTTATTATTGTATCATTAAACATTGAAAGCCACTTTATTCCCTTTGCAATCACGATCTTGGTGCTCTTTTCAAAACACTTCTAACAGGATCCCATTCCCGTCAGGTAAGTATAGGGGCGTTTCTTCCCACATTTACTACAAGATGGATATTCAACTTTTCCATTCTTCCCCTTATTTAAATTTACATAGTGTTCATCATTTATTCTTCTCTTACATTGATTTAATGTTTTAAGACATAGATAATTCCATTTTTGTAATGATAGCATGTGAGACAATATCTTCATATGAAAAAAATTATTGTATGACTAATGATTTTGGGAGAAAAGGTTTTCACCCATAAAATAATCGATCAATTTTACTCATTAGGTTATGTATATAATCTGATGCATGCCTTTATAACCTCGTAATGCAAGCCTCATACTTTTCCACATTCTTATCCTCCTTTTGCCAGAGACTCAGAAATAGACTTTCTATACCCACATGATGGTCAGGATGAATGTGTTTTTCTAAGAAAATATCACTAAAATACCTCAATTACATATTTTATACTTCATCATCTTCATTTTTGTTTTTAATCAATGACCAACATTGATTTTCATCTCCCTTGAGGTGATAAACGGCTATGAAAACTTTTTCCCTTTCATAACTCCCCAAAGCATGAAATGTTTTCTCTAAGGAATTTATCCATTTCTCAGATACTAAAGGATTTGTACTCCAATTGAATGATGGTTGTTGTTGCCTCATGATGTAGTCTAACATTGATCCTCCACGTTGTGGGTCAGGTTGCTCCATACTGGTAAGGTTATTATTCATAACCTGAGTGAGTTGTCCCAGTATGGTGATAAGTTGGTCAGCACAAGTTGCATCACCAGCTCCACAATAATTATCTTGAGTAAGAGGGAAATACCTACATGGAATTCATGAATTAATAAAGTTTCCATTCCTACTACTTGGTTCCATTTCTAAACAATGGCATACAATATATTATTTTATGAATCAAAATACATAATTCCAAACTTGTAAAACCGTTAACCTAAATTGAATAGTTTATGGATATAATCCATAATAATAATAAAAATTCTATGAGGATATATATACTCATAAACTCTTCATAATGGTTTTTAATGAAAATAAGAATTATCCTAAGCATATCCCCCGACAGTGTCGAAACTAGGATTGCACCAAGGCCCGTTGTTGTGCACCAGTTCCCGTTTGAGTCTAGCTCAAAGCGCTGTTTTCAGGTTTTACCCCTAGGTACATCTGTGATAGAGCCACCTCTACCTTCTTGTATCTATACAAGGATGTATTTCTATGAAAATTCACAAAATTTCTACAATAAAAAAATTCTAGGACGTTCTTCTATACTAATCCTCAAATTCTATCTTTGGATAAAGTTCTCTAATAATAGTTTTTCAAAATATAGCTTCCTAGGTTTGAACTAAAAATTATCTGATACAAACTGTAACACCCCAATCCTAGTTACCCATAGTCGGTGCATTATTACATAACATTTTCATGATCACAAATGATCAAGTCTCAAAATACCGATTAGTTTAGTAGACTTGAAAAAACTAGATACATTTATATGTTTTACATTACATTACAAAATGAAAAACTACAACAAAATAGTGTACATAGGCCATAATCATATCCATTAGATTATCAATGAAGGTTAGTCATAATATACTTCTTTGCATCCTGTGAAAAATAAAACATAGAAATCGGTGTGCTTAGATGCTCAGTAAGGATAACAATATAGTGGAAGCTTTCATAAATAAGAATATTCATTTACGGTAATGTAATAAGAGAAGAAAATAATTTTAAACATAAACATCAGAATAATGTGGCACAAATAAAATCAAATAAATCCCTTTCCTTTTTTACAAGGATATTCTTCTAGTCGTATAATCACATGAAATATCAATAGCCACTTTCCCAATGATGGAATGCATAATGCCAGACTACATAACCACATAGTCAAGGCCTTGTGATAATAATACAAATAAGATTTTTTCATGGCATTATGCCAAGAAACATGTTGGTCTCACAAGACCTACCGATGTATCTAGTAGAAATAGTGGGCTCCACCAATCACAAATAATGTCCAACTCATTCCTCAAATGAACAGGTTCAAACATAACATAAGAATTCGTATTAAAAATAGAATACGAAATGTAAATAATTTCTCCATAAACCATGAATGGTGTGAAAATAACACATCCACAGGAAGAGATATCACAAAACCATGAATATAATATAGAATTTTTGTATCATAAAAAATTAACTTCAATTAAGCATAAAATCAATCAAAAGATGTTGACATAGATAAAATCGAAAGATTTTTTTATATAAATATATCTTTATATTTTAAAATAATTTGAATGTCATATAATTATAAAATATAACATTTATTTTGAAAATACTCTTATAATATTGTTAGTGAAGCTTCGATGAAGTTTTAACGGCAGGAAATAGCTACACCCACCATAGAAGATAAAAAATATTCTTACGTTAATTTTTATGAAAAGGTCATTAGGTAACTTGATTGGAAAACGACTGAATGATTCCATTAAAACCATTTTATAAAAAGTAAAACAAGGGTATAAATGAATTTAACCCATAGTCTTGTAAATAGAAAAAAGGTTTTGGAATACATTTTTAGGGAACATGGATGTGGATGATAAAGATGTCCCAGTAGATACTCTCATAAAAACAACCTCTAATAATAAAGAGATTATGAAATTAACCCTTACCTTGTACTTTTACTTGGTCTAGGGTAGTTTAACCTCCGGTATATTGGTGAAATAAATTTTATTAAATTATTCAAGAACCATCTACATTAACATAATATAATATATGATCTTCTAATATTTCATTGTTAATGATATTTCAGTATCATCATTGTTTCTGGTGTTAACTGATTTGTTTAACATTATATGCTTCATTACGTAAGTAATGTTTGTTATGGATAGGATGTATCTAATTCATATTCATAATGATATTATGTATTTAAAAATTATTTTTAATTATCAAATGAATGTTATTCTTGAATGGATATGATGGGGAATAAATCTCATCACGTTCGTGGAGACAGTTATCTATACGTATGCATGAGCGAAAATGTCATTTTTTGATTTCTAAATCATATATAATTGGTCGGTATATCATATATTCATAATAATTATCATATTATATTTATTATTTATATCATTTTTACTCATTATTATATCCATCAAAATAATGATGAGTTTGAATAACAAACTACACCATGATGTGGAGACGGTAATTCGTACGTACACAGGTATGGTGACATTGTCATTTATAGGATGGATAGAATAATGAATATGGTTATAACATTATTATTATAACACAACATTGTATATAATATACTGGCATTATTATTTTATATTAGAAACAACAATGAAATAGGAAGTTAATGAATAAAAGAACTTCAAAGAGGTGACGAAATATTTACCTCTTATTTGGGTTCTTCGTATTGAATTGATCAAAAGGGCTCTATAGGATGGCTTTATGACTAATGGAAACCGACTAGGATGAAGTAATTACAGTTGTGTGGATATTTGGGTAGGGGTTATCTTGGCCAAATGGCATTGAATGTGTAAATTTGAGAGAAGAGGAAGTCCACTTTTATAAGAGGGGTGAGGGGCACCTTAGGAAAAGATTGAAATATTATTTTATAATAAACTCATTTTTGGTTTCTAATGGCTCCAAAATTATTTATTTAAATGATAATGTGGAGAGGAGTCGAAAAACTTTCAACCAATAGTTTTTAGGCAGCTCTGAGTCAATATAATAAACTTATCATTTATATTTAACTCTTAGTCAAATAGTTTGACCTTTACCATGTCTCTTTGTATTTTTATATTGTAAGGTTAAAAATAATTGAATAAAATTCCAATAGAACCCCAATATGTTAATTAATGATAAAAATATCATAATATAAGTCTTTGGCCTAACTGTATATTTTTAGTATTATTATATCACCAATAATATTGTATTTGTTTTAAAAACTATTTTTGTTAATTTTGACATTATTTAATAATTGGTTTTTATAAAATTTTAAAAACATTATTACTTAGAACTAAATATACTTAATCAACCCTCGAATTTCATATTAAACAATAAAATTATTCTAATTCATTAAAAGTCTCAAATTATATTTATTTTGGTATTTATAATATCAATTATTTTAATCTTTCATAAATATGGTCAATAATCCATCATCATTGTGTCATAAATAAATTTAATAATTTAAGGTCTAAAATTTATAATTATGATATAATTATGAAGGAAATATTTTCATCCTTCTAATTCATATTTATCGTCTTGTTTATATTTTTTTATCCCAATATTAAAAAATTTGTAGTTATTAAACATTGAATTTAACTCTTTTAACTCTTCTTTAAATAAAATAATAATAATTATCCTAATAAAATACATGTGGAAAATATAGGTTCATATTTTATTCCTAAGATTTTTTTTGTCAAATGATATTTATTCAATAGAATTAGGACATGTTTTTGGGTAATAATATTTTCATTTTTACCCTTAATTACCATATTTAATTTTAACCGTGGAAAATAAAAGTAAACAATTACTATTCAGAAAACATTATTTTCATCTTATTGAACCACATTTAACTTACTGATATCGACCATGTCTCTAAGATTTTTGAAATTCAACTCAAAAAAGTGGTAAAATTATTTTTAGTACCAGTTTGGAAATGCTCCTAGGAGGTTGGTAAAAGACGATAAAAAGTTCAATAAAATTTTATATATCTGAACTCATTATAAAATGACTCCAATGAATTAAGTTGAACTTATATTGGTATTATTTATCTATTTTGACCTAAAATATATTTTAATAAATTAAATAAGTATGTAAATAAAATTCCAATTTTAAACAAACTCATTTTTTCACTATTCATAAAAAATTGAATGTTTATCAGAAAAATACCAAAATTTCACCCTAAGCTAATTTTGATATTCCGAATCCAAAAATGAAGTCCATTTTGAATGATAAAATTTATAAAATTTCAATATGTGGGAGGTACTATTCATAACTAGTAGTTTAATTTGACGCGGTGTGTTAGAATATCAATGTTGCGTACAATGCATGATATTGAATTATTCAAAGTGAAACGTACCGTGGAAGCTAAAGGTGTAACATAATTTTTATAATTTTATATTTAAATTGATTTTATTCTATATATATATATATTAAATCAGGAATAAAATATAATATATATGTATTTTCTATGTTAAATTTTGCTAAATATATTCCTTTTATTTTTAGTCATTATGAATTGTATCCCTGGTAAATATTTGCCACTTTATTAAGTATTAAATGGGTAAAATAGTGTTAAAAAAATGAAATAAGGTCTTATATGAATCCCAAAACAAATACTTATTTTATTTTTTTGGGTAATGGTTACCCTATCCTTCCAAAATTTTAATATATGACATTTATATTCAACTGTCTCTAGATAATTACATTTTTATTATTTAATTAGTGAAAATTCAAAAATATAACTCACTTGCTTTTATTTTTATATATATTAAAATTGGATATAAGAATATGTTATTATGGAATATAAAAATTTATTATGAACATTATTTATTTATTTTATTTTAAAATAATTATTTAGGTTTATAAATATTATAATTACCTAATAATCGTGAATTATACCGACATAGTGTTGATGTAAGAAGTTGAGAAATCTATGTAAATGTTTTTCAAAACATAAAAAGTAATATTTTGGGATAATTATTTTTTTAAATAAAAAATATAGATAATTAAGTTGTATATTTTATGGTTATAGAGATTATTTTTTTATTCAATTAGTATCTTGATTACATTAATGTAAAATTAAATGAATAGTGTAAAAATGACCTTAATGATATTTTACGATTATTTTAATAATTTATTTGAAAATAATTAAAATATATAAATAGAACAATTACATTGAGAAATTTAATAAAATTTAATAAAATTTATATTAATGGGAAAATATTACACTATATATAGAATTATAACCCTTTAAAATTAATGAAGTTTGTAATTTGTTATTGACAATACCGGCTTCTGGAGGTGTTAATCTAAAAAGATCAGGATTAAAATAACCTAATAAAATTATTAAGTCACATTGGATGTTTTATTTATTGCATAAACATGTGAAATTATAATATGGGTTAATTTTTGAGCAATTTTACATAGAATAATATTTAAATAATTATTATTACATTTTAAGATTACAAGGGTGCAACTCACCACATTTATTAAAGGGATCCTCCTCCCCTAACTTATTCAAATCACTTTTTCCATTTATGATTGAATAATCCATCCATATTCTACCCCCAATAAACTTATAATTTTTTTATAAGATTTTTATTCTACAAATTCCAACCATGTAGTCCATAATAAGAGATCTAAGGTAGCCTCTCCATGAGAAGGTAATCATTTTTACCATGCTCATTTTTTGTACTTATTATTTCTAAACCATACATTATTTCCAAAAACATAAAGTATAAAAACAAAAGTATCATATGTATACTTATAAATTTTTATTATATTGATAAAATCATTTTAACCATATTATTAGATTATTCTACAAATTGCTATCCCCCAAATAAAAAACAAGGATCAAAAACCCATGTTTATTTTAAATACTATATAGATAATTATAAAAATGAATCTGAAATAAAACATTTATTCTATTAATATCCCTAATCATATCATAATAATGTTATAGAACCTACAAAATCATTGGATGTATTGGGGAATATATAAGAAAAATTGATGAGATAAAATACCAGTAAGGGAATAAACATCGAAATGAATCATAACACATGAGTTAGAAGGTAGATCATAGTAACACAAACATAATAGATCTGGATTAAACATGTAGAGTTATAACATATATAACATGGAATCATATGATCATGGAAATATAAGAATTTTGAATCAACATATATCAAGATAAAACATGAGTCAAATATCACTTCCAGGATGATATAAAAAAGTTGACAACATCCCATAATAGATGAGGTCCACCCCTAATCCCATACATAATGTCTCATGAGACTAAAACATTTCCCAATGAATTTATGTTCTATTTTGGTTCCCTGAACAAAAAATTGACTTGAATATTTTTCCACATAAATAAATCAATCATATGGAATAATAATAATTGTTATGTAACACCCCCGGATTTTAAGAAATGTATCTTTTTAAATTAAATCTATTCGATATGTTACGAAAAATTGAATATTATGTGATCATTAAAAACCATCTCTTAAATTTGGTGGAATAACTAATTTTAACCACATTATTAATTTTATATATTATATTACAAATAAAAATATTTTTAAATTCATCCAAATTATTTTTATCAGCATTATATTGGAATGAATTCAATTTTATTTCTAAATATTTATATTTTCTAAAAGTAGATTTTACAGTATTCTAATGTGGAAATTTCAATTAATATAATTTTAGGAAATTTTAATAATTATATTAGAATATAAACACCACATTTTTAAATATGTATTGTCAAATTTAACCTAGGGTGAATTTTTGGTATGATTCAAAAAATATTTAGTTTCATGTGAATAGTGAAAAATACAGAATTTTATAAAATTATCAATTTCATTAAATTAAATTCAATTTAATAGTTTAATATTATATAAATGTCATTTTAAAAATATTTATCAATAAATAATCTAATTTAAATCATCATTATACTATATTTTTGTATAATTACATTCTTGGTCTTAAAAGTACATTTTTTAATAAAACAATTTTTCATTTTGCTTTGTAAGATTAATTTAAAATATAAGTATTCAAATTATTATTTTTTGGGGTTTTTAAGTGGATTATATATTTGGATTCATAAATTTTCTTATTATTAAATATAACCCTATTATTTTTTTAATAATATTATTTTTAGTTTTGGTAATTATTATTACTATAGTTACAGGTAATTTGGGTAATTTAGTATTGAAATAATTTTATATAGACTATAAAATTACATTAAATATTTTTAAAAATTAATTTTATGATTTAATGATGACCTTTTACATTAATGTTTCGAATTTTATTTATTTAATGTAATATTTTCTATGAAAATTAATTTAATAAAAATTATAATTAAAGGAAATCACAAATGACAGTTTCTGTATCTGATATATATAAATTATGTGTTAAAATGGGTACAAAGGTTGGTTATGAACTAATATAAGTGTAAATATTTATATTAATTACCTTTTTTTCAATATAATAATTTTATTTATGAATTTTTATATCCATTTGGAGGAGGTTATTATATTTATAATATTTTATTTAAAGGAAAGAAAAATTATTTCACATTAATATGTTAATAAATATATTACTTTTATCATGGTGTTATTCAAAATATATCTTTGACCATAGATATTATTTTGAAAAATAAATCAATTATAAAAATAATTTTATTTTTTTAGTGAAGAAAAATTTATCTTAATAAATTATGCCATGATAATTTTGTAATTATTTTAATAATTAATTAATCAAATAAATAACATTAAATATATTAAAATAAAAATTTATACATTTAATTATGTTGATCAGCATATTTTATGGATTATTATGACATATTAGCGGTTTATTTAATATTTATGTTTTATGTTAACTATTTGTATTTTTTCCATAAGACCCAAGTAATGAATAGTATCAAAATTAAATCTAATGACACTTTATTAAACAAAGTATATTATTAAATTATTTAAAACCAAAAAAACAATAAATCTTATTAAAATTTAATTTTAATTTTTTCTAAAATGTCATTATTTATTGAACTGTGGTATAGGTGAAATTTTATATGTAACAATTACCACCTTTTGAAAATAAATTGATTTTTACCATAATTAAAATTATATTATGTTAACTAGAGTAAATCAAATGGATAAGGTTTAATATAAAAACAAAATATGTATCTATTTTCTAAAGGTATTAAAAATTTCTATTACATTATATTCTAACCCCTTTCCAATTTTTTATGTTGATTGAAGATAAGTTTATAATAATTTAATACATTGTGAATTTCTAATGGGGAATATCTCCTCAATTTTATAAACAACACTATATAATTCATTTCATTTCACAACAATGAGCATTCTAGCTGATCAGACTCTGTAATATATCTTAATAAATTAATTTTCAATGTTTTTCGTTTATCATACTCCAAAAATAATTACCCAAGATCAATTTAGATGAGATATAAAGGAAGTTCACTGAAGAAGTCGTATTCATTTTAAGAACTCATTCAAATTAATTTCTTCTTTTACATTTTATTCATATATTTTTTCATTACAAAATAATTTTTGTAGTTTCATATATATAAATATATTTTTTAGGATTATTAAATTTCCATATTTTACCTTTTACCCATCCTATGAAAAATGAATGTGTCTCACATGCCAACATACAGATTTTATACTCCACATAGCGGTGCAATTAATTTTTGATGATGAGCAATAAAAATTTGTTAAAAATATATATTTAATTATAGAAAATTTCATTTAATACATAAATTTTATTATGAAAATGTTATATCCATACCTAATAAAATAAAATTGTGAATTTTACGACAAAGTAAACATGAGAAACAGTTCAAGCAACGCCCAAAATAGTAAAATGAAACAATATTATTAATAAACAAGAGGTAACATATTATAATTTTATATTTTATGATATCATAAATATTAATATGATTATAATTTAAGTTATTTTCCTATTTAAAGCCATTATAAATGTGGATCATAATCATATGGTGGAAATCGAAAATGAGGTAAGGGTTTTTGTCTTCTGAGTTTGATCAATGACATATGCCCTCTTCACAATATATTCCTTATGTGAGGTGTATATGAAGTACATATTTATATGTAATATCATGAATCTATTTTTATTAAATGTATTCAATGATTCATTTGATGATAATTTGTTTTATGGGGTATACAGTTCACATATTTCCATTGTTGTAAGGGGTTATTACCCAAATTTCCATCCATTTTGTTAATCATATACTCCATTTATTATTTCATTTTATCATTATGAATCAAATGAATTTTTATCATCTTAAGTATTTTGGAGTATTAATTATTGTTTATTTAAATTTAATAAATATAATATATTCATTGGGAAAACACTTATAATTTCTTTTAAAAATTATGTTTAAAATAATTCCTTATATCAAAATTTAAAATAAATTATTTTTTATCATATACAACATGAGTTTATTTTTCCACATTCAGGAAGCATTTATATTTATTATAATTATTTACATGTTTTTATTGTTATTTATAAAGAGTAATTTTTTTATAATTTCACTCCTTTTTAAATAAAGTATTCTAATGTAAATGTGGTATTTCACTCATGAAATTTCCTGTTGGTTTTCTTAGAGTATTTTATCAATGGAATCTCCCTCAATTCAATCATATTCAAAATTTACTTTGATCTCATTTGTTTCCATCATAAATATTACAATGAATGTTTTTTCATCATTTTAACTTCGGATGTACTAACAATATATCATTCTCCAAGATTAATATGGAATGTTTGTTATTATGTTTAGTAGTTTGGAAATATTTTTACATGTCATATTTTATTTTTTATATGAATTTTTATATGGATTATTTTTAACCCTATTCTTGTAATAAATGAATTGGACTTATTATTTTTTTCAGTGGGGCCTTCTATATCCCCTAGTTTCATCAGTGAGACGAATGAGACAAACAGGTCTTGGCTTCAACCAATACCTTACAAATTTATTAGATCCCTCACATAATGTCGTTTTAGTAATAGATTCATGGCATGGATCTTGAAGGTATGTTTATGATTTGAAACATTATGAATTCCATCATTATTAGATTAGTAATTGATAATCCATGTGATTATTGAGTTAGTAGAAAATATATGGTAATGTTTTATTCTCATGAAATTATTTATATTAAATTATTTTTATTAGCCTATATTACTGTAATATAATATTCAAAATAGTGTTTTAATATATTTTTTATTCATCTTTAATTATTGTTTATGTTTTTTAACACCTATACAATTCATACCCTCGCTGATCATCTAAGCACACACTATTCATATGTTTAATGTTTCAGAAGGATACCAGAATGTGAGTAATGGTTAAATATACTGGATTGTGCTTACAAGGTATTTGTGTTTGAGAATAATTTAATTTTTGTATTTTACCTTTGAAATATAAATTTAAGTTCATTAATTTATATGTTTATAGAATAATATAAAACTAATCATCCCTTTTGGAAGAAAATATAGTATCGATGCAACTACAATAAAGTAAGGAATCAACTCTCTGAAACAATGGTAAGTGGTTTTACATTTTTTATATGTTGAAGATTAGTAAAATATTTGGAAAATATATTTATGAAATAATTTATTATTTAACATAATGAAAATGAGGAAAATGATAATAAATATATAAGAATTTACCAAACAAAATATGCTTATGATATTTTCAACACATTAATTATTCAATATATATATTTAAATAATTTCACTAGTTTTAGGATCCTGCACTCTATTTCCTAATGGTATGATATATTGTACTGTATTTATTAATTTTTAAATGGTTCCATGTATTAGGAATAATAAAATCATCAATGAAAATGATCTTAATATTAATACAGACAATATATTTTATGGTCTTATTCCAAAATTTAAAATGGAAAAAGTCTCTTATATATTAACATCATATGGGGACATAGTATCATATATAAATGACACATAAAAATAATTATCTATGTATTATGAATATGGAGGGAGTCTATGGAACAAAAGTACTAATACAAAAAATGTGGATAATTGAATGAGAATGTTGTATTTTCCAACATGTGATAATTATGCAATGTAAAGGCCTAGTTCTATTTTAAAAAGAACAGTATTTTTCATCATGTATGGAGATAATGGACACCATGATTTATATTTAATTATTAATAAAAATGTTCCTAATGTGCAATGCTTCAACTATATGGAGATAGGAAATTATGGAAATCAATGCCAACCGAATTAAATAAATATACCCCAAGATAGGATATTGGATCATGGTCAAGATGATACTAATAAATAAATATAGAGGAATGATTAATATAATTGTGTTTGGATTAAATAATTATTTAAATTTTATTATTCTATACACAATACTATGCATATATGAATCACA
This sequence comes from Viscum album, assembly GCA_963277665.1. NCBI lineage: Eukaryota > Viridiplantae > Streptophyta > Magnoliopsida > Santalales > Viscaceae > Viscum > Viscum album. Next base: position 763,925,315 of record OY728120.1, read on the forward strand.
AGGTTTATAAGAACTATAATATGATATATATTATTTAACGAATTGGATCCATATTATGTATACCACAAGTAATCCAGAGAAATGATTTCACTATAAGTTGATATTATTGATAGCACATGACCAAGGAAAGACAACCACACATATATGCATGATTATTATGATGCAATAAATAAATGATTTTGGGATAATATTGGTGACCATGAAGTTAGTCAAATATCTATTTATGAATGTTATAATGGAATTATTTGATGATAGGATTAAATGAATATATTAAAAAAAATGTGATTTTACTCATGGATGCATGCATGTTTGATAACTGTTAAAATGAGATAGAGTTATTAATATTTTTCGTATTTGACAATTAGAGACACATTTTTTTTATAAATCTTATGTTATAATTATTTTTTAAATTTATTGACCTTCCTTCTAAATTTTTTCACATGGAATCATAGAAATCATATTTTGGATGAGTATTATGAATAGTTAGTTGCTGAATGGAATGTGTTGATATTTGGATATTATTGGGTGAGGTTAATTTATAATTTATCATATTGGAAAATTTTTAAAAAGAATTTTGGTTTTGATTAATATTTATAAGATGAAGGAAAAACAAATAACATTATAATACATTTATTGTGTTTCAAGTTTGAAAAATACATTGTAATCATTCATTTCCTAGTGTGAGGGATGTAGTGAAATTATATTGAAGAAAAAACAATGTATTTGATAATGTCTATGATGTGTAATAAAATCAAGTAAGTATATTTTCTCAGGTTCTTATCTGAATAGTAAAATAATACAGCAAGTCTGGGGAGAAGGATTTTGTAACACTAATGTTATATATTTAAATTTGTTTCTCAGAAATTAGTAGCCTTTTAACCAATCATAAATTTACAGTTTGGTTTTGGTATACTTTATAATGATCAAGTTATCTATCACTCTCTATAGAAACATGATAGTTATATTTCACTTCCTTATCGGTATATTGATTAAAGATCTCTAATTTCGTAAAACTGGTATTGTAGTGACCAAAAATTTTCTCCTTACTAGTTTATTAAATAAGTTTTTATTAAAAAAAATTATGTTTTTTATTTGAAATAGAAAATTTTCAAGTATCAAGAATTAATTTTTAAAGATAAATTTAAAATTTGGTATTTATATTATTTTGAGGATGTAAGAATGTATCACCTCCAGATTTTATGGCATGTCGCTTTTAAAATTTAAACTCAATTATATCATAGGAACAATGAAATATTATGTGAACGTTATAAATGAGCTAATAAATTGGAATAGTTGACAAAAATTGGAAAATATATATATTATATATTCAATAAATAAATTTTACATTCATAAAAATAATTTTTGTAGGAATTAAGTAGAATTAAATAATTGTTTAAGCATAAAAAAATATATTTTCAAAAAAGAAATATTATTTATTTTTAATAGTGAATTTATTTTAAATAAAACCATTTTAAACTATTATTATTTATATTTATAAAAATAAACTTTATTTTGAAAACTGTAATTTCCAAATTGTATTACTGAGATTTGTTTTTATATTTAGAAAATAATTATTTTACAGTGAATAGGGAAAATGCTAAATTTTTAAAAATTTTAAATTTCACTATACTGAATCATTTTTATGATTTGATGTTCATCTCATTTAAACCTAAATATAATTTATATATTTGTAATATTACTTATTTCATTTTTTAATATTATTTTTTAGAAGTTCATTTTTTGGATTAAATATACATTTTTTATTAAAAGAAATTCATTGCGTGTAATGGGATTAATTTTAAATTAAATTCTTCAAATTATATTTTTTACATATTGAAAATTGTATTAAATATTTGGAATAAGAGTTGAAAAAATAATAAAATACTTCATTTTTATTTTTGTCTAATATAAATAGTAACCTGGGTAATTTTTGTTACTAACGTAAATGTTAAATTATGAACATTTGGTTAAAAATTAAATGATATGGAATATATGATTAAAATAAAACCATTCCATATTTTATTTTATGATTCATCGTACACCATTAACAACTGTGGCTATAATTATAGATCTTTAATGCACAATTGTCCATGAAAAGGACTTTTATAATCTTTAAATTAAATGAAATCACAAATGACACTTTTTTGGTCTTATATAGATGTTAATGGTAAACTTGGAGGAGATGTTGGAGTTGAACAAATATAAGAGTCTATTTTGAACCTAAGAAATTTATTTTCAGGATATAAATTTGTTTATTATTTTTTGGGAACCATACGAATGTGGTTATGAAATATATAATATTTTATTTAAAGAATTGACTATGATGTTTTGTTCATATTTTAATAAATATATTATTTTTAACATGGTTTAATTCATAATATAGCTTTATATATATATATATATATATATATATATTCTTTTGAATACTAAAACATTTATTGAAATCAGGTTATTTTTTGTGTATTTTTTGTGAAGAATGATTTTCGTTAAATAATTAAAAAATTATGTACTAGTAATTATTTTATTAATGAAACATTGTAATTAATGATATTAAAAATATTTAAAAATTATATTCTGAATGAATTAAGGTTATCCAAAAATTTAATGAATGATTAAGAAAAATTATATGTTTATGAAATATTTTTTAGAAGTTACTTTCATTTCTTTTTTAATTAATGGCCAATGTAATCAATATTCTAATAATTGAATGTAATGATATTTTAGAAAAAAAAATAAATTTTTTAATTTTTTAATCTTCATAAAAATATTTGGAAATAAAAATTTATTAATAATTTTCCTAAAAATAAATACATAAATCAATTTTGGCCAATGTGACCTTTTATATGTTAAAATTACATTATTTTAATATTAAATATATTTTCCTCATAATTAAAATTAAATTATGTCATCTAAAATATATCAATAGGATAATGTATATAGAAAACCAAAAACATGCAAAAAAATTATTTTATGGTGAAATTGAATAATTAAATCAACATATATTTTAATCCACATCAATTTTGAATTATTCGGACAGAAAATGAATTTATTATTATTTTATTATTTTGAGGTGTTCTAAGGTTTCCATGCACCTAAATTTTAATTGGAAACTCCTTACTTTATTTAATTTCACCACCATGAGCCTTATAAGTCGAAAACATATGTACACTAATCTTCCATAAATACATTTCCACGTTCTGGAGGTCCTGGTAGACTATCAATTCCCACTCTAGATCCGATAAGATGAGATATAAAGCATTTCTGATGAATAAGATGTAATCATTTTTAACAACTCCCTCAAATTCATTTCTTCTTTTACATATTATTCATGATTTCAAGTAATTATAAAATTATAATTTAAAGTACAATATATTTTTGATATGTTATTAGATTTATCAAACAACCACATTCTACATTTTATATATCTACAATAATTAAAAGAACCATACACACTTGCAAACGGACTGTCGTCGCCATATAGTAGTGTAATTAAATTTATATGATCAAAAATAAATTTTTATAAAAAGTTAATTTAATGAATAAATATTATATTAATTAAATTAATTTTATTTTTTAAATGTTTTGTCCAGTCCCTATGAAATAGAATTGTGAGATTTATAAAAGAAGATGTGAAAGACTGCAGTCAACACTCAAAAACGTGTAATGAATAAATATGATTTTCAGAAAAGTTGTAAAATGTTGTATGGTGATAATATATGATTTTATAAATGTTTATATGACTCTAGTATAAGTAAATAATATGTTTTAAACAATTATTAAAGAAAATCAGATATGTACAGTTGAAATCAGATCTGAATTAAGGGGTTCTCTCATCTCACTTTTATATCTATGTGATATGCCTTATTGACTATGAATTTCTTATATGTGGTGTATGTGTAACACCCCAACCTGAGTTACCCAGAGTCGGTGAATTATTACATAAGATTGGCATGATCACAAAATATTAAGTCTATAAAGACCGATTAGTTTAGTACACCTGGATATACTAGATACATTCATAAAGTTTACATTACATCATAAAATGGAAAATTACAACAACATTGTTTTCATAGAAAACAATGAGATCCCATAGAATATCCCTGCAGGCCAGTCATAATATACATCTTCACATCCTAGGAAAAATAATTTATTGAAAGGGGTGAGCTCAAATCCTCAGTAAGGATATCAATATAGCAGAAGCATTCATAAAGAAGCATAAAAATTTAAGGAAATGTATAAAACTAAAACAAAATTATTTTCAACATAAACATCATTATAATATGGAAAATATAAATCAAAATAATTCCATTTACTTACTGGGATGGATATTCTACTAGTTGAATAATCACATGTAATATCAATATCCCCATTCATAATGATGGAATGCATAATGCCAAAATTTAATTTCTGTGTCAAGACCTCTTTCTAGGATCTAGGGGATAACTGTAACCGGAGCCAAACCCGGAGAGCCTCAATAACTGGACTCCATCCTAAAGTGCCTGTGTAACCGGACTCCAAACTGGAGATCCTCGGTAACTGGACTCTATCCCAGAGAGCCTCTATAACTGGACTGCAACCCAGAGAGCCTATGTAACCAGACTCCATCCCGGAGGGCCTCTGTAACCAGACTCCATCCCAGAGGGTCTGATGTAACTAGCCCCCTACACAGAGGGAATACTTTTATCGGTCCCCAACAAGGAACATATTAGTCCAAAACATTCATCATAAGAAATGGTTTAAATATAACATAAAAATTCATATTAGAACTAGCATTTTAAATGTCAATTCTTTAACCATAAACCCTGAATGGTATAAAAATAACTCATCTACAGGCAAACATGTCAAAAAACCATAAATACAATATGGATGATTTTTATCATAATAAATCAACTTCAATCAAGTGTAAAATTTATCAAATTATGTTGACATAAATGAAATCAAAACTGTTTGAGAGAAAAATCTCTTTCTATTTTGAAATCATTTAAGAGTCACATAATTATAAAGAAAAAATTTATTTTGAAAACATTCGTATAAGATTGTAAGGGGAGATTCAATGATGTTATAATGATGGATAATATCATCACCCACTGTATAAGTTAAAAAAAGACATTTTTACCTTAATTTTGTCTAAAAGGTTATAAAGGACCTTGTTTGGAAAACGACGAAAAGATTCCTTTATAAACATATTATAAAAGTAAAATAAGGGTATAAATGACTTTATCCCATCGTATATAAAATTGTAAGAATTTTTTGAAAATCAATTTTAAGAAATATGGATGTGGATGATAAAGAGGTCTGAGTTGATAATTACGTATAGACAACCTCAGATAATGAAGAGATTGTAGAATTTACCCATACCATATACCTTTCCTTGGCCAAGGGTAGGTTAACATCCTGTATAATGGTGAAATAATTGTTACTAAATTATACAAGAATAATATACATTAATATGGTATCATATATGATATTTTAATATTGCTTTGTTAATAATATATTAGTATTATCGTCGTTTTGGGTGTTAATGGATTTTTTTTCCTTTATATTCTTGTTATCTGAGTCATATTTGTTATGGATGGGATGTATCTTAATCATATCCAGAATGATATCAAGTCTTTAAGAATTATTTTTAATCATCAAATTAAAATTATTCTTGATTGGATACGATGGGGAATGAATCTCATCAAGTTCATGGAAACTGTAATCCGTACGTACGCACGATCGACAATATCATTTTTTTGATATTAAAATAACATATAATTGGATGGTATATCATATATAAAGAATCATTATCAAGTTATATTTACTATTTTACATCAATTACACATCATTATTACACTCATCCAAAAAATAATGTATTGAGAAACAATTACACCACGACGTGGAGACTACAAGCCGTACGTACGCACGTATGGTGACATGTCATTCCAAGGATTTATAGATTAAGTAATATGGTTATACCATATTTACAATAACATCATAGTATATATAATATACTAGAGTTTTTATTTTATAATGGAAACAACAAAGAAAGAGGAAAAGTAAGAACAAGGGAACTTGAAAGAGGTGATTAAATATTTACCTCTTATTCGGGTTTTTCCTTTTGATTTCATCAATGGGGCTCATTATATTGGCATTATGTCTAGAATAATTCATCTAGGATTAAGAGAGGATAGTTTAGAGGGTATTTGGGTAGGGTTTGTTCGAGCCAAATGGCTTTGAAGGAGTTCATTATGTTGAAGGGGGAGTTCCCTTTTATAAGGGGAGTGATGGGAACCTTAGGAAAATATAGAAATATTATTTTATAATAAATAAATTTTTGGTTTATAATTGCTCAAAAATGGGTAATATAAATGATATGGTGGGTATGGGTCCATAACCTCTCAAACAATACGTTTTAGACAGGTTTGGTTCACTATATTAACTTTATCTTTCATATTTAACACTTAGTTAAATAGTTTGACATTTACCATGTCTCTTTGTATTTTTATATTTTATGGTTAATAAACGTACTATATGCTTCCAAGAGAACCCTAAGTGGTTAATTAATGATAATTCTATCATTATAGATGTCTTTTTTCCAATATATAGATTTTTAGGAATGTAATATCAATTAATAATATAATATATGTTTAAAAAACGCTATTATGTCAATTTCGAAACTATCTGGTAATTTGTTTTGGACAAATTCATAACAGCGTTATTAATTAAAAAAAATCATATAAGGAACCCTAATATGCCATATTAACCTGTAAAATTAGTGTATTTCATAAAAATTTTCAAATTACATTTATTTGGATATTTATAATGTCAATTATTTTATTATTCCATTAATTAGGTAATTACTGCATCATCATTGTGTCATAAATAAATTAAATTATTTAATGTCTACAAATAATAAATAAAATACCATTTTCTAGGAAATAGTTTTATATTTCAAATGAATATTTATATTCGGAAATATGACATATATAAGTCCTTGTAAAAATTGATTTTCTCAATGATATTTGTTTATGTCATATTAACCTTTACTGTTAGTTAATTAAAATAAAGTGACATTATCACTCATAAATGGCATCATGGGGTCCCTAAATCTTACCAAGCATTCCCAACATCTTCCATGACTCATATAATATGGTTATGACATGTGTTAATTTAATTTTAATTATTATAAGATTATTTTTACCTTAAATTACCCTATTTACCTTTAACCGTGGTAAATAAAAGTCAAAAGTTATTATTCATCAAAATTTATTTCAATCTTATTGAACCAAATTTTACTTATGTATATTAATTATTTCTCTCTGGTTTTTGAAATTCAATTCACAGAAGTGGTAAAATTAGGTTTTATGCAAATTTTCAAATGCTCCTAGGAGGTGGGTAAAAGACGGTAAAAAATTCGATAAAATTTTTAAATATCTAAAATTATTATAAAAAGACTCCAATTAATTAAATTCAACATATAATGGTATTATTTATCTATTTTGACATAAAATAACATTATATAACACATTTAATTATTTAAATAAAAAGTTGGATTTAAACAATAACTCAGTGTTTTTTATAATTCATCAAAAAATGAAAGTTTTCAGAAAAATACAAAAAAATTAATGAAACAAAATTCATATGTAACAATTCTAAAGAAGATGTTTATATTGTAAAATTTAATATATAAAAGTTTAAAATATTTTATTTAAAAAGGGTTTACTATTAAATGGCGGTAAAAGTGAATTTTTTAAAAATACTTCTTTTATCTGGAAATAATGAATTTGTTCTTACATTATGTCTAATAAATTCATAATATGGATTCTAAAATTAGAAGGATTATATAATGTTCAAAATTCAGTTAATACTATTCATAACCGTTTTTGAATGACTAGTTTGGAAAGTCGTGGTGTGCTTGAACTCTGTGTTGTGTGTAGTACATGTTATTTACATACATTAAAGAAATAACATACTATGAAATCTTGGGGTGTTACATTTTCCCCTAATTCATTAAATTGATTCCTAGAAATTTGAAATTGTTCTTTGAAAATAAAAGGTTAAAAATAGAAAATTACCTTTGTGGAGAAACCACATTGAAAATTGTGTTAATAAAATGTAGTCTTAATAATATTGAAAGAGAAATGAAAAAGTCACCACCAAATTTCGATCTCGATTAGGATAACATTGGTGGCAATTAGATACACATAATTAGAAGAAAAATGTAACTACTAATTGGAAGTGATCGAGGTCATCAATCACAATCAAGTGTAAAATTTATGGCCTCAAATCCATCAATCTATGATGATTTAAAATATCATCAGTGAAACAAAAGATAAGGTATTAGTTTAACACATTTTTGGTGTTAATATCCCTCAAAAAAATTAAGAATTAATTTCTTCCCAAAATAATAGAAAAAAATATACATGACATGTATAGTTCAATCCTTTAAATAATTTCTATCAGAAACTCATCTTTCACTATAAAAGATAATATAACATAAAAATACTCTATTTTTCCTAATCTTATATGGTTCAAAAAATGAATTTATAATTCATCTATTAGACCTTTTAAAAAACTACATTATACAATCCAAGAGATCACGTAGACCAGTGGTAGGTGATGCAGCCTTATCGACCTTGGTTTTGGGTTCAAGTTTCGCGGCCTTGCTAGACGCGACTAGTTGTTGTCTGACCTTTAGGTTTCCCTTATATAAAAATCCAAAAATCAATATTTATAAATTTTTTTACATTAACAATAGAATCCAATGTCAAACTTAATCCATTCCCACCATTAGACTTATCCAAAATACTTCTTTCCAAACTCGAAGTCCAAAATTTATAAATATGTCAAACATAATGAAGATCCTTTTCCTACTTAATGACAAGTGAATACCATCATTATGTATTCATTTAAATGACGGTAACACCCTAAATTACCATAAATCTTTATTGATTAAATTAATTCCCCCTTATTCCTCATAGAATACTAGATATATTCCTTATATCCAAAAATTTTTAAAACTACAACAATGATAAAATAAACAAACCACTAATCAGTTCCATGGTAGTCAATAATATCCTATAGAATTTATACAAATCATTCATCTCTTCTAACAAAATCAATAACTTGGTATGAGGACCATATTAATGTTTTGCCTTTCCTTCAACCATGTATTTTCCAAAAAGATTAACTTTCAATTGATTCACCTTTCTTGGTTCTACTAATCTCACGTAATTAATGAAATTGTATTGTAGTATAATCTTTATATAATCTATAATTCTGATAACATGTAAATCATTAATACAATACTCAAATGACACAACACTTTATTACCAACATAATAACTCTTAATAATTCCTCTTCATCTTTGGTAGTATCATAAATTAATTATTATCCAATAACAGCATTTGGGGTATACTCTCATGATTTGGACCTTGATTCGTGTAGTGTCCAAATTCCTTGCAGGTGATGCATTGTACATTTGAAACATTTTTCTCACCCCTAAAATCATGTAATTGGTGTCCTTTTCCTCCACACTTATAACAAAATCCCATTCTGATCAAGCATTTACCAAGGTAATTATTTCCAAATTAGTAATATATGAGAAAATCCTTCTTTCCCTTATTCCCTTTATCCATATTTCTCTCTATAATACTTTACTTCTCTGTCTTCCTGTCAATGCCATAGGACTCAGAAAATTCTTTACTCATCTTATTAATACATGATATTATAAATTAATATGATGATAATACATGGGAGACTATTTTCTATTCTAAATTTTGGCTTAACACTATGAAAGATATGATCCTTCTTACACTTTGGATCATGCGTATTGTTGGAGGTCTCATTCCATCAACTAGGTTCCATTTCTAAATAATTTCATGAACATGATTAGTTTATGAATATAAATACATAATTCAAAACTTGTAAAATACTTCACATAAATTGAGCCGTTGTATGGACATAATCCATAATTAAAAAAATGTTTTCCTTGAGGATGTTTATAATCATAAAACCTTCCAAATGGTTTGTAACAAAAATCTGAATTATCCCAAGCATATCCACTGGGAGTGTCGTAACCAAGAGTGCAAAAATGCATGTTGTCGTTCACTAGTTCTGTTTGAGTCTATCTCAAAGCGGTGTTTTCAGGATTTACCACTAGGTACATGGGTGCCAAATCTACCTCTACCTGCTCGTATCCAGACAGGGATGCATTTCTTAGAAAACTCACAAATTCTATACAATACCAAAATTCTAGAAAGTTCTTCTATACTAATCCTTATAGTCTCTCTTAGAGTAATGTGCTCTAATCAGAGTTTGTCTAAATCTAGTTTCCATGGTTTGTACTAAACTTCCACTGATACCAACTGTAACACCCCGACCCCAGTTACCTCGAGTCAGTTCATTATTACATAACATTGGAATGATCACAAATGATCATGTCTCAAAAGACAGATTAGTTTGGTAGACTTGGAAGTTCTAGATACATTCATAATGTTTTCATTACATCATAAAATGGAAAAATAAAATAACATTTATTTCATAGACAACACTGAGATCACATAGACTATCCCTACATGTCAGTCATAATATACGTTTTCGCATCCTGGGAAAAATAAAACATAGAAAGGGGTTAGCTCAGATGCTCAGTAAGTATAACAATATAGTGGAATCTTTCATAAATATGCAAAATTTAAGGAAATTTATAAAACTTAAAGAAAATCCTTTTCAAAATAATCATCATCATAATATCGAAAATAAAAAAAATAATTATATTTATTAACTCACTTGTATATTCTACTAGTCGAATAATAACATTTAATATTAATATCCACATTCATATTTATGGAATGCATAATGACGAAATTTAATTTCTGTGTCAAGGCCTTGTGCCAGGTCCTAGGGGCTAACTGTAACTGGACCCAAACTCGATTATCCTCTATAACTGGACTCCATCCTAGAGATCCTCTATAACCGGACTCTAACTCGTAGTCCCTCTGTAACTGGACTCCATCCCAGAGAGCCTCTGTAACTGGACTCCAATCCAGAGTGCCTCTGTAACCGGACTCCATCTCGAAGAGCCTATGTAACTGGACTCCCTCCTAGAGGGTCTCCTATAACCGGACCCCAACCCAGAGGGCTTACTTTTAACGATCCCCAACCCAGAACATACTAGTTCAATACATTCATCATAATAAAAGGTTTAAATATAACATAAACATTCTTCTTAAAACTAGCATATGAAGTGTCAATAATTGAACAATCAACCATGAAAGGCATAAAAATAAATCATCCATAGTCAAACATGGCACAAAACATTAAATACATTTTGGAATATTTGTATCATAATATATCAACTTCAATCAAGTGTAAAATTTATCAAAGGATGTTCACATAAATGAAATCAAAACTATTTGAGAGAAAAAAAAATATATTTTTATTTTGAAATCATTTAAGGGTCACATAATTATAAAGATAAAATTTATTTTGAAAAAATTTTTATAAGCTTGTAAGGGAAGCATTGACGATGTCATAACGGCGTAAAATATCCTCACCCTCCAAATAAGTAAAAAAAGACATTCTTACCTCAATTTTGTCGAAAAGGTTATAATAGACCTTGTTTGGAAAATGATGAAAAGATTCCATTATGAACATCTTATAAATGTCAAAAAGGCTATAAATTAAATTAACCCATATTCTATAAAATAGTAATAATGTTTTAAAATACATTTTTATGAAACATAGATGTGGATGATAAAGAGTTTCCAATAGATAATTACATATAAACAACCTCTCATAATGAAGATATTGTATAATTAAACCTTACCTTATTCATTTCCATGGTCGATGGTAGGTTAACATTTTGTATAATGGGGAAGTTATTTTTATTAAATTATAATCGAATCATATACATTAATATGATATCATATATGTTCTTTTAATATTGCTATGTTAATAATATCTTAGTATTATCGTCGTTTCGGGTGTTAAAAGATTGTTTTTCCTTTATATTACTTCTAATTTGAGTCATACTTGTTATGGATGGGATGTATCAAATTCATATACAGAATGATATCAAGTCTTTAAAAATTATTTTTAACCATCAAAAGAAAATTAGTCTTGATTGGATACGATGGGGAATAAATCTCATCGCATTCTTGGAGGCAGTAATCCTTACGTACGCACGATCAACAATGTCATTCTTTTGATATTAAAATAATATATAATTGGATGGTATATCATATATACAGAATCATTATCATGTTATATTTATTATTTACATCAATTACACATCTTTATTATACTCATCCAAATAATAATGTATTTTGCACAAAATATTTGTTTTTATTAAGATAAAATTTTTAAGGAAAAGTGGGAAACCCGAAAAGTATTCAAGGACAGTCAAGCAACATAATTCGTCATAACTGAATCAATGATTTGTAGTTTAATCCTTTTAGAGACCTTACCTCTGAGGAGATTCCATTGAAGGATGAAACCCTACTCATCTGGAACATCTTTGAGTAGGTTTTCCAAAATATAGACCATCTTGTCCTAGGTTTGGATGACCTCTTCTACATTGATCTTTTGCTCATTGAAACCACGTGCCAGTGTTCCATGTTGTTTTTTAGTCCATTCACAATGCTCCTTGGAAAAATTTCCCCTTCTGCGCCTCCCATTCAGCCTGTCGAACTCCTCCTATTTAGTCATGACCTCTATACCCTTGTTCGTTAATTCCTCGTCACCATCAATAATGACTTCACACTCATCACATTACATCAATTCCTTTCCACTCTAAATGATATTGGATTCGGAAAGTTCTTTCTCAGCATTCGTCAGGTAGATGACAGACGATTCCCTTGTAGGGGGTGAGAGTTATTTAGTAGATTTTTCCTCCACCTTCTTAGGAACCCTTAGAGGGAGCATGGTTTTTCTTGAGGATTTGGTAACAGGAGGGCCTGACAAGAAAGAATAGTCTTTTTTCCCTAAGACTCTGAGAGTTCTAAATCAGGCCCTCTACATCGATTAGGTTGTTCTTCCCATTCTTAGAAGAGGATATTATATATTCAACCGTAATGTCCACATTTTTGGACTCAAATAGGGAGTCTGAATCAATATCCATATCCTCCTTAGAAGCCTCAATCTCATCTCCTTCCTCAACCGCTTGATACTCTTCATTCCCCAACACTGAAAATCGATTTTTTGATTGTATAACCATTTCTTCAGATTTCCCCATATCCGCATAGGATGTCTTTGCCAGCAAGTTGTTCTCAAAAAAATCTGAGCCTCTGGTCTATAAAAAATTGTGCCCCATAAATTGGGGATGTTTATTAATGTCCTCCCAAATAGGACCTTGAGGATTTATGCCCATACTCGAAGCCTTACATGCATCAATGCACCCATGAATATTATTGGAATAACTGGAAGAGGCCAACTGGTTGGCCAAAGCAGAGTCCATGGGAGGGATCCTCGCCTCAACGTTGGTATAAGGAGATTTGGTCAACTCCTGAACCACACTGACCAGCACAACCTCCCCTGATCTTCTTAGCAATGGGTTGGCACCCAAATAACACCTTAAATGGGAAAAGACATCAGTGACCCTCGGCTCGGATACCTTAGGATTATCACACTTCCTAGAGGTTGAAGATAACCCCAACTCCAGAACCAACAGAGCCTCCACAAGAGGACCCAACTCTAATGAAGCAGCCGAGCACACCTCCTCAACCCTACATGAATTGACCACATCCAGGGCAGCAGGATCTTCATTAGGCTATATCCCAAGTGGTTGTATTGGGATAGAATCATGTCATTGCAGTGTCCTATAACTGTGATGACAAGTTGAAACTAAGTGGCCTAACCGTTGACAATTCATGAAAAATGTAGGCCATGATTCAAAAATCAGTGATTGCTTCCATATGAATTCCTCTCCCACCAAAATTCAAATCATGTCCACTGGATGCTTGGAAACACCAACCTCGATACAAATTCAAGGAGATATTGGGTGGGAAACAGTAGTAGTTCTACTATCAGAACCCAAATACAGGCCTACCATATTCCATACCATACAAAGAATTGACGGATTTTGGAATAGAAAATGAAAATAAGGAATGATTACCCATACATCCATATTAGGCACAACACAGTTCATGTTGAAATCAAAATACCACCGAAGGTGGTAGAAGAAGCAGCCATTGAGGGCTCACAGAGCATTGGACCAGGCAGAGATTAGGTCCTCCTCTGAATAAAAATGGATCATCAAGTGTCGCCTATCAAGAAGCCCAACCACCACCCATTTTTGATGGCCCCAAGACTCAGACATGAAATGATCAAAGGGTACAACCTAAGGTCAATGGTTCCTAAAGAACATGACGAGCATCATCCTCTGAAGATCTGATTCTTCGGTGAATTCTTTCATCGAAATCGGAAACTGCAGAAAGCCATTGAAGAGGTCGGGAACTTTATGTCCAAGGGGAATCACTTGACATAGAGGGAGGGATCAAGGTTAGTGAACAAAGAAAAGGGCCAGGTCCTTGAATAGGAAGTACAAAGAAGATCATCATCCCCTCCCTCTACCAAGGAGGAAAGGGCTGGAGCCGCAGTCATCCCTGATTAGGGCATCGCCGCTGGAGATGGAAAGCTGTACGTACACACGTATGGTGACATGTCATAAAAAGGATGGTTAGTATAATGAATATGGTAGTACTATATTTGTAATAAAATCATAGTATATAGTATATACTAGAGTTATTATTTATAATGGAAACAAAAAATAAAGAAGAAGTAGAAGAAAAAAGGAATTTGAAAGAGGTGACGAAATATTTACCTTTTTATCTGGTTATTACTTTTTATTTGATCAAATGAGCTCCGTAGGCTGGCTTTTTGACTAAAGTAAGACCTCTAGGATGAAGGGAGTATAGTTGAGAGGGTATTTGGGCAGGGGTTTGCCGAGACAAATGTCTTTGAATGTCTGAATTAGAGAGAAGATGGAGTTCCCTTTTATAAGAGGGGTGAGGGGCACCATAAGAAAAACTAGAAATATTATTTTATAATAAATTCATTTCTGGTTTCTAATGGATCCAAAATATATTATTTAAACTATAAGGTGTGTATGGGTAGAAAACCACGCAACCAATAGGTTTTAGATAGGTTTGGGTCACTATATTAACTTTATCATTGAGATTTAACTCATAGTTAAATAGTTCGACATTTACCATGTCTCTTTGTGTTTTTATATTATATGGTTAATAAACATACTATATATTTCAAAGAGAACCCCAAGTGGTTCATTAATGATTCACATATCATTATAAAAGTATTTTGGCCGAACCTTAGATTTTTAGGAATAGAATATCAATCAATAATATAATATTTGTTTTAAAAAAACTTTTATGTGAATTTTGACAATATTTGGTACTTGGTTTTTTCTAAATTCATTACATCATTATTACTTCGAAAAAAATTCATCTAACCAACTCTAATATGTCATATTAACCGATAAAATTAGTGGATCTCATAAAAAGTCTCAAATTACCTTTATTAGGATATTTATAATATCAAATAATTTAATATTTCATTAATTAAGTAATTACTACATCATCATTTTGTCATAAATAAATTCAATTTTATAATGTCTAAAATTATAAATAAAATTAACATATGTATGAAATATTTGTATATTTCAAATTAATATTTATAGTCGAAAATATGACTTATATAACCCCATGTAAAAATTTATTTACTAAAATATATTTGTTTAGGTCCTTTTTCCCTTTACATTCAATTAATTAAAATAAAGTGTCATTATCATTAATAAATGGCTCCATGGGGTCCCAAAATTGACCAATGGATGCCCCTAGTCGGACATGACATATCCAATAAGGTTAAGACAACTGTTAAGGTAATTGTTTTTATTATATGACACTTTTTTACCTTGAATTACCTTATTTATCTTTAATCGCGGTAAATAAAAGTCAAAAGTTACTATTCACCGAGAATTATTTTCATGTTTTTGAATAAAATTTTACTTAATAATATTAACCATGTCTCTCTTATTTTTGAAATTAAATTTATAGAAGCGATAAAATTATGTTTTATGAAAATTTGCAAATGCTCCTAGGAGATGGGTAAAAGACGGTAAAAAGTTCAGTAAAATTTTTATATATCTGAAATTAATAAAAAAATACTCCAATGAGTTAAATTGAACTTATATATGTATTACGTATCTATTTTGGCCTATAATAAATTTAAATTATATAACTAATTTTTTAAATAAAATGTTTGTTTTAAACAATAACTTAATGTTTTTCACTATTCATGAAAAAATGAAATTTTTCAGAAAAATGCAAAAAAAAATTTGAAAATAAATTTTTATATATAGATTCTAAAGAAGAAGTTTATTTTTTCAAATTGGATATATAAATGTTTCAAATATTTTATTTAAAAATGGTTCACCAATAAAGACTATAAAAGTGCATTTTTTTAAAATACTTGTTTTCTCTAAAAAAAGTGAATTTGTTCTTACATTATGTTTAGGAAACTCATAATATGGATTCTAAAATTATAAGTATTATATAAAGATCAAAATTTAGTTAATACTATTCATAACATCTTTTGAACGGCTAGTTTGGTAAGTTGTCGTGCGCTTGAAATCAGTGTTGTGTGTAGTGCTAGTTATTAAATTACATTGAAAAATAACGTACTATGAAATATTGGGATATTACAGTATGTATATTGAAAATTGATATATAATATCATGAATCTATTTATATTCGCTGTATTAATGGTTTCAATTTATAGTAGTTGTTTTTATGGGGCATACAGTTTTACTATTTTCATAGTTTTAAGGGAATAATTAACCCAATTTCGATCCTTCGGTTTTAACATATAGTCCATTGATTATGTCATGACATGATTATGTTTAAAATGATGTTTTATTATCATCATTATTATTTAAACTTTTTAATTGGATTTATAGATAATACACAAAATGGATTAATTTGGTTTATTCTCACGTTTTCTTTTAATTTTTTTTAAATGATAGTTTTTTTGAAAATTTAAAATATATGTTTTATATATTATATTAAATGAGTGAATATTCCTGAATTCATGATTCCAAAATGTTTTTCAAGAATGAATTGACACTTGAAAATACTCGATTATTTCCCGGCTAAGTTCGATGCAATTTGCACGGATGGATGAAGATATTACGAAACTTCTTCAAGAGATATGGGGTTTTAATGACTGGCAGATGGTTTCCCTTGGTATGAATTTTTATCACTTTACTTTTGGCTCTAATGATCTGAAGATTCAGGCCTGGATTCACGATTTTGTGAATCTTAAGCCTGGGATTCTCAGATTTTAGAACTGGGACCCCAGGTTCGATCCCTTTAAGGAAATAAATACTATAGCTCAATCCTCGATCCCATTCGAAGGAATGAGCTGGGTATTTTGAAATCCAAATATCCTTTGGGATGTTTCATTGGAAGAAGGGACTCCTCTTAAACATGATAAGGAGACTGGATCAGTTCAGTATGGCCATTTTTCTTGCATTCTAATTGAGTTTGGTATGAATTTTCCCATTGTAGAGACTGTTCTGTTGATTTCTAGTGATTTTATGTTTGATATTGAGATTGAGATTGAACATGTTCTTGTTTTCTATATAAATTGTACTGATATATGTCATGTTAAAGAAACATGTAATCAAGGATTGAGATTCTCCAACTATAAACGGTATGGAAACCTTGTTGAAATATGTAAGTTCAATGCTTTATGTGTTCATGCTCCGTCAATTGGGATGAAGGGGTCACATGATGGGGGAAAGGGTGTCCTTAGTTGTTCACCTTTGCCTTTGTCTACCTCAGATGGTGTGAAGGGTATCTCACCCTCGACCATTAAGGTGGATTTGGGGAATAACAATTTACCTGATTCTAAGAAGGTGGGATATGTTTCTTTTGCTGATGTTATAGCTGGTAAAAACCCAAATGATAGGCTTATGACTGATCAGTATGGCATGAGTGTTCTATCTAATCCATCAGGTGATAGAACACTCCCTGTTTATAGCTTGCATAATATTGAGCATGGAGAACCCTCTAAATAGGGTGATATGTGTTCTCACAATGCTGATAGTGATCAGGAGATGGATCATGCAGATTTGCTAGAGGAGAAAAACCTTGTTAAAGGTAAGCTAGGTAGCCCACCATCTGTTGGGAGACGCACTAAAGTATTTAGCTCCTCTTATCACTCCGTTGCACAAAGGGCTGTGTAAGGTTATAATTCCATGCAATCTGCTGATATGGTAGGGGCCTCACATGCCTCTGGATCTGCTGCTAATATTCTTACAACACTTGTTCTGTCACCTGGGAAAATGGGGGAGGCGCATGCTGGGCATACTTCCCATAATAATACAACAACATCTCTTGAGGCCCCAGGTGCGCTTGTTTCTGTTTCCCTCGGTGAACCTATCAATATTATATCAGCCTCAATTAAGGATTCTACTGCACAGGACTCTATTCTGCCTTCTTCTGATTCCAAGGCCACTCATGCCTTGTATGCTGGTGCCTCACCACATGATCACCAGATTCCTTTGGATGATCCTGCCATAAACATGACATTGACTCTTAAAAATGGTGTCGAGGCTTTGACTGCTTCCACGAGTGCTACAAACTTATTTTCCCTATTTTACTCAATGGATTCCCTTGATTTTGATCTGCACTATATGGAGAGTTGTACGAGGAAAAAGCATGCCACCATGAAAATACCTATTACTAATTCACCTTATTTGGTTTCAAAGGCTAGTGATGAGCAGATTGGGTAGCCCGATACTGAGGAGAAGTTGGAGAATGGGGCTAAAGGCATTGATGGAACAGATCCTCATGTCCTTGTTGACACTACAGATAATCTAGCTGATGGTTAGCATGATGACTCTACTTATGAAGGTGCAGATGATCAATGTGATGCTTTGAATATTCTGAATCAGTGGAAGAGAGGCAGGAATTCAAGAGGACATGGTGGTCATCCTGGAAGAGGAGGGAGAGGAGGCAGAATCAGAGGCTGATTATGTTCAGATTACATTGGTTTTCATCACCTATACCCCAAATCTTTATCCATTCTTGTATTATTCAATTTTGTTTGATTAATAATTTTTTGGGTCATGGACTCACCTCCATGACTCCACTATTATAGTATATTTTTAAACCATACAGATAAGAAATTAAGAGAATTTAATATGATATGGGATATGCTCTCTATAACTGCATGATGCATCAGTAGTATCATGAAACAAACTAGAATGGCTTTTTCCATGGCTTTACCCATTTGTTGGATCCTTGTTGTAAATCCTAGAAATTAATTGATTACTTGAATGAATACATGATCACATGTTTATGACTTCCCAACTTATGAATTCCCTTATTATGATGTTATTAATTGATTATTCATGTAATTATTTTAAAATTATAATATCAATGGTAAATTTTCATTCTCATTAGATTATTTATATGGAATAATTTGTCAACATTTATTACTACTGTATGATTCCGGTTTAATTAATGATATGTGTTTTTAGTTATTCAGCATGAATTATTGATTATGTTTATGAGACCATTCACTGTTTTCATACCTTTACCGAGAATCATATATCAAACTTTTATTATTTTTTATTTTTACATAGGGTACTACGAATTGTTTAATGATTGACTATATAGGATTGTGATATGGGGATATTGGTGTAAAAAAAAATACTTTCTGTATTTTATAATTGAAATATAATTTTAATTTCATGATGCTATAATGTTCTAAATAAATAATAAATTCTCAGAACTTATGTGATTTTAATATTATATCGATTATAATGTAAAAAAGTAAGGCATTGGCTCTGGGCTACTAGAGTTGGGGGGTTTAATATGTTACCTATTTAGAAAGATGGGTTTCGAAATCTTGTCATATAGAAAAACCAGAGGGTTTATCATAATGGTATCCTTGGATAAAGGTATTTAAATTATTCTTAGACCATAATATTGAAAATATAATAACAACTCAAGAATAAATAAATACAAGTGAAGTGAAAACATGAAAATGAGAGGAGAGGTATAATTCGAAATGTTTTATGTGAGAATTGTTTTGGGGAATAAAATATTGGAAAATTAAATAGGATAAAGTGATATTATATTCCATAAATAACAAAATTAAATAAAATGAATTTTTTAATAGAATATATTTTCTTTTATATATATTTTTTGTTGAATAAAATAGTTTTTGGAGTGTTATTCTAAATGGTTAAGAAATATTGAAGTTTCCTTTAACTGATTTTTCCAACTACTTTGAATTATAAAAGGAACGATTTAAAAACGAGTATTTAAAATTAAATAATGATTTATTGAGCTAGAAATATATTTTTGGGTAATATTTAATGAATATGATTTATTTATATAATAATTATTTATAAATACATTTAGGTAGAGTGAGTTAAATCATTACCTAAAGGAAACGTAGTGTTTGAGAGTGACCCCTTACCATATGTAGGAATATTTTCTTTATTTGTAATTAATTATATAGACAACAAAAATATATTATTTAACTACATAATTTAGAAAATATCCCATATATTATTTATTTATTATAAATTTAATAAGATCAGTTATGGAAATTCTAATGAGTTATAATGCTTAATTTCATTATTCTGAGAGCATTCGTTTTTATCTATCATGGTCAGTTCACTGGTCTTAAAATATGAATGTTCATGTAATGTGGAAATAAAATAATATATTAGAAATTATATTATATTAATTCACATCAATATGTTTAAAAGGCCCTATATAATTATACATCTTTTGTCATATGGATGATTCATTTAATAAAACGTTAATGATATTTGGTTATTTTATTTTTTGCATTTTTCCAGAATATATCAAACATGATTGATTTTATTTAATTTTATGGCCACATTATCATTCCCTAAAGTGAAACTATAAATAATATTATAATTATTATATTTTTTAAAAATAAAATTTAGTTTAATCATTTCATGAATGTGTTTCTGGAAAATAAAATTCCATCATCCACAATGTCTCTTAATCAACATAATATGAATAATTGTTTTATTATTATTCGATTAAGTGGATATAGAAAATGGTGAATAAAAGATATATCATTAAAAATATAAAATTATATTATATACATGATACTATAATTATGATGATATGATGGATGACGAAGGATAGGTTTTGGTATAATAAGAAATGAAATTAAAAGATGTAGTTTAGGAATGATACCTCTTGAATATCACCACCATGATGAAAGATGTATGGAAAATAAAATTGATATTTTGGTGATACAAATATATATTTCACATTGGGATAGTTTGGGGAAGTGGTTTTTGTTGATATTTCTAAATATAATAGTCATAGAAGATGTGAGGAGAATGGAGTACGGGGTGAGGTAATTATAAGGGTAGGAGAGGGGTGTCTTTTATTATTATAAGCCTTAGATTACTATATTGGTTACAAACTATCACTAGTATTTATTATAATAAATATAAACAATAAAATTATCATGTACGTTCAATTTAATTGTTTCTTACTTAATTTATGATGAAAAAAATCGAATATTTTTCATATAATGGTTTATACTGAAACTTGTCATTTTTTATTTTTCACCAAAAAAATAAACTGTTTGAAAAAAATTATAATTCATTCTCAAAATATTTTGACATTTATATTTAAAAAATTAACTGCATTTTAATAAAATTATTTTATAAATTTATGAAATCTTTATTTATAATAAAATCATATTTTATTTTCAAATTACTTAATTTAATATTACAATAGATTTATATCCCATTGAAAAATTAATTTTTGTTTCATAAAATTTTATTTTAATTAATATAAAAATAAATATTAATTTATGAATCCATTTCATGAAAATAAATTTCCTTTTAAATAATTATATTAATTTTAAAATTTCAAATAAATTTTTTACCTAATACCAATTATCCAACAATTAATTTATCATTCTAAAAAATTTTATTTACCCTCACAATGATATAAATATATCATATATTCATTTTAAATGTTACATAAATTTTATAATACATTTCAATAGGTTATTTTACTATTTGAACATTCATATTACTATCCTTAAAGGTTAGATTACAGTTCCAGTTGTTTGGTTACTATTAAAAATGTTCGCTGCAAATTCCAATGGTTTGATTCATAATGATCATATGAGTTCCCAAAATTGAATAAAAACATATTTTCCAATTAATTATTTGTTAAAAAATATTTTATATAATGTTTAAATGAAAATTCATCAACTAAATTATGAATTTATTATCAAAGTTATGTTGTGTTTCTACATATTTGTCTGTGAGTGTAGTCATTCTAGTGGATTTAGAAGATCCAAAATATCCTACTATTATAATATTATTTATTATTTATTATAATGATGTAATACATGTAATTATTATTGGATTAATTTATAACAAATGTATCATTCTTCATTTATAATAATAATTTATTGTTTGTTTCTCTATAGGGTGTATTTTATTTATAAATATTGGAATAATTATTAGAATGTAAATTCTATTGATAAAATTAATGATCATTAAATATGTCCCCACATATAGTACTTATAACTAGGAGTTTATTTTTTACATACTATGGTTAAAATAGGCATGTGTAATTTTCCATCATGGAATCCTCTAGTCTCATGTCTCATCTTCATATTTTTGGTTCTTTTATACAATTCATATATGGTGAATAATCTTTTTTTGCTCAAGAATATATCTAATGTCCAAGATATTCTCTAGTTTCTCCACATAAGAGAGTTTTTTTTCATTTGTATCACAAATGAATTCAATAATTTTGAGGGATTTTCTATTTTCTTACTCATGAATGATATGGGCAATAAATCATGCACTTGATTTATTGTTAGTTTATGTTCAATTCGATATGCCATAACTCTGACATGATCATGTATATAAAAATGGAAAATATGTTCATTTCACATCATCCCAAATTACAGGAATAACTTTCATGTTGATATTTTGAGGAATACCTTATATCCAACAAAAAAAACTAGTTCATGTCAATGATTATTTGAATATATCCTATATATATATTGGTAATTGTTGATGTGGTTCTGAATGAGTATCACATTTTTTACCATTTCCTCGTCGATTTCAGGTACCAATATCAAATGTTCACCACCATCATCCTCGAAAATTGGTGATGTGAAAATTTATCCAATCAATACCATTATATGTATCAATTTAAATTATTGAGTGGAAAATATTATTGAAAGAGAGTTCAACCAAGGGAATTTGTTAGTTTAATACTGTTTTTAAATCCATCAAGTATGCTGTCAATATATATTCTAATTTATGAATAGTATTCTTCGACTTGACCTCAGTTAGGGGATGATTATTTATACAGAGGATTACCTTTGTGTTTAGGGATTTTTTGAGAATTTTCTAAAAAATAGAGGTGAATCATAAAACATTATTTGATTCAATTGATAATGTTACTATATGTATCTACACCACATATTTGAGGTATATCCATGAAAGATGATCAAGTGAGAGGGCCTATCAAATTTAAATAATGTTAAAATTCATTATATGATGATCCAAAATAACGCACATATCATTATTTCCACCATGTGGTTTCATATTTATATGTTAAAAGACCATGGAGATGTTTTCTCACTTCCATTTAGATATTTGTAATGTTTTCCTCAATCCCTTGTACATGACCACATTCATTATTCACTTCCTACCATTCCAATCACTATGATGTATATTTACTGATATCCTTCATCATATTATCTATCAAAAACTTCTCTTGATGGTAATGAAACACCAATGTGCTCCCTGGGTTATGTTGATTGTTGAGCTCTATTAATCCTTCAAAATAACCCTCTATATCTCATTTTTTGATTATACACATAGGTGTGACCGAAATCATGTTTTAGTTCCTCATAAATTTTTCAATCTAAGGAATTTCTTTTTTATATCTTATGACATTTTATGAGTTTCCACATCTTCTCTTTGAGTATATCTTATCTTCTCTAAAAGCGATATTTTTCAAATCATTTGACAAAGTAATAATGATGTTTATTCGATTATTATTCAAATAAGTTTCCTTTTGAAGTAAAAAATATTGGATCTTTATCAATTTGTATCATTTATAATACATTAGGATCAATTATATGTATGCAATCCTTCATATTTATTTTATATACTAAGACGGTAGTAGATTGATCAGTCCCAATCTATTATGATCTCTAACCATATTTATAGGCTAACATTATTCTCCTTCTTTGTGAATATATATTTTATCCTCTTTTGGTAATTATATATCTCACACATCATTACAGGGAGATTGTGCCGCCAATTTTTGAAATAATGGATCATAGCTACAACTCTATATCATGTGTTGGGAAGTTTTTTTCATGAACATTAATCTTTCTTGAAGATTAGTATAACACATTAGAACTTTTCTAAAATACAAATAATAAGACATTGTTTCATGAATGTCTATATACAACATGGAGTTCCCCAATAGTGGGATGTGTAAGTACTAGTGTAGTGTGAAGCCTATTTTTTAAATCCATAATATCATCTTTAAATTCACTATTCTATAAAAATTGTACACCCATCCTAGTGATAATGTTTTTTTGGTATTAAAATCATGATAAATAATTAAAAAATAGTCGAGAATACCTAGATTCACCATTTAATTTATATATCTCCTTTACAAATTTTGTTCGAGGCCACTAATAAATTTATTTTTTCATAGAGGAGTATAAAAATATACCATTAATAGTAATGTGTGTAGAGTATTATAAAACCGGTGTGACATATAGAATAAATATTGAAACAAAATTAAATATATTCAAAAATTAAAATATTTTAATGTCTTTTGGGGGTACATTTTCCCTCCTTCAATAAATTGCATCGTCACAATTTGAAATTGCATTAAAAAATAAATGGTTGAAAATTGAAATTTCCATTATGGGAATCCCACATTGGATATAAGGTTACTAAAATATCCACATAATAATATGTAAATGGAAATGAAAAGGTCACCAATATAAATAGGCTTCTAGATAGGAGCATATTATAAAATCAATAGAAATAGAATAGAAATAAAACCATTATGTTCTGTTGGATAGTGATTGAGAACATGATCAAAATAAATTTGATGAAAAAATCCATAAATAGGATTTACTAATAAATGTCATTAACAACATAAAAATTGATGATAATATGAAGAAATAAATTATTGGATGAACCATTACAGAGTGTTGATAAATTATTTTTCCATATACGGATATAAGTAAATATATGTCTATACAAACACAATAGTACCCAATGATTTCACCATGAACGATTTATTCTTCAAATCCTATAACATGTTGCATCATATGATTATGTAATAAATTAAAATGTAAATCCACATCCAGTTATCAACATTAGCCATTTCATAAATTTTTCACCTTTCCACATGATTAGGATCAGATACATTATAATCATTTCTAATGAATTTTTTGTATCAAATTTATATTAAAAATCTCAATAATCTAGTTATCTAACATTACCATCACAACATTAATATAATATTATGGATTTCCATTCCCTAAACCATAATTTGATTCAAAAAAATTCTACCTATTACTGAATCAAATTTCAAGGTTATTTGTTATAGTAAACATAATTGTTAAAATATTTTATAGAAATGTAATTTAGTTCAATCTGTATAGATTCCCTAATAAATATTAATATAAAATAAAAATAATAACTTTAATACATTAATCAAGCATTGAAATATAGGATAAAATTATTCATTCCACCTTTTCTATGTTGATAGAATAACATTAATGTGGATCACATCACTTCTTCCTAGTATATTTCTTTGACACTGTTAATTGATTTTCACTGTGTCATATCTGCCTATTGTTGAGTCATTAAACATTCTAAAATTGTTTATTGACCATAAAATCATGAGAATGGTGTATTTTTTCTACGCACATGAGACAAAATCATTTTACTCTTAAGCATATACCTGGGTGTTTCCTTATACTGTTATCACATTTGGGAAAGTACGACCATCCCTTCTCCCATTTATCCAACTTTTTCCTAGATTTCCACTTGTTCTTGTACATCCCTCTAGACCCATAATTCATATAGAACTCTTTACTAATCCTATTTTTACATGATATTATGTTCTTGTATAATATAAATTCATAGGATACTATATCGCTTTGAAATATTGTCTTAATAACATGAAATATATGATCCCTCTTATGATATGGATTATGTGCATCAATTTGGATAATGTTCCTTCGACATGGCTCCATTTCTAAATGTGAATATACACTATGTGAGATCATATCAAATTGAATAATCTAAATAATAGAAAAATACATAACATAAATTGAAAATTTTATATGAATCCTATCTCACAAATATAAACATAGATTCTTTACTATGTTTTATATATTTATTCTCAAGGTTAATATTATGGATATGTTCCATAATCTATGTTTTCTAAATCAATTATCCATGATTTCTGCTAATGTACCATATATACAAACTATAATGCCTGACCCGAGAATCCCAGAGATGATGTATTATTTTATTACATTGTCATGATTACAAATGAAAGAAATCTTGAAGGAACATACAATTTAATAGTAATATAAATCCAAATTATGTACACGATCCCATAATATAGTATGAATACAAAATAATTCCTGATACACAATAAAATGAATCAAAATATATCCTTGAAAGCATATTAATATATTTCATCTCTATATCATGGGGAATAGAAATATAATATGGATGAACTAAAATTATCAGTAAGGCGTAGTACAATAGAATCAATAGTGAATTGATGATATTATATCAACATGTAAATTTATATAAGAGACAAAAAATTCCATTCAAATAATGTAGATACCGAGTAATAAATACGAAATGGTGAGAAATATAAATACATTCCATTTAATCAATAAACTGATAATGAAATGTACCCATAGATAAGTCAATGGAATATTATCTTGTATAAAAATATAATTGAATTATAATTAATGGAAATTCTTACTTATTAGGAATCAAGATTCTTTAAAACATTATACCATTACTACAACAACCCTCTTTTTATTTCACACATAATAATTATATATCACATAAAACCATAACATGATACAATATATAAGATATATAAGTCTAGTGTATTTGGGTCTTAAGAACATTACACAAAAACATAAAACATAAAACACAACATCCTGTTAGAATATTCCATTACATGACCACTTCATTCCCCCGTACATAGCATTGCATTAGAAAACCTGATGATATGAATTAAAAAAGGGGGAGATATTGTCCCGACCCGACCCTACACGGGCTCGAGCCGCAACTACCCCATGCCCGCCTCCATAGGCCAGGGGCTGGCAACAAGCGTGAAGGCTAAACAACTCGGGGAGGCCTTTTCCTGAGTACCTGTACACACACACACACGCAACACAGTCAATGTAAAAGTGCATAGTAAAAGAAAAAAGTAAAGTATCATCTTCTATAAATAAACCACAAAGTGCATGAACCTCTAAACAGTACAAAGTAAGTGCTGAAGGTAAACTGAAAAAGAAAAGGGAAAAAACACACACCCAACCAGAAAAGTGCCATAACCCAGCAATAGTTAAACAAAAGAAAACACCTGGGAGAGTCCCACACCTGGAACCCATCTATGACCCTTGCATGCAGTCCAAGCTCACGAACTCCTAAGATCTTCTGATGTCATGACCAACATGTCTGTGGTCTTCAAGGGCACACCATGTGCGGGCAAAGCCCAAGAAGGGGTGAGTATAAAATACTCATTAAGATACCCCGAAGGCTCGAGGTAGCAACAAATGAGGTACCAAAGGGTGAGTAGTAGATTGAACAGGGAAAAGTAAAGGAGTACAACCGAGAGCGTAGTAGAGTAACAGTAGAGAGTCCAGCTCAACCCAACAAGGGAAATGTGGTAGACTCATCCAGACACAAGGAGATGGAAACAGTGAGAAGATGAACTTCTCATCGAGTCTTCTCTACCTATAGTAGGAGAGTAGACTCGTCCAACCCCTAGAAGCTAGACACAGAAAGCATTTGGTGTACCCCACGTGTCTTCGCCTCTCCTGGAAGGAGAGTAACCAAAACCCAAGAATTGGGCACTAGAACAAGGTATACATATATATATTCTTTGTCAATAAACCCAAAAAAAATTGTAAGGGGATATTCATCCTATAGAATTGCCCAAGAAAGTGATTGGAAAACAGTCCTAGAAGAAAAAATCATTGATTCCCATCATCCCGCACGTCAAACCCAAAATGCAAATCAAGGGGCTCAAATCACCTCACCTCGACACCGTCTGCTTTGGACAGCACTAACTCACCTGCACAGTTTTAGGTCGTGTCGCAAGGATGCATCCTGGTGGGGAAAGAGACCCTCATACTTGAGAGTTCTGGGGAAAATCAAACCACACCTCGTCACTACCCCGTAGTCGAGAGGTCTTCTCAAAGTTGACAGGTGACCCCCTGCCCAGCCCCGCTGGAGGGTAATACTGGGATGTCGATGGGTTCCCAATGGAGGGAGACCCAGAAAAAGTCAATGGGTGTCACAGTACCCAGTCCCGTAAAAGGGTAATCTACTAGAGGTAGACATAGATAAAGTCATCGATGAGTCCCAATACCTAGTCCTGTAAAAGGGTACTCCACTATAGGGAGGCTCGAAACCGTCATCGGGGACCACATCCCAGCCCAGCTGGAGGTAAACCCGGCATCAGGGACCGCTTCCCTGTCCTGCTGGAGATAAACCTAGGACTGCTATGGCCATCCCTACTAGATGGTACTACTCGGTGAACATCGTTGTACTGGACATCCCTACTGGATGGTAACCCACTGGCCATCCCTACTGAAAACAACCTCCTGGCCAGCCCTATTCGAAACAACATCCTGGGTAGAGGATCAGTGCCCTTGTAATGTGTTGGTCACACCGAATACACAAGAACTCTACCAGGGAAGACAAAGAAACTCTACGAACCAAACCATCGAGAACAGAACCATGGGGAAACCACTCAACCCTACTGGTTGAAACCATCGTGAACAGGACCAGGGGAATACTCAACCCCACTGGTCAACAAATAGGAACAAAGCCATGGGTAAACTCAACACTACTGGTCAAAAAACGAGAACAAATCCAGTAGAAAACTCAACCCTGCTGGTCAACAAACGAGAAGAGACCTACTGAAAAACTCAACCTTGCTGGTCATCAAAGGAGAAAAGAACCAGGGGAAAACTAAACCCTGATGGTCAACAAACAAGAACAGAACCAGGGGAAAACGCAACCCTGCTGGTCAGAAAACGAGAACAGAATGCTCTACATCGCGAGGGGTCACGGGTACGCAAAGCAGAACATGACATGCACATGGGGCCAACACAACGTGTGGCCCCAAGTCATCTTCAACCAAGTGCACAAACGTTCTCAGGCACAAAAAACTGCATGTACCTCCAAGAGTTCCCATATACTCTCAATGTATACCATGTTTCCAGCCTAAAGGCTATCGTGCACCTGGCACCCAATGTCAACGCGAAGGGTGTAAACATAAAAATTCCAACTTGCAACCTCATCTGCCCAAGAACAGCCAACTACATCTCTTTAAGCATTACATCACTCACACGGGAGTTCACGCGATCACATGCCAAGGGTTTTCTAAAAACAATGTAGGATGAACCACCACCGGTAAAACATTCATATATCCAAATTTAATAATATCATATAAGAAACTCCTCTCTCCTGAATAGATTACATCATTGTAATACTCGTGAAAAAAAAAGCGAGATAGACTACTTACTGGCCTCAAACAGATATTCAACTAAAAAGTTGCCAACACCGCCTTATGCCCGAACAACGTCCTGTGATCCTGAGCCTCGGCCCTGGTAACAGTCGGGCGTATCACACCATTATGATCCCCTCAGAAAGACATGTCAAATGGACTGCTCACTTGAGTGGAACAAATATTAGTAGAAAAAGTTGCATTTCATCAAACCGCGCATGAGAGATTCTACATGGGACCCACACTATGGTCCCAAAGCACAACAAATTGATCAAACCATTGCGATCCTCTCGAAAAAGTACAGAAGATGGACTATTCAAATTTCCAAGGCGGACATCCGGTGATAAAGTTGGAAATCACCGCCAACTCCCAAAATGGCCCTATGGGACCCGCACCAGCATGTGTAATTAAAGTGGGCAGACTGTGCCATTGTAATGATCTCGGAAAAGCACTCAAAAACGACTAATCGCTTGCCCCGAACGGACGTCAAATGAAAAATTTGTAAAGCGCTACACACAACTCGAAAGACGGGTCGTGGATCCCACATCTCAACTCCATTATCGACGTCTGAAACCATACTGGTAATCTCCGCCTCAATGCCAGGGTCGGAACGCCAATGACGGCGCTCAAATCGGTCTTTGGATGCGTCTGCGCCGCTGAAAACATGAACCCCTGGAAAAATGTCAATCTGCTTAAAGATGTGACATGCCACCGAAGTCTTTTATAGAAAAACTGGGATCTTACCGATGTAAATCCAAATAAGTGAATAGAAATGGAATATCATTAAGAATAAAATACATGTTAGAAAATTTAAATATCAATGGAGAACATGAGAAATATTAACATAAATTCTTTATAAATCATGATAATCATAACATGGAGTTTGGCTACAACATTTAACATGATATTATCATGAACCAAGGATCATTCCACGTGAATCATGAGAAAACCCTTATTGCACATTAAGCACAAGTAAAACCTCATTTCACTTATATTAGGATCAGTAAACACTCATATCGCATGACATATCATGATATTATACTTATCCAATGCATTGGACCGCTATCTGGGTGCACCCTTCTTAAACATTTCATTTCATTCATAAATGTGTCACATGGATCATACTACATGGAATCAATCATCATCATTTATTCCATTATAAATAGAAGTGGAATACATAAATGAAGCATTATAATAAATAATTATATGTGATGAAAGGTGAATACCATTGATAAATAAATGGACGTGGTTTTCACTACACAATGACATTAGCTTAGAAAATCGATGTAATTTCGGCAGCGTAACAGCATGACCTAAGAATTCATAAAAATGGTTTATGAGAGATAAAGGGGTGTATCATCATTTTTATATGAAATAGAATGTATGGGGTTAATATAGATAGATTTACCAAAATATGTAATTGAATTTAGATTCCTAATATAGAAGAATTGCTTGACTGTAAATGTGGACAGAGAAATTCCTTACGGAATTTTGGCATAGTAACAGGTGTACATGGAAGGCATTAATTAGATATAAATGGGTCTCCCATAATTCAAACATGAAGAGGGATGTATCGGGAGGTTTTAAATTATACCCCAACATATGTAATTCAATAAAAATTGGAATAACAACATAATGAAATTGAGACAAAAATGAAAAGGACAAAATTCCTAACATGGAAGTGTGATTCCAAAGGCTTGGGAGGGGATTGAATAGGCTTATTGGGAGCCTGGGGATCCTTGGGAGGATTATATATAGAGTAGGGAAGTGGATGGATGGACTCCAAAGGCATTGAGTTAAGAGGATGTGGGAGCATCGACGAGATTATATGGGAAAATAGTGGGAATTATTTATTATTTAAGATTGGGACACAACACATTAAACTAATCAAAACAACAATACAAACATGGTTTTTCCCAAGATGAGTAGATAAAAATATATTATACGGCCAATGGCCTAACCTGTTAAAATAATATGGTTGTTAATGTGGAGGTGAATCACACTCTTAAGGAATACAATCCAAAAAGCTAAAATGTTTTGTAAGTCTTAAAGGATTCACTAAGGCATTGTAAAAAAAATAAAAAAACCTAAAATCATATTATTTTAATGGTATAAAATTTATTGGCCGAACATATTAATTTATTACATCACTATTGGTTCCTTATGATGTCATAAGACACATTATATATTTTAACAGAATATAATTTTTACTCAAAAATTCAACTCTCTACGATAATAATGAAAAATTCACCATTGGATGATTTCAATAACATAATTCAAAAAATAATTTTAATTTTATCTAAATAATTTTAAATTTTTTTGAATTTTCACTTTTAAAATAAAAACTGATATTTATTGAAAATTCAGGGGTTTTGTCAAAAAATCATTCAAACCATAATAAAAATTACAATTACATTCATAAAACTTATACAATCATTTATACATAATAAAAAGTAATTTAATATTTAAAATAATTTATTAAAATATTATTTAATTCAAAAACCCATTAATTTACCAAAATTGATTTCTTAGTTGAATGCTAAATAAATATACTATTTGTTCTTTAAAAAATATTTACAAAGTAAATATAATAAAATGACAATCTATTCGTTATTATATACAAAATTAATGCACATAATCGTAGTGTTAAGGTCTTGTTACATAAACTATTATAACACCTGCATAAGACTGAAGGGTAAGGTGTATGATTGTGAAAAACTCTAAGTGAGGCTCGGATATCATCGCTTGAGTAGTAATCTTGATCAAAATAAACTTCTCCTTTCAGCGGTTCCACTCAATCTTAACATATTCTATCTTGACTTGGGCTTAGTTAAGAGCATAGTCCAATGATGCCACCTCCTTTTCAAGCTCTGACAAATGGGAAATATACTGGGAAAGTCTACTAGATTAATCCAAAACATCCTTAGTCTGAGTAAATTTGATTTGATAAAGCCCTATCTTTATACAAATCATGTGATCATTGTTCAATGGCTGTATTAGCCACAATAACAATCCATAACGGTAATTTGAAATCCAACAATATAAAACCAAGGGAGTGCATATTTTATATAACCATTTTTCTAATAAAAAATTTAATTAGATCCAGTGGAATTTTCATTTATATTTTTTTTAAAAATATTACCCTCTTATGAAATTTCTCCCTCAAAATTTCCATTTCCCACAATAAAACAAATTTTGGTAACTCTCCTTCAACACTTCCTCCGATTCCCACAATTCTTCTTCAATCATTTGGTTTCTCCCCTACACCTTAACATGGGGATTGTCTTATTTCATATAACTTTTTATCTAAGATATAAGGTCATCATTGTTTTCTCCTCATAAGAACTATCATCCTCTAATTGTACTAACTATGAAGGGATTACAGGTCAAGGGTCTGGATTTTACTTACTTAAGATGGATACATGAAAGAAATCATGTACTTTGGCAATGGTAGGTGGAAGTTCTAGTCGATAGGCCATTGCCCCTACAAGATCATGAATTTATAAGGGGCCTATGTACATAGGACATAACATCTCATTATTTCCAAACCTCATTACCTTCTTCAATGAAGATATGCATATAAATACCATGTCTCCAATATTGAACTCAATGTCTCATCATTGGTTATCTGGATAACTCTTCTGTCAAATTTGGGCTTCCATGTTATGCTGCTAAATGGTTTTCACCTTCCACACCATTTCTTCAACCATTTAATGTCCTATTATATTGCACTCACCGACATAATCCCAATACGCTAGTGTTCGACACCTCTTCCCATAAAGGGATTCATAAGAATTCATTGGGATTCTGGAGTAGAAATTGTTAATGAATGAGAAGTCAATAATGGGAAAATGTTTATACCATCCTCCTTTGAAGTCAATTGAGAATTTTCTCAATATATCCTCAAGTGTTGGGAAAGTCCTCTAAGATTGGCTATAAGATTGAGGTTGATAAGCTGCACTGATGTTTAGCTTAGTATCCAGATCATTTTGACGACTTTTCAAAAACATTGATGTGAATCTTGGATCTCGATCGTATAAATAGATATTGATACTCCATTCAACCTTACAACATCCATGATATATATAAGTGCTAGTTGATCCAATTATAAATCCTATCGAATAGAAAGGAAGTGTACAAACTTTGTAAGAATATCCTCAACAACTAAGATAGCATTGTTTCCTTTAGATGTCCTCGGATGTCCAGTGACAAGTTTAGTGGGGATGTACTTAGATTTCTATGATGGTATGGGTAATGGTTGCTTCATCCCCTTAGGTTTATGCCTCTCAGCCTTCACTAGCTGACACACCAGACACATTGATGTATACTCAAGGATTTCCTTCTTCATGATATCCCACCAATAATTCCCTCTGAGATCAAGGTACATCTCTGTGTTTCATGTGTATATAGTGATATTAAAACATTTTGAATTATCCAAAAGTTCATTCTATTTCACCAGACTTTATGGAACACTTAGTATTTTCCCAAATCTCACACCCCTTTATTAATTAACATTTAACTATAAAGATTTCCTCTTTCTAATACCTTTCACATTCTTCGAAATTCCCACATCATCCTTTTAAGAATCGATTAACTATTCTAAAATAAATGGTTGAGAAATCATTTTTGAATGGATTAATGATGTTCTTCCCTTAATTATTCAATTGTCCATACTCTTCAAATATATGATGATTGAATCCTTTTCAATTAAAATCATTTTTAAAATTGATGGGTCCTTTCTATATAGTGCATCTACCACCTTGTTCACTTTCTCATGGTGGTAATAGATTGAGCAATCATAGTCTTTAATCAGCTCTAACCATCTTCACTGGTGCCTGCTCAAGTCTTTCTATGTGAATATATAGTTGAGGCTTTTGTGGTCTTTATATATTTCACACTTCTACCCAAAGATATAATTCCACCATATTTATAATGTGAAGATCACTGCGGCCAAATCCAGATCATGTGTTTGATAGTTCTTCTCATGAACATTCTATTTTCATGAATAGTAGGCAATGAATTTGTCATTTTGCATCAACACACATCCCAGGCCCTTATTAAAAGCATCACTAAATACCTCGAAAATTTCACCACTTATTGTTAATGTGAGCATGGGTGTTGTGGTAATCCTTCTATTCAAATCCATGATCCTTTATTTGCATTCAACACAACATGTAAACTTGACTCCCTTTTGAGTTAGATTGGTAAGAGGGTTGGAAAATCATCAGAAATTTCACCCAAATCTGGGATAATATCTAGCTAACCCCAAGAATCACTTAATATCTTTTATCAATGTTGACCACAACCACCCTCGATTTATAGTTGTCTTGGAGGGATCCATATATATCTCATTTATTGTGATCAAATGACCCATTAATGAGATCGCCTTTAATTAAAAATCACAATGGTTGTACACTGCAGAGAGCTTCTCCTTTCAAAAGGGATCCAGTACAGTTCTTAGATGCTCCCTATTATCCTCCTTGGTATTTGAGTATATTAGAATTTCGTATATAATGACTAATTTTTTTTTCAATATAATCTCTAAAATCTCTCTAAATCAAATCCATGAAGATTTATGGAGAATTAGTGACTCTGAAATGAATTTCTATGAATTCATAGTGCCCGTATCTTGTATAAAAAGTAGTCTAGGGGATATCTTCCTTCTTCACCCTTAGAATATAATATCATGACAAAAAATAAACCATCTAAAAGTATTGTTCTCCACACAAGTTATCGAACAAGTCATCAATTCGAGGTATATGATACTTGTTCATTATAATATTTTCGTTAAGATCACAATAATCAATGTAAAGTCACATTGATCTATCCTTCTTCATGACGAAGAGGACTGGTGGACCCCATGGTGAAGCACTTTGGAGTATAAACTGTTTTTCCAGATTATCCTACAGTTATTTCTTCAGCTCCTAAAGCTCCACAACATCCATTCATTACAGTGTCTTTGATATTGTCCATGCCCCAGGTATACGCTAAATTATGAATTCAATATATCTTCTAGGAGAAATACCAGGAAATTATTTTGGAAACACTTCAACGAATTACCTCACAATAGGCTTGTCGTCAAGGATGGTTTCCTCCATAGACTCAATCATCTGATCTAGATTAGTGTGCTCATACAGAAGTAATATACATGCTTGATATAATGGTGATAATGACGATTCATCTTCCTCTTTGCAATTGTATAGAATCGGGGGTAAATTATCCATATGGAGACTGATTTCCCTCTCATGGAAATTTATGTTGGCTCAATATGAGGAAAGCCAATCCATGTCAATAATTGGCTATAATTTTACCAGTGGGAGTATGATTAGGTTAGGTGGGAATTTCAATTCATCGATTATGATAGAGGAGGAGTTATATTCTTTGGATTCAATGATTTCACCATTTTCTGTACACACCAACATCATTACTGCCATGATTTGTGGTTTTTTTTAAAGTTTGGGGCTGAAGCCACAATTTATTATTAAAGTAAAGACCTCTTTAGACTGGGTATATGGTGGCCCATTACGTAGCCCGATGGCCCAAGGCCAATTGGCCTGAATACAAGGCTAGAAAGGCCATTTTTTCCCAAAGGACCCCATGGTGAGCAGTACAGCTATAGTACCCGCACAACTACAGTACCTGGTACAGTACCACCACCATAATAGTACCTGCTACAGTCCCTCCGCCGCTATAGTGATGCCACTACTATAGTCGCTTCTACTACAGTGCTGCTATATTGACGTGCTACAGTGCATCTATAGTGACCTGGTACAATGCTGCAATAGTGCCCGACTACAGTACCACGAAATTATACCCTGGCCAGATATGATCCTGGGTCTTTTGGATGCCATGATTTGTGGTGGTGTTTGGATTTCTCTACTAATCTTCCGAGAAAAAAAATGTGTGGAACATTAATCAAAAAGTTCATTCACTATTGTTGATTGAATATCTAGAGTACATGTCACAACTTCATTATCATGGTTCAATTCGGTGGTAGTGATGGAAAAAGATCTCCCCTGCTGCCATGGAGGCTGTTGGTTGCCTAAAAAACCCTTGGCTTAGGGAATTGATTTTCATGGAACCTTGGTTCTTTGTAGTTGATGTAATGAACAATGTGTTGAGGTTTAAATATAGCATTCCTCTATTCTTTTGCAACCATCTGTTTTTCTTGTTGATAGTTTACAGGTAGTTTGTCTTCTCTTGCATGCCTAGATCATTTCCTCATCCCGTTCAGGTAATTTATGGGGTGCCTATTTCCACACCTTTATCAAGTGGGGTGCTATAGTTTCATAGAATCGTTGGATTTATCCATCGTTCCATCCGAATTAAAGTCCACCTTATTCTTTGTATCCCCTTGATACCCTTGAGATTCACGGATCTCCATTTCGACATTGACAGAACATCGTACAATTTTTTCATAGCTGTTGAAGTCATGGATCACCCGTGCTTTTCCCAAGCATGGTTTCTGGCCGCCAAAGAAGTTTTCATCCTTTCATTTGGGGGTAAAGAAAAAGCTTGATGTGTATCTTGCTAGCCTTGTGATGTTTTCTTCTTACTCTCTAATTAATTATTCATCTTTTTTCATGAGTAAAATTATGCCCCTTTCCATATTAAGTCATAGGGTGCGAAGAAAATATTTATCGAAAAACATTTTATGGAAATCCTTCCATTCCAACACCTCGATCTCCTCCCCAAGATTCATATTTTTTATCAATATACACCATTGATCAGCTTCAACCTCTATAAAAAGTATCTATAAGAACCTTCTCTTGTTCGGAATAATGAATGGTGGAGAAGATCTTTTCAATATCGTTGATCAATTGTTCAGAAATTGAGGGATCAAATGATACATTAAAATTAATAGGCCCTGGTCTCATGAAGCTCTCGACATCGACTTTTTCTTTTTGGTGGGAGGGGGTTTAACTTTTATCTTGGCCCATGATTCTATTCAATTATGGAGATAACTGAGATATTATCATGATAAAGAAAATGATTTTTTCTCCCATCGGATTGGGCATCTTATTAGAACAATCATCACATTGATCTTTGCATCTTTTGTTAGCACGAGTACTCATATTATTGGAAATTGGCTGGAATAAAAGTAACGATAGGGGAAACACATTTAGCGTTGTCCGATTACAAAATAGAAGAATTATTAATAACTTTTATTTCCATAACTTATGAATCTATAGGCTTCGATATATTTTTTTAGTTATATACTTTCTAACATATACTCTTATGTGATTTTTTTATTCCCTTAATAATGGTTCATAGTAAGCCTGTGAATTTACCAAATCATATCCCCCAGGAGTGTTGTAACCAATAGTATAGCAAGGCCCGTTGTCGTGAATCATGATACCCTAGGTGATGCACTTAACTCTTTGTCAGAGTTTTCACTCCTAGGTACATGTGTGCAAGAGCCGCCTCTGCTTTCTTAGATCCAAACATGGATTTATTTTTTTTGAAAAAACTCTTACTCAATAATCACCTATATTTAGGGATGTTTTTATTATACATAGTCTTTTATCTGTGGCTTCAATAGGGATTTCTAATCATAATCCCTAAGATAAATAATCCTATCCTTAGATACCTACTAAAACAACCCTACTTTTATTTCACAGATAGACATTGTTTATTACATAAAACCATCACATGATTCAGCATTGAAAATTGAGAGGTCTACTGTCTTTGGGGATTATGATCATTACATAACAACTTAAAATATAAAACACAACATATTATTGAAAACATTCCTTACATGATAACTACATTCCCTCGTACATACCATTGCATTGAATAACTTGAAGAAATGCATTAAAAGGGTGTTCTATAAATCCCAGTAAGGGAATAAACATGGAATAACATGAGTAATACAATAGAGGTTAAAAAATAGCTATATAAATGGAGAACAAGGTAAACAATAACATAAATACACGATAAAGCATGACAATCATAACATGGAGATGTGGCAACAACATTTAACATGATATAAGCATGAGCCAAGGGTAATTGGACATGGAGCATGAGTAAACCCTCATTACACATGATGCATGAGTAAACCCTATTTGCAATTTAATTATCATGACACAACACTCCTTGGAAATAAAATATCATGATACTAAAATTACCCAATGCATTGGAGCACTATAAGGGCTCACACTTCTTAACCATTTCATTTCATTCATATGTGTGCCACATGGATCATAAAACATGGAATCAATAATCATTATTTATTCCACGATAAAGCTATGTGGAATACATACATGAGGAATTAAAATTAATAAGTAAATTTTCATAAAGGTGAATACCTTTGATAGGGAAATGGTCTTGGTATTCACTACACAATGACATTGTCTTTGAAAATCGGTGTAATTACAGCAGCGTAACGGTGTGACATAAAAATCATAAAAAAGGTTGATGAGAGAGGAAGGTGTGTCTCATCATATTTACATGAAATATATCATAAAGGGGTCATATATATACATGTCCCAACATATTTAATTGAATTTAAATTCATAATACAAAATAATTGCATAATCGAAAATGAGGAGAGAGAAATTCCATATCAAATTTCAGCATAGTAAGGGTGAACATGGAAGGCATAAAATGAGAGGTAAATGAGTCTCCAATAATTAAAACAAAAAGAGAGATGTATGGGGGATGTTCCAAATCATACCCCTACATTTATAAATGAAATTAAAACGTTATAACAATATAATTAAATTGAGACCAAAAATGAAATTAGAGAAATATATTAGTTGGAAGTGAGATCCCAAAGGTTTAGGAGGAGTTTGAGAGAGGCTTCATGGGATCTTGGGGATCCTTGGTATTATTATATAGAGAGTAGGGAAGAGGTTTTACTAAATAAAAATGATTTCAGTGAAGATGAAGTGGGTGCTTGTGTGGGTTTATATTGGAAAGGAGATGGGATTATTTATTATTTTGGTGTAGGACACCACACATTAAACTAATCAAAACCACAAACCATCCCATGGTTTTTCCCATAGGTTTTTCCAATGTGAAGTGGAAAAAAAAATTTATTAGTAAAATGACCTATCTTCTTAAAATAATAGGCTTTCTTATGTGGAGGTTAGACACACTCTCAAGAAAAAAAATTTAAAATGATAAAATGAATTATAAATAATAAAGGGTCTACTAAGGCTTTGTAAAATAAATCAATCAAACATAAAATAACATTATTTTAATGGTAAAACATATATTGGCCGAAAATAGTATTTTGTTACATCACTATTGGGTCATTATGATGTCATAAAACTCAATACATATTTAAACGGTTTGTGATTTTAATCCATAAATTCAACTGTCTCAGAAAATTATGAAAAATTAACCGTTGGATAATTTTGATGTCCTATTTCCAAAAAAATATTCTTTTATCAAAATAATTTTTTAAATATGTGAATTTTCACATTCAAAATAAAAACTGACATATATAAAAAAATCATGGTTTTTGATAGAAACAACTTTCAAACTATAATAAAAATTACAATTTTGTTCATAAAAATTATACGATAATTTATACATTATAAAAAGTAATTTAATAATAATAATATCTTATTAAAATATTATTTAATTAATTAAACCATTAATTTATCAAAATATATTTCATATTTTAATATTAAATACCAATATTATGTGTGCTTTAAAAACTCTTTACACAGTAACCAAAATAAAATTAATGTATAATTTTTATTATATAAAAAAATAATTCACATAATCATAGTGCTAAGGTCTTGTTACATAACACATTATAACACACGCATATGACCGAAGGGTATGGTGTGTGATGGTGATATTCTCTGGGGTGACTCGGATAACATTGTTGGAGTGGTAATCTCTATCATCACCCACTTCTCACATAGGATGTCTTGCTCGTGGTTAATGTATTTGAGCTCGACATGGGATTGGCTAAGAGTGATGCCCAATGATGCCGCCTTCTTTCATAGCAATGAAAAATGGGATTCTTAAGGGGAATGTCTACTGGTTGAGGCCATTACATCCTTTGTATTAGTAAATTTGATTTGTTAAAGCTCTATATTTATAAAAATCATGTCATGACTGTTCAACGGCTATATTGGAAATGGTAATAATCATTAATAGTTTTTTGAAATCCAAAAACATAAAACCAAGGGATTTTATAGTTTATATATCCATTTTTCATAATAAGTCATTTAAATAGCTCAAGAGGAATTTTCATTGATAAAATATTGGGTCGTTACATTTTCCATTAACAGATATCTTAACATATTCTGATTGGGCCAACTAATTTCTCTCATGTGACTATCGATGCATCAAGGGAATTGTATTAATCGGTCTTCTACCCATAGGGTTTCATTAAAATGGTACCCAAAAAATATATTTAATGAAAAATTAATTATTCATATATTGAAAAAAAACAACTCACCTTATTAAATATTTATATTTAATAATGAATATGGTTTCTAAATAAAATCATAGAGGATGATTAGTAACGACGTGAGTTTTTGACATTAAAACATTCTTGGGGAAAAATAATCTTTAAGCATTCTAAATTTTCTAATACCATTAGGAACCATTTAAATAATACTTCAAATTGAATTAAATGAAACATAAAATATTATGTGAATCAGTATATTCAAGATATAACATGTTAAAAGTTACTATATACACTCTATAAAAATGAATTTGTCCATAATAACAAACTAGTCTAAATAGAATTTAAATTAAGACCAAATCAAATAACTTTCGTTAAATATTGGGTGGTTGAAAATTAACTTCCACTATAATAACATTAAGCATTTTATAGACATATATTATACACTTATTAAGAGCAGATGTAATTTCTTATTCCCATTTCATAAATTATGATTCAATTAGCTTCATAATGTAATAAATTACTTAAATATCATATATATTGAATATATATATTTTTATAATAATCCATTCAATATAAATAAAGGAAATGAAATGTGTAGTTCCATGAGACCGAAGAACGTAAGTACGCATGAATGAATGTTCATTTATTTTTCATACTAAAATAAAGAAAAGTATACTATATATATATATATTAATTTAATTACCATTTTTTTCATATATATAACATTTTATCATTAAAACCCTCCTTTATAAATTCAATTTATAGCCTTAACGAATAACGTTGCACTGAGGAGGCAGTAGTCCACACTTCGACAAGTAATGTTATCATTTTAATAAGAAATAGATATAAAAAAGGTAGGTTCTAGAAAATAATTACCAGATAAAAACATAAAATATATAATATATAACATTTAAAAATAGAGTTTCTATCATAATGAAAATCCATAATAGGTGGTAAAGGTAAAATGAACAATCATAGTATTGTGAGGCGGTAGTTCATCGTACACATAAACAATATGTTTGTTACCCATTAGATGAAATTCTATTTATTTTTCGTTTTAAAACATAATATAACAACATATATTTATATTTAGTATACTGGGTATTTTATATGAACATGAAATAATTATAAATGAAGTAGTGGAAAAGAAATAAATCTAAGTCGATCATTGAAGAACATTACATCAATTTTTAGAATCACCTTTTGGTTTATACCAAAATTATTACTTAGATAGATTTATATACAAAGGGTGGATTATAATATAAATATTTAGAAGATGGAATCTTTTTTGGCGAGAGATTTCTTTGATCCAATGTGGCTTGAGTGGTGTGATTAATTGATGGAGTAGGTGTCAATTTATAAAGAATTTTATGTGTACATTCGGAAACTATAAAAATATAAAAAAATATAAATTAATTTCCAATTAAAAATAGACCCAAAATAATTTATTTATAATATATGATAATCATGGGTAGATTCACCTTTTTTAGTGAAAATAATATATCTTTCTCTATATTTTAATCACGATCTTTAGGTTTCAACAGTTATTAATTCTTACTATGATAACAACCAATTTCCTCATTTTGGGTTAATATAATTAATATAACACTCCCAAAGACAAATTAATTATATATTTAGGAAATTATTACACATATACAAACTTTTTAACCAAATATTATATTTTTTTAAATTCTATATCATTTATTAAATGTTTTTACAATTTAAAATATCATTAATGTAAATTTTTTGACTATTCAATATTTTATATTTTTGAATATATCATAAAAACATTATATCATAGAAAAAATAAAATTAAATATCCCTACCATGCAAAATGAATCGAGAAAATTCATTTATCCCCTCAATTATATTAAAATGTATTCATTTTAACATTTCTAATATCATTTATTTGATTCTTCAAATTTTTAATCAATTAAAACATTATCATTATTTCATCATTTAAGTTTTTTATTTTTTAAATTAAAATTATAATTAAACTATAATGATGTAGATAATCATTTAATTGTTATAATTAATTTTTATAGTCCAAAATATCCTTTATATAACACCATGTTAATAATATTTTTCCTGATTAAAACCATAGTGTGACAAAAAATATCTTCACTTTAAATATAATATTATAAATTCCTTACTCAAATCCAAGAGGCATAAAAAGTGTATATATTCGACCCAACGATTATTTAGTTGAAAAAAACTTATCCAATAAATTTAGTACAATTCATCGGGTGATTTTATATTAGCTTTAATATAATTTTTACCATTAATTATTTTATTTTCCCTTAACCATGGTAACAAAAATTATTACTAAACATACGGTTCATAATTTCCAAAAATTATGTTCATCCTATATAATTATAAATTTGATACTGGCTAAAACT
This sequence comes from Viscum album, assembly GCA_963277665.1. NCBI lineage: Eukaryota > Viridiplantae > Streptophyta > Magnoliopsida > Santalales > Viscaceae > Viscum > Viscum album. The sequence continues at coordinate 763,968,937 of OY728120.1, forward strand.
CGGTGTGTTTGTTTTTCATAATTCATAACACATGTGATTCTAAAATAATTTTAATATCAATTCCATTGATGGATCAAGAAAACATGTTTTTAAGTAATAAAGATCAAAATTTCACAATGTTTTTATATCCAATTTCAATGTGAAATTGAATCAAATGACCTAAATTGGATAAACTGATAGAAATGTTATTTTATTACACTGAAAAACTAATTTCAAGGATACGTATCTATATAGATATATTAGATGAAAAATACTTTTTGAGAAAATATATATTATTTTCACTATTCAATGAAATATGAATGTTCTCATAAAAAACCTAAAATTCACCTAATGTAAATTTTAATGCTATGATTCAAAATAAGTTATTTATTTTTTAAAATAATACTTATAAAATTGTAAAATACAACATTTAAATGGTTTCAGCATTAAAAGGCTATAAAACTGCATTTATGAAAATATAAATTTTTGTATGTTATATCGTTTTTTTCATATCTTATTCTTATAAAATATGTGGGTTGATTATAAAAATATTTTATTGAATAAATTTAATATTTAATTTATAAATATAAATAACTGATTTTAATAAATTTAATTAATTAATACAAACCTCCTTTGAAAGCATAAAAATAATTCATTATAAAAACAATTCTAAATTTGTGAGTTTGTATCAATATTAATTTATAAATAATTTTGAGCTAATAATTTTAAACAACTATTTTTAGATGATATTTTTTTCAATTAATTTTTTTAAAATTTATCATCTATGTTATATATTATTATATTAATCAATAAAAATTTTATAAGATATTATTTTTTTCTCAAATTGGGCCTTGTATGTACCAAAAGGCCATTATTTATTGTGTTTAGTGTAAGAATAATAGGATGTTATGTATAAGAAATCTAGGAAAAACAAATTTATTAAAAATAAAAATATTGTAAAATATTGTGGTACTACAATTCGATAGAGAACTCAACCTCTTAATCAGGAGAAAAACTATGAAATTGTCCACGGAACACATTAATGTAGACCACCATAATGCGTACATTATCATGCATGATCTTGTATATATAATTAATAACAAATATTATATATTATTACTCTTAAGGAAATAATAACCCCAATTCTGATATATTTTCAAAAATATTATCATCCAACTCCTTATTTTGTTGTGTAAATAGAGTATTCCATGTTATGTAAAGAGTTATCTCCCTCTCTAGATAGTATTTTTTGGAGTTATATAAATATTTAAAATTGAAGATATTTTTGCATAAAACTTCAGTGAAGGAAGTAATATGTTTTTTTCTTATAGATTTAGTCCACAAACATTGATGTGGTTGATTTATATACATTAAATGAAATAATTTTTCCAGTTGTTGTTTACATAGCTAACTAAACACCTATATTATGGGATGATGTTTGAATTATTGTAACCAACATTAAATTAGTGGAGTAATTAATTGAAATAGAATATTTTTTATACTCTTACAAAATAACTAGGGTACCTTTTAAAACATCATTATCTAGATCCACCTCAGCAGTAGTGATAGAATATTCCCATTAATGAAACTATAGAGATTCTTTTCATTGAGTGTATCAATAATATTATTCATTATGTTGATTAAAAAAGCCATTTCATTTAACTCATTTGTGGGAATAACCTTTTTTATTCTAGTAATGATTAACTAATTCCCATCTTCTAAAATTTAAATCTCTTCCCAGTTCCCCATAGATAAACCACAGGATTCATCTTCCCACACTTTTTACAGAGGGAATGCATTATTTTATTTCCAAAATTGGATTTATCTATTAAACATCTCCTATTAATCCCAATTTTCCTCATTATATCATAGATCTAACGAGACTATTGAGAGTATCCAATCTCTATATACATTTTAATGTCCCAATGAAGAATATCCTCAAATATGATAATATCTTGAATCACCACATATTTTAATTTTATCATATTTAATCAACTAATGAATAGATCAATATTTTTTCAGTGCTCATGAAAAACATAGATGTGTATAATGTAATACTTATGATGTTTTCCTCTTATGGCCTGATAGAAAATTATTCATTAATCATTATTCAATGTAAGACCCTCTTCATTGTAACTCAATGAGCATGAGAATATTATTTATTAAAAAATAATTTGTAGAATACTTCCTGTAACACTTGGGTATTTGTATGAAATAGATTGACTAATTATTTATAATTCTTCAATACCTATGATTGAAAAAAATATGAGTTTAAATGATCAAATTGATTCCATTATTACAAAATTACTATTTAATAATTCAATCATGTTATTGGAATATGTATAACTAAATGAGGAAATGTTTTGGTCAAATTATTGGCTAACAATTATTTATTAAAAATGTATACCTATTAAATATAAAGGAAATATTTTTATTTTAATGTTATTAAATTATGTGAATAAGATTTATAAAGAGAAATTGATGAAATAGATATGTTGTATATTTAATAAAATATTTTTTATATTCATCCAAAATATATTTTACTCATATGAAATAAATAAACCAAAATTTATTTATAAAATCCCAATATTTTTTGAAAGTGTTATTTTATAGTTTTATAATAGAAACACAATTTAAAATAAAAAATTTATACATTATTAACTTTTTTATGAAAATATAATCATCTTATTTATTATTGAGATATAAAAATTTTATTTGGATGATGTTTTCATATTTTTCTGATAACATTAATGTTCTGATGAATAGTAATAATATAATGTATATTTATTGAAAACAACTTTTTTACCTCAGAATAATTTATATTGTTAAATTATATTATTGAATGGTTTTAAATTATAAAAATATTTTATTTTTATAATTTTATATAATTTAGGTCACATTCATTAATTATATATTTAAATTAGATGTAAAAATAATTCAATCTATTGCAATGTTGTAATGGTTAAGACCCATATTCTCATTCGAACTACGATTTTAGAATGAAATTAATTAATTAAAATTATATGATTTGAATTTTATTAAAAATGATTTCATATTTCTAATAATTAAGTCCAATTTTTGTAATTAGGATTATTTTACTTTTGGGGATTATGAATATAAATTTCACATATTTTATTAATATGATAATGGGATAAATCTTGTTATTAAGGGTAAAAAATATTATAAAATTGTCCTAACATTTTTTATCATATCATTCAAGGTGTTTTTTCAGCATAAATCATTCTTCGGTCGAAATGGTATCCATTTTATAGACCATGGATGAGATTGTCACATTAAATTTATTTTCTTTAAGGAAAATTTAAATTTTACTTACTAAAATTTTAATAACTATATGAATTTTAATACAAGGTTACACAGAAGTTAAATTCAACAATAAATATTCATTTGAAATAAATTAAATCTTTTCTTTATTGGGGTATTTTATTCGTAATAGTTAGTAAATAAATCATTATCTTAAGGGAACATACATAGATGATGAATATATTATTTAATTGATGAAAAAATCCATAATTTTCATTTAAATTATATTAACCATTAAGATACCAAAAAACATTACTAAATCTTAGTTTTCAAGTATATAATGACCGTAATCATACATGGGACTAGTTATTGACCATTTTGAGCTATATTGAAAAGCTTATGACACATATAACATTTTATTTAATAGGATGTTAAAGTTGTCGGTTTTATGTCTTAATATATATAATAATTCTATTGTTGGATTTTTCAAAATATATATTCAACAAAATGTATTACTATGGAATATGGAGGACTTAACCTCTATAATATTTTATTTTATTTTTTTATTTAAGAAATAGGTATATTGGAAATTTACACAATACTGATATCGTAAATATTTTATTAATGAAGACAACAAGTAAATGTTAATAAAAGTATTAAAATAAATATAACTTGCGATAATTAATATATGCAAAACCATTCTATAGAAAATTATCCTATTATGAGTACAATAAAATTTGTATTTCAATTTTAACTTTTTATATTTTTATTTTTAATAATTAATTAATTGAATTGATTCCAAACATACAATATAAAGTATTTATCAAAATAATATATTATAAAATTATTTAAATATTGTAATTTATTAAAAAATATAAAAAATATGATATGGTATAAAATTGTATGAATTAATCAATTATGTTCTAATTTACATCAAATAAGTAAATATCTCTCCGTTTTATTATTGAAATATTTGTTACCTTAGTTAGAAATTAAATAGAATAACAAAGTGTTAATTAAAATGATAAGTTTTAAACTGATAGAAAATATGTATGAGGTTTATTCATTGATGAAATTACAACCATATCATATATAACCTGGGAAATTAGAACATTTTGGAGGTTTTGTTGATGGGTTGTTATTTAAATAACAATAATATTCTGGGAGATTCCAAAAGTTCCCCTCAACCTAAATTATAAAAGGGAACAATCTACTTCATTTCATCTCAAATCAGTGAGCATTCGAGATTATATAACCCCATCCCATTTTCATTCTCAACATCCATAGTCAAATTCTATAGGTTTTATTTTTATCCAAAGATAGTCTCCAGTTTTATAAGAGGAAACCTAGTGGGGGCACATCGAAGAAGATGTAATCACCAATACCGATTCATTAAATTGTTTTTCTTCGCATACATCCTCTTCATGAATTGATTCCATTTTAATGAAATAACTACAACATCACTTATATACTAATCATTTTTTATTATGGAACAACAATATTGGACATATACATATTACAAAAATGAAATCATCACACGTTCATATGTACAACAAACCGTCTCCACACCGTGGTGTAACATGTTTTTGACCAACATCTTACATAGACGGGTAAAATGTTGGTTGTAATAACTATATATTATTATTATAAAATGATATGGTTTATGAAACAAAATATAAACATCCACATCACTACCATTTCATAATTTTAGGAATGATATCATCACCCATGTGTATGTACGACCTACCGTCACCACGATGCAATGTGATTATATCTACAAGATATGCAGTAAACTATATTTATATATATGAATATAATGAATAAATATTAAATATATTATACGAATACAATTTTTTAAATTATATACCCATATCCTATTAATGATGACCAGATATTATTCTGCAACAAATGCATAAGAAAATAAAATAGTTAATGCCTGAATAATAAGTAATAATGAAATGTTATTAACAAATGGATAATAAAATGATCATATAGGATATCATAAAACTGAATATGATTTTGGAACAAGTCAATGAAATTATTTTAATCATTATAAAATATTTTTGGATATCTATAATGGATAAGATCCCTATTTTAGGGATAATATTATAATCTCATTAATATCTAAGATTGTATATATGTAAGTATTTACTGGAGGTATATTTATAATCCTTGTCCATGGTCCCAAAATGTGTATTCCAAAATATAATTTATATTCTTATATTGACTTTTAATGTAAATTTTATCCTTTTTTTAATTAGAATTAATTTTTATGAATGTAATGTATTGTAGTTGTTGATACGTTTTACTTTTTCAATTTTCTAAAAATACTACAAGAAAAAGTTTTTTTTTAACTTATACATCCTAATTTTTATACATTTTCATGACACATTATTTCAATGATGATTCCTTTAAAATAATTCAAGGTTATTTTCAAATAAGTTTATTTTATTTTATCATTTCATGTAATATTGATAAAAAAAATATTTTTGAAGAATAAATAATCTATTCCACAAGAATTAATTTTCAATATTCAACAAATATTATTTTTCTCTTAAGAGGTAATTCATTAATAAGGATTTGTTTCAAGTATACTATTCATATTATACTTATGTTTTTATTTTTTTATGAGGAAATTATATTTATTGAATCCAAATTTTTACATGGGTTATGTTATTATTGAATATTGTTTAAGAATCCCATTTTTATTGGGTTATTCTATGAGGAATGATTTATGTATTTGTGGTGCACATAATAATGATATTATTATGATATTGGTGGGAACTATATCTCCATCCAATATAGTTGGAAAATATTTTTATCGCATGATATAGACATTACTGGCACTAGATATGATCTTTCGTTAATATTTTAGGGCAGGAATGGGAAGTAAATAAATTACAAAAATTATGGGCTGGAATGATTAGTGAACTCAGTTCAGTAATGGATGTTTTCCCCAATGATGGGTTTTAAAATGTGTGTTGGCAAGAAAAAAATTATTATCAATGGTTATATTATACCATAAATTCAAAGTATTTTTCTAGGACTTTTGGGTATAAGTTTCTTGATTCATTATGAATATTTATGATTTATCTGATGACATTATTTCATGATCGTTCATACACAAGGTAAGATTTTCAAATTCGATGTTCTTATCTATTATGATTATGATATGACTAGTATCTCCTTTTTTACACTTACTGAGCATCTAAAATCACCACATATTATGATTCATTTCCCCAAGATATGAAAAAGGGTATTAAGTAAGCTATTTCAAAAAAGAGAACTTGTGACGAATAAGAAGATATATAAAATTTAATTTATTATGAACCAGTTCTCTATGTTTCCCCGTTTCTAAAAACACTAATCCAATACATTCCTAGAGTGGATTTTTTTTATTTTTTTGAAATAAATATTATTTAGTTTTGAGGTAATATCTATTTATGTAATTTATGGTCTATTTATGTTGGTATCAGATCCATGTATAGTAAAAATTTCAAAACTACGATGATAAAACATAAGGAAGAACCCTAAAAAATGTAACACTAAAAGTAACATTCCTAATATTTTATAAATTATCATGAATAACCCTGTATAAATACTAAAGTGTTCTATATTGAAATATTATTCTTGATTATTTGGATTTCCTTTTATAATTATTGTTTCTCACACTATACTTCTTAGTTTTAATCAATGGATGGAACCAAAATGAACTAAATTAACAATTAATACAATAGGAAAAAAAATATTTCTCATCCTCTTCAACCAAATATTATAAGTGATGGAAGGAAAAATCATGTTTCTATACTCACACAATATTCTCATGCTATGAATCATTGAGGAATTCAAAATGATCAATAGAGGGAACAAAATTATTTTGACTCCTCCATGAAGGATCATCCACCTTTTTTTCAAGGGTCCTCTGATCCACTAATGCACAAACAATGGATTTTTACTATTGAAATTTTATTTTTAGATCTTCAAAACTCAGAACATGATAATGTCATCTTGGAATTTTATCATTTTCAAGGTGAATCTGATGAAGAGTGGAATATTATGAAGAATACAGGGATCGTTATTGAAATAAACACTATTTAATTGGATGTTTTAAATAATATATTTTTTAATAAGATCATTGGTCATATTTATCTGAAGAAGATGTATAAGGATTTATTTATACTTAAACAAAAGGGTGATTAATCTACTGTTACCAATGACAATAATTTTACTAGATTGGCAAGGTACTATATCTGTATTATTATCTAACATGAGAGTAAAAATGATTGATTCATCATTTCATTATGGTCTTGTATCTTAATGGAAATATACCAAATGTACTTCAATATATATGAGGACCTTGTTTGATGTGCTCTCAAGGTTGATATAATGATTTGGGTAACCCGTTAGTCCTATGGTTTTGATAATAATAGATAAATGTAATTCAAGGGGAAATTGTAAGACCATAAGAAAAAGAATATTTTTTTTCCTTTTCTCTCAATTGGTGGAAAAATCATGGAGGAAATATAAATAATGAGAGTAGAATATTTTTTTATTGTGGAAGAAAAGGTCATCAGGATGTTGAATGTGGAAGTGAAATGAATAAGATGTCAAATGACGGGAATAGAGATGAGGATGCATATAATGCACCTCCTACACATCAATAATACATGTGAAACTAAATGGGGAATTATTCCTACCAATCCCATAATCCAATGGATAACATTTCTAAAAAACACTTTTGTGAAATGATAATGGCAGGCCACATTCAATCACTATCGCCGATGTGGAGTATATTAATGAATTGTGGAAATGTACAGATACCGTCTCCTCTAAAGTAGATTTTGTTTTATATGATTCTGGATCTAACAACTCCTTTTTTTATGAATTATTGCCTATGTATATAACTATATTAACTCAAAAATTTGATATTGAGTTTTCTTTGAATATTTATAACCAAACCATTGTAGCAAAAAAATGTTATAATTCTTTTAAAGATGTTTTTTGTTGGAAATTACATCATGGAAATCATGTGGTCCTTCATCTAGTGAGATTTTATGTGATTCAAGGCATGTATTGACATTATCTATATGGATATCATATCAATTTCAAATTAATTAATGTTAAATTTCATATTTTGGATCAATCTATGAGAATCTATCGGTGAAACCATTAATATGATATTTTAGTGGAAATTCCTTCAATATTATGGGTCTTGGTTCTTATAAATAAAGGTTATTTTTCTGAAGTGGTTAGGGAGAAAATTACTTTTAAGAATACCTGTATTATACTTTAGTTTGATTATTTCTTCCCAAATTAATTTTCACGTCTTCCACCACATCGTGAAGTAGATTTTTCAATAGAAATCATACTGAGTGCTATGTCTATTTCAAATACACCTCATTGAATGTCCTCAATAGAGTTATAGAAACTGATGGAGATACTCTAAGAGAATAATGACTAGGGATTCATATTCCCTACTATATTACCTTTGGGTGCTTTTATTCTCTTTGTTAAGAATTAATATAAACTAATTAGAATCTATATCGATTACCGAGAATGAAACAAGATCCCTATCTTGATAAAATATCTAATTCTGAGCATTAATGACCTATGTGACCAACTATATATAGTTCAATACTATTCTAGGATTTTTAGTGAGTCATTATTTCATCAATTAATTGTCTAGATGGAGGATATACCAAGGAAAATTTTTTGTACAAGGTATGGTCACTATGAATTTTTGGTGATGCAATTTTGATCTTATTAATTCCCCCTTTAACATCATGGATACAACGAATTGTGATAATAGATAATATCTTGACCAAATTTTTTTAGTCTGTATAGACGATATATTGTTTTATTTGATGATTAATGAAGATAATGAATCTGAATTGATAATTATACTAAAAACCCTACAAAAGGAGAATATTCATTCCAAAGTTTCCATATGTGAATTTTTGACATAGAATGTTTCATTTTTCCTTCACATAATCTCAACAGAAGGCATATATATAGATCTAGATTAAATTAATTATTAACATTTCCATATACCTACAAAGTACATGATATTAACACACAGTTGGGTTGGATAGATATTATCTACATTTTATGAATGAATTTTTTTGACAATCTAATCCACTAACCATGTTGAATCAAAAATGTGTTATGTTCATGTGGGTGGAGTAATTAAAAGAGAATTTAAATGAGCTTAAAATATGGATAGCATGTGAAATTGTGCTCACTCTTCCTTGTACTAGAGAATGGTTTGTGATATTCAGTGATATATCCAAGAATGGGTTGGTATGAGTTATCATGAAAAATTATATAGTGATATCCATTTCCTCATGAAATTTAAAAATACATGATAAAATGACTCAACACTTGATTTTTAGTTAGTTGAGGTAATCATTTCATAAAATATATGGAGGAATTATCTTTATGGTGAATGGCATGATATTTATACAGATCATAAATGATTAAAATATATTTTCAAACTAAGAGAGATGATTATGTACCAATAATGATTGTTGTCTTTGATTAAAGACTAAAAGTGCTCGATAAATTACTATATTTTGAAAGAAAACACGGTGGGTGATGCTTTGAGTTGAATGGACTATGCAAGACTATTCATTAAGAGGAACAAAAAATATCCATGACTTATGGATTTTCAATGGATGGAGCTTGAAATATTAAGGGAAGGGTAGAAATAATATTATTATCAAATTAATGTTCATCCATCTATATAGGTAATGATTAAGGAGGTTCATAGGAATGGTTTTGAGCAAAAAAATATGGTGATAAATTCTCCTTAATTAAAACTTGATTGTGATGGAATAATATGGATTTGGAACTATTTATGTATTCCTTCAAAAGAAGAATTAAATAATGTTATGATTTATAAGGGTCATATATCTTAATTATCTATTCATTGTTGAAGCAAAAATATTATTGGGTCTTGAAAAATTATTTCTAGTGGGATAGAATAAATGAATATGTTGTTGAATTTTTCTCTCAGTTCATGGATTTTTTCCAAGTTAAGGCTGAGAGAGAGAATTCTATATGGATGTTTGAACCATTAATCATATAAGAATTGAAAGGATAAAATATCAAATTGGACATTTCATCATATATCCTAAAACATCTATATTCCGTAATTCTATATGGAGTATAGTTTATTGACTTTTAAAGTACACGCATTTCATTGATACTAGAGAAGATTTTTTTCTTGATCATAGAACTAGGGTGTTTGTATAGGAAGTGGTAAGAGTGCAAGGAGTAAAACTTTTCAATATATCTGATCGGGATATGCGGTTTTTCTCAATGTTTTTGTGAAGCCATCAAAAAGCTCTAAATTCAATGATATCCTTCAATGCTACTTATCATCCTTCGATAGATGGTTAGTATAAGAGGACAATTCAAATAATAGAATAAATGTTGAGAGCTTTATCAATGTATTTAAATGTATTTTGGGATAAACATCTACCTATGTTGGAATTTCCATAGAATAATTACTTTCACACCAATATTAATACAGTTCCTTATGAATCACATGATGGAAAGATGTGTAGAACTATATTATTTTGCAATGAAGTTGGTGAAATAACGCTATCTAGAACTTCTCATGATGATGAAATTTTTGATAAAGATAGATCAATTCAAAAAAACGCATTAGTATATCAATGTTAGGAAAAATGTTATGGGGGAAACAAATGAAAATATTTAGAGTTTGTGTGAGTGAAACAATGTTTCTATGAATATATAGATAGTAGAGAGTAATGATAATTTGAACAAAGGGAAATCAAAGACATAAAAATATTTGTCCATTGGAAATTTATTATCGTGCTAGGAAGGTAGCTTACTGAATGGAACTTTCACTAAATCACCATATTGTTCATGATTTGTACCATGAATCACTCTTATGAAAGTGCATACCTAATCTATCACATGAACTAGACTTAGATGTCATACCACTAAAGAAGTATGTTTCTAGTGAAGAACATCTTATGGTTATTCTGTATTGTAGAGAGAACGTTCTATTTAAAAAGACTACTTTCTTGGTTAATGTTTTTTGGTGGGACAAAAATATTTTGATACAACATGGGAACATGAGGATGTGATAAGGAAGACATTTCTTCATATTTCTGTTTAAATGTGATAAATTTTGAGGGTGATATTCAGTTTAAGGGGGTATAATATAACACATATATTTTTTATGAAATATTTTTTTGATTATTTTTGAATCTCCATTTTTTTTGTGCCACAAAATCATGAGTTCAAATATATTGTGAGATGAAATTGTTATAAAATTACCTTTATAACCCAGTTTTTGTGTCATCATAAATAAATATAAATAACTTATTAAAATGTATGGTGAATTCATCGGCTACCAATTATTTATTAAAAATATAAATGATTTAAATTTCATCGAAATGTTTTTATTGTCGTATAAATAAATTAAGCGAATTTCAAATTGTAAATGAAATTAATTAAATATATATTTTTTAAAGTTAATAAAATATTTTTTATATTCATCGAAAAGATATTTTTGTGATGGGATATAAATATAATGTATTTTATTTATAAAAACACTATATTTTAAAAAAGTGTAATTTTATAACATTTTAATAGATAAAAAAATTTCAATAAAAATTATGACAAAATAATAATTTTTATATGAAAGAATAACCACCTTATTTAGAAGATGATATTAATATTTTTCTATGAATGATTTTTTTATATTTTTCTATTAATATTCATGTTTTGATGAGTTATAAGAATATACTAGATTTCTATTGAGAACATCTATTTTCATCAGAATAATTTATATGAATAAATTATATAATTTAATTGATTTTTTGTATATATAGATTATATTTTTATCAGATAATATAATTTCGGTAATTGGAATTTATTTTATGTGGAATTTAGATATAAAATAATTTCATTATTTGGCATGTTTTAACATTTAAAACATGTTTTCTCATTCTAACAATGAGTTTCATTTTAAACTAATTAATACATATTTTTAGTTTTGAATTTTTAAAAATTGGTTCCATATTTGGAATCATTTTATACAAATTATGTCAATTTGTTTGTTTTGTTTTTGAGGATTATGAACACTTACTTGTGTAATTTTTATTATTACGGTAAAAGCATAAATTAGGTAATTTAGTGTAGAAATAAAATTATAAAATTATCCCAACACTTTTCCTAATATGATTCAATGAATGTGTTTCGACCTAACTCATACTTATGTTATAAATGGTATCCTTTGTAAGACACATGGATGAAATTAGGACATTTAATATATTCTAATTAATGAAATGATAAATATGTATTACTCCTATTTTATTTACTATATAATTTTTAATATAAGGATATATAAAATATAAATTTTTATATAAATACCCATATAAAAAGAATTATTTATCTTGGAATTTTTTTTAAATTTTTACGAAATAAATAATTACCATAAATGATTATACATTTATTATGGTTAAATTATTTAATTGATGAAAAATCAATAAATTATTTTTTATTAAAATGTTAATAACCATTAAATGACCCAACCAATGAATAAAATCAAAATTTTCAGTATATTTCAACCATAATAATCCATGTCTATAGTCATTGACCATTTGGAAACATATGAAAAATATTATGATACTTATAAGATTTTATATAATATGATGTTAATGTTTTCACATTCATGTTTTAATAAATATAACATTGTTATGGTATGATATTATAGAAAATATATTCGACAATAAATATTCTTCTGAATTATATAGGATTTAACTTCATCATAATATTTTTTAGTTTTATTCAACAAATAATTATATAAAGTAATTAAAAAACCGATGATGCAATAATTTTATTATTGGAGATAACAAATAAATGATATTAAAAGTATTAAAATTAATATAATTTGGGAGAATTAAAATATTCAAAAAACAAAACATTAAACATTTATATTATGAATATAACAAAATATTTGATTAAATGATAAATTATTATCATTATATTTTTAATAATCAATTAATTTAATTGGGAGAAATTTGAAACTATTGGTTGTATATCAAAATAAAGTATCATTAAATTATTTAAAACTGAAAGAAAATTTAAAAAAAATATATAATAATAATTATATGGTGAATATTTGATAAATTATTATTTTATTGTATACTTGACATAATAAATGTAAATATTTCATGATTTTAATATTGAAAAATTTGTTAAAATAGTTAAAAAATTAATAGAATTAGAAAGTGTTAATTAAAATGATAAATATTAAATTGATAGAAAAAACTTTCTAAAATTTAATGGTTGATAATGTTTAAAAATTATATCATATATTCTTGTAAACTATGTCAATTTTTGAGTTGTTTTTATGGATTTTGATTTTATTATAAACTAATATTCTTATAGATTTTAGAAGTTCACCTCACCTCAATTATAAATGGGAACCTCCTCCATTATATATTCATAATAAAACGAGACTTCAATCTTGTCGTTCGTCTTAACATTTACATTATCTACTTCCCTTGTCACATTAGTGTGTTTTTGGTATTCTCCAGTGACCATACCTAGTTTATTAACAGGAGATCTGGAGGGAGCACGTCGAAGAAGTGGTAATCTCCTTTAACAATACTTTCAAACATATTTCTTTTTTTAGTTTCTCTTTAGGATTTATTTCCATTGTAAAATAAAAATTATAGTACAAAATATATAAGATATGTTATTTTTATTGAGAACCCATATTTTACCATTAATCTTATAAAAATGAAATCAACACTAATTGTTACGTACGACTTACCATCTCCACACACTTGTGTAATATATCTTCCACCACCACCTAACATTGATGAGTATAATGATGAAAATAATAACTATATATGATTATTATAAAATTATATGGATTACAAAAAATATATATGCCATCCACTTTCATACCATTTCATAATTATTTGAATGATATATTCGTCTTTATGAACGGATGACCTACTTTCTCCATGATGTGATATGATTCATTATACATGGTATGCATTAAATAATTATTATATAAAATGTTTAGAATGAATAAATATTAAAAATAATATATTAATATACTTATTGAAATGATATAATCATATCCTATGAAAGAGAACTGAAAACTATTCGAAAATACATTTATAAGAAAATGATACAGTTAATACCCGAAAAATGAGTAATAGTGAAAAGTTTTTATCAACAGAATGATAATATAATCATATATGATACCATAAAAATATATTAATCTTGTATAATTAATTGAAATTATTTAAATAATTATAAATAACAATCAGACAAATTCAATGGATATCAGACATATGGAAAGGGATAATTACACTATGTCATTATTGTACTATATTGTTTTTTGGTTTTTATTTATCCATCTATATTTTTCATCCATCTATATTATTTCAAAATAAGTATTCTAAAATATTAATTCTAATCTTATACAATTTTTTATTTCATTTTTAACCAGTTTTAAATTTTTATTAAAATTTATGCAATGAATCTTCTTTCATTTTTGATGAAAGTAAATTTTTGAAATTTTAGAAAAAATAGTTCTAGAAAATAGTTATTTTAATTTATACGAATTAATCGATATTTACGTTATAATGACACATTTTCTCATAAATCATACATTATAATATTTCAAGTTTATTTTCAATGGAATTATTTTCTTCCAAAATTATTTGGAAATTAGATAAAATAAAATGTCTTTTATGAATAATGGATATTTTTCTCAACAATTACTTTATATTGTACTATCAAAATTATTTTCTATTTATGATAGATTTTTTAAGAGGGTTTTGTTTCAATTATAATATTTCTATTATTCCTATGGTTGGATTATGTTTTTTATGGAATTTTATTTATGAAATTAATCTATTTACATGGATTGTGTTATGATGGAATAATGATTACTAATACCTTTTTATTCTATAGGTAATGCTATGATGAATGATTAATGTTTTTGTGGCAACGATATGAATGATTTAACTATGAGACGGTTGGATAATATATCTCACATTAATTCATTGTTTAATGAATAATATATCTTGAAATAGATAGGGATGGAATGAAAAATTATATCTATATAGTATTACATGTATGGAATGTGATGTAAACCTGGTTCAGTAATATAGGGCAGAAACAAGGAGTGAAATCGGTTTTGTAATGGACATTTTTTAGTATGATGGTCTTATAAATGGTCCTTGGAAAGTATTAAATGATTATCTATGATAATATTTATTCCAAATTTTCAGTGTGTTTTTTTATGATTATTGGGAAAATGTTCTTTGAATATTTTTGGACATTTATGATTTAGCCCATGAAATGATGCCATGATAATTCATATTCTGTATAATATTTTCAAATATAATTTTCTTATGTCATATGATTATTATATTACTGATATCTCCCTTATTTACCATTATTGAGCATCTTAGATCACTCTTTATTATGTTTCTTTTCCCCAGGATTTAAAGATGGGTATTAAGTAAGATATATCATGAAGGGGTCTAGTTATGAAGAAATAATCAAGAGAAAATATATATTTCATATGAAATAATCACGTATATTTCCGAATTTATATGGACAATAAATCTATATATTCCGTGTGTTATTTTTGTTTTGTGTAAATAATATTATTCAATATTGAAGTAATATATATGTATGTAATATATAGTCCAATATAATTCCATTTCCATAGATTAAATTCCCTCTTTTGAATTTTTTTAATTTATAATTTTTCACCACTAATCATCTTCCCTATAAAAATGACACACAACCCACATGGAATTCTCTTCTTCTAAGAAATAAAAGAAAAAAAAATATTCTCAATGGATATAATCAATTGTTCCATGTTGAGAGTATCATTAGAACATCTAATTTAAGTATTATCTTGTGGTATATGGAATTTGACCATAATATGATCATTTATATGAGAAGGCTGTTTTTCTACATGATTCATATTATTACTCAAATCTTGAACTAGTTGAGATTGTAAATTAATGGTGTTATGAGATCATGATCCCCTCTGGTTTGGAATCTCAATAGTGAAATCATCACATTTATTATCACACCAGTTTTTACTACAAGTTCTCCTATTTATAACTATTAAAAATATAAAAAAGTAATGGGGGATTGAATACTTATCTAATGAGAAAAAAACATGGCATAATGAACATAGAAGTATAATCATATTAATGAAAATAATATCCTAAATTATGATTCCCTTGGCATAAATATAACATATACATGGTGATAAAATTACATTTAGGGTTATTAATAATATTTTTTAGACATAATACAATTAAATAACTAACATTTTTATGATACTGACTATTTTCAACAAATACATTTACACATATTTTTAAATTATTTAATGGAAATTATATTTATAATACAATCAATTAATAAAAATTCCAAGTTAATTTTGAATACTAGTTATATAATATGAAAATATGAAACTAGAATAAATCATCAATTTATTAATATCAACAGTCACCAAATAATTATATTACATATCTTAAAAAATTTTAAAATAACATGGGGAATGCATAGATAAAATGTATGAGCTAAAAATCTAAGGAATGGATTAAAAATTGAACAAAACCATAACACCTGAGTCATTAGGTACACCATAATAAAATTAAATCATGGAAAAAATACACAAATACTGGAAGAAAATATAGAACATGGAATTAAATGATTATGGAAATATTGGGATTTCCCATCAATAAATGTCATTACGTAAATATGAGTCAAGGATAACTGCCAAGAAGATATTACATGGTGAACATAGTCATGTTATTGATCAGGATTACTCTCTAATATCTTATATAACAGCTTATGGGGAAAAAATTTCCCAATTAAGTGAATATATATATTTCTTCAACTATGATATCAATTATATCAATATGTTTTTGACATATATAAATCAAACATATGGAATAATAAAAATGGATAACCATGGATGAAAATCGGTTTCGCAATCATATCATATGGAAGAAAACAATGGTGTATCATAGTTTTAACCATTAAAAAAGATATTTAAATAACAATTTTTCACATATATTGGAAATATAAGAATAGATCATAAATAATGAAATCAAATATATGTGAAAAAAATGAAAAAGAGTGGATTTTTACCTTTTGAAATGTTCTACCTCCTAATAGTTTTAGGGAGATCCATGGAGGGTCTTTAAATAGGAAATAAGAATAATTACTTCCATAAAACAATAAATAATATAATTTTTTTTCAATAGAAAATCTGTTATTACATAATTTTTTTGGTTTCATAAAACATGATATGGATTGTACTTTAAATTGTTATGAAATAATGAACTTCCATATAATCATATATTCTTTACGGAGGAAATAAGATGGGATCCTTTTTAGAACATGCATTTCTGACAGGATAAAGATTAATATATATATATATATATATTTGTGTGGGATATATAAATATATATTATAAGAAAATTATATAATAATTATCAGGAGATAAATTGAGCCAATACGAGATAAAGCATTACGTAAAGGAATTGTGGATGTTTTGAGAGATCACCAAACATATGCTCAAAATCATTTTGAGGAAAAACATAATATCTTGGATAATAAAATTAGATTCATTAATTATGTAAATAATAAACTATTACAACTATATTTTAATAATTACAATTTTGATGAGTTCAGTTATATCAATTTTAATGAGTTATATTGTCTAATTGTGTTGTTTTGGGAGTTTTCATTTCATGGTTTCTTGGTTGGTTAACATGGGTTTAATTAAGGAAGTTATTTTCAAATGGAAATGAAACTCTTAAAATGAAATCAACTGATATAAATGAATATATTGGTATTAAAATGATCATATATATAAATTTATTTATAAATTTGGATGATTTGTTTAATACATCATTAATGATAAATGGTTAGTTTATTTTTTGGGGTATTTCAGACAATCTCATACAATATTAGTTTTATTTAATGTTATACACATATGATATTTCATGAATTTGAATTACATATAAAATACATAATTAATTCATTTTATATGAAAATAATTTTTTTTAAACGACCTAAATGAATAAGGGGAAAACGAAAACTCATCATCTATAAAGGTGATTGCCCGACATAATATGACAAGTGGTTTCATTATTTTTAGGAAAATATTAGATGTGAAAAAGGGATGATTTAAAATATTCCATTATCAGTATTATATTATACTATATACATGATACTGGAATTCTTATTATTTGATGGATGAAGGATGTGGGGAGAAGGTAGAAGAATAAATGAAATTAGAAGAGGATTCTGGAGAATGTTAACTCTTGAATATCACCTCATTGAAGGAAAAAATAAAGAAACTAAAATCGGTATTTTTTTTAGAAAATAATCACATAGACATTGGTAAAGTGCATATAATATTTTTCAGTAGACTGTGGTAATTATTAAATGATAACACGGTGCACTGAGAGGGGGTGGTGTGGGATTGTATTTATAAGAGGAGGTGAGGTGTATTTTTTGTTATTATATTCATTAATTTATTATTATAAATAAATGATATATTTATTATTTAATTTTTGACTATATACATTAAACAATAATTTAATTTCAAAATAATGGGGTCTTACATCTTCAGTGACTCAAAATTTCTTCTATTTGTCTAATAATTTTTAAAATCATAAATTTTCATATTTCACTATTAATGAAAAATTATAATACATTAAATAATCTAAAAACATCAATATAAACATTTTTAATTGGTATACATATAAAATAGAATCCATTATATTTATATAATTTTCTAAATATGATAAATTTAATTTTTGAATAAAATCCCCATTTATTCAAAAAATTCAGATTTTAGTATTATAATCGATTCTATGGCCTATTTAAAAATTTCATGGGGTCTCATAAAAGTGTATTATAATCGTAATTAAACCTAATAATAAATTATGTACCCATTTTATTGTAATAAATTTTATTTTCGATCATTATATTCATTAAAAAAATTAATAAAACTCTTCATATTTAGAAAATTACCTACACTGAATTTATCATTTTAAAACATTTATTTACATGCACCATTAAATAAATATATCATATTTTCGTATTATATGATTCCAAAATAATTGTTTTTATTTTTATTTTTGATGTAAAAATTATAATGGCTAGTTTACATTTCCTGACAGTCACATTACTATTCCAACAATCAATTTACTATTCGAAAGGGAGGATTACTATTCCAAGGGTCATTTTTTAATGGACATATGGGTTCCCTAATTCCAACAAATACCTATTATTCTATTCATTTTCATTTAAAATCTATATTCTATTATGTATATATATATATTCATTTTGAAAATAAATATTTTATTATTATAATTATCGTGTATTTATATATATTCTTCCCGGAGTACATTCATTCTGGTGGATCGAACATACCCAAATTATATTTTTATTAATAAATTATTATCTGATTTTTTCATTATATATTATTTTGTATTATTTTTATATTATTTGCAGACTAACTTATCATTCTTCATGAATGATAATATTTTTTTGTGGGTTCTATATATGAGGTAAGAACATTATTATAATTAAATAATTATATGAAGAAAAATACATTGATAGGAATATTTTTTATAACAATTCAGTTTGGGGAATAATATTTATCCATCTTATTTTCCATCAAATGGGAAACAAAACCATCTATTACATGTACATATATAATTACCTCACA
The DNA here is from genome assembly GCA_963277665.1 of Viscum album. Lineage (NCBI taxonomy): Eukaryota > Viridiplantae > Streptophyta > Magnoliopsida > Santalales > Viscaceae > Viscum > Viscum album. The sequence continues at coordinate 763,988,954 of OY728120.1, forward strand.
AATAAAGGTTAATTTTTTCTATCACTGTCTCTCATGAATAGGAAAAATTATGTAACAAATCTTTTTATATAATACATCCTTAATAATATTATTCTAACAATTTAATTTATCATATACTTTTTTAACCATTCAAACATTAGTAAATTATAACATCATGCTTCAATACATAAGGCCTACCATCACCACAAAATGATATGATTGATTTTTTTTTTGAAATTTTATGAATGGTTATAAAAAATTATCTAAATAATAATTATTGAATATATAATTAATATAATTATACAATTTATAAAAATGTATACTACACAGAACAACTCGGACATCCATGACAAGAAAAAACATGATAAAACTAAGCCATTAACACCAAAAATAATTGTAATAATGAACGATAGTCAATGAAATTGTGATAGAGTGTCATAAAAGGATTATATATGTTATTATAAATATATGTATGGTTCTATTATAAATTTATTAATATTTTAAGACTCTTATGCAGGTGGTTAAATCATTTTCATCTAATTGGAATCCTGTGGTAAGAGGATTCATGATTAATTTTCATTCATTAGGTTATACGTCATAATTATTGACAATGTTATTCAAATATTATATATGAAATGAAATTTTATTATATTATTTATTCTTAAATTTTTTTGAATAATTAAATTTCTTATAAATAATTAATTCATTGATTAATTCTCACTTGAATGATATGATCTTTGTAAAAGATTTCATCTCAATTTCAACTTCATTAAGACATATTTGTTATTATAAACATATTGATTCTTATGTGGAGTATATACTACCCCATTGATTTATTTTACATTAGTATTAAATTTTATTCAATAAGATTAACGTTTTAATTAATTATTATTCACTCATGAGGTTAGAAATTAAAAATTAACAAAGTGGTACTCATTTACTTTACAATATCAATTTCCAGTGCTTTTATAAATTTTTTTTTATGGAATACTATAATATATCATTAATAATAATCATTTATATTCTTATCATATTCATAGTTAAGGATTTCCCATATTTTATTTCAAATAATTTTCTCTTTGTATGTTATATTAATAAAAAAAATTCTGATAATAAAAAATTACATTATATCGATTTTTCATCGTGTATTTTTTTTCAATGCCCATATTTTAGGAATTTTATTTAAAAAAGTTATATAAATATTATAAAAATATTTAAAAGTATATTTTATGTTATCAACTAATTAATAAATTTGTTTAATGGAATAATTTAATTATTTTTGGAAAGGGTCATTCCAACATTCTTTATAAAAAGTAAAAAAATTCCTTCATTAAAACATATGTAGAGTTAATGGAATTTCCAAACATCATAGCCATTATAATATATATTATTTCCACTACATTGTTTCTACGGTTTATATAAAAAACACATTAATGAAAAAATATTTAATTGTTGACATTAATTTTATTATATTCTCTATAATATATGAATCTAGTAAAGACCTATTTTTATAAATAATTGATGGTCATTATATATCAATAATTATTTTTTGGATGTTTATATTATCTTTACACATCAATTTATTGTGATTATAATTCAATGGAAAAGTCATTTATCTTAAATACCCATATTCATTTTATCATGACTATACATGTTTCATAAAAAATATACCATTTCTATATATTTATTTTTATAGGGAATAATGTTTGATTAACTATGATAATATTATTACAATGGGTTCATACTAAATAAACATATATATTTATGTGAGATATTAATTATAAATTATATTTTTCATTAAATATATGAATAATTCATTGGACATGGATTTATATGTGGGGCATAGATATATATTTCCCCTTGATACATCAACAGGTCACATAAGACATACCTTTTGGGAAAAGGAGTTAATTTTTTTGGTGTATAACTTCTCATTGATTAATCTCTATTAGAACAAGTCCTTGAGGTTAATGATATCATGATTTTGGAGATCATGGCATAAAACATTATATATTTCATTCATTGGGAATTCATTTATTATAATATAATGATATTTTTTAATTCTTATTATACATGGATTCATTTTATGCTCATGAAATTTATTAAATGGAATGCTTTTTTCAGTTATTTTCTAGAAAATATTTATTTTTTCTTTTTTAAAAATGATATATTCAACTTTACATAACCATTATATATTATTTGAGATCACATTTATTTTGTTTCTCTCCCCCAATATTTAAAAAATTAATCTTTGTAAATGTTGTAGGTCACAAAACATTCACTTTCTATAAGATTTATTTTATTTTCCATTTAAATGGAAAGGTTCTATTTATGTATATTTTCAAGAAAACTAAACTATTAGTTCAAATTGGATTTTATATATTTTATCTAGTTACAATATAAAAAACTAGGCCCTATACCTAGGTTAATGGAGTTAGTGTTTTCAATGTTAAAACACCCTAGAAACACCATTAGTTATATGCATGACATGTTATATTAATTATATGTAATGTTAATTATTTTCATGGTGATGAAGTGTATTCATGACAGAGTTTGTGAGATGTTGGGGGTGTAGTGGAATACATACAATCATATCACACATATTTGGGATTTTTATTTTTCTTGTTGGGGTTTTCATTGGATCATATTCTAATTTTTCCTCTTTTTGTAGTCTGGTCTTGTTTTTGTGTTATTACCCATGTGTTGTTTCATATTGAATATATATATATATATATATATATTTGTTTTATATATTTAATAATATAAGGAAAGATCAATACTAAAGGTATTTATCAATAACTATAAACTTATTTGTGTCCCATGGGGACTAAGGAAGTACTTTTTACAAGCTTGTATAGGTTCTTTGTTTAACATATGATCCATGTTGGTTCAAGGAAATTATGTCCTATTTGAAATCCATTTTTGTTTTTTTTTTATACCTATATAATTTATCATGATTCTTATGTGTTTTTAATAACAAAAGTGAGATATCTGATGTTTCAAATTATACATGATCAGTAACCCACTACCATTTATATGACGCATAAAAATGATTATATTGGATGAAAGACAAGTGTTTTTAAGGAATAACTCATTAGATTAAGAATGTATCCCTATAAAAATTTGTTAGATTGTGGGATTGACCGGATTAAGGTATTGACACGTGCCTGTCATGGGGTGTGGAAAAAAATGATTTTTTACTATGTTAAAATATAATATAGTGGTTATAAAAAGTTTTATATGGTGAGGAGTGCTCAACAATAGGGGTTGTCACTTAAAATAACAGTAATAAGTGATGTAGTTTTTTAAATTGTTTGATTTTTAAAATACAAGAAATAAATTAAATAATTTAAAGCAATTAAGGGAATTTTTTAAAACAAATTGACAAATGATGTGATAAAAATAAGTTATATGAAATGGTTATTAGTTTAGTTTTGGTTTTCCAATTGTAATTCTATCACTATTCACTTTATCCGATTCCCTTCTGCTAAATTTTTAAGAGTGACAATCCACATTCATTTTTCTCACTCACTTGGTCAAATAATAATGTGATAATTAACAATACATAAACATCATATTGTTATAATATTCTTCCAATGTTTAATATAGTTGTATATAATACCCACAATTATCATAGGCAATTCCCAATAGGTTCTTGTTTATCCCGAACAATCAAGAACATTCACTACTCCTTGCACAAGTATCGGTGATCACTGAGTATTATACCACTAATTCCTAGTATATTTCATCATATATAATCCACAACCCAGTTGAGAGAGATTTTTATCATTTAACAAATAAAATTAAACATATAAATATAAAATTATATATAATCATACATGATAAAAAACAGTTATATGTAATTGAAACTGATTCACTGAATAGAAAAGTGGATATTAAAACATTATGTTCAAGAACTCAAAAATTAAAAAAGGTTAAAACTACCCCTCCCCAATCACTCATAGGATATATACTACCATGGTATGGGTGAATGAGTTTAATGGGGGAGAATAATTCATTAAAAATATAAGAAGAACAAATGAAACAAAACAATGTACATATAATATGATGCTCTAGAATTCATCCTCCAGAGGATTGCCTCTGTTCTGCCCACTAGACGTCAAAACGAAGCCACGATACCATCTACGAAGATATATTAAATTGAGTTTTATGGTGATCGTAAAAATATAAAATAAGTTTTACTGGTGAAAAGGATGTTATGGCTTGATTAGTGAGTTTAACTTCTTCTGGCCGCGAAACATTATTCCACCCACTCCAGTTGGACGTGCCCAAAGGATGCCTTAATGAGCTCTGTAATTTATGAAATTTAATTTGAACTGTCCTTTGTAAGTACTCTATCTACAATAGCTAGAATCAGCTCATTTCAATTCTTTTTGAATGAGATATTCCATATTTAATGTAGTCGAGTCCATTCTGCTAGCCAAACTCATTTATCTATTTGATTGATTTTTTTGTACCATTGGGTTTCAAATAGGGTCATGGTCCAGAAGACCAATTTGAATCCCACCAGTATATTAATCCTACGGAAAGGATTCACTTAAATTGGACCTATATTATAAATTTTTGTCCTGAAAAACATAATCTATATAAAAATGTCAATTTTGTAGAATTTCCCAATATTCACATTAATGCCCAAAATACACCTAAAACACATAAATAATGCAAATATAATAAAATTGAATAATTGGGAGGGATTCATTCCTTGAAAATATTTTAATAATAAAGAAAATATTAACTCTATAAATTCCCCCACACTTGTCACTTGGACTCTGGGACAAATCCGAATCAAACTAAAATCAAAGTAAATTCAAAACACATATCCATGTAATCCAACAATTTGTCAACAAGAAAAAAAATATTATGCTCCACAAAAACTATTATTTCAAGATTTTAATTTAATATCGTTCAATATATTTCCCCTTCATTTCTCCTACCATTCACAAAAAACACTTACCAAAATTTCATAATCACTCATCATAATAATATCAATTTTTTTACCAATTTATTTTTAATCCAATCTCATACAATGGTCACCATAGGATTGATAAATTCTTACATGTCCACCCAATTTGATTCAAAGACATACTTTTATCATGAGGACTTTTCAAGGATGTTATGTGGCTTTAGGTTGGTAGGATTTAGATGTGAAAATTCTGTGGTTGAATGAAGTGGGCTTGGCTAATTTTGAAGAAAAACTGCATTACTATAATTTTTACAAAAGTATGGTCTCCTCTTTACTCCCTAGAGTAGAAAATCATATCCTTCATCATGGAATATCAATGAATTATCACACATTTCATCATTTCAGAATAAAAAATTTCAATCTTCCCAAATATAATATTTTTTGAAAGCTCCAGAAAAGGCACAACGTTCATTCTTCATTTGAATCTCCAGAAAGGAGGAACTTCTCTCACCATGAAAGCACCAGAAAAGGCACATCTTTCAGAAGTTTGATTTTTTTCAGCCTCAATAACAACTCTTCAAAATTTTATTTTCATCCATATTATCACCAAATAGGGTTGTACAATACAATACATCTTCCCCCACACTTATTTTCAATATGATCTTGCAATTTTACATCAAGAGCAGGTTAGATAGTGAAAAATGGCTTGTAATGTGGCTATCCTAACAGGATGTTCAGATATTCTAAAGGCTAAAAGTATAAAATATTTAACATATTCCATTATAAAAATGATTTAATTGATTAGGGAGCTTTAAATCCAATAAAATTCAGCAATTATTAAAAACACATGTACCTAAAACCCTGAAGTTATGACAAGAATAAATCAAATTCCGGTTAAATAAAGTATGATTGGTTCTCTAAAAAAGTGATGTGAATGTAAATAATATGAAAAAATAGGTTTAGAAGCCTCACAGAAATGTGATTTCAAATATAAAGTCAGTGATATATGGCATCAGATACAAAAAATTAGGGTACATTTCAAGAATTGAAGGTGAAACAAAGTCGTTTTCAGCTTTCATTTAAGCTCAATTTCATGGAATAAATTATTTCTATCAGGGATATGGGTTACAAAAATTTAAAAATAATCATTTAGCCCAAAATTTTTAAAAACACAAAAAAACATTACAAATAAAACCCCAAAAGTTGAAATGAAAACATTTATTTAAAACAAATAGGAAAACACACAACAAATAAACAATCTTAAACTATAAAGGTTCCCTCCCCCAAACTTAAATGATTCAGTTTTCACAATGAATTAAAATTGAGTTACCACATAAGAATATTTGAAATTGAATCACAATAATAATGAAAATATAAAGGATAAGTATGACTTGATGGAGTTTATTGATAAACATGATGGAGGAGTGTGGTCTCCTCCATTGACTCGGATGGCATATTCCCAAGGAGTTTCTTCAGCCTATTCCCATTGATCATGAATGGATTTTTCTCTCCAACCTTCACAATATGTACAACACCAAAAAGATATACATGAGTATTTATAATTGGCATTCCCATTTAGAACATTATTTTCTTGGAATCAGATTTAGTGTTGAATTGAATAATAACACTTTATCTCCAGTATGGATGTCTTTTGGTGGGGTCATTTTTTCATGAGATACTCTTGTTCCCTCTTTGTAAATCATAGAATTTTAAAATTATCCCCTTCTAATTTCATCCATCTCCTATAACAAAAATCTTCTCTCTTTCCCAACACTTTCAAGATCTACATCCATCTTCCTCATAGCCTAGTATGCCTTGTGATCCAATTCCATAGGTAAGTGAAATATTTTCCCATAAATCTGCCTATATGGACTCATTCCAATTAGGGTTTTTACGTTGTCTTGTAATCACATAATGTGTATTCTATCCTTTTTCTCTAATCCTTCCTATTTGGACGAACAGTATTTTTCATAATATCTTTTATTTCTCTATTAGACACCTCATCTTTCCCATTAGTCTGTAGATGATCTGGAGTTTATGTTTTATTATTCACCCCATACTTTTTAAACAAAGCCTCTATTATTTTATTTAAAAAGTGAGTCACTTGATATCTAATGAAGGATCTAGGAACTTGAAACCTAAGAAATATGTTAGCCCTAACAAAATCACAAAAAAAATTGCATCATCAGTCCTTGTGGGATTTTCTTCCACCCATTTTGAATCCTAATTAACAGCAAACAGAATATGAAAATTTCCAAATGAAATTGGGAAATGCACCATAAAATATATCCCTCAAACATCAATAAATTCACAAAAATTAATTTGATTTTGTGGTATTTCTTATCTATGTGAAATAATTATTGTAAACTGACTTTTATCACACCGTTATCAAAATTCATGAGAATATTTGAAATGGTTTGGCCAATAAAGTCCAGATTCTAAAACCATCCTTATAGTCGTTTGAGGTAAAAAGTGGCCTCCACAAGTTAATGTGTGACAAAATGTAAAGAATAATTCAATTTCATTTTTAGTAAAATTTCATCTGATCATTTGGTCACTACAAATCTTCCAAATAAATGGATCATCCGAGATGTAATATCTAGATTTATATTTTAATTTGTGAATTTGGTGAGAATTTAAATGATATGGGGCTTGCATTTTTAGAAGATAATTTACCATGTCAGAATACTGAGGAACTTGTCATTAAATGAAGAACAACTTCTCTCCTCTAAGGCGGTCAACTAGTGGTTCAATGTATGGAATTTTTACTTCAGCGGTGTTGGGTAGTCTACATAAGTGATCATCCACTTGGTTCCCAGGTCCATTCTTATCGTTGATTTCAATGTTGAACTCTTGTAGTATTAGCATCTATCTCACTAGCCTCAGGATTGCTTCCACCTTCTTCATCAAGTACCGAAGAGCTACATGATTAGAAAACACAATGAATTTAGTTCCAAGAAGATATGATCAAAATCTTCCTAATGAAAAAATAATTTCAATAAACTATTTTTCAATTGTCGTGTAGTTGACCTGGGCAGAAAAAAAGTTGTTTGAGGCATATGCAATGAATTCTTACTTTCAATCATTTCTATGAGGATGTACTGCTCTAAATTCATGGTTGGAAGCATCACAATGTAGCTCAAATGGTTCTTCCCAATTTGGTGGCAACATTACTGGTGGTGTAATCTATATCATTTTCAACTCATTAAATGATTCCAAACATGAACCATTGAAATTAAAATCAACAACATTCAAAATTTATCTAGAGAGGGGGAGAGAAATCTTACTGAAATCTTTGATAAACCTCCTGTATAATCCTACATGTCCTAAAAATAATCTAACATGTTTGACAAAAGTTGGGTAAGGATATGAATTTATCACATAAATTTATGATTTATCTACTTTTTTTCCTTTCTGTGAAATAACTTGATCAAGGATAATTCCTCTCTCAATCATAAAATGAAAAATTAAAAAAAATTCAAAACAAGGTTCTTTTCAATGAATGTTTTCAAAACATTATCTAGATTTTTTAATCAATGGTCAATAGAATTTCCAAAAACTGTGAAATCAACCAAGAAAACCTCCATGAAATCTCCAATATGATCAAAAACATTCTTACCACACACCTCTGAAATTTACAATGATCATTACACAATCATTATGGAATCATTTTGAATGCAAATGTTCCGAATAGACATGAAAATGTAGTTTTCTATTGATTCTCGGGAGAAATGGATACCTAAAAATTAAATATAAATCAATCCAAAAATCAATAATGAGTTCTCCTACCAATATCTCTAGTATCCGATCAATGAAAGGGATAGGGAAGATATTTTTTCAAAGGACCTGATTCAACATCCTAAAATCTATGCACACTATCCATCTATTCGGAATTCTCACAGGGATTAATTCATTCTTTTCATTCATCACAATGGTTAGGCCAGTTTTATTTGGGACTACATGGATGGGGATAAACCATTGTGGAATATGATATGGGATAGATGATCCTGCCTTTTAACAACATATCAATCTCTATTTTCACGACCTTTATTTGGGTGGGGTTCAACCTCCTTTGGGGTTTTCTGACATGATTGGAATCTCCCTATAGAATATTTCTATGTGAGAAAAAAATTTAGTTTATTCCTGGGATATCACCTATGATCCATCCTATTTCTTGGAAATTCTCTCTCAAAATCTCAATCATTGAATTTTCTTGAGATTCAGATAGTTTATTAGAAATTATTACTGGTAATTTCTCTCCCTTTGTAAGGTAAACATATTTTAAATCAGTGGGGAGAGGTTTTAATTATAGATCAGGGGGATGCTCATGGGATGAAAATAAATTGGTGTTCCCTACTTTTAAAGGATTGAAATAATACACAAAATAAATTATATCATCTTCATCATCATTTAACAAATTATCAATGAAATCAGATTTTACATCTTCTTCCCATAAGAAATCATAATCTCCAATGATTTGGGAATCCATATGATTGTGGATATTTTTAATGGAAACAATCTCTCATTATGATAAAAATTCATGAATCATACATTATTCATCAATTGGTTCTATACTATCATCATGGGAGACTGTGAAGAGTGAACGATCAACTGATGGGTGCCTCATGGATTTATAAATATTGATGTGGACAATGATGTCTCCAAAATCCATGATAAGTGTCCCTTCATGGATTTTGATGATGGTTTTGGTCATCTTCAATAAAGGTCTACCCAAAATGATTGGTATGTATGATGCGATCCTATCTAGTTCCATATTCAAAACATAGAATTCAACAGGCAATAAATGATTTTTGACATTTACTAGGACATCCTCTAGAACTCATGCTGGGAAAACTGTGGATTTATTTGCAAGATGAACCACCACTCTTGTGGGATTAAAGTCTCTAATATACAAATAATTATATATTGGTTGAGGCAATACATTAGTTTATGCACCTAAATCACACAAATCATTAGGTAAATTTAATTAAATAATGGTGCATGTAATAGAAAATGTCCCTAGATCTGGTCATTTGGTAGGCAATCATGGATTGATACGTGCTGAGACACTTCATACCAATTTGATCCTATAATTCCCTTGATGTCTCCTCTTCATGGTAAAACTATACTTCAAACATTTAGCATACTTTGGAATTTTATTGAGTTCATCAAGAAGAGTTATGTTGATTTCCACTTTCTGGAAGTTGTCTATAATTTCTTTTTTGCATTGCTTCTTCTTGAAACAACATTGATTCTATCATCCTTGATGGAAATGGTTGGGATATATCTTTCTTCTCCCTTTTATTCCTTTTAAATGGTGTTTCTTGATTATTCTTCCTTGGAATATCCTTCTCCACCTTATCTTTTCTATCTTCTTCTTGATGAATATTCAATGAATTTTCATCATTTCCAGCTTCATTCTCTCCCAAGTCATGTATTCTTGTTTAGGGTCAGTGGTGGATGGTGGTGGGAGTTAATCATCACTTATTTTATTTATAACACTAACATTCTATTCTGGTTTTGGGATTGTTAGGTAAGGGAGCTTACTTAGATTTTTGGTTAGAAGTCTCAAGAGACATTAAACATGTTGGAAAATCATTAATAGTGACCTTCAATCCTTTAAACTCGGATTTTTGTTGTTGGTTTCGAATTGGAGATTCTGCACTGGTGGATGGTTGCTCATAGGGTCTTGGTAAATTGGTTGGTTTTTGGTATGAAGGCTGGTTATAAGATTGTTTCTATTGAAATTGTGGTGGGTCATGGAATTGATTCTAGAATAGTGGTTGGTTTTGAAAATGGTTATGGTATGGAGGTCAACCTTGATTCTTCTAACTTACAAACCCAAATTCGACTTGGTTAGGATCTCTCTATCCTTGATTTTGTTGGATCTGTCTTTGATGAATGGATTCCAAAAATGTTTCCATTCCCTGTATTTCAGAACACTGGTCAGTAAAATAAATAGGTGGTGAGCATAAACTATATAACATAGCTGGTGCTTGTTGGCCACTAACTTGATTCATGTCCATTTGACTCCCCTAACTAGTTAGCTCGTCAATCCTAGTTTCTAATATGGTTGATCGATGAGATTTGTGTACCACATTAATACCTCTTGTTCCAATACCTCTTATTCCAAACTGCTGTGAGTTTTGGGAAATCTTCTCAATTAATCCTTTGGCTTCTTTCTGATCACTTTTCAATCAATTCACCTCCAAATGATGCATAAAGATTGTATTTTTCATTGTACAATAGTCCTTTATAGATAAAGTCAAGAAATTGATGTTCCTAAATAGATTTAGGTGGGATGATATTACATAGATTCATAAATCTCTCCAAGTTCATGTAGAGCATTTCTCCAGATGATAGTCGTATGGCATAGATTTCCTTCCGAGTGGTTGTACTTCTAGAGGTGGGGAATAATATTTGCATAAAACATATTACTAGGTCATTCCAGTCTTGCAAGTCCCCTGGTTATTGGATGTATAACCATTCTTTTTCAGCCCCATCCAATTAAAATAGAAATTCCTTACACTTTACCTGCTCCTCAGCAACTCCATGGTGTCTGAATGTTGAGAAAACATGTGTGAACTCTTTAATGTGTTTGTTTGGATCTTCACATACCAAACTATGAAACATTGAAAGCCAAGTAATCATGTTAGGATTCATTTCAAAATAATTTTGTAACACTGGAATGGAATGTTGATTGTTTTTATTATGGAATGGTGGTGCACAATGGTCTCTAAGAGTTGGGTTGTGATTTTCAGCCATGATGACAGCCTCAGAGTGATCACTAGAAGTTTTACATGAGTCTACATGGGAAATTTCGTCAAATTAAGATTGAAATTTATTATTTCTTTTTCTATTAAACATGTTTCTTTAAATTTTAGGATCTATGTGTAACTGTTTAGTTTTTGAGGTTCCAATAATGCAATTATGAAGAGAAAAGATTATAAGAGCGGAAAGTAAATAAAAGTAATATTGACGCTCCCTCCTAGGCAATGACGACACATTTTTATGCGTTCCTGTCATGGGGTGTGTCAATAAAATTATTTACTAAGTGAAAAATATAAAATAGAATTTAACCTAGGTTGTCTCTAGTGAGGAGTGCACAACAATAGTGTTTGTCACATAAAATAAGAGGAATACATGTTGTGGTTTTTGAAATTGTTTTATTTTTTATATACAAGAAAGAATCTAAATAAAGTCAATAAATTAAGTGAATGTTTAAAAAAAATTCCAAATTATGTGATTAAAATTTGTGACATTAAATGGTGATTAGGTTAGGGTTAGTTTTCCAATTGTAATTATATTACAGTTCACTTTACCCAATTCTCTTCTCCTAAATCATTAATAGTGGGAATCCAGAATTATTTCTTGTCACTCCCCTGGTCAAATAATAATATGATAATAAACCTTTCTAAAACATATTATTGTTATACTATACATAAAATGTGTAATATGGTTGTATCAAATACCCCCAATTATCTTAGGCAATTCCCAATCGTGTCTTGTTTATCCCAAGAAATCATGAAAACTCACTAATCCTCACACACATTCTTGTGATCACTGATTATTTCACCACTAAGTCCTGGTCTATTTCATCATATATAATCTAGAACCTAGTGGAGGGAGATATTTATTTTTTTTCAAATAAAAAAACAACATAACCGAAAATCAGATACAATCATACATGATAATAAATACTGTTATATGAAATTGAAACTGATTCGCCGAAGAGAAAAGAGGATACTAAAACATTATGATAATGAACTCAAGAATTACAAAATGGTAAACCTACCCCACCTCAATCAATCATAATATCTACCCCACCATGGTAAGGGTAACCGAGTTGATGGGGGAAGAAGAAGTCGTTACAGAGCTATGAATAAAAAAAGAAAGAAAACCAAGTACAGAAAATTCAGTGCTCCAGAATCTTTTCTTTAGAAGTTTTCCTCTGTTAAATCCACCAGACATCCGAACCAAGCCAATATCCCTTCTTATATGATGTATTGAATAGGTATTTATTTATATTATTAAAATACCATTTCATATGGAGAGTTGTAAAAGGAATTTATGGATTTATTTTTGAGTTTAACTTCTATTGGTCACCAAACACTGTTTCACCCACACCACTTGGACACACCCAAAGGATGCATTAATGAACTCCATATTTTATTAAATTTAATGAAAACCATCCCTTGGAAGTAATCTATTGACACCTGCTTGAATCAGCTCATGTAAAGATCGGCTGAATAACATATTCCATATTTAATGCAGTGGTGTCCATTCTGCTTTCCCAAATGATTTCTCTATTTGATTGATTTTTTGTACCATTGGGTTTCAAATTGGGGATTCGTACAGAAGAAAAATTTGAATCATGAACATATAAAGCCTAAAGAATGATTCACTTGAATTGGTCTAATATTATGAAATTTATTCCCAAAAAAATAGAAGGTATATAAATCTGTCAACTTTGCAGAATTACCCAATTTACACATTAAAGAACAAAATACACCAATAACACATAAATGATTCAAATATAATCAAATTGAATAATTGGTAGGGATTGAATAATTGAAAAACATATTAATAATAATGAAAATATTAACAATATTAATTACGTTAGATGATTAATCATTGTTGTTGTAGAATTTTACCATTATCACACAATAGTATAACTTATATTGTGCCTTATTTTGTTATGGTTATGAGTGGGTGAGTAGTAATGGAAATTGAATAGCATTCACTCCCAATACATTCATACACTTCCAGAAGATCACTAGAGTTTTCTGTTTTGATGAAATCATTGAAATAATACATGTTCATTGTACTCAACCCATTCTGATGTACATGGAATTGGTATTCATATACATGTTTATACATTATATTTCATTTTTGCGATATGTATTTCTTTAAATATATATTCATCCCACAATTTGAGTACTATATTAGAGGCTAATGATATTTCAGGAGATGAACAAGTTTTTTTTGGTAATAGTGTGTTGTATTTTTCTTGTTTAAGTTTATTACAAGTGTATTCCACTGAGAGTCCACATAATTATATTATATATATAATTTAATTAATGTGTATTTTAGTTCCATCTTATATAGAGTATTTTGATTAATCATTATGAATAAATTCCTTGTATATTATGGAATGCATTATTCCCTTTTAGATCAATGTTATATATCTATAGGTTTTAGTTTTGATTGTTACCAGTATTTGTTATCTTTATTTTTTTGTAGATACTATCATGTATCATTTCAATTATAATCAATGGAATATTTTCCATTGATTATTCCATGACACATCCATTAGTCGACATTCGTTGTGCTATGGGGAGTCATGTATGGGTTAATTTGGAACCCTTTGATCAACAAAATTTATCTTATATGAGATTAGGAATTACATATAACACAATGTTTAGATCATAATTTTGAGTTATTAATATACTTTATCATTAGTGTTTTTAGTTTTTCATAATGGAAATATAATATTATTGTCAATTTTTACCATCATTATCACAATTCTTGTAGATATAACAATATGAGCCATGGTTAGAAGATAACATAGATAATTCTATGGGTATTAGCCATATTTGAAAATTATTCCTATTATTGTATTGTGTTTTAGGGTTATAGAAATATTTAAATTGGTTTAATGTTATTTTTTCTTTGGATACTAATGAAGAAAATTTATGAATGGATCTTATAGGCAATTGGCACTATTAAGAATATTCAGTATCTTGAATTGTAAGGTACTAATGATTTTTTATTTTTCATATAATGGAATGATGTTGATTATGTAATGGTGGTGGAGTTGGGTCTCCAAATTGATATAGACACTTGGAATGATAGAACTCCAAGAGAGTTCTTATTGCTGATTGATTTTTATGGGAATTTAATTTAATTTTGATTCATTATTTTCAACAAATTTGATCGTCGATAAGATTTATTATTGGTATTTTACAAAAATAATATATTTTTAAATTTGTTCTTAATTATTATACTTATTTATTGTAGTTATAAATTTTGATGTGTTTTTTAAAGAGATTACCTAATTATATTGATTTAATAATAGTGAATAGAAAGTTATCAGGTTATCTAAAATCGTTTTTTGAATATAATGTGACCTTTTATAAATTATTATCCTAAATATAAATTTTCATAGATTATGCATTGATGGTATTAATGAATGGGTCCATTATTACATTTTATCATTTCATAAACATTTTGATTCTAATTCATTCAGGAGAATAAGTTTTATGTTGGTAAAAATTTAACATATGTTAGGATGTTAATGTATATAGATCTATATATTAAAATATTTAGTGAAAAAAATAATGTTCCTATTTATATTATAATTTTTAGCTATTTTAATTCCAAAAATAATATAGTAACACTTTTTAGAGTATTTATATATTTCCTTGAGTTATACATTACAAGGAAACATAAGGGTGAAAATAGTGGGTGTCGCAAAATTTCATATTTGAATGTCCAGATGAGTTTACAGGATGATAGTCTATGTATAAAAACCTTGTAAGTTAAAAATTTATTCCATTAGGGGATTTAAAATATCATTCATGGTCATAGTATTAGATCAAATGAACCATGAAATTTTTATGAAATATTATATATATACATATATATATATATATTATTTTTATTTTGGATGTTCCTTTTCATTTGGATACTGGAGTCGTTAAGGATCATAATTCAGTTAATATTGCTAATATTTCCTAATTATATATTTCTTGTTGTGCTTAATCATTTTTTCTAGGTTTCATACCTTTGTAATATATATAGTATTCATTGTCATCACTGATAATATTTTTTTGTCTTTATTCTCTTTCCATGCTTTGTCATATAATTGTCGCTCAACCAATTGTTATGTTTCAATTAAATATTTTATGTTTGTATGTTTATATTATGTGATTATTTACCTATTACCAAATTTCATCCTAACTATGAAACTTGAAACATTTAAATTGATTAATATAGATGATTTTTGGTCATTATATATTTTTCTAAACACCAATGGTGCTTGGTTATACCAAACCATTTATTTATTAATATAATATTGATCTAAATAATATATGATTAATTTATAATGCATCCTGAACATGTCTTATAGTGTTTTTTTTTGAATAATATGGTTTTAATTATAATTTGTAGTTTAATTAATTACAAAATAGTCCTCTCAATCATGGTATTTGATAATAAATCTTTAAATATTATTATGATACAATTGAAATCAAATGTGTTTTTTTAATAATTTTAGATTTTCTAAAAGGAAATTTTGTTATTCTAAACATAGTTTTATTCTTAAAAATAATATTTTATTGTTAGTTTAATATTTATTTATAATTTAATAAATATTTTTTCTTAGTTTATATATTAATATATTAATCTTTCATTAATTAGATTTCAATTTGTGATATAATGATTTTAAAAGGTGGCATTTCATTGTAGGGTTTGTAGGGTTGACATGGTAATGTTATTTATGAGATTTATTATTTAAAAATATAAGTATTGAATACTAGTTCAATGTAATAATTGAGAGGTTAAGGGGGAAACTAGTAAAAATAATAAAGCTAGTGATATTACACATCACTAATGCCCCTAGTTGAAATTTTTCACCTCATTGAGGATTTACCACAAAATTGTTGCATGGTTAATTGTAGTGTATGTTCTTAGTATCACATCAAAAAAACATGATGCTTCTTGGATTTGATTTATTCTGGTATATATTTTAAAAATTAGATTGTTTTATAGCGATAAATTTTACCCTACTTTGGTTTTTATTTTATTGGATTTGTCTTCATGTATTTATTTTCATATTTACCCTTCATAAAATGACAATTTATTGAAAAAATGAATAATATATTTTTTCCCATTATTAATATTATATAAAATTGGAAATTATATGTTTATTTTTAACTTATATTTTCTTTTTTTTCCTTGAAAAATAAATTTTATAAAATCTTTGTTTTGTCCTATTTGTATTTCACTTAGTTCCTTAATATTTACTTAAGTGTGTATATAGATTTTTTTATAAGATGAGGGAATGGGGGAGGGTTATTATTCATTTTATATTGTATCATAGTTACCCTTTTTTAACATAGAATGATTATGACCAATGGGAGTAGAATCTATGTTAGATATTGTGGGATGTTTTAATATATTTGACTACAATAACCTAATGTAAATAAATGAAATTTGGTTCATGAAATAGATTTGAATAATATTATATTATGAACTATTATAGTACTTGAATTCATGGAGTAACCCAAAAAAATACATCATATATTTACATTATAAAGTAATTAAAACAATTAAATTTTGAAATATCACAAAGAGATATAAAATAAAAAATAAAAAACTATAATGTGGAAATATGGATAACAATAATATGCTATAATCATAGCTCCCATAAAACCCCTAATAAAGGAATCAAAATATTTGTATACAAATAAAAATATTAAAAATGGAAATATTAAAAATTATGATATATTGATATTAATAAATAAATAATTAATGATTTAATATTTATAAGAGTTATTTGGATTTCTATAATTTTTATGTGACCATTATAGTATTAACCTCACTAGAAAGAATATTTACTGGACCGTTCAAAATAGAACATGATATTTGGAATAGAAAATTGATCTCAAAATAATGAAATGTAAAATAAAAAATATTTATAATTAGAAATAATACTAAATTTTCAATTACTATGATATTAAATATGAATCATCGTTAAAAACAAAAAGAATATATAATCATATTTTTAGATAATTATAAATTAATGTACTTCCTAGAAATCATGACTTTAATATTAAAAAATTAAAAAACATTTGTTATTAATTTATTATGATAAACTAAATTTTAAATTGCAAATCATCATATTGAAATATTACATCGGTGTTTTTTAGGTAATTTAATGAAATTATTCAATTTTTATTTGAATAGTAAATGTTTCCCCATAATCAATGTAGATTTAATTACATAATACAAGATCTAATATGGGCCAAATAATTAATATAAAATGATTCTCATCCAACAAATATTTAATTCACTAAATTATTAATTAAAATACCATACAAAACTTTACAAAACTAAAAGATAGAATACAATTTCTATTGTTAAAAGTATTCTTTTAAATAAAATTTTAATCATTTTCCCACATTATGTTTTAATGAAAAACTGAATTAGAATAATTATGAAATTTAAATTCACAAAAAATTATAATATATTTTTTATCTTCATTTTATAATAAATATAACTATTATAAGGTTTTCTTAGTATATTGTAATTTATTAAATATTTTAACTCAAAGTACCCTTCTCCTTATGTATAAGTACATATTTTACATCCCCATGGAATACAACTCATCCCTCACTTAAAAAAGGTATATATGTACACAAATACACTTTATAAATATTTTATCACACTTCGGTATGATATAGAGTTAAAAAAATCCAATGATTATGGATTTATAGTGTCATAATATAGAAGAATAACCGAGAAAAGAGTATGTTTGAATAAAATATTCTTTTTTTAAAATATCTTCTATTTTTCTTCTAATTTCATTAAAAACTAATCTTTTAATACAAATTAGTTATTATATTAGCATTATAATAATTATTTTAACCAACTGTAAAACATTATATTTAATTATTACTTATATTTTATAACACTCATTCAACTCCTTTAAACACCATTCCCAATAATAGTCGACAAACTGCCAATTTGGACATTTCAAAATTATTTCAATATAAAAAACCTTGTAGATGGTTTTAATTAATTAATTATGGTAAATGAATGGGTAAATATTTTTATAATATATTTTTTAATTAATTAAATTACTAAATAAATTAACTTGAACAAAAAATTGGAAATCGGTGAAAAATAGAAGTATTTCTGGAATAAATGATATCAAAACAATTTCCATTTAACAACGGAATTAATAAATATAGTAAAATTATTATAATTAATTAGTATTTAAAAATTTTAAATAATTTACTTTTGGTCATGTTTTTTAACAAAACTATATTTATTAATCATGTGATATAAATGTGACTAAATTTAGTTGGATAATGTAATGGAATTCTCAAACACAAACTCATTTATTATGGTAATCTCAAATTAAATTTGATTTCATTATTATTGGTCCTATAAAATTAAAAAGCAATAGATTCCATATAATTTCCCTTTTCCTATGGATAAAAACATTCTTTTTTCATCTAAAATATATTCTTAGAAATTTACTTTTCTTTTTAAGAAATACATCGATTTTTGAAACATCTCTTGCATCCTCAATTCTTAATTATCCATTAAAATATAAAAAATATATTTTTATGAAAAAATATGATCACCCTTATTCATTTTTTAATATTGTGGTTCATTTGATGAAGTATAATATGTGAAATATTTTATGAAACCAATTCATTTCCATCGATTATTTCTGGACTATGTTTGTTATCAGTCCATGTGGAATGCCTAATTATGACTCTTTTATGACGTGACAGGTTGTCTTAAAATTATATAGCCCTAAAATATATTGAGAAGTGTGATTTATCTTGTGTTATTATCTTTGTTTTTAATTAATGGGATTCTATCTTTTTTATAATGACAATGATTTGATTTATAAACATATGATATGTTAGAACATCATTCTAGCATTTTTCACAACAATGTTTTGTATTTTTACCACAATTCCATAAGTTTCATATTAATTCATATTACACTTTCCATTAATTTAGAAAATTATTCCCTCATGATGTTGATTATGATAATATTCTTATGACATGATGACGTTGATTATGCTCGCCCATGTACTATTGGTTTATGTCCCTTAATCCTTACCATACTATGCTTTTTTCTCCCATATTTCATTGATGTGTCTCTAAAAGAGACTACTTGTACTAGGGAAATGGTAATAAATTTATAATGATAAATAATAATAATTTAATTAGTTTTTATTCTATATTATGTACAATTTATGTATTAGCCTAATTTTCCCATGATATTTAAACATCGGATCCTTGATTGTGTGATGACTGTAGTGTTTATCATAAAAGGGATATAATTATCGTTTAATAAAAAGCATGTTCACAATATTTTTTATTAGTGACATGGTTTATTTAATGTTTTAAATATGATAAGAAAACATTATTTAAAAACTATTGGATAAGTCTTTGTATTGGTAAAAAACCTAGAATATTTTTTACAATAATAATAAACTAAGTGATCTTATAAAATTTGATTTTAGACTTGATTTTCTCTTAGAAATAAGTTATTTATTCATAAGTCATTAGGTTATAATTGGTTAAATCTAATAATATTTTAGATAATTATGGGAAATATGATATACTATACAAACTACATGTGTGGGTGATAATATAATTATTTTCCAAAAAAACCCAATACTGTGGAAATTGTGATGAAATGCTTATAGTGACTGTAACAGAAATGACTTAGGATATGAACAATAATTTAATGTATTTGGAACATATCCCTTTTCCCAAAGAGGATAAAATAACTATCATGTCCTTTATAATGAAAATGTTCTTCAACATTTAGTAGATATTCTCTTCCACCTATTGGATTAGTGAGTAAACTTATTGTATAAGGTCTTTCTGGTACACTAGTATTATGAGATGGATATAGTGACTCTGAATATTTGAAAATTATTTAGAGTGGTTGATTAGCCTTTATAGATAATAATGAATACAAAGATGAAAAATAAAATAGAATCAGTGGAATAAGAAGACATTATGAAGTGGTTCCATAACATGAATTTTCAATGAAGTCTTTAAAAAAAGATGGAGAGATAATTACTATAACATAAAAAGAAATATTCTTAATTTTTCATGAATTTGTAGGAAAAATGATAAATCATGATATATATTCCACTTGTTTTTTTATACATACTGATTTGAAATTAAATAGATTATTTAGTGGCATAAAACCACACCATCGAATTGAATTGGTAATCTATTGATTTGGCAGTTATGGCGATGATTTAAACATATAATCGGAGATGATATGGAGTGTGGGGAATGGTATCATGGTTATTGATATAAGAAGAGATGGAGATTTTTTCATTATTGGTGTTAAATTGTCAATGGATGAAAGACTATCCAATTACAAACAAGACTATAATGTTGGAATAAGCATAATGAAAATTTCATCAATGGGGAGATAAATTATAAATTCTTGGTGGAAAAGGCCACTAACATCATGAATATCAATGTGACTAGAATTATCTAACCAATGTGATGGATAAAATGAAGGAAACTACTAATGCCACACCCATGGTTTATATCCTGAATTTTAGGGTTCAATAGAACTATTAAATGTGCATTAAAACACTTTTCCATTAGTGTAATCAACCTCATCAACCACCAATGAATATGGATCAATGGAGATATTTTTCCATCCCAACCACTAAAGTGGATCATGAATGTGAAGTCATACAGGGTACACATATAATTCACTCCGGATTAGAAATGTTTTATTTGATTGTTGTTCTACACATTCCAGTATCCCAGGATGGGTTTATAGAATTATATAATCAAAGCACTAAAACCATGATATGGATATATATGAAAAAACACTATGTGATGCAATAATTTTCACCCAAGTGTTGGAATCATTCCATATTATTTTTTGTGGGAATATTCATGATATGAATCTACTAATTCTTACCTATGTGAATGTATACTTCATATTATTCATGGATTATATCTCGACATATATATCACAAATTTTATATCACGAAAAATAAATCACTCTTCATATTTTGAAAAATATAATTATCTTATAAAAATGTAAGGAAGATCATTAATCTTATTTGGATAATCCTTCAATGGTGTGGTTGATTAAAATTTTTGAATAAGTATAAGTGAAACAAATATTTGAGTTGAAATAAAGTATTAAACAGGAGAAAGTTCACATTGATATGGAATAATATAATTTATTCCTCAAAGTCATTCCCAGACATCTAATAGATCATGAGGTAGAGTTCATAATATACCATATAATTAGAGATTGTTTTCTCTTCAAATTACTATATTTTATGGCTCTTATTGAACTCTATGAGTAAATGTGGTAGGAACAAGAGAATTTTTCACAACCCGTCCGGTGAGGCTCATGCCATGACTACCCCAAGCCTACCTTCCATAGGCCAGGGGCTGGAAACTAGCACCAAAGGCATAATTCCCTAAAACTGGGATGGAATTCCCTTTATAACACGTAAACGGACACAACAGATCACACAACTGGATACGATCCACTAAGTAAACTATATAAAAAAAGAGTGTAGAAAATTCAAAGGGGCTGAAAATACAAGACCTACTGTAATATACAAGGAACTGGATGTAAAAGTACAACTGATGAAATGAAAAATAGCTGATGGGATGTCCCTCGGGATTCCTACTAGTAGATTAGGTACAAATAGCCTCTTCGGCACTCCATTTTCTCTAGTCTCCTCCGTTTACCGACTCGTCGTAATGTCCACCTATGGGTACCCTCCAGTCCTGGTACTCTCAGCCTCAGTCAGTGATGTCTGTCGTCTGCTTCCAACACAACAAGGTGTGGGTATGACCCGTGGAGGGGTGAGTATAACGATACTCAGTAGGGACCCCGAGACCCTCAAGGTCTCACAAAATAAAACATGGATAAACCAAATAGAATGAAATTAACCAATAACACTACATAGTAAATATGACAATACATATACCTAAGTTATCATTAATCCATCTCAATATTGAGGAAAAAAAACTACTAACTTCGCTTAACCACGATTTGATTCACAACATCAAAACCACAGCTATTGGATAAATCCTTCTCAATCCAGTACAGTGGGCCTGCCACATCACCCAGAGGCGCTAACCACTAACCATGGACTATTCAGGTACTTCTCCTATCGAGTACTGTGGGTTTGCTCCGTCAAAAAAAGGCTCTACCCACCATGGGTCTCTCGCGACACCCAAGAACTCCACCTCATAGCCTACAGAGGTACTCCTCCCGTCGAGTATTGTGGGTATGTCGTGTCACCAAGCGTGCTCCTCTACCATGGGTCTTCTGCCACAACCAGGCACTCCCCACTTTTCTGGTCGAGTCACTTAGAGTCAAATGGTCACCAGTTGTCAAGTCACAGCCAACTACTAGGTTCCCACACAAAGTCACACTCGTCTCTGGAAGATCTGCATCAAAAGCTACTGTCTGATGGTTTAACTATCCTAAAGTCCCATGAATAAGTATCTCAAAGGTCCTCCATATCATAGGGGTCTCAATGCAATAGATGGTGCGTCAATTAGACACCTGGTCTGTGATTTATTAGCCTTTTAGTCTGGAGGGCCCAGTTGGATTTGTGCTCGATCCAAACAAACCATTCCCCATCTCAATCAAAATCACACTGAGGTATCACTCAAAGGGACCATCATGCTCCAAGTTTACCAAAACTGCTGAGGGTTTGTCAAACGGGTGTCTAGTGCCAAAGATATGGCCAAAAGAAAGTAAAGGGTTTTACTGGGCCCGGGTCCTGTCCGACCCGGTTGGATCGACCCGGCCCGACCCAGTCTGGGTCGACCCGACTCAGGTCGACCCAGACTGACCCGTTGGTTGGGCCCCCCTGTTGGGTTTGGACCGGCCTGCTGGGCCTTGCCCAGCCGGCCGCGAGGGGTCTCAGAGAGCTGAGAGGGTGTGGACCAGCCACGAGGGCATGGACAGGTTCCGGGCCAGTGTGACTGCGGTTCTTCCCAAAGGGAACTATGAGGGCGCGGGAGGCTGACTCGGTTAGAGCATCCCGAGGGGTGTGGGTGGCCGGATTAGTCTTCCTGCCGCGAGGGGCGGGGTGTACTAGATCGGTCAGGGCCCCATGTGGGCGCAGGTTCAGCAAGGGGCTCGGGAGGCCGGCGGAAGGCGCGAACAGGGCGGTTCGGAAGACAGATGTCGGCGTAGCTGGTGAGCACGTGGCCAGTTTGGCCTGGAGGGCACTGTGAGGTCGGGGTTGTTGAGGCCAGTTAGGTCGGTGGACGACGTGGCTAGGGCGGCGCGGCGCGGCTCGGGGCGGCTCAACCAGAAGGGTGGAGACTGCGGAGGTAGTTCGTCCAGGGCGTTAGAGCATCGCGAGGGCGGCACAGGTGGTAGAGGTCATGGGTTGCGTAGCCATTGGATTCATTTCCTCCTTCACCTTCATCGCCTTCAAAACCATTGTCTCATGCCTTTATTTCGAATAACACTTCAAATTAACACAACGGTTACATAGAGGACGAGCCATGTTAGTTTGGCCTGCACTCTCCGTATTATAGCGGTATCATGTGGTTCACCACGAATATAAACAAGAAATAGCATGGATGATATTTTCAATTCCCATAATACCTTGTTAATTTCTATTTCCAACCCCTCAAGGGAAAAAATAGGGGAGAACACGGGAATTGTTAGTCAAATAATGAATAATCCCCTACCTTAGTTTTATATGTCGACAGAGTCTCGAAGAAGAAGATAGAGTTGTAGTCATTAGTCTCATCCTCCAACCACCACCAATTTTGAGCTCTTGTGTCGGTTCATTCACAAAAATGAGGAGGGAAGATCAGTCGTCGAAGATGTCCCATGTTGGTTGCCTCTACAAGATGCTTCTGACAAAGAAGCTGAAGCAGGTCATTCTTGGTTAGTGGTGTGTTCTTCATCAGGATAGCGTTCTTCGTTGGAAGGTGAACTTCATCATTGGAGAAAATTATTTCTCCCAAGCTCTATCCTCTCCCAAATTCTTATAAAATGAAATATTATCCTGAAAATAATATATTATGTTGTGGGAATAATATTCAAAATGGTTGAATTGATTATGGGAGAGTTGGAAAATCAATTGGAGAATTGTAAACATTAATGTGGAGGATGCTCAAGAGGCTCCTACACATTAATGAGGGTGTTGAGAGGTTTTCCTATCCCCCCATAAATGGGGGGTCAGGTGGTCCCCGCTCCAAAATTCATATTGGGAGGTTTTGAGAACTCGTGTGGTCCAGAAACCAATTAAACATGAAGAGGAGGTTTAGGCCTTGTGTGGTCCCCACCACTATAACCTCTCATGGGAGGTTAAGGTTTGGGGGTCCCCACCTCCAACATCCAAATGGGTTGTTATTGTAGATAAAATAAAATAAAACTTGTGTTTATTTTTTTTCCACAAAACACCCAAAAACATGCATTCACCCTCAATGAACTGTCGTCAAGGTGAAAGTCTTCTTAAGAGAAAACAGGCATTGCGAGTTCCACGGTGCCCTCGGATATCAATTACAAGCACCGATTCAAAAGTTAGAAAACCCAGCTTGTATGTTTACTGAATGTACCCAAACAAACATCATAAACTGATTCTAGGAACTCCGGGCCATGGAATCAAGCACTGTCAATTTTCGTGAACTCATAAAATTCCAATTTAATTAAAAAAATTACATGGAAAATTCCATGTATTTACATTCACACCACCTCAGGTCTCTACTTCCTCGTAAGCCACAACTCAACTAAGGGATCGATTGTTGGTACAGAGAATTCATCTGACCCTTCTGCTCCCATGTGCTCTCCTAGAGGTTCCCATGCTGCTAGAGAACACGCACTAGATGTATCGATAGTAAAAGAAGAACCCACTCTTGTTTATCCTCAATCTCTACTGGAACCTCCGTAAAAGTCTCCCTAACATCGACGTCCATCTCGCCATAGTCGATGATGTCAGAAGGGCCGTGCACATATCTTCTCAGATGTGATATATGGAAGTTTTCATTCACCCGGTGCAACGGAGGTGGAAGATCTAAGTTGTATGCCACATCCCCAACACTGTTGAGGACCTGAAAAGGTCCAATGAACCTTGTATATAACATGTCACATCGGCCAAATCTCTGCAAACCTTGTCAAGGTGAAGCCCGTCGAAAGACGTGGTCGCCATCCTCAAACTCTAGAGGTCTCGGTCTACTATCAAAAGATGACTTATGCCTGCTCTATGTAGTCTTCATCCAATCCTAGATGATCTTCACCTTCAATATGGTAGCTCACACCATCTCTGGTTCCATTAGTGCTGACTCCCCTAGGTTAGTCCAGCTCAAAGGTGAGCTGCAAGGTCACCCGTACAATGCCCTGAAAGGTTCCAAACCTATGTCGGAGTGATGGATGATTTTTTATTAAAATGTCACAAAGGTAATTGATCCTCTCAACAAAGACTGAAGTCGAGGACACTTGCACGGAGAATGTGCTTGAGGTTCTGAATGGTCCGCTTAGTCTAGCCATTCGTTTGTGGATTGAAGGCAGTGCTCAAATCATGATTCATCCCGAAAGACTACTGCAACCCCTTCCATATCTGGAAATTAAAACGTGTGTCATGATCGGAGAATTTTGTTGAAGGTACAACCTGTATCCTCAGAATATCCTACAGATAATGGCATACCAATCTCTCTACTAAACCCTGCTCTCCGATCGGTAGGAAGTGGGCCAACATGGTGAGTCCGTCGACGATCACCCAGATAGAGTCATGACCTCTGAATATATGTGAATTTTATGTGATGATGTCTATGGATATCGCATCCTACTTCCATTATAGGACCTCTATAGGCTGAACCAAGCATGTTGGTACCTAATGTTCCACCTTCACTTGTTGACAAGTGAGGCATTGAGAGACAAACTCTACAACTGCTTTCTTTATTCCCATCCACCAGTGTTGTCGTTGGAGAACCTGGTACATCTTAGCCACTCCTAGATGTACCGCGAGAGGGGATGTGTGGAACTCCCTAAAAAATTCCTCCTAAAGTGACACTGATACCATGGTATGTCCTCTGAAGACGATGACGTGCTCCCCACCTTCATAAAATCCATCAGGTGCCTGACCTATGGATATCTGAGCTCGTTAAGCCTCATAGTCAGAGTCCACACATTTAACCTCCCGGAATCGCTGAAAAAGTGGGGGAGTGACTGCAGTAGACTGTAGAAAGGTTTCTCCATCTCTATCCACAAAGGATATCTGCAGAGAAGCTAGCTTATCAATAGCCTCGCCTAGAGGCTATATACCAGATCTTCTATTGAGTGCATCTGCAACAATGATCCCCTTACAAAAAGTATATACTATCTCAAAGTCATAGTCCTAGGGGAACTCAATACAACGTCGCTATCTCAGGTTCAGGTCCTTCTGGGAGAAGATATACCTGAGACTCCAATGATCTGAGTACATGGTAAAAATGTCGCCCATCAGATAGTGCTGCCACATCTTTAAGGTGAAGACCATTGCTGCTAACTCCAGGTCATGGGTAGTGTTGTTCTGCACATGCTTTCTCTACTACCGAGAACCATATGTGATCATTGCTCTCTCCAACATCAGTACACACCTGAGTCAGGTCCATGATGCATCATGGTAGACTACGTACCCTACACCCTCCTCTAGAAGCCACAAGATGGGGGGAACTAGTCAGCCTCTTCCTCAAGTCCTGAATGCTCTGCTGGAATCTCTCCGACCACATGAAGGGTTTCCCATTCTTTGTCCTGTTTGATAGTGGTTCTGCAACTCTGGAGAAATCTGGTACAGATCTCCAGTAGTATCCAGCCAAACCCATGAAACTATGTATCTCTGTCACACTCCTGGGTGGCTCCCAATAAAGTACCACCTCAATCTTTGATGGATCCACTGCAACTCCAGGCTTCAAGATGACATGTCTAAGAAAATAAACCTATCGGATCATAAATTGGCACTTTGAGAGGTTACCATAAAGTTAGTTCACTCGGAGTGTGTCCAGTACAACCTAGAAATGATAGTCATCCTCCTCCTCAGTAGTCGTGTAGAACAGAATGTCGTCGATGAAATCTATAACAAAGCAATCAATATACGGTTGAAAGGTCATGTTCATGAGTCCCATGAACACTTATGGAGTGTTTGTTACACTGAATGGAATAACCAAGAACTCATAATGGCCGTACTGACAACTAAAGGCCGTCTTCTGTACATTCTCATCTCGAACTCTGAGATGGTGATAGCCTGATTTGAGGTCTAACTTTGAGAACAATTGTTCTCCCTTCATCTGATCAAGGGGGTCGTCAATCCTTGGTAGTGGGAACTTGTTCTTCACGGTCACCTAGTTCGGGCTCCGATAGTCGACACAATTCATCAATATCCCATCCACATTCTTGGTGAATAGAATTGGGTCTGCCCAAGGAGAAACACTGGGTCGGCTAAATCCCTTCCCCTGCAAGTCCTCTTGATGTACCCACAGCTCGCGAAGTTCTGCGGGAGCCATCTGATACACTAGAGTAGATATTGGTTCCATCCCGGGGTACAATTAAATGTAAAATTCCACATATCTGTGAGATGGTAGACCTGGGAAATCATTAGTGAAAACATTTTTATACTGATCCACCACTACAGGATAGCTTAGACTCTCCACATCTACTACACTAAGGGTAAGGCAATCCAACTGATGAATGATCGGTTGCACCCTCCTCCGAGTAAGTATGTCCTATGCTTCAATGGATCCCTTCTCACCGGTGAAGGTAAACCTTGTCCAATATTGGTGGACACACTGCACATTGAGCCTAATATAGTCTATATGATCAAGGAATATACATAAGTAGTCCATATCCAAGATGATGTCATATGGCCTCGATGCCGCTACTTGGAGATCCCATCCGAAGATCTCGCCTCCCAGAGTACGCTCCCACTGCTGGAACCAATGAATAATCGTCTAATCTGCTCTCGTAGGAGTCTATAGCAGTAAGGATAGAGCCAACGGCTCCATTGGAATCACCGACCACTGAATAAGGGAAGTGGAAGTGAAAGAATGACAGGCTCATGAGTCTATATGTTCTGCATCTATAGGGGAGTGGACTCAGATCTTACCTTGTATCATCTCCGGAGCACTGTGATCTTAGGCCTAATGTGTTTGATGTTTAGCTATACATTGTCCTCCGGCTCCCTACGGTCTGGACGGAGCTCCTGTAGGTGGGGGCGATAATACCTCAAAACGCCATCCCCCACCATCTGCATGACCAGATACACTACAACATCTGCTTGCGCCCTGTGGTCCACCTCGATCAAATATTTGTATCTGCCTGCGTAGTCCTTTAATCGTCTGCCAATCATTTCTACTAAGGGTCAGATAGTCACGAGCCATGCGACCCTACCCGCCGTATAAGTAACATTGCCTGCTCCTGGAATGTCTGTCTCCGCTTCGAGTGCCCCCACATAAGCGATACTGAGTTATGTGGTCGTCCACCTATAGGTCGAGTCCACTTGGACCTCTAAGACATTTGTCTACTTCCTTCTAATGAAGACTCCTCTACGTGTCGACTAGTGGTGGATCTAGCTGTTGGAGACTACTCAATAGGGAAACTCTCCACCAAGAGTGATCTCCATAACACCCCCGCATGTGTCGGGATACTGAGTGAGACCATCAAAGATCTAATCTCCCATATGATCCCCTTATTGAAGTTCTGGGCCCTGAAATATGGGTCCCACATGATATTGGTGGTGTAGCGTGAGTGGTGTGTGAACCTCGCTGAGTACTGAGCTACATTCATGCTTCACTACTGCAGATGAAGTAGCTCATGTATGCGCAATGCGAGAAGAGTCGTTGGGACAAACTCTTCCCGTAAAAGGATCTCGATGTCGGCCCAGAGAAGCGTCATCTCATCATGAAACTGGATCATCAATCTCCACAACATGCCTGTAGCAGCCTGTAGAAGGCTAGCGACAAGGATCACCCTGAAATCGGCTGGTGTCCCTACCAGTCGAGAAACTCTCGACACAGCCTTCATCCAATCCTCAACCACCTGTGGGTCCGTCTCTCCCCTAAACCTAGGGGGCCTCTAACTCTGGAACTAATGAAACTTGCTCAAGTGGTGTGCATCATCTTCTGCTGGGGGTGGTGGCTTTTTAGGCCCAATGGGGAGTGGTACCGCTGGAAAAGGGCCCTGCACAGAGGCCTCGTCTCTATGTGGGATACCGGTGCATACAACTCTCAAAACATATCAGGATGTCTGGGTGGAGTCATCCTTAAAAGAAGAAGGTGCATTATAGTTTAGAAGTTATACCTGGTGAGCTGACCGGGTTGAGATGACATAATGAAAACATAGGAAAACACACATGCAATCAGGGTTTTCGTGCACTGTGTCGGATATAAGTAGTCAGGGTCCTGGTGTATGGATATTTCGGCCACCACACTAAAACTGGACTCCCTTAATTGAGAATGACACTCATTACCCTTAACACTATTTGTTCATAGAAAGGAAATATTAGGGTCCAATGTTTTGTGGTAGAACCAACTCCTCTGATACCAATTTGTCAGGACTCGTCCCTCAGGGCTATTTCATTACTACCCCAAGCCCGCCATCAACTGGCCTGGGGCTGGTGAGTAGAACAAAAGGGTTAATTCCCTAAAACATAGAAGGAATTTCATTTATAAAATGAAAATTCACAGAAAGGAGCATACAGATGGATACAAAACACTACGTAAACTATATAAAAAATGAGTGCTGATAATTAAATGTGCCCGGAAATACAAGCCCAATTGTAAAGTACAGGGAACTGGAAGTACATGTACAACTGATGAATGGAAAAGTAGATGTTGGGTCATCCTTCAGGATTCCTACCAGATGGGTAGGTTCAGATAGCCTCCTCAACATTTCACGTCTGTTAGTCTCCTCTGCGTATTGACTCGTCCTATGGTCCACCTCCGGGTAGCGTCAAGTCCTAGTATTCTTAGCCTCAGTCAGTGTTGTCAATCGTCTGCATCCAACACAACAAGGTACGAGCATATCCCGTGTAGGGTTGAGTACAACGATACTTAGTAGGGACCCTGAGACCCTCAAGGTCTCACAGAATCCAACAAGGATAATCCACAAAGAAAGAGATTAACAGAT
This sequence comes from Viscum album, assembly GCA_963277665.1. Lineage (NCBI taxonomy): Eukaryota > Viridiplantae > Streptophyta > Magnoliopsida > Santalales > Viscaceae > Viscum > Viscum album. Next base: position 764,019,744 of record OY728120.1, read on the forward strand.
AACCCTATATAGGTCTATTCCCAAACACATACCTATGTTATCATGTAATCCATCTCAATCATGAGGAAAACATAAAAGTACTGAATCATCTCAACCAGGATTTTATTCACATTATCAAAACCTCGACTGTTGGAGAACACATTCTCAATCAAGTATAGTGGGCCTGCCATGTCACACAAAGGTGCTTAACACTAACCTTGGACTGCTGAGGTACTCCTCCTATCGAGTACCAAGAGTATGTTGTATCACATAGAGGTTCTCCCCACCATGGGTCTGCCGCCACACCCAGGTGCTCCCCCTCTGAGCCTGCAGAGGTACTCCTCTTGTCGAGCACCATGGGTCTGCCATGTCACCAAGCGCGCTCCTCCACTAGGGGTCTACTTCCACAACCAAGAGCTCTCCACTGATCTAGAAAAGTAACTCTTATGTCCAATGATGAAGTATCTCAAAGGTCCCCCAAGTCATAGTGGTCTCAATGCAACAAATGGTGCATCAATCAGATGTCTATTCTGTGAGTTATTGACCTTTTAGTCTGAGGGTCCCGGTTGGATTCGTGCTCGATCCAACCTGACCATTCCCCATCTTAATCCAAATCACGGTGGGGGTATCACTAAAAGGGTCTTTCATTCTCCATGATTACCAGCCCCACTGACGGTTTGTCAAAAGGATGTCTGGTGCCAAAGATATTGCCAAAAGAAAGTAATGGGTCATAGTGGGCATGGGTCTAGACCGACCTGTTGGGTCCGTCCCCACCCGTTGGGCAGGCTAGCCTGTTGGGTTCATCTTGGCCCACATGGCCTAGCCCCACAAGCCACAAGGGGCTGCGGAGAGCCGAGAGGGCGCGGACCGACCATCAGGGTGCGGACTGGCCACAGGTCGGCATGATGGCGGTTCGGCCTGGAGGGCGCTGCGAGGGCGTGGGAGGCCGACTCGGCTGGAGCTCTGTGAGGGGCACTGGAGGCCTTCCCGGATGGGATGCCTTGTGGGGCGTAGGAGGAAGGCTCGGTAGGAGCTCCGCGAGGGGCGCGAGAGGTCGGCATGGTTGGAGCACTGCGAGGGGCGCGGGAGGCCGGGGCGGTCGGGCTGCCGCAAGGGGCACGGGATGTAACATCCCAAGTAGGTAAATAGTTATGGATTTTCATATCTCTGACTATTTGTGAATTATATAGTATTTTAGTGGCTTAAAATGAGAATAAATCTATTCTTAAGCATGTAATACTCTAATATTTTTTAAAAGATTGTTTTACTTCCTTTTGATGGAAATCCATTTTTAAATCAAACTATTGAAAAATTTAAAAGTACTATTTGTCGGAAAAAAATTAATATTTAGGATTGGGACATTTAAATTTACCTTGGATAAATTTTTCGTATTTTTCTGAATATGTTCATTTTTTAATGAATGGTAAAAAATACTGCATTTCACTTCAAAACTGCTTTTTCATATAATCTAATTATATGGATATATTATCTTTTTAATTGGTTTTAATGTATAAATAGAATATATTTTTACCATTTAATACAATTTTGGTATTTGTAATTAATTTCACTTTGGAATTGGTCATAAAAAGTGTCAATCTTTTGATAGATATTGTTTCTAAAAAACCGCTATTTTTTGACAGCGGGAATTATTTTTAAATTAATTACTGAAATTTATGTGTTTGGGATTTGGTAAAATGGATTCCATATTTGGAATCATAAGGTCCAAATTATGTAATTAATAATCTTTTTTTTCTACATTACGAATAGTAACGACAGTAATTATCTTTTATTATCGTGATTAATTAGTCATCGGGTAGTTAAGGGAAATAAAATAATATCATAATAATATAAAATGACCCCAAAATGTGTGATAATGCTACTGGTTGTGTCATTTCCGACCATGGTATCCCTTTTTTCAACTTAGGGACCCAACGGAATCACTATTGGGTGATAGTGACACTTTATCATTTTATTTTTAAAGAAATGAGAATATCACAAAAGTATGTAACACCTAAGTAAAACAATTTCAAATTTGCCTATGTAAACTATCTCTTAGACTATAAATAGTAATAAGAAATCTCAAAATATTTCCTACATCATAGTATTTTTCTTATAATTTTTAGACATTAAATAAATTAATTAATTTACGACACAATGATGATGTAGTTATTACCTCATTAATGAATGATGTAAATAAAAAGAGAAGATAATGTAAAATCTAAGCAATACACTAGTCAACAATCTATTAGATGGGTGGATTTCGAAACCTTATCACCTTATCCTATAAATATATCATCGTGTGACCTTTAAAATCCGAAATTCATTTTATAATAAAGTAACATTTCAAGAATTTCCAAGAGTTCCCCTCCTCCCTCTTATAAAAGTCCCCCACATCTACCCTCCTTACCCACACCTCTCAAGCCATTTTATCGACCAAAATCTTCTCATTTTATCTCTCCACATCCCTCTCTTCATTATATAAGCCTTACCTTAGGCAGAAAGGTCTTCAAGAAACCCTTTTGGTTCAATCCAAGGAGAGTTACATGATTTAAAGGTAAAGTCTTCTCTAATGTTATTTTGTTTTATATTGCATATCCAACCACCTAAAATATTTTTATTCATTTATTTTGTAACAAAACTATTATCTTAAATATACTAGGATGTTGTTGTGAGAAGGATTCGAGCTACACTTACACACACTCTCATCTAATGGATAATGAACATACTATTTCTGTTAATGGCATATTTCTGCCTCACGAAACGATGATTGTTCAATCTTATTTTAACACCTTTCATGGTGGCCATTAATATGTAACATTATTTATATATGATATATATTATGTTCATGTTTTCCTTATGATTCATTATTTTTCATTTATTGTATACCTTTATTATTTACATTATGGGTGAAAGTGATAATTTCATTTTCAGAAGTGCGGAATACCTCCCCCTCAAAGTGATTTGATTCATTAATGCCATATATGGGATGTGTAAGGGATGGATTAAATGATATTATATATGATATTATACTGGAATTATAATATACCATTATATCATTATGATTTCATTCCATTAAATACGAAATTGAAATGAACGTAGCATTCATGCGTACATACGGCTAACCGTCTCCATGAATGGTGCATTTCATTTCTTACCTCTAAATGTTTTGTAATATTATAAATGTATATATATATATATGATATATACATAATGAATATAATTCTGGATATAATGGATATCTTACCATATGAAGAACTTGTAATTATAAGATGTTTATTTTTGACTCAAGTTCCAATGATCGACAAAATGAACGTTATTAACTTAAATAATTACATAATGTTCATAACATGGTAATAAGTGATATAAAAGGAATAATGAAGTTGAATAAGGTTTTTAAAAAAGTAGAAATTAACTCTAGTTTATTATTCAGGAGATTAAAGAACGATCGAGTCAAGTCAGAAATGAGGTAAGAGACTTCGTCTCAATCTCCTTTCATTTATGCATATTTTGTTTTATACACAAATTTCTTTTATACGGTGTATAAACCCCTTTGAATTTTATTATTATTCAAAAGGAATATTTTTTTACGAAGAATTTTACTTAACGACAAAAGGAATGTTTTGTGTTATGTATGTGGGGACAACGGTTTTTCTGCCGCTGTGACCATTATTTGAGTTTCGGCTTCCTCTACAAGAAATAACTTTTTTTACATGAATAATAAATACCATGTTTTATTATTCTTTTATTTTGATAATGAAAATGGTTTTGATAATGTTTTTATTATATCATTGTGTTGTATTGATATCTTGTGATTTAAATGTCGAAATGATAGGTTTCCTTTATGCATGTTTTATGTGATACTATTATGTTATGGTTCTTGGGAATTGATTATGAAGAAGGGTGGTTCTGTGATAAACTAAGGGTGGGTGAGCCTGATATAGATCTGCAATGAATTGGGTAACGTGAAGGGGTTAAACACTATGGTTTTTCCGAAGAGATTTAGGGAATATACTGTGATGGGTATTCCAAACGTTTCCATGAGGGTTACACCCTATGTAAGAATGTTATGAATTCCTCAAGTTACCTTTTTGTCATAGTATTTCTATGAGTTATTCACGAATCATATTATTTCATCAGGTATGTTAATGTGCTTATGTTTTATGAGGAATGTATGATTTCATTGATTATTATGTATACATGGAAAAATGTTTCCATTCCGAATTTTTATATCGATTACTGAGCTTTTTATGCTCATCCCATGTTTTTGAAATATTTTTCACAGTCCAAGGGAAAAGTACATGATGTGATGATATTTTCAAGGAAGTGTCAAGAAATAATCCATGTTTTATTTTAAATATGTTTCCTTTGATCAAAAAATGAATAATGTATTTTATGTAACCACCTTGTATAAATGTGGAATGTAATGCATGATTTTTGATCTAATTATCTAAAACTATAAACCTGAAAAGATCCTCAATGTGTATTCTTGAAATATCTCAAGAATAAGTAATGTTTAAGGATGGGGCTTTATAGTTGGTATTAGAGGTCGTTTTATATAACATTAGGAGTTGGAATTCTATTAAATGATTATCCAAAAATAATTTTTTTATGGTAAAATTGAAAATGGTATAGCATTTGAAGATTACCATGTAGCTTCATATAAGAGATGTTTGTTTAGAATGGTCATCTATAGAGGAAACATGGAAGCAGTGCTAGGAAGGCATACAGAAGGAAATGACCTTCCTAGTCAGCATCCTGAGATAGTCGGAATTGGAACTGAATAGTTTGTTGTAGTAATGGCGCAATTGACTCCAGCGATAAATGGTGTTGGTATCCTTGCACGAGATCATCCAGATCAACTGCAATGTAACATGTTAGTGGTGAAACATTTCATGAGGCAACATCCCCCATCATTCAGAGGATCATCGGACCCTGTGTTAGCTAAAGTGTGGATTAAAGCACTGGAGATGATTTTCGATGTCATGGGGTGTTCAGAAAATAAAATAGTTAGTCTTGCTATTTACCGGTTGGAGGGTGAAGTAGATAAGTGGTGGTGGATGGTTAAAAATATCAGGGAAACTGATAATATTTATGTTCTTGAATGGGATGAATTCAATGGTATTTTTCTCGATAAATACATTCCTAAGGTTGTTCGACTTATGATGGAAAAACAATTCTTGGAATTGAGGCAAGAGGATGACTCATTGGCTGTTTATGAAGAACAGTTCACTCGATTGGCAAGGTATGCTCCAAATTTTATCTGAGACCATGATAGTAAAATCAACAGTTTTTACTCAGGATTAAATCCAAAATAACAAAGGGCATTGGATTCTCGTGAGTTCAAAAGTTATGAAAATATTGTTCGATGTGCTAAGAAGGTGGAAATGGAGTTTTTCGATGATCAAGTTTTCTATGACAACCAACAGAAGAAAAGACTGAGGTGGTAGGAGAAAGGGAAGAATTCTTCAAGAAGGTATGATGGTAAGAGAACTAAATTTTCAGTTTGTGATAAATGCGGTAAAAGTCGTGATGGGGAATGTGTTATGAATTATGGAAAGTGCTACCAATGTTGTAATATGGGACATAAGGCTCGTGATTGCATTGGAAAAGATCTGGGTGATGGTAAGACAAAAATTGATTTACATTTAGTGAAATGTTTCAAGTGTAATGATATGGGACATTATGCAAATGAGTGTTCGACAAAGAGCTCGAATGATGGGAAGAAGTCAGACTAAAAGCAGAAGGGTGTGGTGATATCCTTTGCAACTACTTCAGCAGATTTTGGTCCATCAAATGAAGTGGTATCATGTACTTTGTTTGTTTTTTAAGATTATGCCAATGTGTTGTTTGATTTAGGGTCTACACATTCTTTCATCTCTGAAAAATTTCTAGTAAATTGGGAATACCAACTCAATAAATGACTCCTAAACATTTGGTAAAAATACCTGGGGGAAATGATGAGGACAAAATAAATTATATAATCTTTCTATCCTTATCCGTGGAAAGAACCTACTTGAAAACCATATTGTTTTACCTCTATTAATGTTTGATGTTATCATGGGTATGGATTGGCTCTCTGTTTACCATTCTAAGATTTCCTATAGAGCTAAAGAATTTTATTTTCAGAAATACTTTCAGTCAGTTTACAAGAATGAACTCTTACTGTTGACAACATATCAAGAGGCTGAGAAACTTGTGAAAGATGGAAATGAATTTTACCTTTCACAAATTGTTGAAAACAAAGGAACAATTCAGATTAATGATGTGCCATTGGTAAATGAGTATCCTGATGTTTTTCTTGATTTTTTGCCTTGAATAATAACAGATCAGGAAGTTGAATTTACTGTTGACTTAGTTCATGATTCTAAGCCAATTTCAAAACCCCTTTATCGAAAGGCTCAAATTGAACTTTTGGAGTTGAAGGATCAATTGCATGATTTATTAGAGAAAGGTTGCATTAGACCTAGAACATAACCATGGGTTGATCCTGTCTTATTTTTTAAAAAGAAAGACGGATAAATGAGACTTTGCATTTATTATAGAGCCTTGAATAACATAATTGTTAAGAACAAATATCATTTTCCTCATATCGATGATTTGTTTGATCAGCTCAAGGGAGCTTAGTATTTTTCAAAGATTGACCTAAGATCGGGGTACCATCAGTTTAAGGTAAAGGAAGCAGATATTCCGAAGACCACGTTTTGTACAAGATATGGCTATTATGAATTTGTAGTAATTCATTTTGGGTTAACCAATGAACCTGATGTATTCATGGAACATATGAATAGAATTTTCCATAATTTCTAGGAAATTTTTGTGGTTGTTTTCATTGATGATATTTTGGTGTTTTCAAAAAGTAAAGAGGAGCATTAAAGTCATTTGAGGGTGATTGTGAAAACCGTAAATGAAAATAAATTGTATGGGAAATTCGGAAAGTGTGAGTTTTGGACGAAAAAAATTTCTTTCCCTGGTCATATTGTTTCAAAAGATGGAATAATTGTTGATCCGGCAAAAACAAAAGTTATTGAAGAATGGCCAAGACCCACAAATGTAACCAAGATTCGTAGTTTTCTTGGTTTGGTAGGCTATTACCAAAGGTTTGGTAAAAATATATCACGGTTATCTAGTCCAATGACTAAGATAACTCGTAAGGGTCTAAGGTTTATCTGGATAAAATAATGTGATGATTGTTTTTAGGAATTGAAAAGAATATTCACGATTGATCCAGTTTTGGCACTACCTTCTAGGAATGGGGAGTTTGTTATCTACAGTGATGCTTGATTAATAGGACTTGGTTGTGTCCTAATGCAGAATGATCGGGCAATTGCATATGCTTCACGTAAGTTTAAAACTCATGAGGTAAATTACCCTACACATGATTTAGAATTAGATGTTGTTGTTTTCACTTAAAAAATTTGGAGGCATCACATGTATGGATTAAAGTGTGAAATATATACCGATCAAAAAATTTTAAAGTATATATTCACTTAGAAAGAATTGAACATGAGATAGAGGATATGGATAGAATTAATCAAGGATTATGATTGTACAATTCATTACCATCTAGGAAAAGAAAATAAAGATGCAGATGATTTGAGTCGAAAAAGTAATGCTTCATTAACCATGTTACGTTTGGAATGTGATCCTTTGGTTAAGGATTTGATGAAATATGGCATAAAAGTTGTTGGTCCAGTATGTTCTTCTATTTTGTTTCAGGTATCAGTGAAATCTTCTCTACCAGACAGAATTAAGCAAGCACAAAAACAAGACAGTGAGTTGCAGAAAAAGGTAGAGCTGGTTTAGAAGGGTAAGTTGCCTGAATTAAACATTGATAATGATTTTGTTTTGAGATTTGGGAAGAGATTGTGTGTTCCTTGTGATTCACAGTTGATGATAGAGTTGTTATGTGAAGCTCATAGTTCTCCTTTTTCAGTTTATCCAGGCAGAACTAAGATGTTTTGAGATCTTCGGGAGTATTACTGGAGGGACATAATGAAACGAGACATTTCTGATATTAATGTGAAATGTTTGACATGTCAAGAGGTTAAAGAATAGTAGTAGTTACTCAAAGGGATGCTTCAGCCTTTACCAGTTCCAGAGTGGAAATGGGGGAATATATCCATGGACTTCGTTGTGGGATTGTTGATGTCACCTTGATGTAATAATTCAATCTGAGTTATTCTTGATCTCTTGACTAAATCTTCTCATTTCCTTGATATAAAAGATACTTTTTCCTTAGATCAACTTTCTCATTTGTACCTTAAAGAGATAGTCAGGTTACATGGATTCACCCTCTCCATTGTATCTGATCGTGATCCCAGGTTTACTTCTATCTTTTGGAAAGGCCTTCAGAAGTCGGTGGGTACTGAATTAAATTTTAGTATGGATTTTCATCCTCAATCAAATGGGAAATCAGAATGAACAATTTAGACATTGGAGGATATTCTACATGCTTTTTTGATGTATTATCAGGGATGTTTGGACCAAAATCATTTTATGGTTGAGTTTTCTTATAATAACAGTTTTCATTCTAGTATACAGATGGCACCATTTCAGGCATTATATGTGAAGCGGTGTCGAACACCATATTTTTGGGATGAAGTGGGTGAAAGGAAGTTGATGGGACCAGAATTTGTAGAAGAGTTGGTAGAAAATGTTCAGCTGATTCAGAAGCACATGAGAACTGCTCATAGTCGGCATAAAAGTTATGAAGATAACCGGAGGAAGGATCTTTCTTTTTAGGTAGGTGATCATGATTTTCTCAAAGTATCTCCATGGAAAAGTGTGATGTGATTTGGTAAGAAAGGAAAGTTGAGTCCAAGGTTCATTGGACCATATGAAATTCTGGAGAGAGTTGGATCAGTTGAATACAGAGTGGATTTACCTCCGAGTTTATCTCAGGTACACAATGTTTTTCATGTTTCAATGTTAAGGAAGTACATGCCAGATACATCTCATGTTTTGAGTCCAGAGGCAGTTCAGCTGGATGAGAATCTATCTGATAAGGAACAAGAGGTCTAGATTCTTGACCACATTGAGCATGTTTTTCGGAATAAGGTGATTCATCAAGTAAATGTTTTGTGAAAAAACCACATGATTGAAGAGGAAACATGGGAATCTGAAAATGCAATGAGGGATAAATACCCTCAATTATTCAGTAAGTAAATAAATTGCGAGGACACAATTTTATAAAGGGTAGAAGGATGTAACATTCCAACTAAGTAAAGAATTATGGATTTTCATATATATATATATATCTATTTATGAATTAGATAGTGTTTTAGAGGCTTAAAATGAGAATAAATCCAATATTAAGCATGGAATACTATAATATTTTTTAATGATTTTTTTATTTCGTTTTGATGGAAAACCATTATTAAATATAAATATTGAAAATTTTATAAGCTCTATTTGTAAAAATAAACTTATTCATTAGTATTGGGAAATTGAAGTTTACTTTGGATAAATGTTTGGTATTTTTCTGATAATGTTCATTTTTTTAATGAATAGTTTAAAATACTGCATTTCACATCAAAACTACGTTTTGATATAATTTAATTATATGGATAGATTATCTTTATAATTGGTTTTAATGTATAAATAGAATATATATTTACAATTTAATCCAATGTTGGTCTTCGTAATTAATTTCACTTTGGAATTGGGAATAAACTAGTGTCAAACTTTTGATAGATATTGTTTCTAAAAAACCCGAAATTTGTATTGACAATAGGAATTAATTTTAAATTAATTACTACAATTTCTATTTCTCAAATTTTGTAAAATGCATTCCAAATTTGGAATCATAAGGTCCAAATTATTTAATTAAGATTATTTTGGTTTTGGACATTATGAATAGTAACGACGATAATTATCTTTAATTATCGTGATTAATTAGTAATCGGGTAGTTAAGTGTAATAAAATAATATCATAATAATATAAAATGACCCCAACATGTGTCCCAATTCTACAGGTTGTGTCATGGCCAACCATGGGATTCCTTGTGCCATCATAGGGACCCCATGGATTCACTTTTGGGTGATAGTGACACTTTATCATTTTATTTTTAAAGAATGGGGAATATCACAAAAGTATGTAACACCTAAGTAAAACAATTTTATTTTTGTCAGTGTAAATGATCTCTTAGACTATAAATAGTCATTGGAAACCTAAAAGGATTTCCTATATCATATTAATTTTTTTATTATTTTTATATATTATATAAATTTATTTATTTATGACACTATGATTATGTAGTGATTACCTTATTAATGAACGATTTAAATAAAATGAAAAGATAACGTAAAATCTAAGACATAAACTTGTAAAAGACCTATTTCATGGGTGGATTTCGAACCCTTATCACCTTATACTCTAAATATATCTTTTGGGACCTTTAAAATCCGAAAATCATTTTATAATAAAGTAACATTTCAAGAATTTCCACGAGTTCCCCTCCTCCCTCTTATAAAAGGCCCCCACCTCTACCCTCATTACCCACACTTCTCAAGCCATTGTCTTGGAAAAAAACTGCTCATTTTATCTCTCCACATCCCTATCTTAATCATAGATGCCTTAACGTAGTTAGAAAGCTCTCCAAGAATCCCTTTTGGTTCAAACCAAGGGGAGTTACCCGATTGAAAGGTAATGTCTTCTCTAATGTTATTTTGTTTTATTTTTCCTCTCCAACCCCCTAAAATCGTTTTATTCCATTATTTTGTGACAACACCAGTATTTTCAACATACTAGGATGTTGTTATGATATGTATTCTAGATACACTTACACACTCTCTTGTCTAATGGTTAAATAACATACTGTTTCTATGAATGGAGAATTTTTGCCTCATGAAAAGATGAATGTTCAATCTTCATTTAACACCTTTCATGGAGGCCATTAAGATATACATATATTTATAAATGATATATATCATGTTTATGTTTTCGTTATGATTCTTTATCTTTCATTTATTTTGTACCTTTATGGTTTCCATTATGGGTAAACACAATAATTTCATTTTAAGAAGTGCTGACAACCGCCCCTCAAAGTTATTTGATTCGTTAATACCATATGTGGGATGTATAAGGGATTTAGTTAATGATATTATATATTATATTATACTATAATTATAATATACCATTATATAATTATTATTTCCTTCCATTAAATATGAAAGAGAAATGAAATTAGAGTTCATGCGTATGTATGACTTACCCTCTCCATGAACAATGCATTTCATTTCTTACATCTAAATGTTATGTAATATTATAAATTCATATATATATATATATGATATCTGCATCATGAATATAATTCTGGATATAATGGATATTTTACAACATGAACAACTTGTAATTATAAGAATTTTGTTTTTGACTCAAGTACCAATGATCGACAAAATGACCGTTATTAATTTAAATGATTACATAATGTTCATAACATGGTAATAAGTGATTTAAAAGGAATAATGAACATGAAAAAAGGATCTTAAGAAATTATAAATTAACTCTAGTTTATTTTTCAAGAGATTAATGAATGATCGAGTCAAGTTGGACATGAGATATGGGGCTTCGTCTCAATCTCCTTTCATTGAGGAATATTTTGTTTTATAAACAACTTTCTTTTATATGGTGTATAAACCCCCATTGACTTTTACTTTTATTCAAAAGGAATATTTTCGTACAAATAATTTTACTAAAAGACAAAAGTAATTTTTTGTCTTACATATGCGGCGATAACGACTTCTCTACCGCCATGACCATTATTTGAGTTTCGGCTTCCTCTATATGCAATAACGTTTTTTAAATGAATAATAAATACCGTGTATTAATTTTATTTTATTTTGGTATTGAAAATGGTTTTGATATGGTTTTTATTATATCAATGTGTTGTGTTGATATCTTGTTATTGAAATTTGGAAATCTAATGTATCGTTTATGCATGTTTTATGTGATACGATAATGTTATGGTTCTTGGGAATTGTTTATGAAGATGGGTGGTTCCGTGATAAAATAAGGGTGGGTGAGCCCGATATAGGTCTCCAATGCATTGGGTAACACGAAGGGGTTAAACGCTAAGATTTCTCCGAATACATTTAGGGAATATACTATGATGGGTATTCCAAACATAACCATGAGTGTTACTCCCTATGTAAGAATATTATGAATTCCTCAAGTTATCTTTATGTCTTATGATTTCTATGAGTTATTCATGAAACATAAGATTTCATGAGGTATGTTAAAGTTCTTATCTTTTATGTGTAAATTATGATTTCATTGATTATTATGTATACATGAAATAATGTTTTCATTCCGTATTTTTATACCCCTCACTGATCTTTTTATGCTCATCCAATGTTTTTGAAACGTTTTTTAGAGGTCAAGGGAAATGTACATAATTTGATGATAGTGTCAAGGAAGTGTCAAAAAAGAGTCCATGTTTTATTTTAAATATGTTTCCATTGATGGGAAAAATGAATATTGTATTTTATGTAACCACATTGTTTAAATTTGGAATGTAATGCATGATTTATGATCTAATTATATAAAACTCTAAACCTGAAAAGATACTCAATGTGTATTCTTAGAATATATCATGATTAAGTAATGTTTTAGGCTGGGTACTTATAAGAGAGGTCATCCCGACCGGGGCTCCATGAGTGTGTGGGATTAGATGGGGGTCGTGAGGCTGGCAGTGGGCATGACCGGTGGGGACAAGGCCAGTTCATCCCTGAGGGTACTGAGAGGATTGGGTGGTAGGAGCCGGTTCGGCTAGCAGATGACACGGTCAGGGTAGCGTGGCCCATCACAGAGCGGCTCGACCGAAAGGGATGAGACAGCGGGGTCGTTTAGGCTAGGGCACGGAAGTGTTGCGGGGCGGAATGGGTCACGGAGGCCACATGTGGTGTGGTCGTTGCCTTCGTCGCCTTCATCACCTTTGTTTCCTTAAACACCATTGTCACCTTTCTCCTTTATAAAGAACACTGGAAATCAGCACCTGGGTTACGGAGTGGACGGGCCATGTTAGTTTGTCCCACACTCTCCACATTAGAGCAGTAGCATGATGTTCACCAAGAATATAAACAAGAAAGAGCATGGAAGATATTTTCATCCCATAATCCCTCATTAATTTCTATTCTCATCCCCACAAGGAAAAAAATGGGAGAACATGGGAAATGTTAATCCAATAATGAATTAACCCCTACCTCGGGATGATACGCCGACAGAGTCGCGAAGATGAATACGGAGTTGTCATCGTTCGTTGTGTCACCCACACACCTCAAATTTCATGCCCGTGTGTCTGTTCATTGACGACAATGAGGAGGGAAGGTCGGTCATCGAAGATGTCCCATGTTGGTTGCCTCTGCAAGATGCTTCCGAGGAAGAAGTCCAAAGAGGTTGTTCTTCGTCGGTGGTGTGGTCTTCATCGAGAGAGCATGCTTCGTTGGGAGAATATGTTCATCGTTGGAGAACAATATTTCTCCCAAGCTCTCTCCTCTCCCAAATTCCACCAAAATGAAATAATAGAATTCAAAAAACAGATTATGGTGTCAGAATAATATTCAAAATGGTTGAATTGATTAAGGGAGAGTTGGCACAATGAATTGGTGTGTTGGAAGTATTAATTTGGAGGAAGCTCAAGAGGCCCCTACACATTAATGAGGTAGTTGAGAGGTTTTCCTCTCCCCCCATTAATGGGTGGTTGGGTGGTTCCTGCTCCCAAATTTAAATTTAGAGGTTTTGAGAACTCGGGTGGTCCATACAATAATTAATCATGAATATGAGGTTTAAGAATTGGGTGGTCCCCACCACCATTACCTCTCATGGGAGGTTATGGTGTGGTGGTCCCCACCTCCCACTTCGACATGGGTGGTTGTAATAGATAAAATAAAACGAAACATGTGTTTATTTTATTTTATTATTTCCATGAAATACCCACAAAATAACTTTCACCCTCGACCAAATGTCGTCGAGGTGGAAGTCTTCTTAAGAGAAAGTTGGCGTTGCGTGTTCAACGGTGCCCACAGATATCAATTCCAAGAACTAGATCAAAATTTAGAAAAACCCACTTTTATTTTTATAGAACGTTCCCAAACAAAACTTCATAAATTGATTCTGAGCACTCCGAGACTCATAATCACACACCATCAATTTTCGTGGACTTGTAAAATTTCCATTTATTAAAAAAAGTACATGTAAAATTCCAGGTCTTTACAGAATTTGTGTAATGTATTCATCTACCATTTTACACCATCTTTGTATGAATTATTCGAGTTTAAAAAAATTGATCTGTTAATGAATATATTTATATATTCTAGGGAATTCAAAATGATCACCATAAAGAACATGTATCCCCTACCAAAGATTTTAGACTTGATAAAACAAATATAGTGATCTTATTACTTATAAATGTTGGATTACTATTAATGGAATCATTATCTTAAGGAGATTAAGGAAGAAATTTAGAGGTGTCATTTCAATACATGTTTTGGACAATATGTGATTTTATTGATTCCCTTCAGACTTAAAAATTCCCCTATAATATTCCAAGATTTTATGAACAGATTATTTAGAGAATAAATTGATAAAATTGTATTATAAATTATATATTATAGTCGAATTTACACCATTATAATGGAATAACAAGATGATCATTTAAGGACAGTGATAGAGAATTTTATAATGGATAGATTATTCTCTATTTTTGGAATGTCTGACTCTCGGATGTACCAAGTCACATTCATGGGGAATGTTATCTCTAATGACCCAATTTTATGAATGTATCAATGGAAAAAAGAAATTAAATTATATAATAAACTCTCATGTTTCATGGAAATTTATTTTTTAATGGATTATATGGGTACTACAAATATTTTTTAATTTCTTACACATTATTGTCTAGAACACTGATAAAAGTAACAATGATTGGGGTAATTTATAAAAGTATAGAAGAACATGATGAAATATTTAATGATATTAGGAAAAGGATATTTACTACAACTATACTCATGACACCACCAAATGGAGAATGTTTTGTGATATGTACTATATCATTAAGGAAATTATAGGTTATTATAATCCTAATAAATTAAGTAGTGAAATAATATATCTAAAAAATATATAACCATGTGTATAACTACACAACGCATGCTATAATGTTAGTAATTTGGATTTTATACATGATGATTCGGTGGTACTAATTCTATGATGAAATGTGTGATATATATATCAATTGTATGAGTATAACTTATATATTCACATATAATGACTTCATCACATGCCATTGAAGATGGATAGAAAGGATCAAAGACTATTATTTATCAATTAAAAACTATCTAGTAATTGAAAAAATGTATTTGATTCTCAAAGAATAAAATATCATGATACTCTGTACTTATGTGGAATTAGAAAGATCCTATATTCATAGAATATAAATAACGGATCTCAAAATAATATTTTTAGTGTGAACACCCTTCATTTAAAAAAATGAATTCCTGACCATCTATCTAATAGAAAATCGAAGTGGAACAAACATATTATCTGGATAATTATTGAAGGGAGAATACATTAAAGTCATCGATTCATTATGAAGTCCACATAAATTACGATGGTGTGATTAAATTTATAAATTGAAATTGTGTCACTTCGTCACCTGATATAATGATGGAAATATTGGATAATTCACGTATCTCATCTTCCCCCATCTATCCTGGAGAAAAATGATGTTCCATGATCTATAATATCACACCTTGTGGGACAAAAAGATAAAGGAGATTGTTGAGTACACCATAATGATCTTTATATGTCATCCAGTTAATGCATTTTCAAATAAGTCCACATCTACCAACATCACTTTGATTTGGGAAGATTTATCGCAACAAAATCAATCTAATACATATGAAAAGGAATTATTGTAACATCCCAAGTAAGTAATTAATAATAGATATTTTTATGCATATTAATGAATTAGATAGTGTTTTAGAGGCTTAAAATGAAAATATATCCAATCTTAAGCATGGAATATACTAATATTTTTAAAAGATTGTTTTACTGCCTTTTAATGGAAAACCATTTGTAAATCTATATTTTGACAATTTTATAAGCTATGTTTGTCAAAATAAACTTATTATTTATGATTGGGACATCTAAATTTACTTTGTGTGAATTTTTGGTATTTTTCCGATAAAGTTCATTTTTTAATGAATAGTGAAAAATGTTGTATTTTAATTCAAAACCACATTTTAATCTAATTTATTTATATGATTAGATTATCTTTTGAATTGGTTATAAAGTGAAATTAAAATTTATTTTTACCATTTAATCCAATGGTGGTCATTGGAATCAATTTCACTTTGAAATTGGACTTAAACTAGTGTCAATCTTTTGATACTTATTGTTTTATAAAAACACGCTATTTGTCATGACAACGGGAATTAATTATTAAATTAATTAATAAGTCTTATATGTTTTTAATTTTTTAAAATAGACATCATTTTTGAATTCATAATATCAAATATAGCTTAGGGTGATGTTTTGTAATTTTTCTGAAAAACGTCAATTTTTGATGAATAGAGAAACCACTAAGTGGTAGTTAAAGAAACTGATTTTTCATTTAAATGAAACATTGTAACTTCTGTGATTTGATTTTAAAAAATCCGACATACATGGTTGTCATTAATAAGTAAAATGTGGTTCAATGAGATTAAAATAATTTTTTGGTGAATAGTAACTTTTTTGTTCTTAATCGCGATTAGAGGTAATTAGTGTAGTTTAAGGTAAAAATAATGTTTTAATAATATGATATGAGCTTGAAACATGTCCTACCCTTATTGGATGTGTCATGGCCGACCACGAAAATCCATGGGTAAACTTGGGGACCCCATGGAGCCACTTTGGTTGGGAAATGACATAAATATCTTTTTATTTAATGATAAAGTAAAAATGACACAAACATGATATTTTTTACTAAAACAATTTTTAAATGGTGTTATTCAAGTAATATTTTTGATTATAAATAGTCATTGCAAAGAGAAAAAGATTTCATACATCATAGTAATTTTTTATAATTTTTATACTTTAAAAAAATTAAATTATTTATGACATCATAATGATGTAGAGATGACCTCATTATTTGACTATTTAAATAAAATGGAAGGATAATGTAAAATATAAGACCTACACATGTCCAAAACCTATTGGGTGGGTATATTTAGAACCCTTATCTCCTTATCCTAGAATTACATCAATGTGGGACATTTAAAATCCTAAACCCATTTGAAAATAAAGTAACATTTCTTTACTTTCCAATAGTGCCCCTCCTCTCTTCTTATAAAAGGCCCCCACCTCTACCTCCATACCCACAATACCAAAGCCTTTGGCTCGGACAAACCCTGCCCATTTTGTCTATACACTTCCCTCTATTACTCCTTGAAGACTCACTTTGGTCAGAAGTCTTCCCAAGAAAGCCTTTGAGCTCAAACCAAAGGGAGTTACCCGATTTTAAGGTAATGTCTTCACTTGAGTCCTTTTGTTTTATTTTGCTTCTCCAACCCCCTAAACTCTTTTTATTCATTTCTTTTGTAACAAATACAGTATATTAAATATACTAGAGTGTTTTTATGAGGATTATTCAAGCAACACTTACACACGCCTACATCTAATGGTTAAAGGACATACTGTTTCCGTGGATGGTGAATTTATGCCTCCCGAAACGATGATTGTTCAACATTATTTTAACACCTTCAAAGGTGGACATTAAGATGACACTATATTTATATATGATATATAATATGTTAATGTTTTCCTTAAGCTTCTGTATTTTTCATTTTGGGCATACCTTTATGGTTTCCATTATGGGTAAATGCGATATCTTTATTTAAGGAAGTGCGGACTACCGCCCCCTCAAAGTGATTTGATTCGTTAATTACCATATGTGGGACGTGTAAAGGATGGAAATATGATATTATATATGATATTATACTGGAATTATAATATACCTTTATATCATTTTGATTTCATTCTATAAAATACGAGATAGAAATGAAAGTAGCATTCATGCATACGTACGGCTTACCGTCTCCATGAACGGTGCATTTCATTTCTTACCTCTAAATGATTATGTAATATTATAAATGCATGCATGTACTGTATATATATGAAATATATGATATCTACATCATGAATATCATTCTGGATATAATGGATACATGAACAACTTGTAATTATAAAGGGCTTATTTTTTACTCAACTACCAATGATCGTTAAAACGACCGTTATTAACTTAAATAATTACATAGTGTTCATGAAATGGAAATAAGTGATATAAAAGGAATAATGAACATTAAAAAGGTTCTTAAAAAAGTAGAAATTAACTCAACTTTATTATTCAGGAGATTAATGAACGACCGAGTCAAGTCGGACCCGAGGTATGGGACTTCGTCTCAATCTCCTTTCATTGAGGCATATTTTGTTTTATACACAACCTTCTTTTATACAGTGTATAAACCCCTTTGACTTTTATGTTTAATCAAAAGGAATCTTTTTTATATGTATCATTTTACTAAATGACAAAAGGTAATGTTTTTGTCGTACGTATGCGGCGACAACGACTTCTCTGCCACCGTGACCATTATTTGAGTTTCGTCTTTCCCTACAAGCCATACCTTTTTTTAAAGAAAAATAAATACGATGTTTTAATTTTATTTTATTTTGGTATTGAAAATTATTTTCATAATGTTTTTATAACAATGTGTTGTATTGATAACTTGTGATTAAAAGGTGGAAATTTTATGTTTCCTTTATGCATGTTTTATGTGATATGATTATGTTGAGGTTCTTGGGAATTATTATGAAGACATGTGGTTTTGTGATAAACTAAGGGCGGGTGAGCCTAATATAGCTCTTCAATGCATTGGGTAACGCGGAGGAGTGAAATGTTAAGGTTTATCCGATGAGATTTAGGGAATATAATTTGATGGGTATTCCAAACGTAACCAAGAGGGTTACTCCCTAGGTAAGAATGTTATGAATGCCTCAAGTTACCTTTATGTCTTATTATTTCTATGATTTATTCATGATTTGATGAGGTATGTTAAAGTGCTTAGGTTTTATGGGTAATTTATGATTTCATTCTTATGTATATATGTACCCATGTTTCCTTTCCATATTTTTATGTCCCTTACTGAGCTTTTTATGCTAATCCTAAGTTTTTTTGAAATGTTTTTCACAGGCCAAGGGAAAGGTACATGATATGATGATAGTGTCAAGGATGTTTCAAGAAAGAATCCTTGTTTTATTTTAAATATGTTTCCATTGATGGGAAAGAAGAATACAATCTTTATGTAACCACTTTGTTTATATGTGGAATGTAATGCATGTTTTATGATCTAATTCTCTAAAACTCTAAACCTGAAAAGAACGTCAATGTGTAATCTTGTAATAACTCAAGATTACGTAAGGTTTAAGGCTGGGTCCTTATAGTTGGTATCAGAGGTCGGTTTAGATAACTTTAGGAGTTATAATTCTATTAAATGATTATCCAAAATATTTTTTTTATGATCAAATTGATGTGATATAGTATTTGAAGATTACCATGTTGCTTCATCTAAGACCTGTTTGCTCGGAATGGTTTTCTGCAGAGGAAACAAGGAAGCAGTTCTAAGAAGGCATGCAGAAGGAAATAACCTTCTAAATCAGCATCCCGAGATGGTCAGAATTGGAACTAAATAGTTTGTTGCAGTAATGGCGCAGTTGACTCAAGCGATAAATTATGGTGGTATCCATGCACGAGATCATTCAGATCAACCGCAGAGGAACATGTCAGTGGTGCAAGATTTCATGAGGCAACATCCCCCATCATTAAGAGGATATACTGACCTTGTGTTAGCTGAAGGGTGGATTAAAGCACTGAAGAAGATTTTCAATGTCATGGGGTGTTCAGAAAATCAAAAGGTTAGTCTTGCTATTTACCGTTTGGAGGGTGAGGCAGATCAGTGGTGGTATATGGTTAAAAATATCAGGGGCGCTGATGAGATTGATGCTCTTGACTGGGATTAATTCAAAGGTATGTTTCTTGAGAAGTATTTTCCTAAGGCTGTTCGACTTAGGATAGAAAAACAATTCTTGGAATTGAGGCAAGAGGAAGACTTAGTGGATGCCTATGAAGAAAGGTTCACTCGATTGGCAAGGTATGCTCCAAATTTTATCCAATACCTTGATAGTAAAATCAATCATTTTTACTCAGGATTAAAGCCGAAATATCAAAGGGCATTAGATTCTCATGAGTTTAAAAGTTATGAAAAGCTTGTTTGATGTGATGAGAAGGTGGAAATGGAGTTTTCCGATGATCAAGTGTTCTATAACAACCAACAGAAGAAG
Source organism: Viscum album (assembly GCA_963277665.1). Taxonomy (NCBI): domain Eukaryota; kingdom Viridiplantae; phylum Streptophyta; class Magnoliopsida; order Santalales; family Viscaceae; genus Viscum; species Viscum album. The sequence continues at coordinate 764,040,097 of OY728120.1, forward strand.
AGACCGAGGTGGCAGGAAAAAGGTTAGAATTCTTCAAAAAAATCTGATGGTAAGAAAACTAATTTTCCAGTTTGCAATAAATGTGGAAAAAGGCATGCTGGGGAAATTTTTCTGAATTCTGGAAAGTGCTAACGATGTGGTAAGATGGGACATAAGGCTCGTGGTTGCACTGAAAAGGATCAAGGTGAACGTAAGACCAAATTTGATTTACAGTTAGTGAAATGTTATAAGTGAAATGAGATGGGTCACTATGCAAACGAGTGTCCAACAAAGAGCTTGAGTGATGGGAAGAAGTTAGACTACAAGCAGAAAGGGTTGGTGAAATCCTTTGCAACTACTTCAGTAGATGTCGGGCCATCAATTGAAGTTGTATCAGGTACATTGTTTGTTTTTTCAGATTATGTCAGTGTGTTGTTTGATTCGGGGTCTACACATTCTTTCATCTCTGAAAACTTTTCTAGTAAAATGGGAATACCATCTCAAGAAATTACTCCTGAACTTTTGGTAAAAACACCTGGGGTAAATGTTGAGGAAAAAAGAATTTATAAGAATCGTTATATCGTTATATGTGGAAAGAACCTACATGCAAACCTTATTGTTCTACCTCTAGTAGAGTTTGATGTTATCCTGGGTATGGATTGGCTCTCTATTTACCATGCTAAGATTGATTGTAGAGCTAAAGAAGTTTCTTTTCAGAAAGACTTTCAGTTTGTGTACAAGAATGAACCCTTACTGTTGACAACTTATCAAGAGGCCGAGACACTTGTTAAAGATGGAAATAAATTTTACCTTCACACATCGTTGAAAATAAAGGAACTGTTCAGATTAATGATGTGCCTGTGGTAAATGAGTATCCTGATGTTTTTTCTGATGAGTTGCCTGGAATAATACCAGATCGGGAAGTTGAATTTACTGTTGACATAGTTCCTGATGCTAAGACAATTTCAAAACCCCCTTATCGAATGGCTCAAATTGAACTTTTAGAGTTAAAGGAGCAATTGCATGATTTATTAGGGAAAGGTTTCATTCGACCTAGCACATCACCATGGGGTGCTCCTGTTTTATTTGTTAAAAATAAAGATGGTTCAACGAGACTTTGCATTGATTATAGAGCCTTGAATAATATCACTGTTAAGAAAAAATATTCTTTGCCTCATATCGATGATTTGTTTGATCATCTCCATGGAGCTTAGTATTTTTCAATGATTGACATGAGATCGGGGTACCATCAGCTGAAGGTAATGCAAGCAGATGTTCCGAAGACTGTGTTTCGTCCAAGATATGGTCATTATGAATTTGTAGTAATGCCTTTTGGGCTAACCAATGGACCTTCGGTATTGATGGACTTAATGAATATAATTTTCCCTGAGTTCTTGGATAGGTTTGTGGTGGTTTTCATTGATGATATTTTGGTGTTTTCTAAAAGTAAATAGGAGAATGAAATACATTTAAGGGTTATTTTGTAAACCATAAAATAAAATAAATTGTATGGGAAATTCAGAAAGTGTGAGTTTTGGTTGCAACAAATATCTTTCTTTGGGCACATTGTTTCTAAAGATGGGATAACCGTTGATCCTGCAAAAACAAAGGTTGTTGAAGAATGGCCAAGACCCACAAATGTAACTGAGATTCATAGCTTCCTTGGTTTGGTAGGCTATTACCGAAGGATTGATTGAAATTTTTCAGGGTTATCTTGTCCAATGACTAAGCTAACTCGGAAGGGTGTTAAGTTTATCTGGAAAAAAGAATGTGTTGATTGTTTTCAGTAATTGAAAAGAAGATTGGTGAATGCTCCAGTTTTGGAACTACTTCCAAGAATGGTGAGTTTGTTATATACAGTGATTCTTCATTGAATGGACTTGGTTGCGTCCTAATACAGAATGATCATGTAATTTCTTATGCTTCACGATAGTTGAAAACTCATGAGGTAAATTACCCTACACATGATTTGGAATTAGTTGCTGTTGTTTTTGCTTTAAAAATTTGGAGGCATCATTTGTATGGAGTAAAGTGTGAAATATAAACTGATCACAAAAGTTTAAAGTATATATTCACTCAGAAAGAGTTAAACATGAGACAGAGGAGATGGCTGGAATTAATCAAGGATTATGATTGTACAATCCATTACCATCCGGGAAAAGAAAATAAGGTGGCTGATGCTTTGAGTCGAAAATGTAATGCTTCATTAGAAATGTTTCGTTTGGAACGTGATCCTTTGGTTAAGGATTTGATGAACTTTGGCATGGAAGTTGTTGGTGCAGGATGTTCTTCTGTTTTGTTTCAGGTATCAGTGAGATCATCTCTATCAGATAGAATCAAGCATGCACAGAAGCAAGACAGTGAGTTGAAGAAAAAGGTAGAGCTGGTTCAGAAAGGTAAGTTGCATGAATTCAACATTGATAGTGATTGTGTTTTGAGATTTGGGAAGATATTGTGTGTACCATGTGATTCAAAGTTGAAGAGAGAGTTGTTATGTGAAGCTCATAGTTCCCCGTTTTGAGTTCATCCTGGCAGTACTAAGATGTACAGAGATCTGCGGGAGTATTACTGGTGGGATGGAATGAAAAGAGATATTACTGATTTTACTATGAAGTGTTTGACATGTCAACAGGTTAAAGCCAAGCGGCAGTTACCGAAAGGGATGCTTCAGCCTTTACCAGTGCCAGAGTGGAAATGGGAGAATATATCCATGGACTTTGTTGTGGGATTACCGAAGACAGCTCGAGGTAATAATGCAATCTGGGTTATTGTTGATCAGTTGACTACATCTGTTCATTTCCTTGCTATACAAGATACTTTTTCCCTAGATCAACTTTCTTGTTTTTATCTTAAAGAGATAGTCAGGTTACATGGAGTTACCCTCTCCGTTGTATTTGATCGTGATCCCAGGTTCACTTCTAACTTTTGGAAAGGCCTTCAGAAGTCGTTGGGTATTGAATTAAATTTTAGCATAGCTTTTCATCCTCAATCATATGGGCAGCCAAAACGAACAATTCAGACCTTGGAGGATATGCTACGAGCATGTTCGATGGATTATCAGGGAAGTTGGTACCAACATCTTTCTTTGGTTGAATTTTCATATAATAAAATTTTTCATTCTAGTATACAGATGGCACCATTTCAGGCATTATATGGGAAGCGGTGTCGAACTCCAGCTTTCTGGGATGAAGTGGGTGAAAGGAAGTTGATGGGACCAGAATTGGTAGAAGAGTTGGCAGAAAAAGTTCAGCTGATACAGGAACACATGCGAACAGCTCAGAGTAGGCAGAAGAGTTATGCGGACAACAGGAGGAAGGATCTCTCTTTTGAGGTAGGTGATCATGTTTTTCTCAAAGTATCACCATGGAAAAGTGAGATGTGATTTGGTAAAAAGGAAAGCTGAGTCCAAGTTTCATTGGACCATATGAAATTCTGTTGATAGTTGGATCAGTTTCATACCGGGTGGCTTTACCTCCGAGTTTATCTCAGGTACACAATGTTTTTCATGTTTCGATGCTGAGAAATTACATGCCAGATCCATCTCATGTTTTGAGTCCAGAGGTAGTTCAGCTGGAAGTGAACCTATCTTATGAGGAAAAACCGGTCCAGATTCTTGACCACAAGGAGAATGTGTTACGGAATAAGGTGATTCATCAGGTAAAGGTTTTTTGGAAAAACCACATGATTCAAGAGGCAACATGGGAATCTGAAAATACAATGAGGGATAAGTACCCTCATTTATTCGATAAGTAAATAAATTGCGGGGACGAAATTTTTTAAAGGGGGGAAGGATGTAACATCCCAATTAAGTAATGAATAATAGATATTTTTATGCCTATTAATGAATTAGATAGTGTTTTAGAGGATTAAAATGAAAATATATCCAATCTTAAGCATGGAATACACTAATATTTTTAAATGATTGTTTTACTGCCTTTTAATAGAAAAACATTATTAAATCTATATTTTGACAATTTTATAAGCTATTTATTTCAAACTAAACTTATTATTTATGATTGGGACATCAAAATTTACTTTGTGTGATTTTTTGGTATTTTTCCAATAAAGTTCATTTTTTAATGAATAGTGAAAACTGTTGTATTTTAATTCAAAACCTCTTTTTAATCTAATTTATTTATATGATTAGATTATTTTTTGAATTGGGTTCAAAGTAAAATTAGAATATATTTTTACCATTTAATCCAATGGTGGTCATTGGAATCAATTTCACTTTGAAATTGGACTTAAACTAGTGTCAATCTTTTGATACTTATTGTTTCATAAAAACACGCTATTTGTCATGACAGTAGGAATTAATTATTAAATTAATTAATGCATCTTATATGTTTTGAATTTTTTAAAATAGACATCATTTTTTAATTCAGAATATCAAATATAGCTTAGGGTGAAGTTTTGGAATTTTTCTGAAAAACTTCAATTTTTGATGAATAGTTAAACCACTAAGTGGTAGTTAAAGAAACTGATTTTTTGTTTAAATGAAACACTGCCACTTCAATGATTTGATTTTCAAAAATCCGACATACATGGTTGTCATTAAGAAGTAAAATATGGTTCAATGAGATTAAAATAACTTTTTGGTGAATAGTAACTTTTATGTTCTTAATCGCGATTAGAGGTAATTGGTGTAGTTTAAGGTAAAAATAATGTTTTAATAATATGAGATGAGCCTGACACATGTCCTAACTTTATTTGATGTGTCATGGCAGACCAATACAATCCACGGGTCAACTTGGGGACCCCATGGAGCCACTTTGGTTGGGAAATGACATAAATATCTTTTTATTTAATGATAAAGTCAAAATGACACAAACATGATATGTTTTACACAAAAAAAATTAAAGTGGGGTTATACAAGTCATATTTTTGATTATAAATAGTAATTAGAAATATAAAAAGATTTCCTACATAATTGTAATTTTTTTTTTTAATTTTTAGATTTTAAATAAATTAAATTATTTATGACATCATAATGATGCAGCGATGACCTCATTATTTGACGATTTAAATAAAATGGAAAGATAATGTAAAATCTAAGACCTACATATGTCCAAAACATATTGGGTGGGTATATTTCGAACCCTTATCTCCTTAGACTATAATTATATCAAGGTGGGACCTTTAAAATCCGAAACCCATTTGAAAATAAAGTAACATTTCTTTACTTTCCAAGAGTGCCCCTCCTCTCCTCTTATAAAAGGCCCCCACCTCTACCTCCTTACCCATACTCCCAAAGCCTTTGGCTCGGCCAAAACCGGCCCATTTTGTCTCTACACTTCCCTCTATTACTCCTTGAAGCCTCACATTGGGCAGAAGTCTTCCCAAGGACTCCTTTGAGGTCAAACTAAAGGGAGTTACACGATTTTAAGGTAATGTCTTCACTTGAGTCCTTTTGTTTTATTTTGCTTCTCCATCCCCCTAAAATATTTTTATTCATTTCTTTTGTAACAAATCCAGTATCTTCAATATACTAGGATGTTGTTATGAGACGTATTCAAGAAACACTTAAACACACCTACATCTAATGGTTAAAGGACATACTGTTTCCGTGGATGGTGAATTTATGCCTCCCGAAATGATGATTGTTCAACATTCATTTAACACCTTCAAAGGTGGACATTAAGATGACACTATATTTTTATATGATATATAATATTTTTATGTTTTCCTTAAGCTTCTGTATTTTTCATTTTGGGCATACCTTTATGGTTTCCATTATGGGTAAATGCGATATCTTCATTTAAGGAAGTGCGGACCACCGCCCCCTCAAAGTGAGTTGATTCGTTAAATACCATATGTGGGATGTGTAAAGGATGGAACTATGATATTATATATGATATTATACTGGAATTATAATATACCTTTATATAATTATGATTCCATTAAATAAAATATGAAATATAAATGAAAGTAGCATTCATGCGTACGTACGACTTACCGTCTCCATGAACGATGCATTTCATTTCTTACCTCTAAATGATTATGTAATATTATAAATGGATGAATGTACTGGATATATATGACATATATGATATCTACATCATTAATACAATTCTGGATATAATGGATACATGAACATCTTGTAATTATAAAGGGCTTATTTTTGACTCAAGTACCAATGATCGTTAAAACGACTGTTATTAACTTAAATAATTACATAGTGTTCATGACATGGCAATAAGTGATATTAAAGGAATAATGAACTTGAAAAATGTTTTTAAACAAGTAGAAATTAACTCAAGTTTATTATTCAGGAGATTAAAGAATGACCGAGTCAAGTCGGACCTGAGGTATGGGACTTCGTCTCAATCTCCTTTCATTGAGGCATATTTTGTTTTATAAACAACCTTCTTTTATAGGGTGTATAAACCCCTTTGAATTTTATGTTTAATCAAAAGGAATCTATTTTATACATAGCGTTTTACTAAACAACAAAATGGAATTTTCTTGTCGAAGATATGCGGCGAAAACGACTTCTCCGCCGCCGTGACCATTATTTGAGATTCGGCTTTCTCTACAAGCCATACCTTTTTTAAAATGAAAAATAAATACCATGTTTTACTTTTATTTTATTTTGGTATTGAAAATGGTTTTCATAATGTTTTTATATCAATGTGTTGTATTGATATATTGTGATTGAAAGGTGGAAATGTTATGTTTCCTTTATGCATGTTTTATGTGATATGCTTATGTTTAGGTTCTTGGGCATTATTATGAAGACAGGTGGTTCCGTGATAAACTAAGGGCGGGTGAGCCCTATATAGCTCTCCAATTCATTGGGTAATGCGAAGGAGTGAAACGTTAAGGTTTCTCCGAAGAGATTTAGGGAATATACTGTGATGGGTATTTCAAACGTAACCAAGAGGGTTACTCCCTACGTAAGAATGTTATGAATGCCTCAAGTTACCTTTATGTCTTATGATTTCTATGATTTATTCATGATTTGATGAGGTATTCTAAAGTGCTTAAGTTTTATGGGTAAAGTATGATTTCATTCTTATGTATATATGTACCCATGTTTCCTTTCAATATTTTTATATCCCTTACTGAGCATTTTATGATCATCCCAAGTATTTTTGAAATGTTTTTCACAGGTCAAGGGAAAGGTACATGATATGATGATAGTGTCAAGGAAGTGTCAAGAAAGAATCCATGTTTTATTTTAAATATGTTTCCATTGATGGGAAAGAAGAATACTCTCTTTATGAAACCACTTTATTTATCTATGGAATGTAATGAAATTTTTATGATCTAATTCTCTAAAACTCTAAACCCGAAATGATCCTCAATGTGTAATCTTGTAATAACTCAAGATTAAGTAAGGTTTAAGGCTGAGGCCTTATAATTATTATGGAAATATTTGTATCAAATTTGAATTCATTATAATTGTAATCTATGATTAAATTATAATTTCTAGATAATTATTCAATTTATTTTGAATACTAAAATGGCTATCAGTACAGACTATCACCCCCAATCTAGTTTCCAATCTAAATGGAATATTCCAAGACTCGAGGACATGTTGAGATCTTTCATAACGGAATTTATTTGAGTATGATATAAAAATTCCCCCATTAATTTTGTTCTCATACAACAAAAACATTGAAAAAATTATTCCAATGGATCCATTTGAAGTTTTTTATGGAAATAAATGTTGGAATTTTACATGTTCGGATGAAAATTATGAATGAAATAAACATGCAACTAACCTTCTTAATGATATAGATAAGAAAATTGTTGTCAACCCACAACATTTAAAATTTCCTTAATGTTACAATACTACTACACTGAAAAACATCAAATGGACTTGGTTTTTGATTTTGGAAGTAGTTTTTTCCTTCAAATATGTCTTGGGAAGTGAGTCTTGTGGATTTGAATAAAAGGGAATCATTTCTATATGTACATTTTCCATTTTTAGATCCTTTTTCACATTGTAGTAGTTTCCTATCAGCATAAACTTCAAAAAAATATGTCACTCTTTCATTGTGTATTCTATGTATATATTAGGAGGAATACATTCCTGATATCTCAAATGATCTAAATCTAGAGCATGTACAACTTTAAAATGAACCATAGAATTAGGAGAAGTTGGTCAAGATTTTGGACTATAGATATAATGTTTTATGCAACATGAAATATCATCATGTAAACATGTATTATAATATCCATAAATATAATGAGGTGATATGAGATACATAAGAATAAATGAATTACAATCAACCTCACCTATTAAAAATTGAAAAAATGAGTTGAAATGTGGTGTATTAATTTTATAAATGTGGGAGTAGTATAACAACCATCAGTTTATAAATGATATTTTATTCATGAAATAAATGTGTAATATATAATATTAGATTGTATTATGAACATAAATCTCATAGATGACCAAAAAAACTTATTTAAATTGAGTAAAATTGTTACTTGTAACATCCTCAACCAGGGTGCCACTAAATCGGTGCCCCGAGACGGGTCATCACATAACCTCAAGAACACCTCCCCGTATACCATAGCTAGTAGACTAGTATAGAGGGTATATATTAGAAATGTGGGGAGACCATACCCGCATTACCATATTAATACATAGTATAACATAATATAAATAATGAAAACAAAAAAAAAGACATCCAATAGCATTAATAGCTAATCGTTTCCGGAACTGGGTAAAGCCCACAAGAAAAATCAAATATGTTATCTCATACTACAATGCAATGTGAAAAGGGAAAAACAACGAAAAAGAGCAGAATCCAAAAAATGGTCCTGACTCTCTATCTGGAAACTTATTCATGCATGTCTTCGGTCAAACTCAACTCCCTATCATAGGGCCCTTGCTATTGTCCTAGCCTGCAATCCTAAAATCTACTCAAGTATCCAATGGTGGCCCGAGCAAGGTGAGAGTAAAACTTAGTAGGACACCACAAAAAATGTCTACAAATATCCAATCTAAAATATAGTGGATGGAAGTATTAAATCAAAAAAGAAAATAATGACAATTCGGGGACCATTAGTCAACATTCTTGACTTAGCTATTACCAATCAAGTTTCAAATTAATTATGTCTATTTTGTTTCTAGTTCATCATAATTCACACAAGGTTCATGGAAGTTGTCATTTTTAATAAGGGAAGTCTATAACTATCATGGGATAATATATCACAACATCACATTATCCACACACAAAAGTATCTATTCAAGTATAATGCAACATTTATGGTAATAGAGATTTGTCACAATACCAAACCATTGCATTGTTTTTTTTGTTAGAGCATCAGTCCAACTCGACCAATTTGAATAGACTCAGTCCTTTATCACACTCCATAAGCCATGGGCACATTCTTACCCATCCATTCCCCACACACAACCCATATCAAAACCAAACACAACTAATAGATGAATCATTCATAATCCATAACAATCAACATGGTAAATCATATTGTTCCAAAATCCCTTAACACCATTCCCATTACATCACATAGTCCATATAGAACAAATCCCATTCTCAAACATAGATCATTATGACAATTCAAAAATCCACTTATTTAAACCCAGTATACATATTCAAAAATTCCATTATGAATTTCCTTTCAACGGAATTTACCATTTCACATGCCATTGTAAATTAGAATATTAATTATTTAACATGATCTATCCTAATTAGGAATATCAAAAATATCTCATATGACCCATACTCTAGCCAAAATTAAACAATGCCTCATTTGGATTAAAATTATGAATATAAAAAACTAAATAAAGGTTCTATATGATTATGCAACAATGTAGGGAATATATATCTAATTCTAGGTCTGGAAGCTATCAGCATACCCCATTAGAGGCCTTAGATTATAAAAATAATCCTTGATGCATCCCTTGGGGACCATGTGGATTTCCATTTATCATTGGGAAATTAAGTATACCAAATATCATAAAATGATCGAATGCACCAAAAATGAGTAATCAAGATGTAATCCCTATCATGAACAAATTCGAAATGAAATGTTTGGGATACAACTTGTAGCCCACCTAACATGACTCTATTGGAAAATAATCCCACAATAATGGCCTTAAATACTAATTCATCCAACCCATGATTCCCCAATTAGGTCTCACTAGAAATGAGGTTTTTAGTGATTCAAATGGAGATTATATGAGGACACAAATCCTAATCTAGAATAATGTGAAACAAGGTGATAATAATTTTTCGGTGAATCAATCCGTAATTTCAGGGACTCAAAATGACCTACGAATGAAGGAGGACACCCCTTGGGTGATCTTGAAATATTTTGTTAAACACTAGAGTTTAGGGTAGATGAATGGAGGAAAATTCAGAGAGCCTTAAAATCCCAGAGTAGAAATTTCGAAAATTTCACACCTTTATTGGGCATCATGGTCTACCCTCACAATTTTAAAAATAGTGAACATACTATCAGATAGATATTGTACCAAAATACTCATTTTTTATAGTTTCTATGGAATTAAATACATTTATCTTAACTATGTCATAACCATGCCCATGCCTTTATCTATGGTTTCCTAGTTTCCAAGGATACTACGTACATATTGTACTAACTATGAACAAACCATATAACATGCCGAAAAATTTCATTCTCCTCCTCTTTCATGAACTAAATAACCAGAACACCCCTAGCCTTCACTTTCTCTTTGGAATAAAAATTATATTACCAAGAGAATGTATATACACTGAACCATAATCAAAATTGACCTTAAAAAAATCTCGGATCATAGAATCTCTCTGCCATATGACGAAACATCCTCGAACCTCTTTTCTGAATGAATCACTGAGATTCTGAAGGAAAGAGTTATGACCACTGAACCCACTTAACTTATTATCACTCTCAGGTTTCCTCCCACACATTTCCATGATTCTATACAACTAAAACCAAAGTAACAACCATTCCTCATAAGACCATCTCACTATAGTCCACAATACAAAATGGATGCTCCTCATAGGGTGCATATGGATCATGCTCAACATCATCAATGTTTATCACATGGGATGGATTATGATGATTCCTATAGAGATGTGAGGCATGAAAAAAATCATATATTCCATAATACCATTGTCAAAGATCCAATCGGTATCCCACAGGTCATATCCTCTCCAAAATCTCAAACGACCCCACATACCTAAGCACCCACATTCCCAACATCCAAATTATATGGTGACCCAACATTGAAGGCACCTGAAAATAAACACTGTATCCTACTATGAACTTGAGAGGTCTATGAAATTGATATTTTATGACATTTTTCTACTTTGTGTTGTGTCCATCATCTTTTAAAAAAACTAAAACCTCTAAGTCATCTCTTACGTGAGACTCTATCCTAACAGCTGATACTCCATAGCTTCTGACCAACATAATGAAGATTTTCACAACCCCCCATACAATTTCTCAAAAGGAATAATCTGTATTTTATCCAAAAAACTATTGTTTTAATAAAACTCAACAAGAGGAAAGTGATTTTCCAATGATCTATTGAAATCAAGAACATTAGATGCCAACAGGCCCTCTAATACCTAGATCTTATGTTCTGAATGCTAGTCTGTATGTGGGTGATAATGCATACTCAAAAAACAGGGGTACCAAGAACCTACTATTTCCCCATATAGAAGAATTATGTAAGACATAGATCACAGTCCAAAAAAATTGTTCTCAACATACCATGTTGTCACACTATCTCTTGATCATTGAACTCACCCAACTGGCTGACTATATATGTTTCCTGGATGGGCCATAAATTCTCCACTTTAGTCAACTAATCCAAAATGACCCAGATTTCATCATTAATTCACTGTTTCCCTAGAATTACCTCTAAAAATTCCATTTTTATGTCATTCCACTTCCATTTTCGAATGGGAAATGACTGTAACAACTCACATGTACACTGATGTTCGGACTTCACCTGCTGACATGTAAGGAATTGTGCCCCAAAACCTGAAACATAATTATTCATTCCTATCCACCAATACTACCAACAGAGATCATGATAAATTTTAATCAATCTATGATGTACATCCCACTTTGAAAAATGTAACCCTTTCATAAAATCCTCGGGAACACATTGTGGTTCGAAAACATAACCTTGAACTTAGATGACTCCTTCACCACCAATAGCCCAACTAGAAGTGGAATACCCAACTTTAGGACATTGTTTCATGGCCTGACATGTTGAAACTTCTAGCTGACATTCCTTTTCCTATCTCAACATTGTAGACTCAATCTCAATAGACATAAGGGTCAATTTTCCATGCCAATCAAGCACCTCCAAGTCCATCTAAATAAACAAGTCAATGATTTTCCATTCATATTTGGATTCCTAGGATACATGACTCTGATTCATCCGACTTAGAGCATCGGCATCATTATTCCCTTTTCCTGATTTGTAATCCAAATCCTAATTGAATGATTGTATGCACTGGACCAAACAACTTTCCAAATAATCAAATTTCTCTGAGATACAATATAATAAAACATTTATGATCATAAACACCATGATCCAATCTCCCAACCTGTAATACCTCAAACACTTCTAGGTAATACCCACATCATCTAGATTAAGATTAGTGGTAGGGTAATTTAATTGCTGAGGATGAAAATATCTTTTCCTCTAATCTCAAAACTCTTCATCCCACATCAACACTACCAAGATTCCCAGATCGTATGAATTGCAGAACAAGGCATAATTATTTAGAGGATAATGTATTATCAGAATAATTTTGGTAGTCAACCACATCCTCATTTCATGAAAACAAGCCTCAAATTCCTCTAACCACTCAAACATAACACCCTTCTTGGTTAATCAGGAGAGTGGTGCTGCCAAATTTTCAAAATCCCTAATGATCCTACAGAAATAATTGGCCAAACCCAGAAATCCTTGAACATCAGAAACATTCTTATGCTACTCCAAAAAAACTAAATCAGATAGCATCTCTAGAAACAAAAACACCAGACATAGAAATTATGTTCCCCTTTAAATCCAATTTATCAATCCAAAATATATATTATGATAGGTTGGAGTAAAGACCATTCTCTATTCGTTTAATTAACATGGTGTGAAGATGTTTAGCCTGATCGTCAATAGTATGTGAATACACCAATATTTCATCAAAAAGGAATCCAATAAACTTATAATGATAAGGGTGAAATATAAGGTTCATTAACTATATGAACAAATCCATTGTAGTTATTGACCTGAATGGATTCACAAAAAATTCATACAACCTTTATTATCCCCATAAATTTGCCAGCCGATCCTCAAGGGGTCCCACCCTCAGCTGTTTGTATCCCAATGGCAAATTGATCTTAGAGAATTGATTAGTACCCATTTGTTGGTCAAAAAGATCATAAATCCTTCGAAGTGGGTATCGATTTTTAACTATCATCTGATTCAACATATTTTAATTTACACATAACGACAACTTCCCATCCGCATTCCTAGAAAACCCCATGGGTGATCAACATGGCGATGTACAAGGTTTAATTACCCCCTTTCACTCAAACTATTCAAGTTGAGCCTTATTCTCCACGAGTTATCCCATTTGCATTAGAAATGGTGGATTAAAAAAGGTTTTTCCCCTAGAAGAAACTCGATTTTCAACTCCAAATACATTTCCTCCAGTTGTCCAATGAAATAATCAGGAAACACATTCCGAAACAGATCCACCGTAGGAGGAAATACATGTTTCTCCACCTCCACCTCATCAAGAATAAGTATTTGTACTTGTGTTATGTGTTTCTCCAACTGGTAAACAATTATCCCTATGTGGACTACTCGAACATCCCACTCAACATGTAAGAAATATGTCTCTATCGAAATACATAAATTTTACCATACATCAGTAACAATCAATGTGGTAATGATACATCACTAGCCATTCTGTGCCCAAAACCAGGTCAAAATATGACATTTCGAGAACAAATAGGTTCAGAAAAAATGATAACCACCATCATCCAAATCACAACCTCTGTATAGTTTAATATCCTCACCTAGCACCCCAAATAGAGTATCAAATGACATAACCCCACAAAATCATTCCATGGATATGCCCAACATTACCACAATATGTGAAACCATAATGGAGTTTGTGAAACCCGTGTCAAGTATAGAATTAGTAATGGTGAAAGCTACAAGAATCGTTCCTTGAATAGTAGATAGTATTTCCAAGCCAGATTAAGGTGTAGACTGAACTGTGTGAAGATGGCCGATCTCTTTACCCAAAGATCAATCTTGATTCCCTGCATTTCACTTCCCTGCTAGTGCAGATGGTCTCTCCCCAGAGTTTCAAGTCCACCACCAGTAATAATGCGGACAATGGATCTCTTACTCCAATCCTGATATGGGGCTATTAATCCCCTTCCCCCACATGGTATTTTCCTCTAACTCCAATCCATACCCATTTGCTGAGGGTTCCTGCAGAACCTCTATATTCAAACCATCCTTCTATAGCACTGGAACTCGACTAGTGGTCGGGGACAGCAACCACTCAAGTGTGCCGACCTTCCACACAACTAATAGAACACCTGATCACCCCACAAAGAATATGAACCTATCCTTTGAATATTCTGAGCACATTCACCATGATAGAAACTTCCAAAATAATGCTTCTTGTCTTAAAACAATGTACCACCATTCTGCCCATTTGGCACCACAAGTCCCACTCCAAACGCTACCATCATATTCACTTCTGAGATAAGGGCCTAGTCTACTATTTTTTCTTACGTATTCAGCATGAATAGGTTCATCTATAACCTTATCTGATTCTTAGTCCCATCCCAGAAGAGTTTTTCTATCGTTTCCTCATCTCCAACCATCATCGAGAGGAATAGTAACATGTTTGTAAAACGGCTAGCATAATCTGTAATTGATGTAGCCCCTAGGGTCAAACTCATAAACTCTACAGCCTTCTCCTTATTTATGGATTATGGGAAGTAATTTATGTGATATTACTACTAGAAATCCTTCCTTTCCATCACATCATCCTACTCCATCGGAACCATAATATCCACCAATGCTTAGCCCACCCTCTTAAGATGTAGGTAGCTAACTTGGCTGAACACCCAGGAGGAGTCTCCAGATGATCAAGAATAGTCTATATAGACTTTATCCAATACTATTCTTCCTATGTACCACCCTTTATAGTAATGGTAAAAGTGTGCTACAACTAAAACTCCCTACCCAACATGAATATTCTCAGCATAACCCGCCATGTGTTCCATTCATCAATCTGTATAAAATGAGAAACATTATCACAGAACATCACTTCCTTAATATATTGATTCAAATGATCAGATTTCTCTACTTCTGGGGGATATTCACCGCAATAACCTTCTATCTTCCAACTGGAACACATCTTTGTTGAGGCATTTCTCTACATTTCCAAAAAATGAACATTAAAACACAAACCATAAAGCATTAAAAAATAAAATGTAATGATATTCATTAGAAACCAACTTATCATTACAGAAACACCACCCCAAAATATCTTATCATACCCAAAAATCAATCCTCGACTATCCCTAACATGGTCAGGATAAGAACGAGGTAACTAACTCACACTACTACAGGCCTTACCTTCTATGCTATGTCAAAACTATTCTGACATCACAGCTTATTCAAACAACACCTCATTTCACAGACCGCCCTTTATCTTGTATAATTTCATAATTAATATTTAACAACATTATACTAGATTAACTCACTTGTTTTATTATGATAAATTTATTTTTTAAACAATATTATAAAACTAAATTCCATTCTACCTGATATGTCCCACACACTTGTCCAATGTGTTTGTGAATACCACTATGCATGACAGTTATATAGAGAAGTGCATATAATGATTCATTAATGCACAACCTTGTTCCATTCCAGAATTATGAAAAATATCATAAAACTAAAACATCATAACACATGTGCACCAAAAAATCTTGAAATATCATTAAATGTAACAACACACAACATGAATAACAATCCCTGACCAGGGTGACATGGTTTTTCCCTCGTACATAAGTTAGCTACTCCCATGAATGTTCTCATTACCAAGGACTGACACTATCCTAATATCATGTATACCATCCAAAAGTAGTAATATAGGGAAAATAACTCATATGAAACAATTTTATAACATCCCCAAACCTGGTGCCACTAAATCGGTGCCCCGAGATAGGTTTTCACATGACCTCAAGCACACATCCCCATACAAAACAGGTTCTTGAGTAGCAGTGTAGATCTAGATTAGTCATGTGGGGAGACCATACCCTATTTACCATAGTTATCCACAACGGAACGCTATATAAATTTAAAACATTAAGAGACCACCAATATCATTCCCAACCAAACATCTCAGAAATTGGGTACAAACCACATGTATCAATAAATATTCCATGTAATGACACAATACCAAGAGTATAACAACCCTACTCATTATTATAGACATTACGATGATTTATTATATAAAAATGCACGTAAGAAAACTTGGAGTAATGATAGGTTTAGTGTCTTCGGAAATTAGGAACATTAAATAACAACATATAAAGTAAAATATTACATATTTATTGAAAACTAATTTTACATGACCATAACAAAATTTGTACTTAGCATTGCATTGGATATCTGAGGACATTCATAAGAAATGGGCGAGCTATAAATCCTAATAAGTGAGTAAACAAGGAATAACATGAAGAATACAATAAATGTTAGGAAATAAGTATGTCAATGAAGGATAAGGCAAACATGAACATAAAGCCATGATTTAGCATGATTATCATAAAATGGAAATGTGGAAAAAACATTTAACATGATAATATCAGATTCTAGGAACATTCACATAGAGCATGAGTAAACTCTCATTGTGCACGATTTATCATGATTAAACCCTCATTACCCTTGAATTATCATTATTAAACCCTCATTGCCCTCGACGTATCATGATACTAATATTTTTTCCAATGCAATGGAGCACAATTAGGGTGCACCCATCTTAATAATTTCATTTCATTCATAAGTGCATCACATTGATTAGACAATAGGGATTCGATTAAAATCATAATTTATTATCGGAAAAAGAGAGGGGGAATACATTAATTTTAGTCATAAATTCACATGTACATGTTCATAAAGGTGCATACCCATGATAGTGAAATGGGTATGGTATTCAATTACAAAATGATGTTGTCAAGGGAAATTTATTTGTAACATTAGCAGCATAACAACAACAAATATATATTTTAAAATAGGTTTTTGAGAAAGAATGGTGTATCTCATATTCTATATATGAAATGAATAGTAAGGGGGTCATGAAACATAATATCTCAACATATGTAATGGAATTTAGATTCATAATTTAAAATAATTTTAGGAATATAAATGAGGAGAGAGAAATCCATTAAGGAATTTCGGCATGATAACCAGTGTACATGAGAATATTTGTGTAGAGAGAAATAGGTATGTCATCATTAAAACATAAGGATAAAATTATAGGGGAGGTTATAAATCTTACCGTAACTTTTCTGATTGAAAATATAAGGGCATAATAATATAAGGAAACATGCACATAAATAAAGAAGGATGGAATGAGAGGATCTCTTACATGGTAGTGTGATACGAATGGATTGGCAGAGTCTTGAGAGAGGATTAAGGGGAGATTGGGGAGCCATGGGAGGATTCTAGAGAGAGGGGGTAAGAGGTTGGTTCACCTCCAAATGTTTTGAGCGTAGAGGAATGCGATATTGAGTTGGTTAATAAAGGAAAAGAGAGGGAATTCATTATTATTTATTATTTGGACACTTTATATTATTGTAATCAAAAACACAATCCAAAAAAATTGGTTTTTCACATATTTTTGACAAAGGGGAGTGGAAATATTATTTTAAAAGTCCAATTCCCGAACATATTAAAATATTAGGTATGCTTATGTGGAGGTGATTTAAAATCTCACGGAAATCATTTTTAAATGTTTTATAAGTCTTCCAGGATCCACTATGGCATTGTAAAATTAATCAAATAAAACCAAAATATAATTATTTTAAATGTAATACATATATTGGCCGAATATGTATTTTATATTATTTTATTACATCACTATTGGGTCATTGTTATATCATAAAACCCATTATGTATTTTAATGGTATTTAAATTGTACACAAAAAAATCGATTATCTTAGAAAATAATGAAAAATTAACCGTTACATAATTTTGACATCATGAATAAAAAAACAATAATAATTTTATCAAAATAATTTAATAAATATGTGATTGTTTATTTTTAGAATTAATGTTTGCATTTATTGAAAATTCATGGGTTTTGACAAAAAATCCTTTCAAACAATAATAAAAATAAAAATTGAATACCTAAAAAACTTACGATCAGTAATATTTAATAAAAAATAATTCAGTAATTATATTTTATTATAATATTATTTAATTCCAAAATCTATTAATTTAGCAAATTATGTTTCATAATTGAATTTGATTAATAATTAAAAAAAATACATAAGCCATAAAAAACCTTTACAAAGTAATAATAATAATGTGAATGTATATTCATTACATATAATTATATAACTAGGGTAACGTTACAAACACCTTATAGCACCGACATAATACCTAAGGGTAAGATGTGCAATACTGACAGACTTTTTGGGAGGCTCGGATAACATTGCTCAGGCGGTAATCTCTATTAACTTCTAATTCACCCATAAGTGATTTCGTTCAGCCTTAATATGTTTATGATCATCTTAGGCTTGGTCAAAAGTATATCCTAGTGATGCTACATCATTTCTATGATCCAAAAAATGGACTTCTTATGGAGAAATTCTATTAAATAAGGCATTTTCATCCTTTTTCTTAATAAGTTGGATTTGTTAAAGACCTATATTTATACTATTCATGCTATCACCATTCATTTTCTATATTATAAATAGTAACAATTCTAAACCGTATTATAAAATCCAAAAACATAAAAAAAATGAAGTGAATACATTTTATGTAAAAAATTTACATAAAAAGACATCAAATTATATCAAGTGGAACTATCATTAATAAATTTTTGGTTCATTACAATATTCCCCCTTATGAAATTTCATCGTTCAAATTACCTTTTCCCATAGTAAAACATATGAGGATATATCTTCCTAATCACATCTTATGATTTCCACATTGCTTATTCAACCGTGTGGATTCATGAAAACACCTTGATGAGGGGCACTGTCTTATTTGTTAGTACATTTTGCCTATGATATAATATCTTCACTAACTTCTGATTATTGGAATGGTTATTCACCCATGGTACCACCACTAGATAGAGTACATGGAATGGGTCAGGTATGTACTTCCTCAATATTGAGTCGTAGAATACATCATGTACTAGAGATAGATTTAGTGGTAGTTCTAGTTGATATGCCATTACTCCAATACAATCAAAGATCCCAATATGGTATATGTACTATGGACTATTATTTCCCTACTTCCCAAATAACTTAAATCACTTCCATCGTGATATGAGGCATTATAACATGTATCCAACATAAAACTATAGGTTTGTCAATGATTATTAGCATATCATATTTTTCCACTTTGAGCATCTTTAATGTGCTACTAGATGTTCTTAACATTCTCCACCATTTCTTCGAAAATTTATAGAACTAGGAGTTTTCACTCCCCAACTTTATCCCTTCATTGTAGTATTCTGCACCACTTCCCATAAAGGGCATCATAAAGAGTCATTGGGATTTCTGAGTGGAAACTATTATTTGTTAGAGAACCCATCCTGGGGAATATGTTGATGCAATCCTACAATGAAGTACAGTGAGCATGCTCTCATCATGTCATCAAGTGTTTGGATAGTCCTCTCATATTAGCCAACATTTTGATGATGATAAGTCATACTAAAGTTCAAATCATTCTTCATTTCATGTTGGAGACTCTTCGAGAACATAGATATGAATCATGGATCTTTATCGGATACAATAAATAGTGGAACCCCATGAATACTTACCACTTATATTATGCATATATGTGCTAGTTGATCCATTGAGAAATCCTTTTGAATTACAAGTATGTGTGCAGTCTTTGTATGATGATCCACAACAACCATATTAGAATTTTTTCCTTTGGATGTAACTAAAAGTCTGTTAACAATGTCCATGATTATGTTATCACATTTCCATATTCGTATGGGTAATGGTTGCATCATCCCCATAGACATATGCATCTCATCCCACATATACTGACAGACCATACACTTTTATATATAATCAATAATCTCCTTCTTCATTTTTTCCCACTAATAATTCTCTAGGAGATCTCGATATATCTCTATGTTTCATTGGAAAATGGAGAAATTCAAAAAATGTGCTTCATCCAAAAGTTCATTCACTAACTCTGGATTTTATGGAACACATATTCATGACCCAAATCTCAGAATTACTTCTTCATTAGAATTTAACTCCATATATTTCCCTTTTTTGGAAGTTTCCACTTTTTTCTGAATTCCTACATCATCATTTTGACAATCCATTAACAATTCCCATAGAGACGGTTGAGAAATCCTTTTTGAATGGATTGATGATTTTTACTTCTTTATGACTCCCATGAACATGTTCATCAAATCTATGAAGATTGGATCCTTTTCAACTCTCATCAACGATAGAATCTATAGGACATTTCTACATAGATCAACTGCCACCATGTTCAATTTCTCATGGTGGTAATGGATTGTGTAGTCATAGTCTTGCATTAGCTCTAAATCATTTCACTGTTCCTTTCATGTAATTTTCTAATGTTCTTCTTTCTGCATCTTTGCCATATGGGATACAGAAATTTCATAGCACTGTTGGATTTATTCATTGGACCTCTAGAATTAAATTCCACTTTTTTCTTCTTATCCCCATTATACATCTATGATTCACTGATCACTATTTCAACTTTGAGAAAACATCAAACAATTTCCTCATTGATATAAAATTCATGGATCTCTTGGGCTTTCCGTAGGCTTGGTATTTGCCAACAAAATTAGAGTTTATTCTTGAATTCGGGGTTAACGACAAAGGTAGAGGCATATCCTTCAATCCTTGTGCATTTTTCTTCATACTATCCAATGGATTTTTCAACTTTTTCTTTAAGGGAAATTATGTCCCTTTCCCTTTTATTTCGGTGGTTGTGAGGAAAATTTTTATCAAAAAACATTTTCTGAAAATCCT
The DNA here is from genome assembly GCA_963277665.1 of Viscum album. Lineage (NCBI taxonomy): Eukaryota > Viridiplantae > Streptophyta > Magnoliopsida > Santalales > Viscaceae > Viscum > Viscum album. Next base: position 764,061,307 of record OY728120.1, read on the forward strand.
TCTATTATATTTCCTCGATATCTTCCTCACGCAGCGTATTTTTGATCAATATCCACCATTTATCAGTTTTACCCTCTATAAGATAAGAATCTAGAAGAACCTTATATTGTTCGAAACATTGAAAGATGGATAATATCATCTAAATGGAGTTGGTCCATTATTTGGATATAGAGGGATCGAATGATCCATTAAAAGTAGATGGTCATTGTCTTATGAAGCTCTCGATTATAGCTTGATCTTTCTGGGGGGAGGGGGTTGGACATTCCACTTGACCCATTCTTCTATTATAAACATGAATTAACAGAGAGAGTAACTTGAAAATGATTGTTACTCCCACTCCCATCATATTGGGTATCTCATTAGAACCATCATCACATCGATCTTTGTATTGGTTGTTATCTTGAGTCCTCCTATTATTGGAAATTTGGAGGAATAAAATGAAATTCAGGGAAACATATAAACGGGATTCCAAAGGAAAAAAGAGATAACTTATATATTACATTTATTTCCATAACTAATGAGTTTATTTTTATTAATCTATGATATCCATGAAATAATTCCCAATATATATTCTTAAGGGGATTTTATTATTCCCTTGATACTGGTTTATACTATACTTATGAATTTACCAATGAATATCCCCCTGGTGTGTCAAACCAAGAGTGAAGAAGACTCATCGGTGTGACCCAATTCTTGTTTGTGTGTATCTCAATGCTGTGTTTTTGGGATTTTACCCAAGATACATCTATGATAGATACACCTCTGCTTATCGGTATCCTTATCGAGATGTATTTTTGAGATAACAAACATAATAAATACTCAAAACATTGGGATGTTTTTATTATACTTTGACTTACCCTTAGGTTTTCACTATGGTTTTATAATACTAATCCCAAAAATAACTAAACCTATCCTCTGATACCAACTATACAAACCCAGATCATTATTACACACATTAACGGCATTTATTACTAAAATATTCACTTATGAAAAATCTGAGTATCAAGAGGTCTAGTTTCATAAGAAATTAGGAACATTATATTACAACATAGAAAATAGAATACAACATTTTTATAGAAAATTCCACTTAAATGACCACAACATTCCTTCATACATATCATTTCATGGGATAACCTGAGGACATGCATAAGAAAACTGTGAGCTATAAAGCCCAGTAAGGGATAGACAAGGAATAGCATGAATAATATAATACATGATATGTAGTAGGCATATCCATTTAGAATAAGTGAATCCTGAACTGAAAGTCATGATATAGCTTTATTATCATAACATTTAAATGTGGAAACAACATTAAACAGGATATTATTAGGAGCCAAGTCTCATTTTACATGGAGCATAAATAATCCCTCATTGAACCTGAATTATCAGGAGTAAAACCTCATTGTACATGATGTATCATGTTACTAATATTTACGCAATGCATTGAAGTGCTATCAAGGATCACCCTTCTTAATCATTTCATTTCAAGAATAAGTGCACCACATAGATCATACAACATGGATTCATTAAAGATCATAATTTATTACACAAATAAGAGATGTGGAATAAATAAATGTACATCCTCAATAAACAAGTACATGTGAATAATGTGGAATATTCTTGGTAGATAAATGGGTATGGTATTCACTAACATGATGATTTTGGATGGGGAAATTTTGGGGTAACTTCAGCAGCATAACGAAGTCAAATAGAAATCATAAAATGTGTTGATGAGAGATAAAGGGGAATATCATAATTTATAAATGAAATGGAATCTAAGGGGTAATGAAACGTAATATCACAACATATTTTATGTAATTTTGATGCGTAATGTAAAATAATTGCTTGAATTTATATGAGGAGAAAGAAATCTATTATAGAATTTCGACACGGTAACAAGTGTACTTGGGAGGCATTAATGATGGAGAAAGGGGTATCTCATCATTATAATGTAGTTATTAAATTATAGGAGAGGTTATAAATCATACCCCAACATTTTTAATTTAATGTAAAAGAGAATTACAATATACAATAACCTGGACACAAATAAGGAATGAAGGAATGCGAGGATCACTAACTTGGATGTGTGATCCCAAAGGCGTTGGAGAGGCATGAAAGAGGCCTCTTAGGAGATTGGGGAGCCTTGGGAGGATTCTATAGAGGGGGGGGGGGGGGAATAGGTTGGTCGATCTCCAAATGCTTTGAGTGAAGTGTAATGGGAGATTTAGTGATTTTATATAGGATAAGAGAGGGAATTCTTTCTTATTTCGTTTTGGACTCTACACATTATACTAATCAAAAGAACAAACAAACTCATGGGTTTGGCCCAAGGGTTTTTGCAAATAATATTGGAAAACGTTATTTTATAATCCCAATGTCCTATGTTATTAAAATATTTGTCTTTATAATGTGTATATGAGTCACACTCTCAAGGAAATCATTTTAAAATGTTAAAATGTTTTATAATTCTTGGAGAGGCCACTAAGGCATTTTAAAGTTAGTAAAAAAATATAAAATATCATTATTTTCAAGGTAAAACATATATTTTCGGAATATCCCTTTTATATTGTTTAATTACTTTACTTTCGGGACATTATTTTGACATAAAACACATTACACATCTTAATTGTATTTAATTTTTACCCAAAAAATTCGAATGTCTCATAAAATTATGAAAAATTAATTGTTAGATAATTTCAATGTCTTGAATCCAAAAAATAAAATTAATTTTATATAAATAATTTTATAAATATGTGAATTTTTAATTTTAAAATAATAACTGACATTTATAAAAATTTATGGGTTTTGACACAAAAACATTCAAACCTTAATAAAAATTAATATTGTCTTCCAAAAATATATACTAAAATTTATATCTAATAAAATGTAATTTAGTAATAACATTTTATAAAAATATTATTTAATTCAAAAATCCATTATGTAACACCCCAAGTTTCTACAGTACGCTTCTCTTTGAATAATGTGATACCGTGTGTTGTATGCAACATCGAGTTCTAACACACCACAACCAATCAAACTAGCTGTTAAGAATAGTAATACCCACTTTTTGAAATTTATAAATTTAATTTTTCAATATGGACATCATTTTTGGATTCGGAATATCGAAACTACCCTAGGGTGAATTTTTGGTATTTTTCGGAAAAACATCATTTTTTTCATTAATAATGAAACCACTATGTGGTAGTTAAAAAACTAAATTTTTCATAAAACATAATTTTACCGCTTTTGTGAGTGAAATTTCGAAAATCCGAGAGACACAGTTAGTATCAAGGAGTAAAATGTGGTTCAACGAGATTAAAATAATTTTTGGTGAATAGTAACTTTTTACTTTTATTTTACACAATTAAAAGTAAATATGGTAATTAAGGGTAAAAATGATATTAATATTATCCTAACACATGTCCTAATCCTATTGGACAAGTGTATCTCGACAAAAAACAACCTGAGGAATATAATATTATCATTTAGGTCCACTTGGATTAGATTATGACATTTATTATTATTTAATTCAAAGAAGAGTTAAAAGAGATAAACTCAAAGTTTATTTACTAAAACATTTTTAATATAGGGTAATACATAAGATAAATTCTATTTTAAATATCAATTAGAAAAATAAAAAGATTTCCTACATAATGGTATTTTAATTATAATTTTTAGACATTAAATAATTTAATTTATTTATGACACAATGGTGATGCAGTAATTACCTAATTAATAAAATATTAAATTAATTGATATTATAAATATCAAAGTAAATGTAATTTGAAACTTTTTATGAATTACACTAATTTTCAAGGTTAATATGACATGTTAGGATTGATTTAGTTAACTTTGTTCCAAGTAATCATTCTATTAAGATATTCAGAAAAATGAATTTTCCAAATAGTGTCAAAATTGACATAAAAGTGTTTTTAAAACAAATATTATATTATTAATTGATATTCAATTACTAAAAATCTAAGGTTTGGCCAAGAGACTTATATCATTATTGGTGTGTCATTAATGGACCACTTGGGGGTCTTTTGGAGGTATATAGTATGTTTATTATCTATATAATTTTAAAATACAAAGTGACATGGTAAGTGTCAAACTAATTAACTAAGAGTTAAAACTAAAAGATAAGGATAATATAATGACCTAATCCTGTCTAAATTATATTGGTTGACGTGTTTTCGACCCATACCCACCTTAAACGTTAAATAATCCACTTTGGAGCCATTATAAATCGAATATGAATTTATTATGAAATAATATTTCTACCTTTTCCAAAGGTGCCCCTCACCCCTCTTATAAAAGGGCACTCTCCCTTCTCACTAATTCACACATTAAAAGAATTTTGGCTCGGCCAAACCCTGCCCAAATACTCTATAATTTTCCCTCACTTAAACCTAGAGGACTTAGTTTGATCATAAAGCCCACCTAAGGATTCCTTTTGATCAAATCAAAAGGAAGAACCCGAAGAAGAGGTAATGTTTTCACCACCCTCTTTCATGTTCTTTTCTTCTTCAACTTATTATTTATTTGTAATTATCATTCTAAAATAATTACTCCAGTATCTTATATATATTGTGATTTTATATGGTACAACCATATTCAGTATTCTATCCATACTTTGAATGACATGTCACCATACGTGCGTACGTGCAGCTTACCGTCTCCACATCGTAGTGTAATTGTTATTCAATAAATTATTATTTGGATGGGTATAATAATGTTTTTTAATTCATGTAAATAATAAATATAACATGATAATTATTCTTTATATATGATATAAAATCCAATTATATATTATATTAATATCAAAAGAATTATATTGTCACTCGTGCGTACGTACGGACTACCGTCTCCATGAACGCGATGAGATTCATTCTCCATCGTATCCATTCAAGTATAATTCTCATTTGATGATTAAAAATAATATTTATGGACTTCAAATAATTATGGATATGAATAAAATACAACATATCCATAACAAACAAGGCTTATGTAACAAAAAATATAAAAGAAAACGAGTAAGTTAACACCCGAAACGACGATAATTCTAAGATATTATTAACAATGCAATGTTAAAACATCATATATGATATCATATTAATATATATGATTCTTTTATAATTCAATAACAATTATTTAGCCATTATATAGGAGTTTAACCTACCCTAAACCAATGAAAAGTAAAAGGTAAGGGTTTATTTCTCAATCTCTTCATTATCCGAGGTTGTTTATACGTAATAATCTATTGGGATATCTTTATCATCAACATCCATGTTTCTTAAAAATATATTTCAAAACATTTTTACTATTTACAAGGTAATGGGTTAAAGTCTTTTATACCCTTGTTTGACTATTTATAAGAGGTTTATAAATTAATCCTTCCATTGTTTTCCAAACATGGTTCTTTTTAACCTTTTCGCTGGAATTAAGGTAAGAATGTTTTTTTAGCTTATACGGCGGGTGCGGCTATTTTCCGCCGTAATAAAATCTTTGAAGCATCCCTTACAATCTTATAATAAAATTTTCAAAGTAAATGTTTTATTTTATAATTATGTTACTTTTCAATGATTTCAAAAAAGAGATATTTTTCTCAAATAGTTTTGATTTCATCTATGTCAACATCCTTTTATGGATTTTAAGATTATTTGAAGTTGATTTTTTGTGATAAAAAACATCCATAGTGTATTGAAGGTATTGTGATATGTTTGACTGTGGATGTGTTATTTTTTTACAATTCATGGTTTATGGAGAATGTATTGACATTTCCTATGCTAGTTTTAATACGAATATTTATTTTATGTTTAAACCTGTTCATATGAGGAATACATTGGACATAATAATTGATGGGTGGAGCCCTCTATAGCTCCTCGATGCATCGGTAGGTCACATGATATATACTAGTGTCTTGGTAAAAGTCCTTGACAAACTCTTATTTGTAGTCTTGGCACGAGGCCTTGACTATGTGGTTATGATAGTCTAGCATTATGCATTCCATCATTATGAAAGTGGTTATTGATATTGCATGTGATTATTAGACTAGTTGAATATCCATGTGAATATGTATATGTCATTATTTCATTTTATCTCTTCCACATTATGCTATTGTTCATGTTTTAAAAGGCTTTTGTTTTAGTTATACATTGCCTTAAATGTTTATGCTTATTTATGAAAGTTTCCGCTATATTGTAATCCTTACTGGGGATTTGAGCTCACCCATTTCTATGTTTTATTTTTCCTAAGATGTGAAGAAGTATTTTATGAATGACCTATAGTGATAGTATGAGGGGATACAAGTGTGGACTTTTGAGACTATATTTTTGTAGTTTTTCTTTTTATGATGTAATGTAAAATTTATGAATGTATCTAGTCATTCCAAGGATACTAAAATAATCGGTCTTTCGAGACTTGATCTTTCTTGTGATCATGCCAATGTTATGTAATAATGCACTAACTCTGGGTAACTGGGGTCGGGGCATTACAGTTGGTATCAGAGTTAGTTTAGTACCATCCTTGGAAGATAGATTTAGATGAACTCTAATTAGAGCACATAGATTTAAGATGGACATTGAGGATTAGTATAGATGAACTTCCTAGAATTTTGGTAATGTAGAGATTTGTGAGTTTTCCGATAAATACAACCCTAACTAGATACGAGCAGGTAGAGGTGGCTCTGGCACAGATGTACCTAGGGGTAAAACCTAAAAACACGGCTTTGAGCTATACTCGAACGGGAACTGGTGCACGACAACGGTCCTTGCTGCACTCTTGGTTACGACACTCCCTAGGGATATGCTTAGGATAAATCTCATTTTCTTTACAAATCATTATGAAGGGTTTATGATTATATACAACTCAAAGAATTTTTTTTCTGATTATGGATTATATCCATAAATAGTTCAATTTTTGTTAAGTGTTTTATAAGTATGGAATTTTGTATTTTGATTCATAAACTGATCTAGTTTATGCCATTGTTTAGAAATGGCACCTAGTAGAAGAAATGGAAACTGTATCAATGCATGCACTCAATGTATTGATTTCCCTCCTACTCAAGATAATTATAGTGGAGCTGGTTATGCAACTGGTGCTGATCAACTAATCACCATACTGGGAAAACTCACTCAGGTTATGAATAATAACCTTACCCGTATGGAGCACCCTGATCCACAACGTGGAGGATCAATGTTAGATCACTTAATGAGGAAACAAACACCAACATTAAATGGGAGTACAAATCCATTAGTAGCTGAAAAATGGATAAGTTCCCTAGAGAAAATATTTTAGGATTTGGGGATTAGTGAAAGGGAAAATGTTGTCATGGAAGTTTATCGCCTCACTGGAGATGCTGATAAATGGTGGACATTGATTCAAAACATGAAAGAAGACGATTATGTATAAAATATGGAATGGAGGGAGTTCAAAGATCTATTTTTAGAAAAAAAAATATTTCCCCATGACCATCGAGCAGATATGGAAAGACAATTTCTTAGTCTGAGACAAAAGGAGGATGAGAATGACACAAAGTATGAGGCTAACATTACAAGGACATCAAGGTATGTTGGAGATTATATAAATAACCAAAGAAGTAATATTGATTGTTTCCTTGATGGGTTTAAACCGTTTCTCCGTCGATAATTAGTCTCACAATCCTTCTCATCATACGAAGACATTGTCTCATGTGCAATCAGGATACATAAGGAATTCTCTATGTCATATGTCATTAAAGAAAAGGAAAAGCAGAAGAGATCTGCTGATCAATATGGGAATGTAAATAAGGGGAAGAACGGAAATGTTGAATATCCATCCTATGGTAAAAGTTGGAAGAAACACCCCAGTACTTAAAAGGAATGGGAGTCTGTTACAAGTGTGGTTAAAAAGGCCACCAAGCTCGTGATTTCATGGGGAAGAGGGAAGCTACCGATGTCCAATGCTACAATTGTAGGGATATGGGACATTATGCAAATGAATTCCCAAAGAGTCAGGGGAACTCACCTCAGAAAGGGCCAAGGGATCAAGGACAAGCTTATGATATCACTACTACTGAGGTAGAAGCTCCGAAAGACGTGGTGGCAGGTAATTTAATGGTTTCCTCAAGTTTAGAAAATACATTATTTGATTCTGGAACATCACATTGTTTCATATCTTCACAGTTTTCTACGAAAATTATATATTTCCAATTTGATTTAACAAGGGATTTTTCAGTTAAAACTCTTAAGGGAAGTATCATTGCAACAATGTTTTGTGAATCGGTCCCCATTAGAGAAAATAAATGGTCTTTATCCGCAGATTTCATCGTCATACCTATGATTTATTTTGATATAATCCTCTGTATGGATTGGCTTTCGGATCATGATGTCAAGATTTATTGTAAGAATAAGGAGGTTATGATTTTTGATGATGATGATAAGGAGCACCTTATATTTAGATCAGAATCATCACCAACTAATTCTTATCTAGATCCACCCCCAATAGCTCAACTAAATTCAATTATTGGGGAGGAAGAGAATGAAATTAAAGTGGGTGAGGAAAGGAATGATCAAATAAGGGATGTACATATTGTGAAAGAATATGTAGTTGTGTTTCTGGAAGATTTACCTAGACATCCTCAAGAACGAGAAGTTGAGTTTTCCATTGATTTATTTCCTGGATCAAGGCCTATATCGATGAACCCTTATATAATGGCCACTGTGGAATTAGTTGAACTAAAGAAACAACTAGACGAATTGAGTAATAAAGGATTTATTCTCTCCAGTGTTTTTCTATGGGGAGCCCCTATTCTTTTTGTTAATAAAAAAGATGGATCTATGAGGTTATGTATCGACTACATGGATATCAATGGTATAACAATAAAGAACATGTATCCCTTACCTCTCATTGATGAATTATTTGACCAACTGCATGGAGATCAATACTTTTCAAAGACTGACCTTCGATCAGGATACCATCAGTTGTGTGTGAAGGCAGAATACATTCCAAATGCAGCATTTCGAACAAGGTACATGCATTATGAGTTTACGGTAATGCCTTTTGGGCTGACTAAGGCACCCTCTATATTCATGGATCTTATGAATAGAGTTTTCAAGGAATATCTCGATTAATTTGTGGTGGTATTTATTAATGATATCTTGGTATACTCCAAAAGAAACAAAGATCATGAAAATCACTTGTGCATTATCCTGAAGACACTGAGAAGACATGAATTATATGGGATGTTTAGCAGCTGTGAATTCTAGCATCAGGAGATTTCATTTCTTGGCAATATTGTCTCTAAAGATGGAATCTCTCTTGATCCTTCTAAGACCAAGGAAATCCAAGAATGGCATGCACCGACGAGTATATCTGTGAAAGATGAGAGATTTAATGACTTTGGGTATGAATATAGAATTTTGAAATTTGGGAAGAGCCACTGTGTTCCCACTATACCTGATACAAAAAGGGAATTGTTGGACAATTCTCATAGTTCCAATTTCTCTATACACCATGGGAGCAAAAAAATTTATAGAGACTTGAAGGAACATTTTTGGTGGGACAACATGAAGAGGGAGATTGCTGATTTTGTATCAAGATGTATGGTTTTGTCAACAAGTGAAAGCTGGAAGGCAACAGCCTAGAGGAGTCATGCAACCTCTTCCCATTTCAGAGTGTAAATGGAACTATATTACGATGGACTTTGTCATGGGGATAGCAAAGACTCCTAGAAGGAACGATGCAATATGCGTCATTGCTGATCGTCTAACCAAGTCAGCACATTTTCTTGCTACAAGGGAAGATTTAACACTTGAACGGCTAGAAATACTATATATTAATGAAGTTGTGAGACTTCATGGTGTACCCCAATTGATTTTTTCTGATAGTGATCCCCGTTTTACATCATGATTCTGGAAGAGTCTTCAGAAACCCCTGGATACTGAACATCAATTGAGCACTACTTACCACCCTCAAATAGATGGACAATCAGAACAGACTATTCAAACATTAGAATACATGTTGAGATCATGCTCACATCACTTTCAGGGTATGTGGGATCAATATTTACCTCTGGCGGAATTTTCCTATAACAATAGCTTCCATTCGAGTATTCAGATGGCACCATATGAAGCGTTAAACGGAAAGAGATGTCTCACACCAACCTGTTGGGATGATGTTGGTGAACGAAAACTTGTAGGCCCAGAACTGGTGGAGGAAACAATGGAAAAGATCAAGGTAATCCAAAACCACATCAAATCAGCTCAAAGTGGGCAGAAGAGCTATGCCGATAACCAATGGAAGTATTTGGAATTTCAGGTAGAGGATCATGTTTTCTTGAAGGAATCTCCATGGAAGGGAGTTATATGTTTCGGTAAGAAGGGTAAAATTGATTCCTAGGTACATTGGACCTTTCAAAATTCTAGAATGAATTGGTGTTGTATCTTACTGTTTGGCAATGCCGCCAAGTCTCTCAAAAGTTCACGATGTGTTCCATGTATCACTGTTGAGGAAATACATGCCTGACCCAACGCATGAACTCTCCTATGAGGAATTAGAACTGGAACCTGGTCTGTGTTATTGCAAAGAGCCTATCAGGATTCTTGATACGAGAGAACAAGTACTGAGAAAACGGATGACTCATCTGGTAAATGTCTTTTGGAGAAACCATAAGATGGAAGAGGCAACATGGGAACCCGAGGAACTTATGATGAAGAACCACCTGAGTCTTTTCATGTGGTAGTATTCTAGAAATTTCGAGGACGAAATTATTTGAAGGAGGGGAATATATAACACCCCAATCTTCTACGGTACATTTCTCTTTGAATAATGTGATTGCATGTGTTGTACACAACATCAAGTTCTAACACACCACAACCAATCAAACTAGCCGTTATGAATAGTAATATCCAAAATTTGAAATTTATAAATTTTATTTTTCAAAATGGACTTCATTTTTGGATTTGGAATATCGAAATTATATCAAGGGTGAATTTTTGGTGTTTTTCTGAAAAACATCATTTTTTGATGAATAGTGAAACCACTAAGTGGTAGCTAAAAAACTAAGTTTTTCATAAAACATAATTTTACCGATTTTGTGAGTGAAATTTCGAAAATCCGAGGGACATGATTAATGTCAAGGAGAACATTTTGTTCAATGAGAAAAAAATAATTTTTGTGAATAGTGACTTTTTACTTTTATTTAACACAGTTAAAAGTAAATAGGGCAATTAAGGGTAAAATTGATATTAATATTACCCTAACACGTGTCCTAATTCTATTGGGCAAGTGTATCTCGACGAAAAACAACCTTAGGAATAAAATATTATCATTTAGGTATACTTGGATTAGATTAGTGTATTTATTATTATTTATTTCAAAGAAGAGTTAAAAGAGTTAAAATCAATGTTTATATATTAAAATATTTTTAATATAGGGTTACACATAAGATAAATTAGATTGTAAATATTAATTATAAAACTAAAAATATTTCCTAAATAATGGTATTATATTTAAAATTTTTATACATTAAATAATTTAATTTATTTATGACACAATGGTGATGTAGTAATTACCTAATTAATAAAATATTAAAATAATTGATATTATGAATATCAAAGTAAATGTAATTTGACACTATTTATGAATTAAACTAATTTTCTAGTTTAATATGACATGTTATAATTGATGTAATTAACTTTGTTCGAAGTAATCATTCTATTATGATTTTCACAAAAAACAATTTTCCAAATAGTGTCAAAATTGACATAAAAGAGTTTTTAAAACAAATATTATATTATTAATTGATATTCAATTCCTAAAAATCTAAGGTTCGGCCAAGAGACTTATATCATTATAGGTGTGTCATTAATGGACCACTTGGGTGTCTCTTGGAGGTATATAGTATGTTTATTAACTATATAAAATAAAAATATAAAGTGACATGGTGAGTGTCAAACTAATTAACTAAGAGTTAAAATTAAATGATAAGGTTGATATAATGACCCAAACCTGTCTAAATTCTATTGGTTGAGTTATTTTCGACCCATACCCACATTAACCATTAAATAATCCACTTTTGAGCCTTTAGAAACCGAATATTAATTTCTTATAAAATAATATTTCTAGCTTTTCCAAAGGTGCCCCCACACCTCTTATTAAATGGAACTCCCCCTTCTCACGGATTAACACATTCAAATCCTTTTGGATCGGAAAAAACCTTCCCAAATACTCTCTCAACTTCCGTCACTTCAACATAGTGGACTTAGTTTGATCATAAAGCCAACCTATGGAGCCCTTTTGATCAAATCAAAATGAAGAACCCGAAGAAGATGTAATGTTTTCACCACCCTCTTTCAAGTTCATTTCTTCTTCAACTTCTTCATTCTTTGTTATTACCATTCTAAAATAATAAACCCAGTATCTTATATATACAGTGATGTTATATGGAACAACCATATTCTGTATTCTATCCATCCATTGAATGACATGTCACCATACGTGCGTACGTACGGCTTACCGTCTCCACATCGTGGTGTAATTGTTATTCGATAAATTATTATTTGGATGGGTATAATAATGATGTGTAATTAATGTAAATAATAAATATAACATGATAATTATTTTTTATATATGATATACCATCCAATTATATATTATTTTAATATCAAAAAAATGATATTGTCACTCGTGCGTACGTACGGACTACCTTCTCCACGAATGCGATGAGATTAATTCTCCATCATATCTATTCAAGTATAATTCTCATTTTATGATTAAAAATAATGTTTGAGGACTTGATATAATTATGGATATGAATAAGATACAACCTATCCATAACAAACAAGGCTTATGTAACAAAACATATAAAATAAAATGAGTATGTTAACACCCAAAAAGACGATAATTCTAAGATATTATTAACAAAGCAATATTAAAAGATCATATATGATATCATATTAATGAATATGATTCTTATATAATTTAATAACAATTATTTTACCATTATACATGAGGTTAACCTACCCTGAACCAAGGAAAAGTACAAGGTAAGGGTTTATTTCGCAATATCTTCATTATCCGATATTGTTTATACGTAATAATCTACTTGGATTTATTTATCATCCACATCCATGTTTCATAAAAATGTATTTCAAAACATTTTTACTATTTACAAGAATATGGGTTAAAGTCATTTATACCCTTTTTTGAATTTTTATAAGAGGTTTATAAAGGAATATTTCCACCGTTTTCCAAATAAGGTGTTTTTTAACCTTTTCGACAGAATTAAGGTAAGAATGCTTTTTTAACTTATATGGTGGGTGAGGCAATTTTCAGCTGTTATAAAATCTTCAAAGCTTCCCTTACTACCATATAAGAAAATTTTCAAAGTAAATGTTGTATTTTATAATTATGTGACTTTTAAATGATTTCAAAAAATAGATATTTCTCTCAAATACTTTTGATTTCATCTATGTCAACATCCTTTGATTGATTTTAAGCTTATTCAAAGTTGATTTATTGTTATACAAAACTTCCATATGTATTGAAGTCTTGGGGATATGTTTGACTGTGGATGTGTTATTTTTATACCAATCATGGTTTATGAAGAAATAATTTACATTTCGTATGCTAGTTTTAATACGAATATTTATGTTATGTTTAAACCTGTTCATATGAGGATTGCATTGGACTTAATAAGTGACGGGTGGAGCCTGCTATAGCTCCTCGAGGCATCGGATGGTCTCATGAGACAAACTAGTGTTTTGGAACATGTCCTTGACAAAACCTTATTTGTAGTATTGGCACGAGGCCTTGACTGTGTGGTTATGATAGTCTGGAAAAATTCATCCCATCATTATGAAAATGGTTATTGATATTGCATGTGATTATTTGACTAGTAGAATATCCATGTGAATATGTATATGACATTATTTAATATTATTTCTTCCATATTATGCTGATGTTCAAGTTTTAAAAGGCTTTTTTAGTTATACATTGCCTTAAATGTTATATCTCATTTATGAAAGTTTCCTCTATATTGTTATCCTTACTGGGCATTTGAGCTCACCCCTTTATATGTATTATTTTTTCCAGGATGTGAAGAAGTATTTTATGAATGGCCTGTAGGGATAGTATGATGGGATAAAAGTGTGGACTATAGAGACAACATTGTTGTAGTTTTTCATTTTATGATGTAATGTAAACTTTATAAATGTATCTAGTTATTCCAAGGAAACTAAACTAATCAGTCTTTCGAGACTTGATCTTTCTTGTGATCATGCCAGTGTTATGTAATAATGCACCGACTCTGGGTAACCGGGGTCGGGGCTTTACACATTAATTCCTCATAATATTTTTCTTAATTGAATTTAAATTTTAACTAAAACATACTATTTGTTCTTTAAAAAACATTTACAAAGTAACAATAGTAAAATGAATGTTTATTCATTTCACATAATCATAGTGCTAGGGTCTTGTTAAATTACACCTTATAACACCTGCATAAGACCTAAGGATATGGTGTGTGATGTTGAAAAACTAATGGGGTGACTCAGATAACATAGCATGGGTGGTAATATCTATTACCATACACTTATCATGTAGTAGATCGCGTTCAAGTTTAACATGTTGATGCTCGGCTTGGGCTTTGTCAAGAGCGAATCCCAGTGATGCTACCTCCATTATGAGCTCTGGCAAATGGGATTTGTATAGAGAAATTATATTAGAATAGGACATTGCTATCTTTTTCAATGTAAAATGGATTGGTTAAATACTACATTTATACTAATCATGTGATCACTATTCAATGGCTATATTAGCAATAGTAATAATCATTAACAATATTTTAAAATAAAAAAACATAAAACCATGGAATTGAATATATTTTCTATAACCATTTTACATAATCAGAAATTTAATTATATCATTAAGAAATTTAATTAATAAAAGTTTGGGTCATTACCAAGATAACAAACCAAAAATAAAGGAAGATAGCAGAATCCCAAAAATGGTCTTAAATACATGTCTGGAACATCATCCAAGATTGACCCATCTCAAAATAAACTGTAAGAACCCGGACCTTCATTTAGGTAATTTCTTTCCTTTTTTCAGTAGTTTTTAAGAAAAATGGTTTTTCTGGAAATTTTCAAAGTACACGTCGTGTACTTTCTGAGTACACGCCGTGTACTCTGTTCCGACTCGAAGCCGTGTGCTGGCCATGTCCGGGCTGCACAAACGGTGTGTAAGGCTGAGGTGGAGGCCGATTATTCTGAGTATGGAAAAAATTGATGTACCCGCTGTGTAGTCTAGAAGTACACGCCATTTACTTTGTTTTTCAATAAACGGACCATGGTCGCGCCTAACCCCATATTCGTCTTCTTCTTCAGTTTCCGACCGTCTGAGAGCGTCTGTATGGCTGAATCATCTCCGAGCATCGTCCTCACCATCTGTTCTCCGATTCGAGCACGGTAAATTGCGTCGGAATCACAGCGGTGAGTTCTTCCATCGGCTTGAGCCTTGTTTTTGATTCCTCCTTGTTTTCTAGTTATCGTGGTATGAACGTTTTGTGTGTTTTCTCAGATCTACATCGTTCTGAGGGGAATCTTTCATCGAGGTTCTCATATATCGATCTCCTAGGATCGAGGTAGGTGGTTTGTGCCTTTCCGTAGAAATTTGATGGATATTTTGTGCAATTTCCACCAATACCCTTGATCGGGGTATTGCGTGACTCCTGTTTTGACCATGTTTCTTGCCTTCTTTGTTTGATTTCTTTATTAGTGGTTATTTCTTGTGATTAGAGTATTTTGTTTGTGCTCAGATTTCCTTGCCATGATTGTTCTGCCTGTTTAGCGTTTTGGCAGTTGCCATGCCTAGTCGTAGGATAGTGGAACTATTGTTATTTATTGCTTTTGAGCCTTATTTGATAGCCAAGTAGTTCTTGAGGTTTACTTGGACGATACACAGGCGTTGAGCATGTTTAGTTATACTCCGGACTGTGAGAACCTAGAGTAGTAGACCAAAGGGAGAATTGACGGAAGGGCTTCTCCAGAGTGTCTTTTAATTATGATGCGAGACTATAGGGGGGATTGACATTGAGAGATTCCCCAAAGAGTCTGTAGATCCACAACGTGGGCCACATGGGGAATTGACATTGAGTGCTTCCCCAGAGAGCCTTTATCACGATACGAGACTATAGGGGGAATAGACAGTGAGTGCTTCCCCAGAGAGTCTGCTTAATTACGTAGCTAAACCAGAGGGGTGAGACTGTGTGTGCCGCCTATAGGGTTGCTAGTACATAAAGGTTGAACCATAGGGGTTAGACTGTGAGAGCTACCCTGAGGGTTACCTGTTTTCTTCATGTTGCTGGTTGTTTACTTGTGTGCTATACTTGCTAGAACTGTGGTTTGTAGCTTCTTGTGCTTTTCTGATTACTGCTTCTTGTTTATTTACTACCATGTATTCATTTAATGTTAGGCACAAATATTTGGGTGATTGCCTACTGGGATTATATCTCACACCCTATTTGTGCCATTCTTTTGGGCCCAAGAAGACTATTTTGCTGTAGGTATATACAGGGGCAAGTGCCCTTCGACATCAGGATCTTGATTGCACCAGGAGCTGGGGAGCATGGGACTGAGCCGTGGCTCGCGATGGTGAGGATATTTCTTTGTTTTCATTTTCAATTGATTTCAGTTGTATTTAAGAACATTTTTGTGTTGTTGTTTTCCTTAGAAACATGTACCTGCTGCATCTTTTTCATCATAGTTATATATCTACATTGCTTCTGCTGTTCAGTTTCTGTTGTTATGCATGTTTGTTACTGCTTCCACTATTATTGTGGTTCTCCTACCTCGTATACCTTGCCGAATGAGGGCATTGTTTTCCCACTGACTCACCAAGGCCCTCGCAGCTAGTCAGTAGCCTCTGGCATTCAGGGAAACGCACTTGAGGTCATGTGGAGAACCGGGTACGGGGCACCAGTGGAGGGGCTCCGAACTCGGGACGTTACAAAGTGGTATCAGAGGAGTTCTTTTCTCATGCTTTACTAGTTGGAGACCTTAGCCAGGGATAGGACAGATTCGGTACTTGGCATTAATATTTTATTGGGAGTAGCTAACCCGTGTATAGGGAAAATCCATACTACCTCGTTAATTGCAGTTTTCTGGTTTTGAGATTTTATGGTTGGTATGTTTTCACCTAGAGTGATTTGAATGACTTGTGTGGTTATTGTTTTGATATTTTGGTTCTTTTTCTATCGTAACCCGATGAGATGAGGGTATGCCATCTCATGCACCATATTGTAACTTGTAGAAATCACATGTCATGCATTCTTTCCATGCCATCTAGGGTGCATTAGCGATTCCATGTTGTTGTGATAGTATCTGTGTAGATTATGCATGCTGCTGTGATAGATGCTTGATTGATTCTCTGTTGTTATGTTATAAAACTGATTTTTTTGTTCCTTTCATAAAAATGAACGTGGAATTTTGGTTCTCGAGGTGTTACGGTCCCTCACGGATCATAATTTGGCACCTTTTCCCTTATATTAGTCATTCTGGAATTCTACGCAGTTACTAAGCTACTGCCCAGAAAAACCAAGAATACACGGCGTGTACTTTTTGATACATGCCATGTAGTATTCAGGCCATGTCACTGACCGTTTGAGCAGAACACGGTGACATGGGAGTAACTTTGGGAACACGCCGTGTACCAGTGGTACACGCCGTGTGAGTTCAGAGCTGTGTACCGGGCCGTGTCACTAACAACACGACCCGGGGAAGCTCGGGTAGAACACACTGTGTCCGTAGGGAACACACCGTGTAGTCCTGTCCAGGTGCCCAGCCGTGTCACGAACAACATGGGCCTGCGTGACCTTCCTTTCCAAATTCCGTGTTTGTTCGGAACACGCCGTGTAGTCTTTCCAGGTACCCGGCCGTGTCACGAACAACACGGGACGATGTGGCCTTTGCCTATGCACGTCGTGCTTGTTCAGAGCATGCCGTTTAAGGTCCAGCCATGTAGACGGCCGTGTACTCAACAACACGGACCTCCGAATACTTGTCTAGTGCACGCCGTGTTTGATTCGAACACGTCGTGTAGTCTCGGGTTGAGTCATACCGTGTGGGTTAGCCGTGTAAGAAGACTCGGTCAGGGGAATAGTTTCACATACACGCCGTGTGGTGGAGTCAACACGCCGTGTAGTTTGATGTGTACACGACTTGTAGGGAAGGGGTACACGCCCATGTCAAAGGCTTAAGTAGACACACCGTGTAGTTTTTATACACGCCGTGTAGTTGTGTTTTTCAATATTGTATGTTTTTTCCCTGTTCCCGTTTTGTATTCTTGTGTCCTCTATCCTTGTTTTCCTGATCCAAGGTGTGTTTTTGATCATTCAGAGCTATGACTCTGAGACATCCTCCGGTCGTACGTCTGTTGTCAGACAATGATCAGACGCCGTACAGGGCTGATTAGGGATTTCCTGTCGATCACTCAGCCGAGGCAGCCTCGGCACCGATTGTTGTACCAGTTGTGTGTGCCGATGCACAGTTCAGGAGGGTTTCATGAGGATGATGCAGGCCTTCCACGAAGGACCGCCTCCTGCCTCGTCTATGGCAGACTTGACGTAGGTCTTTCAGCAACAGCATCGTCCCACATTCTTAGGGGAGGGAGGACCTCAGGCTGTAGAGTCATGGACGGAATCCATGCTGACTGTATTCGAGCATCTAGAGATGCCTCCAGAGAGGCGGGTCAAGATCGCCACCTACATGCTCCAAAACTCCACCAAGAGGTGGTGGGACGTGATCTCACAGGCAGTTCAGCAGCAGGCTATGACTTGGGAGGAGTTCTAGTGCGTGTTCTACGACTACATTTACCCAGAGACTCTGAGGGCCAATCGAGCCTACGAGTTCATTAGCTTAGAGCAGGGTACTCTATCTTTCATGGAGTATTCCTCTCGTTTCACTGAGCTGTAGTGTTTTACACCCCTTCAGGATGGGAGGGGGGTGTTCTTTGCGAGGAAGTTTGAGGATGGACTCAGGCGGGACATCCGCTCGCAGGTGAACATATTCCAGCTGACTTCCATTACTTCCATCGTCAACAAGGCACTGATTGCGGAGCATAGTCTGAGAGACTCTGGAGGTGCGAGTCAGGGTGGTTCTGCTTCCAGAGCTACCTTCCCTTCATATGACAGCAAGAAGCGCCATAGGGAGACTACGCGCGGTGATTCAAGGAAGCGAGATGCATCATCTGGAAGCCAGGTGACGTGATATGAGTGTGGCTGGATAGGGCACACGAGGCCGCAGTGCCAGAGAGACCACCTGGAGTGCCGATCATGCGGTAAGATGGGTCACCATCATCATTTATTCCAGGTTTTCTCACCAGCACCAGATGACCGGGGTTCTTCCATGACTCCTCATTCAGGAGCAGCCCCACCAGTCTCTCACCAGTCAGGGAACTGGAGTTCTTCCAGCCGTTCGGGCCGAGGTGGAGGTCGAGGCCATGGTGGTCAGCCACCAGTCCCTCAGCACCATCATGGAGGTTTAGCTCAGAGTGGTCATCTAGGGGCACAGGTCCGCGGTGCAGGCCAGTCATTCTCCATGGAGCGGACTTATCATCAGCAGGATCCTGACCCTTCTACTGTTCGAGGTACAATTTTAGTGGCCTCAGTTTTATCTTCAGCCCTTTTCGATAGTGGAGATATGCATAGCTTTATCTCTATTGCTGTTGTGGAGAGCCTTTGAATCTTCATATTTTCTTCTGCCAACTCCTTGACACTAGACACACCCTTGTGAACGAGGACATCTAGTGTACGCCAGTGTAGAGAGTCCCCTCTCGAGGTTGCAGGGTATCGTTTCTTATGGGATCTCTATGTCCTAGAGATGACAGGATATGATGTCATCCTTGGCATGGATTGGTTTATTCCCTTCCGGGCAGTCATCGACAGCTATCGCCGCAGAGTTAATTTCATTTCACCAGAGGGTGAATCTTTCCTTCATAGAGGCAAATGGGACGTACGGGCAAGTCGGGAAGGACTTCAACATCATGGACTAAGAGGAGTGACAGTCCAGATTGCTAGCCTTTACCTGGATGATCAGGGGACTCCACAGTTGGACTTCCCTCCAGTTGTGGATCACTTCTGGGATGTCTTTCCAAATGAATTTTCTAGTTTCCCTCTGGAGCCTGAGGTAGACCTTTCTATTGAGCTCGTTCCAGGAGTGGAACTAGTGTCCATTCCTCCCTATAGGATGGCCACATTTGAGTTTCAGGAGATCAAGAAGCAGTTGGAGGAGCAACAGGATAAGGGTTTAATCTGAACCAGTACTTCTCCTTGGGGTTCGCCTGTCCTTTTTGCAAAGAAGGTAGACGGTACCCTTCGGCTTTATGTGGATTATCGGAAGCTGAACCAGTTGATGGTCAAAAACCAATATCCACTTCCATGGATTGATGACCTTTTAGATCAGCTTCGAGGAGCCCGAGTGTTCTCAAAGATCGACTTGAGGTCTGGTTATCATCAGTTGCGCATTAGACCATCAGATATACCTCTGATAGCCTTCAGGAGTAGGTACGGTCTTTACAATTATACAGTCATGCCTTTCGGACTCACGAACGTACCTGTAGTTTTTATGGCACTGATGAACCGAGTGTTCCATCCTTACTTGGATTCCTTCATCGTGGTCTTCGTGGATGATATCATGGTGTACTCTCACACCCTTCATGACCATGACACACATCTTGAGATCGTTCTAAGTACACTGACAGAGCATCAGATTTATGGTAAACTCTCAATGTGCCATTTCTGGATGGATAAGATTCACTTCTTGGGTCACGTCATCTCAGAGGTAGGTGTATCAGTGGACCCAGATAAAGTGAGAGCTGTAGTTTCCTGGGAGCATCCGAAGAACTTCTTTGAGGTACAGAGTTTCCTAGGGCCGGATGGATACTACAGACGCTTCATTCATGACATTTATCGTTTGACAGCGCCTTTGACAGGTCTGACCAAGAAGGGGGCGAAGTTCTTATGGTCAGATTCTTGTGAGTCAGTCTTTCAGGAGCTGAAAGAGAGGTTGATGTCAGCACCGATACTAGTCTTGAAAGAGCCAGGCAAGAGCTACACTGTTTACTATGATGCTTTAGGTATCGGGCTGGGAGCTGTGCTTATGCAGGGAGATGGAGTCATTGCGTACGGGTCTCAATAGTTGAGGCCACATGAGAGGAACTACCCTACGCATGATCTGAGGTTGGCAGTTGTTGTTTATGCCATGCCCTGTTGGGGACACTATCTTCTAGGAGAGCACTTTGTGGTCTTCACTGACCACAAGAGTCTCAAGTATATCATCACTCAGGGTGATCTGAATCTGAGGTAGTGCAGGTGGGTTGAGTATCTATAGTCTTTTGAATTAGAACTTGCCTATATGCCGGGAAAGGGAAGCGTCGTGGCAGATGCATTGAGCAGAAGAACTCAGATTCAGACAGTTCAGGAGGCCAATAGTGAGTGGTAGCTAATGGATCTGTTCTCTAAGATGCATCTATAGGTGCAAAACAGATAGGGACATACATTTATATCTTCTTTAGCTGTTACCTCCACGCTACTTGATAGGGTTCGAATGAGGCAGATATCAGACTCGGAGGGCTTAGTCCTGCGGGAGTGTGTGTCAGGAGAGGACACTCTTCCAGTATGTACAGTGGGTGAGGATGAGATATTGCATTTCCAAGGACGCATATGGGTTCCAGTAGACATACGCGAGGAGCTGATGCTGGATTTCCATTCCTCAGTTTGGGAAGTTCATCCTGGCGTCACCAAGATGTATCGGGATCTTCATCTCCTGTACTTGTAGCCAGAAATGAAGAAGGATGTTGCAGGTTTTGTCATGAGATGTTATACTTCTCAGCAAGTGAAAGCAGAGCATCAGCGACCAACAGGCCTTTTACAGTAGTTATCCATTCCGCAGTGGATGTGGAACGATGTTATGATGGACTTCGTGACTGGGTTGGAGAGATCACCTCGGGGGAATGATGCTATTTGGGTTTTTGTCGACAGACTTATGAAGGATACTTAGTTCTATATGATCAAGGAGACCATTAGTGTCGAGGATCTGAGATGAATTTACATCAGATATATCGTGCGTTTTCATGGAGTTTTGCGCTCTATTATTTCAGACAGAGATGCGCACTTTACCTCTCGGTCTTGCTAGGGACTTAAGAAGGCCTTGCGTACACAAGTACTATTGAGTACAACATACCATCCCCAGACTGATGGCCAGTCCGAGCGCACGATCCAGGTGCTTGAGGATATGCTCTGAGCTTGCATCCTTGACTTTGGCTATTCTTGGGAGAATCATATTACTCTAGTAGAGTTCTCCTACAAAAACAGTTTACAGGAAACCATCCAGATGGAACCATACGAGGATTTTTATGGTAGGCCATGCTGATCACCCTTATGCTGGCTGGAGGCAGGAGAGGCAGCTTTGCTGGGAACTAGTCTTGTTCAAGAGTCTTTAGAGAAGATAGAGCTAATTTGGAAGGGGATGGATACAGCATAGTCTCGACAGAAGTATTATGCTGATCAGCGGAGACGACCTCTGGAGTTCGAGGTCGGTGATCAGGTTTTCCTACATGTCGCACCGAGGTTGGGATACAAAAGGATTCAGAGACAGGGTAAGATTTCGCCACAGTACGCCGGGCTGTTTGTGGTTTTGGAGAGAGTGGGTCCAATCGCCTATCGGTTTCAGCTACCTCAGAGGTATCGGGCCATGCACGACATCTTCCATGTCTCTCAGCTCTGACATTACTTTTCAGACCTTTCTAATGTCTTTCAGCCTGAGGAAGTCGAGCTTGAAGTGGATGCATCATTCGAGGATCATCCTATCCAGATTTTCGATCTTAGTATGAAGGTTCTCCGCGGGTTGTCTGTTCCTCTAGTATGGGTGCTATGGCAGCACATGGGAGTACAAGACGAGACCTGGGAGAGGGAGGCAGATGTACGATCGCAGTGGCCGGAGCTGTTCGGGGATCCTTCTTCTCCACCTCGTTAGGGAAATTCGAGGACTAATTTCATTAAGGAGGGAAGTTTGTAAGAACACAGACCTTCATTCAGGTATGTTTTTCCTTTTTTCTGGGGTTTTTATGAAAAATGGTTTTTCTGGAAATTTTCAAAGTACACGCCATTTACTATCTGAGTACACACCGTGTACTCTGTTCCGGCTCAAAGCCGTGTGTTGGCCTTGTCCAGGCCACACACACGGTGTTTAAGGCTGAGGTGGAGGTCGGTTTTTCGGAGTACGGAAAAAATTGAAGTACACGCCGTGTACTCTAGAAGTACACGCCATGTACTTTCTTTTTTTTCATTAAACGGACCAGGGTCGCGCCTAACCCCCATATTCATCTTCTTCATCAGTTTTCGACCATCTGAGAGTGTCCGCATGACTGAATCTTCTCCGAGCTTCCGCCTCGCCGTCCGTTCTCAGATTTTAGCATGGTCGATAGCGTTGGAATCGCAGCGGTGAGTTCTTCCTTCTGCTTGAGCCTTGTTTCTTGATTCCTCCTTGTTTTCATGTTATCTTGGGATCAATTTTTTGTGTGTTTTCTCAGATCTACGTTGTTCTAAGGAGAATATGTCATCGAATTTCACGTATATCGATCTACTAGGATCGAGGTATGTGGTTTGTGCCTTTCCGTAGAAATTTGATGGATATTTTGTGCAATTTCCACCAATAACCTTGAACGGGGTATTGCGTGTCTCCTGTTTTTCCGTTGTTGCTTTCCTGATTTTCTTGATTTCTTTAGTAGAGGTTATTGCTTGTGATTAGAGTATTTTGTTTGTGCTCACATTGCCTTTACATGCATGTTCTGCCTGTTTTGCGTTTTTCTAGTTTCCATGCCTAGTCATAGGATAGTGGAACTATTTTTATTTATTGTTGTTGAGCCTTATTTGATAGCCAAGTAGTTCTTGATGTTTACTTGGACGATACACACACGTCGAGCATGTTTAGTTATACTCAGGACTGTGAGAACCTAGAGTAGTAGACCAAAGCGAGAATTGACAGAATGGATTCCCCATAGTGTCTTTTAATTACGATGTGAGACTATAGGGGGATTTGACTTTGAGTGCTTTACCAAAGAGTCTGTAGATCCACGACACCGGCCATAGGGGGAATTGACGTTGAGTACTACCCTAGAGAGCCTTTAGCACGATACGAGACTATAGGGGGAATTGACGGTGAGTTCTTCCCCAGAGAGACTTCTTAATAACGTAGCTGAACCAGAGGGGTGAGACTGTTTGTGCCTCCTAGAGGGTTGCTAGTACATATAGGTTGAACCATAGGGGTTTGACTGTGAGAGCTACCTAGATGGTTACTTATTTTCTTCTTGTTGCTGGTTGCTTACTTGTGTGCTATACTTGTTAGAACTATGGTTTGTAGCTGCTTGTGCTTTTCTGTTTACTGCTTCTTGTTTATTTACTTCCATGTATTCATTGATTGTTAGGCACAAATCTTTGGGTGATTTCCTACTGGGATTGTAACTCACACCCTGTTTGGGCCATGCTTTTGGGCCCAAGCAGACTATGTTGCTACAGGTATAGACAGGGGAAAGCGCCCTTCGACTTCAGGATCTTGATTGCACCAGGAGATGGGGAGCATGGGACCGAGCCGTGGCTCGCGATGATGAGGATATTTCTTTGTTTTATTTTTCACTTGGTTTTAGTTGTATTTCTGCATGTTGTTTTGTTGCTGTTTTCCATAGATACTTGTACCTACTGTATCTTTTTCATCATAGTTATATATCTACAGTGCTTCCAATGTTTGGTTTTTGTTGTTATGCATGTTGGTTGCTGCTTCCGTTGTTATTGTGGTTTTCTTACCTCGTTTACCTTACCTAATGAGGGCATAGTTTCTCCCACTGACTCACCAAGGCCCTCGCTTCGTGTCGGAATCCTATGGAGTTCGGGGAAATGCGCTTGAGTTCATGTGGTGAACCAGGTACGGGGCACTAGTGGAGGGGCTCCGGACTCAGGACGTTATATAAATTCCCCATCAAAGGGTCCTTTCCATTGTCCTAACCTTCATGCAAAAAATTATCAAAGGAACCCATTAATGGCCTCAGTAGGGTGTGAGTATATCTCAGTAGGCCACCACCAATAGTTTCTACCAATATCCAATCTAATAGATTGTGCATATATGCATTAAACATAGAAAAAGTGAAGGAATACAATTTAGGTTCCACTACTCAATAATAATTACAAAGCTATTAATAAACATTATTCCAATTCATTTTGTCACTTTTTTCAAAAGTTCATCATCAATCAAATAATTATTATTGAATTCATCGTTAGTCACAAGGGAATGAGTAAGTCCCTAACTCACTCAGAATATAATATCAAAATATCACATTGTCTTCACCATGAATCTTCAGTATGGGTGGAATGAAACCATTGGGGGAATATATCATTGTCCCATTCCCTAACCCATGTATTGTTGGTGGTTTTAGAGCATCATACCAACTCGAACCATGGGAAGAGCCTCGATACATTATCCCGGAAATAAAGACATATGAAATCTCATATCCATCCATTCACCACACACAACCCATATCACTACCATACACAACCAAGACATATAACATTCATAATCCAAAACCATCAACAAGTTAAACCATCATGTTCCATAATACATTTACATCATTCCTATTAGATAACATAGTCCACTAAAACCAAATCCCATTCTAAATCCTAGATCACTAAAAAAATTCAAAAATCCCCTTATGTCAACCCATTATACCCAATCATAAATTCCCTTCTGAAATTCCCTTCAACATATTTTCCCATCTCACATAACACTGTCCATTTAGAAACATCTCTGTATCACATTCGCTCAGCAACAAAATAATTTAAAACCTATATCATATTCCTGATACACTAACCAAAGTTTAACAATGCCTTATTTTTACATCTATTAAGAATGTCCAGTTATCATCAACAACTATACATAATCACACAACAACCTATAACTTTAGTAGCTAAATATAATTCTGGAAATTATCGGTGTACCCCATGGATAGCATTTGATAAGTAATGTAATCCATGATGGATCCCATTGTGACCATGAATGTTTCCATTTTTCATAGATACATTAATTTTCCCAAATCTCATCAAAGGATCAAGAATAAAAACAAAGAGTAATCATGAAGTAAGCATAGGCATGCAAAAATACCAAATGAAAAAAATAGGATTTACTCTATAAACCACCTACCTTGAATATATTGAAGAACACTCCCTCAATAAAAGCCTTTGATCCCAATTCAACCAAATCTTGATTCCCCAACCAAGATCTCATAGGGAAAGAGGGATTTAGATATTGGGATGCAGATGGAGGAAGATGAAAATCCTAATCATGAAGAAGGACCAAGGAGGATATTAGACTTATCTGGAGCTTCAATCTATAACTGAAGACACTCCAAATGACCTAGGAATGAAAAAGGATCACCCTTGTGAGCTCTTTAAAGCATTGGTTCCTCACTAGGATTTAGGGGAGAGGAGTTGAGAAAAATAAAGTGTGTTCCTTAAAATCCCAGAGTGGAAATTTTTTAAATTTCACATCTTTACATAGTTGTACTATTTACCAACCAGATTTTCCAAAACATCTTTTAACTGTGTTAGAGATACTAAACTGAAATCCCCCTATAACATTATTTTGTTGGAATTATACGTAGTTATTTAATCATTTGGTAACTATATTCATTCCTCTGTCTGTAACTCCTCGACCCCAGTTACCCAGAGTTGGTGCATTATTACGTAACATTGTCATGATCACAAAAGATCATGTCTCGAAAGACCGATTAGTTTAGTAGATTTGGAAACACTTGATACATTCATAAATTTTACAATACATAATAAAGTGAAAAACTAAAATAACATAGTCTCCATAGTCTACACTCATATGCCCTTCAGACTATCCCTGCAGGTCAGTCATCAAATATTTCTTCATATCTTGGGAAAATAAAACATATAAAGGGGTTAGTTCAGATGCTCAGTAAGGATAACAATATAGCAGAAACATTAATAAATAAAAATAAACATTTAAGTCAATGTATATCTAAAACAAAAGCCTTTTAAAATTGAAAATCATAATAATATAGAAAAAGTAAAACAGAATACTTCCATTTACTTCTTCACATGGATATTGTACTAGTCGAATAATCACATTAAATATCAAAAACCACTTTTATAATGATGGAATGAATAATTCCAGACTATCGTAACAACGTAGCCAAGGCCTCGTGCCAAGTCTAAAAATAAGATTTTGGAAAGAGCTTGTGCCAAGACACTAGTTTGTCTCATTAGACCTACCGATGAATCGAGGAGCTATAACAAGGTCCATCCATCACATATTAAGTCCAATAAATTCCTTATATGAAACAGTTTAAAAATATCATAAACCATAACATAATCGTATCACATAAAACATGCATAAAGGAAACATAAAATTTCCACATCTCAATCACAAGATATCAATACAACACATTGATATAATAAAAACACTGTCGAAACCATTTTCAAAACCATAATAAAAGAAAATTAAAAAATGGTATTTATTTTTCCTTTAAAAAAAGTTATGGCTTATAGAGGAAGTCGAAACTCAAATAATGGTCTAGACGAAGGAGTCGTTGTCGCTGCATACATATGAAAAAAACATTCCCTTTTGTCATTTAGTAAAATGATTCGTATAAAAAAGATTCCTTTTGAATAAAAGTAAAAGTAAAATGGGTTTATACGCCTTATAAAAGATGGTTGTGTATAAAACAAAATATGTCTCAATGAAAGGAGATTGAGATGATGTCCCTTACCTCGTGTCCGACATGACTAGATCATTCTTTAACCTCTTGAAGAGTAAACTAGAGTTAATTTAACCTTTTTTAAGAACCTTTTTTAAGTTCATTATTCCTTTATATCACTTATTACCATGTTATGAACATTATGTAATTATTTATGTTAATAACGGTCGTTTTATCGATCTTTGGTACTTGAGTCAAAAATAAACATCTTATAATTACAAATTTTTTATGTGGCGGAATATCCATTATCTCCAGAATAATATTAATGATTTAGATATAATATATATCATATATATCTAGTATATATATGCATTTATAATATTACATAACATTTAGAGGTATGAAATGAAATGCACCGTTCATGGAGACGGTAAGTCGTACGTACGCATGGACGGTACTTTCATTTCTAGTTCATATTTAATTGAATGAAAACATAATTATATAAAGGTATATTATAATTCCAATATAATATCATATATAATATCATTTACTCCATCTTTTATACATCCCACATATGGAATAAACGAATCAAATCACTTTGAGGGGGCGGTAGTCCGCACTTCCTAAAATGAAGATATCGTGTTTACCCATAATGGAAACCATAATAGTATGCCATAAATGAAAAATACAGAAGAATAATGAAATTATAATCATAATATAAATCATATATAAATATAGTTACATCTTAATGGACACCATGAAATTTGTTAAAAGAAGTTTTAATAATCATCATTTTGTGAGGCATAAATTCACCATCCACAAAAACAGTATGTTCTTTAACAAGTAGACAATGTTGTGTGTATGTGTAGCTCGAATTATTCTCATAATAACATCCTAGTATATTTATGATACTAGTATTGTTACAAAAGTAAGGAATAAAAATATTTTAGGGGATTGGAGAAGCAAAATAAAACAAAAGAACATAAGTGAAGACATTACCTTTAAAATCGGGTAACACTTTTAGATTTGAGCCAAAGGATTCCATGGGAAGACTTCAGCCCAGTGTGGGGATTCAATGAGTAATATAGGAAAGTTGAGAGAGTATTTGGGAAGAGTTTGGCCAAGAAAAAATGGCTTTGATGGTTTGAATAAGGTGGTAGAGGTGGGGTGTTTTATAAGAGGAGAGGAGGGACGCTCTTGGAAACTCATGAAATGTTACATTATTATGAAGTGCTTTTAGGATTTAAAAGCTCCCAAAATTATATATTTCGATTGTAAGGTGATAAGGGTTAGAAATATACTCATCCAATAAATTTTTGACAACTGTATGTCTTAGACGTTACCTTATTTTTTCATTTAATTTAAATCATTAATTAATGAGGTAATCACTGCATCATCATTCTGTCATAAAAAATTTAATTTATTTAATGTCTAAAAAATATAAAAAAAATATCATGATGTAGGAAATCATTTTATATTTCCAATGAATACTTATTGTATAAAATTCAATTTATATAACCCCATGTAATAATTGTTTTTGTAAATCAACACATGTTTGTGATAATTTTATTTTTACATTAAATAAAATGTTATTAATGTCATTTTCTTACCCAAGTGGCTCCATGGGGTCCCCAAGTTGACCCAAGGATTTTAATGATTAGAAATAACTCATAAAATATGTGTAGGACAAGTTTAAAGGTAATTTCATTTTATTATAACATTATATTTACATTAAATAGCACTAATTACATTTAATCGTGATTAAGAAAACATAAAAGTTACTAATCGCCAAAAATTATTTTCATCTCATTGAACAAAATTTTACATACTAATGAAAAACATTTATGATGGATTTTTGAAATTCAATTCACAGAAGTGGTAAAGTTTCATTAAAATGAAAAATTAGTTTTTTAACTACCACTTAGTGGTTTCACTATTCATCAAAAATTAAAGTTTTTCTCAGAACAATACCAAAAATTCACCCTAAGCTATAATTGATATTCTGAATTCAAAAATCATGTCTATTTTAAAAAATTCAAAACATATAAGTTGAATTAATTAATTTAATAATTAATTCTCGTTATCATAACAAATAGCGTGTTTTTAAGAAACAATATTAATCAAAAGATTGACAATTGTTTATGTCCAATTTCGAAGTGAAATTAATTCTAATGACCACCATTGGATAAAATGGTAAATTAATATTCTAATTATACTTTAAAACCATTAACTAGTATAATTTATCACTATAAATTTTTTTGATTCAAAATGTGGTTTTTAAGTATTTTTCACTATTGAATGAAAGTTAGAAGTTCTCGGAAAAATACCAAAAATTCAACAGAGGCTAATTTCAATATTCCGAATCCAAAAATAATTTATGTTCTGAAATACAAAATTTATATAATTCAAAAAGTGGGTATTACTATTCATAATGACTACTTTGATTGGTCGCGGTGTGTTAGAACTCGAGGTTGCGTATAACACACGCTACTCTATTATTCAAAGAGAAGCGTACCATGGAAGCTTGGGGTGTTACATTCTCCCCTCCTTCAATAAATTGAGTCCTCACAATTTAAAAATGTTCCTCGAAAATAAATGGTTGAAAATAGAAAATACCTTTCTGGAAAACCCACATCGGAAATAAGGTTTATAAAATTTTGCCTTAATAAGAGGAAAAGGGAAATGAAAAATCCACCACCAAATTATAATCTCGATTAGGAGAACATTGGTGTCAATTATAGACATATAATTGGACGAAAAACATACATATTTGCAGGGAGTGATTGAGGTCATCAATCACAAACAAGTGTAAAATTGAGGTCCTCAAAACCTTCAATCTATGGTGATTTAAATATAATCAGTTCGACAAAACATAAGGTATTAGGATAACACATTTTTTAATATCCCTTTCCTAATGTTTAATAATTAATTTATTCATAGAATAATATAGAGGTATATATATATATATACTTGAGAAGTAGAGTTTCAACCTTCAACTAATTTCTACCACACACTCATCGTTCACTCCAAAAGGTAATAGAACTCAAAAATATTATATTTATCCTAATTGTACAAGGTTCCAAATATTATCACGTACCATTTAGATTAGGAAAACCATTTGGTAATAACCAGGGACTTACTTCAGGATAGTGGTATGTAATAAAGTTCTCTCGCACTACGGTTTTGGATTCGATTCCTACAGCTTTGTCCGATGCGATGGGTTATCCCCCAACCTGCAGGTTTTCCTTTTCCTAAAAATATAGTATTATAATATTCCAAAAGTAATATTTATAAATGTTTTAACCTTAAACAATACTATCCAAAGTTCAACTTAATCCATTCCAAACATTTTAGTTATCCAAAATACCTCTGTCCGGACATTCTCTTAATGGTCTCTAAATTCCAAAATCAATTGTAACATTATATTCCCAAAACAAAGTAAAGTTTCTCTTATTGTCACATACTAAAAATATGATTACCTTCATCATATTAAAACCCTAATGATAACAACAAGTATTGCAGTAGAATACTTCTATATATCAAATTATTCTTATAACCAGAATATAATCCGTAAGTCCAAAAACAACAATACATTAATTATTCCACTCCAACTGTAGTAACATCAAAAGATTGGCCTTGATCCCTTGGCCTTTTCTGAGGTAAGTTTCCCTAACGATTAGGACATTCATTTTCATAATGCCCCATTTCCCTACAATTGTATCATTCAACATTGATATCCTCTTTCTTTCTCTTGTAATCACGAGCCTGGTGACCTTTCTCTCCACATTTATAACAAACTCCCAATCTTTTTAGGCTAGTACCAGGGTAATTATTCCCACAATTATCGCATAATGGAAAATTATTCTTTCCCTTTTTCCCTTTATCTGTCTCTTGTTCCACTGTTATCTTCTTCTCTTTCTTTACTTTATTGTCAAAAGATTTATAGAATTTCTTTTCTGTCTTGATAGCACATGAGGCTATATCATCATACGTTGAAAAAAATTGTGATACTAATGCTCAATGAAAAAACGGTTTTAACCGAATAAAGAAATAATCAATATTACTTCTTGGGTTATGTATATATTATGCTTCATCCCTCACTAACCTTTTAATGTTAGCCTCATACTTTGTGACATTCTCATCCTCCTTTTGTCTCAGACTCAGAAATTGCCTTTCCATATCAGCTAGATGTTCACGAGGGAAGTATTTTTCTATGAAAATCTCTTTGAACTCCATCCATTACATATTTGATACTTTGTCATCTTCCTTTGTGTTTTGTATCAATGACCACCATTGATCAGCATCTCCAATGAGGCGGTAAACATCCATGATAAAATTTTCCCTTTCACTACTCCCCAAGGCATGGAATATTTTCTCTAAGGAATTTATCCACTGCTCAGCTACTAAGGTATTTTTACTCCCATTTAATGTTGGTTGTTGTTGCCTCATGAAGAGATCTAACATTGATCCTCCACGTTGCGGATCAGGGTGCTCCATATGAGTAAGGTTATTATTCAGAACCTGAGTGAGTTGTCCCAGTATGGTGATAAGTTGACCAGCACCAGTTGTATCACCAGATCCACTATAATTATCTTGAGTAAGATGTAAATCCCTACATGGAGTGTGTGCATTGATACATAGGCGCCATTTCTAAACAATGGAATAAACTAGATCGGTTTATGAATCGAAATACATAATTCCATACCTGTAAGACACTTAACATTAATTAAACTATTTATGGATATAATCCAAAATAATAAAAATGTTTTCTTTGAGGAATTATATACTCATAATCCCTTCATAATGGTTTGTTAACAAAATGAGAATTATCCGAAGCATATCCCCCCGGAGTGTCGTAACAAAGAGTGCAGTAAGGCCCGTTGTCGTGCATCGATTCCCGTTCGAGTCTAGCTCAATGCGGTGTTTTTGGGTTTTACCCCTAGGCACATCTCTTCCAGAGCTACCTATACCTGCTCGTATCCAGACATGGATTTATTTCTCGGAAAACTCACAAAATCTATATAACACCAAAATTCTAAGAAGTTCATCTATAATAATCCTCAAATTATATCTTAGGGATATGTGCTCTAATCAATCATTATCTAAATATAGATTCCATGGTTAATACTAAACTGCCTCTCATACCAACTGTAATGCCTTGACCCCAGTTACCCAGAGTCGGTGCATTGTTACATAACATTGGCATGATCACAGAAGATCAAGTCTCGAAATACCTATTAGTTTAGTAGCCTTGGAAATACTGGATACATTCATAAATGATACATTAATACATAAACTGAAAACCAACAATAACATAGTCTCCATATTCCACACTCATATCCCCTTCAGACAATCCCTTCAGGTCAGTCATAAAATATTTCTTCACATCTTGGGAAAATAAATCATAGAAAGGGGTGAGCTCAGATACTCAGTTAGGATAACAATATAGCGGAAAATTTCATAAATAAAAATAAACAATTAAGACAATGTATAACTAAAACAAAATCCTTTTAAACTTGAACTTCAGCATAATATGTAAAAAAGTAAAATAAAATAATTCCATTTACTTATTCACATGGATATTCAACTAGTCGAATAATTACATGAAATATCAATAAACACCTTTATAATGATGGAATACATAATACCAGACTATCATAACCACACAGCCAAGGCCTCGTGCCAGGAATACAAATACTATTTTGTCAAAGCCTCGTGCCAAGACACTAGTTTGTCTCATTAGACCTATTGATGAATTGAGGAGCTATAGCGGGATCTACATTGATATAATAAAAACACTGTCAAAACCATTTTCAATACCAAAATAAATGAAAATTAAAACTTGTTATTTATTTTTCCTTTAGAAAAAGTTATGGCTTGAAGAGGAAGCTGAAACTCAAATAATGGTCACGGCGGTAGAGAAGACGTTGTCACCGCATACGTACGACAAAAACATTCCCTTTTTTATTTTAGTAAAATGCTTCGTATAAAAATATTCCTTATGAATAAAAGCAAAAGTAAAAGTGTTTTATACACCGTATAAATGATGGTTGTGTATAAATTAAAATATGCCTCAATGAATGGAGATTGAGACGAAGTCCCTTACCCCATGTCCGACTTGACTCGATCGTTCATTAACCTCCTGAATAATAAACTAGAGTAAATTTATACTTTCTTAAGAACCATTTTCAAGATCATTATTCCTTTTAAATCACTTATTACCATGTTATTAACATTATGTAGTTATTTATGTTAATAACGGTGGTTTTATCGATCTTTGGTACTTGAGTCAAAAATATACTTCTTATAAATACAAGTTGTTTATATGGTAGAATATCCGTTGTCTAAAGAATCATATTAATGATTTAGATATCATATATACCATATATATTTATAATATTTATGCATTTATAATATGACATAATATTTAGAGGTAAGAAATGAAATGCACCGTTCATGGAGACGGTAATCCGTACGTACGCATGAACGCTACTTTCATTTCTATTTCTTATTTAATGAAATGAAAACATAATGATATAAAGGTATATTATAATTCCAGTATAATATCATATATAATATCATTTAATCTATCCTTTATACGTCCCACATATGGATTTAACGAATCAAATAACTTTGAAGGGCGGTAGTCCGCACTTCCTAAAATGAAGATATCGTGTTTACCCATAATGGAAACCATAAAGGTATGCCATAAATGAAAAATACAGAAGCATAAGAAAAACATAAACGTAATATATATCATATATAAATATAGTGAAATCTTAATGGCCACCATGAATGGTGTCAAAAGAAGATTGAACAATCATCGTTTCGTGAGACAGAAAATCACCATCCACGGAAACAGTATGTTCATTAACCATTATACGGAGTTGTCTATAAGTTTAGTTAGAATTATTCTCATAATAACATCCTATTATATTTATGATACTGTTTTTGTAACAAAATAAAGGTATAAAAAGATTTTAGGGGGCTGGAGAAGCAAAATAAAACAAAAGAACACAAGTGAAGACATTACCTTTAAAATTGGGTAACTCTTTTTAATTTGAGACAAAGGCTTCCTTGGGAAGACTTATGCCAAAAGTGAGGCTTCTAGGAGTAAGAGAGGGATGTTTAAAGAGTATTTGGGTAGTGTTTGGCCGAGAAAAATGACTTTGAAGTTGTGAATAATGTGGTAGAGTTGGTGGCCTTTTATAAGAGGAGAGGAGGGGCACTCTTGGAAACCCATGAAATGTTACTTTATTATGAAGTGATTTTCATATTTCAAAGGTCCCAAAATTATATATTTAGAGGATAAGGTGATAAGGGTTAGAAATATACTCATCCAATTGGTTTTTGAAAAGTGTATGTCTTAGAGTTTCCCTAATCTGTTTATTTAATTTAAATCATTAATTAATGATGTAATTGCTGCATCATCATGGTGTCATAAAAAATTTAATTTATTTAAGGTATAAATATTATAATAAAATATCATGATGTAGGAAATATTTTTATATTACCAATGAATATTTATAGTCAAAATGTTAACTTATATAAACCCATGTAATAATTGTTTTAGCAAAACAACACATGTTTGTGACAATGTTATTTTTATTTTAAATAAAATGTTATTAATGTCATTTTCATACCCAAGTGGCTCCATGGGGTCCCCAAGTTGACACATGGATTGTCTTGGTTGTCCATGACTCATCCAATAATGGTAGGACAAGTGTAAAGGTAATTTCATATTATTATAACATTATATTTACCTTAAATTGCACTAATTACCTTTAATCGTGATTAATAAAACATAAAAGTTACTATTCACCAACAATTATTTTCATCTCATTGAACCAAATTTTACATAATAGTGACAAACATGTATGTTAGATTTTGGAAATTTAATTCACATAAGTGTAAAGTTTCATTTAAATGAAAAAATAATTTTTTAACTACCACTTAGTGGTTTCACTATTCATCAAAAATTGATGTTTATCAGAACAATACCCAAAATTCACCCAAAGCTATAATTGATATTCCGAATTAGAAAATGATTTCTATTTTGAAAAATTACAAAAATATATGTTTCATTAATTAATTTTATAATTAATTCCCATTGTCATAACAAATATCGTGTTTTTAAGAAACAATATTTATCAAAAGATTGACAATTGTTTATGTCCAATTTCAATGTTAAATTAATTATAATGACCACCATTGGATAAAATGGTAAAATTATATTCTAATTATACATTAAAACCATTCAAAATTATAATTTATCAGTATAAATTATTTTGATTAAAAATGTTGTTTTTAAGTATTTTTCACTATTCATTGAAAATTGGAAGTTGTCGGAAAAATACCAAAAATTCAACAGAGGATAATTTAGATATTCAGAATGAAAAAATGAAGTCCATTATTGAATATAAAATTTATCTAATTCAAAAAGTGGGTATTACTATTCATAATGGCGACTTTGATTGGTCTTGGTGTGATTAAACTCGAGGTTGTTTACAACACACACTGCTCTATTATTCAAAGAGAAGCGTACCATGGAATCTTGGGGTGTTTCACTATCCATGTTTTCATGGGTACCAGAATGCCCCAAACAGTTTTCTATAACTGTTCACAAACCAAGAAATATGCCCAAAAATATTTTTTTTCTCCAATTTCATGCCCTGAATCCACATAACACCACCGGGCCATTTCATTGACATGGTAAAATGGTTATTTAATGAATATAATGTCCTTAAACTAAATCATAAAAAAATGGACGATAAGAAAAATATCGGATCTTACATTACTGATTAATCCCATTAATATTATGAATATTACATGAAGAAAAAATAAATAAAATTGAAAAAAATAATGGGAAAATTTAGGTAACACATATCTTCCTGAATTATTTCTCCGTTGACCAATAGAATAGAAATGAAACTAAATAGTACTAAAATAATTATATTTAAGAAAATAAATTTATAGAAGCCTAAGATAAATAATGATAAATAAATAATAAAGGAATAAAACTGTATTAATAAAAGTTAATTTGATTTTCTTAATGGTTATGTGAGATTTGGAATAGTAGCCAAGCTACTAGGAATAATAACCTGGTCATTGGGAATTTTAACATGACCATTCAAATAGTAATTTGAATTTTAAATAATAAAATGTAATATAAATAATACTTATTATCAGTAATTTAGAAAATCATAAATATTATAATGCCATAAAATAAATATTATTATTAAAAACTCAAAGAAAATATTAGGATATTTTTTCTAAACTTCATTTCATGGTATTTAATAAAATATTCATATATTAAATTATAAAATAAAATATGATAGGAAAATATTTTGAAAAATTAAATGAAATTTTTGAAATCAACAAGTCTGAATTATATAAGGTTTATTATTTGGTAATATTTTAAAAGACTTGATTTTTCATGTGAATAGTAAAATATTGTTTTTTAATTGGATTAAATTGAATTACATTATCCATAATATAAAAATTAAATTCCTATTTATAGAACATGAGTGTAAAAAAATTATTTAATTTTACAATTGAGGTAATAAAATATAATGAACATTATTTTCAAACATAAAATCTATATTATAATGTCTAAATTTAAAAATTACCCCTTTAAAAAAAATTCACATTCATTTAAATAAACAATTTTTTATTATAATAAATGTGTAAAAATTAAATAATCATTTAATTTTTTTATCATTAAATATTAATAAAATAAAAATATGAAAAGGATTACCTTTGAATGATTATTTTATTCAATATTTTAACTCAAAAATACATGAATACTTATGTATACAAAAACCCTCCTCCTCCCATTGAGAGACCAATACTTCCTCATAAGGAAATAAAAATAAATTATTAATCCTCTATATTATATTCTTTTAAAACATTTTTATGTTTTTTATTAAACCAACTCCATTCAGCAAGGATGTATAATGTTATAATAGAGAAGCCTCACCTAGAAAACTATAAGGTTTTATCAGCTAATATACGTTTTCCTCCATTATTCTATTTTACCTAATTGATTTAAAAAAATATTATAATATTAATTACTTAGTATTTTAATTTGATATTAATGGTGTCATTACACTATAAATATTATATTTCATAATTATTTATATTTTATAAGTCTCTTTTTTTAATCTTTGGCCAACGTTCCTAATAACTGTCGATTAACCAACAACAATGAAATTTCAATATTCCTTTATTTTTAATGACTATGTGTTTTTTATATTATATTAATTATAATATATAAATTTTTAAACATATGTATTTTATTACTCTATGATATATTATTCTAATTTATTATTATCTATTAATAAAAAAATGTGATGTCGTGTAGAAAGATAACTTTTAATTAAAAACATGATATCAAAATATTGTCTATTTAAATCAATGAATTATGATATGTAAGGAAGTGATTATCATAAAAAATGAGGAAAATATTAAATAGTTCTTTTATTATTAAATTTATTAATAATTATATGTTTATAATCAATGAGGCATAACATTTATGAAATAATGTTGGATTTAAGATAAGGGGATTGTTAAACCCATTCTTATTATTTTGTGTTGTCTCCTATTTAACATTGAATTAATTATTGATTGTTATATAATAAAAAAATGTATTCCTTTCAAAATTATTTCTCTTGTATTTTGAATATATGTATGTTTCTATACATCTTAAAAAAAATTAATCAATTTTCCATTATTTTTATAAAATTATTTAATTACCAAAAGATCTCTTGAATCCTCTTCAGTTGTTTCCCCTTTCAAAGTTGAAAAATGATCTTTTACGAAAATAAAAATCTTCAATGTTCATTTGGGAATACTAATATTGATTTTTTAAGTATTATATAGGGAATAGTTTATTAAACCCATTCATATCCTTGGTTTATTTCATGACTCTGATTTTTTTCCTTCAATGTGGCATACATTATTAAGGGAATTTTGGGATATTATAGGTGGAATCTGAATTATATATCACAAAAATTCATTTTAAAATGATAATTGTATCATGATATTATGTGTATGCGAGAATTATTCTTTATTTTTTAAAATGATGATGTTATATTATATGAACATATATTTTGTGAGAACACGGGGCTATTAGAGTAAACAACACTGTCTCATAGTTAACCACTGTGAAAATATGTTTCATTTTTATGAATAAGAAATATTTCCTTATTTATCATGTATTTAACTCAGGATTTTTATTACTATCATATTTTTGTTATATTATAATGTTGATTATGCTCACCCATGTATTGTTGATTCATTTCCCTTAATCTTCCCCTTACTATGCTTTAGCTCACTCTATTCATTATTGTATATCCTTATTTGAAAACATTTACTAAGGACATCATTAGAGATTTAGAGTGATAAATAATTAGAGTTTAAATAATTTTTTTTCTTTGTTATGTAAAAATATTTTATGAAACAAATTTTTTCAATATAGTAAATAGTTGAATCCCAGATTATATCACTTTTACATTTTAGTTTCAAAGGTGATGTGATATTAATGTTTAAAAAAGTTGTCTCCATTTATTTACATCATGACCCTTGCGATTATATTTTATAAACACTAGTATTTTTCATCACCATTCGTTTTCCTTACCATTATTCTTTGAATTAATATGTTTAACCATTATTATATTTCTTGTTCAATATGTTATATATATTTATTTTTTTCTATTTTATTAAAAAATTTATAATTTTTTATTTTAGTAAAGATGTCAAATACATGGATTTTTATTAATATATTTTAAAAAAAAATAAAAAACATTTATTTACATACTATGAGGATGAAATATTTCTGAATGTTTTTTCTTGATATCCTCATAAATTGTTATAGCCAATAGTAATTAAGTGTTGTATTTAATCCTTGTGATGAGTTGGATATATTTTTCATATAGGATGACATTTATCCGATAATTAAAAAATCTTATTCAACAACTATTTTGTTTTAGTTTATAGAGGGTAAATATATATAAAGTGATAGTTTCATCAAGACTCATGGAGATTATAGAAATTGAATTATTTTCCAAAAGTATTTTAAATTATCAATATGTATTAATGGGATATCAATAAATTTATTTTCTATTGAACATTAATTGGTAGATATTTTAGACATATTTGGATTTCAATCAATGTTATTATGTTTTATTCTATATTTTTTGATTTATTTTGGGAAATTTCATGTTTCAAACTGTTAATATAAAGTTATAATATTTTCATGTGTAGATATTACATATTTATACATGAATATTCAATCCCATTACATCAATGTATGGTTGAGGATCATAAAAAAAATTTTCCGTTGGAAAACTGTAAATATAAAAAATAATTCATAATAAATCTACATATTCTCCAACTAATTTATTTATAACTAGAACTAATTTTTAAATATATTATTTAATAAAATTCTTCATATCCTGAGTAAAATAAACATAATATAATAGTGAACCCAGTTTCCTAATAAAGGTAATAAAGGTAGACATGACAGAATAGATAATAAAATTCTGAGCATAAGGGTAAAAGAACTAGAAAATAACATTTAAATATTATACACTATAACAAATATCACTATATTATGTCATGGAAAAAATATTGGACATTTATAAGACATGAATTATTGAATATATAGAGAAACTTATGCATGATATAATTAAATAAAAATGGAATTTTTTCATAAACATAAGCAAAGAATGTTATATCCTTAGTGTTTGAGGTTGTTTTCAATAAATAATATTTTGGTATATGACCACTCCTAACCATCATAATATTCATAGATTACTCCAATGAAAATCATTTTAGACAATGTCTTTTAATGAACCCGATTCACCACCAATTACATTCATATTTATCTCATGAGATATATATCATTACCCAGTTCATTGGAGTGATATGAATGTCCCACCTGTCACATGATAAAATTAATAAATATGTGTGCATTAATATCACAATTAATTCATTATATCAGAACCCATTAAAAGAAATGGGTTTCAAAAATAGTCTATTGTATCATTACCCATGTAAAAGCATTGGGTTTTCTAACCATTAATTAATATCATCATAAATGTAATCCACTCATAGAAATAATAATGTTAGTATTGTTGGATAATATATAAAGTAAAAAATCTTTATCAACATATAATTTCATCAGAGATGAAAAATAAATTTTAAAGAACTCTTCGAATAATTCGTGAAGAATATATATTTTCCATTTAAAAATCACAAACCTTATTAATAAGATGAACTATTATGATTGAAAATAAATATATTTGAAAATAAATATTTAATCATGTAAAGTATTATTCAAATAAATGATCTATTATTAAAGTTTTCAATTCCACTTATTCATTATATATTAAAAAAACATTCCTTCTATATTTCTAATTGAAAATTAACAAAGCAACTCAATTAAAAAATGATTAAAAATTATTTTCAAAATATTATTTATAAGTTGAAACAAAGGTAAAAATAATTTTCAATCATTTAAGATAATTTTGTAAATAATAAAAATTAATTGGAAAAACATGGTCTTGTAATAAAAATATCCCCCAACTGATACATAGATATTAGAAATATCAAATAAAGATGATAATGTAAAAAACACTAACTCAAATCTCTCCATTCCTAATTCAAACTACATCCACTGATATTATAAATATAAATATACTATAAATGTATGGCGTGAAAATATAACTATAACAATATTAATTATTTAATTATAATATGATATCACTTGTTTATAAATAATTTATTTTGAAAAATCTATATTATAGGTTATAAGTTGGTTATTTTCCAATAATGATTCAATTCAGTAGTCTTAGTCCTAATAAATTTATCATGGTCCCATAATCTTAATAAAATAAATAATGGTCTAAAAATAATATATATTCAATATAAATATAGATGTAATCATCCATAAAAAGTATATATTGGAAAATTAATTAAACCATTCATGGAAAGGTGATACTATACGTATGCATGAAGGTTATATACATTTTTTGATTGATGGATTGAAATAAAATTGAATAACAATGAACCTCCAAACATTATTATTATTTTATATATATCATATATATTCATAAATGTATTCTTTATTATAATACTAGTGAATCATAATTGAAATAATTATCACATACCATCGTCGAGATGGTAGTCCACATGTACACACGAGTTATGTTATCGATTATAAAAAATATTAGATGATATGAATATAGATATGATATTATCATTATGAAGTAATATAATTTCATAAATATAACATATATGATAATAAATACCATAATAATACCCATAAGTAGAATATTTTATGAAACAAGAATTTTATCGCTACCTGGTGATGGTAAGTTATACATACTCACA
Organism: Viscum album; assembly: GCA_963277665.1. Classification (NCBI taxonomy): domain Eukaryota; kingdom Viridiplantae; phylum Streptophyta; class Magnoliopsida; order Santalales; family Viscaceae; genus Viscum; species Viscum album. The sequence continues at coordinate 764,103,445 of OY728120.1, forward strand.
AGCGACACTATCACATCTTATTTGATGTGATATAGGGTGTATAATAGTGAATTCATTACAATAATAAAAATTAAAAATATTTATTATAAGTAATATATTATTTTATTATAGATATATTATATTTAGAGGTGATAAATAATAGTATACAAAGAAGGTGATCAGTTAGAGAGGTTACAACTTCTTCAAAATAAATATTTTAGATATCCTCCATTGGTCACTATGGTTAGTCGTTTAGGATGACCAAGGACATTATAATTTTTTTTCTAGAAGTGAATAATTGAATTTTTTATTTTATGTTTTATATATAATCCCAATGTGGTGAAATAATTTTGGGTAGGAAGTGTCTACTAAAAATTGAGGTGAGGTGAACTTTCTAAATTTCTCGAAACATGAAAATATATTACGAATATTCTACATTAAATATCATTAAAATTGGCTATAAATTAAAATTTGATGAAATTTTGGACAATATATTATCCCCTTTCCTTTTATTTAACATTTAATTTATTTTTAAATAATTTAATAAATCATTAATATAATAACATATCATTATAGACAATTTTTAGACTATTAAATACAATGAATTTAAAAACATTAATAAAACAATTAAAAATATAAAATATATAAATTATATCCTAAAATGACAAATTATTCTATAAACATCATGTATAATCTTTAATATATTGAAATATAATACTTTTATAAAATTATAATTTTTTTTTATTTTTTCAATTAATTGAACTATTATTGCATTAGGGATGCGTGAGTTTTTAATGAAATATTATAATTTATAAAAATTTAAAATAGATTAACATGATGAATATAGATATTTTATATTTAAAATATTATTTATAATTTATCATCTATAATGGATAAAAAAAATAACAATATTATACATAATTAAATAGTTTAATGATATGGTTGTCTTTTCAATAAAGAAATATTATAATGGTTATAATGTTATTATTGTGGATCCAAATTTAAAAATATTAATCCCATTGTTTATTATGGTTATGAAAATAAAATTTAATAAGAAATAATATTGTTTTGGGTCATTTAATAGTTATTATCAAGTTATTTTTAGTAGTTATTTTTTCTGAAATACCATTTACCAGGGTAACATAGAATATAAGTTTACAATTTATATTCTCCAAAAATAAAGTGTTCCTATTAACTAAATTTGAAAATCATGATTAAAATATGGAATAAATTTTTTAAAAATCAAAAATATAATTTTCACAATTTAATTTTAAATTAAACTAAAAAAACTAAAAGAATAAGAATTTTTTTTTGAAAAACGATCTTTTAAAATATTAAATTTTTTATTATAAATTTAAGAATACATTAAATTTTTAAAACCATAATTGAATTATTTAAAATAAAAATGGACTAATAAAATTTTATTATTTTCTATAACACTCAAATTGATGAAGGCGTCGATCCCAAACCCCATTGAAATACTTTGAACAAGGTCATATAATATCTTATAGTGTTTGAATTACTCTCTCAATTTTACCATCTGCATGAGGATGATATGTATTGATGAAACGTGTTTCTATATCATGATGTTGAAAAATAATACATATAAACATTGTTGTAATCTAATTTTTTTGATAATATACAATTGAATTTTTTATTACATGAATCCTTATCGCATCATTAAAGCATGTTCTAGAAATGGAATCAAAAGAGATATCATCTCTGATAGAAATGAAGTGTGGTTATCAAAAGGTGATCGAAATTAAATAATTATTATCTAAATTTCATGTTATGATAATTCATAATGTCTGCCAATATCATTTATCATATCTCAATATTTTTTAAATCCATTACTCATTAAATAAATATGTTACCATATTCAAAATATAGTGTTAGAATGCCATAATTTCTCCTTAAAATATTATTAGTCATGGTAAACTCCCATCACACAAATAATTAGGAGGGACATCATAAAATTTGAACATATGACATAACATAAGCTACTAAATCAATCATGGTATCCATAACTATTAAATTTATATTACATAGAGTCTGATATGACGCCAAAAGATATTTAAAGAAATTTTCCATACATTATATATTTTCTAATGAAATATAATTCTAATTAAAAAATACTTGTAATGATAGAATATCAAATTTGATATCATTATTCCATAATTAATTTATATGGATGTAATCACATGAAATTTCACTAAAGGATGAACAATAAAATTTTAATAGGTGTTAAAAAAAATAATTGTGACATGAAATTATAAACTAGGGAGTGGATAATAAGTGTTCCATATTACACATGATTCACATAATCCATTTTAATTGAATATATGATTTCCATTTTTTCATCTTTTTTAGAGGTTTATGTTGATTATCATCTTTATTGTCCCTTCTATTTGGGAATTAATTCACATAATGAAAAAACATTTCATTTGAAACCATAGACTATGGGTGGGACATTTTGTGAAAATATTTCTATATTAGAATCATTAGTTATATTATTTCGGTCAATTTATAAATCAATTTCCATATGAAATTACCTTCAAAAACTACTATTTTCCATAAGATAATTTAATCAATGTGTTTTCCAAAATGTTGAAAATAGATGAAAGTTCATCTAATTGTATCCATGGTTATTTTTAATTTATGTTCATTTAGTTTTTTTAATCTTCATATATAAATAATGGGATTTATATGAAACTCAATCCACTATTTTCACATTAAGAAACTATTGACCAATTTCCTCATAATGACAAAATTATGGTATGGATAACTCCCTTTAAGTACATGTGATGAAGTTAATGAAGAATTAATCATCCTTTATTACAGGTTGGATTATAGTACCGTAATCTAAACATGAAATTCATGAGAAATCATTGTCATAGGTACCAACATTTTCGTTTTCTATTTTCATTATATCATTGAGTACCCTCTCTATGTTATTTTGGGTAACACACGTATTTTTTTATGATATAATACAATTGTGAACTCATCTCAATAAATGGATTCAATTTTATCATTTTACATATATTGTTGATATCATTCCACCATTAATATTATTAAATTTCAAGATGATAAATAGGTAGAAATGTTTTTATTCCCATGAGAATTAAAGAATATGAATTATTTCATTATAGTGTTCAGCCATTTCCCAGCAACCAGTTTATTAGAAGACATAGTAAATGAATGTGGATGATTCATCAAAAAAAAATATATAGTATGTTATTCACTATAAAGAATATTTGGAAACTCAGCAATAATAGTTTCCATGGAATGATACATTAGCATAGCTGCTATATTCACAAATACAACTCCAATAACATTTAGTCACCTATGGGAAATATCATAGCACTACCAACCACAATCATCCTCAATATTATTCCTTCAAGTTTTATCCAATGATTAGAAAATGAAATGTGTGATAAATTATAATCATTGTGGATGAACACTTAATCATGAAAACTAACATATAGGATGTATAAATCTTGTCACAACATTTTTAATATACATTACATTAGGTTTATAAATGGTCATTAATTTTCATGATATATTTAAATAACTCATAATTGTATATAAATAGTTTGTGAATTAAAAAAACATATCCTTAGAGAGTGTCAAATTAGGTGTGAATAAAGGAATTTTATTTTTCACTAAGTGATGATCGGGTCCATCTCAGTATTCCAATTTCTTAGTTATTACCCAAAGGTACCTATTTTATAAATCCATGTCAAATTTTTATATCCAGATTGGGATATAATTTCTTGTAAACCAAATTTTTTATCCATCACCTGTAACATCCTGAGTATGTAATGAAATTATATATTCTCTTTTTATTAAAATTTTGTGAATTAAATATTAATTTTACTTTAAAGGGGTTTCTATGCTCGATGGCGTACTTGATACACAAAAATGGGTTTTTTTTGAAATCTTATGTTGCACACCAATAATATAATATTATTATTTTAAATGGTATTTAAAACGTACACTTTTTATTGGTGGGAATTAAAATAACTAACTATAATATGATTATACATGTTTGTTAAAAAAAGATAGAGGCTTAAAATGTTATTGAATCTAATTTTAATCATACTTTACATTAAAAGGTATATTTTCCTTCTTTTAATGGAAAACCATATTTAAATATTGTTTTGGTAACTTTTATATGTTCTTTTTGACAAAATAAAATTATTCGTTAGATTTGGGACATCAAAATTTACTTAGTGTAAATTTTTTGTATTTTTCTGGTAAAGTTCATTTTTTATGAATAGTGAAAAATGATGTATTTTTATTCAAAAGTGCATTTTAATCTAATTTATTTACATGGTTATATTATCTTTTTAATTGGGTTCAATGTGTAATTATATTATAATTTCAAAAATTTATCCAATGATGTTCATTTTTATTAATTTCACTTTGATAATGAACATAAACAAGTGTCGATCTTTTGATAGTTATTGTTTTTAAAAAAACACGCTATTTGTTTTGACAACAGGAATTAATTTTAAGTTAATTAATTCAGCTTCAATGTTTTGAATTTGAAAAAATAGTCATCATTTTGAATTTGTAATATCAAATATAGCGTAGGCATAACTTCTTGTAGTTTTAGGAAAAACATCAATTTTTTATGAATAGTGAAACCACTAAGTAGTAGATAAAAACAATCAATTTAATTTAAATAAAATTATACCACTTATGTGGATTAAAATTTCAAAAATCCGACATACATTGTTTTTATTATTAAGTAAAATGTGGTTTAATAAGACAAAAATAATTTTTGGTGAAGAGTATCTTTTGACTTTTATTTATCGCAGTTAAAGAAAAATATGGTAATTCAAGGTAAAAAAATATTATAATCATAAAAAATTACCTTAACACTTGTACTGACCTTATTTTTATTTCATTTATGACCATGTTAATCCTTGGGTTGTTTTTGGGTCCCCATGGTGTGACGTGGGAGTGATAATGACATTATAGATTAATTAACTTAAAGTAATGATAAAAATGACACAAACAAATATCTTTTAGTAAATTAATTTTTACATGGGGTTATATAAGGTATTGTTTTGATTATAAATATTAAATTTAAAGATAAAAATATTTCCTATATCATGGTATTTGTTTTATAATTTTTAGACATCAGATTAATTTAATTATTTATAACACAATAATGATGCGATATTTACCTCCTTAATAAAACATTTAAATAAATAAGATTATAAATATTAAAAAAGTGTCCAAAACTATTCCAATTATTATTGGATGATTTTATTTCGACCATTAGTCATCTTATATTCGACTTTAATTAGTTTTGGACATTTATAAACAGAATATCATTATATAAAATAATAATATTTTCACACTTTTCAAAAGAGCCCCTCCCCCCCTTATAAAAATCCCTCAATTATTACACATTCCTCACAACTCTCAAGACCCATGACTCTTCAAAAACCTGAAAAAATAATCTCTCAATATCCATCTTCTCCTCGTAGTATCCTTAACTTTGTCAGAAGGCACTTCCAGAAGTCCTTTTGGTTCAATCCAAAGGGAGTTACCCAAATTAAAGGTAACGATTCCTCTTAACTTATTTTAATTTATTTTACTTCTACAATTCCTATCCTCTTTTTATTACTTTATTTTATAACAAAACCAATGTCCTCAATATCCTATTATGTTTTTATGAGAAGGACTCAATGTATACTTACAAACCCCACCATCTAATGGGTGAAGAACATATTTTTTCTATGAATGGAAAACTAATGCCTCATGAAACGATGAATGTTCGATTATCTTCTACCACCTCTCTTGGTGGACATTAAGATGAAAATATATTTATATATGATATATATTATGTTTATATTTTCTTTATGCTTCTGCATTTTTATTTTATATCATTTCTTCATGATTTCCATTATTAGTGAACACGATAATTTCATTTTAGGAAGTGCAAACTACCGCCCCCTCAAAGTGATATGACCTATTAATGCCATATGTGGGATGTATAAAAGATTGTGTTAATGATATTATATATGATATTATACTAGATTTATAATATAACTATGTAAAATTATGTTTTAATTCCATTGAAGTACGAAATAGAAATGAAAGTAGCGTTAATGTGTACGTACGGATTACCGTCTCAATGAACATCACATTTCAATTATTATCTCCAAAATGTTATGTAATGTTATAAATACATATATATTCTAGATATATATGATTTATATGATATCTAATTCATTAATATCATTTTATATATAATTTACTATTGACCACATGGACAACTTGTAATTATATGGAGTTCATTTGTGACTCAAGTACCAAATATCGACCAAACAACAATTATCAACATAAATGATTACTTAATGTTTATAACATTGTAATAAGTGATATAAAAGGAATAATAAATGTTAAGAAGGTTCTTAAGAAAGTATAAATTATCTTTAGTTTATTATTCAGGATAATAAATAACGAACGGGTCATGTCGGACACGAGGTAAGTAACTTCGTCTCAATCTCCTTCTATTGAAGCATATTTCGATAATATTTACCTTCTTCTTTTACACGATGTATAATAAAACCCTTTTAATTTTCCTTTCATTCAAAGGGATTATTTTTTCTATAAATTGTTTTACTAAATGACAAATGAAATGTTTTTAAGATTTGTGGGGAAAATGACCTATCCGCCACCGTAATCGTTATTTGGCTTCCATATAAGCATTAATGTTTTATAAAATGAATAGGGAATCCCTTATTCTGATTTTGGGTATTTTGGTATTGAAAATGTTTTTTTAAATTAATTGATAATTTCAATATCATGAAATTATTTCTTGTGATTTTAAATTGAATGTTATTATAGAAATGTTAATGGTTGCATTATTTTATGTGTTATGATTTTATAATGGTACTTGGACCTTTGATAGGTGGTTACGTGATAAACCAAATGAGGGGTGGTTCCATGATAAACCTGGACAGGTGGTTATATTAGAACCTCTAATTCATTGTGTATGGAAGTCGGCCGTATGACTATTCCATTTCGTGATATGTGTGGAAGTCGACTGTTTGGTTATTCCACTTATGAATGATTTTGTTCCAAGTTATATTTATGTGTTATGTGTTTTTTATATGTTTTTTATGGTAATATTTTTGTTACAAAGGGGTATGAAATGATCTTTTATTTATTGAAGAGTATTTCCTACTTCATAAAGGTGAAATTTATAACTTATGATAAAGTATTCATGGTTTACTTATTGTTTTGAAAAATTAACTATTTCATTTTATGTGTATCCCTTATTGAGCTTTGAATTATCATCCAATGTTTTTGAAATGTTTTTCATATGACATAAAGTGGAATACGGTCGAGGACGGGATCAAGGAAATTTCATGCTGTCAAAAACATGGAACTAGACATGACTCTTTTTTTTCAAGAGTTTTTATTTTGTGAAAAAAATGGAAACTCAGTAGATGTGTCTAAATGTAATATTCATGTTGTTATTTAAATTTTATGACCTAAATCTCTAAAACTATAAAACTAAAAATATCATCAATGTGAGTTATTAATTTAAATCAAGATTATGTAAATGTTTAAGGCTGGGTCCTTATTTTTGGTATCAGAGTTCGATTTAGACAACATTATGAGTTATAATATAGTTAAATTTAAGTCCATAAAATATTTTTAGCTTATGTTACTATTTAAATGATATAGAATTTACAGATTATCATGTTTCTTCAGCTGTGGTATTTCTGTGTTCAGAATGGTTTTCTGAAGAAGAAACAGGGCAACTATGTTGGGAAGACATCAGGAGGAAGACAACCTTCCAAATCATTAACCTGAGACGGTCAGAATCAGAATTGAATAGTTTGTTGTAGTAATGGAAAAGTTGACACATGATATAGATAGTGGTGGTATCCATGCATGAGATCAGCCAGATCAACCACAAAGGTACATGTTAGTAGTGGATCATTTCATGAGGAAACATCTCCCATAGTTCAAGGTATCATCTGACCCTATTCTAGAATAAGGGTGGATTAAAGCACTGGAGAAAATTTTTGATGTCATGGGTTGTTCATAACATCAAAAGGTTAGACTTGTTGTTTATGGTTTTGAATGTGAATCTGATCAGTGGTGGTCGATGGTGAAATATATCATGGATAGTGAGGAGATTGATGCTCTTGTTTGTGATGAATTCAAAGGTATGTTACATGAGAAATAGTTTCCTAAAGTAGTTCGACTTAGGATGGAATAGAAATTCATGGAATTGAGGCAGAAGAATTACTCAGTGGCAGTTTAGGAATGAAAGTTCACTTGACTGGAATGGTATGCCCCAAATTTCATCTAAGATCTAGATAGTGAGATATATTTATTTTACTCAGGACTGAAGCTGCGATATCGAATATAATTACCCTCTCATGAGTTCAATAGTTATGAAAAACATGTTCGATGTGCGAAGAAGGTGGAAATTGAGTTTTCTGATGATCGGGTGTTCTTTGAAAAACAATTGAATAAGAGGTCCTGTTGGTAGGCAAAGGGAAAGAATTCATCAAATAAACCTATAGCTAAGAAAACTAAATATACATCTCGTGAGAAGTGTGGTAAAAAGCATCCTGGAGAATGTTTATCAATGTTTGGGAAGTGCTTTCGGTGTGGTATGTTTGGTCATATTGCTCATAACGATAGAGAAAATGATTATGTGGGCAATGAAAAGCCATCGGTAAGTTGTTTTAAGTGCAATGAAATGGTTCATTATACAAATTAATATCCAAAGAATAACTCAACTGAGGGAAAGAAACCAGACTATAAGCAGAGAGGGGTAGATATGTCCTTTGCAACTACTTCATGAGATGTTGGGCCATCAAATGAAGTAGTATCAGTTACACTATATGTTTGTTCATATTTTTACAACGTGTTGTTTGATTTAGTGTGTATACATTATTTCATCTCTGAGAAGTTATCTAGTAAATAAGTAACTCCATATCAAGGTAAGAATCCTGAACTTATGGTAAAAACAGCTAGAGAAAATGATGAGACTAGATGATATTATAAGAACCTTCATGTCCTTGTGTGTAGAATGAATATACCTAAAAAACTTATTGTTTTTCCTCTAGTAGAGTTTGATCTAATTTTTGGCATGGATTGGCTATCTTTTAATCATGATAAGATTGACTGCAGAGCTACATTGGTTTAATTTCAGAAATATTTTCAATTTTTATTTAATAATCAACCATTAATTTTGATAACATATCGAGTAGCTAAGAAACTAGTAAAAGATCCAATGAAATCCACCTTTCATAAATTATTGAAAACAACCGAACTATTTAGATAAATGATGTGTAAGTGGTAAATGAGTATCATGATGTTTTTCCTGATGAGTTTCCTAATATTTTACCTGATTAAGAAGATAAATTTACTGTTTACTTAGTTCCTGATGTTAATCCAATTTCAAAACCCCCTTATCGAATGGATCAAATTGATCTTTAAGAGATAAATAAAAAATTGAAAGAGTTATTAGATAAATGTTACATACAACCTAGAACATCTCCATGGGGTGTGCTTTCCTTATTTTTTTAATACAAAGATGGTTCAATGAGACTTTTTATTGATTATAGAGCATTGAATAACATCACTGTTAAGAACAAGTATCCTTTTCCTCATATTGTTGATTTTTTTGATCACCTCTAGGGAGATCATTATTTTTCGAAGATTGATTTGAGGTCAGGGTACCCTTCATTCAAATTAAAGGAAGAAGACATTCCGAAAACCGCATTTCGTACTAGATATGGACATTAGGAATTTTTAGTTATGCGTTTTGGTTTTACCAATGCACCTGTTGTATTCAGGGATATTATGAATTGATTCTTCTGTGATTTCTTGGATAAGTTTGTGGTTGTGTTCATTGATGATATTTTGTTTTATTCCAAAAGTAAAGAGGAATATGAAATGAATTTAAGGGTTTTCATGCAAGCCTTAAATGAAAAAAATTGTTTGGGAAATTCCACATGTGCGAGTTTTGGATACAAAAAATTTCTTTCCTTGGTCACATTTAAAAAAAAACAATCTCATAACTATTGATCCTGGTAAAACATAGGATGTTGAATAATGGAAAATAACCACAAATATAACTGAGATCCACAGTTTTATTGGTTTAACATGTTATTACTAGAGGTTTGTTGACAATTTGGGACGGTTATCTATCTAACTGACTTCGCTAACTAGAAAAGTTGTTATGTACATTTAGACCAAATAATGTGATGATTGTTTTTAAGAATTGAAAATAAGATTGGTGAATGCTCCAGTTTTGGCATTACATTCCTGAAATGGTGAGTTTGTTATTTACAGTGATGCATTGTTGAAAGGACATGGATGTGTCTTTATGCAGAATGATCGGGTAATTGCTTACACTTCATGTTAGTTGATCCTCATGATTAAAATTACCCTACACATGATTTGGAATTAGCTGATATTTTTTTTCTTTAAAAATTTCGAGGAGTCATTTGTATAGGGTATAATGTGAAATATATACTGACCACAAATTTTTGAAGTATATAATCACTCATAATGAATTGAACATGAGACAGAGGAGATGGTTGGAACTAATCAAGGATTATGATTGAACAATTAATTACCATCTAGTAATGGAAAATAAAGTGGCTGATACTTTGAGTCGAAAAAATTATTCTTCATTAACCAATATACGTTTGGAACAAGATCCATTGGTTATTGATTTCTTGAATTTTGGCATAGAATTTGTTGGTGTAGGAAATTATTCTATTTTGTTTCATGTGTCAGTGAAATCAACTTAATCAGACATAAATAAAAAGTGAAGAAAGTAGATAGCGATTTGTATAAAAAGGTCGAGTTGGTTCAGATGGGTAAGTTTCCTGATTTTAAAAGTGATAATGATTGTGTATTTCTGTATATAAAATGATTATCCATGCCTTGTGATTCACATCGGATGAATTAGTTGTTATATGAAGCTCATAGATCCGCGTTTTCAGTTCATCCTAATAGTACAAAGATGCACAGAGATCTTCAGGAGTATTACAGGTGGTTTGGAATGAAAAGAGATATTACTGATTATACTATGAATTGTTTGACATGTCAATAGGTTAAGGCAGAGTTGTAGTTACCGAAAGGGATGATTTAGTCTTTAATACTACGAGAGTGGAAATGAAAAAATTTATACAAGGACTTCATTGTAGGATTACCAAAGACATCTCAAGGTTACAATGAAATATGGGTTATTGTTGATCAGTTGACTAAATCTTCTCATTTACATCCTATTCGAGATACATTTTCTCTAGATCATCTTTCATAGTTTTATGATAAATAGATAGTCATCTTTCATGGAGTTTGAAACTCCATTGTATCTTATCGTGATCCTAAGATTACATATAGCATTTGGAAGGGCCTTCAGCAGTCATTGGGTACTGAATTAAATTTTAGTACAGCTTATCATCTGCAATCAGATGGGCAGTCAGAATGAAAAATTCAGACCCTAGAGGATATGATTCATTCTTGTTCATTGGATTAATATGGAAGTTGGGACCAACATGTTTCTTTGGTTCAATTTTCTTATAATAATAGTTTTAATTCCAGCATATAGATGGCTCAATTTGAGGTATTATATATAAATAGTTGTCAAACTCCCGCATTTTGGGATAAAGTAGGTGAAAGGAAGCTGATGTGACTAGAATTGGTAGAAGATATGGAAGAAAATGTTTAGTTGATTCAGAAGAATATTAGAACATCTCATAGAAGATAAAAAAGTTATGCAGATAATCGCATGAAGGATCATTCTTTTGAGTTAGGGGATGATGTCTTTCTAATGGTTTGTCCATGGAAATGTGTGATACGTTTTGGTAAGAAGGGAATGATAACTCTGAGGTTCATTAGACCTATTGAAATCTCGGAGAATGATGGATCAGTTGTGTACAGAGTGTATTTAACTCCAATTTTATCCCAGGTACAAAATGTTTTTCATGTTTCAATGTTTAAAAATTATATGCCAGATCCATCTCATGTTTTGAGCCCAGATGTAGTTTAGTTGGAAGAGAATATCTCTTATGAGGAACAACCAGACCACATTCCTGAACATAGAGAGCATGTTTTGAAGAATAAGGCAATTTAATATGTAATGGTTCTGTGGAAAAACCATATGGTTGAAGAGGCAATGTGGGAATTTGAAAATGCTATGAGGGATAAAACCCCCTTATTTTATAAGTTAATAAAATTGCGAGGACACAATTTCAAAAAGGGGGGAAGGTTGTAACATCTTGGGTAAATAAAGAAACAATAAATTATCTTTTTTATTAATATTTTGTCAATTAAATATTAATTTTACTTTTAAGGGGTTTCTATGTTCGATGGCGTACTTGATACACAAAAACATGTTTCTTTAAAATCGTACGTTGCACACTAATAATATAATATTATTATTTTAAATGGTAGTTAACTCCAACCCATTGTATTGGTTGGAATGAACAAAACTAACTACAATATAATTATACATGTTTGTTAACTAAAATTTAGAGGCTTAAAATGTGAATGAATCTAATTTTAAACATAATTTAATTTAAAAGGTCGATTTACTACCTTCTAATGGAGAACCCTCTTTAAATCTATTTTTGTTCACTTGTATATTTTTTATTTTAAAAAATAAAAGTCCTCTTATATATTTGGAACATAAAAATATTTTTTCAGTAAATTTTATGTTTTTTCTGTTAAATTACATTTTTAATGAATAGTGAAAAAAATACTTTAATTTTATTCAAAAGTGCCTTCTAATATAATTTATTTATATGGTTATATTATCTTCTTAATTGGTTTTATTGTTTAATTATATTATATTTTTACCAATTAATCCAATTTTGGTAATTGTAATAAATTTCAATTTGAAATTGGAGATAAACAAGTGTCGATCTTTTGATAGTTATCATCTTTTAAAAATACACTATTTGTTTTGACAATGGGAATTAATTTTAAATTAATTAATTTAAATTAAATGTTTTAATTTTGGTAAAATAAGAATATTTTTTTTAATTGGGATTATCAAATATATCATAGGCTGAAGTTTTTGTAGTTTTCTAAAAAACCTCAAATTTTGATGAATAGTTAAACCACTAAGTAGTAGTTAAAAACTGACATTTTCATTTAAATGAAATTTTACCACTTATATGGATTATATTTAAAAACATTGACATACATTGTTGTTATAAGAAAGGAAAATGTGGTTCAATAAGTTGAAAATAAATTTTGGTGAATTGTATCTTTTGACTTATATTTACCGCGGTTAAAGGTAAATAGAGTAATTCAAGGTTAAAAAAATATTATAATAATACAAAATTACCTTAGCACTAATCCTAATCTTATTTGTTGGGCAATTAATGACCATGGGCATATTTGGGTCGATTTTGGGGCCCCATGGAACCTCTTGATAGTGATAATGACACTTTAGATTAATTAACAAAAAGTAATGATAAAATTGACACAAACAAATATCTTTTAGTAAATAAATTTCTAAATCGGGTTATATAAGATATCTTTTGGACAATAAATATTCATTGGAAATATAAATAGATTTTTTACATCATGGTATTTTTTTAATTTTTATAAATCATATAAATTAAATTAATTTTGAAAAAATAATGTTTCATTATTTACATCAATAATAAAAGATTTAAATAAATAAGATTATAAATATTATGAAAATATCCAAAACCAGTTAAATTCTTATTGGATGATTTTATTTAGACCATGAGTCATCTTATCTTGGACATTAATTTGTTTTTGACTTTTAGAAACTGAATATCATTATATAATAAAATATTATTTTCACACTTTCCTAAAGAGTCTCTCCTCCCCCATATAAAAAGCCCTAACTTATTACTCATTCCATACAACTCTAAAGCCCCTTAGATAATCGAAACCCAGAAAAAATAATCTCTAAAGATCACTCTCCTCCTCCAAGGAGCCTTAAATTTGGCAGATGGCACTTTAAGAATTTCTTTTGGTTCAAACAAAAGGGAGTTACACAAATTAAAAGTAACGATTCCTCTTAACTTGTTATCTTTTTTTTTTACTTCTCCAACCCCAAAATTGTTTTTATTCCATTCTTTTATAACCACACCAGTATCCAAAATATACTAGAATGATTTTATTTTCAAGATTAGAACTATACTTACACACACCTACCTCTAATGGGTAAATCACATACTGTTTCTGTGATTGGAAAACTAACGCCTCACGAAACGATGATTGTTTGATTATCTCCTACAAAATCTCATTGTGGCCATTAATATTTCACTATATTTATATATGGAATATATAATTTTTATGTTTTCTTTATGTTTCTATATTTTATTTATATCACACCTTTATGGTTTCCATTATGGGTAAACATGATAATTTCATTTGAGGACGTGCAAACTACCGACCCCTCAAAGTGATATGACTCGTTAATTCCATATGTGGGACGTATAAAAGATAGTGTTAATAATATTATATATGATATTATACTAGAATTATAATATAACTATGTATCATTAAGTTATAATTCGATTTAATGTACGAAATAGAAATGAAAGTAGTGTTCATGCGTACATACGACTTACTGTCTCCACGAACGGTGCATTTCATTTCTTATCTCGAAAATTTTATATACTATAATAAATAAAAATATATATAGATTATATATGAATTATATGATATCTAAATCATGAATATCATTATGGAGATAATGGATTAGTGACCACATGGACAACTTGTAATTAAATGGTGTTCATTTGTTACTCAAGTACCAAATATCGACAAAACCACCATTATTATCTTAAATGATAACATAATGTTTATAAAATGGTAAAAAGTGAAATAAATAGAATAGTAAACTATAATAAGTTTCTTACGAAATTAAATATTATCTTTAGTTTATTATTCAGGATATTAACGAACGAACAGTTCAAGTCGGATACGAGTTAAGGGACTTCGTCTCAATCTTCTTTCATTGAGGAATATTTCAATAATACATACCTTATTATTTAACAAGGTGTATAATAAAACCCTTTTAATATTACTTTAATTAAAAGGGAATCTTTTTTCTATGATTTTTTTTGCTAAATTAAAAATGGAATATTTTTAATGTTTGCGGTGATGATGACCTCTCCACCGCTGTAATCGTTATTTGGCTTCCTCTATAAGCCTTAATGTTTTAAAAAATGAAAAGGAAATACCTTATTCTATTTTGGGTTTTTTGGTATTGAAAATGGTTTTTAAAATGGATTTATTATATCAATATCTTGAAATTATTTCTTGTGATTGAAAATTAAATTTTATTAGTGAAATTTTTACATTTTCAATATTTTATCTGTTATGATTTTATAATGGTACCTGGACATTTGGCGGGTGGTTACGTGATATTCCATATGATGGGTGGTTCTGTGATAAACCAAGATGGGTGGTTATGTTATAACCTCCAATTCATAGGGTATGGAAATCGGTCGTGTGGCTATTCCATTTTGTGATATGAGTTGAATTCGACAGTATGGTAATTCCACTTAATAATGTTTATGTCCCTAGTTACCTTTATATATTATGTGTTCTTTATATGGGTTTTATGGTAATCCTTTTGGTTACAAAAGGGTATGAAATGATCTTTTATTCAGTGAAGAGTATTTAATACATCATAATGGTGAAATGTATTACTTATGATAAATTATTCATTGTTTACTTGTTGTTTTAAAAAACTAAAAGTTTTCATTATTTATGTGTCCCTTACTAAGTGTTTTATGCTCATCCCAAGTTTTTGAAATATTTTTCATAGGACATTAAGTGGAGTATGGTCAAGGATGGGATCAAAGAAATGTCATGCTATCTAAAACATGGTACTAGACATGACTCATTTTTATAAGTGTTTTTATTTTGTGAAAAAATGGAAACTGAGTAGATATGTCTTTATGTAATATTCATGTTGTTATAAATGTTCTAACCTATCTATCTAAAACATTAAACCAGAAAACATTCTCACTGTGAATTATTCATTTAATTCAGGATTATGTAAATTTTTAAGTTCGGGTCCTTATATTACCAAAATTCCA
Source organism: Viscum album (assembly GCA_963277665.1). NCBI lineage: Eukaryota > Viridiplantae > Streptophyta > Magnoliopsida > Santalales > Viscaceae > Viscum > Viscum album. The sequence goes on from OY728120.1 coordinate 764,119,521, forward strand.
ATAAAATCGTATCTGTTCAGTCATCCTTATACTTATCCTTAGAGACAACCACAGATAAATCCATCAAAATATCCCAAGGGATATTTCTAAAAATTTCTCATATATATACCAATAGGTTTTCTAAAACCATCTCCTAATGAAAAATATAACGACACATTTTTTCATACCATTATCATAAATTTTTAGTAGAATATTCAATTACATTAAAACAACACATTCATAAGTATCATAAAACTATAGTTACATTAGAAAAATATCAATATAAACAACCGGTTCTTAAAATATCTACATGTTCTCGAATTTAATTCATCATAACTAACATCCTTTTTTAATGATCACACATAATACATTTCATCATATCATGGGGAAATGAAACATATGATAAGGGTGATCTCAAATGCTCAGAATGAATAAACAATTAGGACATAATGTGTCATGACCCCCTCCCCACAATGTGTACCCCTCCTGGGCCGGAAATTTGATAAATGAGATAATGACCCATGAGTCCCGCCTCTAGTAGGCCCCGGGTTGGTGACTAACACTGAGGGTATAGGAAACACACAAATGGGAGGCATTACCCTCTAGGAGAATACATGAGAAAGAGATAGATAAGATAGCCACCAAAAAATACAGCTCAACAAGTGAGATGAAATAAATCCCAAGTACACATATGGAATGTCATGCAAAACTACTATAACTAAAAGTGGAAAAACTGCAAGTACCCAAATGGGAGTAAAACAGCAGCAACCACAAGCCCGAATAGCTCATGAAAACACAAGCCAGTTGTATCCAGTCTGATCTCCAACCATCTCCATGTGACCTGAAAAATAGTTTATATATGCATAGGGTGAGTATTATAGTTTACATAGTGTGATCCTCCCAAAAGCCTCTCGTGAAAAAGTAATATGAGCATGCTAAAGCATAGTGAACAACATGTGAAACTAACTCATCACCTAAACTGGTATATTATGTTCCCAGCCTCACCATGGCTACTCTAACAAAGTAACGAATACAAGATTATATCATAAAATTAATAATAACAAGGGTACCCCGCTACTACCTCCCCACTGGTCTGCCACATTGCCCCAACGTCGCATGTCCTGAGCATCTATCTCCAAAAAGTCTTGTCTGCAGACACCTGGGCGAAGCACCACAATAAGAAGCTCGTGCAATAAAGCCACCACATCCATGTAATAATAGTTAAAATGTAGTTTCTGGGATCCACCATAGCTCGCATAATGTCTATGATACATCGGGTATTACACCTCAACTACAGCTAACGTCTCCCGGACTCCGGGCTGCCACATCTAAGAGTAGGTATCCTATAAGCATACATCCATTTATAGATCATTAATACATTATTTCATTCCCTTTGTACTAGTCTCACTTTATGTTAATTAATTATTTAAACATTAATTAACCATGAAAAATTCCACATTAATTTTCATTAGAATCACACCCAAAGTCCATTGTCCCTTTAAAATTACAACCCCATCATTATGTTCCCGCAATCTCCAACCCCATGGGTTAACACAACTTATTCAAATATTCCTTATAGAATTACTTACCCACATTCACAGGCATTATTGAAAAATCATTCTATGAAACTAAACACAAGGGAGATCAACACGGTTAGTAGATGTACTACCCATCGAGTCTTTGCCGCCTATAGCATGAGCGTAGACCCATCCTCCCTTGATAAGTTAAACATAGAATACATGGGGCATACCCCTGCGTCTTCGCCTCTTTCGGAAGAAGGGTAATCATGACCATCTACCTTTAGTAGTGGGGAAAAGTAAAGAAGATCATCAAACAATAAGAATCAACAAGCATCCCACAGTCACATCCATCCCATTCCATCATCCTTGGTGTCCTCCCTAACACCCACATGCATAAACTGATGCATCTGACCACTCTAGGTGTCATCTAATTCCACAACCAAAATTCTACATCCCCCAAATATCACAATAGCCATCCAGTCTCATATCACAGCACAAGAAGGGGGAAAACAAACATCACATCAATTGGGCTATTGGCCCTTTAACAATCAAGAGGTTAACTCAGAACCCTTCATGGAAGATTCAAACAATCAGTTCTTTCATCAATATTGAATTATCAGATTTATTATTCACTGGTTCCAAAATTCATTAAACCTAATCAGTAATATATCACAAATAATTAAACATGCATACTGCACCAATTTTATTAAAATCAAATTAAAACATAAAGATCCAGATTCATTTACATGCCACTTTATCCATAGGCAACAATTATCAATTAATTCTGGTCTATGATATTTACCAATTCCCATCATGAACGAACTTCTATAGAAATAAAGAATAAATATCACACTATCTATCAAAACAAGAGGTAATAACATAAGATTTATATCAATTTATTTATCCGGTTAAAATATTGATTATGTTAATTCCATTTTTGTCCAATGGTATAAAACATGCTAATAATATAGTTTCAGATAAAAGAAAAGAGAAGTAATGAAACCCCTACTTCAAAGAGTTCATGGCATTCTTTATACACCCAACGGGTCACGATTCTCCTCTCGAGTCAACTGCATCCGCCTGAGGATGCCAAGGTATGACTGCACCAATCGAAACCCAAGGAAATCCCATTAAAAACATGGAGATTAAATGCTATAATATGGAAAGGAATAATAGGAGAGGAAGAACCCCAAAATAATGACGACAAAACATACCTTATATAGAAGATTGGTCGATACAACTTGGTTGCATCAAAATAGAGCATAACTAATCCGAGGAGGGAATTTTGATCATTAAACTCTTATGGAATAGAATGAATGTTTTTAGCATCTCATAGCTGAGAATAACGAGGATGAATTTGGGAGGATGATATCTCGTCCCTTTAGAAGATTTAACAGAGTGATAGTTTAAGATACATTTAATTTCCCATTAAATGAAGGCCACATTAAAACACACGGTTTGACAAAGTAGAATAATCTCTAGCATTAAGAATAATTAATATAGGAGTTATAGTCTTTGAATCAGCCTTAAATTCTATAAAATGAGGCCTTAACAGAATTTTAATTCCATGGAAAATGCTAAAAGAGAGAAACCGTAGGAAGATAGAAACACTCTTCACGAACTCAAATTTTGGAAAAGGGAAAACACTATTCATGAACCTCACTACTAGACACTGTTCATGAACCTCACCGTTAGACGCTGTTCATGAACCTCACCATTAGAAACTGTTCATGAACCTCACCCTTAGACACTATTCATGATCCTCACCATTAGACATTGTTCATCAACCTCACCATTAAACACTATTCATGAATCTCACCGTTATAAATTGTTCCTGAAACTCACTGTTAGAAGGTCACCGTTCTGGAAACACAGTTCACAAACTCAAAATTTGGCAAAGGAAAGAAATGGTCACCGGTAGAAGGTCACAGTTCTAGAAACACTGTTCACAGAACTAAAAATTTGGCAAAGGAAAGAAAAGGTCAACGTTATAGAAACACTGTTCACAGAACTCATATTTTGGAAAAGGAATGAAAGGTCACCATTTGAAGGTCCCTGTTATGAAAACACTATTCACAGAACTAAGAATTTGGAAAAGGAAACATAGGTTACCATTTGAGGTTATAGACAGAGGATAAAATTAGAGGTTGTTGTTTGAACTCACCGATAGAACTGTTCAATGAAATGGAAATTTGGAAAAGGAAAGAGAGGTTACCATTAGAGGTTACTAATAGAACTGTTCCCTAATGAAACTATTCACAGAATTGGAAATTTTGAAATGGAAGGATATGTTACCATTAGAGGTTACCAAATGATTTTTCCATCGAAGAAACAGTTCACAGAATATGAAATTTGGAAAAGGTAAGAGAGGTTACCGTTAGATATTACCTATAGAACTGTTAACTGATGGAACTATTCACAGAATTAAAAATTTGGAAAAGGAAAGACAAGTTACCGTTACGGGTTACTGGTAGAACTGTTCACCAATGGAACTATTCATAGAATTGTAAATTTGGAAATGTGAAGAGGGGCTACCATTAGAGGTTACCGATAGAACTGTTCATCGATGGACTATTCACATACGGTTACCGATGCACTATTCACAAGTGTATACCATTGGAACTATTCACCAAACTAGAAAATTGGAAAAGTGTTGGGGATTATTAACCTTGACATCCCGAAACAACTTAAAAACTATATTTTCACAATGGAATAGAATAGAGTGGTCCAGTCCATTACATCAGATACCTCTCAAAACATTCTCGTCCCTAAGAATTAAAAAACCACCTTAAGTGAAAACAAAATGGGGTCTGAACAACCACCCACCGGGAGACCTCTCAAAAGCGAGCAAGCCACAAAAGCATCAAAAGGAAGCCATCTCATAAGATGAAAGGTTTATGACAAAAAGTGCTACATCTACACATCAAAATAGTTAAACATCAAACAACTCTGGGTACTGAGCGTGTATCTATGACTCATGTTCCAAGGTACTCTCCTCCATGCCACTTTGTCGCGATAAGACACAAACCAATGGGATATAACACCCGCACAACACCTTCTCTTTGTGGTCTTGGATCTCCATAGGTCGCTCCTCAAAGGTTTCATCATCATCGACATAGATCTCTCCCCAATCCATAATGTGAGAGTCATCATCAAGATAACGACAGAGCTGTGATACATGGAAAACATCATGTGTCCGACTCATATTCAGGGGAAGTGCTACTCGATACGCCACAAAAAAAACCTGAGCTAACACCTCAAAAGTCCCAAAATTGTGGGAAGAATGCTTACTCCCACAACCAAACCTTCGCTGCCCACGATAGAGAGTCACAATCAGAAACACATGTTCACCAACATCAAACTCTATGGTCCTACTAATTTGATCGACATATGATTTCTGACGATCTTGTGCTATCTTCAACCTCTCACGAATCACCTGAACAATATCTTTTGTATTCTACACTAGTTCTAGTTCGAAAATTGCTGACACTTTGACCCCAGTACAGCTCAACAGAGAATGACAAGGTCGTCCATACAAGGCTTCAGATGGTGCCATACCGATGGTGGAGTGAAAACTATTTTTTAAGGGAACTCCACCAAGGGTAACTGCTTCATCCAAGAACTTCCAAAATCAATAACACAAGAGCGTATCATGTCTTCAAGATTCTGGATGGTTCACTCGGTATGACCATCCATTTGAGGTTGAAAAGAAGTGCTAAGGAATACTTTTAAACCGAATGCATGTTGGAGTCCTCTCCACACCCTGGCGGTAAGACAAGGATCTTGATCAGAAATTATCATCCTCAGGACTCCGTGATGTCTCACCACCTTTTATAGATACTACCTTAATAAAAATTCCACTGAGCTCGACTCCATGATCGCTATAAAGTGGGAATTTTTTTTAATGAACCACTACCACCCAATTAGCATCATGTCCTCCAAGAGCTCGAGGTAAAATAGTAACAAAGTCCATTGAGATTTCCTTCCACTTTTACTGAGGATTCTCTAATGGATGGAGAAGACCACCAGGAACACGGTGTTCTGCCTTCACCTTCTGGCAGACCAAACATCGAGACACAAACTCTGCAACTGCATGCTTCAGCCCCGACCACCAAAAATATATCCTCAAGGCTCGATACATCTTTGTCACTCCAGAATGCACTGCTAAAGGTGAAGTATGGAACTCTCTGAGTACCATATCATGCATCGTCTAAGGAACGAAAATACTTCCATGATACAACACTCGGTGTTTTTCATCATCAGTCCAACCACTAGGGGCCTCTCCACAAACAACTCGGTCTATCTAGACCTCCACCTCAAGAACGCCTAACTAGAACTCTTCCACCTATTGCATCAGGAATAACTGTACCGTCATCTGAAAAAGACATCCTCTAACCAATACATATCACATATCAAGGTGTAGTGTTGATAGCTCTTCCATTACTCTACAAGAATCTCTGGATTTACGCACAGAATCACTACGTGACTTTCGACTCAACACATAAGCTACAACATTCCCCTTTCCAGTTGTATATGATATCATGAAATCATTTTCCTATATGAACTCCATCCATCAATGCCGTCGTAAGTTCATGTAACACTGGGACAGAACATACCTCAATCTCTTATGATCAGTGAATACCAAAAAGTGCTCACCAATGTGGTAATGTCTCCATAACTTCAAAGGAAACACCACAGATGCCAACTCAAGATCGTGAGTGGCATAGTTACGTTCATGGGGATGTAACTGTCGATACCCATAAGAAAAAACTGATCTTTTCTGCATCAGAACACAACCCGACCCTTGATGTGAATCATCGCAAAAAACATCAAACTGAACTCTCTCATATGGAAGACAAAGAACTGGAGAACTTACTAACTTCTTCTTTAGATACTCAAATGCTACCTGACACTGATCATTCCATATGAATTCCTGATTCTTCCTGGTAAAAGCTATCAGAGGAGTCAGAACCTATGAGAAATAGGCTACGAACCTACAATAGTAGCCTGCAAGACCAAGGAAACATCACACCTCTGACACTGTCTTGGGGGATGCCCAAGACACAAATTCTTCTATCTTTGATATATACACAGCTACTCTCTATTGGGATAGAACATTCCCCACGAAACGGACATCTCAAGCCCAAAACACACACTTCAAAAACTTCTCAAACAACTCATGTTGATGAAGAACTCCCAAAACGGATTGTAGATGCTCTGCATGCTCCTCCTCAAACGTGGAGTACACAAGAATTTCATTGATGAAAACTACCACAAACCTATCTAGGAACTCACGGAACACAGCATTCATCAATCACATGAATAAAGGTGGCGCATTTGTTATGACAAAGTTCATTAAAAAAACTCATAATTCCCATGATGATAACAGAAAGTAATTTTCGGGATATCCCAATTCTTCACATGCATCTGATGATATCCCGACCACAAGTGGATCTTTGAGAACCAACTTGAACCCTTTAGTTGATTGAATAAATCGTCAATCTGTAGAAGAGGATATCGATTCATTATTTTCACTTTGTTTATGTGACGAGAATCAACACACAACCACAAAATGACATCGACCTTCTTTACGAAAAAAACTGTTGAACCCTACAGTGACACACTTTGATGAATAATACCACACTGTAACAGACCATCAAGATGTATATGTTGCTCTCATACCTCAGATGGGGCCATCCTATATGAATACATAGTGGTAGGAGATGCACCTTGTTGTAGCTCATGCCCAAGTCCGATCTCTCATCGAGGGGGTAATGCTACTACCTCTTCTATAGAGACATCATGGTACTCTTCTATGACCCTAAGAAACACAACCTAATGAACCTCTAATGAACACAACATCATCTCATCCATCATGGATGATAAGGATGGAACGCGCCTATGACCCATCTAATGATCTCGTTCGCCAACAAACACCACTAGATCTCCATCTGCACCATTGGAAATGAACTTTTTTCTCAATCAATCCACGATAGACTACACCAAATTAAATCAATCCATGAAGAGGATGACATCACATGGTTGCATTCATAAATAGAGGAAATCTCCCTAAGAGCGGTGTTTCCCCAACACTATCTGACAGTCTCTACATACTTCAAACAAGTAAACTCCACCTCCAACTGGCATAGTCAACTCCAAGGGAACTAGAAGCCTCTATACCTCAAGTCCCAAAGTATGGACACGGGTAGGTGATAAGAAGGAGTGTGTTTCTCCTAAATCAATCAAGGCATACACCAAGGTAGAAAACAAGCAAAGGGTACCACAAATGATGTCCGGCTCGAATGGAGCTGGCAACGCTAGAGCATGAAGTTGACCACGACCTCCTCCACAACCTCTCTTACCCTAATGACATCCACCACCATGGTCATGCTCTACTCTCTAGGGATGAGGAGCGTCATGAGGCAGTCCTCTACCCGCCCAATCTACCATCTTCTGATCCAAAGCTTGCGCAACCTGCTACTATTGCCTTGGCTGGAACTGCCTCAATAGAGGAACCTGGAGCATAACACCTGGTGCACGATGACTGCTCTAAAAGGTCGAGCACTCCTGCTACTGATGATCATGACCAACACAATAAAAACAAGCCCTTGATCCCTTGTTATAGGCTAAAGAGTTTCTACCTCTGTAGAAAAGAGATTTGAAGGGTTGGGACCTACCCCGGCTAAACGAAAACTCTTCATCCCAGAAAACTGGGAACCCCAGACCACATCTCTACACTGTGAGGAATCATGAAAATTCCCCTCTCATGATGATATGGTCCTGGTCAAAGTCCTCTCGAAATCCTCTTCCCTCGCTAGCACCACAAGATATTTTTTCAGCTTAAATGGGGTAACCTGGTGTGGGATCTCTGGTCACAAAGCCTCCTCGAAAATCCCCGCACTGGCCTCTTCATCTGTTAATAGATCCAAAGAATATCATAAAAGGATCCTGAAACGGATTCCAAACATTCGAACTCTAGAAATCCCCTATTGAAGGGTTAGATACTCCTGGCGACTGGACGCCTTCAATGTCAATGAAAGAAACTCGACTCTAAACCTGTCTCAGAACACCTCCCATGAGATTGATGACTCTTCATGATCCTCGATGATCATGAACCACCACTGCCTTGCAGCTCGACATAGCATCATCAAAACCAAGGACGCCCATTGCTCCTTCCAAGCACAGATCAAACTGAAGCCTATCTCCACCTCCTCCAACTAGTCATCTGTGACTGAATCTAAAATGGAGACCTCATACTTCTGTAGACTATGGCACTGAAACTCTCGGAGTGTATTCCTACAAGTATCGTCATCGTCATCCTCTACCCTTCGGTGATCTATAGGAACATCCAAATGGGCATTTTCTACGCAAACCTGATGATGACGTCGACCTGGAGCCATACCAATTAAATAAAAAACCAGTAGAGATCCTAAACCTAGAATATGGATTACTCAACATTAATTAATTAATTGTTTTCTTTTATTCATTTTTGGTTAACCTATCCCATGTTCTACCCATTCAAACGCATGCACAAAGAATAATGAAGAATTATACATTCCTAGGTCTCTACCCGGTAACTTGTATACCCTTGTTTAGTAGCCATTGTATATTTTAAGGTCCATACATCAGATCATAGGGGGCCCTAAATGCCTATGTCTCAGCCCGTCTCCAGTGATTACCCCACTTGCTAAAAATGAATGACACTGTTTCCCTACAAACTCATGCAACCTCACCTGTGCCTAACTCCAAACACCATCCTATCCCTTCACCAGGACTCTGATACCACTCTGTCACGACACCCTCCCCACAAAGTGTACCCCTCCTAGGCCGGAAATTTGAGATGTTCGATAATGACCCCCGAGTCCCACCTCTAGTAGGCACCAGGTTGGTAACTAGGACCAAGGGTATAGTAAACACACCAATGGGAGGCATTACCCTCTATGAGAACACATGCAGAAGAGAGAGATAAGATAGACACCAAACAACTACAAAAAATCCAGTAATATGAATGAAATCCCAACTACACATATGGAATGTCATGAAAAACTACTACAACAGAAAGGGGAAAAATTACATGTACCCATAGGGGAGTAGAACAACAACAACCATAAGCCCAAACAGCTCCTGCCACCATAAGCTAGTAGTAACCAGCCTGATCTTCAACCCACTCCAACAGACCTAAAAAATAGTTTATATATACATAGGGTGAGTATAATAGTATAGTCAGTTGGATCCTCCCCGAAGCCTCACATGCAAAAGTAAAGAGAGCATGCTAAAGCATAGTGAACAAAAAGTGAAACTAACTCATCACCTAAATAGGTGTACTAAGCTCCCAACCTCACCATGGATACTCTCACCAAGTAATGCATAAAAGAATATATAATATAATAAATAATATCATGGGTACCCTGCTATTACTTCCCCACTGGTTTGCTGCTTTTCCCATACGTCGCACGTCCTAAGCATCTCTCTCCAAAAAGGCTTGCCCGCAGACACCTGGGCGAAGCACTAAAACATGCACCACTTGCAACAAAACTACCATTTCCATGTAAGAAAAGTAACCAAGTAGTTTTTTGGAGTCACCACAGCTCTCATAACATGTATTATACATTCGGTAATACACCTCAAGCTGTTACAGCCCATACACCGAGTAAGGATCCTCAAGCCATCACAACCAATACACGATACACCAATAATAGTCTATAGAAAACTATATCCAGAATATATGTCTTTGAATAACCACAAGAAATTACAGCCCTATACACACTTATATGGGGAAAACTAACCAATGTTCTTTCCATAACAAGTAACTACCAATAGAAGAGAGTGGGGCCAAAAGGGGGTAGTCAGCCATCCATCCTCCCACCAGAATGATGGGGAAAACACCCCCCAGGGCTCAGAATCCATGGGGTGTCAGTTTCCTTTACTGACAGGGTGGAGTAGCATATAGAAACAAAAAAGTATATAATATACTATATCTCACAACCACACTATGGGTATAACCTATTCTTAGACTCAACATTAGCTAACGTCTCTCGGACTCCGGGCTGACACTTCTAAGACTAGGTATCCTATAATCACACAACCATTTAATGAGTTTTAATACATTATTTGATTCCATTTTTAACAGTTTCACTTTACGTTAATTATTTCATTGAACACTAATTAATCAAGAAAAATTCAACATTAAATTTCAATAGAATCACACCCGAAGTCCACCGTCCCTTTAAAAATACAACCTTATCTTTATGGTCCAGAAAACTCCAAACCCAAGGTTTAACACCATTTATTCAGATATTCATTATAGTTTTACTTTCCCACATTCCCCATCTTTCTACAAAAACATTCTATTCTACTAAACACCAGGGATCTCAACACGGTGAGTAAATGTACTTCCCGTTGAGTTTTTTCTTCCTATAGAAAGAGCGTAGACTCTTCCTCCATTGAGAAGCTAAACACGGAATGTAGGTGGCATATCACGCGCGTCTTCACCTCTTTCGGAAGAAGGGTATGCAAGACCAAATGCCTTGAGAAGTGGGGAAAATTAAAGCATATAATTAATGAATATGAATTATCAAAATCCAAAATAAAATCCATCACATTTCATCACCCCTGGTGTCCTCCCCGACACCCACATGCATAAACTGATGCATCTCGCCGCTCAAGGCCTCATCTGCTGCCACAACCAAAAGTCTCCATGCCCCCACATATCACAATAGACATCCAGGATCACGTCACAACACACGCAGTAGGAAAACAAACATTACATCAATTGGGATATTTTCCCTTTAAAAATCAAGACGGTATCTCAGAACCTTTCAAAGAATTATCAAACAATCAGTTCTGTAATCTATCTTTAATTACTAGATTTATTATTCATAGGTTCCAAAATTAGGGAAACCTAATTAGTATGATATCAAAAATAATTAAACATGCTTACTACACCAATTTGATAAACTGAAAATTAAAACAAGAAGAACCAGATTCATTTACATGCCTCATTATCCATAGCCGACAATTATCAATTAATTCTGGTTTATAATCTTTATCAATTTCCATAATGAATGAACTTCAATACGAATCAAGCATAGATATCACACTATCTTTCAAAATAAGAACCAATAACATATGATCGATATCAATTTATTTATCTAGTTCAAATATTTATAATGTTAAATCCATTTTCATCCATTGGGATAAAACATGAAAACAATATAGTTGAACATAAAAGAAAAGAGAAGCAACAAATCCCCTACATAAAAAACAGTTCTTGAAGTTCATTATCCACCAAACGTGACACGATTCTCCTCTCGCCTCAACTGCATCCACCCGAGGATACTATGGTATGACTGAACCAATCGAAAACCAAGAAAATCCCACTAGAAACATGGGGATTACATGCTATAAGATGGAAAAGAGAAATTGGAGATGATGAACCCCAAAAGAATGATGATAAAACATACTGTATATAGAAGATTGATCAATATAGATTGGTTGCATCAAAATAGAACAGTACCAATCCGAGGAGGAAATTTTGATTATGAATCACTTATGGAATAGAATGAAAGGTTTTAGAGTCTCATAGTCGACAAGAAAGAGGAATAATTGGTGTGGGGGAAGATATCCCATACCATTAGAAGATTTAACAGGGTGAAGGTTTAAGATACACTTAATTTCCCATTAAACGTGGATCACATTAAACCGTGCAGTTTGACCAAGTAAAAACATCCTGAGCCTTAAGAATAATTAATATAGGGGTTATGTCCATTGAATCGGCCTTAGAGTCCATAAAATGAGGCCTTAAATGCATTTTATGTTAATGTAAAATGCTAAATGGGAGAAACTATAGGAAGCTATAAACACTCTTCATGAAGTCAAAATTTGGCAATGGAAAAACATTGTTCATGAACCTCACCATTAGATGCTATTCAGGAACCTCGCCATTAGACATTATTCATGAACCTCACCGTTAGAGATTCTTAACGAACCTCAATATTAGACACTGATCATGAAACTCATCTTTAGGCACTGTTCATAAACCTCATCGTTATACTCTATTCATGAACCTCACCGTCAGATGGTCATCATTCTAGAAACACTGTTCAAAAACTCATAATTTGGAAAACGAACGAAACAGTCACCGTTTGATGGCCACCATTCTAGAAACTATGATCACAGAACTCAAAATTTGTAAAAGGAAAGAAAAGGTCACCGTTATGGAAACACTATTCACCAAACTCAAAATTTATTATGGGAAAGAAAAGGTCACCCATATAAGGTCACCGATGTTGAAATAATATTCACATAACTCAAAATGTGGAAATGGAAATAGAGGTTACCGTTAGAGGTTACCGATAGGGGTTACTGATAGAGTTTATTTGTTAGAGTTTACTCATAGGCCTCACTAATAGAACTGGTCACTAGTGGAACTATTCAAAGAAATGGAAATTTGGAAAAGGAAAGAAATGTTAGTGTTAGATGTTACTGATAGACCTGTTCACTGATGAAACCATTCATAGAATTGGAAATTTGGCAAAGGAATGAGAGGTTACCATTAGAGGTTACCGATAGAACTGTTCACCGATGGAACTATTCACAAAATTGGAAATTTGGCAATGGAATGAGAGGTTACCATTAAAAGTTACCGATAGAACTATTCACAGAATTGTAAATTTTGCAATGGAATGAGAGGTTACCATTAGAGGATATCGATAGAACTGTGCACCGATGGAAATGTTCACAGAATTGGAAATTTGGAAAAGGAAAGAGATGTTACTGATAGAACTATTCACCGATGGAATAGTTCATAGAATTATACCATTGCACTTTTCACAACTGTCTACCATTGGAACTCTTCACCAAAATGGGAAATTGGAAAAGTGTTGTGGATAAGTGACCTTGACCTCCCGGAACACCTCAAACACCATATTTTCACAAGGGAATAGATCATAGGGGTCTATGCCATTACATAACGATTATATTAGAATAATATGAGGATAAGGGTATAAGAACATAAAAAGAACTCTAGAAAATTATTACCTATACATAATTGACCATAATATTGTGTAATAGAATCATACTTGGATGTTCATAAGACATGAATCATAAAATAATCAAAGAAAATAATCATAGGAGCATAACATAAGACTAGTAATTGTGTTATACACATACATATAAAAAATAATACAGAGTATTAAAGGATGAATTCCAAGGATATCATAGTAGTATGGTTTTACTCCCCATATATCATTGTAGTCAAGGTTCACAATTAATACCATCATAGAGAACGAAGTCCATTCCTGAACTAGGATCACTTTCCATTCTCGTCCTATTTATCACATAAGATATTAATCATTACCCAATGAATTTAGGAGATATATTTTTCCAACCATCACATAATATAAATAATTATTATTTGTTCAAAAATATAAATACATTTTCATTATTTCAGAATATAAAAAATAAATGGGTTTCATAAATATTCTATCATAATATTTCCCTTAGAAAACAATTGGTTTCATAAACATTTCAATATTTTATAATAATAATAAAAATCTATATAATGAATAAATATGGAATTATTGAATAATAAAAAAATTAATGAAAACATTACAAAAACTAAAAATTTCATAACTGATTGAAAATGAATTTGAAATATCCTTTGGAATAATTCATGAAGAAAAAAACATTTCCATTTTAAAAAAGAATTTCATTTTTTAACGAATAAAACATATACATGAAAAAATTATATATTAAAAGAAAAAATTTATCTTGTAAATTATTCTTAAAAAAATTTATGATCCATGATGCTGATAAAATTCTAAAATTCTATATATTTTCAATAAAACATCCACTATATATTTTTTCATAAAAGTAAAAATGAACCATATTTTTAAAATGAAAAATCATAGTTCATTTAAAAAGAAATTTTAAAAAATTAGACAAGTATATAAATGTTTTTTTTAAATTATTCAAGGATTGAAATAATTTTTGATTATATTTTTGTAAAATATGAACATTTTTGTGATAAAATCTCTTCTGGGGACCTAGAGATATGGAATCTTGAATAACGATGAGATTGTGAAATGAACCATGACATTGAGTATCTATATTCAATTTTCATTTTAATCCTCATATACAAAAAATATTGTTTTATTATAAATGTCGTCCTTGAAAATATATCTATATTACAATATAAAATTTAATTATAACATCTGATCACCTATTTATTATGAATTTTTTATTATAATTTATGATCTCAATGATTAATTCTTCGTATTGGAAGAATGTTTCAGTTCATCAGTCCTAATACTTATACATTTATATAGGTTCCATAATTTTTCCCAATTAAAATAGTGTTATAAAATTTTTTTCTTTTATTTATATTCATGTTTATAACAATTCTCAAATGGTAGATATATAATATTGAATTTAATCGAGATTGGAGACAATATTACATATGTATGCATGATCACTGTTTCCATTTTCTGACTAATGGTATTAAAAAAATTACATATCAAGACAAATTTTCCAAATCATTATTATTATTTTTAATTACCATTTATAATTCTAAATTCCATCAATTTTAATATCAATGTGTAACATAAATGAAACATAAATCACAATTCATTATGAAGATAACAATCCATATGTACAAATATGACACATTTACTTTTCCAAAAAAAATTATAATAAGAAATGAGACATGATATTATGATTACATAAGTATAACAGTATCATAAATACAACACATAATAATTAATCCCATCATAATACCCATAAATAAAATTTGGTGATAAAAAGTGAATCGTATATGTACATGGAGTTGGTAACACATACCAATGCATGAGTGATAATTTAACATCCTATTTTATGGGAAAGATAGTGTATAATGGTTTATTCATAAAAATAATGATATTTATGAATATTTAGGATACTTATTTTAACATTTATTTATATATATTATAGATTTATATATTGAAAACAAGAGTAGAAAATGAATGTGGTCGGTTAGAGTGATTACCACTTCTTCAAAACTACTCTATTCGATATACTCTAATTGAATATATGGGTGATCGATGAAGAAGACCGGATACACTATAACATGAATTGGTATGTGTAGAAGATAATATTTCATTTTAAGGATGAAATAGGAGGATTAATGTTATCAAACAATGTGAGGGGAGATGTGTCCTTTCAAAATTGAGGTGAGGGTAAATATTTGAAGTCCTATAAAGACTAAAATATATTAAGAATAATGTTGATTAAAAAGCATCTAAATGGTATATAAATTAACAGGGAATGAAATTATAAAAAATAAATTATACCTTTTGTTCTCATTTAATCTTTGAACTAATTTTAATCAATTTAGTATAATATTAATCTCATAAAATATCATTATTGTAAATTTTGATACATTTCATTACGTTGTGTATAAAAACACCATGAAAAAATTAAATTTAAATTAAATAATTAAATTATGTACAATATAAGTAATTTTAATCTGAATATTTTTCTATAATATAAAATAATTCATATTATAATTCTTTTAATAATTTTATTAGTATTTATTTTATTTTTCCACTAATCTAATAATTAATGCATACTCATTGTGTGAGTATTTAATGTACTTATCTAATTTATAAGAACTATAAATAAAATATCATAATTAATATAAGTATTTTATATTTATAAATACTATTTATAGATGAAAATAACTTATATATAACCAAAATAAATTTTATAATTATTAACATTGAGATTGAGTACTGATTACTTTTCATTAAATAAGATATTTTAATGGAAATACTCTTATACACATCACTCGAAAATGCGAAATATATTAAACTAGGATTATTATAAGTGAGAAATAATTATTCAATAAGATTATGTAAATTTATTATTTCTTTTAATAGCTCTTATATATTCATTTTTAACTATTAATTACTCAATCTACCCTTTACTCTGTAAAAGAATTACTATATTCACTATTAAAATTGTCCAAAATATAAGGGACCTATTACATATATTTTTCCTTATTAACTCTAAATATGTAATAAATTTTTTAAAATTCATATTATGTTAATCATACAATATAATTTAAAATTAAACAGGATAGACACAATGAGAACTAGTTTTTTTATAAAATAGTATTTTAAATATGAAGTTCATTTTTTGGAGATTTCATGTATAAAACCCACTCATATAAATAAAATAATATAAACAAATTTTTATATAATTAATATCATATAAATCATATTATATAAATTATAATTAAATAGGAAAGACGCAATGAATACAATTTTTTAATAAATAATTTTTAAATATGATGTGTATTTTTGGTGATTTCCTGAATAAATCCAACAAAAACTGAAAAAAATTATTTAATTTAAATAAATAATAAATAATTATGTTGTTATATTATCCATAATATAATTTTTATCTGTAAATGGGTTGAAATAAAAAAAAAATTACCAAAATAATAATTACTTTATCTATATTCATTGAAAATACAATTTTTTTAGAAAATAATCTATGATTCACCTTATGATGTTTTTTTATTTATGATTCAGAAAATTATATTTCATTTCTAAATTAATTTTTCTAGGATATAAAAAAAATATTTATAATTTTTACACAGAAGAAAAAATAAATATTATTTGGAAGAAAATGTATTTTTGAAAATGAAAAATTAATTTACTAAAAATTATGTGATTATTTTCTAATAATAATTCATTAAATTTTTATTCACATGGACTATAAATTTATATCATAAATTAAGTAAGCATATTAATAACCTCATATCCAATGGACACATACAACTTTAGTAATACCACAAAGTTCATTTAAATCCATTGTTCCGTCCCACACATGTAATAAAAGGTGTCATATTATATAATGAGAAATATTTCATAAAACTATATCCTTTTTAGAATTAATTTTATGAAATTATATGTTATTCGGTCATATTACAAAGTGTAAAAATCATGCATGATGGTATTTTAGCTTTATTTGAGAATACTAATGTTCTTTTTATGGTCGAATGCAAGGTCCAAAAATAGTATATCTTTAGTAAACCACTTGTTTCTTACTTTTCACATACCTTTTGTTTTGTACAATCACTTTTATTATTTTCCCTCCATTAAAATTAATTCACAATAAATTTTTTATTATAAATTGATTTAATATGATTTTTATAATATTTCATGTATTCTATAACATTTAGTTATATTTCAACATGATTTTTGAATAACATTGATATTATTGAAATCTATCACATTATAGATCATTAGTGTATCCTATGGAGGGAATTTAGGTTTATTTTATATAGGAAATACCTTTTTTTAACCCATACATTGGAAAATATTAAATGTACACCATTTTTTTAATAGGTGAAAAAGTTGAGCAGGTCCCATCATGAAAAATGTATAATTATCATGGGTTATCCATGTCTAACTCGATTTCATTCCTCAAAAAATGAATTGACTTATCAATCATATAAATGGGTGAATAAAATTAAATTAATTTTCTATTTACTCCACGATTATGAGAAGGTATGATTAATTTTTTCAATGAACAATATTGAAGCCCCAATCTATATATTTTGGGAGTTTTTTGTATTCCAAAAACTCACTAATGATCTCAAAAATGATAGTTTCAAGTATATGTTCAAATACAAATTATATCATCAAATCATTAAAATGGATACATCTAGGGTGTTCATGGATACTAAGACTTATAAATCACTAGTCATTTAACATATAATGTATTTCATTGAATTAGTTCAGTCCTCTATGAACTTTTCATATTTAATTATCATAAAGAATGAATGTTTGAGATGGTCCCATGTCCCACTATGTGCTTTAATGATATTTCCTTGCACTCTACCATATATGATGGTTTTTAAACATGTTAATAATGGTTTAGTTTTATATAGTGGGAATGAAATATATTATAGTTCTCCAATAATAATTGGTATAAGACAATGTCCTTAATCATGTTAGTAAAGGATATACAAAGGGTCTCAATGGGGATTTAGTGAAAGTGATCAATGTGTATTTTACCTTAGTCATCTCAAGATGGAAATCAATTAAATTTTACACATTTTATAATCATATATGTTCAAATTAATATTATCAATATATTATTAAAACTATCCATCAATGTGGATATTTAGGAAAAATACATATTTTTTTAGAATTACCATATTTGCGGAAGAAATGTTGGTTCTTCTTTTTCCAGATGATCATATACAATTTTATAAAAGTACACAGAAACTAAAAATTTATTCAATGATGTAATTATTGAATGAAAATTCATTTAGAAATACATCCATCAATTGATTTCCATAGATTGAAAAAATTATGATGATTATACAGGCTAGAAAATGAACTAATAGATTTAGAGGATATGCCAGTGACCATTTAAGGTATCAATATTCTTTCTTCATATATGTTAATGAAATAGTTTATCAAATATTTCCAAAATGATTTTATATTATCTATTATTATTGATCTGCTAATTTTTTTAATCTATCAAAGAATTATATGGTGGGGATAATTAATCCATTCTTGAAACTATATAGGGGACAAAACTAAATTA
The DNA here is from genome assembly GCA_963277665.1 of Viscum album. Classification (NCBI taxonomy): domain Eukaryota; kingdom Viridiplantae; phylum Streptophyta; class Magnoliopsida; order Santalales; family Viscaceae; genus Viscum; species Viscum album. The sequence continues at coordinate 764,138,621 of OY728120.1, forward strand.
ACCTATAGTAATGTGTTGTTTAACATGTTGATGTTGTGTGAGATATCATTCTCATTAATGTATATTTTCCAAACTGATGAAATGTATGAATTAGATGTCTATATTGAATGAAAAAACATATATTTTTTTGAACAGTCTTGTTTTTCTCCTTTGATAGAAACACTCACATATTACTATATGAGTGGTATCCTAGATCTATAAGTGAATTCCCCATTACTCTAGATAATACAGATATCTATTACTCATATTATGTGTTTCATCCATATTTAATATAAATATGTTTCATGGATATACATTATATAGTTTTTTGTAGATATGAAACGGTTTTCAAAAATTTATTAGTCAAACATACATCCTAAATATGTATTTTAATTCCTTATTTATTTGATTTTTGAAACATTTCACATTTCATTACACTAATAAAAAATAATAGTATCTTATTTGAAGGAATTCCTGGTATAGAAAAAATCTCTTTTTTAAAAGTTTTTTCTTCATACCAGCGTGTCACCATGAGAGGATCCATTTCAAATTATGATGAAAATGATAAAATTAATATGATAGTATTGTTTAAGAAAACAATAGTCATGTGAATTTGATGAATAAAAAACTATTTCCATAGATTTAGGAACTATATTATATAATAACACATCCCAACTATTTTTTTATAATCATGTATAGGACATAATATCTATAATTTAGATTTATCTAGGTTAATATTCAAAATATAACCAATAATATTAATTTTTATTTATATTATTATATCATGATGTATGGTGGGATCATGAATCCAATAGATATATTTATTTTTCTATCACATCACCACATTTATTAATATTTTGATATATTTATAAATGTTTTTTGAAATTTTAGTTAGGTTTATTCAACATTTCATGATAAATAAAGATCATATTTTGATTGTTTAGTGAAATTCAGTGGACAATTTTATTTATATGATTCTATTAATGTTCCAATTTAAAATTTAAAAATTAAAAATTTATAAAAAAATTATATATTAAAGAGGAGTTTCTGTGCAAACTAAAATATTTAAATATATATCTACTTATGAAAATCACTTGTATATTTTTGTAATTAAATATTTTCCATGTCCTAATAGTGTACTACATGGGATTAATTTAGTATTTTTTGAATGTTTCCTTTATATTAACATCATTAGAAAGAAATGGGGATTTGAGACTTTAATAGAGTAATGAATGATTATAATCCTTCGATGACTAAAAAATTATGACTTTCCCCCTTCCTTGGCTCTCCATGATCATGGTATTGATTAAATTATCTATTTGGGGGCCTAAATTATGGGTCATATTTCTTTTTTGATGTAGTAGTATCATGTTCTCAATAAAATATTTTACCAATTATACCATATAAATTTAACTAGCCCTTATGATCCATACATGCCTATCCTTATAAATTCATTAATGATCTTGTGAAACCACCTCCTCATATAAAAATTTAAAATTTCTATAAATTACAATATTTTAGATAAATATTTTGTTTGGAAGATATAAATTTTATGTAAGTACGATTGAAAATATATATATTTATATTTAACCCCAACCATAATGTCAATGAAATGAATTTAATATTTTTATTAATGATTATACTATAAAATTTCAATGAAAAATATTAATGTAATACTAATTTGAGTGAAATTTGATTACAAATTTTTGTACATTGAATTTTAATGTAAAAATGTTAAGATAATGCACTCTTATTTAGTGTTTAATGTAAATTCCCTTTGTCTAGTCCAATTTATAAATGCATGTATTAAATTATGTAATTTTCATACATTATAGGGATTCTATGTTATGGGAGGGTATTAGGGATATGCATTAAAATTATGACATATATATCTATTTTTTGGAAGAGTATGGGGGTTCCTGTATCCAAATGACAATAGAAGTTGATGAATCATTATCGTTCATGTTAGTATTCTGAATCTAGATCCTCCATTATTTTTTTAATCTAGAAAACTGGTATTAGATAAAATTGATGAGTTGTAATATTTATAGGTTTATATCTTGTAATCATACATTTCAAAATACAATTCTTCAAGAAAAAAATTATTCTTGATTATTGAAACCCATTTCCATTATTATTTGAATGTGGGATGTGATTTTGATATATTTTTTAGTTAGGATACTATGATCTTAAATTAGGTGGAATATGATTTGAATGTTCATTTAACAATTCACCAATTAATCCCCTATTATTATAATGAATATGGGATTGATATAAAACTGATCCACGGTAAATTTAGGTTCTTCAAATTATTGATCTGTTTGAAATTCCTTTTCAATTATTTGATATCAATAATCTCCAATGGTGTTTTTATAAAAGAGAGTACAATAATACATATTAATATAGATACATTTTTTCCTAATAATCATTCAAATATTAATTGATAAATGGTGTGAGATACAATGAATCTTGATGATTTACTCCACGATTATAGGAAAAAATTTGGCGTCTCATGGGAAAACAATTTTATTTATTTTTTAATTTTCTGAAACAAATCATCAATGATTGTTAAAAATTAATCCAATTAAGTCTAGATATTATTAGTTGTGAATTACTTCTTTATAATATTCAATAACGTGGGAATTGAAATCATCTTGAAAAATTATTATGTAATTAATGGTGAGTTTGATAAATTTAATTTGTTAAATATTATCAAGAGATCAGTTTCACCTAATATCATAAGAGGATAAATGATGGGAACCATTATATTTGTTTAGATTATTATTGTGTTGCATTATTGGTTCTTTATAACATGGATATATGATATTGAGAATGTATGGAATGATTATAAAATGGTATATATGTATATTATCGATATTGGAATGAAATTAAGTATTAGATGAATGGATGGAACAACCTTATTTACAATAACTAAATTATAACATTTACCATGAATCCATACTATATAATTATCATCCCAATACCTTGGAAATATTTTTTTGGTTAGATTTCTAATTTCAATGTAATGTTTCTATAATAGAATACCATGTTTTAAGTTTATATCTAGGATGATTTATTATTACAGTTTAAATCCATTCCATTAGTACATCTTATTTATATACATGTATATGATTTCAATGAAACATGAGATTTTGAGTCCATGACAAGTGATTAACAATTCTATCTTTCTCAAACTAATGACAAAAATGAGAATATGATTGAGTAATATGGCATGGGTTGGATAATTGTTGCACCCATGTTGTAAAGAATATGTATTTAAATTATTATATATTTATATCCTTCTATATTATGACATTTAAAATCTAAAGGGAGAAATAATAGAATAAATTTCAAAACTAAAACAGTTATTTTCTTCATCATGTAGTCTATGAACATTCACAATGTTGGATTAAAAATAAATTCAATTTTACTTTTCATCTTTCACAAAATGATTTTGATATAAACTCTAAAGAAGGTGGACGTTCTAATAAAGGAGTCCCCATGGATTACCTCGTTTAGAATGATGAAAATATAGTTGATTTGAAACATATATTTGGAAGATAGAAATTGTAATTTCTATACTGTTGACTCATATAATTGTTTACTTTTTAATAAATTTAATGTTTATTGGTTTTATGACTAATAGACCAACTTATTATCACTCTCACATGCATCACCATGGTAATTATTATCTATGGAAATAAATTTTCCTATAAATGAAACATTTTAGGAATTGTTCATTCAATCAATTTTATTTTTTATATTTCATTATAAGCACATTTGGTGACATAGTTGGGAAACTATTGCTCATATACTCTCTTAAACATAATCAATTGTTATTTAATCCTTGTTTTCTAGGTGATTTTTTAATGGAATCACTCAAATCCTCTTATTAATATTTTTTCTTATTTTGACCATTTCATTCCCTAAATGATTATGAAGGTTGAAGTTATACATAAGGTTAATCTAAATATCATTTATTTTTTTATATTTCAAAAAACATTCATCTTTCCCCATTTCACTCTTATCAAATGATTTAGTGTAATTTAAATGGTTATTTTTATTTATTATATATTATTACTTCTTTTAAAATATATATTGGTTTATGTATATTTTAATCCATTTCCTTTTTAATTTAATTTTAATCTCACATTTATTTAATAATATTTTAATTGCATTTCAAAATATATTATTGTTTATTTTTTAGTGTAAAAGAATTTTTAGGTGAGTTGGGTTTTCTATGATGTCAAATATATTTTTTCTTAGTAATTATTTACTAAAATTTATTTATTCATTATAATAAAATAATTTAAATAAAAACATTTCTTGGATCATTGATTGATATTTTAGAAGGTAATTTTTATTAATATATTAGATATTTGTTTATAAAAGTAGGTTTGGATTGTAAAATATTATTTTTAATTATTTAAAACTATTTTTTCATTTCCCTATGAATAAGTAATATAAAAGATAAAAAATAAATTATTGATTATAATTACGTCTGTATTGATAATGGGATTTTATTTGGAGCTAATCTAATACATCAATGATAGTTTCATTTATATTTTTTCATATTTGTCTATGTTCATATTTTATCAAATTCCATCGGATTCCTTGGGCATCAAAGAAAGAAAATAAAGATAAGTACAACACTAGTATCTTTTCACACAAATTGTGACCTTATTTTCTTACGATACATTGGCCAGAGGATTTCCCTCTTAATGAGGATGGGGTAGTTAGAGGGTATTTTATTTTTATCCTATAAATATTATAGAATGATTATTTCCTTGAATCCAGGTTTATGTTTTCACCTTATACCCAATGTGAATGACCCAAATTTTATTATAATTATTTATAATTTTTAATAATTCTAATTTTTCATAACACTTAATTTATTTTATTTCTGATTTATAAAATTACAATAATTTTGTTAGGAAAAACATATATATTTCATATGTATTATATATTTAAATATTACGTACTAAAGTGAATTTTTTTATTAATTTTGATAATTGAATTTCCAAATTATTTTATTAAATAAATTTTAATGAATATTTTTGTTATATCATTGGACATGTGATCACACAATATATACAAAAATTATTGTCCATGTAGATTTTTTAATATGAAATATGTAAGGGGAAACATTATGATCCTTTTGGTGGTATAAAATTAAATCCCATCTATAGTTTTAATGATAAAGAGCAATTGGAGGGGTCTTTATATAACATGGATTAGTATCTTTTGATATTTTTGGCATTTTGATTCCATGTCTCTATATTTTTTCCTGGAATAAATCAGTTATAAATAATTTTTTTATCAAACCATCTATTTTTATAACACAATGTGTGTCTTTTATTAAATATTATTCATAATTCTATATTTAGATATTTCAATTTATCAATGATGATTATTCCATGATTGATTTGTCAAACCATTAAGACCATGTTTCTTGAATAGCATAGAGATTTAACAATGTTCCTTTTCATTCATAGTTTTTGGTAAAAATTTAAATCTATGGTGTACCTTCAACCATAGGGTTAAATTGTTACCATTAATGATCGTTGATACCCTATTTACTTATATTAGCAGAAAGTATTCAGAAATATTCCTTAGTTATTTCGATGAACAATATTTCGTATTGGGATAAGATAACACATGAAAACATATTCAAATAGTACATATTAATATTGATCCAATAGTGTTTGTTTTTAGAGGAAAATAATATGGCGATAATTTTTAGTGTGTTAATGGTTGAGTCAATATATTTTTTAATGGCGTTTTATATGAATTCAAATTTATATTTTTTTCATGTTATGGTTGTTTAATTCCATTTTATATATCATAATATAAATATGTTATGCATTATTATATCCTATATGGATTATATGTCGCATATATAGTTTCATTGTTAATAGTATTACATGTATATAATCATTAAAAATATTAATTTATAACATTGTTATAGTGATTTTACATTCCTGATTATATGATTTATTTCAAAAAAATGCATGTATTAACTCATTATTTCATTTAATAACATTGAACCTATTAAATGTTGTCTTGGGGAGGCAGAGGCAACCATATAACCTACTCAAGATGGGTTCCAGTGGTTGGGGTCATGTTAGAGGGGATTTTGAGAAGATATTTCCTTACATTTAGAATTAATAATTTGTTAATTATAACTATTGGTTTATGTTATTAAGAATTTTGTGTGAATGCTGGTTGAGTTTGGTTTATCAATTAATTGAACCAAACATAGGTTGTGGTGGGTGATGTATTCAAATGAAAGTGATATAAATTTTTTCAAAGATTAATTTTCATAAATAATAGTTTACCATTTATATTTAGGTGTAAAAAAAATAATGTACTCATTATATCACAATTGATACAGATGATTTTATATGTAAAGGAAACATTTTCTTTGTTGATATTTATAAATTTCAATGATTTTTTCCATCATTCCCCCTCCATTTCATTAAAAGTCAATAAATATTTTTACCCTATTTTTTAAAGTTTGTTTGTTATCATGTTAAAAAATTTATATTCTATATAGAGTAAATAATTTTTAGGGATTTTCATAATGGAAAAAACTAAATAGATCATGATTTTGGTAAGAAATTCATATATGGACTTGTTTATAGAGGACGTTGTCATTCAGACAAAGGAAAAATGGAGATCACTATCGAAACTATGAAAAATTGTCAAATAAGGAAATGAGAGAAAATCATCACTTAACTCACCATGTTTGATATGTTGATATTGATTCTAGGTAAAATATTCTATTTTTAATGAGTTTTATGGGATGTTTTTATTTGGAGATGATACCTATTTATCAAATTTTATTAAGAATGATTTTTTTCATAGTTGATGGATAATTTGGTGGTGAAGATAATTTGGATCAAAACCGGATTAGAGGATTCCTTGAGATTCAAGAACTATTCGGATGATAGATTCATATTTTATAACTCAATAATTAACTAGTTAATGTATATATATTTTTATATTATTACTCCATAAATATAGGGAATACCACTTGATTGGATTGATTGTTCTATTTTTATGAGTTGTTAAGTTGTGAATTTCTGAAGGTTCATCATCCAAATTAAAAATAACTAGATGAGATCAAATAATGGTATCATTTGTTTGTATATTTTGAGGTGTTATAATAATATATATTCCTAAAGACCATATCAGTAGGTTATGGATTGATAGTCAAAAAATATTATCTTTTTATGTATAATACATTTGGAGACATTAGAAACAAATATTACCCATTATTATGTTGTATGTTGTTTGGAATATGAAATTTTAATAAGGAATAATTATAATTTAAGTATCATTTGTAATTTATGATTTTACTAGTTTATTGGTGGATGATAATACATTGTTAAATATGATAGATTTGTTTTTATTATTTTTCATTATACTAGTTCAATAAATGTAATATTTTAGATTGCGGTTGAAAATTTTGGTTTTCTACATATGAATACGAACATTAATGACTGAAATAGTTGAATAGTACCTCAAAAATATACTATTAATATTTTACAAGATAAATATAGAAATATTTCAGGTTATATTTTATTATATGAAGACCTCTATAATATATTTTTTTGAAGAGGGATAATAACCTAACATAATTTTCATGCTACTATATATGAATATGATATATCCAAAATAAATTTGATTTATGATCAAGGATAAAAAAATAATTTCAGATAGATATTTATAGGCAATGATCAAAATGGTTGTCATTATCAAACTAACATTAATAAAATATTATTTTTTTCGCCCCCAATATTTAAAAAATATCATTTTCATGATCATCCATGTTTAGAATTATTTACCATTATAATGAATTTTGTGGAATGTTTTCATTGAAATTTTTAAGGAAAAGTATTATTAACCTTTGGTGTTGTCTTAGGGACAATCACCCCATAACCATTCAATTGGTAAAAGTGACTAACTTTGATCTATATATTGGAAATGTGTCATTTATATAATGGAATTTAAATTATTATAATTAAATTCATGAAATAGATTTAAATCATAACAAATCATTATTATCCTTAAAGCATTGATTTCAAATATAAAATGAATCTTATTTAAAAAAAATAGTTATTATAAATGTATATGTTAAACAAAAAAATTTCACTTCAATGAATTTGAAATTATTGGATATTTATCAATTTATCAGTCATATATATGTTATTTGGAAATAATTTATAGTATGGTGTACCATTATAAAAGGTTTTCATGTCATACACGAAACGAAAATATCATATTCTTTAGAGTGTTTTACTACCACCATCAAATTTTTCATCATTTTTATTTTGTTATTAAAATTTATGTGGAGTGCAATAAAACATAAATGATTTCTAAAATATTCTCATGTTGTAGTGATGTGAGGAGTGTTTCAATAATTTCAGTAATATACCAATGTCCCAATTACTATTTTTATCATTATATAATTTGTTTATATTAATTGGTAGATATTGTGTGACCAAAATCCTAATTAATTTTTTTCAGATATAGAATACCATGTAATGGAATTTGGATAGTATTATTTGAGTTTCCTGATGGATCATCTATGATTTTATGAGAATTATTAGCGATATAATCATTTTTATTTGGAATTATAGTCAATTTTTTTTCATGATTTTTTAGATTCATTCTCTTGGAGATATATAAAATAATTGTATATAGCTGATGTTGTGTCTTTATATAAAATGGTTTTTAATGGTTATTCTAATGATGATATTCTTCATATCTCATAATTTGTGAAGAGCTACATGGTCTATTGTGATACAATGTAATATTATTTAATGATTTAACACATATAAATAGATGAGTAAGTAATTATAATAATCATATATAATAGATTTGTATTGTTATTTTGAATTTCATTTTATTGAATTTTGGGATAATGATGTAATATTTTAGAGCTCTAGAATGATGAAATTAATAAAATAGTGGAATAACCTCTGTAGTTTTCAATGAGATCCATTTAATAATTTATTATGAATGAAATACTTGTACATGAAATATTCTGAATGTTTTCACTAAAGATTTTATTTAAGAAAATGAATATAATGTAATGAAATTATCTATATGTTGTAGGTTGGTGGTTTATTAAATTGAATATTATGTTGAAGTAATTATAGATAAATTGTTTTTATTGCCTTCCTCTTGAATAGACTATGTGGAGATGTGGTGATTTTTAGTATATAATTTAATCTTATGAAATAGGGTAGTTATCTTAATAGAATCATTTCCTGATTATGATTTACAATGAATTTACCTTTTTATTGTGTTCTATTTATTGTCGACAAAGTTGTTGACAGATATTCCTGGTGTGTCTATGTTGGGTGATCAGGGATGTATCCACCATTATTGAGGCTGATGAAGGGACCCAAACATTTGGGAAAAGGATAGTTAATTGATATTATCCTTGTGTAGCTAGATTGAATGATTTATGATAACATGAAATACCAAAAAAAATTATATAGTTTGTTTTTATGAATATATTAGACAAACTAATGGAATATTGCATATAGTATCAAAACCATGTAACAATGGAGTTTTCAAAATAGGGCTTCATAATCTAGAAGAATATTTCATTTAATGATATTATTTAGGGGATTTGGCAGTGTTTTAATGTTTTTATTAGATCTAGCATGTTAGTTCTAAATGATCATGCATCCATTCTTAATGGGGGTGTTGAATCATGGGATACCAAATTTGTAAATATTATGTTCAACAAAAACATTTTCACAGATTAATATTATATAGACTTTGTAATAAGTTGGGATCTATTAATATTTGATATAAACCATCAACTTATAATCCCACATGCAATACAAATAATATAAAGGATGTCGTACATAATTAATTTTTCATTGTTTTAACCTAGTTTGAGAAATATTCTCCTATATATGTCTATTTATTATATTGATCAATATATATTAAATATTTTGATATGTGTTACAATGTATAAAGTTATTATCCTTAACCCCTGGGTAAAATCCCTATCAGAAACTCTATAGCCGTAATTTTATATATATGGCTGATATATCACTGATCAATCACCCCGTACATTCGCGTTGGATTGTTGGAATTTTTTGTACTAAAACCACTAATATTTATATATTTATCATGAAAATCCACCATGATGTAACAATGATCTCAACAATAACATCTACTATAATATTATGTTAGTAATCATGTCTTATGAATCTAATAAAAATATTTTAGTGATCTGTATATTATGATATTCTCTTTCAGTAGATTCTAAATGTTGATGCTTGGAAATGGAATGCCTTTAAACATATTATCACCAGAAACTAGTGACCTTATTAAATATATTCTAAACCTTATACTCCAACATTATATCATCTACCCATGAACATTGAGAAATAGTTATCCCAAAAAATTGTCCCATTTAAAATTTTGATGAATTTATGTTTAGAACACTCTACCACTTCAACTCTTCTTAATATATTCATATTTTCCATTCTATTATCATAAAATTTCACATAAATTATGTCACACTTTAAATATCCATATATTCTGCGATAAATTTCATAAATTGAATAGATTTAATTTTAAATCCCAAACTCACTAAAATTATTCATTCATAAACATTCAATTGCGTTCGAAGATATCAGTGTTCTACTTTATCATATCCTCTACAAAGCAGTTCATAAATGATACAATAATCATTCATAAATTATTCATTTACTAAAAAAATTATCAAGTTCATATTGGAACATTTAACATCTATCTCCACATCATATAAATTGGTATGACTACACAATGTTTTATGTGACATTATAATTAATCCTATGGATTTAATATTCTATATAGGCCACTCATTCGTCTTTTGTTTATGTCCTTATCTCTTGTAATTCATAATAAAATTATCTGTTAGTAATAAAAACAAATATTCAATGACTATTTTTATTTTTGTGGTGTGAACCTATTTCATATAAACTAAATTTTAACATCATCTGATAGCTCTTTCTACTGATTTCTAATCTTATTACATCTCATGCTTTTAGTTTCCTTACATCATGGGTTCTTCATTTTCAATCACAAAAAAGTGAGTTTTTCTTCCATTCAATTGAATCCTAATGATAGAATGACACAAATTAATTATTATTCTCGACTCTTTAAAAATAATTTACAATCAAAGATCATCTAATCATATTCATTTAGTGTCATCATCATCATCCGTCATTTTTCATTATTTTAATTTAATTTCCATGGTATCAAATAATTTGATATCACATTTGGTCTTTCACAAATGTGATTATTTTGTATTGAAGACACAATTCATGAATCAACTAAATTACCTTTTATAAATTATATTAGCTTAGAAATATGAAATCACAACAAATTTATTTCACTAAAGATATTACAAAATATTACATTTCAATGAGTCATCTAATAATGTTTTTTGGGTTTATCTTAAATTACAATGACAAATATTTATTTCTCATATTATTTAGATATAAATATCTTCATATGATGATGTTCAATATACATTCTCCAAGGATTAATCTATTGGACATTTTCAATACTATAATATAGTTCATCATTACTATCATCTATACTTTTTTAATTTTCTAGGTGACTTTTAGTCACCATAGCTTCAAATATTCCTTACCCACAACATGTAGGTAACACTTCTTTCACTAAATTTATATTTTTTAATACCCGAAAACATATTTTAGTTATATTTTAATGAAAAAGATAATATCTCAAATTTGGTCTCCATTCCCTCTATATAATCGCGTCCCAACCCCATGTGGGATTCTATCTCCAATTTTATCAACAATTAAAAATAATTATTATATATAGTAATTTTCAAAAACATTATTAGTTTTATTTATCATTATGAATATTTCTATAAAACATAGATGTACTAAATCTTCCATATATCCCCGTTTTTTAAATAATACCCCTTAAAATCAATTGGGATGATAGTTATTCTTAATTATTTAGCAATTACCATGAATAAAATAATTTTATTATTATTTAATTTTCTAGTGTATAAAATTATTTTTAATTTAATTATATATATGAAGGTATTTTTGGAAAATTATTAGAACATACTCAATTTATCTTCCTTAATTTTAGAGTGATGCATTTCTTTATCATGTATTAATATTTTCAAACCCCTTCAATATCATATACCAATAGTGGAACATTTATATATGGTTCAGTAGATTTTGATATTTCCATTTATAAGGTATGAAATTTCTGTAGACTTACATCCAAAACACCCCTATAAATATTCACTTCATAATTATACATTTAATATAAATATCATTAAAACCCACTAAAAATAATTATTGATAAAAAATACAATACTTCATCATCAACATCTGATGTGATATTTAATCCTCTATTCTATAATTTTTTCAATGTGAATTCAAATATACATTTGATGATATTTATACAATTTATATTAATTTAATTCGATGTATCATATATATCCTTATTCTGGTAACATTATTTGAGGTCCATTATTAATATTTCACTGCCCTAGTGAAATTAAATTTAATATCCATTATATTCATTAGTGATGGATGAATATATTTAAAATTTTCCATTTTCAACAATTATAACCCATTAAAATGATATTTTACCTTTTTAATATTTATAAGGGGATGACATCACTTTTCTAAAAGAAATAAAAAAACAATCCACTAAATCTACGTCAACTTATGGTATTAATGGGGTATAAAAAAAGTGATTAACTCGTTGAAAAGATTTTTCCACTTTTTTTCATATTATAAGAAGACAAAAAAAATTCACTGAGGCTAAAACTTAATAAAATTTCCTCCAACATATTTCCTACATCTAATTAAATAAATAGATCAGAATATTTGAACTCAAAAAGAATGTATCTCCCACAAAATTATTTTCTATTTTTATAAAATATTAATTCCCTTCGCATTAATTCTAGAATATTTTTTTATTTAGGATAAGTGGTATTTCAAATATTCCTCAATGGTGAATAAAACAACAACCTCCATATTTTATTCACCTAAATGATCATCATCATCTGTAGCTTCTACTGTTGAGAACTCTAATCATCTAAAAAATCATTATATGATTTATTTAAGACCTAATTATTTATCTTTTGAAAATTTATAAATGATGTTTTAAATTATCTAGAAACACTAGATCAATAATTATTCCCCCTAAAGTGATGAACACAATTTCCCTTATTTTTCATGGATGATACTAATAAGAATGATATGGTTGATTAAATGTGAACAACAAGTCATCAAAAAAGTATAAATTCTATAGTGATGAAATCTTTATAGGTAACTCAATAATCATTGTCACTCCCTATATAATATAAAAATAATTCCATCTTTAATTAAAATAATATGAATTTATAATGGAATGTGGAATTATTATGATTTTTTATTTAGAGAAGCATGAATGAGATGTGAAACTCAATCAGATAACTATATACCATTCAAAAACACCTTTCATGATGCAATTAGCATTTATATCCTTTAATATATACATATATGGAAGGGTGGAATTATTTAATTCATTGTCACCATATTATATGAGTTTAATTTTAACAATTGTATGTAAGTAACTATCATTTTTATTTTCATTCCTTTGAACAATATTTCTTTCTTCTATTTCTAGGTAAAAACATTCATTCACACCTTCAGAATTTGTTAAAAAAATTATAATGGGGTTTATTTCTCATAACACCACGTTTTTAATTTCCAATACTATCAATAAAATCACCAACATCTCCACTAGTTATATTTACAGGAATTTATATCGAGTGTAGACAATATTATTAAACCCTTGAAAATGTTTATTAAATTATGGTTTGTTACCCTTCAATGGTATCTTCTGATGAACCATAAATTATATTTTGAGTATTATTTCACAAATAATATCCACTAGTTTTTGTCTCTAAATTATTCTATTAGTTATTGAATCATTATTTCGTAAAGATGAACATTAATGGAATATTAGAAACAAGACATGAAATGTCCTTTCATTTCCAGAAGTCATATATTTTTATTTATTTTTCAATCTGATTCAATATTTTGATCAATTGTAACTTGACTTGTCACTATTTGTCATTTTTTACACTAATGTAAGAAATACAAAAATATTCTATTTCTTCTCCTAAAACTATTATGGTAAATATCCATTTTTTGTATAAAAAATGTTGTAGGATGATGTAATCCAACATTCATCATTACACTGATTAATTATTCTATAAAATCAACATTTTTTATTAAAGACAAAAAAAATTTATATATCAGTAGATTTTCCTTCATTCATGTACATTGGTTATCATTGTAAACATTTATACAAACTTGTTTTCTACTCATCGTTTGTATAGGTGATATATAATCTAAATACTATGGAATATTATTATAAATATCAATAATATTATGTTATAATAATAAAAAATAATTAAAATAAAAAAATATTGTTTCACTTATTTAAATGATTGTAGCTCAGGATGGGGGATGACTCTCCCTTTATCCAGGTATTCACTTATTTCTTTTTGAAACATTGAGGGGATTTATCTATATTTTTATTATATTCATTTTCCATTTAATTTTTTTGGGTTGTCTTCAAATTTATTTAACCCTATTTTGAAAAATAAATATGTTTATCCTAATATATTAAATTAATTGGAATTAGTTAAAATAGTTTCACCAAAACCAGGGATTGAATTTTTCTTCAACCCTATAATTGATGTGTACTTTGAATGATTAAATTGTTTTCTTCCAATAGATTAATTCTCCCACAATGTTTGGAATTCCATAGGAATGTATACAATGGATATTTTCCTAGAATATTTATATGAATCAACATTAATAAATTATAATATTTTTTTTGTTTTATTTCCATTTGAATATAATTTAAATTTAATTTTTTTCTACTCAATAAATAATTTTATAATTTATTCAATTTAATATATTATCTTACTTAATGCTTCAACTTGTATATTTCTTTGTTCTGGATGTGATTTTCCAATCGCATTCATCCTACAGGACTGAACTTTTAACTATGAAATACATAATTGACAAATTTCAAATAATCTATAGAAATCCTTCCCAAAAATTATAATTAACACTACCTTGTGAAAAATATGAAATATAAATATTCTCCTATAATATAGAAATATTTTCTATATAGTTAATATGGCTGATTGTTATCCTCATTGAGTTTTTTGAAGGTCACACTATATGTATTTTCATAGAAAATTAATTCTTGATTCTATTGGATTCAAAAGTACCTATTTGTTATCTACATATAGTACCTTGATGAATGAAAATTTATAAAAGAAAAAGAAACTTGGAATACATTCCGGTCATCCATGACATTCATGTAAATTTTATAAGTATAATTAACTTAGTCAAATTCATTATAGTTTATAAAAAAAATTTCTGGTAGATTAAATTTGATATATTTTTAGTCAAAAATACTCTTTTATTATCTTCAAATAGTGGTGAATCCACCATTCCATAAATTTATGTTTCTAAATTTTGTTTCTTCTAATATTATTTAGTATTTTTAAATAGTTTTCAAGATTAAGCCTCCAAATTTATAGTACTTTGAATATATTCAATTTGCATTGTCCCAAAAATGTAATATTATCACTTAGAAGGGGTTTATATATATATATATATATATATAATTAAAAAATATAGATTTCATTTGAATCATTGAAAGACAAATGTGGATAAAAATTTAGATCCAAATAAAGGAAAATAAGATAGCTCTAATACCACATTTTAGTCCAAAATGATATTATAATCACCCAATAGTGGAGAGGACGGTATGCATTAGTAGTGAAAAATATTTTAGAGAATGAGTTCATCTAAAAAAATTTATTCCTTTATGTAATTTGATTTTATTTCATTAGTAACAATGTATGTATCTTTTATATGAACATGAAAAATGTACCGCAACATGTAATGAAGTTAAAATAAGGTAAATAACAGTCGTTTATTTTAATAAGTCCATCCCATGTGTGGAAACACATTCATTAATATGTTTAGTTATTATCTTAATCAATATTTTATCATTATCCTTCTATGTGTAAAACCCCAAGGATTTCTAAAAATAAATTGAAATTCCAGAACCATTTGTTAATGTATATATTTATAACTAGCCATTAAAAATAATATTTTAACTTCTATAATTTGAATTTTAAAAAACTGCCAACTACCATTGTGATCAGTATATAATTTGGAATCTAATGGAACAAAATTGATTTCTAGTAAATAGTAATATACCATTATGAAGAGTATTATGAATAGTATATATGACCCTAATAAATAGTAAATTTAATTATCATTTTATTTTAATAATGTTATAAGATATTGAGATGTTGATTAATTTTTGAAGGTGATAAAAAATGAGTTATTGATTTTAAATTAATTTTTTTGGAAAAATTATGATCTTATTAAGAAAAATTTATTTATATGTAGTAAATTATTTTTTAAATTTGGTTTTTTGAATTCTACAGTTTGAAAAATGTTTAGGGTGAATTTTTGGGATTTTTTTTGAATCAGTTGAATTTTTAGTGAATAGTAAAAAAATACACATTGAGTTTTGGTGTACTATGGCGGGTATTGTGCAGGACTGTAGCAGTATGGGTACTATAGTTGAACTATTCACATAATGGGCCTTGGGCCAAAAATTTGGGCCATACGGGCTATGTAATGGGCTAAATGCCCATTGGGCCTTCGGGCTATTTAATGGGTCTCCCTTTACCTAGTTAAAATAGGTATTTTCTTTGATTTAATAATAAATGAGTATTAGGACCCAACCTTAAAAAAAGGTGTCCCAAGTTTCATTTACCATTGGGAAAATACCTTGTGCAAGATAATGGTTTTCCTAACACCCCTAATAAGGTGTCCCCTGAAATTAATAAAATATTCCATCATTTTGGTTATAAATACCAACCCATTCCTTAATTCCATTCATTATAAATTTATCCTCAACAAATATATAGTCTTATTACTACCCCATTAGTTATCCCAAGGTCTCCTCAAGAACTCAAAGTCCCGAACTTAATATTTTAAAAGTTACTCTACAAGGTTAGGGAATCCACCACCCTTCACTTTTTAAACATTCATTTTATGCTATTCTTTTGACTTTATATTTGCATACATTTGGATATGTCATTACATAGCCCCTTACATTCAAAATTATTGAATAATAATTAGGGATCTATATTCTCTTGTAAAAATATTGTATAAAAATTTATGCGATGTCCTTAAGCTGCAAAAATTTCATAAGGAATTTCCCAACTTTATCTTATTTCGAGATTCCATAGTTTTATGTTTCTTTCCTAATCTCCCCATATAAAAGAGGAATGCATGATGAAGTATATTAAATATTATACATTTCATTTTGTTTTTGGAAGTCTCACCATTATATTCCTTTTCCACTTCCACTTATTCAAGAAATTGAAACACCCTATGTGATATGTCGATTTAGTGACATCGTGGATGATGTTGTTTGAATTTTATTTACTTCCTTAAAGAATAGTAATGAACCCAATTTTATGGTTGAATAAGATTATAATTTATGTATTCTATCTTATATATGGTTATAGATTCATTTTTTACAAATTTAATTAATTTATAAAACAAAATGTGTTATTTACGATCGAATAATTTCCAAAATGACTTAATCAAATATCAACAATGCATTAACTTATGAAACATACTCATGTAAAAATTAGAAGAGGTAAAATGTATAATTCATAGTTCTGAAAACAATTAATACCACCCCATTCAAAATCTAGAGTTTCACTCCCAATTGAAATGAATTTCCATCATGAACAGATCATGGAAATCATGTTAAGAATGCACCAAAAACAAATAAAGGAACAAAATGAAAAAAATTAATGGGTGAAATGATGTAATAAAATGATCATATATGATATTATAAAGATTAATATTATTCTATAAGATATTAATAACACACTTATAACCATAATACATATGTTTTTGTTGATTTTTATGTAAGACAAACTCAAGAAAAGGGAATTTATAACCTGATTTCTATTCTTTGGGTTAACATTCTATATCATTATTTACGTGGTATTAAAATTGTTTGTGTCCTGAAAATTGTTTATATACTATAGAATTATGTCTATTTATAGTTTTTATTCATATGAAATCCTCTATATTAAGTCTCTTTTCAATTATAATATATTTATATGAGACATTAATTTTAAAAACCTCTTTAAAAGTACAATTTTCCAAAACTCAGAAGCAATGTTTTTCTGAAATTTTTCATGTTTTATAATTGTGTTCTTGCTCCTAGGCTAGGTTTATGATGAATGGTGGGACCTATATCTCAATCTAATTCATTTGGTTTTAGTAATTTTGATGTAAGTCTTCTGATTACTCCAATTATAACTTTGATTGTTACACAAATTTTAAGTTAGCCGTGAGGGTTACAAATTATGAGTTCACTGAGAGGGATACATGATTTTATAAACATTTCCCCAAGAAACCTTTATGGTTCTATTTATGTTCTCTATGTTTTATAGGGAATATTTTGTAAATTTTAATTTTCAAAAATTAAGTAATTAAGGATGAGAAGTATTTATTTTTGAAAATAATTTCATACGTTAAAAGTATTCATGGTCTATAATGTTCATTACTTATTTTTATATCCCTTAGAATGTATTTTGTCATCAACTGAATTTTCTAAATTATTTTAACATGTAATAATTATTTTTATGAAAAATAAGTAATCCATATTAAATTTTATGATAATTTTTCAAGGAATCAGGTTTTATTTTAAATGTTTTATATTTTGGAAGAAAAGAATACTGTTTTATGGTATCTGCTCTATATTAATGTGAAATGTTATGAATGGGTTATCTAAAAATTATTTAAATCAATAAACATGAATTTTTCCTCAATGTTATAGGAAGTTATTTCTTAGATAAATTTTATACTATGTAATATAATAATGCTAGGTCCTTATAGTTGGTATCAGATGATGGTTTAGATAAAATTAGGGGTTAGGGTATTGTTAATAGAATACCATATATGATTTTTCTCTATGATTAATTGGAAAAGTTATAGAGTTTAAATATTACCATTTTTCTTCATGTATGATATGTTTTTTAGAAAGGTAGTCTGTAGAAAATATATAGAAGTTTTACTGGAGAGGCACCGACAAAATGATATCCTTCTGAATATGATGCCCATAATCATAGGGGTTGGAACCGATCATTTTGTGATAGTAATGGATTATATGATGTAGGAAATAAATTGTGGTGGAATCCATGTATGAGAAAAACCATAGGTACCACAACAGAACATAACAATAGTGGAACAATTTATGAGACAACACCCCCTAATTTCAATGTATCTTCTGACCCGGTAGTGTTTGAATGATGGATTAAGGCCCATGAAAATATATTTGAAGTAGTGGGTTGTTTAGATAATAAAATGTAAAGTCATTATATTTTTCATATTAAAGATGAATCTAGTCATAGGTGGTCAATGGTCAATAATATTAGGGGTAGAGAGGATATTTAGGCCTTAGTGTGTGATGAATTTAAATGTATTTTCCTGAAAAAATATATTCCTATGGTGTTGAAACATAGAATGGAGAATAAAATCCTTGAATTAAGGAAAAATAAGATGGATTTAGTGTGAAATGTATGAATACATCTTCCCCATATTGTAGAGGTACAATCCCAATATTATTCAAGATCGTGATAGAAAAATCAACCGTTTTTACTCAAGATTGAAGCAATGGTATTGAAGATAATTGGCCTACCATTAATTTAGATATTATAAGAAACTTGTCTAATGTGCTAAGATGGTATATAATGATTTTTAAAAGGATCATGTTGACATTAAAAACAAGGAGAATATTATTTCTAGATTGAAAGGGATGGGTAAGAATCATCCAAGGAAATATGATGGTAAGAAATTCCAATATCCTGTTTGTGAAAAGGTTTGGGAAAAAGCACCCTAGTGAATGCCTTACCAAAACTGGGAAGTGTTATCAATGATGTAAGCATGGAAATATGTCCCAATGATTGTAATTAATATGATCATAATACTAATCCTAATAAGAAAAATTTAAGTCATTTCTAATGAGGTAAGACGGGTCATTATACCAATTCCTTCTCAAAGAGAGATCTGAATGATTCAAAGAAGAAATACTATAAGCAGTATGGTGTAATGAGATCCTTTCAGAATACATCAGCAGACATCGGGCCATACAATGATGTTGCATTGGGTAGTTTGGTTATTTACTCATATTTTTCTAAAACAATTTTTTATGGGGTCTACACATTCCATGGTTTCTATGGAATTTTCTAGTAAATTGGAAATATCACATCAATAGATGAGAGAAAATTTTATTTTTAATACACCAGGGGAAAATATTATTTCATAGATAAATTATATAAATATTTTTGTTATGCTTTGTGGAAATACATTACCTACAACCCATGTATTTTCCCTTAGTAGAGTTTGATGTCATTCGGGGAATGGATTGTATTTTTTTATCATGAAATGATTTACTTTAGAGATAAAGAGGTTGTTTTTTAGAAATATTTTCAGTTTGTGTAGAAGAACGAACCCATACATTTAATATCAAATCATGATGCTGAAAAACTGTTGAAAATTTGATATGAGTTTTATCTTGATCATACTATTTAATACAAGTGAACTGTTCATATTAATGATGTTCTAGTATTAAATGAATACATTGGCATTTTCTCTAATTAGTTTCCTATTTTTATTCATTATTGGGAGGTCAAATTCAAAATTTACATAGTCTCTGATGATAATCCAGTTTCAAAGAATGCATATAGAATTTATCAAATGGAACTTACTGAATTGAAAAATCATTTGTAGTATTTTCTTGAAAAAGGATTCATTCAACCCAGCAATACACCAAGATGTGGTTCTATTTTGTTTGTTAAAAAGAAATATTTGTCCATGGGAATTTACTTTTATTATAGGTCATTGAATAACATCAATATTAAAAAGTATCATTTTCCTCATATCGATGACTTGTTTGATCATATCCATGAAGCTCATTACTTTTCCAAGAATGAATTGAGATCTATATACGATCAATTAAGAGTGATGTAGGATTACATCCTGAAAACAACATTTCCTACTAGATATTATCATTCTGAATTAATGGTTATTCCATTTGCGATAACTAATGCACATTTTTAATTATTTAATATTATATATATAATATTTCATGAGTTCTTGGATATGTTTTTGGTTGTGTTTATTGATGACATTATCGTAATTTTTTTCAAATACATTGGATCATGAAAAACATCAAAGGGTAGTTTTGTAAACTATAATGAAAAAAACTATATAGAAAATTCTGCATGTTTGGTTTTTGTTTCAAAGGGATTTCATTTCATGGAAACATTGTAAATAATAATGGAATAGAAGTTGACCTGCCACAAGAAAAGTGGAAGATAAATGAAAAAGTCCCACGAATAAAATGATGATTCCTTGTTTTATTTGATTAGTAGGTTATTACTAATTGTTTTTTTGAAAACATTTCACAGTTATCTAGCTCGCTATATATGCTAAATGGAATAGGGGTAAAATTTATTTGGACATAATATTGTGATGTTTGTTTTCATGAACTGAATTAGTGATTGGTGATTGCTCTAGTTTTGGACTTTCCTTCCCGAAATGGTGAGACTGTTTTCTATAGTGATGCCTCCTTGAATGGATTTGGTTGTGTTTTAATGTATAATGATATGGGAATATATTATTATTCAAGATAACTAAAACCTAATGAGTTAAATTATCAAAGACATTATATGGAATTGGAATTTCTTGTTTTTTTCTTTGAAAATTTGGAGGCACCATTAATAGAGAGCCAATTTTTAAATATATACTGACCATAACTTTCTTATGTATATATTTAATTAGAATGAATTAAACATGAGGCAGAGAAGATGACATGAACTAATAAAGGATAACGATTACACTATCCATTACCATATAGGAAATCAAAATAGTGGAGGATGCCTTAAGTAGAAAACAACATGTATCGTTAACCATGTTACATTTGGAACAAGATCCCATGATTAATGATTTGATGAATTTTGGTTTAGATGTTGTTGGTGTAAGAAATACCTATTTATTCTTTCAAGTTTTAGTGCGTTCATTGTTATGATACTAAATTAGGAAAGAAAAAAAGGAATACCATGAGAATCAGAGAAAGTTTGAGTTGGTCCAAATATGTATGTTGTTAGAATTTATCCTAGATGAAAATTGTTTTTTAATATTTGGTAAATGGTTGTGTGTGCATTTTGATTCCCTGTTGAATAATGATTTTTTTTGAAACTCAAAGTTCTCTATATTCAGTTTATCCTGGTGGTACTGAGATGTAAAAATACTTTTAGTAGTTTTACTGGTGTGATTGAATGAAAATGGATAATTCTTATTTTAGTATGAAATATTTTACAGTTCAATAGGTTAAAGAAAAGAGGTAGATACTGAAGGGTATGCTTCAACTATTTCCATTTTGAGAGTGGAAATTGGAGAATGTATCCATTGACCTTGTGGTGGGACTACCAAAGGCATATTGATATTACAATTTGATTTTGGTTGTTGTTGATTGGCTGAAATTTTTTACATTTTATATCTATTAGTGATACAATGTCCGTGGATCATCTTTCTCCATTGTACCGCATTGATATTATCAAGTTACATGGAGTTACTCGTTCCATTATATCTGATTGGGATACCACTTTCACATCAAATTTTTGGAAGGTCCATCAGATGTTATTGGGAACAAAATTAATTTTCCTTTCATATTTTTTTCTTCAATCAGATGACCAACGATAAAGAACAATTCTGAAATTGGTGGATATTCTTCGATTTTGTTTAATAGACTACCAGGGAAGTTGGGATCAATATCATTTGATAGTTGAGTTTTCTTATAATAACAATTTTTATACCAGTATATAGAAGGCCCCTTTTGAGGAATTATATGGGAAGTGGTGTCGAACTACAAATTTTTGGAATGAACTCAGAGAAATAAAGTAGATGGGACCAAAATTAGTAGAGGAAGTGGCTGAGAATGTAATGATAATCCTGTAACACTTGAAGATAGATCAGAGCATGAAGAAAAGTTATACCGACAAAAGGAGGAAATGAATTTCTTTTGAGGTATGTGATCATATTTTTCTATGAATATCACCATGGAAATGTTTTATGCACTTTGGTAATAAATAAAGCTAAGTCCATGGTTCATTGTACCTTACAAAATTCAGGAGAAAGATAGACCAGTCACCTACCGAGTAGCATTTCCATTGAATTTATCTCAATTACAAAATTTATATCAGGTTATAATGTTGAGGAAGTATGTGCTAGTTTCATCTCATGTCTTGAGCCCATATGTTTTTTAGTAGGAAGAGAAACATTCATTTTAAGTGAAACCAATTCAGATTTTTGATCGAAGGGAACAATTATTGCGTAATAAAGTAATCCACCTAGTAAAGGTTTTGTGGATAAACCACATGGTGGAAGAAGCAACATGGGAGTCTAAAAATTCTACAAGGTAAATGTACCCTCACTTCTTAAATAAGTAAATAAAATTGTTAGGACACAATTTCTAGATGTTCGGGATAATAAAACACCCCATGTTATTCTAAATATAAATTGAAATGCATGAAACAATGTTTTATAATGATATTTATAACTATCCTTTAAACATAATTTTTCAACTTCTATGATTTGAATTTCAAAAAAAAGTCATCTACATTAGTGATCGGTAAGTTATTTGGAGTCTAATTGAACCAACATGTATTTTTTTGAATAATAACCAACCATTATTATAAGGCCCCGACCTTAATAATTAATTAATCTTGAGTTATTAAAAGAATAAACATTGAGGATCTTTTCAGGTTTAGAGTTTTAGAGAATTAGATCATAAATCATGCATTACATTCCACATTTAAATAAGGTTGTTACATAAAATACTGTATTAATTTTTCCCATCAAAGGAAACTTATTTGAAATAAAACATGGATTTTTCTTGACACTTCTTCGACACTATCATCAAATCATGTACTTTTCCATTGACGTATGAAAAAATTTCAAAAACTTGGGAAGATCATAAAATTCTTAGTAAGGGATATAAAAATACGGAATGAAAAAAATAGTCCATATACACAAAATAATAAATGAAATAATAATTTACTCATAAAACATAAGCACTTTAACATACCTCGTGAAATCATAAGATTCATGAATAACGCATAGAAATCATAAGAGATAAAGGTATCTTTTGGCATTCATAACATTCTTACATAGAGAGTAACCCTCATGGTTACGTTTGGAATACCCATTACATTATATTTCCTAAATCTCTTCGGAGAAACATTAGCTTTTAACCCCATTGCGTTACCCAATTCATTGGAGAGATATATCGGGCTCACCCACCCTTAGTTTATTATTGAACCACTCGTCTTTATAAACAATGTGCAAGAACCATAACATAATAATATCACATAAAACATGCATAAAGGAAACATAACATCTCCATATTTTAATCACAATATATGAATACAACACATTGATATAAACAAAACATTATCACAAAAATTTTCGATACCAAAATAAAAGAATATTAAATCATGGTATTTATGTTTTATTTAATAAAAGTTATGGCTTTAAAGGAAGCCGAAACTCAAATAATGTTCACAGCGGCGGAGAAGTCATTGTCGCCACATACGTAAGACAAAAACATTCCATTTTTTCATTTATTAAAACTCTTCATAAAAAAATATTACATTTGAATAAAATTAAAACTCAAAGGGTTTTATACACCATATAATATAAAGGTGTGTATAAAACAAAATATGATTCAATGAAAGGATATTGAGACGAAGTCCCTTACCTCGTTTCCAACTTGACTCGATCGTTATTTAATCTCCTGAATAATAATATAGAGTTAATTTCTACATGAGTAAGAACATTTTTCACATTTATTATTCCTTTTATATCACTTATTACCATTTTATTAACATTATGTAATTAATTAAGTTAATAACAGTCGTTTTGTCGATATTTGGTAATTGAGTCAAAAATAAACTTCTTATATTTGCATGTTGTTCATGTGGTAAAATATCCATTATATCCATAATTATATTAAAGATGTAGATATCATATATATATGTAATATAGATCCAGCATATACATGAATTTATAATATTATATAACATTTATAGGTAATAAATGAAATGTACCATTCATGGAGACGGTAAGTCATACGTATGCATGAACACTACATTCATTTCTATTTCATATTTAATGGAATTAAATCATAATGATATAAAGGTATATTATAATTCCAGTATAATATCACATATTATATCATTAACTGAATCCTTTATACGTCCCACATATGGAATTAATGATTGAAATCACTTTGAGGGGGCGGTAGACCGCACTTTCAAAAATGAAGATATCACGTTTACCCATAATGGAAACCATAAAGGTATGCCATAAATGAAAAATACAGAATCATAATGGAAACATAAACATAATATATATCATATATAAATATAGTGACTTTTTAATGGCCACCAAGAAAGGTGTTAAATTAAGATTGAACAATCATCGTTTCGTGAGGTAGAAATTCGACATCCACAGAAACAATATGTTCTATCACCATTAGACGGAGGTGTGTGTAAGTGTAGCAAGAATACATCTCATTACAACATCCTAGTATTTTGAAGATACTAGTGTTGTTACAAAATAATGTAATAAAAAGAGTTTATGGGGTTGGAGAAGCAATATAAAACTAAAGAACATAAGAGAATACATTACCTTTAAATCAGGTAACTCCCCTTGGTTTGAACCAAAAGGGTTTCTTGAAGAGATTTTTTGCTACGGAAAGGCTTTTATGATGAATATAGGGATGTGGAGAGATAAAATGAGCAGATTTTGGCAGATACAATGGGTTGATAGGTGTGGGTAAGGTGGTAGAGGTGGTGGCCATTATAATAGGGAGCAGGGGCACTCTTGGAAATTCTTGAAATTTTACTTTATTATAATTTTTTTTCATATTTTAAAGGTCCCACACTGAAATATTTAGAGGATAAGGTGATAAGGGTTCTAAATAAATCCATCCAATAGGTTTTTGACAAGTGTAAGTCATATATTTTACATTATATTTTCATTTTATTTGAATCATTCATTAATGAGGTAATCGTTGCATCATCATGGTGTCGTAAATAAATTAATTTATATAATGTCTAAAAATTATAAACAAAATACTATGATGTATGAAATATTTTTATCTTTACAATTACTATTCATAGTCTAAGTGATCGTTTACACAAACAAACCAAATTTTTTTACTTAGGTGTTACATACTTTTGTGATATTCTCCTTTCTTTAAAAATAAAATGATAAAGTGTCACTATCACCCAAAAGTGATTCCATGGGGTCCCTAAGTTGGAACAAGGAATCCCATGGTCGGACATGACATAAACAGTAGCATTAAGACACATTTTGGGGTTAGTTATTATTATAATTATATTATTTTATTATCCTTAACTACCCGATTACTAATTAATAACAGTAATTAATTATAATTACCGTCGTTACTATTAATAATGTCCAAAAACAAAAGAGTATTAATTACAAAATCTGGACCTTTTGATTCCAACTGTGGAATCTATTTTACCAAATTCCAAACACAGAAATTTCAGTAATTAATTTAAAAATAATTCCCATTGTCAAAACAAATAGAGGGTTTTTTGAAACAATATCTATCAAAAGTTTGACACATGTTTATGCCCAATTCCAAAGTGAAATTAATTTAAATGAAAACCATTGGATTAAATTGTAAAAATATATTCTAATTAAACTTTAAAACCAATTAAAAATATCATGTAACAATATAATTAAATTAGTTGAGAAAGCAGTTTTAAAGTAAAATGCAATATTTTTCACTATTCATTAAAAAATGAACATTATCAGAATAATACCAAAAATTTATCTAAAGTAAATTTCAATGTCCCAATTCCAAAGAATATGATTATTTTGATAAATAGAGAATATAAAATTGTCAATAGTTAAATTTAAAAACAGTTTTTCATCAAAAGGTAGTAAAATAATCTTTTAAAAATGTTAGAGTATTCCATGATTAAGATTGGATTTATTATCATTTTAAGCCTCTAAAACACTATCTAATTCATAAATAGACATAGATATGAAAATACACAATTATTTACATACATGTGATGTTACATCCTTCCCCCTTTAGAAAATTTTGTCCTTGTAATTTATTTACTTATTAAATAATTGGGGTTATTTATCCCTCATTTCATTTTCAGATTCCCATGTTGCCTCTTCAATCATGTGGTTTTTCACCAAACCATTACATGATGAATCACATTATTCTGCACCACTTGCTCCATGTGGTCAATAATATAGACTATTTTTTCCTCATAAGATATATTCTCTTCCAGCTGAACTACCGATGGACTCAAAATAGGAGATGGATCTGGCATGTACATACTTAACATTGAAACGTGAAAAACATTGTGTACCTGAGAGAAACTCATAGGTAAAGCCACTCAGTATGCAGCAGATCCAACTCTCTCCAGAATTTCATGTGGTCCAATGATCCTTGGACTCATCTTTCCTTTCTTACCAAATCACATCACACTTTTCCATTGAGATACTTTGAGAAAAACATGATCACCTACCTTAAAAGAAAGATCCTTAATCTGGTTATCTGCATAACTTTTCTGCAAACTATTAGCTGTTCTCATCTGCTTCTGAATCAGCTGAACTTTTTATGCCAACTCTTCTACTAATTTTGGTCCAATCAACTTCCTTTCACCCACTTCATCCCAAAAAGATGGAGTTCGACACCGCTCCCCATATAATGCCTCAAATAGTGCCATCAGTATTCTGGAATGAAAAATGATATTATAAGAAAACTCAACCAAAGAAAGATGTTGGTCCCAGCTTCCCTAATAATCCATCAAACAAGCACGTAGCATATCCTCCAATGTTTGAATTGTTCATTCTGACTGCCCATCTAATTGAGGATGAAAAGCTGTAGTAAAATTTAAGTCAGTAACCAACGACTTCTGAAGGCCTTCCAAAAGTTAGAAGTAAACATGGGATCACAATCAGATACAATGGAGAGGGGAACTCCATGTAACCTGACTATCTCTTTCTGATACACACTATAAATTTGATCTAGGGAAAAATTATCTCGTATAGCAAGTAAATGAGCAGATTTAGTGAAGCGATCAACAATAACCCAGATTGCATTATTACGTCGAGATGTCTTCGACAATCCCATAATGAAGTCCATGGATATATTCTCCCTTTTCCAATCTGGCACTGGTAAAGGATGAAACATCACATTCGGTAACTACCGCTCTTCTTTGACCAGTTGACAAGTCAAACACTTCATAGTAAAATCAGCAATATCTCTTTTCATTTTCTCCCACCAGTAATACTTTCTACGATCTCTATACATCTTTGTACTTCCAGGATAAACTAAAAATGGATAACTATGAGCTTCAAATAACAACTCTACCTTAAAATTTGAATCCCAAGGCACACAAAATAACTTCATAAATCTCAAAACACGCTCATTAGCAATGTTGAATTCAGGAAACTTACCCTTTTGAACTAGCTCTAATGTTTTCTGCAACTCACTGTCTTACTTCTGTTTTTTCTTAATTCAGTCTAATAGAGAATATTTCACTGATACCTGAAACAAAATAGAAGAACATCCTTCAACAATAACTTCTATGACAATGTTCATAAAATCCATAACCAAAGGATGACGTTCCAAATGTAACATGGTTAATAAAGCATTACTTTTTCAACTCAAAGCATCAACCACTTTATTTTCTTTTCCCAGATGATAATGAACTGTAAAATCATAATCCTTGATTAATTATAGTCATCACCTCTGTCTCATGTTCAATTCATTCTGAGTGAATATATACTTTAGACCTTTGTGATTGGTATATATTCCACACTTTACTCCATACAAATGATGCCTCCAATTTTATTAAGTGAAAACAACAATAGATAATTCTAAATCATGTGTAGGGTAAAATACCTCATGAGTTTTCAACTGACATGAAGCATAAGTAATTTCCTGATGAATATGCATTAGGAAGCAACCAAATTCTTTTAATGAAGCATCACTATAGATAAAAAACTCACCATTCCTTGAAGGTAGTGCCAAAACTGGAGCATTCACCAATCTTCTTTTCAATTCCTGAAAACAATCATCACATTGTTTTGTACAGATAAACATAACACCCTTCAGAGTTCGCTTAGTCATTAGACTAGATAACCGTGAAAATATTTTCACAAACCTTCGGTAATAGCCTAACAAACGATGAAAACTACGAATCTTGGTTACATTTGTGGGTCATGTTCATTCATCAACAACTTTAGTTTTTGCAGGATCAACTATTATTCCATCTTTAGAAACAATGTGACCAAGGAAAGAAATTTTTTGAATCTAAAATTCACACTTTCTAAATTTCCCATACAATTTCTTTTCTTTTAAGGTTTGAAAAACCACCCTTAAATAACATTCATGCTCATCTTTACTTTTAGAAAAAAAAAACAAAAAATCATCACTAAAAACAACCAAAAACATATCCAAGAACTCATGGAAAATTATATGCCTAGGGTCTATGAATATAGTCGGTGCATTGGTTAACCCAAAAGGAATTACAAAAAATTCATAATGGCCATATCTTGTATGAAACGTGGTATTCAGAACATCTTATTCCTTTACCTCCAACTGATTGTACCCCAATCTCAAGTCAATCATTGAAAAATACTGAGCTCCCTGGAGCTGATCAAACTAACCATCGATATGAGGCAAAAGTTATTTGTTCTGAACATTGATGTTATTCAAGGCTCTATAATAAATGCAAAGTCTCATTGAAACATATTTATTTTTAACAAATAAGACAGGGGCACCCCATGGTGATGTGCTAGGTCGAATGAAACCTTTCTATAATAAATCTTACAATTGCTCCTTCAACTCTAAATGTTCAATTTGAGCCATTCGATAAGGGGGTTTTGAAATTGGATTAGTGTCAGGAACTAAGTCAACAATAAATTCTACTTCCTGATCTGGAATTATTCCAGGAAACTCATCAGCAAAAACATCAGGATACTAATTTACCATGGAACATTAATAATCTGAATGGTTCCTTTGTTTTCAACAGTATGTGGATGGTAACATTCATTTCCATATTTTACAAGTTTTTTAGCCTCTTGAAATGTTATCAAGAGTAACGGTTCATCCTTGTACACAAATAGAAATTCGTTCTGAAAAGAAACTTATTTAGCTCTTCAATCAATCTTAGCATGGTAAACAGAGAGCCAATCCATACCTCAGATAACATCAAACTCTACTAGTTGTAAAACATTAAGGTTTTCAACTGTGTTCTTTCCACAGATAAGGATAGGAAGATTCTTATGAATTATTTTTTGCCTCAACATTTCCACCAGGAGTTTTTACCAAAAGTTCAAGAGTCATTTAATGAGATGGTATTCCAAATTTACTTGAAAATTTTTTAGGGATGAATGAATGTGTAGACCCTGAATCAAACAACTCACTGGAATAATCTGAAAAAATAAACAAATTACATGATACCACTTCATTTGATGGCCCAACATCTACTGAAGTAGTTGCAAAGGATTTTACCACCCCTTTATGCTTGTAGTATGACTGTTTCCCATTATTAGAGCTATTTGTCGTACACTCATTTGCATAATGACCCATCTCATTGCACTTGAAACATTTCGATTAATATAAATCAAATTTTGTCTTACCATCACCATGATCTTTTCCAGTGCAATAACGAGCCTTATGTCACATCTTACCACATCGGTAGTACTTTCCATAATTCAAAAGACATTCCCTAGCATGCTTTTTACCACATTTATCACAAACTGATAATTTAGATTTCTTACCATCAGACCTTTTTAAAAAATTCTTCCCCTTCTCCTACCACCTCGGTCTCTTCTTCTATAGGTTTCCATAGGACAATTTATCATTAGAAAGCTCAATTTCCACCTTCTCAGCACATTGAAAAAGATTTTCATAACTTTGGAACTCACGAGAAGCCAATTCCCTTTGATATTTTGGCTTTATTCCTGAGTAAAAATGATTGATTTTACTATCACAGTCTTAGATAAAATTTGGAGCATTCCTTTCCAATCGAGTGAAGCTTTCTTCATAAACAGCCACTAAGTCATCCCCTTGCCTCAATTCCAAGAATTGTTTTCCATCCTAAGTCGAACAGCCTTAGGATAATATTTCTCGAGAAACATACCTTTTAATTCATCCCAGTAAAGAGCATCAATCTCATCAGCATCCCGGATATTTTGAACCATTGACCACCACTGATCTACTTCACCCTCAGAACAGTAAACAGAAAGACTAACCTTTTGATTGTCTGAACACCCCATGACATTGAAAATATTCTCCAGTGCTTTAATCCACATTTCAGCTAAGACAGGGTTGGATGATCCTCTAAATTATGGGGGATGTTTCCTCATGAAATTTTCCACCACTAACATGTTCATTTGTAGTTTATCTGGTTGATCTTGTGCATGGATACCACCACTATTTATCTCTTGAGTCAACTGCACCATTGCTGCAACAAACTATTCAGTTCCAATTCCGACGATATCAGAATGCTAATTTGGACGGTCATTTCCTTCGGTATGCCTTCCAAGCACATCTTCCCTGTTTCCATTGTGGAAAACCATTCTTAAAAAACATGTCTTAGATGAATAAACATTGTAATCTTCAAATGCTATATCCTTTCAATTTGACCATAAAAAATATTTTTGGATAATAATTTAATAGATTTATAACTCCTAAAGTTATCTAAACCGAACTTTGATACCAATTATAAGGCCCCGACCTTAAACATTACTTAATCATGAGTTATTATAAGAATACACATTGATGATATTTTCAGGTTTAGAGTTTCAGAAAATTAGATCATAAATAATGCATTACATTCCACATTTAAACAAGGTTGTTATATAAAAGACAGTATTAATTTTTCCCATCAAAAAAGCATATTTAAAAAAACATGGAATCTTTCTTGACACTTCCTCGAAACTATCATCACATCATGCACTTTTCCCTTGACCTGTGAAAAACATTTCAAAAACTGGGATGACCAAAAAAAGCTCAGTAAGGGATATAAAAATATGGAATGAAAACATTAGTCCATGTATACAAAAGAATCGATGAAATCATACTTTACTCATAAAACATAAGAACATTAACATACCTATTGAAATCATAAGATTCATGAATAACTCATAGAAATAAAAAGACATAAAGGTACCTTGGGGAATTCATAACATTCTTACGGAGGGAGTAACCCTCATGGTTATGTTTGGGATACCAACACAGTATATTCCCTAAATATCTTCAGAGAAACCTTAGCATTTAACCCCATCACATTACCCAATGAATTGGAGATCTATATCGGGATCACCCTCCCTTAGTTTATTACGGAACCACCCGTCATCATAAACAATTCCCAAGAACCATAACATAATTGTATCACATAAAACATGCATAAAAGAAATAAACCATCTCCACATTTCAATCACAAGATATCAATACAACTCATTGATATAATCAAAACATGATCACAACCATTTTCAATACAAAAATAAAAGAACAGTAAAACATGGTATTTATTTTTCATTTTAAAAAAAGTTATGGCTTGTAGAGGAAACCGAAACTCAAATAATGGTCACGGCGGTGAGGAAGTCATTGTCACCCCATATGTAAGACAAAAATATTCACTTTTGTCGTTTAATAAAACTCTTCGTATAAAAAGATTCATTTTGAATAAAAGAAAAATTAAAATGGGTATATACACTGTATAAAATAATTTTTTGTATAAAACAAAATATGCCTCAATGAGAGGAGATTGAGACAAAGTCCCTTACCTCGTGTCCAACATGACTCTATCGTTCTTTAATCTCCTGAATAATAAACTGGAGTTAATTTCTACTTTCATAAGAACCTTTTTCAAGTTAATTATTCATTTTATATCACTTTTTACCATGTTATCAAAATTATTTAATTATTTATGTTAATAATGGTCGTTTTGTCGATATTTGGTACTTGAGTAAAAAATAAACATCCTATAATTACAAGTTCTTCATGGGGTAAAATATCCATTATATCCAGAATTATATTCATGATTTAGATATCATATATATCATATATATCCAGTATATACATGCATTTATAATATTACATAACATTTAGAAGTAAGAAATGAAATGTACCATTCATGGAGACGGTAAGACTTACGTACACATGAAGAATACATTCATTTCAATTTAGTATTTAATGGAATGAAATAATAATGATATAAAGGAATATTATAATTCCTGTATAATATCTTAATTAATATAAAAAACTCCATCCTTTATACGTGCCACATATGGCATTAACGATTCAAATCACTTTGAGGGGGTGGTAGTCTGCACTTCCTAAAATGAAGATATCGTGTTTACCCATAATGGAATCCATAAAGGTATGGAATAAATGAAAAATACAAGATCATAAAGAAAACATAAACATAATATATATCATATATAAATATAGTGGCATCTTAATGTCCACCACGAATGGTGTTAAAAGAAGATTGAATAATCATTGTTTTGTGAGGTAGAAATTCGCTCTCCACAGAAACAGTATGTTCTATAACTATTAGACGGAGGTGTGTGTATGTGTAGCTCGAATCATTCTAATAATAACATCCTATTATATTAATTATACTTGTGTTGTTACAAAAGAAATGAATAAAAATAGTTTAGTGGATTGGTGAATCAAAATAAAACAAAATAACATAAGAGAAGACATTACCTTTAAATCGGGTAACTCCCCTTGATTTGATCAAAATGGTTTTTTTTAAGAGCTTTATACCTAAGGTAAGGATTCTATTATGAAGAGAGGGATTTAGAGAGATAAAATGAGTAGTGTTTGGCTGATACAATGTCTTGAGAGGTGTGGGTAAGGTGGTAGAGGTGGGGGCCTTTTATAAGAGGGAGGAGGGGCACTCTTAGATATTCTTGAAATGTTACTTTATTATAAATTACATTTTAGATTTTAAAGATCTCACAATGATATATTTCTAGGATAATGTGATAAGGGTTCTAAATAAACCCATCCACTAGGTTTTTGACATTTATATGTCACATATTTTACATTATCTTTTCATTTTATTTAAATCCTTCATTAATGAGATAATCGTTGCATCATCATGGTGTCAAAAATATATTAATTTATTTAATGTCTAAAAATTATAAAAAAATACTATGATGTAGGAAATAATTGAATCATTACAATTACTATTTATAGTATAAGATATCATTTACAAAGACAAAAATAAAATTGTTTTACTTAGGTGTTACGTACTTTTGTGATATTCACTTTTCTTTAAAAATAAAATGATAAAGTGTCACTATCACCCAAAGGTGATTCCATGGGGTCCCTATGTTTGAACAAGGCATACCATGGTCGGCCATGACACATCCAGTAGCATTAGGACACATGTTTGGGTCATTTTTATTATTATGATATTATTTTATTTTCCTTAACTACCCGATTACTAATTAATCATGGTAATTAATGATAATTAATGTCGTTACTATTCATAATGTCCAAAAACAAAAGAGTCTTAATTTCATAATTTGGACCTTATGATTCCAAATATGGAATCAATTTTACCAAATTCCAAACACAGAAATTTCAGTAATTAATTTAAAAATAATTCATGTTGTCAAAACAAATAGTCGATGTTTTTGAAACAATATCTATCAAAAGTTTGACACTTATTTATGCCCAAATCCAAAGTGAAATTAATTGAAATAAACAACATTGGATTAAATGGTAAAAATATATTTTAATTAAACATTATAAAAAAATTAAAAATATCATCTAACAATATAATTAAATTAGTTTAAAAATCATTGTTGATGTAAAATGTAGTATTTTTCACTATTCATTAAAAAAAATGAACATTATTAGAAAAATATCAAAAATTTATCCAAAGTAAATTTCAATGTCCCAATTCCAAATAATAAGTATATTTTGACAAATATAGCTTATAAAATTTTCAATAGTTAGATTTAAAAATGGTTTTCCATCAAAAGGCAATAAAACAATCTTTTAAAAATATTAGAGTAGTATATGCTTTAAATTGGATTTATTCTCATTTTAAACCTCTAAAACACTATCTAATTCATAAATAGACATAGATATAAAAATCCATAATTTTTTACTTACATGGGATGTTACACTTATGAATATTAATATAAATAATAAAATGTCCCCAACAAATAGTAAATTTTACTATTTATTTATTTTCATAAGGATATAAGATAATGATATGTTGATTAATTTTTCAATGTGTTAAAAAATGAGTTATAGATTTAAGTGTTATATTTGATTAAATTATGATAATATATAAAATATATATTAATAATATTAGAAAATTATTTTCAGAAAATGGTGGTCATTCTGGAAATATTCAAATTAAAAAATGGATAGGGTGATTTTTTGGATTTTTAAAAAATAGTTGAATTTTAAATAAATAGTAAAAATTACAGTTTGGGTTTCAGTGTGTTTAATGACATCATCAAGTATGTAATAATGATTTAATAATTATTAGAGACTTATTTATAGTAAAAAAATGTTATGAGGTGTTCCAAGTGTCCAATACCATTGTAAAATACCATGGGCAAGCCCATGGTTTTTCTAATATGACCAATGTGGTTTCCCTTGGAAATTAATAAAATACTCCGTCATTTTTTCTATAAATACCAACCCATTCCATAATTCCAATCATTAAAAATTCCATATCAAAAGAAGATCTGGTCTTCTTACCTCTGTAGTAGTCCTCCAAAAGAGTCCTCAAGCCCCCAAGGTCCCAACCACCATGTTTTTTGAGTTACTCTAAAAGGTAAGGAATCCATAACCCTTCTCTTTTTCAATCATTCATTTTAGGTAATTATTTGGAATTTATATTTGATAATTTTAGGATATGTCATTACATATCCCCCTTATATACCATATAATTTTATAATAATGAGATTCCCCTTTTCTCTCATCAAAATATTTTATGATATGTTAAATGACAATGTTAGGCTGCCAAATTGACGGAAGGTATTTCTTAACTTTTCATTAATTTTGAGATTTCATTTTTTTATTTTAATTTCTACACATCCCTATACCCATGAGGCATGAATGATCCAGTATATTAAATATTCTAGATTTCATTATGTTTATGTAATACTCAACATTATATTCCATCCCCTCCTCTGATTATTCATGATATTAAAACCCCATTTTTGATATGTTGATTTACAGACATTGTGGATGATGTGATTGCAATTTCTTTTAAATCCTAAAAGTATAGTCATAAAACCATTTTTATGGTTTAAACATATTATAATTTTTTTAATTATAACTTATATATGGTTCTGGAATCAAATTTAACAGTTTTTATTAATTTATAAAACAAAATGTGTTCTTTATAATTGATGAATCTCTAAACTGACTTAAACATATATCAGCAATTCATTAACTTATATAACATCCTCATGTAATAATTCAAAATTATAAAAGGTATAATATTTTTTTTCTGAAAACATTTAAATATCCTTCCATTCCAATTCTTTTGTTTCACTCCCAATCGACATGATTATCCATCATGAACCGATCATGGAAATCATGTAAAGAGCACAACCAAAACAATGCAAGCAACAAAATACTAATAATTATAGGGTGTAATGATGTTATGAAATGATCATATAAGATATTGTGAAGATAAATAAGCATAATTATGATAATAATAACAATCTAATAACCATTATACATTATTTTTAGATGAGTTTTTTGTATGAAAAACCCATGGAAAAGGGAATTTTTAACCTGATTTCAATTCATTGGGTCAACCTTCTACATCATTATTTAAGTGGTATTAAAATTGTTTTTGATATGAAAATTTTTTATATAATGTTTAATTATATTTATTTGTAGTGTATATAAATATTAAATTCACTCTGTAGATTCTTTCGTTAATTATATGATATTTATAAGGTACATTAATTTTAAAAACCTCTTTTAAAATTCTATTTTACAAAACTCAAATTCAACCTTTTTATAAAATTATTCATTTTATATGATTTTGTTCTAGTTCATGTTCATTTATTATGATTATGTGTGGGGCTGATATCTCCCTCCAATGCATTTAGTATGCATAAGTTGGAGGTCATCTATATGGTTACACAAAGTGTAACTACGATGGTTACAAAAATTGTAAGGTAGTCGTGAGGGTTACCGATTATAATGTTGTTGAGAGGGTTACAAGATTATGTAAGTAACACTAAAAAATAAATTTGTGTTCATATTTAGGTTCTTTATGTTTGGTGGAAATATTGTGGAAATATCAGGATTCAAAAAGTATTTAATTATGGGGGACAAGTATGACATTTGGAAAATAATTTCTTAAGTTACAAGTATTCATGGACTATTATGTTCTTTCTTATTATTTTATATCCCTTACTGAGATTTTTGTGCTCATCCCAAGATTCTAAATAATTTTCATAGGTTATATGGATTTGTAGGAAAAAGTAGGAATCCATGTTAAATCTTATGAATATTTTTCAAGGAATCATTTTTTATTTCAAACGTTTAATATTTTGGATGAAATTAATAATGTTTTTATGTATCGACTATATATTAATGTGTAATGCTATGAATGAGTTATATACCAATTCTATAAATCTCTAAACTTGAAAATATACGCAATGTGAAAGGAAGTGATTTATTATCTAAAATCATGATTATGTAATGTAATAAGGATTGGTCCTTATAGTAAGTGTTATTATGGGACCAATTATTGTCATTAATTATTGATTATAATGATTATCATGATTTCTGAAACAACAATATGGATAATATTTTTGATTAATATAAAAAAATATCCTTCAACATATGGGTAAGAACTGGGTTATTTTTTATAACAGTACCACAAATCATTAATGGATTTTTGAAAACTCATTCATAGAAAGATAATTGATTTCATCTTAGACATCTACTAAATTCACTTGAAACTTGTACTATAATTTTATTCTACTAAAATAACTATAGATCTATCACTATCAATATCATCAACATTTTCAACATCTGTAATGTTACAAATGAATTTGTTTCAGAACATATTTTCTAGTACCATGAAATCGGTGACTATATTGCACTTTCTTTGAAGAGGGTATAATTATTATCTCACTTTATCCTTTAAATTATGATTTCCTATATTATACAAACTTCTAAAAATTTGATATATGAAAAAAACCAATCTCTGATAAATTTGTGGAATATAGGTGAATCTATTAAAAATTCATATACAATTTTGGTCATTGTTCAATTTCATTCTATTACGTTTAATTATATGAGAGTTTGACATAATCAAATTTTATAAAATACCTAGTTTTGTCTTTATTCATATATTAGATAAATCTTTTCATGGATCATAAATATTTCACCATTAATATTGGTACAAGAAATATTATCATAACAATATCATAATTATTTTTACTTCAAAATGTTAATGTCATGTCACTTCAAAACATATAGTGGAATAAATTTTAGTGGACTCCACTCTTGGAAAATATAATATTTCTTTTATCTCATGTACAAATCAAAATATTACTCCCATTAGAACCTAGGAAACTATGATATTAGTCTTTTTTACTAGTGGTAATAATATTTTGAACATGCACTATATTTGATAATTACCATATAATTGTATTTTGTGATCAGATAATCCTCCTCCATCAGATGATTTTAGTTTAAATACATATAGGATTCTTATTTTTCATTCATTGAAAAAATAACTTGTACTTATAAAACATTTACACATTAAAAAAATCATATATCAGGTTTATAATTATACAATAATATTTGAACTTCTAGTGATGTCATTTATTTTGTGGTTACATACTTAAAAATAATTCAATATTATCATTCCTTATTCATTTTTTTGTGAACATATAATTTTATATTATTATCTATGACCAGAATTTGTATTCAAATGTGATGTTATTCAGATTAAAAAACTTCATACGTTGAATTACATATATTCAATACTTGATGTCATCTCAACTATATCAATATTCCAAACATGTTTATCTCTTAAATGTCTTCCAACTTATCGTATTTCTGTATATATTTCAGTAATGATTCTTCTATAGATGTATCATTAATTACATTTCACATAATAAAATTAAAAAATTATTTATCCAAAATTATATTTTTATGGTGATGTTCACCTAACATTATCATGTTATAAATCATGGTGAAATTGTTAATTCATTAGCTTTTTTCCATCCTTCTTATAATTCCTAATACATCTACATTATTTGGGGCATACTAAAAATCTTAGTTTCTCATCATCTAGAATCACAACATCCAATAATCACTTACTTATCTATAATTATATTTATTATCATAAGGTAACCATATTTTTTTCAATATTTAACTCATATATATAATCTCTATAATTTGTTCATTAATCTCCCCATTTTCATGATTCACTCTCTAATGTTTTCTTCTCTCTCCAACTTAATCACCCATTAATTTTTTTTGGAGAGGATATTTCAATGTATTCAATACATGAATTTCACATGAGTAATATATTGGCAATCACAAAACGTATTATGTCTTCAGAATATAAATGTCATAGAAACATACTGAAAAAAATAAATGAGGGTAAAAATGATTCTTCATTATTTATGATCTTGTAATGAATATGTATATGTTATTATATATTTAAAACCTAATTAATAATTTCCAAGTTGATATTATTTTATTCATGATGTAATTCTTATTATTTCATCATAACTTACTCCACATATCAACATTACTAATTTTAGCATGAGTACACCTATCATCGAGTAACATTATCAGGTCTTCTTATTTTTCTTTATATTGGATATTGAATAAACATATATGGTTCTCAATCATTTGATGATTACACCTTATGTAGTGTTATCATCTATGGTATTATTACTAGAATACCCATGGGATTCTTCACTTATTCAATTTAATTTGATTAAAAATATCTTTAATAAAAAATAATATTAGTTTTTTATGAAAATGAAAAGTTAATAATCATTATATAATGAGATGTTCATTGAAAATATTTTAGAAGCCATATATAGATTTTTGATCTAGAAATATTTTGGAATTTGTGATGAAACATATCTTGGATGAATATTTTAGATGATCTATGTTGAAAATTGAAATGATTAGGAAGTAACAGTTATTAAAATACAACACATTTTTATTTAGATTCATTAATGGATGAGATAATTTACCAGATGGGGTTGAAAATATTTGGTAATATAAAATTTTGTAGAAATTATATTTGATGAAACATTATTTTTTTTGGAATCTCCAGGATTAATTAAAATAAATCAAATTAAATTAGCTGAAATAATAATATTTGTGTTAATTTCTAAAATATATATCTCCTTTAATGTCTATGTATTATTTAATGACTTTGAATCATATTTTTCTTTTTAATAATCATCATTAATAATATTCCTATGTGTAAAATAAATTCAACAGATTAAAAATTGATAATCTAATGATTCCCTAAGGGTCACCCTAAATGTTTATTAGGACATATCATTTTAATAATTAATGATTATCCATCTTTATATGGAAAAATTATTCATATGTAGGGACCAATTTAAAATTTATTAATATTTTTCTCTATCAAATTATGATTAATGAATGAGTATTCATTATTACATTTTAACAGAAGGATAAATAGAGAACTACATAAGCATCATCTTGGTTGGAATCAATCTATATAATGACGAAATATTGAAATTTTTTAGCTGATGAATGTATAATATTCATATTCCTGAATTGGGATTTTTGAAAGAATTATGTTCCTTGTAAAAAAATTATATGAATAACATGTTATATATCATTAGATAAAAAATTAGAATTTCAGAATTTATATGATAAAGATGAAAATTTATATGATGATTCAAGAGATGAGATTCAAGATCAAATAAACAAGATACTATCTGAATTAATGTTTCACACCTTTCGAGAAATATTAAATGATATTAATGATTAGATAAAAATATTCTGTTATATTTATTAGTTCTAAATTAGGATTTTTTCAATTAATTATTGGTTATAAAAAAGTGAATATTAAATCAGTTGATGCCAGAACCATTTTATAATTATTAAAATAAAATAAAATATTATAAGTCAATTTTAATTTAAAAGGAACAAGACCTTCATTTTGAGCTAAAGGAGACTGAATGTGTGATAATCTTAAGGAAAAATAAATATCCTAGAAATTAATAATTCCTATATTAAATAAATTTTGAAAAAATGGTATGATGCATTCATTTTTATCCAATTTTTAAATATCATAAAAAACTATTTTTCTAAAAGAATCTATTGATGTGATTTCGGTTTCCTTGTTTTAATCCACATGATAAATCTATATTTAGAAATATTTTTAATAAATATCTCACATTGTAATGGGAAGTTCTCCACAAAAAGATTTTTGTATCAATATTTTTATATATCTATGAAGAAGGTTTAAATATTCTTCAAATGTAAATATTATATGATGGAGACCACTATATTTTACAGCCAAAAAAATATTATTATTTAATAGAATAAAAATTGGATAAATAAAAGATAGATATTTTATAAAATATACATTGGAGGAAAAACATTAGTGATAAATGAATATTCACAATCGTGGGAATAGATCGACTATAAAAGCATAAATGAAAAAAATATATCATAATGAGGTTAAATGATATTCATGTTTTGTTTATTTATCATTTATTAAAAATCATATAATATTTATATTTTTTTGGAAATTAAAAAACAATTTAAAATTGAAATCATTGAGATATAAAAAAATGTATGGGAACCTTTCAAGAAGTAAAAAACAAGTGGTTGAATACTATGTTTAGTATAATTTGGATCAAATACGACAAGATAATATATCAAAGAGGACAACAATATTGTCCAATTCTAATGATAAAATACATTTCAATATTAAATTACAAAAGTAGTAAAAATAATATGATGAATTATAGGTGGATACTAGCACTGTAATTAATTTATGTGGTAAAAATTACCATAAAAATAAATAGGTAGAAATAAAAAATAATGTTGATATAACAACTGATGTACATGGATTCATATATGATAATTGTATTTATCTATGAACATTAAATTGAATTATAAAATAAAAATATATTCTTTTAATGAATATCTTGAATCAATGTTGTTTTCAAGTAAATGAAATAAATTCTAAAATTTATAAATATCAAATTTAATTCATAACTTTTTTAAGGAATTTGATTTCATTATTATATACAGTGAAAGCCATGAAACAATTTGAGATATTCCATACAAATTCTAAACTTACTATTTATGACTGGTGGGATTCTAGAATAATGAACCCAGATATACAGTGGTATTTTAGTTGGGTAATATACTAAAAACCCATCGATCATATATGGTAAGAGGTTAATGGATGAAAAATTATAAAATCCATACAATTTATTATAATATTAAAAGTGTATAATAAATGGAAAAGTCATCCCAGGAATTATAAGGTGTAGGTGTTAGCCAGACAGACAAAAAATTTACAAACAATTCTCCAAGATTTATTTCATATAAAAAACATTTCTAGGTGTTTATTCTAGAATAATTTATATAAGATCGACTATTCATGTCTATATATACAATACTTATGAAAAGTGAGCTAAAATATTTAAAATAACATTTGGATTTTGGTAAAATTTTTGTTACACAGATTCACCGCATTTCATGTGTATACAGTAATCTTATACGGCCATATTTTTCTATCATAAGAAATGTCCACTCTAACTATGATATATTTTTCGTTCAAAATTGTTTTAATAAAAGTATTATTATGAGCTTATTTAATAGAGAATATTTAAATATTTATGAATTTTTTCTATTAACTTTATATAAAATTTATATGTATCTACTTAGATATTGATAAGTTAAATAATATATAGGAAAATTATATTTAAAATGATAAAAAATAGTACAAGAACCAAAAATTGACTGATGGTATTCAAAATGGTGAATTTCACTCAAAATATTATTATGATTCATCTGATGAATCATGTTTAGGTCATCAAGAATATTAGTACAATTATTCACTTACTGGGTTTTATTCTAAAATAAATTATTACTTTAGTAATCATCTAATTGATGTTTTGACATTCATATTTTCATAAATTAAGACACTTCATTACGTATTTCCATTCTTGATTAATAGGTTGATGAAGTGGAATATGTATTATCTAAAAAGTTGAGAAGAAACAACACCAAAAAAATATGTGAAATCAAAGGATTGTTGTATTTTAATTTTTAATAAAAGAGTATATTATATTGGTATTTCATTAACGAATTTTTTTATGAAAATGTTTTTTTAGAATTTTTTATAGGAAGTCATCG
Organism: Viscum album; assembly: GCA_963277665.1. Lineage (NCBI taxonomy): Eukaryota > Viridiplantae > Streptophyta > Magnoliopsida > Santalales > Viscaceae > Viscum > Viscum album. The sequence continues at coordinate 764,182,253 of OY728120.1, forward strand.
ATTCATTTGAGAACATACATAGTCTCATTAATTGTGAATGAGGCCCAAATGAATATGAAAACAAGAGAATAAATGTCTTAGATAATTAACTGTTAGAGTCAAATCAACATCGTGAATATCATTTGATAGAGAAAATTATTATGAATTGCGGTGAAAAAATTTTATAGACATAAACATATTCTCAATATGATGTGTCTAGTTTTTGTTGGGAATATAATGAATCTAGAAAACAATAATTTTTTATCCTCACGATATTTTATGAAAAGAAGTTTCACAACAACAAAAAATCTTATGTGGGTATTTTTTTCAATACTAGTAAATACAGTGGCCAATTGAGCACGAGATCCTATATATGTCAATCTACTACATGATAAAGTATGAAGCCATCCCACTACAATGTTAATTATATAATTTATATTTTATATTTTAACAATATTGTTGGTGTAAAGAATTTTTTTTTGAAAAAAGGAAATAAAATAGAATAAACTTCTAACATTATCTTTATTGGATACAAGAATTTTCAAGACAACTATCTTTCCAAATAGAATCAAAAAGATTAGCAGAAACCCTAAAATATAAAATGTTATAAAATTTCACTATATTGTATCAAAAATGAAAGGAACATTATTTGTATTCCACTATTAGGGATGTTGGATATCTAGAAACATGCCTATAGTTTACCTGAATAATAATTTAGTCCATGGAAGTCATAAGAGGCTATAATCCAAGGGTATCAGAGGTTCAACTCAAAATAATCGAAATATATGAATTAAAAATAATAGTCAAATAAAAATATATCCATGAAAAAGAGTTTTGAAACTCTTGATGATTTTTCGGAGTATTAAAATGTAAATTATTATTATTATTATAAATAATATAATGTATAATACTACTACAACTCCCATATTTATTAAAGGAGGAGACCTCACTATAAAAATAAATATATGTTATTTGATAAATATTCCTTTAGAAACAAATATAAAAGAATTTGGAACAAATTCCTCTCATAAGAAATTGAATAATGAGGGGTTGATGTCCCACAATATATGAGGTTAATATATTAGTATAATAGAGTAATAATTATGGATCAATACATCATTTATATAAATACCAATAAATACAAGATCAATATGGAAAAACAGGAAAAGAATGTGGGATTGGGTTAGTTGTTTACATTCAAAATGAAGGATATGAATTTCAATAGTGGTTTAAAAATAAATGTTACCCAAAAGTTGAAAATAATATGTCTAAATGTTTTAACTATAATACATAATAAAATGGTCAGTACATTCATTCATATATAGATGAATTTAATTACTAAAATTGGAAAATAACTAGTGACTCTCGATAATATGGTATTTGATTCCAGAATTGAGTCATCACATGTAAATAGGATAAACTCTTTATAAATTTTTTTTAATATGGTTATGCATGATTGGAATGTTTAAGAGTATAGTAGAGGTAAAAAAAGAATGAGTTTTCCATGACTTATATGGTGAAAGCTTTAGTATAACTAATAAGACAGTTATAATTATTAGATATCCATTCTTCACAAATATGTTTAGATATTAATATTAAATGATAATGTATCTATGTAGATTAATAAAAAATTTGTAGGTAAAATGAATGGAGTTTATTTTTTCAGAAACATGACTCATTAATGTATTACTAATAATATATTATATAAATATGAACTATATTTCCATTTTGTGATGGTTGTGTATCATAAAAGATAGAATAAATGGGGAACAATGGAATAAGAGAAATGGTGAAATAGATTATGTATATATAATAATAGAAAACATTCAAGGAAATTTTTTCATGTGATATAATATGTCTCCATTCAATGAATCAATTTTTTTATCTCGATTATTATAAAAGAACAACTAGAATAAAAATGAATAAAACTTATTTATTGATGATGAAAAACCAAGATAGATCCAATTTCAATGAATCATTTAGGGGGTTCTTATATTATTAAAATTTGATCTGTTGGTATAATTTTAGTTAAAAATTGAATACTATAAATCCTTTTCAATAGTTTATTGTTTCTATATGACTTTTTACTTTTCAATCACTATATAATGAATTATTAATATTGTTATAAAGTGGGCGTTATTATCTCACAGAATTTTTTAATAAAATTTAACAATAACTATATTATTTGTTATATGTTTTGGGAATATGACATTAGGTTCATTTAAAAAAAATTAAAATCTATTTTAATAGCAATTAAGATTTTATAGATTGAGTTTTATTTATATTTTAATAATAAAATTGATAGATTTTGCATTAAAATAAATATTTTTTGTTTATAATGAATAATTTTCCAATTAGAAAAAAATATTATTAGTTTATTTCACATTAATAATAGAAAATATGATTCCACCCTTATATTATGAGGACTCAGATTAATCTCTTACTAATGGGGAACATAAGGAAGTGAAAATGGGTGGAGATGATTAATAAAATAGGCAATATTTTAATGGATATTAGAGTTCCCATATAATTTTTTTCAGTTATATTTCATTGATGCTAATATGGGATACAAGATTGTACCTCAAACATTTATTTTGTTTTAAATATGTCATAGAAGAAAAATAATGAATTTTTAACATAGTTTTTTTTAAAACATGTAAGAAGGTAGTGATAGAAATACACATTGAATTTTTATTAAATTTTTTTATATGTCAGTCTTAGTATACAATCAATAAGAAGCATAAGTTTCATCCTATCAATTTGTACAAATGTAAATGAAGTTATATAGTCTAGGAAAACCGTGTTACATAGATTCATTGAAACAGATAAAAAATTAGATTATTTGAGTTTTAGTCTATATATATATATATTATAAGTGCTTACACAATTTTATTATCACTATCCACAACATGTTAATATGGAGTTTGGAGAAGCGTGATACTAAATTTAGTTCATGAAAATTAGTAAATATCTAAATAATATGTCTTGAATGTGGTTCAATTGTTTGAAATTATCTAGATAATAGTGAATAACACACACAATGTTTACGTAGCATGAATGTTTCAAATATATTTAGTAACTAACTATTAGATTAATTTTCTCGATGATATGAGTCAAAAACTACAATGATAAGGCATTGAATGTTATGAAATTAATCTACTTTAGTATTTAATTTTTTTAACAATCCATGGAATTTTTTTAAATTATTTTACAACTATTTAAATAATTATACCATTATTTGAAGTATATCAGTGCCAATATTTATGTTTTTGAGATTCCATGAGAATAATTCATGAAAATATGAAAAAATGGATATGATCATCAATCAGGATGATGAGGTCTTGACAAGTTCATCAAAGAGACACGAGATCAAATCCAGGTGGAGACATATTTCTGGGTTACTGTAGTAGTATTGTAGCATCACTGTAGAAGGTACTGTTTGGTATTGTAATACTCATAACTATTAATCCATCCAAGCCATTGGGCCACCAGTGTGGTCCTCAGGTCCTGAATGGATTTCATGCCACACAAGGCCTTCAGGCCAGTTGTTAGTTATGGTCTTCGGGACTCCTCATGGCCTTAATGGTACCCCAAGACTATCAGGCCAAATGATTATGCATGTGTACTAGTTAGACTATGAATAAAAAGGCTTCATATAAGGTTTAAAAGAAATTAAATTCACTTGATCAGACATAATAGGAATTGGAGGAATGATAGGGTATGGAATTACCATCAGTACTGGGCTTGTGAAACTCTGTATTGGTCAACTGACCAACCAACCTTGTGAAGGTGGAGTGCTGATATCATGACTTGTTTTGGAGTGGATCTATTTGAAGATGTCTTGTCTGGGTGATTTCCTCTTAGACATCTGGATCATGTAATTTTCTCTAAGCCTTTGTCCCCTGTAAGGGTTCCACCTCATCCCTTAAAATGTGTATTATCAAAAATAATAAAAACATGAAGTCCTTTATAAGATAAATATTTATGAAATACACTATTTTGGTATTTAATATGAAAATATATAATTCCTATTGTTTCTATGAATTATTTTATGCATTAGTAACCATGATTGTACACTCAATTAGACTAATTTCAAAAAAATAATGATAAAAAATAAATATAATTTAAAAAAATGACGTAGTCTATAAGGATCTTCCAAATTGTTTCTAAGGATTGATCTTATGAGGCCTTACTGATTATCCATCCTCATAAGGATAAATAATATATATGTAAGTATAAATTCTTGAGTTGTATGAATATTTTATGTCAATTTAATGATGATTCATGGATATGTAAAAAACATTTCCATCAGAATAAGTAAGAATATCCTACAGAAGAAGGATAATTTTATATCATAATTATAAATATCTATATTGTAATAAATTTTAGTAGGGATTGACCTTTAAATTTCATAAGAAGTATTTTGAATGTGTGTAATAATTAATTTGGATTTTCATAAGAATCATGTACTCTATATGAGGATCATTAATATGTAAATTTTGTTATATTCATTTATATAAAACATCACATTTCCATAAATTATATTCGGATTTGTATATTTAATTTGACGATGTTAACACTTGGATTCAATTTAAATTAATCCTGATTCATTGTGAATAAAAATTTATATATTTTTTGAGTAATACTAAATGAGAAGTATGAGAGGATACAAATGTTTAAATATATTTTTGATTTCCCAATAATTATATTTGGAAATAAATATTAGTGGTCAACTATTATGAATAAATAAATTGATGCAATGACTATTATTTAATAAATAAAATGAAAAAATAATAATATTCAGTATTAATTTATAATGGATCATATTATATTGTTTGATGAATCTAAATTAAATTTTATATGAAATTTTATGAAAATAAAAGGGCTTAAAATGAAGATAACCCAAATATGATAAATACTAAAATGAAAAAATGGGATGATTTATGTCATATTATCCAATGTTTTGAAAAAAACGTTTCTGTTCTTACATAATGATATGAGATGTCTGATTAACATCATTTTGGAGTGTACATAAGAAAGAATGAATTTTCACAGGATATAGTTATTCTCTCTATCTATAATGAGAGATTTATTTTGATAGATGTTTCTACTAAATTGTCAATATTGTTATAATGAAATCATTACTAGTAATATTATGTAGTTATTATGTTAAATTAAGTATTCAGTATACTATATGGATTAATGAAACTATTTTTTAGATGTGAGAAAAATGATAAGAATAGAAGAAAGGGTATTTTTTATGTACAAATATGAGAAGATGGTGGGAAATTTTTTTTTATATTGTTCGGGAAGGATAACATTAAAAATGAAATGTAAAATATAATGTAGATCATGGGTACCAACATTTCAGGATGAATTCATAATTATTATATTTAAAATCCAAAAATATTTTCATTTAGTGAAATGATAAAGGATCTTATATAAGAAATGATTAATCTATAATGTATATATTCGCGAGAATCACATGAAAAAAACTGAGAGGATGAAGATGATATATAGCGTGTTGTAGGGTTGAGAGAACCAAATAATCTCTTAATGAATATAAAAATCCAATCATATTTTGATGAAGAAAACCATAAAGGTGTAATTTAGAAGAATAATAAAATATATAAAGAATATAAAAAATTCGACTTTTATAGAAACATGGTCATATGATATACACTACCATAGATATAGTGAGAGATAAATATAAAGAGCCATTAAATCATGGTCAATGTGAATGTACTAATAAATAATATATTTTTTTTATTGGATACATTGAACCATAATCAAAGAATATAAATATACATATTTTGAATAATTTATGTCATTTTTGTTGTTTTATTGAAAAATGTTTTCATCATATAGGCCAAGAAGATCCAAAGTTAATTGAGGGAACTATATGTTGAATGATATCTGATCAATGGATGAACAAAATCGAAAATAATATTTGAGATATACATCAATACTATTTGATTTTGTTGAGAATACTAATAGGATTCCGGTATTATGAAATTTTGGGAGCTATAATTGTACAATTTTACAATATTTTGAATAGTCATCAATGAAATATAGAGGGTGGGTTTAATATCTTTACTAAACTAAAAACTAAATTAATGATAGAAACATTAGTAGGGAATTTTTAACTTGTACATCCTAGTCACAACAATGAGTAGGTCTTTTAGGAGTGGTTGAACCATGAAAAAATAGATGTTTTGTGGTATTTCATATATTGCATTTCATACAGGTCTATATATTAGTTAAATAAGAGAAGATATATTTATAATAATCAATAAAAAAGTTCAAAGGATAGTGGGTTTGATAATATTAATGGAACATTTTGATTTAGATAAATGTTTATAAAAAATGGATTCACCTCCAGTCTTAGGTGTCTCCACTTCTCCTGCGGAATGCTTCATAATGTATTTGTTAAAATTCACTAACGGTAAGGTGAATTTTATGAACCATGTTTTACATAAGGATCAATTATCCCATTCTCTTATTCATGATCCATTTTTTAATTTTTTTTATATTTATGGATTCCAATATTCACAACACAAGGATCATTGATAATTAAATGGAGTAGTGTAATAAAATTTGAGATAATTTATTATAAATGATTTTTATCATGGAAAAGGAATAAAAAATGATAACATAATACAAACAATCAATAAAATAGAAATTATATTAATTTAGTATCACATTTTAAATTATATTTTAGTTAATTCATACATGAATTTCTATTTGGATACCAAATCATATTATGCCATTTTTTATCCATTAATATCAGGTGGGACCTCTCCAAAAATTAGTGATTGAAAAAATTTCCAATATTCAATTGGAGAAGTATGAGATAATGCCTGGGGAATTGGGTTGATTCATCGTCTAGGTAATATTACAAAGACTAATGACTATTTTTTTATTATATGTTAATCATTATATAAAAATATTTATTAATTAGAGATTTTAATTATTTCCCTTATTATTAGTAATGATCTAATTAATCATTTTATTCATTTAAATTAATTTTCTAAAATAAGTAATATATATTTTGTTGTCAATATTTATTCATCCACCATTCACGAAACCACCTGATGGCATCCACATTTCCGGACATATCATTGATGTATTTTATAATTAATCATCACCAGGGACAATAAATATAGAAGCCACCATTTATCAGGGGATAAATAGATACTAGAACAAAATCAGTGATATTTGGTGTTTTATTAATGTATTCTTGTTTGGAAGATATTTAGGTAGTTAGAGGGTTAAAATCTATTTTTGTTGTAGAAATGACACTACTGGGTATTTAAATTGATTTGATTGAGGTGATTTTCACATGGACTAGGTGCCTAATATTGTGAACCTATTTTTTATTATATGTTTGGATAAATATGGAATACATTGGCTACATATATTTAGTATAATATTCAAATATATATTTGAATGTTATATTTTTATATCGATTTTATAGTTGAAAAAATCTAAAACCCCAAATTATTACAGATGGGGTTGATATGGGCGGATAAAAGCCACTGGGGGGGTTGATTTCATTATAATCTAATCAAAAGAGTTTGTAAAAATGGTATTGGTGATGGATACATTTTGTTTTATTTAAATAATAAATTAAATATTTTTTCATAGATCAATGAATGGAATCAATTTGAACAAACAATTAATTTTCATTACTATATTATTTATTATGATAACATAGTATAACTAAGAAACTAGTATTTATTATAAATATACCAATATTGATTTATATTAAGAAGTGTATTGGACAAACAATCAAAAATATATAAATATATAATGTTGAGGGTGTGTCTGAGAGTGTGTTATTGAATATATGTAATGCAATTGAACCTTTTTTTAATGGTGAATATTAATTTTTCTCACACATGTTGCATTTTTCACAACCTAAGGTGCACCATGATCTCCCCATAAATACATTCTATCTCATTATATACATTGAAATGTAGATGAAATTATTTGTCTTATTCTTATTTTCTATTATAACAAAATTAAATTGATGATTTTACACATTTTTTGTAAGACAATGACCACATTCTCCTTGATCTTGTGTGTTATTTTATTAAATTTTAATATAATGAATGAATTCATATCCTAAACGAATTAACAGTTTAGTAGAATTTTAAAACAATATACATGCATAAGTTAAACATTGAAACATTAATTGAAATGCACTATAGAAACTCTTTTTTAAACACTCCTTTTATTATAGATTATCATGGACGTAATTCCTTAAATTTATCTTTTCATACTTGGTTAAATTATCATAAAAATGGTGTGATGTTACATGCTTAGTAATGGTATATAATATAGCAGAAGCATAAATAATAAGGCATGATGAATTACTGAAGAACATGTTCCATAAAAATAAAAGCAAGAGCATTAAATGGAATGAATAAAACCTAATTAAATAATTCTTTAATAAAAAATATCCATTGATATTAAACAATTAAAGAATCACATGGACTATAAATTAAACTTTTTAAAATGAATTAATGCATTATTCTGAACATCATAATCATAATTTAAATTCCTTGTTAAAGTCACCATACATAGTGGGTAAAATCCCATGCTAGTTGGTCTCTTAAGACCAACCGATGCATGAGGGAATTTGGTGGGTCCCACCAAATAGTAATTCCAATTATTTACTCATTTGAATAGGGAGAAAATAATCAACATATACATTCAAATTGAAACTAACATATGAAATGATAATAACAGTCCCCATTCTATATACATTAATAATAACCATTCAAAGTAATATAGTGAATGGTATCAAGATTGAACATCAATTGTAAAACTATTAATAAACAATTAAATAAAATATGGAATATTATATCATATATAATTAATTGAAATTAATCATATGAATAAACAATAGTGTAGGAAAATAAGAAAATACTCTTATAAAATTATCGAGTAATACTTTAATGGAATATTATTTTACTTAAAAAAGAAATGTTTTTTTGGAATATTCATTTACTAACACCAGAATATAAATAATATAGTTTTTTAAAAAAATGATAGATTTTATAAAAATAATTTTTGATTAAAATATATTATAGTGTGCACTTCAAAATATGTATGTATTTGAGAAGTATTGTTGAATTGGTCTTTTTTATGATGTATAATTTGAGAATGATACTTTTGAAACATGTAACATCCCATAAATGAAAGATGAATTATTATCGGTAAATATATATAGAACATTCACCAATAATTTATGAGGAGTACATAATAATTATTAATAATTTTATTTTTTAATAGAGTGAAAAAGTGTAAACAAAATGAAATTGGAGGTTCGGGTAGAGACCCTTACCTTGAGTCCGTATGTGTTCTGAACAACACCCTAAAATCATAGATAATCAAATTAAATACCTTAATTAATTAATTAATATCATTATATAATTTTATATTATTTATTATATATTTATTTTTTCTCATTAATGTCAATTTTGAGGAGTTATAAGTTACAATTTGTTTCTTATAAGCATTCATTCCTTGGATTTCACGATATGTATTCTAATATATGATTATTGAAGTTCACGTGGAATGGTTATAATTATACCAAATTTAAATTATATAATATTGATGAACAAATATAAGTCTATTAGGTATTATATATTATTTTTACCCATCAATGAGGATGAATTATTAATGAAAATTGTTTAGCTTAATGTTAGAGGGTTTTAAATCACAATGAAGTATTTGTTTTATATTATTTAATATAATTTATATATATAATGGTTCTTAAACCTTAAATAAGATATAATAAATCCTTTTTTATCTGGGTCAATAATAAAAATTGTTTCATGACCATCATTGAAGGGGAAATAAATGAACAACGCTTTATCATCCATGGAGGATGTAAATCGACATCTCCCGGATGACCAGTTTGTTTTTAAAATTAAATAAATAAAGGAGATTGATGATTTATCTTCCATTAACAATATATCTCACAAGTTTATAGATGATGTTTTATTTATCATTGTTATTTTAAAGGAGGATATGATGATAGAATATTAATAAAATAAAAAAACAATAAATTAAATTAAATTGAAATGGAATATGATTTTATATCTTGAATCCTCCTCATTAAGATCCCTCTTTACCGAAAGGGTTTTGGACTTTTGGAAATCCCATGTTCTCCTGGAAATTGGGTGAGACTGGGAAAGTGTATTTTGTCATAATTTTAACACGATTAATGGCTTATTGGTGTGGGTATAATTGGGGGTGAGGGGACATTTTTTGTAGTAGATGGGAGTGTTGATTTCTCGTTATTTAATTAATTGTTTTATTATTTTCCCCAAGAAAATAAATAATAATGATTCATGTTATGAAATAAAGTTATATGATCTTGTGAGTAATAAGTATGGTTTGTTACATCATCCATGACTCAGCTAATAGGGTATCTCTGTTATAATTAATTAAAATTAAAATTGTCGTATTATACTATTCACTAAAAATTATAGTGTTTCATAAAAATCCAATAAAAATCAACATAATCATATATTTAATTCTATAATTAAAAAATAGAATCCATTTTATAAAATTATTTTATAAATATGATAAATTTTGTTTTTAATTATAATCATTATTTACTCAAAAAATAAACTACTAAATTATCAACTAATTTTATATCACTTTCTGAAATCAAGGTCTCGTAAATTTATCCTAAAATGTTAAGGAAAAAATATATATTTATGAATAATTTCTAAAAAGATGAATTTTATTTTAAATAATTATAATATTATCATTAAATATATATGACTTACAAAAATACAAACACTTAATTATTAATTTTTAAAATATTATTTTTAATTCACTATTATAAAAATGTATCATAATTTATTTTATAATATAGAAAATATTTATATATAATTACATGGGTGATGTTACTATTGGTAAGGTTTATATTATTATTCATAAGTGTATCTTTACTATTCATAAGGGTAATGTAACTATTATCTAAAAAATTAATTTGATTATATCAGACTCTAAATTTCATAGTAATTTGCACTGTGTATGTCCATTTTTTAAAATTGATATCATATAAGTGGAAAAAATGTTTCATGGATAAGATACAATTGTATTATTTAAATTATTATATAAACAATGCAATGTTTCACAGACTCTGTGTTGTGTGCATTACATTTTACAAAAAAAAATTTAAAATAATTTTGGGGTCACATTCTCCCCTCCAACAATAATTTTATCCTCAAAATTCCAGAATGTTTTCTCATAAAAAAATTTGGGTTGTTCATCATCATATGTTCCTTAGACTCCGACATCACCTATTAAATTTTATGATTTTTACAAAGTAACCTTACTAGCTATGTACTTTGATTCACCAATAGATATTCTTTTGTGTCCGAAATTCAGATAGGATCTTCCCAGTAAGATTAATAAACTTTTATATATGTTCTATCATAAGTGAGGACATGTTATGGGTCTTAAATGTAAATTATTAATAATGAGACATGTAAGAAATTCTGTGATTTATATATTTTTAGAGGCGTCACCAAATGATATGTCACAGCTCCAACTCTCCCTAAAATTTCAAAAGGACCAATGTACCAGAGGGTCAGTGTACCTTTCTTCTCAAGTCATATAACAGCCTTATATATGGGTACATTCAATAAAATGTGATCCCCTCTGTAAATTACTTTATTCATCCTTTTATTATCAGTATAGAACTTATTCGAAATTTGAGAGGATTTGATATGGGTTTGAATAGTTTGTACCTTTGGTGTTGTTTCTTATAACACACCCACCCAGTTACCCAGAGTCAATGCATTGTTTCATAACATTGGCATTATACAAAAAATCATGTCTTGAAAGGCCGATCTGTTTAGTATCCTTGTAAGTACTAGAAACATTCATAGGATTTACATTACATCATGAAATAATATGATCAACAAAATTTTGTCCCCTTTTGAACACACATATATCTGAAGACTATCCCTGCAGGTCAATGATTAAAAACAACTTCACATCCTGGAAAAATAAAACATAGAAAGGGGTGAGCTCAGTTGCTCAGTAAGGATAACAATATAGCGGAAACATTAATAAATAAGCATAAACATTTAAGACAATGTAGAAGAATAAAACAAAATTCTCTTTAACTTAACCATCAGCATAACAATGAAATGATAAAATCAAATACTCTCATTTAATTAATCACATGGATATTCTACTAGTTGAATAATCACATGTAATATCAATAATTACTTTCATAATGATGGAATGCATAATGCCAGACATCATTAACACATAGTCAAGGACTTGTGCCAAGACTAAAAATAATATTCTATCAAGGCCTTGTGCCAAGACACTAGTTTGTCTCATGATACATACTGAATCATCGACTATCTATGTAAAGACCCGTAAAATTCATGGGAAATTTTTTCTTAATTTTCTTTGAAATTTTACAAGAACGCGATTTCTGACGTCACCTGATTCCGAGGCCCGGAGTGCCCGGAATCATTTTCCGAAGTTTGGCTCGGGTACGTTCAGTTAACGAACGAGCGGGAATTTCTAACTTTTTATCCGGTGCTCGGAATTGAAATCCGAGGACACCGATGAACTCACAGCGCTGATATTCGCTTAAGGAGGCCTTTTCTGAGGTTGCGTTTTATGCGGAACGAAAGTTAGTTTTGGGAGAAATTATAAGAAGTTAAATAAAAATGTGGAAACACTTTTTATTTTTATTTTGTTGGTTAACTCCTCTCAAAGGAAGCTAGGGGTGGGACCCACACCCACTTAACCTCCCTTGATAGGATTAAGTGTGGTGGGGCCCACACGAACCCTAACATTTCATCTTCTCTCAAAACTCCCTTTAACCCCTCTTTAAATGACATGACAACTTGTTAATTAATTTGGAGTTATTTTATTTGAATTTCAAACCTTTGAAATTCAATTTGTTAAGTGTGTGAATAAAATAATACTCTAGCTTATTTTATTTGGTTAGATTTCACTAGCCTTCTTGAGAGAATTTGGGTTCTCCTTCTTCTTCTTCAACTTTGACGAAGAACGCGAAGAACCTTCGAGCTCCGACGAAGAACGCCGCTCCTCTCTCCTTCGTAGCCGGTTGTTTCTGAAGATCGACGATGCCTTCCGTGTCATCGAAAGGGAATGCCGCTTCCTCCTCTGACTTCCTTCGTCGGCATACGAAGATTCACCAACGACGTACCTCTTCGGACAAACCTCTTCATCAACGGAATTGACGAACGTTTACCGTGACGCCTGACCTCCGCGACGTTGTCTTCCGCGGGTCTATGACGATCATCGATCTTGAAACCGAGGTAGGGGTTTGTTGTGTATGATTATTTATACTCGTTCTTGGTTCTAGAATGACAAACGTGAGAATAAATATTTATATGTTATCTTCTAACAAGAGGGAGGGGGCCGGACTGCACAAACACGGACGAATCCCCCCTCTCTTGTTCTTGAATTTTATTATTTCCTTGTGGATGAACAAGCTGGCATGGTTCCGTCGCACCACGCGGGAATCGCAAGGCTATAATTGCACGCCGCCGTCACGCCGCGCCACGGGAAGATTACCATGAACGTGACGCCGTCGCGCCGCGTAGAAGGGAACCGAAGGCACCGCGGCCGGAGCGGGGACGCGGCGGAGGGGCGCGGTGCCGTCGCACCGCGCCGGACGACGAACACCGCGGTCGGTTCCGGGCTGCGGCGAAACGGGAAGACCGGCGGCTAGCCGGGCCGCCGGTGTCGGAAGCCGGAAGAGGGGACCGGCCTTGCCGGTCCCGTTGAGGATGAACCGGCCGGCCATATTGGGCCGACAGGAAGGGAGAAGTGCTGGGGGAATTAATTCCCCCGGCTGGCCACAAACCGCCCCCCCATAAAGTGGGGGGCCGCAGTTTCATAAAGGGGGGGCATCCGGCCCCCCGGTTTTCCTCAAAGGCAGGTCCCCCACGAGGGGGGGCCGGTTTCACAAAAGGGGGTCAGCGCCCCCCCATTTTTCCAAACGGCAGGCCCCCACGAAGGGGGCCGTTGATTGAAAAAAGGGCGTGGCATGATGCCGCGCCGCTAGAGGGAAGAAGCAGGGGCCTTGCCCACTACGCGTGGCACCCGAGCGGCGCCAGGCCGCGCCGCCGCCAGCCGGGCCTGGTCGGACCCGGGTCGGGTCGACCCGGTTCGGGTCAACCCGTTTCGGGCCGACCCAGGGGGGTCGGGCCGGGTCGGGCCAGACCCGGACCCCCCGTTTTCGAGACGACTTCGGTCTTTTGGCCATAACATTAGCTACGGACCTCCGATTGACGAACCGTCAGCGGAAATGCGATCCTTGGATCGAGACGGTCGATTCGGTATATCGCACTCAAAGTTTCGGAATACTTTGAGTTCGGCCGGGTTGGTTCGTTCACGAAACCAACCGGGCCTTTGGAGCGGAAACGCTCATATTTTGAGCTACGGACGTCCGATTGACGTGCCGTCAGCTTTGTTGTGTTCCTCTTAGTGAGACAGATCTTTTGGCATACTCCGCCCAAGGTTTGGACGTAGGTGGAGTACGGTTGGGTTGGTTTTGCCTTAAAACCCAACCGGGCCCCTGGGACGAAAAAGCCAATAACTCTCAGACTGGGCGTCCGATCGACGCGCCGTCTGTTGCGTTGAGTTCCTGTTAGCGATACGGAACATTTGTATACATGAACACTAGACTTTGTGACAGTTGATTTATCAGCCTCTCGGCTCGTGGAGCGGACCCTCCCGAACGAGCTTGTTGTGTGCGGGAACCCTAGTGCTGGCTGCGATTGTGACTACTACTGCTACTGGTACTACTACTGTGACTGCGACGACGACAGTACAGAGATCCTGTGTGGATTCGACGACGACTACATCACTCAGCGATCCTACGTGGATCAGTGCTACAGGTCCTGTGTGGGCCCGATCCTGTGTGGGTCTTTGCGCTCAGCGGTCCTGTGTGAACCAGCGCCTACAGGTCCTGTGTGGGCCCGATCCTATGTGGGTCTTTGCGGGGGTTAGATACCTATCGATCCTTCGTGGGTCCGACGACTTTGATGGATCAGAGATCTTCTTTATCGTCTTTCGAAGAAGTATACCTGTGTGAGCTGAATCTTGTTGCTATCCTGTGTGGATTGTGTTGTTCTATCCTGTGTGGATTTTGTTTTGCATTCCTGTGTGGAATACGTATACTTTCCTGTGTGGACTGGGTTGTACTTGGGCTCGGAGATTGGAGCGTATTGGAATTGATGACTTAGGTATATGTATGGGCATATATCTAAGCAGTGTCGGTTGTTACTTCGTGTTATTAGCTCACATTTGTGGTTTATCCTTTGTGGATTTTGGGAGACCTTCAGGGGTCTCGGGGTCCCTACTGAGTAGCTTATACTCACCCCTGCACGGGCTATGCCCGCACTATGTTGTCTTGGTTGCAGATGACGGACAACGTTGATATTGGCTGAGGCATGCAGAGCAAGATGGTACCTGGAGGTGGACCACTGGGCGTGACGTGTTCGGAGCGGACGGCGGGACCCGAGGAGCAGTGGAGCTATCTGTACCCACCCTTCAGGTGGGATCTCCAGTGGACAGCTCGGTGTAGCGGCTTTTACTTTACAGTTGCTGTTTTCCCTTTCGAGTTGTACTTTACTTTCAGTTTGGGTTTGTATACTGGCCCATTTACTTTTCTGCACTTCAGTTGTACTCTGTTTTTACTTAGTGTTTACTATTCTGCTTGCTTACTATGTGGTGGTTGTTTACATTTCAAAGGCAATGCCTTCCCTTTTTGTTGGGATTTACGCCTTGGTGCTAGTCGCCAGCCCCTGGCCTATGGAAGGCGGGCTTGGGTAGTCACGACATGGGCCTCGAGGGCGGTTCGTGACAAATTGGTATCAGAGGATTTCGGTTCTACCGCCAACTCTGACCTTTTCTATGTGAAGCAATAATGTTTAGCGTATTGAGTGTGGTTATTAGTTCAGGGAGTCCAGTGTTGGTGCGGCGGCCGACGTATCCGTACACCAGGACCCTGACTTCTGATTTCCGACATAATGCACGAAAACATTGATTGCGTGTGTGTTTCAAAGTTTTCTTTGTGATTACTTTATATCAGCTCACCAGCTATACTGTTCTGACCATGGCGCACCTGTTTCCTTTTCAGGATGGCCCCACCATGGCAGCCAGCTAGGGTTTCGAGAGATGAGTGTGACGAAAGCCCACCGAGCGACGAGGCCTCAGTGCAAGGCCCTTTGTCAGTAGTGGCACCGGCGGTAGCTCTACCAGTCGAGCCACCGATACTTCCAGCACCATCCGCTGACGATGCACGTCGCCTCAGCGCACTGCATGAGTTTCAGTGCCAGCGACCACCCAGGTTTCATGGGGAGACGGATCCCCAGGTAGCCGAGGACTGGCTGGAGGCAGTGGTACGTGTGTTTAGGCTAGTGAGGACACCAGCAGACCTCATGGTGATCCTCGCTGCGATCCTACTACACGCAGCAGCAGGACGATGGTGGAGCTTGATGCTCCAGGTGCACGATGAGGCATCTCTTCATTGTACGGGCTTTGAGAGCATCTTCCGCTCGGAGTTCGTCCCATCCACCCTTCGTGCAGTGCGTATCCAGGAGCTTCTCCAGCTGCGGCAGGGCAGCATGACGGTCGCTCAGTACTCGGCGAGATTTACTGATCTCTCGCGCTACTCGACCGACATAGTACGGGACCCATTCTTCTGGGCCCGGACCTTCGAGCAGGGTTTGAGACACGAGATCAGGGCATCGCTGATCTCCCTCAGCATACCGACTCAGACAGGAGTACTCGAGCGGTACCTTCTGATCGAGAGCTTCCTTGTTGAGTCTACACCAGCGCCGAGACCCACCGCAGGGTAGCACGTGGCAGAGTCATCTACAGCAGGCAGTCGACGGATGACTCAGGGGTTCACGCAGACCAGACCTTCAGGCAGACGGCCTCAGGACAGTGGCTCAGCAGTGCGGGGAACACAGCGCGGAGCTAGTCTTTCGAGAGGCAGACAATGCTACTCGTGCGGCGGGCTGGGGCACATGGGTCGTGACTGCCCGACCCGCCATGCAGAGGAGCAGCAGACGGTTGAGGAACCACCTAGGCAGAGGTAGTGGTTCGACCGTGGCGGTCCGCAGGGAGGAGGCGGACATGGCAGAGGAGCTGGCCGAGCAGCAGGTGGTGGGCGACGCTTTGAGGCTCCACCACCACCACCAAGAGGTCCACCCCGACCTCAGGGGAGAGAACAGCTTCAGGAAGCTGAATCTTACGATCATGGAGCTCTGGAAGTGGGTGGACTAGTGCGGGACTAGCTCCAGGCATAGATGCCTTTTCCCATAATGCCTCTAGCTTTGTAGTTTGTTTTGCCTTGTGTCCTTGTACTTTAAGTTGAAGTAATAAAAGATACTTGCCTTGGTGACTTTTGTTTTCTTGTCAGTTGTTTG
The DNA here is from genome assembly GCA_963277665.1 of Viscum album. Taxonomy (NCBI): domain Eukaryota; kingdom Viridiplantae; phylum Streptophyta; class Magnoliopsida; order Santalales; family Viscaceae; genus Viscum; species Viscum album. The sequence continues at coordinate 764,199,694 of OY728120.1, forward strand.
TTTTTACTAAGAGGTGCCGGTTAAAAACTGTTGACTTGACGCTCACTTGGGAGATTCTTACTGGAGGAAACCCAGTGACCACACACTGATGCCGATAGTGTGACTCAACCCTTGGAGGCGAGAGTAATGGTTGGATCTCTTGGTAGCAGCGTCGAGCACTTACGACGTCATCCATGCCATTAATTAACTAATCATGACCAGATTGACTGTATTAGGAAAGGAATGTGGTTCATCCAGGGGATGAGACTAGATTTCACTTTTCGGCAAAGGAGAAATATTTGCAGCTTTGTCGTACGTTAAGGAGGAAGGGGAAACCCTTCGTGTGGTCAGACAGTTGTCACCAGAGCTTCCAGGAGCTCAGACAGAGATTGACCAGCACACCTATCTTGAGGATTCCTGAGGAGGGAGTAGGGTACGTAGTCTACTGCGATGCATTAGGGACCGGAATCCGTTTTGTCCTAATGCAGGAGCGGGCAGTGATCGCTTATGGATCACGACAGTTGAGGCCGCATGAGCACAACTACGCTACCCATGACCTGGATTTGGCAGCGGTGGTCTTCGCTCTGAAGACATGGCGGCACTATTTGATGGGCGAGCGCTTTACAGTCTATTCTGATCATCAGAGTCTCAAGTATATCTTCTCGCAGAAGGACTTGAACCTGAGACAACGGCGATGGCTCGAGTTCCTCGAGGACTGTGACTTTGAGATAGTCTATACTCCTGGGAAGGGGAACGTGGTAACTGATTCCCTCAGCAGGAGGACGGGCATTCAGCTACTTGAGGAGGCGACGGAGCAGCTATCCTCTTTGCAGATATCCTTCATGGATAGAGATGGAGCAACCTTCCTCCAATCTCTCATAGTCACCCCTCCTCCACTGCAGCGGGTCAGAGAGGCATAGCATGAGGACGCTGACTGTGAGACACGGCGTACACAGATATCCTCGGGACAGACACCTGATGGTTTCTCCCTTGGAGCAGAGCACGACATCCTTTTCAGAGGACGTACCATGGTACCAGTCGCTTTGCGATAGGAGGTGCTGATACAGTTTCACACTTCTCATTTGGCGGTACATCCTGGAGTGGCGAAGATGTACCAGGACCTCAGACGACAGCACTGGTGGCCGGGCATGAAGAAGGCAGTAGCAGAGTTCGTTTCTCGATGCCCCACCTGCCAGCAGGTAATGGCAGAGCATCAGGTACCAGTAGGCTTGGTACAACCCTTGGAGGTTCCGGAGTGGATGTGGGACGGTATATCTATGGACATCGTTACTGTACTTCCACACACTTCCAGAGGTCACGGCTCCATCTGGGTGATTGTTGACCGACTCACCAAGTCGGCACACTTCATACCCATTAGAGTGCAGGGCTCAGTGGAAAGCATGGAACGTCTCTACATTCAGGAAATTGTGCGGCTCCACGGCGTGCCATCATCTATCGTCTCTGATCGAGATGCACGCTTTACTTCCCGGCTTTGGAAGAGTAACAGGAGGCGTTCGGGGCACAGCTACGTTTGAGCACAGCCTTTCACCCTCAGACGGATGGTCAGACAGAGAGGACCATCTAGACTCTCGAGGACATGCTCCGTGCATGTGTCCTCGACTTTGGTCGTAGCTAGGAGGACCACCTACCCTTGGGGGAGTTTGCGTACAACAACAGCTACCACTCCACCATCGGGATGACACCGTACGAGGTGTTGTACGACCGACCTTGTAGATCTCCTTTGTGCTGGACAGACCTAGGGGAGTTAGCACTTGTGGGACCGGAGATGGTCCAGGCCACGACAGAGAAGGTCGAGGTCATCCAGGAGCGGATGAGGACAGATCAGAGCCGGCAGAAGTCATACGCTGACAGGAGGCGGAGGCCACTAGAGTTCGAGGATGGCGACCACATCTTCTTGAGGGTCTCACCTCGACGTGGTATTCAGAGATTTGGCAGAGGCGGCAAGTTATCTACGTGCTTCATCGGACCCTTCCAGGTCCTCAGCAGGATTGAAGAGGTGGCTTATCGCCTGGCTCTACCACCTCAGTTGCACCGGGTGCACAACGTCTTCCCCGTATCTCAGCTGAGGAGATATGTGCACGACCCGACGCACATCATTGACCATGGGGAGCTTGACGTTGTCGATGGGGCGACATTTATGGAGGTCCCAGTGGAGATAGAGGATCGACAGGAGCAGGTCCTACGTGGGCGATCGATTCCTCTTGTGCGCATCAGATGGCAGCACGGGAACCTCTAGGAGAGCACTTGGGAGCGGGAGGCTCAGAAGCGTGCTCAGTACCCTCATTTGTTTCCCTAGTTTTTGATGTATCTTTACGGGGACGTAAAGCCCTGAGGTGGGAGTAATGTAATGACCCGTAAAATTCATGGGAAATTTTTTCTTAATTTTCTTTGGAATTTTACAAGAACGCGGTTTCTGACGGCACCTGATTCCGAGGCCCAGAGTGCCCGGAATCATTTTCCGAAGTTTGGCTCGGGTACGTTCAGTGAACGAACGAGCGGGAATTTATAACTTTTGATCCGGTGCTCGGAATTGAAATCAGAGGACACCGATGAACTCACAGCGCTGATATTCTCTTAAGGATACCTTTTCCGAGGTTGCATTTTATGCGGAACGAAAGTTAGTTTTGGGAGAAATTATAAGAAGTTAAATAAAAATGTGGAAACACTTTTTATTTTTATTTTGTTGGTTAACTCCTCTCAAAGGAAGTTAGGGGTGGGACCCACACCCACATAACCTCCCTTGATAGGATTAAGTGTGGTGGGGCCCACACGAACCCTAACTTTTCATCTTCTCTCAAAACTCCCTTTAACCCCTCTTTAAATGACATGACAACTTGTTAAATAATTTGGAGTTATTTTATTTGAATTTCAAACCTTTGAAATTCAATTTGTTAAGTGTGTGAATAAAATAAGAATCTAGCTTATTTTATTAGGTTAGATTTCTCTAGCCTTCTTGAGAGAATTTGGGTTCTCCTTCTTCTTCTTCAACTTTGATGAAGAATGTGAAGAACCTTCGAGCTCCGACGAAGAACGCCGCTCCTCTCTCCTTCGTAGCCGATTGTTTCCGAAGATCGACGATGCCTTCCGTGTCAACGAAAGGGAACGTCGCTTCCTCCTCGGACTTCCTTCCTCGTATTTCGAAGATTCACCAATGACGTACCTCTTCGGACGTACATTTTCATCAATGGAATTGACGAACGTTTACCGCGACACCCGACCTCCGCAACGTTGTCTTCCGCGGGTCTTTGACGTTCATCGATGTTGAAATCGAGGTAGGGGTTTGTTGTGGATTATTATTTATTATCGTTCTTGGTTCTAGCATGAAAAACGTGAGAATAAATATTTATATGTTATCGTCTAACAAGAGGGAGGGGGCTGGACCGCACAAACACGGCCGAATCCCTCCTCCCTTGTTCTTGAATTTTATTATTTCCTTGTGGATGAACGAGATGGCGTGGTGCCGTCGCACCACGCGGGAATCGCAAGGCTATAATCGTGTGGCGCCGTCGCGCCGCACCACGGGAAGATTACCATGAACGCGACGCTGTCGCGCCGCGTCGAATTGAACCGAAGGCGCCGCGGCCAGAGCGGGGCCGCGGCGGAGGGGCGCGGTGTCGTCGCACCGCGCCGGACGACGAACACCGCGGTCTGTTCCGGGCTGCGGCGAAACGGGAAGACCGGCGGCTAGCCGGGCCACCGGTGTCAGAAGCCGGAAGAGGGTACTGGACTTTCCGGTCCCATTGAGGAAGAACCGTCCGGCCATATTGGGCCGGCCGGAAGGGAGAAGTGCCGGGGGAATTAATTCCCCCGGTTGGCCACAAACCGCCCCCCATAAAGTGGGGGCCGCAGTTTCATAAAGGGGGGGCAGGCGGCCCCCCGGTTTTCCTCAAAGGAAGGCCCCCCACGAGGGGGGTCCGGTTTCACAAAGGGGGGGCAGCGCCCCCCCCCGTCTTTCCAAACGGCAGGCCCCCACGAAGGGGGGCCGTTGATTGACAAAAGGGCGCGGCATTATGCCGCGCCGCTAGAGGGAAGAAGTGGGGGCCTTGCCCCCCGCGCGTGGCACCCGAGCGGCGCCAGGCCGCGCCGCCGCCGGCCGGGCCGGGTCGGACCCAGGTCGGGTCGCCCTGTTCGGGCCGACCCAGGGGGTGTCGGGCCGAGTCGGCCCGAACCCGGACCCACCGTTTTCGAGACGACTTCGGTCTTTTGGCCATAACTTGAGCTACGGACCTCCGATTGAGGAACCGTCAGCGGAAATGAGATCCTTGTATCAAGAAGGTCGATTCGGTATATCGCACTCAAAGTTTCGGAATACTTTGAGTTCGGCCGGGTTGGTTCGTTCACGAAACCAACCGGGCCTTCGGAGCGGAAATGCTCATATCATGAGCTACGGACGTCCGATTTACATGCCGTCAGCTTTGTTGTGTTCCTCATTGTGAGACGGATCTTTTTGCATACTCCGCCCGAGGTTTGGACACAGGTGGAGTATGGTTGGGTTGTTTTTTCCTTAAAAACCAACCGGGCCCCTGGGACGAAAAAGCCAATAACTCTCAGACCGGGCGTCCGATCGACGCACCGTCTGTTGCGTTGAGTTCCTGTTAGCGATACAGAACTTTTGGATACATCAACTCTGGAATTTGTGACAGTTGATGTATCAGCCTCTCGGCTCGTGGAGCGGACCCTTCCGAACGAGCTTGCTGTGTGCAGGAACCCTAGTGCTGGCTGCGACTGTGACTACTACTACTACTGCTACTGCTACTGTGACTGCGACGACGACAGTACAGAGATCCTGTGTGGATTCAACGATGACTACACCACTCAGCGATCCTACATGGATCAGTGCTACAGGTCCTGTGTGGGCCCAATCATGTGTGGGTCTGATACTGTGTGGGTCTTTGCGCTCAGCGGTCCTGTGTGAACCAGCGCCTACAAGTCCTGTGTGGGCCCGATCCTGTGTGGGTCTTTTCGGGGGTTAGTTACCTATCGATCCTTCGTGGGTCCGAAGACTTTGATGGATCAGAGATCATATTTATCGTCTTTCGAAGAAGTATACATGTGTGAGCTGAATCCTGTTGCTATCCTGTGTGGATTGTGTTGTGCTATCCTGTGTGGATTTCGTTTTGCTTTCCTATGTGGAATACGTATACATTCCTATGTGGACTGAGTTGTACTTGGGCTCGGAGGTTGGAGCGTATTGGAATTGATGACTTAGGTATATGTATGGGCATATACCTAAGCAGTTCCGGTTGTTACTTAGTGTTTGTATCTCACCATTGTGGTTTATCCTTTGTGGATTTTGGGAGACCTTCAGGGGTCTCGGGGTCCCTACTGAGTAGCTTATACTCACCCCTGCACGGGCTATGCCCGCACTACGTTGTGTTGGTTGCAGACGACAGACATCGTTGATCTTGGTTAAGGCTTGCAGAGTAGGACGGTACCCGGAGGTGGACGACTGGGCGTGACGTGTTCGGAGCGGACGACGGGACCCGAGGAGCAGTGGAGCTATCTGTACCCACCCTTCAGGTGGGATCTCCAGTGGACAGCTCGGTGTAGCGGCTTTTACTTTACAGTTGCTGTTTTCCCTTTCGAGTTGTACTTTAATTCAGTTTGGGTTTGTATACTGGCCTATTTACTTTTCCACCCTTCAGTTGTACTCTATTTTTACTTAGTGTTTACTTTTCCGCTTTCTTACTCTGTGGTGGTTGTTTACTTTTCAAAGGCAATGCCTTCCCTTTTTGTTGGGATTTACGCCTTGGTGCTAGTCGCCAGCCCCTGGCCTATGGAAGGCGGGCTTGGGGTAGTCACGACACGGGCCCCGAGGGCGGGTCGTGACAATCTATAGTGGGCTCCACCCTTCACTTACTAAGTCCAATACATTCCTCGTGTGAAAAGGTTTAAATATAAATAAACATTTGTATTAAAACCAGCATACAAAATGTCAATACTTTTTCTATAAACTATGAATGGTTTAAAAATAATACATCCACATTCAAACAAATCACTAAACCTTCAACACAATATGGATGTTGTGTATCATAATAAATCAATTTCAAACAAGTTTAAAATCCATCAATTGAGGTGGACATAGATGAAATTAAAACTTTCATAGAAAAAATATCTCTTTCTTTTTAGAAATAATTTTAAATAAATATAATTATAAAAGAAAACATTTATTTTTAAAATATTCTTATAATCTTGTATGGGATGCTTCAACTATTACATAACTGATGAAAATATCCACACCCACCGTATAAGTAAAAAAAGGCATTCCGACCCTAATTTTGTAAAAATGGTCATAAAGTACATTATTTATAAAACGACGGAAAGATTCATTTCAAAATAAATGTGGTCAAATAAGGGTATAAATTACTTTAAGACATATTATATTAAATAGTAAAAATGTTTTCAATTAAATTTTTACAAAAACCCGGATGGGGATGATAAAGAGGTCCCACAAGATACTTACATAAAAACAACCTCCGATAATAAAGTGATTGTGAAATTAACTATTACATTGTCATTTTCCTTGGTCAAGGTTATATTAACCTCATATATAATAGTTACATCATTGTTATTGAATTATACCAGAACTATATACATAAATATGATATCATATATGATCCTCTAATATTGCATTGCTAAAATTATTTTAGTAGAATCATCGTTTCGAGTGTTAACTGGTCAGTTTTCCTTTATATGATCGGTTACGTAAGCCATGTTTTTTTATGGATATGATGTATTTTATTCATGTTAAGAATGATATTATGTTCTTTATAAATTATTTTTAATCATTAAATGAAAATTATTCTTTAATTTTTACGATGGGGAATGAAATTCATTGCATTCGTGTAGACGATAATCCGTACATATGCACGAGCGAAAATATCATTATATTGATGGTGAAATCATATGTAATGGGATGGTATATCATATAGAAAAAATAATTAACATGTTTTATTTATTTTTTACACAAGTTCTATTCATTATTATACCCATCCAAAATATTTAAGTGAATGAATAACAAACTACACCACGACGTGGAGACGGTAAGCCGTACATATGCATGTATAGTAACTTTGTCATTTTAAGGATGAAAAGAATAACGAATATGGTTATACCATATTTATTATAACATCACAGTATATATAATATACAAGATTTATTATTATATAATGGAAACAACAAATAAAGGGGATGTGGAAGAAGAAAACAACTCGAAATAGTTGATGAATTATTTACCTCTTGTTCAGGTTCTACCATTTGTTTTGATCAAGAGGGCTCCATAGGATGGATTTATGAAGAAATTAAGGCCTATAGAAAGAAGGGAGGAATTTTGTGAGGATATTTGGGTAGGTTTTTTCTGAGTCGAATGTCTTTGAAGGTGTGAAATTAATAGAAGGGAAAGTTCCCTTTTATAAGAGAGGTGAGGGTCACTTTCAGAAAAGCTTGAAATATTATTTTATAATAAAATAAATTTTGGTTTCAATTGGATCCAAAACAATACTTTAGAGGGTAAGTTGGGGATGGGTCTATAATATCCCAACCTGTTGGTTTTAGATAGGTTTAATGCGCCATATTGACATTATATTTTAGATTTAACTCTTAGTTAAATATTTTGACATTTACCATGTCTCTTTGTATTTTTATATTACATGGTTAATAAACATACTATAAACATTAAAGAGAACACACAGTGGTTCATTATTAATATATATAACCTTATCTATGTATTTTGGTAGAAACCTATATTTTTATGTATATTATATCAATTTATAATATAGTATTTTGTTTAAAAACACAATTATGTCAATGTTGACACTATTTAGTATTTTAATTTTTTGAAATCCTTTAAAACATTATCACTTATTATAAAATTTATTTAACCAACCATGAGATTTCATATTAACCTATAAAATTAGTTTAATTCATCTAAAGTCTCAATTTAAATTTATTTAGATATTTATAATATCAATTATTTCAATATTTCTTTAATAGGTTAATTATTGCATCTTTATTGTGTAGTTATTAAATTAAATTATATAACGTCTAAAAATTATAAATAAAATACCATTATGTATGAAATATTTTTAGATTTATAATTAATAATTATAGTTTAATTTATATTGTCTTTATCCCTATATAAAAAATTGTTTATTTTTAAAACTTTGAATTTAACTCTTCTAAATCTTCTTTAAATAAAATAATAATAAATGTCCTAATCTAATCCATGTGGACCAAAGGGGTCATATTTTATTTATAAGGATGTTTTTTCTCGAATTATACTAATCCATTAGAATTTTGACATGCTTTTGGGTAATTATGATATCATTTTTTCCCTTAATTACCCTATTTAGTTTTAATCGTGGTAAATAAAAATCAAAAGTAACTATTCACCAAAAAAAATGTTGTCATCTTATTGAAAAAAATTTGATTTATTTATATAAACTATTTATCTCATGTTTTTGAAATTCAACTCATAGGAGTCGTAATATTATGTTTTAGGCAAATTTTCAAATTCTCTTAGGAGGTGGGTAAAAGACGGTAAAAAGTTAAATAAAATTATTAAATATCTAAAATTATCATAAAATTACTCCAATTAATTACATTGAACATATATAGGTATTTTTTATCTATTTTGACATAAAATAAATTTAAATAAAATAAATAATTATCTAAATAAAAAATTCAGTTTTAACAAATAACATAGTGTTTTTTGCAATTCATAAAAAATTTAATGATTTTAGAAGAATATGAAAAATTCATCCTAAGCTAATTTCTATATTTCGAATTCCAAAATGATGTCCATTTTGAAAAATAAAATTTATAAAATTTTAAATAGTGGGTATTACTATTCATAATAGCGTGTTTTATTGGTCACGGTTTGTTTGAATCTCGAAGTTGCATACAATGCAAGCTATTGCATTATTCAAAGGAAAACACACTATAGAATCTTGGGGGCTTACATTCTACCCTCTTAAAATAATTGTGTCCTAAAAAATTATAGAATATTACTGCATTAAAAGATTTGGCTGGTTCTTCATCATAAGTTCCTCGGGTTCCCATGTTTCCTCTTCCATCTTATGGTTTATCTATAGAACATTTACCAGATGAGTTGTCTCGTTTCTTAGCAGTTGTTCTCTAGTATCATGAATTTTGACAGGATCTTCACAATTAGACTGATCAGGTTCTAGTTTTATTTTCTCATATGTGAGTATATGAATATGGTTAGGCATGTATTTTCCAAATAGTGATACGTGGAACACATCATTAACTTTGGAAAGAGTTGTAGTTATTGCCAAATGATATGCTAAAACTCCAATTAATTCAAGAATTATGAAATGTCTAATATATCTAAGACTCAATATACCATTCTTACTGAAATGTATAACACCCTTAAATAAAGATACCTTCAAAAAAAACATGATCCCCTACTTGAAATTTCAAATCCTTCCTTCAGTTATCGGCATAGAACCTTTTCCTACTTTGATCTTCTTTGATGCAGGTTTGGATAATCATTACTTTTTCCATTATTTCCTCAACAGGTTATTGGCCTATGAGTTTTCATTCAGCAACACCATCCCAAAAAGTTGGTGTGCATAATCTCTTTCCATATAATGCTTTATATGGTGCCATATGAATTCTTTAATAGAAGTTATTATTTTAGAAAAATTATACCTGAGGTAAATATTTGTCTTACATACCTTGAAAGTCAAGTGAAAAAGATCTCAACATGACTTATATGTGTTGAATAGTTCGCTCTGATTGTCCATTGGTTTGAGGGTGGTAGGTAGTGCTCAAACGTTGTTCAGTTTCTAGGGCTTTCTGAATAATTTTCTAGAATCATGATGTATAATTGAGATGAAAATCAGAAACTATTAATAGAGGTAATCCATGAAGTCTTAAAACTTCATTAATGTGCAATATTTCCATACGTTCATGGGGTAAGTATTATCTTATATAAAGAAAATGTTTTGACATTGTATGGAGATCAACAATGACCCATATTACATCATTCCTTCTAAGAGGATTTAGTAGCCCCATGAAATAAACCATCATAATATTATACCATTTCCACTCCGGTATGGGAAGAGGTTGCATGACTCCTCTAGGTTGTTTCCTTCTAGCTTTCACTTGTTGAAAAACCATACATCTTGACACCAATTTAAGAGTCTCTCACTTCATGTTGTCCCACCAAAAATGTTCTTTCAAATCTCTGTACATCTTTGTGCTACCAGGGTGGATAGAGAAATTAGATCTATGAGAATTATCAAACATCTTCATTTTTAGATAAGGTATATCTGGAACACAAAGTCTCTTCCCAAATTTCAGAATTCCATCTTTATATACGATGTCAATGAATCCTCCATCATTCAAAGCATTAATTCTCTTTTGAAATTCCTCCTCATCCGTCGGAGAAATTTTTCTCCTTTATAGTAATGGTGGTTTGGAAGTAATTTGAAAAAATATTGATGTTTCACCCTCCATGGTTATTCCCATATCCATCATTACTAGATCCATGAAAATAAGATCATTTTCACCTCTCATCTTGTTCAAAACTCCATGATACTTTCTGGTCAAAGTATCTGCCACCTTATTAGCCTTCCCCGAGTGGTAGTGTATAGTGTAATCAAAATACTTGAGTAGTTCACGACATCACCTTTGACTCATGTTGAGTTCTTTTTTTTGAGAAAATATACTTCAAACACTTGTGATCTGTATAAATCACACATTCTTCACCATAGAGATAGTGTCCCCATATTTTCATAGCTACGATTACATTAGATAAATAAATATCATGAGTGGGGTAGTTTGGTTCATGCGTTTTTAGCTGTTGTGATGGATATGAAATAACTCTATTATTCAGCATATGGACACAACTGAGTCATTTCTTTGAAGCATCACTATAAATAACAAACCCATCATTCCCCTTTGGTTGAGTCAAGATAGAAGAATTAACTAATATTCTCTTCAGTTCTTCAAAAAATTCTTCACAAAATTTTGTCAAATAAAATTTAACCATTTTATGTGTTATTTTGGTTAATGGGTTAGACAATTGGGAAAACTTTTGGACGAAACATCAATAATAACCTCCTAAACCAAAAAAACTGTGTACCTTAGTTATACTCATTAGTGCTAGAAATTCATATATTTCCTTGGTCTTTGAAGTGTCAATAGATATTCCATCCTTAAATACAATATTGACCAAAAAAATAAATCTCATGAAGCCAGAATTAACACTTGATAAACGTCCCATATAATTCATTAAGAGTCTTTACAATACTGTGTAAGTGAATTTCATGATCTTCATTGTATTTGGAGTATACCAAGACATCATCAATAAATATCACTACAAATTCATCAAAATATTCCTTGAAAACTCTATTCATTAGATCCAGGATGACAGAGGGTATATTAGTCAAGCCAAAAGTCATTACAGTAAACTCGTTATGCTCGTACCTAGTACGAAATGCTGTTTTCGGAATGTCATCCTTCATCACACACAACTGATGATATACAGATCGAAGGTCAGTCGTTGAAAAATATTTAGCTCTATGATGTTTTTTGAATAAATCATTAATGCGAGGTAGGGGATACTGGTTTATTATTGTAATAGCATTGATCTCCCTGTAGTCAATGCACAACCTCATAGATCCGTCTTTCTTTTTAACATAAAGAATGGGGGCACCCCATAGAGTAATACAAGTTTTAATAAATCCCTTATTACTCAATTCCTCTAGTTATTTATTTAGTTCCACTAACTCCATGTGGCCATTCTATAAGGGGTCTTCAATATGGGCCTTGAACCAGTAACGAATTCAATGGAAAACTCATTTTCCCATTACGGAGGATGTCCAAGTAAATACTCCGGAAACACGTCAACATATTCTTGCATAATAGGTGCATCTTCTATTCGAACATTATTTTCCTCAAACAAAGTTATTTCATTCTCTTCCTCCCCAATAATTAAATTTAGTAGTGCTACTTGGGGTGGATCTTGATAATAATCAGGTGGTGAAATTTCTTCTCTAAAGATAAGGCACTCATTATCATCATCAAAAATTGTATCCTCCATCTTCTTAAAATAAATTTTTTCATCATGGTCCAAAAGCCAATACATTCTAAGGATTATATAAAAGTAATTCATGGGTATAACGATGAGATCAGCATATAAAAAACATGTATATTCCTTAATGGGAACTGATTCACAAAACATTGTTGCAATGATACTTCCCATAGGCGTTATGACTGAAAACTCACTTGTTAAGTCAAATTAAAAATATCTAATTTTCGTAGAAAAATAGGAAAATATGAAACAATGCGATGATCCCGAATCAAATAAAGCATTGGATAAACTTGAGGAAACCATTAAATTACCTGCCACCACATCTTTCGAAGATTTAACCTCCACAGCAGTAATGAGATAAGCATGGTATTCCTCCCTTTGCCTTTTCTAAGGTAATTTCCTTTGGTGTATAGGACATTTTTTGATTAATTCCCCTATTATCTACAATTGTAGAATTCAACATTGACAGCCGCTTTCTTCCCCTTGAAATCACCAACTTGGTGGCTTTTTCCCCACACTTGTACAAGAATCTCATTCCCTTCTAGCAATTACAGTGGTGTTTCTTCCAAAATTTACCGTAGAATGAATATTCCACTTTTACCTTCTTCTCCTTATTTCCATTTCTAGAGTGTTCAGTAGATCACTTCTTCTACATCTTATCTTTAAATTCATAAGACATAGAGATTTTTTTTTGTATTGATAGGTAATGAGTCAATATCTTCATATGATAAGAAGGATTGTGATACTACTACTTGATGGATAGATGGTTTTAACCCATCAAATAATGGATTAATCTTACCCTGTGTGTTATGTATATAATTGGTTACATGACTTTATATTTTTGTAATGTTAGCCTCAGACAATGCGACATTACCATCCTCCTTTTTCCTCGGACTCAGATATTTTCCATCGATATCCACTAAATGGTCAAGAGGAAAGTATTTTTTGAATAAAATCTATTTAAACCCCCCATCATCCCATGGTTGATACTTCTTCATCTTATTTTGTGTTTCGGATTAATGACCACCATTGATCTGCATCTCTCGTGAGGTGATAAACTACAATAAAAACATTTTCCCTTTCACTAATACCCAAAGCATAAAATATTTTCTCTAAAAAATTTATCCATTGCTTAGATACTAATGTATTTGTACTCAAATTGAATGTTGGTAGTTGTTGCCTCATGAAGCGAGCTGACATTGATCCTATTCGTTGTGGATTATGGTGATCTATATGGGTAAGGTTATTATTCATAACCTGAGTCAGTTATCCCAGTATGGTGATAATCTAATTAGCACCAGTTTCTTCACCAGCTCCTATATAATTATCTTGAGTAGGAGGTAAATACCTACATGGATTACGTGCGTTGATACAGTTTCTATTCCCTCCATTAGGCGCCATTTCTAAAAAATGGAATACACTAGATTAGTTTATTAATCGCAATACATAATTCTGAACTTGTAAAACAGCTAACATAAATTGGACAGTTTAAGGATATAATCCATAATCATAAAAATGTTTCCATTGTGGATGTATATATTCATAAACTCTTCATAATGGTTTGTAACAAAAATAATAAATATCCAAATCATATCCCTAGGGAGTTTCATAACCAAGAGTTCGATAGGGCCCGTTGTTGTGCACCAGTTCCTGTTATGTCTTGCTCAAAAGCGATGTTTTCAAGTTTAACCCCTAGTTACATCTATGCCAGAGACTCCTCTACCTAATCGTATCTGTATAGAGATGTATTTATGGGATAACTCAATGAATTTCTACAGTCCAAAAATTCTATGAAGTTCTTCTATACTAATCCTCAAAGTCTATATTAGAGTAGTGTTCTCTAAACAGATTTTTTTTAAATATAGTTTCAAAGGTTTATACTAAACATCCAATGATACCAAATATAATGCCCTAACCCCAGTTTTCCAGTATTGGTGCATTATTACATAACATTCGCATGATACAAAGAATCATATCCCGAAAGACTGATCGGTTTAGTAGCCATGGAAGTACTAGATACATTAATAAGATTTATATTACATCATGAAATAAAAATATCAAAAATATTTTTTCCCCTTATGAAAAAACTTATATCCAGATCCTATCCATGAAGGTCAACCATAAAAAACATCTTCACATCCTTGACCAAATAAAACATATAATGTGGTGAGTTCAGAAGCTTGGTAAGGATAACAATATAGTGAAAGCTTTCATAAATAAGCACAAAAATTTAATGAAATGTATAAGACTAAAAATAACTATTAAAATTAAACTTCAGCATAATATGGAGAAGATAAAATAAAATAATTACATTTAATTATTCACATGTATATTCTACTAGGTGAATAATCTCATATAACATCAATCACCACTTTCATAATGATGGAATGCATAATACCAGACTTCATAACCCCATAGTCATGGCATTGTTCCAAGACTACAAATAATAATTTGTCAAGTCCTTGTGCTAAGACACTAATTTGACTTATGGGATATAATGATGCATTGAGGAGCTATAGTAGATTCCACATGTCACTATATATGTCCAATGCATTCCTCATATTAAAAGGTATAAACATAACATAATCATTCGTATTAAAAATGGCTTAAAAATGTCAATTCATTATCCATAAACCATGAATGGTGTAAAAATAACACATCCACAATAAAACATATCAAAAAAACATCAATAGAATACGGATGATTTGTATCGTAATAAATAAAATTCAAAAAAGCATAAAATCCATCAAAGGATGTTGACATAGATGAAATCAATCTTTTTTAGAGTAATCTGACTTTCTATTTTGAAATCATTTAAAAGCCATATAATTCTAAAAGAAAACATTTATTTCCAAAATATTCTTAAAATCTTGTATGGTCAAATAAGGGTATAAATGACTCTACCCCATAGTATAGTATAAACTAAAAATTTTATGAATTACCTTTTTAAGAAAAGACATATGTGGATGATAAAGAGGTTCTAATAGATACTTTTGTAAAAATAAATCAGATAATAAAGCGATTGTAAAATTAACCCTTACATTGTACCTTTCCATGGAAGAGGGCACGTTAACCTCATGTATAATAGTTAAATCATTGTTTTTAAATTATAAAATAACTATATACATAAATACGATATCATATATTATCCTTTAATATTGCTTTGT
Source organism: Viscum album (assembly GCA_963277665.1). Lineage (NCBI taxonomy): Eukaryota > Viridiplantae > Streptophyta > Magnoliopsida > Santalales > Viscaceae > Viscum > Viscum album. The sequence goes on from OY728120.1 coordinate 764,214,922, forward strand.
TTATAATATTTTAATAGTATCATCATTTCAGGTGTTAACTAATCTGTTTTCCATTATATGCTCAGTTACGTAAGCCATGTTTCTTATAGATTCGATGTATTTAATTCATATACAGAATTATTTTACATTCTTTAAAAATTATTTTTAATCATAAAATGAAAATTATTCTTTAATGATTATGATGGGGAATGAATCTCTTTGCGTTCATGGAGACGGTAATACTTATGTATGCAAGAGAGACAATACCATTATATTGATTGTGAAATAATATGTAATTGGATGGTATATCGTATATAAATAATCATTAACATGATATACATATTATTTACATCAGTTATATTAATTATTATACCCATCAAAATTAATGAAGTGTTTGAATAACAAACTACACCACAACGTGGAGACGGTAAGCCGTACATAGGCACATATTGTGACATTTTCATTTATAGGATTGATAGAATAAATAATATGGTTGTACCATATTTATAATAACATCATAGTGTATTGAAGATACTGAAGTTATTATTTTAGAATGGAAACCACAAAGAAAGAGGAAGTGGAATAAGAAAAGAACCTGAAAGAGGTGATGAAATATTTACCTATTCTTCGGGTTATTCCTTTTGATTTGATCAAAAGGTCCCCATAGGATGGCTTTTTGACAAAATGAAGGCCTCTAAGATTAATGGAGTAATTTTGGGAGGATATTTTGGTAGGGGTTTCCCAAGCCAAATGGCATTGGAGGTGTGAAATTAAGAGAAGGGGAAGTTCCCTTTTATATTATATAATTAACAAACATACTATTAACTGCCAAAAGAACCCCAAGTGGTTCATTATTAATACTTATAACCTTATCTATGTAATTTGGAAGAGCCTTAGATTTTCATGAATATCATATAAATTAATAATATAGTTTTTTAAAAAACTCAATTATGTTAATTTTGACACTATTAAGTAATTGATTTTTTTGAAATCCATTAAAAATTTATACCTTCGAAAAAAATATATTTAACCAACCATAAAATTTAATATTAACCTATAAAATTAGTTTAATTCATCAAAAGTTTCAATTTACCTTTAAATGGAAATTTATAATATCAATTGTTTTATTATTTCATTAATAAGGTTATTACTGCATCATCCTTGTGTTATAAATAAATTAAATTTTTAATGTCTAAAAATTATAAATGAAATACCATTATGTTGGAAATATTTTAAGATTTATAATGAATATTAATAGTCAAATTTATATTGTCTGTAACCCTATATTAAAAATGATTTAGTTATTAAACTTTGAAATTTACTCTTTTAACACTTCTTTAAATAAAATAATAATAAATGTCATAATCTATTGCATGTAGATCAAAGGGGTTCATATTTTTCTATAAAAGTTGTTTTTGGTCGAATTACAATTATATATACATTTTGGACATATTTTAAGGTAATTACGATATAATGTTGAACATTAATTACCCTATTTTCTTTTAACCGTGGTAAATAAAAGTGAAAAGTTACTATTAAACAATCATTATTTTAATCTTATTGAAGAGAAATTTACTTACTGATATCAATCGGGTCTCTCAAATTTTTGAAATTTTACTCATATAAGTGGTAAAATTATGTTTTATACAGATTTGCAAATTCTCCCGACGGTGGGTAAAAGACGGAAAAAATGTCAATAATATTTTTATATATGTAAACATATTATAAAATGACTATAATTACATATACTTTACATACATTGTTATTACTTCAAAATTGAAGTATACTTATTACAACATATAACAAAACCATGAAAGGACAATATAGGTATAGTGTCTTTAGAAACTGGGAAACATAAACAACTGGTTCATAAAGCATCTACACTGTCTCCCATTTATTTCATAATATCTATAGTCCCTTTTGGCATATCTTACTTATTAACCTTCTTCCTGACCTGGGGAAAGAAAACATACAAAAGGGTGGGCTCAAATTCGCAGTAAGGGTAAACAAATGAAATATCAATCACATCATATTCATAAGAACATAACATTTTGGAAATCTTAACCAGCAAAAGAGAGAATAATTTTATAAAATGGGATAAATCATAGTAGTGAAATGAAATCCCAATAATCATAACATAAAACATGAAACATTGTGGAATACACACATAATCATATAGAATCATTTATTTTTAGTCCAGACTCATTTTCAAGACTATCTTCGTGGACAAAGTCCATTTCTGAACCGAGTTCACTCCTCATTTCAGTCCTATTTCACTGAACCAGTTTAACCTGCCGTTCCAACCATGTCTATCTCATGAGACATAAAATCTTTAACCAATTCATTGGAGGGAGATATAGGTCCCACCCATCTCATAATTATACCATTCTTATGTGTGCCACAAAATCACAAATCATACATCATTGCATAACCCATGTAATAAAAATGGGATTCTTAAACATCATGACATCATAGAACAATTCATATAAGATAAAGGAACTCATAAAAATAATTCCATCACAACATAATCAAATCAATTTAATAATAGGGATAGAAACATAACCCTATATTATATTATATGGAAAATAATTTTGATAAAAAAAATTGAACTCCATTCTTGAGATAAATATCCTTTCTACTTCAAAAACATTTTTCCTTTCATAACATGTCATACAATTTTAACTAAAAGAAGTTGATTAAAAATAAACATGAAAACGTGTTAAGGATGCTTCATGGAAATAATGTTTTAAAAATCCATTCATTCCGTATAAGTTAAAAAAACATTCTTCTCGTACTTTTGTCGGAAAAGCCAAAAAGTACTTCTTAAGAAAAATGACAAAAGATTCCTTTCATATCCTTTACTAAAAACTCACCTAAGGGTAAAATTTGATTTAAACTATTGTATAAGGATACAAATATTACATATTGAGGAAAGATGGATTTGGATGATAAAATACACCCCAGTAAATAACAAAGTATAAACAATCTCGGATAAAAATTAGATTGTGATATTTTCCCTTACAATAGGTCCGATTTATTTCGTAAGTGTCTGAACCTCCTGTATCATTATTTAAATAATGTTATTTACTTATTATAGAATCATACATATTTTTTTGAAATCATATATGGTAATATTTTATAGCTTCTTATTAGTAATATTTCATTACTACTTGTTATTCGGGTGTTTATTACTTTTTGTTCTATGCGTGTTTTGTCGAATAAATTCTTATTTTTTTTTCGGTTATAGATACCTCATTACAAGAATGGTATTAGTGTAATATATATCATATTCATTCATTAAATTCATTTATATAATCATTATGCAATGAAGATCATGTAGAACGAATCACATCACATTGTGGAGACGGTATTCTGTACGTACGCACGAGCGATGATATCATTCCCATGATCGTGGAATTGTATTGGAATGTATATATACTATTTCAGAAACAATACCACTTTAAAATAATCATATATAGTTATTTATTAGCACCGTTATACCCATCCAAGTAAGGTGGTGATGGAAAATAGATTACACCACGGCGTGGAGACGGTATTCCGTACGTACGCACGGGCGGTGATTTCGTTTTCCGTAGGATGGATAGATGGTGAAATAAGGTTGTTTCGTACTTATAATAAAATATCAGTATATGAGTGATACTGATGTTATTAATTCATAATGAAAAAACTAATGAAGAAGAATTGGAAGAAGAAATAATGTTGAAAGAATCGGTAACGAACATTACATCTTCTTTGAAGCGCCTCTTTGAGACCTCCTCTTAGGGCACTAAAATTGTGATTTTAAGAAGACAAATTCCTCTAGGATGTTTCTAGGGAAGCTTAGAGAAGATATTGGTAGGGTTTTTCCGAGCTTGAAGGCTCTAAGTGGTGTGAGAAAGAGAGGGAGGAGGTGCCCTTTTATAAGGGAGGAGAGGGGCACCTTTGGAATAACTAAAAATACTATTTTATTATGAAGTCAAATTCGGTTTTTAATAGCTAAAAATTGATTTATTTCTATGATAAGGTGGGGATGGGTCTAAATCCTCTCATCCAAAATAATTTATACATGTTTAGGTATCAACATTAACCTTATCATTTAGATTTAACCTTAAGATAGATAATTTAACTTTTACCGTGTCTTCTTGTTTTCTTACACTATAAGGTTAATAAACTTAATATATCAAGCCAAAATAACCCCAAGTTGTTTATTATTAATATATATAACCTTATTTAAGTCATTTGGCCGATCCATAGATTTTTAGGAATAAAATTATTTGTTTTAAAAATTATTTTATGTCAATTGATTTTTGTGAAAATCATAATAGAATGATTAGTTCGAATAAATTTAATTAAATCAATACTAACATGTCATATTAACATATAAAATTATTGGAATTCATAAAAAGTCTGAAATTACATTTATTTTGGTATTTATAACATCAATTATGTCAATATTTCATTAATAAGATAATTATTGCATCATTATTGTATCATAAATAAATTAAATTATTTTAAGTCTAAAAATTACAAATAAAATAAAATTATGTAGGAAATCATTTTAGATTTCTAATGAATATTTATAGTCGAATTTATCTTATGTATAACCCTATATTAAAAATTATTTATTTATTAAACTTTGATTTTAACTATTTTAAACCTTCTTTAAATAAATTGATAATAAATGTCCTAATCTAATCCATGTGGGCCTAAATGGTCAAATTTTATTCCTAAGGTTGTTTTTGGTCGAATTACACTTATCCAATAGAATTAGGACACGTGTTAGGATAATAATAATATCATTTTTACCCTTAACTACCCTATTTACTTTGAACTGTGGTAAAAAAAATTAAAAAGGTACTATTCACCAAAAATTATTTTCATCTCATTGAACCACATTTTAGTCCTTGATATTAACCGTGTCTCTCGGATTCTCGAAATTCCACTCATAGAAGCGGTAAAATTATGTTTTATGAAAAAATTCAGTTTTTTTAACTACTACTTAGTGGTTTCACTATTCATCAAAAAATGAAAGTTTCCAGAAAAATACCAAAAATTAGACCTAAGATATATTTGATATTAAGAATTCAAAAATGATGTTTATTTTACCAAATTCAAAACATATCAGTTACATTAACTAATTTAAAAATTAATTCCTGTCGTCAAGACAAATAGTGTGTTTTTAAGAGAAAATTATTATCAAAAGATTGACACTTGTTTATGTCTGGTGTAAATGTGAAATTACATCCAATGAACAAAATTGTATTAAATTGTAAAAATATATTCTAAATATACTTTAAAACCACTCAAATTAATAATTTATCACTATTAATTATTTCTATTAAAAAATTTGTTTTTAATTAAAATTTAATAATTTTCACTATTCATCATAATATAAAAGTTATCCGAAAAGTACGAAAATTTCACCCTAAGCTAATTTCGATATTCCGAATCCAAAAATGAAGTCTATTTTGAAAACAAAATTTAAAAAATTTCAAAAATTGGTTATTACTATTCATAATGGCTAGTTTTAATAATATTTTAATAGCATATTGTTGTTTAGTGAAACTCGGTATTGCGTACGACGCAAGCTATTGAAGAAGGCTACGGTTGTGTGTAATGAAATCCAAGCTAGTGTTGTGTGTAGTGAAATATTTCTTTGATGATTTATATAACATAAAAACAAAATATTTCTCAGAAAAGTCTCGGGTGTTAAATTCTACCCCACTAAAAATGAATTTCGCCCTCGAAATTCGTCACTTTGTAACAAAAAGATGAGGATACCTCTCCCTCATCTTATCCTCAAGCTCCCATGTAGCTTATTCTAATTGGTGGTTCCCCTATAAAACTTTCACCAAGCGAGTGGTCTTGTTCCGTAGTACTTTTTCACTACGATCTAGAATCTCTATCGGCTGTTCTTCATAAAAAGATCTTGCTCCAGCGGTACAACATCGGAGCTGAGTACATGTGAAGGATCAGGTATGTACTTTCTCAAGAGAGATACATGGAACACATCGTGAACATGAGAGAGATTCAGTGGAAGCACCAATCAGTAAGCTACCTTTCCAACACGATCCAGTATTTCAAGAAGACCGATATATCTACGACTCAACTTCCCCTTCATTCCAAATCTCATGACCCTCTTCCAGGGAGATATTTGTAAGAACACTTTATCACCCACTTCAAACTCTAGGTCTTTTCTTCGGTTGTCATCATAACTTTTCTGTCGACTCTGACCTGCTCTTGTGTGTTGTTGAATAGATGGGTCTTTTTCTACCATCTCATCAACATTATCAGGTCTTAATAGCTTTCTTTCCCCAAATTCATCGTAGCATGTTGGAGTCCTGCATTTCTTTCTATAGAGAGCTTCATAAGGAGCCATCTTAATACTAGAGTGAAAGCTTTTATAATAAGAAAATTCCACCAAAGGTAGGTGTTGATCCCAACCACCTTTTAAATCAATAGAGCAAGCTATCAACATATCTTCCAGAGTTTGAATTGTTCTCTCAGACTGACCGTCTGTTTGAGGATGATAAGTAGTGATGAAACTCAACTCTGTATCCAAAGTATGCTGAAGACTTCTCTAGAACATCGAGGTAAATCTCAGATCCCGATCAGATATAATAGAAAGTGTTACTCCATGCAATCTTACCACTTCCTTTACATATATCCTGTCAAGCTGATCCAGAGAGAAATCCTCTCTAATAGCAATGAAGTGTGAAGACTTTGTATGACAATCAACTATGACCCAAATAGCATTATTGCCTTTGGATGTTTTAGGAAGTCCTGTGACAAAGTCCATAGTGATGTTTTCCCATTTCCATTCGGGTATGGGTAATGATTGTAACATCCTCTTAGACTTCTGTCTCTCAGCTTTAACTTGCTGACAAACTAAGCATCGAGAGACATATTCAGCAACATCTCTTTTCATTCCATCCCACCAGAAGTACGCTTTCAAGTCCCTATACATCTTTGTGCTTCCAGGATGAATAGAGAATGAATAACTATGAGCCTCATCCAGCATCTCCTTCTTTAATTCTGGGATGGGGGGAACACAAACCCAATTCCTGAACTTAATTATCCCATCACAATCAATGTTGAATTCAGGAATATTTCTCACCTTCTTTTGTAACTCTACATCTTGTTTCTGTGCCTCTTTAATATTCACATGTATAGATGGTTGAACATTAATTTGAGAAAGATACGATTTTCCCCCTCTCATTAAAATTCCAAGATCCATCCTTTGTAAATCCATAAATATTGGATCTTTTGTGATCCTCATCATGGATAAGCTAGCATGGTCTTGTCGAATTAATGCATCTTCCACCTTGTTTTCTTTCCTAGGGTGGTAATGAATTGAGCAGTCGTAATCCTTAATCAGTTCCAACCATCTTCTTTGGGGCATATTCAGCTCCTTTTGTGTGAAAATATACTGAAAACTTTTATGATCAGTATAAATGTCACACCTTTCTCCATAAAGATAACGCCTCTAAATCTTTAATTAAAATATTACCACACCTAACTACAAATCATGTGTTCGGTAATTTTGCTCATGGATTTTCAACTGTCGTGAGGTATAAGCTATCACCATATCATTTTGCATAAGAACACACCCAGCTCCTTCTTGGATGCATCACTGTAGATCACAAACTTTTCACCACTACAAGGCAGTGTGAGCACATGTGCACTGGATAACCTTCTTTTCAACTAATTGAAATTCTCTTCACATTCCTCCATCCAAACAAAGTTAACTCCTTTCCGAGTCAACCTAGTGAGTGGATTAGATAATCATGAAAAATCATTCACAAAACATCGATAATATCCAGCCAAACCAAGAAAACATCGGATCTCAGTTACTGTTGTTGGTCTCGACCATCTTTCAATAACCTCAGTTTTTGCTGGATCCATAGATATCCCCACTTTTGAGATTATTTGACCCAAAAATGCAACTTTTTGATTCCAAAATTCACACTTGGTAAATTTGGCATAAAGCTTCTCATTTCTCAGGGTCTTCAATATAATTCTCAACTGATCTTCATGTTCTTCCATGCTCATTGATTAGAAAAGAATATCATCTATAAAGATTGACAAAAATTGATCAAGATAGTCTCTAAAGACACTATTCATTAGATACATGAAGATAGTAGGGGAATTAGTAAGACCAAATGGCATCACTATAAATTCATAGTGTCCATACCTTGTACGGAAAGCCATCTTTGGTATATCCTCCCTTTTGACCCTTAATTGATGATACCCTGAATGAAGATCAATCTTGGAAATGTATTGAGCTCCGAGTAGTTGGTCAAATAAGTCATCAATGTGTGGGAGAGGATATTTTTTCTTGATAGTGATCTTGTTAAGTTCTCAATAATCAATGAAGAGTCTCATTGATCCATCTTTCTTCTTAACAAATAGAGCAGGTTCTCCCCAAGGTGACGCAGTAGGGTGTATGATTCATTTATCACGATTCTCTTGGAGTTGCTTCTTCAATTCCTGCAACTCAATTGGGGCCATTCTATAAGGTGTCTTCGAAATAGGCAAAGTACCCGGTACGAGTTCTATTGAAAACTACACTTCATGATTTGGTGGAAGACCAGGAAATTCCTCCGGAAAAACATCATAAAACTCCCATACAGTGGGAATATTCTTAATTGTGAGTTTCTCACCAACCATTTGAGTTAAATTACCTTCATTCAGTGGAATCAAGACCCATAAGATGGATGAAATTTCCACTGGAAGGTTATGTTCATCCTTGCATCGATTGACGATCATAGATTGATCTGGAATATGAAATGTGACTTCCCTTATTTGGAAATTGATATGAGCTCCATATAAAAAAAGCCATTCCATGCCATGAATCACATAAAATTCCACAATAGGAAGGATCACAAGATTTGCAGGAATCACTTTCCCACAAACATCAATCGGGGAAGAATTATAAACTTTTGATGCGACTGTTGTGCCATTAGGGGTTGTCATAGCTAACTCAATATCTAATTTTTGACGTAATACGGTGATACCCTTAGAAAATCTTCAGAAATAAAAGAGTGGGTGGATCCAGAATCCAATAAAACATTTTCTACTTTAGAGTGGATGGTAAGTGTACCTCTCACCACTTCGTTGTCGTACTCCACACTGCCGATAGTAATTGCATGTGACATTCCTTTTTCTTTAGACTTAAGATTTTGCTGACATCAATCATTATCAACAACCCTTGGATTAGGGCATTTATTGGCATAATGACCCATATCCTTGCACTTGAAACATTGAAGTGTAGTAGGGTCATTCTGTGTGTCCCTTCCTTTGTTTCCATCATTAGACATCTTCTTCCCATCATTGCGACATTCAAATGCCTGATGACCATCCTTTCAACATTTGAAACATTTACTTGTCCCTTTAAGACAACTCCATCCATGTTTCTTTCCACACCATGAGCATAAGGGAAAGCTCATCTTCTTTTCAGTGTGCTCTTTAGATTTTCCTTTGAATTCCATTTTCTTCTTCTTATGAAACCCATATGACTGATGGGTTACTCCAATCTCCATCTCAACTTTGAGAGCACATCGAACGATATCCTCATAGCTATTGAAGTCCCTTATGGCTAAGGCCCTTCGAAGACTTTGTTTTAAGCCACTAAAGAATCAATCAATCTTACTCTCAGGTTGGATAATAATACCAGAAGCGTACCTTTCATGTCTTCTAAAATTTTCTTCATAGGTACCAACAGATTCATCATCCTTTTGCTTCAGATCAAGAAACTCATTCTCCATCTTTTATCAGAGAATATGAGGGAAGTACATATTGAAAAATAAGTTCTTGAACTCATCCCATTCCATGGACTCAATTTCATCCCTTTGCATCATATTCTTAATAAGATTACACCATTGATCAGCATCTCATTCCAAATGATACACTGCTAGGATTACTTTATCATGTTCAGAATATTGAAGAACTGAAAATATCTTTTCAGTAGTACTAATCTATTGTTCAGAAACTAATGGATCAGTAGACTCGCTGAATGAAGGTGGACGCTGCCTCATGAAAGATTCAAAAGAATTTTGCTCCTTCCTTTACTCATTGGGATGTCTTGCATGATTCATAGCTTGAGAAAGTTGTGTGAGCATGGCTACAATATTTTACATTCCATATCCCATAACATTTGGTTTCTCAGGGGGACAATCATTGCATTGCCCGTCGCATTCCGCATTAACACGGTTCCTTCGAGTTCCAACCATTGACTAAAACCAAGAAAAATAGTGTGAGCAACACTAATTATAATGGTAAAACCACATAATCAAGACTAAAATTTCACACTTAAGGTCTTATCCTAGGATATTCATGGTCATTTCTAAAACACTAAGATTGTGTTCTATGCTTAGAATTATCATTAGAGTTCTTACTAAGGCTTTCACATCCTAGTTTCCAAAGGTCGACTATACCTTTCCTCTGATACCATCTATAACGACCCATACGTTACATACATTGTTATTACTTCAAAATTGAAGCATACTTATTACAACATATAACAAAACCATTAAAGGACCGTATAGGTATAGTGTCTTTAGAAACTGGGAACCATAAACAACTGGTTCATAAAGCGTCTACACTGTCTCCCATTTATTTCATTATATCTATAGTCCCTTTTAGCATATCTTACTTAATAACCCTATTCCTGACCTGGGGAAATAAAACATACAAAAGGGTGAGCTCAAACGCTCAATATGGGTAAACAAAAGAAATATCAATCACATCATATTCATAAGAACATAACATTTTGGAAATCTTAACCTGAAAAAGAGAGCATAATTTCATAACATGGGATAAATCATAGTAGTGAAATGAAATTCCAATAATCATAACATAAAACATGAAACATTTTGGCATACAAAAATAATCATAGAGAATCATTTCTTATTTGTCAAGACTCATTGACAAGACTATCTTAGTGGACAAATTCCATTTCTGAACCGAGTTCACTCCTTGTTTCAGTCCTGTTTCACTGAACCAGTTTAACCTGCCGTTCCAGCCATGTCTATCTCATGAGATATAAAAACTTTACCCAATGCATTGGAGGGAGATATATGTCCCACCCATCTCATAATGACACCATTCTTATGTGGGCCACAAAATCATAAATCATACATCATTGCATAACCCATTTAATAAAAATGGGATTCTTATACATCGTGACATCATAAAACAATTCTCATAAGATAAAGGAATTCATAAAAATAATTCCATCACAACATAATCAAATCAATGTAATAATAGGGATAGAAACAGAACCCTATATTATCTTATATGTTAAATAATATTGATAAAAAACATGAACTCCATTCTTGAGTAAAATATCCTTTATACTTCAAAAACATTTTTCCTTTCATAACGTGTCATACAATTTTAAACTAAAAGAAGTTGATTAAAAATAAACATGAAAACTTGTAATGGAAGCTTCTTGGAAATAATGTTTTAAAAATCCATTCATGCCGTATAAGTTAAAAAAACATTCTTCTCATACTTTTGTCGAAAAAGTCAAAAAGTACTTCGTATGAAAAACGACAAAAGAATCATTTCATATCCATTACTAAAAACTCAATGAAGGGTAAAATTGGATTTAAACTATTGTAGAAGAGTATAAATATTACATATTGCAGAAAGATGGATGTGGATGATAAAATACACCCCAGTAAATACCAAAGTATAAACAATCTCGGATAAAAATGAGATTGTGATATTTTCCCTTACCTTAGGTCCGATTTGCTTCGTAAGTGTCCGAACCTCCTGTGTAATGATTTAAATAATGTTATTTACTTATTCTAGAATCATACTTATTTTTATGATATCATATATGTTTATATTTTATAGCTTCCTATTAGTAATATTTCATTACTACTTGTTATTCGGGTGTTTATTACTTTTTGTTCTTATGCGTGATTTGTCGAATAAATTCTAATTTTTTCTTTTTAGGATATAGATATCTCAATTCAAGAATGGTATTAGTGTAATATATATCATATTAATTCATTAAATTCATTTATATAATCATTATACAATGAAGATCATGTAAAACGAATCGCATCACAACGTGGAGACGGTATTCCGTACGTACGCACGAGCGATGATATCGTTCCCATGATCGTGGAATTGTATTGGAGTGTATATATACTATTTCAGAAACAATACCAATTTAAAATAATCCTATATAGTTATTTATTAGAACCGTTATACCCATCCAAGTATGGCGGTGATGGAAAATAGATTACACCACGGCGTGGAGACGGTATTCCTTATGTACGCACGCGCGGTAATTTCGTTTTCTGTAGGATGGATAGATGGTGAAATAGGGTTGATTAATACTTCTAATAACATATCAGTGTATGAGTGATAATGATGTTATTAATTCATAATGAAACAACTAAAGAAGAAGATGTGGAAGAAGAAATAAAGTTGAAAGAATCGGTAACAGACATTACCTCTTCTTTGAAGCACCTCTTTGAGACCTCCACTTAGGGCACTAAAATTGGTCTTTGATGAAGACCAGTACCTCTAGGATGTTTCTAGGGAAGTGTAGAGGAGATATTGGCAGGTTTTGGCCGATCTTGAAGGCACAAAGTGGTGTGAGGAAGAGAGGGAGGAGGTTCCCTTTTATATGGGGGGAGTGGCCACCTTTGGAATAACTAAAAATATTATTTTATTATAAAGTAAAATTCGGTTTTTAATAGTTACAAATTTATATATTTCTAATATAAGGTGGGGATGGGTCAAAATACTCTCATCAAATAGAATTTATACAAGTTTAGGTAAAAATTTTAACCTTATCATTTAGATTTAACTATAAGTTAGATAATTTAACTTTTGTTGTGTCTTCTTGTTTTCTTACATATAAGGTTAATAAACTTACTATATCAAGCCAAACGAACCCCAAGTTGTTTATTATTAATATATATAACCTTATCTAAGTCATTTGGCAGAACCATAGATTTTTAGGAATAAAATAACAATTAATAATATAGTATTTGTTTTAAAAATTATTTTACCTCAATTTTGAGACTATTTGGTAATTGATTTTTGTGAAAATCATAACAGAATGATTAGTTAGAAAAAATTTAATTAAATCAATACTAACATGTCATTTTAACATATAAAATTATTGTAATTCATAAAAAGTCTCATATTACATTTATTGCGGTATTTATAACATCAATTATGTCAACATTTCATTAATAAAATAATTACTGCATCATCATTGTATCATAAATAAATTAAATTATTTTAACTCTAAAAATTAAAATAAAATACAATTATGTAGGAAATCGTTTTATATTTCTAATGAATATTTATAGTCGAATTTATCTTATGTATAACCCTATATTAAAAATTCTTTAGTTATTAAACTTTGATTTTAACTATTTTAACCCTTCATTAAATAAATTGATAATAAATGTCCTAATCTAATCCAAGTGGGCCTAAAAGGTCATATGTTATTCCAAAGGTTGTTTTTGGTCGAATTACACTTATCCAATAGAATTAAGACATGTTTTAGGGTAATAATAATATCATTTTTACCCTTAACTACTCGATTTACTTTTAACCGTGGTAAAAAAAAGTAAAAAGTTACTATTCACCAAAAATTATTTTCATCTCATTGAACTACATTTTAGTCCATGATATTAACCGTGTCTCTCAGATTTTCTAAATTCCACTCACAGTAGCGGTAAAATTATGTTTTATGAAAAATTCAATTTTTTTAACTACCACTTAGTGGTTTCACTATTCATTAAAAAATGAAAGTTTCCAGAAAAATACCAATAAATAGGCCTAAGCTATATTTTATATTATAAATTCAAAAATGATGTTTATTTTACCAAATTCAAAACATATCACTTACATTAACTAATTTAAAAATTAATTCCTGTCGATAAGACAAATAGCGTGTTTTTAAGAGATAATAACTATCAAAAGATTGACACTTGTTTATGTCTGGTTTAAATGTGAAATTACATCCAATGAACAACATTTTATTAAATTGTAAAAATATATTATAAATATACTTTAAAACCACTAAAATTAATAATTTATCACTATTAATTATTTATATTAAAAAAGTTGTTTTTAATTAAAATTTAATAAAATTCACTATTCATCAGAATATGAAAGTTATCCGAAAAGTACCAAAATTTCACCCTAAGCTAATTTCGATATTCCGAATCCAAAAATGGAGCCCATTTTGAAAAATAAAATTTAGAAAATTTCAAAAAGTAGTTATTACTATTAATAACGGCTAGTTTTAATAATATTTTAATAGCATAACGTTGTTTAGTGAAACTCAGTATTGCGTATGACGCAAGCTATTGAGGAAGGCTGCAGTTGCGTTTATAGCAAGCCAAGATAGTGTTGTGTGTAGTGAAAGATTCCTTTGATGATTTATATAACATAAAAACAAAATATTTCTCATAAAAGTCTTGGGTGTTACAATGAATCCAATGAATTAAATTGAATTTATATTGGTATTATGAATCTATTTTAACCTAAAATAAATTTAAATAAAATAAATAATTATTTAAATAAATAATTCAGTTTTAACCAATAACGCAGTGCTTTTCGCTATTCATAAAAAATTTTATGTTTTATAAAAATACAAAAAATTCACCTTAATGTAATTTCGATATTCAAAATTCAAAAATTAAGTCCATTTTAAAAAATAAAATATATAAAATTATAAAATTGGGTATTAATATTCATAAAGGCACGTTTGATTGGTCGCGGTGAGTTAGAATCTCGATGTAGTGTACAATGAATGCTATCACCTTATTCAAAGTAAAAAATATCGTGGAAGCTTGGGGTGTTACATTTACTCCAAAATCTAGGGGCCTACAAGCTTCCATTCTACAACTTCATCCCAACATGTTTTTTCTTGATATCTATTTCTATAAAATTATTCATATGGATCCATTTGAATGCTTTAATGGAATCTATAGTTGTAGGAAAACACTACCGAAGGTAAATACTGATCCCACATACCTTAAAAATTATGTGAGCATTGTTTCTACATGTCTTATAATGTTATGGTCATACATTTTTATTGAATCTTAGTTTGAGGGTGATAAATAGGTACTCAAATAAAACTCAATATAAAAATCTTATGAAGACATTTGTATAATTTCAATGTAAATTTTGGATTACAATCATATACAATTTAGATTCGTGATTCATCAAGTCTTAAAAATTAATTGATATATAGTTTTGGAAGGCGATCTAGGGGAAAATCATCCCTTATTTGTGAGGGAATGCGCTGTTTTGGTAACAAGATCAACAATTACCCAAATTGAATAATTCATTCTTGGGGTATTTGGTAATTAATTGAAAAACTCCATAGATATGTCATCATGTTTCCATGTAAGTGTTAGAAGATGTTTCAAGACTCTTCTTGAACATTGAATTTCACACATCACATATTTACAGAAATAACATCCTGATACAAAATAAGCAATTTCCCATTTTATATTATCTCACCAAAAATGTCCTTTCAGATATCTATTAGTCAGATTTATACCACGGTGTATAGGGAAATTAGAGATATGGGAATTATCCAATATATACCATTTTTAATCAGGGATAGAGGGATCACCTATCCTCCTCCCAAATTATAGAATTCCATCTTCATTCACAAATTTAGTCATCTTCCCACCATTCAATTATTTAATATTTTTTGATGATTCTCATCATCTAGCTGAGAAAATTTAATCTTTTCTATAAATATGTTTAGGCATTCAATTTTAAATGTGTTCATGTATCACTTTCATTGATTGTTTCAATATCCATTCCTTCTAGATCTATATACATAGGACCCTTGTCAATTATCATTACTTAAGAACTCCAGGATCCTTCTTTCTCAATGCTTCATCTACCTTAATTTCCATACGTGGGTGATATTGTTTTGAAAAATCGTAATACTTATGAAATTGAAGCCATCACCTTTGCCTTATGTTGGTGTCTTTCTGTGAAAAAAAATATATTTCGTGCTCTTGAAATCTGCAGATATCTCACTTCTTTCACGATAATGACAATGTCTCTACATCATAAAAGAAAATATTATATCTTCTAACTCAATATCGTGAGTTTTATTGTTTTATTCATCAGTTTTTAAAATCCATGACACGTAGGGAATAACTCTTTCGTTATTCATAAGGTTGAAACCAAGTCTTTTCTTTGATGAATCCCTAAAAATCACAAATCAACCATTTCCCAATGGTTTATTCAGAATTTCATCATTCACTAACCTCTTTTTAAAATATTCAAACCATTCTTCAAATTATTTTTTCAATACGAACATAACACCTTTATGAGTAATCTTTTTTAATGAGTTAGCAATTTAGGTGACGATATCAATGAAACCAAAATAATAATAATGTAAAAAAATAATAGAAATATGTAACCCAGTTATTTTCATCAGTGTATTCCATTCATGAACATCATTTTTATTCATAGGATCAACTAATATTCCATAATTATAGAAAATATGTCCATGAAAAGGAAGAAATTGAAGGAAAAATTCACAGTTTTTGAACATCCGATATAATTCATTCGTTTTATTGTTCTTCAGTACAATGCGTATGTGATTCCCTTGATCATGGTA
This sequence comes from Viscum album, assembly GCA_963277665.1. Taxonomy (NCBI): domain Eukaryota; kingdom Viridiplantae; phylum Streptophyta; class Magnoliopsida; order Santalales; family Viscaceae; genus Viscum; species Viscum album. The sequence continues at coordinate 764,231,534 of OY728120.1, forward strand.
TCTTTTGAATCATACCATGATATAATTAGTAATTACACAAAAAAAATCATCAAGATATTTATTGGAAACTGTATTCATTAGATACATCAAAATATATGGTACATTAGTCATTCGAAAAGGAATAACATTAAACCCATAATTCCCATATCAGGTTGAAAATTGTATCTTTGAAACATATTCTGACTTAACACGCAATTGATGTCATCCATATCAAAGGTTAATCATTGAAAAATATTGGGCACTATGAATTTGATCGAATAAATAATCAGTGTAATGATGAGGATAATTGTTGTTTATATTAATAGAATTGATTTCCTGATTAGCAATACATACCCTCATAGATCGTCATTCTTCTTAACAAATAGAACATTGGCTGTCCATGTAGAAACTCTTGGGAGAATAATTCCTTAAACTCAATTCCTCTAGTTATTTCATTATATCCACTATGTTCACTATGTACATTATATATGTAGTATTTTATATAGGTCTTGAAATAGGAAATAAATCAATATAAAACTCAATTTCTAAATCCATTGGTGTAACGCCCCAACCCCAGTTACCTAGAGTCGGTGAATTATTACATAACATTGGCACGATCACAAGAAAGATCAAATCTCGAAAGACCGATTGGTTTAGTAGCCTTGGAAACACTAGACATATTCATAAAGTTTTACATTACATCATAAAGTGAAAAACCACTAAAACAACATATTGTCTCCATAGTCCACACTATTATCCCCTCATAATATCCCTACATGTCATTCATAATTTACTTCTTCACATCCTGGGAAAAATAAATCATAGAAAAGGGGTGAGATCAAATGCCTAGTAAGGATAACAATATAGCGGAAACTTTAATAAATAAGAATAAACATTTAAGGCAATGTATAACTAAAACAAAAGACTTTTAAACATGAACTTCAACATAGTATGGAAAAAATAAAATGAAATAATTCCATTTACTTATTCACATGGATATTCTACTAATAGAAAAATCACATGCAATATCAATAACCACTTTCATAATGATGGAATGCATAATGCCAGAATATCATAACCACATAGCCAAGGCCGCGTGCCAAGACTACAAATAAGATTTTGTCAAGGCCTTGTTCCATGACACTAGTTTGTCTCATGAGAACTACTAATGCATCGAGGAGCTATAGCGGGCTACACCCGTCACATATTAAGTCCAATGCATTCCCATATGAAAAGGTTTAAACATAACATAAACATTTGTTTTAAAACTAGCATACGAAATGTCAATACTTTCACCATAAACTATGAATGGTATAAAAATAGCACATCCACAGTCAAACATATCACAAAACCTTCAATACAATATAGAAGTTTTGTATCATAATAAATCAACATCAAATAAGCGTAAAATCCATAAAAGGATGTAGACATAGATATAATCAAAACTCTTTTTAGTGAAATATCTCTTTCTATTTTGAAAACATTTGAGAGTCATATATTTATAAAATAAAACATTTTCTTTAAAAATATTCTTATAATCTTGTAAGGGAATGATCAATTATTTTATAATGGCGGAAAATAACCGCACCCGCCATATAAGTAAAAAAACATTCTTACCTTAATTCTGTCGAAAGGGTTAAAAAGCACCTTGTTTAGAAAACGACGGAAATATTCCTTTATAAAACTCTTGTAAAAAGTAAAACAAGGGTATAAATGACTTTAAACCATATTCTATTAAATATTAAATAAAATTTGAAATACATTTTTAAGAAACATGGATGTGGATGATAAAGAGATCCCAGTAGACTATTACATATAAACAACCTCAGATAATGAATAGACTGTGAAATAAACTCTACCAATTTGGTAACTTACGAAACATACAACCCATGAAAGAGGTATCCTAAAATGAATATGTAAATACACATAAATTAAAGTGTATTACACAAATAATACAATAATGGGCAGTACATACACCACACAAAAGATAATAGTGGCAATATGGCATGAATCTCACGGGAATAAGGAGTGAGATGAAAACCCCTTACCTTGTACTTTTCCTTTGTTGGGGGTAGGTTAAACTCTTGTATAATGGTGAAATAACTGTTATTAAATTATACAATAATCATATACATTAATATGATATCATATATGATCTTTTAACATTGATTTGTTAATAATATCTTAGTATTAACGTTGTTTCGGGTGTTAACTTACTCATTTTAATTTATGTGTTTTGTTATGTAAGCTGTGTTTTTCATGGATAGGTTGTATATTAATCATATACAGAATTATATCAAGTCCTTAGATACTATTATTAATCATAAAATTATAATTATACTTGAATGGATACGATGGAGAATGAATCTCATCGCGTTCGTGGAGACGGTAGTCCGTACGTACACACGAGCGACAATATCATTTTTTTGATATTAAAATAATATATAATTGGATGGTATATCATATATACAGAATAATTATCATGTTTTATTTATTATTTACATGAATTACACATCATTATTATACCCATCAAAATAATAATTTATTGAATAACAATTACACAATGACATGGAGACGGTAAGCCGTACGTACGCACGTATAGTGAAATGTTATTCAAAGGGTGGATAGAATACTGAATATGGTTGTACCATATTTATAATAACATCACAGTATATATATGATACTGGAGTTATTATTTTAGAATGGTAATAACAATGGAATAAGAAGTGGAAGAAGAAAGGACCTTGAAAAAAGGTGGTGAAATCATTACCTCTTCTTTGGGTTCTTCCTTCTGATTTGATCAAAAGGGATCCTTAAGTTGGCTTTCTGACTAATGTAATGCCTCTAGGATGAAGTGAGGGAAGTTTAGAGAGTATTTGGGAAGAGTTTGGCCGATCCAAAAGGCTATGAAGGTGTGAAGTAATCAGAAGGGGGAGTGCCCTTTTATAAGAGGGGTGAGGGGAACCTTTGGAAAAGCTAGAAATATTAATTTATAATAAATTCATATTCGGTTTCTAATGGCTCCAAAGTTGATTATTTAAATTTTAAGGTGGGTATGGGTATAAAATAACTCGACCAATAGAATTTAGACAGGTTTGGGTTAGTATATTAACATTATCTTTACGTATTAACTCTTAGTTAGTTAGTTTCACTTTTACAATGTCTCTTTGTATTTTTATATTATATGGTTAATAAACATACTATATACATCCAAGAGACCCCCAAGTGGTCCATTAATGATACACCTATCATGATATAAGTATTTTGGACGAACCTTATATTTTTAGGAATTTAATATCAATTAATAATATAAAATTTGTTTTAAAAACTCTTTTATGTCAATTTTGACACTATTCAATATTTGATTTTTCTAAAAATCATAATAGAATGATTACTTAGAACAAAGTTAATTAAATCATTCCTAACATTTTATTTTAACTTATAAAATTAGTTTAATTCATAAAAAGTCTCAAATTATATTTATTTTGGTATCTACAATATCAATCATTTTAATTTTTCACTATTATGGTAATTATTGCATCACCATTGTGTCCTATATAAATGAAACTATTTAATGTCTAATAAAATACCATTATGTAGAAAATCTTTTTAGCTTTGAAATTAATATTTAGAGTCGAAAATCCAACATATATAACCCTATGTAAAAATTGTTTTTCTAAAACATATATGTTTGTGTCATTTTTGTATTTATTTTAACTTAATTAAAATAAGGTGTCCCTATCACTTACAAATGGCACCATGGGGTCCCAAAATCGAACCAAATATGCCTATGGTCGAACATGTATCAACCAATAAGGTTTTTACACGTTTTAGGGTAATTTTTAATTAATATAATATTATTTTTTAACCCTAATTTACCGGATTTACCCTTTAACTATGGTAAATAAAATATTTACCGAAGTAATTATTAAAAATGTATAAAAATAAAAGTTACCTATTTAGACAATTTGAACATCCTCATTCCAGATATGGAATCTATTTTTGCAAATTCAAAACACATAATTGGCAGAAATTTATTTAAAAATAATTCCCGCTGTCAAAACAAAAAACGTGTTTTTAAGATATAATAACTATCAAAAGATTGATAGTTGTTTATTTTCGATTTAATTGTGAAATTTTTTACAATGACCAAAATTTTATTAAATGGTTAAAATATATTATACATATACTTTAAAACCACTCAAATTCATAATTTATCACTATTAATTATTTTGATTAAAAAAGTTGTTTTTAATTAAAATATAGTAATTTTCACTATTCATCAAAATATTAAATTTATCCGAAAAGTACCAAAATTTCACCTTATGCTAAATTCGATACTCCAAATCCATAAAAGAAGTCCATTTTAAGAGATAAAATTTATAAAATTTCAAAAAGTAGGTATTACTATGCATAAGAGCTAGTTTGATCGGTTGTGGTGTGTGTTAGAACTCGATGTTTCGTACAACACACACTATTGAATTATTCAAAGAGAAGCGTAACGTAGAAGCTTGGGGTGTTACATTATCCCCTCCATCAAATAATTTCATACTCGAAATTTCTAGAATACTACAGCCTGAAAAGACTTGGGTGGTTCTTCATCATAAGTTCCTCGCGTTCCCACGTTGCCTCTTCCATCTTATGGTTTCTCCACAAGACTTTTACCAGACGCGTCGTCCGAATTCTCAGAATTTGTTCTCTCATATCAAGAATCTTGACGGGATCTTCGCAATAAGACAGATCAGGTTCCAGTTCTAATTTCTCGTAGTTGAGTACATGGATTGGGTCAGGCATGTATTTCCTAAATAGAGAAACGTTGAACACATCCAAAACTTTGGAGAGACTTGGCGGCATTGCCAATCGGTAAGCTACAGCCCCAATTCGTTCTAGAATTTTGAAAGTTCCGATGTACCTGGGACTCAATTTACCTTTCTTACCAACAGTTATGACTCCCTTCCATGGAGATACCTTTAGGAAAACATGATCACCGACTTGAAATTCCAAATCCTTCTTTCGATTATCGGCATAGCTCTTCTGCCTACTTTGAGCTGCTTTGATGTGATTTTGGATTACCTTCACCTTTTCCATCGTTTCCTCCACCAGTGCTGGACCTAAAAGTTGTCTTTCACCAACGTCGTCCCAACAGGTTGGTGTGAAACATCACTTTCCATATAACGCTTCATATGGTTCCATCTGAATACTCGAATGGAATCTATTGTCATAGGAAAATTCTACCAGAGGTGAAATTGATCCCACATACCCTGAAAGTCACGTGAGCAGGATCTCAACATGTCTTCTAAGGTTTGAATAGTTAATTCTGATTGTCCATCTGTTTGAGGGTGATAGGCAGTGCTAAAATGAAGATTAGTATCCAAGGAATTTTGAAGAATTTTCCAAAATCTTGAAGTAAAACGGGGATCACGATCAGAAACAATCAATAGGGGTACTCCATGAAGTCTCGCAACTTCATCAATATATAGTCTTACTAGAAGTTCCAGTGGTAGATCTTCTCTTATAGCAATAAAATGTGCTGACTTAGTAAGACGATCAACAATGACCCATATTGCATCGTTCCTTCTAGGAGTCTTTGGTATCCCCATGACAAATTCGATCCTAATATTGTCACATTTCCACTCCGGTATGGGAAGAGGTTGCATGACTCCTCCAGGCTGTTGCCTTCCAGCTTTCACTTATTGAAAAACCATACATCTTGACACAAAATCACCAACCTCCCTCTTCATGTTTTCCCACCAAAAATGTTCCTTCAAATCTCTATACATTTTGGTGCTCCCAGGGTGTATAGAGAAATTGGAACTATGAGCATCATCCAAAAATTCCATTTTTAGATCAGGTATATCGGGAACACAAAGCCTCTTCCAGAATTTCAAAATTCCATCTTCATACACAATGTCTCTCAATCTCCCATCATTCACAGCTTTAATCTTATTTTGACATTCTTTATCATAGGTCTAAAAAATCTTAATCCTTTCTAGTAAATATGGTTTGGCAACCATTTGAAAAAGAATTAATGTTTCACCTTCCCTGGTTATTCCCATGTCCATCTTTACTAGATCCAAGAAAATTGGATCCCTTTCAATTATCATATTGTTCAATACTCCATGGCCTTTTCTGCTCAATGCATCTGCCACCTTGTTTTCTTTCCTCGGGTGGTAGTGTATCGTATAATCATAATCCTTGATTAATTCAAGCCATCTCCTTTGCCTCATGTTGAGTTCTTTTTGTGAGAAAATATACTTCAAACTCTTGTGATCAGTATAAATCTCACATTTTTCACCATATAGGTAGTTCCTCCTTATCTTCAAAGCAAAGATCACTGCTTCTAACTCGAGATCATTAGTAGGATAGGTTTGTTCATGAATTTTCAAATATCGTGATGCATAGGAAATAACCCTATCATTCTGCATAAGGACACAACTAAGTCATTTATTTGATGCATCACTATACATAACAAACCCATCATTCACTGATGGTAGAGTCAATATAGGATCATTCACTAATATTCCCTTCAGTTCTTCGAAACATTCTTAACACTCTTTTTTCCAAACAAATTTAACCCCTTTACGTGTCAGCTTCATTAATGGGTTTGCCAATCGGGCAAAATTCTGGATGAAACGTCGATAATAACCTGCCAAACCAATAAAATTGCATACCTCAGTTATACTCGTAGGTTCTGGCCATTCTTGGATTGCCTTGGTCTTAGAAGGATCAACAGAGATTCCATCTTCAGAGAAAATATGGCCATGAAAAGAAATCTCATGAAGCCAGAATTCACATTTGCTAATCTTCCAATATAATTCATGTATTCTCAGAGTCTTCAGGATAATGCGCAAGTGACTTTCATGATCGTCGTATCTTTTAGAGTATACAAAGATATCATCAATAAATACCACCACAAATTAATCAATATATTCCTTGAAAACTCTATTCATCAGATCCATGAATACAGAGGGTGCATATTTCAATCCAAAAGGAATTACTGTAAACTCGTAATGCCCGTACCTGGTTCGAAATGCTATCTTCAGAATGTATTCCTTCTTCACACACAACTGATGGTATCCAGATCGAAGGTGAATCTTTGAAAAGTATTGAGCTCCATGCAGTTGGTCAAATAAATCACTAATGAGAGGTAGGGGATACTTGTTCTTTATTGTTATAGCATTGATCTCCCTGTAGTCGATACATAACCTCAAAGATCCATCTTTCTTTTAAAAAAAATGAATAGTGGCTCCCCATGGAGAAACACTAGGGTGAATAAATCCCTTATTACTCAATTCCTCTAGTTGATTCTTTAGTTCAACTAACTCTACAGTGGCCATTCTATAAGGGGTCTTTGATATAGGCTTTGATCCAGGAATTAAATCAATGGAAAATTCAACTTCTCGTTCTGGAGGATGTCCAGGTAAATCGTCCGGAAACACATCTACATATTATTTAACAACAGGTACATCCTCTATTTGAACATTCCTTTCCTCACCCAAAGCCATTTCATTCTATTCCTCCCCAGTAATTGAATTTAGTTGAGCTACTGGGGGTGGATCTAGATAAGAATTAGGTGGTGACGATTCTACTCTAAAGATAAGGTGTTCCTTATCGTCATCATCAAAAATCATAACCTCCGTCTTCTTAAAATAAATTTTCACATCATAGTCCGAAATCCAATCCATACCGAGGATTATATCAAACTCAATCATAGGTATGACGATGAGATCAGTAGATAAAGAACATTGATGTGCCCTAATGTGGATTGATTCACAAAACATTATTGCAATGATACTTCCCTAATGAGTTTTAACCAACAACTCCCTTGTTAAATCAAATTGGAAATATCTAATTTTCTTAGCAAACTGGGATGATATGAAACAATGCTATGATCCAGAATCAAATAATGCATTTTCTAAACTTGAGGAAACCATTAAATTACCTGGCACTATGTCTTTCGGAGCTTCTAGCTCAGCAGTAGTGATAGCATAATCTTGGCCTTGATCCCTTGTCCTTTTCTAGGGAAAGTTCTCCTAATGCTTAGGACATTCATTTTCATAATTCCACATCTCCCTGGAATTGTATCACTGAACATTGGTATCTTCCTTCTTCCCCTTACAATCACGAGCTTGGTGGCTTTTTTCACCACACTTGTAACAGACTCCTGTTCCCTTCAAGCATGTACCGGGGTGTTTCATACCACATTTACCACAGGATGGATATTCAACCTTTCCCTTCTTCCCCTTATTTCCATTCCCAGATTGATCAGCAGGTATCTTCTTCTCTTGCTTTACTTTAAAGTCATAAGACATAGAGAATTACTTTTCGGTCTTGATTGCACATGAGACAATGCCTTCATACGATGAGAAGGATTGCGAGACTAATGCTCGACGGAGAAATGGTTTTAACCAATAAAATAAACGATCAATATTACTTCTTGGGTTACATATATAATCTCCAGCATACCTTTCTAACCTTGTAAAGTTAGCCTCATACATTGCGACATTCTCATCCTCCTTTTGTCTCAGACTCAGAAATTGCCTTTCCATATCTGCTCGATGGTCATGAGGAAAGTATTTTTCTCAAAACAGATCATTGAACTCCCTCTATTCCATATATGATACTTCATCATCTTCTTTCGTGTTTTGAAACAATGACCACCATTGATCAGCATCTCCAGTAGGGTGGTAAACTGCCATGATAACTTTTTCCAATTAACTACTCCCCAAAGCCTGAAATATTTTCTATAGGGAATTTATCCTTTTCTCACCTACTAAGGGATTTGTACTTCCATTGAACGTTGGTGGTTGTTTCCTCATGAATCGATCTAACATTGATCCTCCATGCTGCAAGGTTATTATTCATAACTTGAGTGAGTTGTCCCAATATGGTGATTAGCTGATCGACACTAGTTGCATCACCAGCTCCACTATAATTATCTTGAGTAGGAGGGAAATACCTACATAGAGTGCGTGTATTGATACGGTTTCCATTTCTTCCACTATGGGCCATTTCTAAACAATGGCATAAACTAGATCAGTTTATGAATCAAAATACATAATTCCATACTTATAAAACATTTAACATAAATTGAACTATTTATGGATATAATCCATAATCATAAAAATGTTTTCTTTGAGGAAGTATATACTCATAAACCATTCATAATGATTTGTAATGAAAATGAGAGTTATCCTAAGCATATCCCCCGGGAGTTTCGTAACCAAGAGTGCAGCAAGGCCCGTTGTCGTGCACCAGTTCCCGTTCGAGTCTAGCTCAAAGAGGTGTTTTCGGGTTTTAACCCTAGGTACATCTGTTCCAGAGCCACCTCTACCTGATCGTATCCAGACAGAGATGTATTCCTAGGAAAACTCATAAAATCTCTACAATACCAAAATTCTAGGAAGTTATTCTATACTAATCCTCAAAGTTTATCTTAGGTCTACGTGCTCTAATCAGAGTTTATCTAAATCTAGCTTCCAAGGATTGTACTAAACTTCATCTGATACCAACTGTAACGCCCTGACACCAGTTACCTAGAGTCGGTGCATTATTACATAACATTGGCATGATCACAAGAAAGATCAAATCTCGAAAGACCGATTTTTTTAGTAGCCTTGGAAACACTAGACATATTCATAAATTCTTACATTTCATCATAAAGTGAAAAACTACTACAACAACATATTGTCTCCATAGTCCACACTATTATCCCCTCATAATATCCCTGCAGGTCATTCATAATTTACTTCTTCACATCCTGGGAAAAATAAAACATTGAAAAGGGGTGAGCTCAAATGCCCAGTAAAGATAACAATATAGCGAAAACATTCATAAATAAGAATAAACATTTAAGGCAATGTATTACTAAAAAAAGCATTTTAAGCTTGAACTTCAATATAGTATGGAAAAAATAAAATTAAATAATTCCATTTACTTATTCACATGGATATTCTACTAATCGAATAATCACATGCAATATCAATAACCACTTTCATAATGATGGAATGCATAATGCCAGACTATCATAACCATTTAGCCAAGGCCTATTTCCAAGACTACAAATAAGATTTAGTCAAGGTCTTGTGCCAAGACACTAGTTTGTCTCATGAGACCTACCGATGCATCAAGGAGCTATAACGGGATCCACCCTTCACATATTAAGTCTAATGCATTCCCATATGAAAAGGTTTAAACATAACATAAACATTCGTATTAAAACTATCATATGAAATGTCAATACTTTCACCATAAACTATGAATGGTATTAAAATATCACATCCATAGTCAAACATATCATGAAACCTTCAATACAATATAGAAGTTTTTTATCATAATAAATCAACTTCAAATAAGCGTAAAATCCATCAAAGGATGTTGACATAGATGAAATCAAAAATCCTTTTAGAGAAATATCACTTTCTATTTTGAAATCATTTGAGAGTAATATATTTATAAAATAAAACATTTTCATTGGAAATATTCTTATAAGATTTTAAGGGAAGGTTCGACGATTTTATAACGGCGGAAAATAACCGCACCCGCCGTATAAGTTACAAAAAAACATTCTTACCTTAATTCTATCGAAGGGGTTAAAAATCACCATGTTCGGAAAATGAAGGAAAGATTCCTTTATAAAACTCTTGTAAAAAGTCAAACAAGGTTATAAATTACTTTAACACATATTCTTTTAAATAGTAATTCTTTTTCAAATTCATTTTTATGAAACATGGATGTGGATGATAAGGAGATCCCAGTAGATTATTACGTATAAACAACCTCGGATAATGAAGATATTTTGAAATAACACTTACCAATTTTGTAACTTACGAAAAATACAACCCATGAAAGAGGAATCATACAATGAATATTTAAATACACATAAATTAAAGTGTATTACACAAATAATACAATTATGGGCAGTTCATACACCACACAAAAGGTAATAGTGGAAATATGGCATGAATCTCAGGGGAATAAGGAGTGAGATAAAAACCCCTTACCTTGTACTTTTCCTTGGTTGGGGGTAGGTTAAACTACTTTATAATGGTGAAATAATTGTTATTAAATTAGTCAAGAATAATATACATTAATATGATATCATATATGATCTTTTAACATTGATTTGTTATGAATATCTTAGTATTATCGGTGTTTCAGGTGTTAACTTACTCATTTTCTTTTATATGTTTTGTTACGTAATCTATGTTATTCATGGAATGGTTGTATATTAATCATATCCATAATGATATAAAGTCCTTAGATACTATTATTAATCATAAAATGAGAATTATACTTGAATGGATACAATGGAGAATGAATCTCATCGCGTTCGTGGAGACGGTAGTCCGTACGTACACACGAGCGACAATATCAATCTTTTGATATTAAAATATTATATAATTGGAATTTATATCATATATACAAAATAACTATCATTTTATATTTATTATTTACATGAATTACAAATCATTATTATACACATCCAAATAATAATTTTTTGAATAACAATTACACCACGACGTGGAGATGGTAAGCCGTACGTACGCACGTATGGTGACATGTTATTCAAAGGGTGGATAGAATACTGAATATGGTTGTACCATATTTATAATAACATCATAGTATATATATGATACTGGAGTTATTAATTTAGAATGGTAACAACAAAGGAAGAAGAAGTGGAAGAAGAAAGGAACTTGAAAAATGGTGGTGAAATCATTACCTCTTCTTTGGGTTCTTCATTTTGATTTGATCAAAAGGGCTCCTTAAGATGGATTAATGACTAAAGTAATGCCTCTAGGATGAAGTGAGGGAAGTTTAGAGAGTATTTGGGTAGAGTTTGGCAGAACAAAAATTCTTTTAAGGTGTGAATTAATGAGAAGGGGGAGTGCCCTTTTATAAGAGGGGTGAGAGGCACCTTTGGGAAAGCTAGAAATATTAATTTATAATAAATTCATATTCGGTTTATAATGGCTACATTGTTGATTATTTAAATTTTAAGGTGGGGATGAGTAGAAAATAACTCAACCAATAGAATTTAGATAGGTTTGGGTTAATATATTAACCTTATCTTTAAGTATTAACTCTTAGTTAGTTAGTTTCACTTTTACAATGTCTCTTTTTATTTTTATATTATATGGTTTATAATCATACTATATAAATCCAAGAGACCCCCAAGTGGTCCATTAACGATACACCTATCATGATATAAGTCTGTTGTGCGAACCTTATATTTTTTGGAATTTAATATCAATTAATAATATACTATTTGTATTAAAAACTCTTTTATGTCAATTTTGACACTATTCAATATTTGATTTTTGTAAAAATCATAAAAGAATGATTACTTCGAAAAAAATTTAATTAAATAATTCCTATAATATCATATTAACTTAAAAAATTAGTTTAATGCATAAAAAGTCTCAAATTATATTTATTTGGGTATCCACAATATCAATCATTTTAATTTTTCACTATTATGGTAATTACTGCATCACCATTGTGTCCTATATAAATCAAACTATTTAATGTCTAATAAAATACAATTATGTAGAAAATCTTTTTAGCTTTATAATTAATATTTATAGTCGAAAATCCAACATATATAACCCTTTGTAAAAATTTGTTTTCTAAAAGATATATGCTTGTGTCATTTTTGTATTTATTTTAACTTAATTAAAATAAAGTGTCCCTATCACTTACAAGTGGCACCATGGGGTCCCAAAATCAACCCAAATATTCCAATGGTCGAACATGTATCAATAAATAAGGTTTTTACACGTTTTAGGGTAATTTTTTATTATAATAATAATATTTTTTAACCCTTATTTACCGGATTTACCCTTTAACCATGGTAAATAAAATATTTACCGAAGTAATTATTCAAAATGTATAAGAATAAAAGTTACCTATTTACACAATTTGACCATCCTGATTCCAAATATGGAATCTATTTTTCCAAATTCAAAACAAAGAAGTGGAAAAAATTAATTTAAAATTAATTCCCGATGTCAAAACAAAAAGTGTGTTTTTAAGATATAATAACTATCAAAAGATTGATACTTGTTTATTTTCGGTTTAATTGTGAAATTTTGTCCAATGACCAAACTTTTATTAAATAGTAAAAATATATTCTACATATACTTTAAACCCACTCAAATTCATAATTTATCACTATTAATTATTTGGATTAAAAAATTTGTTTTTAATTAAAATTTAGTAATTTTTACTATTCATCAAAATATTAAAGTTATCCGAAAAGTACCAAAATTTCACCTTAGGATAAATTCGATACTCCGAATCCAAAAATGAAGTCCATTTTAAGATATAAAATTTATAAAATTTCAAAAAGTAGGTATTACTATTCATAACGGCTAGTTTGATCGGTTGTGGTGTGTGTTAGAACCTGATGTTGCGTACAACACACGCTATCGCATTATTTAAAGAGAAGCGTACCGTAGAATCTGGGGGTGTTACAATTGGATATCTAGGTAAATCCTGTATAAATTCATCATTTCATTCAATCACCATATGTGTATCCTCGATTTGAATATTTCTTTCCCCACCGAGAGATGTTGTTTTCTCTTCCTCCAAAAAAATTTCATTTAAAAGTGAAACTAGATTTGGATCTATATAATAAGAAAATGATTAGATTTATGCTCTATTGATAATGGATTATACATCATTCAAAAAATTGTTAATTACTTCCTCTTACAATGTATTTTTTCTTCATAATTTGACATCCTATCCACACAAAGCATTATATTAATTTGAATCATAGGTATTATGATATGGTAAAAAACATTATAACTTTTATGTGTCATAACGAGGCCTTATTGAAATATCTTTTTTGGAATGATACATTCCTTCATAGTTTTAACTAATAATACCTTTATTAAATGAATATACAAATTTTTTTATGTTTAAATCTATGAAGATATAAATGAATAAAATAAAACAATATAAAATAAATAAATGTCTATGATTGAATAAATGATTAATGTTACAACCACCACATCATTAGTGACCTTAACCTATGTAGTTTTCACCACATAAGCTTGGATTTTCACTCGTGGACTTATTTAGTGAAGGTCTTCTTGACGCTTAAGATAATAATTTTTATAATGTCCCATATATTTTAAATTATTTAATTTATCATTGGTAGTTTCTTTAATTCTATTGCAATCATAATATTGGCATCCTTTACCAAAACACATGAAATAAACACACATACCCTACAGAAAAATACATGGTATTTCCTCCAAAAGTCATCGTAGGACAGATAATCTACTATTAACCACTCCCACTTTTCCTTATTTAAATTTTTATATTGTTCAAAAACTATAATTATCTTTTTAATTACATTTAATTCATAGGATATAGAGAATTATATTCATATTAAGATATCACATTAGTCCATATAATTATTTGATAAGAAATTATGGCATACCTGTTCCATTTGGATGAACAGTTTTAATCAATCAAATAATCATTCAACCTTGCTCCATAGATTGCATATGTACTCTAGAACAACTCATGCTAACCTCATATTATTAGTTTGATACTTAATAACTTTATAAACCTTATTTTGGCACTAATTCATGAATTGGATTTCAATTTTAGCTCTTTTTTCACGAGGGAAATATTTTTCTACAAAAAATTTATTAAAATACATCCACTGCATACTTGTAATTTCTTACACCGGCTTTTTGTTTTCAATTAGTGACCAATGATGTCCCACATATCCTCATAGATTATAAAAATAATTGAAAACCAACTCTCTTTAGTTAATTACCATAGCAAGAAATATCTTTTTCACAGAATATTATATGTTTCTTAGCTACAAAAGAGTTTTTGGTCCCATAGAATAATAGTGGTTATTTTCCCATAATGATATCAGTGATTTATCCTCCATGTTGTAGACATGGATTCTATATATGGGTGAGGTTATTGTTTATATCCTGATACATCAATCTCAGTATTTTTATATGTTTTTAATTACCCATCATAGCTCTAAATCTGATGTCATTATCTTACATAAGAGGCCAATCCCTACGTGGGATGTATGTGTTCATGTGGTTTCCATATTTTAATTTACGAAGCATTTATAAATAATGTAACACTCTCTATTAGTTCATTAATCATAATTTATAATCTCAATACTATAAAAATATTTAACATGAATTGAAATTATATGAATAGTTATTCTCAAAGTTATAAATATTATTTATTTGGTGACATCATTTCTTGAAAATCATTTATAATGATATTTAATGAAAATTTGAATTACCCTTAAAATATCTGTTAGGTGGGTTTTAAGGATGTCGTTGTGTACCAGGTTACCCTAAGGTATGCCCAAACCACCTTGTTAGAGTTATTACCCCTAGGTACATCTTTACCAGAATAACTTCTATAGGCAATATCTAGACTTTAATGTAATAGTATGAAGAAAAACATAATTTCCTAAAAAACACTAGGATGTTATTATATTCTTATCCTCAATGTCAATATTTGGTTTAAGTTTCATAATCTATGATTTCTAAATCTTGTTTCAAATTACATAACAATACATCCTCTTAAAGAAAATGAAATGATTGTGACTACAATTGCCCAGATTTGGTGCATTATTTTATTAAAAATTCATATAAAGAAGGAATTAATATCCATAGATAATGAATAGTGAAGTGACCAGATAAGTGTGATCACTGAGAGGGGGAGGGGGTGAATCAGTGATCCTTTAAAACTTTTTACTAATTGATTCTTTATCAATTAAAACTCTATGGCTTGTTAAGGCCTCAATCCACTCTTCTTGTATCTCTCATCCTTTCCTGGAGTGATGCAGTAAATGTAAAGGCACATGACACAAGGATTTCCAAGGTTCGGCACCAAAGGCCTACGTCCTTGCCATGTTGGTTTACACCCCAGCATGGTTTCTTCCATTATAATCTGTTAGAATTACAATGGTCGATACAGAGTCCCACTGTATCTCTCCTGAGTCCCATAGGAGGGTCTTTATACTGCGTCCCACAGTGTTACCAGAGTCCAACTAGCCTGCTCCAGAATCCCACTGAAGACTTCCTCCTCCCTGAGTCTCACAGGGGGCTTCTCCTGGCTCCTCGAGTCACACGAGTAGCTCCTCTTCACTTTAAGCTTCTTCATGTATCTTCAGCAGTATGGGATAAAGACTGCTGGCCTTGCTCTGTACCTCTGATCACTTGTGATGAACAGGTCTTCTCGTCTTGCTCGGGATTTATCTCCTTTCTCTTAGGATGACCTGGCCTCTCTCTTCATGAATCTTCAACAGCCTCTGAAAAGGTCTGTTGGTCTTGCTCAACAACTTCTGATCACTTCTGTTGATCAGTCTCTTCTCAATCTACTGAAAACTCAGACAACTAATCTCTTTAACTTTAGTTTGGCTCAGTCTCACTTCAATTCAACTTCATGCACTGAGTGCATGGAAACTCTGATTCCTCATGCACCGATTGCATGGATTCTCAATATTCATCAAGAACTCTTGGTCTTGGACAACTCAAAATGCACACAAGCAGATTCAACTTGTTCACGTGTGCACGTGCATGCATGCATGCATTCACTCCCCTTCTTCTCTTCCTTGGTGTGATAAACACTAATAGAGTGTAATTTCTTCTTAAGCACACACACCTTCGTCACTTCACACACTTTGTTCTTTTTTTCCACACACATAAAAGTGTGTTATACTTTAGTGTGGATGTCCTCTTCCTTCTTCTTCTAAGTGTATAAACTTTTAGTGCACACACTATGTTCGGCCTCTTTGTTATTTTGCACACACACCACTAAGGTAAGTCTTTGGCCTTCCTCCTTCACTTTCAACACACCCAAAAAGTGATCTTCCACTTTTCACACACACATGGTGTGATCTCAGCATCCTTCACTTTCCTAGCACACACCCACTCAAAATATGTTCTTCACTTTTCCCACATAAGGGCTACGGCCTCCTCTTGTTCACTTTGCACACAAGGCACTAAGGCCTCGGGCTTCTCCCTCTTTGCACACCCACTGCCCGTAGGGTGATCCCCCAAGTGGCACACATACAAGGTGAATGGTGCGGCCCTCTTCTTCTTCAAAGCGTACAAGGAACACTTGGGTGCACAGGGCAGCACGCAAGTTCCCAAGGGTGAAAGGGCGCGCAAGGTCCTTGGACAGCCGCGAGCGAGCAGGGTGTCAAGGACACCAACTTCCGCGCAAGTGCGGGCTTCAACCGTGGGAGCGCAAGGTGTTGCAGCCCCGGGTTCTTCCTGCCGCGCAAGGGGAAGGCGCGCATGGGTCTTCTCCCCTTCTTCTTTCATGCAAGGAGTGCGCAAAAGGAACTAACAGAGCCAAGGGATGTCTCCGGGCTTCACTGCCGCGCAAGTGGTGCGCGCATGCGGTTCTTCGCTAAGCACCGAGGCTTCGCGGGACTTCAGATCTTCAACAAAGATTCAGCAAGAAAATAGAGTGCCTGGACCTCTCTTTTTATAGGCATATGGATGCCTCTAATTTTCCGCAGGATATAAATCCGAATTCCCGAAATTCTCGGGTTTTCAAGATTCTTCAAATCCTGATATTCTCCTCTGTTTCACGCGGGTTCTTTATTTTTCAGCCTTCTCCACGTGCATGCGTTTTAGAACATGTGCATGGCCTTATTAAAATCCAATCTATGCAAAACACGAACACATGAAGCCTCGGTAACTTCGTTTGACTCGGCATTCTTCGAAATCTTCCAAAATTTGCATGCATTCCCATTTTATTGCATGATCGTGTTCGTTACATCGAGACGAACCCAATGAATCCTTCAGCTCGAACAACGGTGGTCGGGAACTCGAAATTCATCTTTTGGAGGCACCTGGTTTGAAGGAGGAGTCTCGGGTGGCCTCGGGCGAGCTCAAGGTAGAGGAAGACTCCTCAACCGTCGGATATGGAGTTGAGATGACATCGGACGGCCTCGATCAGAAGATCTCACGCGGGATCGATCGTGCGGTCGAGATCTGGTGTGCGATCGATCGAGCGGCCAGGATTCGCTCCGCGGCAAAATCCCGTGTCCCACATCGAAACGAAGGCTGGTTTTTCTGCGGTTTATCAAAGATGATCTCCCCGCATCTCCTCAATTGAACTTCCAACCTCCACGGTGCCACCCCGCACTGTGTTCTCTCTGGGGGCGCGCTCTTGCGCCCACCCCTACCACTCGGGCGCGCCACTGGTGCCCATGCTGCCTCTCGCGGGCGCTCACTATGCACCCCTACCACGTGGATTTGATCACCGCGTGGCCTCCTGTCGCCTTGGGCTTGCTCCATGGGATCCCCCATGGGAGTGGCTCTTAGGCCCTCATGTGCCTTGGGGTTGAACCCGTGGCTGGCCCTTGGCTGGCCAATTTTTTGGCAAAGGAAAAAATAACACTTTGTATAAAAACAAAGTACTCCGAAGTGAAATATGCCGAATTCCATTCATTCCAAGCCATTCTTCTTCATTTCCTTAAAAACTCCTCATTCTTATTCATAATAATTCCTCCAATTCTTCTTAAACATTTATTCATCACTTAGGAAGGAATTCCCAAGGTTTCTTCTTCATCAACCGAACTCCTGAATCACATAATTCTTCAAAATTCTTCATTGATCTAATCAGAGATCAAGTTGGATCTTCTTTAGATTCACATGCACTAAGTGATAGTGCATGGAATTCTTCAGATCACTTCATCCACTTAGGAGGTGTGGATGGATCATCTTCATCTCCTCATGCATTGTCTTAACAATGCATGGTCTTCTAATAATGTGGTGACATTGTATCTAGTTGATACAAGTTCTTTGAAACTAAGAACAACTCAACAATCGTCAGATGTAATGATGATGATCCATCATCATCCATTCTTCAAGTGGTGTAACTTAGTATCATCTCGGTACAAGTATTGAAACATTAAGAACAGTTCTACAATCGTCTGATATGCATAGAGAATGTTTCAACCACAACATCCTATGTCACTTAGTGAATCTCCTACGTGACATGCATCTTAGTACCATGGCCATTCTCCTTTCCTCACCAACAGCATCACATCCTTTGTCATTCTCATCTTGACATTCCTTGACATCCATTCATCTTATGACAACATCATGCCTCATTGACAACAAATGCAACACAGTGCACTTCAATATCCCTGTTTGTATTTGTTGTCAATACACTTCTTCAGCACATATGAATGGGTCAATATGTGTGACAATATTTTCTCCCCCTTATTGGCAATCAAATGCAAATATGTGGTGTGGTTCTCTTAAAAAATCACTTCCTCCCTTTAAAAAGTATTTTCTTGAAAAACACTGAGGGAGGGATGATGTCACATGTTCTCTTTAGCAAAGAACCTTTAGCAAATCAAATCTATGTCTACATGGGCTAACCCGGTGTAGAAAACAAGAGTGATGTAACCAAGGTTTTTCAATGATGTCTACATTTTACTTTACATGTGAGATCATGCTTCAGGGGGTTGAAATTTTTTAGATATAACAATGAATTGCTAAATCCTGCACATACTTCCCCAAATACATTAGAAAGATCAGGTGCAAAGACAAAGCTCCCCCTTTCAACCATTTTCCTTCAATCAATACTCCCCCTTAATTGTCATGATGAATACAATTATGAAACAAGGGATGAAAGTATGATTGGAATACCTTCACTTTTCTCAAGATGGTATTAAATCTTAGAATCCCATCTTCTACAGATTGGCTCCCCCTCAAGGAGTGCTCTCCATTCTACCCAAACCACTCTCCAGTTGAGAATGTTCATCATCTTCAATTCCCTGCAATGTTAGAACATGTAAATACCAGAAGTATAAGGGAATAAGTTGGAACCTCCTTGGTTCATCAACGTGAACAACAATGTTGAGAAGATTCTCTCAACCGAGATGTCCCATTTTCACCATTCTTCACACATGCACATTTGATCTTCAATGATGTTTGTGCTGGTGTGGATCTCAACACATCTTCATGTGAAATATTCTTCTTCCCTTTTGCCTTAGCAATTACCAGAACATTATCTTCATCTCTTTGCAGTTCTCTGGAAATTTGCAAATGATTAGGCCATATGACTAGTAAGTCATTTGGAAGAGTGGCATCAGTTCTAGAAGTTCCACATGGTTCTTTTGATGCTTTCAAGCTACCTTTCTTAGGCAACTTGTTTTCAATCAATCCCTTCTGCTTCTTCTGGATTGATTGTCTTTTTGAGTCCAGTCTGCTTCTATTCAATTCCATGGCTTGTTCACAAAGATCCATGGTGTGTCCTTTCTTTCCACAGTAGAAGCATGTTTTCTTGGTGGTCCTTCTGGATGCATCACCATTCATGGATTTAGACTCCAATGACTTCTTTTCCTTTTTCAAAACCTTCTTGGGAGCATCTTCAAATTTCTTCTTACTCCCCAAGGATTCCATTTTAGCCAGGTTCAGTGATCTTCTCTTCTTTTTAGCTCTGGATACAGTTGGAGATAGACATGTATCTTTTTGACCACTTTCGCAATCATCCAAGATGTTGTCAAGTAATCCAAATCTATTTGCAGTAAACAGATGTCTCTGGACATGTGGATGCTGTTTCTTTCCTTCTGGCTTGCTCCCCCTTGGCATGGACATCCTTTGTGCTTTCACATTGAGAGGATTGTACCAACAATCATTTGCACAATTCCCATACTTGTTACAACAGCAACATTGACCCACAAATCTTGACTTTTTGAGTCCTTCTAGTTGTTGGGTATTTTTCTTGACTTGTTGTGTTGTTTCAGGAGAGCTCTCTTTCTTCATTGTCTTCATCTATACTTGTTCGGAGTTATTCTTCCATCCTGCACTTTTTGTTGAAACACATTTAGAAACCTGAGTACAAGATGGGATGGATGGTACATTCTTTTTAGAAGTTGTTGCCCTTTTATTAGAGGATGTCTTTCTTTTATAATCATCCTGCTCAATGCATACTTGAGTAGAAACATTTCTCCTTTCAGCTGACTGGGAGGCTTTGGCTTTGGGTGATTGTTGAGTTTTCAATATCACCTCCAGTTCTAAGCATTTCATATTGAGGGAGTTCTTCTCATCCTCAATTGTTCTTAGCCTTCCTTCCCAATTTTCTACCAGCTATTTCATATGGTCTTCATGCACCATTTTTATTTCTAGCAATGAATTGTCCAGATCCTTCACCCTTTTGACTTTGTCTTCTAGTTGAACATCTTTGACAACCATTGAAACTCTGTGCAATTTTTCCAGTGCATGGAAAACTTCTTTGACCATTGTCTTAAAGAATTAATTCTCAGAAAGGCTTCTTTGCAATTCTTTAGTAGTGTCTTCATATCTTTCATTACAAAGCGATAATGTTTCATCTTTAGCCTTCACCAGCTTTCGGAGAGTGTTGGTTATGCCAACCCTTTTAGCCAACTGATCTTCCATTACATTGGATTCTTCTTCTAGCTGTAATTTTTCTTCTTGAAGATCAAGGATGCCTGTAGTAATACACATTGCTACATCCCTGGGGACTGTCTTCCGAAGATATTCGATTGCATTTAGAAGATCATTTATTCTTCCGTCATCATCACAACTAGGACATGCTTCATCAGAAGAGTGATAAAAGGAATTGCCAGGTGTTTCTCTATCAGCAACAATCTTCTTCTTCATCTTCTTGGCCTGTTTATTCTTTCTATTTTTCTGAGTCTTGGAAGATATCTCTATTTGAGGCTGGTCGCTCATTTCCTCAAAGCTGCACTTCATAAAGACTCCCTTGGATCTTTTGGAGGTAACCTCGCTCTGATACCAATTGAAGTGCCCAGATCAGTGTAATCACTGAGAGGGGGAGGGGGTGAATCAGTGATCCTTTAAAACTTTTTACTAATTGATTCTTTATCAATTAAACCTATATGGCTTGTTAAGGCCTCTATCCAATCTTCTTGTATCTCTCATCATTTCCTCGAGTGACGCAGTAAATGTAAAGGCACATGACACAAGGATTTACAAGGTTCGACACCAAAGGCCTACGTCCTTTCCATGTTGGTTATGCACCCCAACATGGTTTCATCCATTATAATCTGTTAGTATTACAATGGTCGATACAGAGTCCCACTGTATCTCTCCTGAGTCCCACAGGAGGGTCGTTATACGGCATCCCACAGTGTTACCAGAGTCCCACTGGCCTGCTCTAGAATCCCACTGAAGACTTCCTCCACCCTGAGTCTCACAGGGGGCTTCTCCTTGCTCCTCGAGTCACACGAGTATCTCTTCTTCACTTTAATCTTCTTCAAGTATCTTCAGCAGTCTAGGATAAAGACTGTTGGCCTTGCTCTGTACCTCTGATCACTTGTGATGAACAGGTCTTCTCGCCTTGCTCGGGATTTATCTCCTTTCTCTTAGGATGACCTGTCCTCTCTGTTCAAGAATCTTCAACAACCTCTGAAAAGGTCTGTTGGACTTGCTCAGCAACTTCTGATCACTTCTGTTGATCAGGCTCTTCTCAATCTACTGAAAACTCAGACAACTAATCTCTTTAACATTATTCTGGCTCAGTCTCACTTCAATTCAACTTCATGCACTAAGTGCATTGAAACTCTGATTCCTCATGCACCGATTACATGGCCTCTTAATATTCTTCAAGAACTCTTGGTCTTGGACAACTCAAAATGCACACATGCAGATTCAACTTGTTCACGTGTGCACGTGCATGCATGCATGCATGCACTCCCCTTCTTCTCTTCCTGGGTGTGATAAACACTCAAAGAGTGTAATTTCTTCTTAAGCACACACACCTTCATCACTTCACACACTTTTTTCTTTTTGTACACACACTTAAAAGTGTGTTATACTTTAGTGCGGATGTACTCTTCCTTCTTCTTCTAAGTGTATACAATTTTAGTGCACACAACATGTTTGGCCTCTTTGTTATTTTTCACACACACCACTAAGGTAAGTCTTTGGCCTTCCTCCTTCACTTTCAACACACACAAAATGTGCTCTTCCACTTTTCACACACACTTGGTGTGATATCGGCATCCTTCACTTGCCTAGCACACACCCAGTCAAAATATGTTCTTCACTTTTCCCACATAAGGGCTACGGCCTCCTCTTGTTCACTTTGCACACAAGGCACTAAGGCCTCGGCCTTCTCCCTCTTTGGACACCCACTGCCCGTAGGGTGTTCTCCCAAGTGGCACACACACAAGGTGAAAGGTGCGGCCCTCTTCTTCTTCAAAGCGTGCAAGGAACACTTGGGTGCACAGGGCAGTGCGCAAGGTCCCAAGGTTGCAAGGGCGCGCAAGGTCCTTGGACACCTGTGAGCGAGCAGGGTGTCAAGGACACCAACTACCGCGCAAGTGCGGGCTTCAACCGTGGGTGCGTAAGGTGCTGCGGCCCCGGGTTCTTCCTTCCACACAAGGGGAAGGGGCGCAGGGGTCTTCTCCCCTTCTTCTTTCACGCAAGGAGTGCGCAAAAGGAACTAACAAAGCCAATGGATGGCTCCGGGCTTCACTGCCGTGCAAGTGGTGCGCGCATGCGGTTCTTCGCTAAGCACCGAGGCTTCGCGGGACTTCAGATCTTCAACAAAGATTCAGCAAGAAAACAGAGAGCCTCAGCCTCTATTTATATAGGAAGAGGGATTCCTCTAATCTTCCGCGGGATATAAATCCGAATTCCCGAAATTCTCGGGTTTTCAAGATTCTTCAAATCTTGATTTTCTCCTCTGTTTCACGCGGGTTCTTTATTTTTCAGCCTTCTCCATGTGCATGTGTTTTAGAACATGTGCATGGCCTTATTAAAATCCAATATATGCAAAACACGAACACATGAAGCCTCTGCAACTTCGTTTGCCTCGGCATTCTTCGAAATCTTCCAATCATTGCATGCATGCCCATTTTATTGCATGATCGTGTTCGATACGTCGAGACGAACCCAATGGATCCTTCAGCTCAAACAACGGTGGCCGGGAACTCGAAATTCATCTTCGGGAGGCGCCTGGTTTGAAGGAGGAGTCGCGGGTGGCCTCGGGCGAGCTCAAGGTAGAGGAAGAATCCTCAACCATCGGATCCAGAGTTGAGAAGACATCGGACGGCCGCGATCAGAAGATCTCGCGCGGGATCGATCGTGCGGTCGAGATCTGTCGCGCGATCGATCGAGCGGGCAGGATTCGCTCCGCGGAAAAATCCCGCGTCCCACATCGAAACGAAGGCCGGTTTTTCCGCGGTTTATCAAAGATGCGCTCCCCGCCTCTCCTCAATTGAACTTCCAACCTCCACGGTGCCGCCCCGCACCGTGTTCTCTCTGCGGGCATGCTCTTACGCGCACCCCTGCCACTTGGGCGTGCCACTGGTGCCCATGCTGCCTCTCGCGGGCACGCGCTATGCGCCCCTACCGCGTGGATTTGATCACCGCGTGTCCTCCTGCCGCCTTGGGATTTCTCCATGGGATCCCCCATGGGCGTGGCGCTTAGGCCCACATGTGCCTTGGGGTTGAACCCATGGCTGGCCCTTGGCTGGCCAATTTTTTGGCAAAGGAAAAAATAATACTTTGTATAAAAACAAAGTACTCCCAAGTGAAATATGCCAAATGCCATTCATTCCAAGCCATTCTTCTTCATTTTCTTAATAACTCCTCATTCTTGTTCATAATAATTCCACCAATTCTTCTTAAACATTTATTCATCAGTTAGGAAGGAATTCCCAAGGTTTCTTCTTCATCAACCGAACTCCGGAATCACGTAATTCTTCAAAGTTCTTCATTGATCTAATCAGAGATCAAGTTGGATCTTCTTCAGATTCACATGCACTAAGTGATAGTGCATGGACTTCTTCAGCTCACTTAATCCACTTAGGAGGTGTGGATGGATCATCTTCATCTCCTCGTGCATTGTCTTGACAATGCCTGGTCTTCTAATAATATGGTGACACTGTATCCAGTTGATAAAAGTTCTTTGAAACTAAGAACATCTCAACAATCGTCAGATGTAATGATGATGCTCTATCATCATCCATTCTTCAAGTGGTGTAACATAGTATCATCTTGATATAAGTATTGAAACATTAAGAACAGTTCTACAATCGTCTGATATGCATAGATAATGTTTCAACCACAACATCCTATGTCACATAGTGAATCTCCTAAGTGACATGCATCTTAGTACCATGGCCATTCTCCTTTCCTCACCAACACCATCACATCCTTTTCCATTCTCATCTTGACATTCCTTGGCATCCATTCATCTTATGACAACATCATGCCTCATTGACAACAAATGAAACACAGTGCACTTTAAATAGTTTAATAGAAATTAAATTCTAGATAAATAAATATGTTAAACATTACAACATTAAATGAAATATATTATAGAATCTTCGTTGGAAATACTCTTATTCTTCTATATTATCATCACATTTCATTCCAAAAATTCGTATTGGAATCCAAGGGAAAAAATAAGAATGGGGAAATATAAAATTCTCATTAATGGTAATTAATATAAACATATCATAAAGAATAAGGCATGAAGAATTACTAATGAGCATGTTCCATTAAAAAACATGAGAATAATATAGAAGGAATAAATTTGAATAAATAATTTCATAATAAACCATAACCATGAATATTTTTCTTATTTAATAATCACATGGAATATAAATTACTACTTAATTATGAGATAATTAGTAGTGTATGAAATCATGATAATACTATCAAGGCATCGACCAACACAATAAACAAAATGGGAAAAACATTGGGTAGTTTTTCTATGGGGACCTACTAATGATCCAAGGTGCTATAGTAGGCTCCTCCAATGAGGTACTAAGTCCAATTCATTCCTAATATTATTTTGGATAATAATAATCAATATATACATTCATGTTTAATCTAACATATTAAATGTAAATAACTTCCCAGAATAAATACACATAAACACTAACAATTAGGAGTAATAAGCTGAATGGTATTAAGATAGAGAAACAATAATTAAAAAAATCATAAAAAATTATATAATATATTTTTTATGGTATCATAAAATAAAAATTCTAATTAAACATTGGAGTCAACAAGATTGTTGAAATTAATGGAAGTACTCTAATAAAATCATGGAGTAATATTTGAGAGAAATATTCTATTACATTGTAAGGAAGAGTTTTTTTTTAGAAAAAAATTTTACAAAACCAAAAGTGAAATTATATTGATTTTATAATTAAATTAGTTATTTTAGAAAAATATTTGTTTTTTAATACAAATTATAGAGTGTTTTATAAAATATGTAAGAATTCTAGATGTTCCCTTAAATATGGCATGTTTATTGGGAAGAATTTGAAACAAACCCCTTTTAAACCATTTAACTACCCATAATAGAATTATGGATTCTGATTGGTACATATATATATATATATATAAAATTCACACATATTTTATGAGGAGTATAGGAGAATAATTAAGAATCGAATTGAGGTAAATAGAAAAAAAATTATCCTCAATGAAATTGGACATTCATTTATAAAACCGTTACCTTATGTATGAATGTGTTCTACACATGACCTTAACATCCAAGATAATCAAATTAAATCCATGAGTTAATTAATTCATAATTTTCATTATAGGTAATTGAATTATTATAATTTTATTACGTTCATTGTATTCCTTCTTTATGAGTTATAATGTACGATATTAAAACATAGAAGCGTTTGTTTCCTAGGTTATCACTATGAGTAAAGTTATATTGGATTAAGGATTTTCATGTTGAATTGGTATAATTATACACAATTTATTTTATATAATTCTTTTGAAAAAAATATAAGTTTTTTCGATTATTTTTTATTTTTCTTCCATAAATCTGTAGGAGCCATTAATGATAAATATTTACCATAATTTTAGAGGGTTCTCGATCACAATGAACTATTTGTGTTTTATTATTCAATATCATATAAATATAATTCTTATAGATCATTAAATAAGATATCATAAATATATTATGTCATATTTCAGGGTGATAAATATTGTTTCATTAAAAAATATTAAGGATAAATAAAAGGACGAATGTTTTTCATCCATGAAGGTTTTAATTAAACACCTCCCAAGCAAGAATTTTATTTTTAAAATAATGGAGAGATAATAAGAATATGATGATGGATTTTAAATTAAAAATATTTCATTCATTATTTTATATTATAATACCGTTTTTATGATAATTTTGATATAGGAGTTCAGTATAGAATAATAACAAACAAAACAAACTTGAAGATAAATTAAAATGGAAAGGAAGAAGAGATTATACCTCTGGAATACTAATCCTTGAAACCCTCTTTAAGGGAAGGGGTTTTGATATATTTGAATGAAAAAGACCTCCAGGATTTGAGGAGAGACTACCGAAGAGGATTTGGAAATAATTATTACAATATTAAAGGCATAGAGGTGTAATGAGAAGCTGAGATGATGGTTAGTTATTATTTTGGAGGGGAGGGGTGATTTCTCAAAATTTTATTCACTGTTTTTTTATTTTTCTCATGATAAGAATGTGTATTTATTTTTCTGAATAAATAAATTAATAAGAGAATTATATTTATAATTACAGTTTCTTACAAAATCCATCACTCTAGGAATACTGTATTTACCTTATAATTTTTTATATTGTAAATTACCATATATTAATATTCACTAAAAATTGATGTATTTTAGAAATTAAAAAAAATGAACCCTGAACATTTTTCAACATGTATATTTCAAAAATAATCTCAATTTTTTAAAATTTATTTTTTTTAATATTTTCAAATTTTAAATTTTTATTAAAATCATCATTTAGATGAAAAATACAATTTCAAATTCTTAACTGATTTTATTACACATTCAATAAGTAACTAAGGTCTCAGAAAATTATCCTAAAATCAGAAGGTAAAAAACATATTGATCTATGAATACTTATTATGAATATTTATATTATTTTAAATCACTATTATAGAGTAATTAACTATTTATGACTTAGAAAAATAAAAACACTTAAATATTAATTTTTAATATATTTATTTTATTACACTATGATATAATAAAATAATAATTAAATTAAAGAGATGTTAAATTTTATTTATAAATTAATGGGTGATGTTACTAATCATAAGTTTTATATTACTTTTGATAAAGGTAACATCACTATTCCTAAGTGTTTAGTAACTATTCAAGAAAAAAATAGATAATCATATTAGACATAAAATTTCATACTGATCACAACTATGTCTACCCATTTTTCTAAATTCAAATCAATAAAGTGGGGAAATTTTGTTTCAATGCTAGGCTATAATTTATCTTCATTAAATAATTATAATAACGAAGTGTTGTTTGTTTGAGGCTTAGTATTGTGTGAATTAAATTCTAAATTAAATTTAGATGTAAATCCTTAGGGTGTTTCATTTTTCATGTCGATCCTAATAGTTATATTATTTATTTTATTAGTCATAATTTTTTTATTTTAAAAGAAAATTAATATTGGTTATTTTTATTATTTCAACAGTCGTGATCAAAAAATTTATATATCTGTATTCTAAAATTATTATTCAATTTTAGTTTTTTATGAATGTATTTTGGTATTTTCAAGTGATCAAAATCATGTGGGTTTAGTTTGATAAGTTCACACTGCTAAAATTAACTATTAAGAGCCACCAATCATAAGTTAAGTACTGTACCATCTAATGGTGAATTCTTCATGGGATCCCAACACACTAGTTGGATGAAGCCAGGTTTCTAGTGAGTCACCAGTTACCCTATACATATAGACATAATAATGAGAAGATGATAGAATAATTTTAAATAATCAGTGGGGGACTCCAATGTATTCTATTCCAATACATTTCTCACGTAAGATAAATTGTCATAGGGAATGCATTTTCGATGGGGTCTAAACCCTTGGGAGTCCTTTTTTATGCTCTTCCCCCTACCTTGTATTTTTCATTATTCTACATGGTTTCAATTTTAGTATCTTATTTTAGGTAAGGTTGTGTAAGAATTTTATTTCTCACTCTCACTCACTCCCGGACAATCCCTCTCCCATTTTTTCTTCTTTTTTTACTATTTTTATTAATTTTTATTAGGAAAGTTTCAATATATAATAATATAAACATCATCATATATTTTAAATTATGTTTTTCTGGACTAAGGGAGCTTAAAGAGACGAAGAGATGCCTATTTCTCATCATATTGATTCATGTAAGTCATATAATGATTTTCAAGGGATATAATACATTGGTTTTAATTTCATAATTTATTTATCTCTCACTACATGGTTTTATTTAAAAATGTTCAAGGGGAATCATGGTTCTTGATGGAATGTCATTTCATAAAATATTCTATAGAGGAGGCCCCTCAGTGATATTATGATGTTTATACCTAATATGTTAATTAATGATACTAAATTAAAAATGAAATAATTTTATTTTGGTGGATTTTTCATTGTTATAGGGGTTTAGCTATTGAAAATAATTTTTATAGTTATAAGAGAGGAATGGGATTGAATTATTTCAATGTGGTTATATTAATATTGAGATTTTAATCTCCTTTAATATGTTACCTTATGTGTGTCTCTATTTTATTGTGCATGTATGTTGGCAGTTTAGGTATAGATTCACCAGGTAGGGATCAAGAGAATTCACTCTAGTATAATGGGATATAATATATCCCTATGAAATGGATTGAAATAATTATGTATGATATAGAATATGAGGGATCCATGAGGACTACATCTCCAAGGGGGAATATTACTAGTTATAATTGGTGGACCCCTCAAGGGTTTTAACTCTTTAAATGGGCCATATCATTCAACGTATTAGGATTAATGAAATATTATGTAGAGTCCTATTGGGATATTAGTTGAGTAGTCATATTTTTTATATCAAACAGGTAATGTTGATGAATGTTTATTAGTATAAACATTGATAGTGGAACCTCATGGATTTTTATATGGTGATAGATAATGCAGTTACCTTATGTTTTGGTATAGATTTCTAAAATATAAAATTACATGTACTATGTAATGATCCTTAAAGATTTGTTTTGTATTATTTGATACAGAATACATTTTTGGAATCTGGTATGTATTTGGAAATGAATAAAAATTTTCGGATATCCATTTGATATATTAGAGACTTAAAGAACAGAGATTTATGGGTGTGTGGCATGTGTAATTTTGTACACCATATGGTGGTTATATGAGTTTATTTGGACCTAATTGGACAGTACAACACCTGAGTCATTTATAATGTGATAAGACGGCTAGGTAAGGCGATTTCATGGAATGTGGTGGGATAATTACACTAATTGTTCATAGGATCATCGTGATTATGAGTTTGTTATATCTTTTTATAGAAACCGATTATGAGCTGATAGTTCATGGATTTTTATATTTGAGATTCTTTTTTGTTTTAAACATATTGGTTTTGGGATATTTGCAATATTGATCTATGATATGATTTGGGATGAGACTGTCATTTTATAATGTTTTGGGTGTTGGATTTTTAGACAAATTTTCTTAGTTTTTATGTATTTACAATGATATCACATTTTTCATAAGTGCATCTATATACGTGGTATATAAGTGACATCATTATGAGTGATAGTGTGTGGGTATAGAATATAATTATGGTACCTCATCTTGAATGATAAGATGTTGGTATGTGACATATTTATGGGTTCCCAACTCATGTGATAAGGTTTTTGTGGTAACCTAGATATAGGACCTTATGCATAGTGTCAGGATAGTGGTTGAGACATAGTTGTTATACATTTCACTAAGTTAGATGGAAATATATGAGATTGAGTTATAGGAACTCACCGATGATGATGATGAAATGAAGTATATTTGTTTTATATGATGGATTCAACATCTACCATTGGACAATGTAGGTGGGGTGATGTACTATAGGCCCTTGATTACAATAAGATGACATGACATGAGTGATTTTATAATATGTGTTGTAGTTTTTCAAAATTTCATGAACACTTATATCTTGATTTTATATAATAAATATAGAAGATATTTTTTTTGTGTCGTTATTTTTTTTTTCTCATGAACTATAACTAGACCATGTATAATTTGCCGAATCATATATAGGAATTATAAGTGATAGGTTGTATAAGTGGTCATTTTGCAGTGGTTATATGGATAGTTAGTAGACAATTCATAGGATGTACCTTAGTTATTGTATTAACATTTCATTTTTATTTTTTAAATTATTAATTTTATATTTAATCTGACATGCGAATTATTTATCAAATGTTTGAATTTTTGTTTATAATAGAGTCCATTAATGTTATATAATAATTATATTTATTATTAATATATGGTTATTAATTAAATTTGATCATTATATTTAATATAATTGTGTATAATTTTCTAATTATTTATGGTTTTTATATATAATTATACCTATAGTACAATATATCCACATTATTATTAGACTATAACTTCTAGTCTTTATCATTTAGCATATTGGGAGGCATACTTAAGGTCACAAGGTGATACAATTAGACTATCAGTCATGTTCCTATATTGCGGAATTAAATCATAGTTATAGACACTTATTTACATATCTATATAATTTGATATATTTATAATAGAATTTGGATAATAGGATGTAAAATGAAAATGTGTATCATGATCACATGTTTTGTGAAATAAAATATTAACAACTTATGGTATTGGTGTTCATTATTATTTTCTAACATGGATGATTATTTCGTACTTTTATGATATTCTGGGTTGAACATGTTATTTATTATTTTACTCTCTTACAGGGATGGAAGATGCATCTGATTTCTTCTATATTACTAGTTGTATCTATATATTGGAAATTTTTATAAATACATTTTACTGTGAAATATTTTTGAAAAATGGTTGATCATTTTCAGAATAGTTTTTGAGAAATATTTTCTTGTTATTAAAAATGTCAAAAATAAAATATTTTATCACATTAAAAATTAAATATTACTTCCAAATTAATAATATACTACCAAATTGGTGGTTTTCTTGTTATTTTTTAGTTATTTTCTAGGTAGTATTTCTCATGGTACAATATTTACACACATTATGTAATTTTTGGTAGTACATTTCAAAGTAGGTATTGTATATGTAGTGTTTTCCTTGGATGTTTCTGAATTTTTTCATGGGATGTTTGGGTTGAAAATAGACCCTCTATAATGATTTTGTAGTCATTTGATGTTATATTGAGTAAATTTATACCTCTCTCATGAGTGGAATATGCTTGTCTTGGTTATTATTGGAGATGATGTTATCTATTATGTTGGATGTAAACCATATTTTTCATTAGGGTTGTTGTGTTTTTTTCTATGTGTAGAGAGTTATAGACATATATGGATAGTGATTTTTTCACAGAAGGATAAATAAAAATATTGATGTGAAATCATTAGAATATTTTTAGGTTATGATGAAATTAGACATCTATAGCATGCTCATTCATAGACAGCTATTATGGATAATATTAATGCTATGAATACTGTAGGTATTTATGTTTCCTTATTTCCTTTGAATGGGGATATGCGATTAGTTTTTCATATTTTTCCGGTGTATATGATGATGAAACAAGCATTTATGGAATTATTATTAGGTTCTTTAGATTTAAACAATTAATAAGCAGAGTGGGATGATGTATTGATTTAATTAGTTATCTTCATAGTCTTGAAATATATAGAAATGATTAAATTTTTTACAAGGAATGAATTGTGATTTTGGGAATGAGTAATGTTTTGTCATTGTCATGCGTGTTTGGTTTGGAATCCAATGTGGAATTAAAAGTAAGATAAATAAGTATTTGATCGATGGAGTTATGAAAATACATTTGAGAAATTATGCTATTGAAGGGTATGATTATATTGCATTATAATTGGTAATGTATTAATGTTCAGTAGTAGTTAACATATGGGTTCAGATAACACATGTTATTATTGATTAGTTATAGTTTATTACCATCATGTTAGTGGCATTTCTATAGAGGTTTTTATTTGATGGATAGACACTATTGGAATTAAACTTGGGGTAAGTGGTAATATATTATTGTTTGTTCCTAGTGATGAAACCCTAAGAGTATATGTGTTATAAATATTATGAGATCACAATAGTGGGTTATAAAGGTAATAAATATGGTTTTTTTGTTAAGAGAGAATAAAATCAAGAACATCTTATGTCATTGGATGAATAAAATATCATTATATGTATCCATAATAGATAATATAAATTGTATTGTAATGGTTCCATTTTATAGTGGTGTGAAACATGTTCTATTTAAAAATAGAAGTAATGATTTTGTGTAGTGTTTCAAAGTGATAGTTTAGAATGATTGGGATATAATTTTGGTGACATTTTGTATATTATATTATGGTTTAACTTGTGAGTGGTTTTTACAATGGGGATCGCTTATTTGGATTATAACGGTTGACAACCATGGGGTAGGATGTTTGAGTTAGATTATTTAAGGGGAATAACGATGTCTTGAGATTGGGGTTTCGTGCTCTGGTATATTAATTTTATAGTTTTATTGTGTTTTTATTAAAAATATTATACCTAATTGTATTATTAAACTCAAGAACAATGATTTCAGTAAAAAAATATAAATGGAAGTCTATGTGCTTGATAGGACCTAATGGATTACTATAGATATAGCCATTGGTTAGATCTAAGACGACGTTTGAGGGACCTATGATGTGTCTCATGTAATTAGAGAGTAGTGGGGTGAGTTTATATTGGTTTCATTGATATTACATATTTAATGATAACTTCAATGATCTATATAGATAGTGGGTTCAAATATGAGGAATAATGGGGATCTTCTGATTAGATAGTTCTGGGCTAGGTATTGGGCATGTCATTACTTGGGGGAGAGTACAATATCAATATGTTGGAGTAACGTGTCTATTTTTGAATATTCATTTAGTGGTGTCTGGTATATATTGTGGAGAATTATTTTTATTAGGATTTTTTATATAGATAGTACATGATTAAATTTTTCATCTATGACATAGTGGATGTGACACATTCAGTTCATATGAATATCAGGTAATGAATGTTCAAGCTCATGCATTCTAGAATAATCTGTTTTGGTGATGAGGGTTTGGTGTCAAATATGTTATTTTGGTAATTAATGATGTTTATTAATTTCTATAAAGTGTTTTTTATTTAAAAATTCAATTTTATATGTTCGGTACATGGGTGGTAGGACTAATGATAATATTGAATTTGGGAAAAAATAAGGGTGTCATGTTATAATAGATAAATTGAGTATAATGATATTATTGTAGATGATTCATGGAGATTAGAAAAACTATGTTGTGGATTTTAAAATTAATCATTTCACTAAATATTGTTTATTTCAGGTAGAACATTTAATTATAAATTCAATGGGAGGGGTAATTTTAAGTTATTATTTAAATTTTTTTCTCGGTCCCTTGGTGTTGAAAATTGTTTGTTTTAACAATTGTTTGTATGAAAACCATTATTTAAATAAAATTAATTTATGACTTATTATATAATGGTGCTTATAATATAGTCCCAAAATATTTTTATCCATAGCGTCTTTGTAAATTTTAGTAGAAATTAGAAAAAAATGAATCATTTGTGATCCAACATTACATAAAATCTCGACAAGGTTCCCATAATTTTTTTGATCTTTTAGAAGTACATGGAATATCCCATGTATGTAAATTATAAATTTGCAAGAAATAAATCTAAATAATGGAATAATCAAATAATTATATATGTTAATTAATTATATGTGAGTCATGAAGAATATTAATGTAACATTATTGGGGTGAGAATCATAAACATGAACATGGAATCATAATATATGATGAGAACATAAAGGGAACATTAGAATGTGGAAATATCATTTACCATCACATAATAAGAATAAATAAAGTCTAACCTGAAAAATATTATAAGATAAGGATCATATCATAACCTCACATGAATTTTATATCTAATCTGCTGAGATAAAAACATTACCCAATGCATTAGAGGGATATATAATAATGGGACCATCCATCACATTAATATAATGTACATTTGTTTTTTTTTTTGAAAATTAGATTATATTACCTATGAGCATATTCACTGAAATTTTAACATATGAATTTTTTTTGAGTGTTATATATATGTATTTCCTCGATCAAAATCACATCGGTACATTTAGGTCAATACCATTTATGGAAAATTCAAATTATTATTCTCTAAAAAAATTTATCATCTAGAATTAGTTTTTAATTTTCGTACAATAATGGGTGTACATATACATGTATGTAATAGTTCAATGGTTGGTAAAATAGTTATCTCATCACATTTAAATCATATGTAAAATAATATAGTTGCTTAAAAATACATTGAGATTTGAAAAATTGAAAATAAAAAGGAATTATACAAAGGAATTGATTAAATGAAGTGGAAGAGGATATGATCCCTTACCATGAGAGGGTATTTCTAAAATCTCTAGATAGTATTACTAAGATATTATGGTAAAATTTTGATGGATATACAAATAGAAATATATAGTATCTTTATTATTCAATTTTTTTAGTGAAGGGGATTGGGAAATGAAGTTTTTTATAAAAAAGATATTGTAATTAGGTAATAATTTCTAATCATAGGTTATGGAAACTATATGATGAAATATTTAATAAAAAATAACTTCCTTCATTTTTACACATGGTTTATTCGAAATAAGAATTTTTAAATTTTTTATAAGGCTAAAAATTGTACTCCTTAATGAAATTACCATGTGTATATGGAAGTGAGTCATGATTATAAGTAATTAATTTTACACCCATAAAATATAATATCAGTATTGATGATTCATAAATTACTTATAAAATTTTCTAAATAACATAAAAAACACATTTCCGAATAGATGAATCAAAATATTGTTCTTGGATACTCTTTATATATTTTATTAAATAACTTTTTTATGATTTCATGATGTTATAGTACGTGCCACATATTTATAAAATATATAATTTTCCGATAAAATATTTTAAAAAATTTAAAAAATAACATATTTAATTATTTCAATGTAATGATTTTATAAAAAAAATATTTAATTTATAAAAAAACCTCTATATATTAAAATTTAATTATTTAAATAAAATATTTCCATTTATTCAAAAAATATCATTTTTCAAATGATAATTATTCCTACCATTAAAAATGAATTTTTACATCATATAATTATAATATAATTTAAATTTAAATATTTATTTTTTAATGAAATATATTATTAAGAAATATTATTTATTTCAAAATTATTAATTTCATCAAATATAGTGTCCTGATTGAAATTGTATATGTCCCCAACATATAATTTGTGTTTCAGAATAACAAAATCATATTTTTATGACACTAATTGTTTAATATTTTATAAATTAATAATAAAATGTTAAATATAATATTTATTTAATTAAAATTTTAATTATAAGAATTATCACTATTATGATCTAGATATATTAACCCTTATTAAACGGGTGTATAGTCGTTGGGTTTGGTGTGTAGTGGGCTCAGTTTATTGCGGTGGTTCGGTGAACATGGGTTGATCAATGATCTTAATAAGACAAACACAATATTCCATAAATTTCATTGGTCGGGTTTCAATAATTGGAAGTCATATTTGTATGGTTTAAGGGAAAATCATAGTAATTTCCACTTTCTCATGGTCTATTCTATGACAAATGGGCTTCATTGGTTATGATCCTACTAGTTCAGGAAATCACACCTTTCTTTTATGTAAATTTTATTTTATCCTAACCCAAAATATATACTAACCATTATAAATTTATCTATTTAAATTTCATTTCATTGACAAAAATATTATTTACCTCTATTTCCTTTTGACTTTATTTTCCGATATTTCATCATCAATCATGTTTTTCCCCATAGTACCTTATCATGATGAGACTTCATTTTTAGAACATTATATCAATGATCTACAATAGTTACTACATTCTTCTCAAATAAATGATCATTATCCAATGGTTCCACTATAGATTATATACATGTGTTGGGTTATGTATATATATCCTCATGGGGAAACATGATACCCATAATATACTTGATATTGGTTTAGTGGTAGTGCTAGTCAATTGGCCACTACTATGATGCATTAATGGATCTCAATGGACTTGTTGTCTCTTGGAATAAGCTCTACCTTATTAAAAAAACCGAAAGTTAATCCATGGTCATATATAATGGAACATATTATCTCTGATGTCAAACAATATGCCTCCTTGATGATTTTCGTAATCAATTTTCTTTTTATTTTATTTGTATTTCATAAGAGGTAGAATGGTTTGTGTGACGACCCTTCCCCCGGGGCCCATGTTGTAACTACCCCAAGCCCGCCTTCCATAGGCTAGAGGCCGACGACTAGCACCAAAGTCATAAATCCCTAAAACTGGGAAGTCATTGCCTTATAACATGAAAATGAAAACAACAGAGTACGAACTTAAAGAAAAAAACAAAGTAAAACTGCATACAAAAGAGTGTTGAAAAGTAAAGGGGCCGAAATACAAGCCCAACAGGAAAGTACAATGTAATGGAAAACAAGTTCAACTGAAGATAGGTAAACAGTTGTCGGATCATCCAATGGGAATTCCTACCTGAAGTGTAGGTACAAGAAATCTCCACAGCACTCCATGTCCATACCTCTCCTCTGTGTACCGTCACTCCGTGTGTTCCACCTCCGGGCACCATCCAATCTTATCCACTTAACCTCGATCAGCATTGTTCGTCGTCTGCAACCAACACAATGAGGTGTGGGCAAAGCCCGTGTAGGGGTGAGTATAATGATACTTAGTAGGGAACCAAAGACCCTCAAAGTCTCACAAAATACAAAAAGTATAAACCAAAAGGTATGAAATCAACAGATAAACCCACATTGGTATATTCCCATACATATACCCATGTTGTCAAATAATTCATCTCAATCATGAGGTAAACTCAAAAGTTACAGACTCACCTTAAACCCATATTTTTATTATCGAAACCATAGCTGCAAGAGAACTCCTCCTCTATCAAGTACATTGGGAGTGTCACGACACCAAGGCACTTCCCACAAACCATTGACTGTTGGGAAACTCCTCCTATCGAGTACCATGGGTCTGCTGCATCACACTGAAGTGCTCCCCACCATAGGTATGCTGCCACAACCAAGTGCTCCCCCTCATAGCATACAGAGGTACTCCTCTTATTGAGTATTGTTGGTTTTCCACCACAACTAGGCTCTCCCCACTGGGCCATCCAAATCACTCCGAGTCGATTGGACACTAGTCGTCAAGTCTCAGCCAGCTACTAGGTCTCTGCACACTGTCCGCTCACCTATAGAAGGATTCACACCATGAGTTACTAGTTTATACTCCAACTATCACGAAGTCCCACGTAGTAGTATATTAAAGAACCCCCACGTCATATTGGTCTCAACGCAATATACGACATGTCTATCAGACACCCGGTCTGTTTTTTATTAGCCTTTTAGTCCCCAGGGGCCCGGTTGGATTCGTGCACGATCCAACCTGACTGTATCTCAACTATACCCCGATCTCTAGTGGGGTATACTCAAAGGACTGTCACGCTCCATGAATACCAGTGCCACATGTGGTTTTTCAAATGGATGATTGGTGCCAAAGTTATGTCCAATGAATGTAAAGGGTTAGTAGTGGCCCCGAGTTTCATCTGACCCGTTCTGGGTCGACCCGGTCAGACCTGTTGGGTCTGGCCTAGCCCATTGGGTGGGCCAGCCAGTTCAGTTCATCTCGGTCCGCTAGGCCCAGTCCAGCGGACTATTAGGGTGGTTCGGCTCAGAGGTCGCTGCGTAGGCGGCTTGGTCCGGAGGGTGGGGCCAGTTAGGCAAGCACCACGTAGGGCGTGGCTCGGGCAGCTCAGCTCGGGAGGCTGAGGAGGTTCGGTCAGCGACCCTGCAAGGGATGTCACGGTCCGGCTCGAGAGGTCGTTGCAGCTCGGCCGGTTCGGCGGGGAACTGGGGGACGGTCAGGCAGGCCGAGTGGCGTTGTTCAGACAGGGCGCCGGGTACGCCGGCAGGTGGCCGGGTAAGCCGGGGGGAGACCCGGGCAGGCCAGCGGGGCTCCGGGCAGGCCATGGGTAGGGGGCGCGGGGCGAATGGAGGGTGGCAGGGTGCCGTGTAGGCCATGGATAAGGCATGAAGAAGGTCGCGGGCAAGCTGGCAGGGCGACAGGCAGGCCGCGGGCAGGGCATGCGGGAGGCCTCAAGCAGGCGGGCCAGCGGTCGGGTGGTGGTGTTCGGCTGGGAGCCCCAGAGCGCCATGGTGGATGCGCCGTTTGCAGAGGCCATGGGTATTGCGGCCTTTTTCATCGTCCCCTACATCGTTTCGTCACCTCATCGCTCTGTTGATGTTTATCACAAAGAATAATATCGACGGAGGGAGATAGACCATGTTAGCTTGGCCCACACCCTCTGCGATTTGGGTGACAACAATTCTTTCTAAAGAACAAAGAACAACAACTCACCTGCAATAGAATCATATCCTCATTGATCGTTTTGAAAGTAAGGAAGAACATGGAACTAAAAAGGAGATAGACCCCTACCTTTGATTGTTCATCGATGTTCTTTGACAGAGTCACGGAAAGAAGACGGCGTTGTCGTTCGTTGCGTCTGCCGAACTCTTCCACTCACGATTTTGCACGACGGTTGTGGAAGAGATTCCACATCGGTAGATGTTTGGGATGTAGTCAAAGAAGGATTCTCGTAGAAGTTCTTGATTCATCATTGGAAAGAGTTATTCGTTGGAGGATGAGGTTACTCATTGAATGCTTTCCCTTCAATCACCCATGCGAATTCGTTATGCCAAATAATATAATGCTTAATCTATTATTTCGTTGGCACAAATTCAAATGGGTGAATTAAATTAAAATTCTCCACCTCATTAATTCACGTTTTCTAGAAAATATTAATTAGGGAGTTGGTACCAATTCAAAAGAAAGTAATTAATTATATAGTCTCCCCCTTAA
Source organism: Viscum album (assembly GCA_963277665.1). Taxonomy (NCBI): domain Eukaryota; kingdom Viridiplantae; phylum Streptophyta; class Magnoliopsida; order Santalales; family Viscaceae; genus Viscum; species Viscum album. The sequence goes on from OY728120.1 coordinate 764,271,514, forward strand.
TTATGGAGGATGGGAAAAAGTAAATTCTAGGGGAGGTGAAGAGGTTCCCCTAAATTAATGTGAATGTTGAGTGTTTTATCCACTTTAATGGCAAGTATCGAGGGGTTAAGAGACCGGGTGGTCCCCACCTCATTTATCCCCACATGGGAGGTTGAGTTCAGGTGGGTCCCACAACCATAACCTCTCATGGCAGGTTAAGGTGTGGTGTCTCCACCTCCAACTTCCAAGAGGAAGTTTTTACCACTAATCACTCACTTGGTGGCTCAAAATAAAATAGTACATCTCAATTTATTTTTTTAAGAAAACCCAAAAACTATCTTTTATTCTCGACCAACTACCATTACTACCATCCAGGTGAAAGTATTCTTAATTGAACACCGACGCTGCGAGTTCAAGGGTGCCTTCAGATTTCTGTTCTGAGCACCTATTCAAAAGTAATAAAATCCCGCTCGTACGTTTACTGAATGTACCTGAACAAAACATCAAAAATTCATTCCGGGCACACCGTGATACATAATCACACACCGTAAATTTTTGCGGACTCGTAAAAATACCATGTATTTATGAAAAAAATCTATGGAAATTCCAGGTCTTTTCATTCTCCCCATCTATGGGCTTTACATCCTCATAAGCTACAACTTGAACTAAGGGAACAAATGGGGGTACTGAGCACACATCTAAGCCTCTCTCTCCTATGTGGTCTCTTGGAGGTTCACGTGAAGCCAGCAAACGCGTACCAGAGGTATCGACCATCCACGTAGGACCCCCTCCTATTGATCCTAAGTCTCCACTGGAACCTCTGTAAAAGTCACCCCATCATCGACATTCAACTCACCATGGTCGATCGTGTGAGAATCGTCATGCACGTATCTCCTCAGCTGAGATATGTGGAAGAAATCGTTCACCTAGTGCAACTGAGGTAGAAGAGCCAGGCGGTAAGCCACCTTGCGTACTCTGTTTAGGACATGAATGGGTCTAAGGAATCTCAATGATAACATGGTGACTTGGCCAAATATCTGTATACCTGGTCGATGTGAGACCCGTAAAAAGATGTGGTTGCCATCCTAAAACTCTAGAGGTCTTCGTGTCCTGTCGGAATACGAATTATGCCAGCTCAGTGTAGTCTTCATCCACTCGTGTATGATTTTTACCTTCTCTGTGGTAGCTCATACCATCTCTGGTCCAACCAGTGCAGACTCCCTAGGGTCTATCCAGCACAAGGGTGATCTTCAAGGCCGTCCGTACAATGCCTCGAAAGGTGTAATCCCAATGGTGGAGTGTTAGATGTTGATGTACACAAACTCCACCATATTCAAGTGATCATCCCAGCTGCGACCGAAGTCGAGGACACAAGCACGTACCAAGTCCTCGAGGGTCTGAATGGTCCTCTCAGTCTGGACATCCATCTGAGGATGGAAGGCGGTGCTCAGACGTAGTTGCATCCCGAAAGCCTCATGAAACCCCTTCCATATCCGGGAAGTAAATCACCTGTCATGATCAGAGACAATTATCGAGGGAATACCATGTAAACAGACAATCTCCTACACATAGAGGCGTCCAAAGCTAGCCACTGAGCCCTACTCTCTGAGCAGTAGGAAGTGGGCCAACATGGTGAGTCAGTCGACGATCACCCCAAATGAGTTGTGACCCTTGGATGTACGTGGAAGACGTGTCACTAAGTCCATGGATATCCAATCCCACATCCACTCTAGGACCTCTAAAGGCTGAACCAAGCCTGATGGTACCTTGTGCACCGCCTCCACTTCCTGACAGGTGAGGCATCGAGAGATAAACTCTGCTACTTCCTTCTTCATACCTGGCCACCAGTGCTGTCATCAGAGGTCCTGTTACATATTCACCACTCTTGGATGTACCGCTAGAGGGGATGTTTGGAACTCCATCAACACATCCTCATAAAGTGAAACTAGCACCATAATACGTCCTCTTAAGAGGAGGATGTGATCCCCACCTTTAGAAAATCCATAAGGTTCCTGCCCTATGGATATATGAGTACTTCGTGTCTCGCAATCAGTATCCCCATGCAGCGCCTCCCCGACTCTCTGAAGAAGTGGGGGAGTGACTATAATAAACATAAGGAAGGCTACTCCATCTCTATCCACAAAGGATATCTGTAAAGCAACCAACTGCTCTGTTGCCTCACCTACCAGTTGTATACCAGACATCCTGCTGAGTGAATCTACAACAACGTTCCTCTTCCCAGGAGTATAGACTATATCAAAGTCATGGTCCTAGAAGAACTCAAGACAATGTCGCTATCTCTGGTTCAGGTCCTTCTGTGAGAATATATACCTGAGACTCTTGTGATCAGAGTAGACTATGAAACACTTGACCATTAGATAGTGCCTCCACTTCTCCATGGAAAAGACCACTACTGCTAACTATAGGTCATTGGTAGCGTAATTTTGCTCATGTTGTCTCAACTGTAAATAACCATATGCGATCACTACTTTCTACTGCATCAGGACACACCCGAGTTCTGTCCCTGATGCGTTGTAGTAGACTACGTATGCTATGCCTTCCTCTGGAAGCTTTAATATGGGGCACTTTCAAGCCTCTATCTCAGCTTATAAAAGCACTACTAGAATCATTATGACCACACAAACAGTTTCCCCATCATCTTCATGTCTGATAGTGGTTATGTAACTCTAGAGATGTCTGGATCGAACCTCTTGTAGTATCCAACCAAAGAAGATGTCCCTAACCCTTTGGGGGGAGGGGGTAATCATGGAATCATTTTTTGAAAAGATTTCTCCAGGTTTTGTCACTCTTGTTTGGAACTGAGAACTCAAAACACTTGGTTCCATGAGGGTAAGGCTGGCCAACTCAAGAGTGATCGGCTGCACCCTACTATGCATGAGTTTAACCTCTACTGCCTAGGATTCCTTTTTCACCGACAAAGGAAAACCTCATCCCAACATTGTAGATAAAACACAACCTTTTTCCTAATACATTCAATATGTGTATGAATTGTGGTTTCCCAGTCCATACACAAAAAAATGTCATAAAGACTCAATGCTGTCACCAAGAGGTTCCAACCAAAAATCTCACCTCAAGGGTAAGACCACACCGTCAGCTTATGTATGATTATGGAGTCTCCTCCAAAAGGTATCTCTAGATGTGAGGGTCAAGTCAATGGTTTAACCAGAAACTCTAGGTATGGGACAAGATTCGTGTAAGGAAGGAATGACTGGTACCTAATTCTATTTATACGGCAGCTAGAAGTAGACACATACCATACCTCGATTCATTTTTAGAGTCCCTGGGTCACACTCCTTGACCACATGCAGCTACTGTCTCCCCCTTCCCTCCAGCTCCCTGAGCCTGGTAGGGACTATAATGGCTGGTGGTTGTAACATGTCAAAATGTACACCAACACATGCTACTCTCATAGCTCTGCTTCCAAATCTATTTCCCAATAGATTCATCTGTCCATGTAATATCATCTTCTCAAATAATCTTTCATGACCATGTATTGGCGCCAATTTCATGCTATCCCACTACTAAAATTCACTAGCTGTATCCACTCAGCCCAAGAACATTCAACCGCAATGGTTCTCTCTCACATATAGAGAAAAGGTATTGGCTCGGATGTCCGAAATCACACCTCGCTCGGTAGTCTAAGCCCCAAAGAACTAATAGTATCGTATTCATCGAGTACTAGAAATTATTATTATTCCTCGATGAATACTCAGCTAGAGACATGTCATCCTAACGAAGCTGTACATGCTCTAGAAAACTCTCAGCCACATCCTCAGGACAGTCCTCAGCTGCCTGTGAGTCGGGCTCACCTCGAAAACTGAGGGATATATGATTCTAAAACACATATAAGGAAATAAGCCTACATGTTTCATCTACCGGCATATCTAGTTATAACTGCTGACAAACAGGATGTGATAAAGCTGACACACTACCTGAAGGTACAATCTCGGGTGGTGGTGCTGCTCGTACACACTGGAAAACAATAGTAAATAAGATCACTATTTGCTCTATGGGTGTCTCAACTAGGCGGAGAACTCTAGAAATCACCTCAAGCTAGTCCTATGCTACATGGGAATATGTCTTGCCTCGTATCCTCAGAGGCCCCTGCCGTTGGAACTCATGCAACGTGCTCAGTCAGCGTTCACCGTCTGCCAGTGTGGCTGGTGGAATCTACTACCCAACAGGTGGTGGGGATTCTCGTACACCACCCAAAGGTTCCAACATAGTAAGAGGCCCCTAAACTAGAGCCTCATCACTCGGGGGGCCGTCATCGTGTACTCTCTCAGAACTCTAACTGGCTTTCTTCAAGGAGGCATCCTGAACAGATGTGACATGGTCAAGATATTAAACCTGTTGAGTTGACCGAGTTGAGCTGACTTAAAGAAAACTTTTTAAAAGATAGACTCAATCAGTGTTTTCATCCACTGAGTCGAAATTCAAGAACCTAGGGTCCTGGTGTACGAAAACGTTGGCCACCGCACCAACACTGGACTCGCAGAACTGAAACCCACACTTAGTAACCTTAACACTTCTGCTTTACAGAAAATAAAAGATCAGTGTCCTATGTTTGGAGGTATAACTGAATCCTCTGATACCAATTTTTCATGACATGTCCCCCATGGCCCATGTCATGACTACCCTAAGCCCACCTTCCATAGGCCAGGGGTTGGAAACTAGAACCAAAGGCGTAAATCCCTAAAACTGGGATGGACTTGCCTTATAAAATGAAAACACACACAACAGATTATGAGCTGAAAAGAAAAACAGAAAGTAAAACTGTATACAAAAGAGTACTGAAAAGTAATGGTCCCGGAATACAATCCCAATTGGAAATTACATTGAAATTGAAAACAAGTACAAATGAAGAATGGTAAACAACTGCTGGATCATCCACCGGGAAGTCCTGCCTGAAGGGTAGGTATAGGAAGTCTCCTCATCACTCCACATCTATCTGTATTGTTTGTGTATCATCACTCGATGTGGTCCACCTCCAGGTACCATCTGGTCCTATCCACTCATCCTCGGTCAGCATTGTCTGTCCTCTGCAACCAACACAATCAGGTGCGGGCGAAGCCCGTGCAGGGTTGTGTATAATGATACTCAGTAGGGAACCCGATACCCTCAAGGTCTCACAAAATCAAACAATGATAAACCAAAAAGTATAAAATCAACAGATAACCCAACTTAGCTCTAGGATCATTCATATACCTATGTTATCATGTAACCCATCTCAATCAGAAGGTAAACTCAAAAGTTACCGACTCAGCTCCAAATAAGATTTTTATTATCGAAACCACAACTACTTGAGAACTCCTCCTATGTCGAGTACAGTGGGCCTCTCGCGACCTCAAGTAACTTCCCACTAACCTTGGACTCTTGAGGTACTCTTCCAATCAAGTACCATGGGTCTGCTCCGTCACACAGAAGCGCTCCCCACCAAAGGTCTGCCGCCACTACCCGACACTCCCACTCATATCCTGTAGAGGTACTCCTACTATCGAGTACCATGGACATGCCACCACAACCAGGCACTCCTCCTCCATGGGTATTCCGCCACAACCAGGCGGTCCCCACTGGGCCATCCGAATCACTATAAGTCGATCAGTCAGTACTCATCAAGTCTCAGCCAGCTACTAGGTCTCCGCACTCTATCATCTCGCCTCTAGAAGGATCTTCTCCATGAGCTACTGGTTGATTGTCAAAATATAACGAACTCCCACGTAGAAGTATCTAAAAGGAACCCTACGTCATAGTGGTATCAATGCAATAGATGGTTTGTCCATCGGATGCCCGGTCTGTTAGTTGTTATCCTTTTAGTCACAGTGGCCCGGTTGGATTCATGCACGATCTAACCTAACCATATCTCAATTATACCCCAAGAACTGGTGGGGTATACAAAAGGGACCGACATGATCCATTAATATCAGCACCATAGAAGGTTCTCCAAATGGTCATTTGGTGCGAATGTTATGGCCAAATGAAATAAAGCGTCGGTAGTGGGCCCTGGTCCGGTCTGACCCGGTCAGACTGACTCGGCCCAACCCTATCTGGGCCGACCCAGTCTGGGATGACCTAGACAAAACTGTTGGGTTTGGGCCGGCCCATTGTGTGGGCCAACCTATTAGGTTCGGCCCGGTCCACTGGGACTGACCCAACAGACTGCGAGGGCGGTTCGTCCTGGAGGTCGTCGCGTAGGCGGGTCGGTCTGAATGTTGGGGTTGGTTCGTCCATCACCACTTGGGGTGTGGCTCGGGCATCTCTTCCCAGAAGGCCGATCATGTCCGGCTAGCGACGCCTCGAGGGATGCTGCGGGCCGGCTCGGGAGGCCAGTGCGGCTCGGCCAGTTCGGCTGGGAACTTGGGCGTGACCAAGTAGGCTGGGTGGGGGTGTTCGGGTAGGGTGCCGGGTTGGCAGGAAGGCGGCCGGGCAAGCCGGGTGGTGGCCTGGGAAGGCAGGCAGGGCGACGGGCAGGCCACGGGTAGGGCGTGTGGGGCATGGGCAAGCCAGGAGGGCGGTCAGGCATGCCATAAGGGAAGTTTGGAGGGCGCCAGGCAGGCCGCGCGGGGTGCGGACATGCCAACAGGGTGGCCAGGAGGGCACCAGGTAGGTCGCTCGGGGTGCGGGCAGGCTAGTAGGGTGGCCGAGAGAGCGTCGGGCTGGCCTCTTGGGGCACTGTCAGGCCGGCAGGGTGCCGAGCAGTCCGCGGACTGGGCATGCAGGAGGTCGCGGGTAGGCTGCGTGCAGGGTGTGTGGGAGGTTGTGGGTAGCCGGGCCGGTGGCCGAGTGGCGGTGTTCGGCCGGGAGCACCAGAACGCCACGAGGGTGGTGCTGTCTACGAAGGCCGTGGGTAGCGCGAACATTTTAATTGTCACCTAGATCATAACATCACCCCATCAACATGCCGAAGTTTATCACAAAGAAGAAGATCGACAAAGAGAGTCGGGCGATGTTATCTTGGATCGCACCCTCCCTGATTAGGGTGATATCAATTGGTTCTTGGGAACAAAGCACAAAAACACACATGCAATAGAATTTTATCCCCATTCTTCATTTTGAAAGAATGAAATAACATGTCACTAAAGATGAAACAAACCCCTAACATTTATTGTTCGTCGACGTTCATTGACAGAGTCGCCGAAAGAAGAAGGAGTTGTTGTTCATCGCGTCTTCCACACTCTTCCACTCCCAAATTCTCATGATGGTTGGGGAAGAGATTCCACGTCGGTATATGTTCGAGAAGAATTCGAAGAAGGATATTCGTCAGTGTTCTTCCTTCTTTGTTGAAGAGATTTCTTCATTGGAGGATGAGGTTCATCATTGAGAGCATTCCATTCAATCACCCAAGTGAATTCGTTGTTCCATATAATAGATTACTTAATCTATTATTTCAATGGCTGAAATTCAAAAGGGTGAATTAAATTAAAAGGTTCCTCCTCAATAATTCACGTCTATTGGCACGTATTAATTGGGTAGTTGGCACCAATTCAAAAGGGAGTAAATAATTAGGTAGGCTCCCCCTTAATTGTGGAGGATTGGAAAAATTAGATGATAGGGGAGGTGAAGAGGTTCCCCTAAATTAATGTGAGGCTTGAGAGTTTTCTGCACTTTAATGGGGAGTTTGAAGGGGTTAAGATCCCGGGTGGTCCCCACATCATTTATCCTCACATGGGAGGTTGATTTAGGGTGGGCCCCACCACCATAACATCTTATAGAAGGTTAAGGTTTTGTGGCCCCACCTCCAACATCGAAGGGGATGTTTTAACCACCCATCACTCACATGGTGGCTCAGAATTAAATAATGTGAAGCTGACATAATTTTATAATTCATTTAAGAAAACCCAAAAACTAACTATTATTCTCAACCAACTACCATCGAGGTGAAAGTCTTCTTAAGAGAATACCGGCACAACGAGTTCATCGGTGCCCTCAAATTTATGTTTCACGCATCGGTTCAAAATCAATATAATCCCGCTGGTATGTTTTCTGAACGTACCTAAAAAACATCAGAATTTGATTCTGGACACACCAGGCCTCAGAATCATGCGTCGTAAATTTTCACGGACTCGTAAAAATATCATGTTTGTAAGAAAAAAAAAATTACAAGGAAATTTTGGGTCTTTATAGTATAAATAATATATGACGTTTAATTGACTCATTCATGCCCCATCATCTTCCACTCTCCAATGTTATCACAACATGCTAGATTCGATCACCTCATCCTATATTGACCCTAATACGATTCAATGTGAATCAAATTGTAAATCAAATTTCTATATGAGAAATCCACATAATAAGACTATTTATCTTTATATTCCATGAAATATGTAGAACATTATCATAGAATATCCTATAGAAATTTAATGGATATATTTGAATAAACATTAATTTGATGGTGATATGTAGTAATGAAACTCATATCATTATTTAATAGTTTCAAGATGATTTTCTAGAACCTTAAGGTAAACATGATATCACCATCAAATACAATGATTAATGGAAATTTTTATAGTCTTAAAAATAAATTATATATATTATAGTATGAAGAGAAATATTACTTGATATAAATTTAATTTAATAAAATTATAATTTTTTTCAACAATGACTAGATATAATTATTTCATTTAGATGTCCTAAGGAGTCCAACCGGAAAATCCATTGATTTTTTCCCATTACCGTAGTAGTATGTGAAATTGATTAACCATACCTATTCACTTCTATCAATAATAATTTATTTTTTGCATAATAAACATCATTATATGAATTACCAAACCACCCACTTCATGTTATCCCTGATATGTTTTTCTTGAGATCTCAATACTTCATAGATCATCCAGGATGAGTAGAGAAGGATGAGCATTGTGAATCATAAAGAATTTAACATTTTTACAAATATTGTTTTTGTGAAACATATCCATTTTCCATCCTATATAACTCTTTATTTCTCAAAGTATAACTCTAGAATACTTAGTATCATTTTCTGTAGTGAATCTTCATCTTTCATGGTATCCTTGATCCTATAATGAATGGATTGTTGAGAAGTTATTTGATCATGGTTTGAAAAATATCCTCATATTATTCACATTTATATTATTAAATTTTCATGCAATATTGGATGCCTTAGAATCCACATCATGAATTGGGTAGTCAGATCCTTTCTACACTGAGAATCTTAAACATAGATAACCTTCCTAGGATGGTAATGTATTGATGAATCAAAATCATTGATCTTTTCTAACAACCTTCATTGGAACATGTTGAGATCCATTAGTTGGAATAAATTCACAAGCCTTTAATTATGTATCCATATATCAGAATTATCTTTATAGTTATAATGTATCAAATTGAAAAATGTGAAGATCACGACACCTAATTCGTGAGAATTTATTGGGTTGTTCATCTCACGGATCATTAATTGGTGGGAGGAATATGCAATGATTTTTTCATAATATATTAGTGTAAAACCTAATAAATTGTTTAATGCATCATTTTATATCAAAATTACATCCCCTTGGGTTGTTAATGTGGGTAAATTTGTAGTGTTTAAAATCATATTTAACCATTGAATTCTATTTTACAATTAATACTTCCAAAAAAATGGATCCGTTCTTGAGAAATATTGGTCAATGTGATTTTTAATAATGACAAATCTCTAAAAAATCACCAATCATTCCTAAATAATCTATGGAAAATATGAATTTATATCACTGTTGTCGGTCTTGGTAACCCATAAATTTCAATTGTTCATTTAGGGATATGAAAATATCCAAATGATGGAGATAACATGACTTTGAAATGTTACATGCACCCTGTAAAATTATCATTTACTATAAGATGTATACAACCATTTTATTTGGAATGAACATAGTAAAATATTCAAATTATACTTGGGTTTCACATTACTTTTTTCATTTATAATAAATTCACTAATAAATAATATTAAAATTTTTATGAGAAAATATCTAAAACTTTATAGATTATGTACAAAGTGATGGTAAAATAATTAATGAGACTAGATTTAATTGTTATGAAATCTGAGTTCCCATACATTGTATAAATAGATGTCTTTGGGATATTAACATTATTCACCATTAAATTAATATATTGAAATAGAGGATACACCATAGATTATTTCTATGAACTATGTTTTTTATTAAACAATGCATCAATCTTGGGAATATGATACTTTTTCATTACAATGATTATATTGATATTACGAAAATTAATGTAGAGGCACATTTACGTATAATTATTCTACACAAAGTGGACTGGATCACCCCATAGTGAAGCACGTGGGTGTAAAACCCGTTTATCTAGATTATCTTATAGTATATTGTTACCTCATTAGGTTCAAAAGTAACCATTTTATATAGTATTTCATATTATAATTGATTTGGGTATAAAATTTATTAAGAACTCAACCTCACATATTCGAGAAGGACCATGAAATTCTTTGGGACATACATTATTATATTCCATTATAGTGGGATTATCCTTATGTATATCATTTTCCATAGAAACAATTATTTAGTCTAGATACTCCTAATTATGAGGAAAATATTTCTATATGTGAGATGATGATTCCAAAGGATATTTTACTTCTTCAATGTACTTATGTGTAATAATAGGGAACTTCATGAAATATATGGTGTCTCCATTTTCCTAAAAAACAATGTTTCATATGTGTTTGGAAATCCAATTCAAAAGAATAATTGCGTAGAATTTTTCTAAACGGAGTATGACCCGTTTTTCAATTAATTTTTTCCAATAGATATGTACATGAGAGAAGTTATGTAAATGGGATTCAAAAATTTAACTATTTTCCATTTTCACAAGTATCATCCATTTCATGTTTTGAGTTGGTATTTTAGTAGTTCTATTAAATTTCCATCATATGAAATAATTCATAGATATTGAATAAAATAGTACATTCCCTATCCATGAATGAATAACTAGAATACTATTTTCCACCATCATTTTCAATATCCACGTTATAACTTTTCATGAAATAATGTCTTCCTTGCTTTCTTGGACCTGGTAGTTATTAGAATTAATTATCTTCAGAAAACCCTTGTCTTAGTGCATCGATTTGTGTAGTGTACATGTAGTTTATAGTTGAAGTATTAAGAATTTGGTTGGGGTTGATGGGAGAGTTCATTTAATTCATCTCAGTTAAGGGTTTTTCTAGCTAACATTAACTTTCTTGTATTCCTTTAGTCTAACACGTAATTAATTTCCATATCCCCTCCAAAAAACATCCAGGACACATTTTACCTCACTTTTGAAATGTGGGATGTTGGAATTTCTTGATTCGATGTGATTTCTACATTGCACTCATAGAATTAATATCGATTATACGTGTACCATCTCTAAACCCATGACACTATTGGGATTCCCTATTCTACATTTTGAATATAATAGAATACTGAATAAATTCATTGAATTTTTTAATGGATAAAATTTCAAATGATTATAATATACCAAATTCATTACCTGCCTTATTAAAGGAAAAAATTAATTTATAGGGAAATTAAAAATTTAGATTTATATCATTATGGTCTTATGATATTCACTTCATAATCCTTAATGCATTCATCGCACTTTTTCATATAGCTAGCAAACCCTCCCCATTTTTATTGAGAGTGTGAGAAAAATATGTTTCCAAAAATTGTTCTCAAAATTCATTCCACCCCATCACATAGGCTTCCACCATGGTATTCATATTATTTATCATTCTCCAATATTTTTCATCTTCCCCCTATATATGATAAATAAAATGAAAACCTATCTATTTCCTAGAACATTTTAGGATAGATAAGATGTTTTTAATAGAGAAGATAAAATATCTGAACATTAAATGATCAGAAGATACATTGACTGTTGGTGTATTTTTCACTTAAGAGGATCAATATAAAATTTAATTTAACTATGAGGTTGTGGGTTTTCCCATTGATTCATTTTTTTCTAAATAATTATTTGGTAGAGAATGTATGATCATGATATTCTTGATTCAAGCTCATATCAGGATTGTTATTTCAATTAGGTTGTGTTCATATTTCTCATTATGTTTGTTATTGACTCAAGTCCTCCTATTCTAGTACATTGAATAAAATAAATAGAAATTTAGGTATTATAATTTTAATGAAAATGATGGCATAATAGGGGATCTATAAACATCAATGATGTGACACATAAGTGAAATATAATCCTTAATGAATAAATTTCCATGTTTCAATCTATGTTATCCATGATATATTTTCTAACAGAAAATATAATGTGAATTTTTTATTCCGTTACAATTACTCATAAAGAGTGTGTAAATTTAACAAATAATATCCCCCATGAGGGTACAAAAAAGTGTGTGGATATAACATTTATTCTTGCACCATGTGTCAATGAAGTCAAATCCAAATGTTCCTATTTGGGGTTTATTACACTTGTTTATAACTAATATAATGCCACATACACATATAGTATAGAAATAGGGATTTTGTTTATTGGAATCAACTGAATCTATAAATTAAGTCAATTTGGTATTTTTACTATATTTATCCTTATCTATATGTTTTGAGTAATAATATCTAATCATAACCACCAATAATTATTAGACCATCATTTGATACCAACTATGACAACACATATATTAATACACCTTTTGGAATATTTTTTACATAAATGTGAACATAATAAAATCCATGAATAACACGATAAAAAGAATATTATGAATTTTGGTACACAACATAATAACATGGAACATGATTAAAAAACATAAAATAAAAATTCAACATCATGCCCTTAAAATTCCATCACCTTCTACTGCAAAATGTCATAAATCGGTATATGCATAAGAAGGTGGTGAGATATAAAGAATTATAAGATATAAATAAAGTTATATAATAATATAAATTAGTACATGTGATTAAATATTAATTTTATTTTAAAATAATATAGTTGATAATCATAAAATTGAATATAAAAGCATGATAGAAGATGATAATATAATTGAAACATGGGATTTTGAAAATAATATAAAACATGACACTATAAGATAAGTAAAATATAACTACCAATATATAATAGTATTGTGTTATTAGTAAAACCTCATATTCATTATACTTGGAATATCATTAGATAGAAATATTAACCAATGCATTAGAGAGAGATATAATTCTCGGCCTACCTACCATATTCATAACATGTTCCTATGTTTGTGTTCCATGTAGATTATGAAACATAAGAAATATTTCTAAAATTTTATCCCCAATATTAAGGTGATTGGGTTAAATACATAAAGAGACAAAATAAAAAATATTTTTATACATTAAGGTGAGTATTTGTTAGTGGAAAAAGTAAAATTTGCTAACTAAACCAATGATTGATATTGATTATAGCATGATAATTGGGGCATTATAATGGGTGTACATGTATATTCATGCAATTGATTAATGTTATAGTAATATTGTATCTCATCACATGAAAAAATATGTACATATATAGTTATTTTTAAAATCATATTTCTAAAAAATAAAATGAAAACACAAAGTATAATAGTATAAATGGTGTCATGTAATTAAGAGGAGGATATGACCTCTTACCCTGAGAGGATGTTTCTAAAATTATATAAGGATCATTCATTGATATGGATAAACATTGGGAGGAAAATATAGAGTTAATTATAGTTTAGCTTCATTATCCATGTTTTTTTAGTGATGTGTTATGTGATTATAGGTTTGTTTCCACACCAAAATATTGGTGAATTGTTAATTAATTTCAAAACATATGTTCTGGACTCTAAAATTTTAAATAAATTTAACCATAAAATTCTTTATGTTTAACACATTATTTGGTCCATTTAGAATTTTATTGAAGTATTTTATACAAATAATACAATAAATCATAAATATATTACCCATGAAGATGTGGCAGAGATTCTTGTTTATAAGTAATTAATTTCAAAACCATAAATATTAATATAGGTCTTGGAAGGCTCATTAATGGTTTATAAAAATAATAAAATAACTTCAATAAAACATTATTCAAATGGAAACCCATTTTTCTGTTATCAAAAACAATTATAGAATATATTACATCACTTATGGTCTTCAAGGATATCATACAATATTTCATATATTTTAACCGTATTTAATTTATACCCAAAAATACAACTATCTCTAAAAATTATGAAAAATTCACTGGAAGATAATTTAGACATTGTGATTTAAAAATTAATATTTTTTAAAATAAATATAATTCTACCAATATTAAAATTTATACTTTGATGTCAAAACACCCCATTTATTGAAATATAAGGGTTTTTATGATAAAAAAAATATTCTAGGCCTTAAAAACATAAATTTGACATTATAAAATTATATTGAAATTTATATTAAAAAATATTGGTTTTTAATATATTGTTATAAAAAAACTAATGATAAAATTCATAAATATATCTACAAGTATGTCTTGATTAAAAAAATATATTTCCCCAAAATAATTTTTTTAGTTGTTTCAAAATATAAATTTTATCCAAATCATTATTTAATAATTTTTAATTTAATAAAAATGATAAATAAAATCACTATTTTTTTAGAAAAAATAATACAAATTAATAATTTTATTATATTGATATATAAGGCCTTATTACACTTGCGTAAATCCTATGGTTATGGTCTGTGATTGTCATTATATATGTGGTTGGTTCGACGAACATGATTTCATCATTGAATTTTATAAGCATGAACGTATTCCATAAGTGGTTTCGATCACATTTCAGTTATAAGTTCATATCTTATGTTTGACAAGGGAAAATACCAATGATATCATATCCCTAAAAAATTTTGACAAATGGGGTTCATTGGGTAAAATACTAATGGTTGAGGCCATCAATTATAATATTTATTTAAGTTGTATTTTATCATAACTCCAAATATATAATAATAACAAGGGCCAAAACAAAAATTTCATGTAATCAATGGTTAAAATGATTAATAGTATTTCAAATATTTTAGACTATAATAACGAAGGATGTTATTGTGTTTCCTATAAATACAATAATTATTTTTTTATATTTCTATTTATAAGGAAATTTGGATTACAAGAGATTATGTTATTACATTTTTAGTTATTTTCAGTGGGAGAAGTAGAGAAGGGTTTTCTCATGTAGGATATAGAATTGAAATTAGTAGTATTGATTCACAGTGCACCTATTATAGGGTAAATTAAAATCCAAAAACCATTCAAGGTCTGTGACGACATTAAAAGATGCACAACCAAGGTGGAGTGTATATATTGATAGTTTTATGAGGTAATGGATAGCCAATATAGGTTAATAAGGTACCAATTAGTGGAAGGAATTATTTTCATTAATCATGGGCTTGGACCATGGTTTCTAGATCATCCTCATTTCGAATTTTATCCAAATTTCAAATAGGGATGGGGTCATTTTTCATTCTTCCCTAACATTATGAATCTCAATTTGATCCTCACTCCCTCAACCATGATTCATATATTATATATATAGATTATTGATCAGTCACTTATACCAGTTGATGAAGTATCTCCTCACTATTTCTCTATTTCAACCATTTTTTCATTAGTTTTTTATAATCTATGTATTTTTGGATTACTTTGAATTATTTTGGATGATAATAAAAATATTTTTAGTTATTTGGGTGGTGGATTTAAAACTTATAAAATAAAAACAATTGAATTGTTATAATCATATTGATAGTCATAATATATATGTTTAATTTTCATCAGGATTGATCTATTTCATTATTGTTGTATATTGTGTTCCTCTATGGTTAATTTTTTAATAGGATAAACAATACTTTGAAATGAGTTATTTTCATTCCATTACTCAAGGGTTAGACATGGGTGGTCTCTTAAAGAAATTGTTTGGATTATTTATATTTGGTTTATATGTTGAAATAATTAAACAATTTATAATTAGTTAATAGTATATAATTGAATTATATAGGGGCTTGGTAGCTTCAAGATTATCCTTATGATATTATGTGAGGTTTGGAAGAACATGTATTAAGGATAATTACACAGCCATCAAGGAAGGTATCTCCTTCAATAGTTGACTATATTTAGGTCTACACATGCACTCTCATTAACGATAAGTGTTTGGGTTCTGTATGGATAGGTTCATACTCTGATAATTCCTTTGAGAGTAAAATAATATGGTATATCCCTATAAAAATATAACCCATCATTTTGGTTCAGTTTAGGATATCTTGTTTTTCATGGTCACAATGTTTCCATGGGTAATTATAACAAGTTGGGATAGGTGAACCTATCATGGAATTAGATTCATTGGTTTTTCATGTGTGTTTTTAAATGAGTCTTACAATAATATTAAGAGAATTAATGATGATATATTCCTTTTAAATTTATTCTTGTTAGTGTCTATCCTAGATAATAAAAGGAAGGTTTTATGCGTGTTCCGCTTCTTATGTGTGGTCCCTTATTGGGGGACAGGGTATAGATGTTTTCCTTACTGAGATATAGAGTGTGTATATTTTCTATTATTGATTGTAGATATTTTCAAACATGAGAGAGACCAAGAGTGTTGGTTTGTATGTGTGATATTTAGATGTTAGTTATTTGTTTTTGACTGGACTCAGAGACAACACATATTTTAGATGTGATCTTTTGTATCTGTCAGTTATATGTTCCAAGCCTAATTCATAAGGTCTGGATATAATAAATAACCAGAATATATGATATATAATTTTCAGACCATGACCAATGTAATATTATCTCATTATGGGACTAATGTGTGGTAGCTATCAGAACTAATATGTTAGTGGTTTAGACTCAGTTATGGATTCTAGAAAATAATGGCAGTATACAAGTCAACACATATTTTCTGGACCCTACCCTAATCGAGATGGTATTTTTTAGGCTTAGTTTTAGGACCTAACCCTATGTGATATAACATAAGTTATATTGTTTTTATGAGATTACATATCCTTCTAATAATATTTTATATAGGTTGGGTTAGATTTTGAAGTTTTTTGGTTATCACATGATAGAAAGGAATGAATTATTTCTTCCTAGGTCATTATTTTTGTTTTTTTAATAAAATTCATAAATTTATATAATGACATAAATAAGGAATATTATTGGGTTTTTACTATTACATTTCCACTTATCCCCTAATATTGTATCCCAAATGCACATGAATTCCATTATTTTAGAATTTCACGTGACGTCTATAACATGGAGACTACCATGGTAGTATGGAAATATATTTTGTTAATAAATGTATTGTGGAGAATTTTTTGTTGTAGTTACATTTAATTTTTTTATTACCCCTATTTAATCTTATACCTAATAGGATTAGTGGGAGACCTATTTAATATGTGTAGTGATGCTAAGCATCGTTGTACTAATTTTCAAGGCATGTTTATTTTGTCGCATAGTTGGGATACCTTATTCATATTCTAATATTAAATGATGTATCAATTATTTCATGTTGTTAAATATCTTCATATGTTGAAAACAGTCCTTATATATGTTTATTATAATCTCTCTTCTAGTCAGTATACCTTACTATATGGGGAGGTGAGATTATATCCACAAGTTAATTTTTTCGGTCCTTCAGTCATGCTCCTCTAACGAGGAAATAAATACACTAAGTCTATTATTATTTAAAAAATATATATATCCTTATTTTTTTTGAAGAAACAATGATTTTATGTGGGTCATTTGGTTCTCTTAAGATATCATTTCATTAGAAAAGAAAATTTTGGATGAAAATGGTCACATTGGAATTATACAGACAATTTTGATGGCTATGGAACATGAGGTGTTATAGTGAAACCCAAGATCATTAACATGACAATTTATATTTTTTTACAATTATTGATTTTTTGTAAAATGTAGTTTTGATAATATTCATTTAATTAACGACTGATTATAAATTTGCATTAGGTTATTTATCTTCTATTATTATTTTAGAATTACATGTATAGAATTTAATATTATATAATTTTAATAAGGATTTTTTTTCATATAATGATAATCATTCCAAATTTTAATATAATGTTATAATTTTAATTTACAATAACATATATAAAATATAAATTTTATTAAGTGGTTAAAGTGGTATGTATCATGGTTTATAAATATATAGAGTATCGAATATCCCTCCATTGAAAATAAGGAGATATAAATTATTTATAGATTAAACTAATTAGAATTTTATTCTATTGAACAAACAAATTAATATTATAGTATAAATAAATGTGTATGATATATTTACACTTTTTTACTCTTAGTGATTTTACCTACATATAAATTTTATGACCTAGGTTGGGATATTAATATACATTTTATAGGTAATTTTTGTGGATAATAACCAACAATAATTTGAATCATGGGGCTGTATTGTAAAATTAGGAGACATAATTAGATTAATTTATAAATTAAAAATCATATATATTCAGTTTCATTACCATTAGTGTTTTTAGTGTTTCCCTAATAGGTTATTAGTATTATTATGGTCTATTTAATCCCTTTTTTTATACTTATTATTGGTACCAATATAAGGATGGATAAAAGTATATTACATATAATTTAATGAGTTTTATCTATATTTTAAATAGTGAGTCACAAAACTCACATGGAATCCATCCCAATATAAAATTATTTATATTGTGAGAATCAAAGGCAATCATTAATAGGTTATGAGTTAACAAAAATATATTTTGTTATATAATAATAAATATATGAAATGAATTACCCTTTATTCAAAGAACTCAATATCATCATGGAAAATAATTATATTCCTGATTATATAAAAAACTATAATCAGAAATTTAATACTCATAGGGAAAATTCCAACAAACAAATAAAATTTTTACCAATAATAAAATAAAATACCAACAACAATGAAACTCAACATCACCCTTATTAATGTCTTGTAAATATAAAAAATAATAATAAACATTACGGTGAATTTTTAATATACTAAGTAGGTTCCTCTGTGAAACTCACACTTGTCCATAATATTAAACAATACTATTGCATTGCTATAATGAAAGAAAAATCATTTTTAAATTCAATCATCTACCAATATCCACTTATTATATTCATATTTAGAATATCAGTCATCACCTATTTCTATCCATCAATCTAGTGAAATAATCTACAAAAATAGATAATATTTTTGACTACAATGAGGGTAATAATTTTATTACTATAAAAACTATAAAAATGATGTGAATACAATAAAACTTGACTATATTTTATACTAGGAATACCACATCCTTCAACTGTCATTAATATAATGGAAAAACAAATCCCTCCGACATCAATAATTAAACCTAAAAACATTAGCTCAAATCACATAATAATAATTAAGATTCATAATGATTACATCTTTATGAATAATCTATAAAATTATATATAACAAAAAATGATATCACAGCTACAGGAAAAATAATTTGATTATAGTGGTACCTTATCATATTGTACAAATCATCTAATATATATCTCTATGCAAGGGGAAAATGAATCTATCATTTATCCCACTCATCATGTATTACTAAATCTGCAAAAAAACATTATTTCAAGAAAACAAATCCTCCAATATATACAATTATTTAATCACAAAAGACATATTCATTAATTAATTCAATTCTGTGGCCCTCATTTAGATATTGAAAGAAACATTTGAGCCTCTCACATAATACATATTTAAACTACCAAATATATATTATTTTTAGAATATGAGTTGGCCATGTAAAACATTGGAACACCCTCATACTATTATAGAAACACTATTTCATAGGGGTTCTCTAAGTATCAATATAACATCATTAACATTTACTCTTCGATATGGTGTTATATATCATAATAATTACATTTCATGGTTTTATACTGATGAAGGTGACCAAATTCTTCATATATAAAACGTAAAAATTCTGAAGTAAACATTGGATCACATGCATTCTTAGTGAATTTTTAGGTTTTGAGTTATATTAAGCACAAAAAACTTATAACATTCAGGATACCTAAATTAATGATTGGTAAAGATAAAATCCAACTCCCATTATACCTAGATTTTCATATTCCACATTAGTACATCACCATCATCCATATGAAACCCTTATATATGAAATTAATATAACAAAATTATTTATATCCTAGCGAGATAAAACATAATAAGGGTAATATAATGTTTTCTGTCATCGTAAATATAAGAATTGAAAATTAAATTTCATTAGTGAGAGTAATATGAATATTAGGGTAAATTTAAATTAAAAAATTTCATGATCATAATAAAAAACTGTTCATACCCATCAATATTGGGATCATAGAACAAGAAGATGTAGTATAAGGATTTCTCCAAGGTAACAGTCATCAAAATCTATACTCAATCTCCATAAAATATCAATCATGATCACAAGAGTCATTTAGCACTATATAAAGAATAAATAAAATTGATCGGAATTAGGGAAATAATATCTTCATAACCCATTTTAATCAATTGTTTCAGATAACTGGATCCCAATTTAATCTATTGGAGAAACCCATTAGGAACAACCACCATATTTTTTGTAAAGCCAAGGAAGAATGATCAACACCTCAGAGTACTATCTTAGAGAACCCATCATATAAGATATAATGGTATCACTCATGTTATCTTATTGCTCAAAATATATGGGATATTTCAAGATCACCTGATGTTATCTGGTAGCACCCATCATATATTCTATATTAGAATCAATCAATTATATCTGGGTATAGTCTTCATATATGTTATATTTTTCTCCACCAATGTTATTTGGCCTCGCCCATTATATTAGGTATATCGTGCTCTACTATTATCATAAATATTAAAAAAGTACCATTTATTAATAAAAATTTATAATTATTAAAATTTTAAGATAAATATAATCACTATAATTTAATTTCTCAATTCCGTCAGGGATTAAAAAATGTTTCCACAGAAATCTATTAAACCATAAAGAGATTAAATAGGGATGGTATAAATAGCACATATCTCTAGTGGAGTGTATGTAA
This sequence comes from Viscum album, assembly GCA_963277665.1. Classification (NCBI taxonomy): domain Eukaryota; kingdom Viridiplantae; phylum Streptophyta; class Magnoliopsida; order Santalales; family Viscaceae; genus Viscum; species Viscum album. Next base: position 764,292,550 of record OY728120.1, read on the forward strand.
TATATATAAATATGGAAAATAATGAACGAATCATCAATTAAATTGTAAATAAAAAAATATTGAAAAAATATCATTTTTAGAATGATAAAATTTAATTGATGGAAACATAGAAGGAAAATTATTTTGGACATTCACCTGAATCATATATTGAAGAAAATGACAATTCAGTTTTGAAAACACTTATTTGAAATTTAAATAATTCTTATTCATTATGTTATTAATTTTCCATGAAAATAACCATTAAAAAATAAATATGAATGTTTAAAAATAAAAATATTCATCATATTTGTAAACAATATTCCTAATTTAAAGTTAAAAATAAAAGATACTTTAAAACATATTATAATGCGAGTAAAAAGTGACCAATTTATAAAATTTTATGAAATTTACAATTAAATAATTTTAAAGTTAGTTCAATGACCATGTAAATTATATTAAGTAAATAATTTATTATTTATTAAGAAAAATTTGGGAACATTTTTAGAAATAATGGACTTGGAACTGAATATTACTTGATCGAAATGAAAATACAAGATCGATATCACATACAAAAAACATTATTTATTTCTATTATTTTAAATAAGGGAGGAAATGGGAATCAATCAGGTTATCCACATTCATAACCAATGGATAAGAAAGGGATGTGATAGAATAAAATAATATTATACTGTTTCCACTAAAAATCATTTACTATAAAAATTTTCAAAAAAATGGATATTATATCACAAATAATTTTCCACTTTTGTAACTCATATTTCATAATCCCAAGAAAAAAAATTTAAATCAAATAAAAAATATAAAAAATGTATGGATATTTAAGATATAAATTTCAAATGGTCTGTATATACATATCACAAATGAATATATGTCTATATCATACACATATGTCTCAATGAAAGGGAAATTGAGATGAATAAAACTAACAAGAAATCATAAAATTTAATTTAAGAAAAAAAATTGAATTTATTATATGTAAGAAATTTACATCAAAGTAAAATAATTTTAAATTTTAAATAAGTTAAAATAAATCAATAAATGCATACTATTTACATATGAATGTAAATAAATAAATAATATTCCAAAAAAAAGATACTTAGCAATGAAATCCTTTACCACATGGTAAATTTCAATTATATTCCCCATGAATGATATAATTAAAATTGAATCATTAAACACCATTATGTATGAATAATTAATGATATTTTGTTTAATGTTGTGGTATATAAACATTATAAAATAAAATAGGCTCATAACAATAAAATATTCCTATATTAATGGAAATTGAGACAAAATCCCATACTTCTTGGCTAATATCTACATTAAAAAATTATCAAATGCAGAACCATGTATCTATTTTTAACTATTTGGAATTTTAAAGAGTACTATTATAAAATATATTCATGGAATTTATATATACCACAAAATAAAGAAATGTTTTAATTGTGGAATATGTCTCAGACAAGTAAAATCCGGAATGAAAACCCATCCCTCATGTCTAACATCCTTGAATTTTATTTAACTCATATATTAAAAGGTGCAATAAATTAATTTATTTATTAGGGGATTTATTTAGGTTTAAAAACATATAATTAATTTTTTATAACAACATATTTATAATCGTAATCATTTTATTCTATGTCTCGTGTTTTCAGGATGTCCAGTTCATTGTTTGGGAATAGATTCAATGTGATTACAAAGGTAAATTCTGTCAAGGTTTCCAAATTTACATAATAATAAAAACGTCATATTTACCAAATTTATAAATAAATTAAAATTTTACTACCAATTATGGTATTTTCCTAAAAAAAATTATTTTTAAATCATGGATAGGGTTGGTCAAACATACACTTGAGTAACATTTCTAATTTCTAATTTTCATTTTTGAAAGCAACTATTTAATTATTATTTAATGATAATTATATCATAAATATAAAATTCTATATATATATATATATATATTTGTAATATTTATAGTTTATTGATGACTAAATATTCAATCACTTCATTGATTTTGTATTCTACATGTACACACGAATGAAGTTATGATTTTTCAGTGTGTAGAATAAAATGAAATTTCTTTCAAAACTATAAATATTCCAGGAATATGATATATATTTTAGTTATAAGACATATATTAATTTTCACCATCCTTATTTCATTCCATTTAATGTGTTACTGAAAACAAAATAAAATTGCATCGCGATGCGGTAGTCCGTTATACATTGAAGAGGCAATATGGTATCCTCATATAATGGAATGGAAGAAGATGTATTTGGTATACTAAATATGGAAATTTAAATTTAATAAATATATATAATATATATTCTTTAATTATACCATTATAACATCCTGTGAAAGGCAATGATGGAAAACAAATGACATTGGATCATGAGAGAGTAGACTATGGTTCACAGAAATGATGATTTTGACTCCCATTTAATGGAATTCGAGATATATTTATGTTGTTATATTAAATTAATAACATATAATTATGAATGGTTTAATTTTATTATTATATAATAATTATTTAATAATATTTTATGTATTTTCAGTTTGAAAGAAAATAAATCAGTTTGGTTAAGAAAGATACATATTCTATTGAAAACCTCCTTCTGTTAACACAAATATCCATAATTTGATGGATTCGTGATGGAAAAATGGTTATAGAATGTGCGTCATAAAGTTATGATGTCCTCTGGGTATATAGATTCTAATAAAATGTAATTTTTATGTGTGAATAGAATTGGTGATTTGGTGGATGTATGTAAGTGATATGAGTGGAACACCTGTAATTTTTTAAATGAAAGAGGTGCACCAATGTTTTTCAGATTACAAAAGACTCCAAAATTAAAAATTATATATAATTATATACTTGGAGTAAAAAATATTTTCATAAATTTTATTTCATATAATTTTTTATTTCTTTTTAATAATTATTTTTTTAGTTTAACCCACTAGTAAACACTTTTTACCCTTAATAATGTTAATTTTTATTCTATTTTCAATATTAATAGTGAAAAAAATATTTTCACATTATTAGATATTATAAATTATTTTGATTACAAATATTGAGTCAATTTTCAAAATTTTGATCACTTAATTTGAGATATTAAATTTAAAAATTTTCATGTAGACTTTAACAAAATGTTGGTTTTGAAGAAGTGTATTTTTCAATTGAAATAAGATTTAATGTTTACCAAATGGATAATAATATTTATTTTATGAATGAAAATTATGTTTGATAGTTTATATAATGTTATTTTTATTTAGGTAACTACTAATTTTGGTTTTTTATCAAATTAAATATGAGAAAAATATTAACATTAATATATTTTTAAGATAAATCATGTTTTTAATCAATAAAATAAAAATATAAAAATTTAAATATAAAAAAGTTTAAAATGTAAAATATTGATAAAATATAAAACAATAATACATATTATAAATTGAATAAAATTTAAATTATAAATATAAATTTAAATTTTCTATATTATTTAATATAAATGACAGTTTTACCAAAAAATTGTATTTCCACTATTCGCTGAAAAATAAATATTTTCTACAAAATCCAAAAACTTCACCCAATTTCAATTTTCATATTTAAATTTCAAAAAAAATAATTATTTTTATACCAAATAAATGTTCTAAAAAAATTATTATTTTACTATTTTTCCATGAAAATAAATAATTTTCATTTTTTATGGAAACATATACTTTATCAATAAAATTACATTACTAAATTAAATTGATTACTTATAGTGAATTTGTCAATAATTTATATTGAGTTGGATATATATATATATATGGGAAATTTTTTATTCAATAATAATATAAGAATTATATTAATTTTAATAATCACAAATACAATTGATTTTTTACTAATGATCTTAGTTTATTTATTTTTCAGGAATATATTTCTTGAAAATTATTTCATATTTTATGGGTAAAATAACGTGATTATGTATTCTTAAGAAGAATGAAATTATACTAGAAACATTTTTCATACCATATGTTTGTATGTGATACGTATTCTTTCAAAACCCTACGTTTGGGAAAAATGTAAGGACCAGATACCCTATGTTGTTGAAAAAGTATGAATCAAAAACCATTCATTTCAGTGAAATGCTATGTTTATAGGAATAAATTTATGGTTAAATAATAATACTTTTGAAATCAATAATATGTTATCAAACCAAAATTTTTAATCCATTTTATGTTTCCAAACATACAATATGATTTTTTTTCATTATTTGATGGAACCCTACATTTGACTAATAAAAAATGGAGTATAAAATTAATGATATCATCTGTGTTTTATACAATACACTCCGAAGAATTAAATATCATTTTGATGAAATTTTAAGACCAATTCAGTGGTCCTCACAAAATTTAAATAATAAATATTATTAATATTTAATTCTAAGTCTATCTTGAATATTTTATATTCAATTTAACCATATTTATAATGATATGTTATTAGATCTGTTAAACCAAAATAATTAATGGTTTCTCTTATAAATTAATAAAATTATTATTTTTTCAATTAATGGTAAGAAATATTTTTGGATATTGTGTTTTTGAAAATTAAAATAATATTGAAATGAATATTTTATTCTGAAGATGTTACACTTTGGAGACATATATATTTTTTAATATTGTAACATTTAAAAAATTTTATGCTATTAAGAATGTAATTTTTTTTACTAATATCAATTATTATCATTTTCATCTAGGATATATTTATTGAAATTAATTATTATATAAATTAATATTTGAACAAGAAGATCCTATTTTATATCAGCTATTTCTAAAATTGTGAAAATGGTTCATTTATTCAATAACAACAATATCTATTGATTTCATAGAGTTTTGACCATGTTGATTCATTCGGTGGTGGAGTATCAGCTTCGTTGACTAAGATATGTATTTTTGGATCCCTATAAAAGAATCATAAGGAAATAAAAACCCCTTTATTCTAAAGGTGACAACTTCATGTAATGAGTTGTTAAGGTTTTGGGATAAGAGGATAATTTAAATGAAAATGTAAAGGATCACTGAGATATAGTTGGTGGAGTGAAATATGGGATCTATATGCTTTAAATCACTATAAAAATTTATGTGTTCTTATTCCCTAATTATATTGGGAATAACTTCTCTAAATAGTTGAATTTTGCATAAATTTATAAATCTAAAAGCTTGGAAAATTTATATTTTGTCTATAATTTCCAAAAAGTCACCATTCACCCATGTTTTTTATTTATATTATTCCTATATAAAAATTGGTATAAATGGATTTGTTTTTAGGGGGAGACATATAAGTAATTGATATTCACAGTTTGAGGCCATAAAAATACCAGTAGTCAATTATATGAATCAATGATGGTTTTTCCTAGTATGTCATCCTTATTTATTTGGTGATAAATATGGAAATTTTTATTCTTGTATGATTATCTATTTCACAAATCATGGAGTTAATGTTTACATGAATATGGTTACTTTATATCTAATCCCTAAAAACTCTAAAAATGAGAAAATATGAAAGAAAATGAATATGATATCAATTAAAAATAAATGAATTCTATAATATGACATCTAGTTCTATATGAATTTGATCATGATTCTAAATTTCATAGTATATATAAAATGTGGAAATCTGCTGATTTTTCCTATGATGGAACTGGAAACGCTGAGAAATTAATGTATGCAACTAAAATTCTGAAAATTTATAATTTTACAAAGTGTTATAGTGATAGAATCACCCATATGAATGTGATATTTTCAGAGATAGAAAATAATGTTAACCCATTGGAACATAAATTTGACGATTAGATTATGAACTATGGGTACATAGAGTTATACCATCTAAATGGAATGGAATTTTTGCTCTTATTTGATAATCATCACCATTCAAATATTTTACAATGATATAATTAATTGGGTCCCTTATGATTTTTTATGTAGAGATAAAAGCTAATGGTGAACATAAAAAATTAAGATACAACACTTAAATTTACTACTAGTAAGAATTAAATGAAAAAAGGAAGAGTCAAGTGATGTTGAGTGTTCATATTCTAAAACGATACAAGATTAGCAACCTATATGACCTATCAAATTTTATAAAATGAAAAGAGGATTCAGGGATAAATTAAAAATTTATTAAAGATGATAAAATGAAGTAATACTATGTGAATATAAATACATTTGTTAAATTAAACATAATTTCCCGCAATTAATGAATGAAAAGAGAAATATAGAGATGGAGGATAAGAAAATAACTGATTATGAGCATAAATACAATAAATATATGATGGATATGTATAGTGTTTCTGAATACCTCTGTATATCATTTAAATATGAGGAATTAAAAGAGAAAACAATATTATTGAAAATAATCCTTTTATGGATATGGGAGAAGATGAGCTATAATCCTATTATTCTATTGCCTATGATTCAGAATGTATTTTCTAATGAAAAATTAACTACTTATACCACTTGCTTGAAAAATATAGGAGTCTCTAGAAATATATAAAAAATACTTAAATAATATTCATAATAATATTTTTGTAGAATATGATTCCATTTTAAAATAACACCACAAATTAAAAGATAAATGTAATAATTCCACATAAATTGGAACTGATCAATTAAATAGAATAAAATAATTTCATGGTTAAGTTATGCCATTCAAAATTGTTATAATCATTTTAACTATACTCTAAAAAATCCAAAGAGTGACTCATTTTGTAAATGCAACCAAAAAGGAAAAATATTAAATAGGAAGAAAAGGTACAAATATAAAATATATAGAATAATTTTGTACCTAGATCCATAAAAAATCATGATATCATTTACTTATTTTTATTGTTGAATTAAGGAAAATTAATATAATGAGTTTTATTATAGAAATACCATAAAATTTTAATTAAAATTATTATATTTTAATAAAAAATTATGAAGTGTGTACTGCATGTTTTGGAAATATAACGAAAATATGGCTACCAGATCTTATATTGTGGACATAACTGCAACCAAAAATATATGGGTTCTAAAACAACCTCTTCATTAAATGATTTGGTTTAAAAAATGATATGAGAAAAAAAACATTTTATGGTATATGGACAGTGGATCTTCAAGAAATCTAATTGGAGACTCATCAAATTATTATGCACTAGAAAATATGGATGGTCAACTAATTACCTTTGAAGATAAAGAAAATCTAATGATATCTAGAGTTGGATTTGTTGGAGATCAAAAATATATTTCTATTAATAAAGTGATATATGTTAATGGGTTAATGAACAACATGATAAATATTTCTCAACTCTGTGATGATGGATTTAATGTTAACATTTCTAGTAAATCGTATTTAATTTTAAAAGATAAATTTCAATAACTTAGAAAACCTAAAACTAAAAATGTTTATACCATGGAAATTAATTCAATGTGTAGAAATTTAGTGAATTTTTTATCTACTAAGACAAATGAATCCTATATCTCGAATACAATAATTTAACTCTAAAATTTATTTACATTATATAAATATTATAAGAAATACATGGTTTCTAATTTTCATATTAAAAACATTGGTAATGATATATTCTATGATGCATCTCCAATTGGAAAGTAGAACATGCTATCCATCAAATATATTAACTATATAGGTACATCCTAACAACATGAACTTATCCACAAATATTTTTTTGGTACAATACGAGTACCTTGTTTGGCTGGAAAACTATATGTTTACGTTTTTTAATTAATTTTCATTATTTGCATGAACTTAATTTTTAAACAATAAAATTAAAGTGTAACTTATTTTTGAATGATTCTGTAAAAATTTGAAAAATGTGAAATATTTGAAAATAATTTAATTAATAATTGTTCATTATAGAGGGTTTAATTATCAAGAGTTTAACACTTTTTTTATCAACCATAGGAATTAAAATAACATTCTCTACACCCTGAAAACATCAATAGAATCGTATTATAGAAAGAAGAAATATAACTAACATTGAAAAAAAAATACTATGCTAAATGGGTATATTATTCATACTAATATTTTTTGAAAATTTTATAAGCACATATATCTAAATAATTAATATGTTTTAATAAGGAATCATATTAAGAAAACTGATGAAATATTTAATAACCAAAATAATAAAGTCATATAATTAAATTTTTTTGATGAAAATTGTATAACTTGAGTAGAAATGATAACCATGGTGATATTGACCAAAATGATAATGATGAAATATTTTTACGATATTCTGATACCTCTAAAAACAATAAAGTGTATAAAAAAATTTAAGGGTGGTTCAAGAGTATTTTGTTGTTATGTTTTACTAATGTGATCCCTTTGGTGATAAGAAAAATAAAATAGATGAATTTTTTAACTCATTAGGCACCATGTGATTTTATCACCATGACATGATTTTCAAAACCAAAAATATTAAATTTGGTCTTGTTTAACAGAATGTGAAACTAATACACTTAAATATGTCTTATCTAGAAATCATAGAACCTTAAAGTATAATACTTTATTAACAACAATATGATATATATAGATACTGGATTATGAACAAAAACAGATACTTAAATATTATTTTAATTATATTTCATTTTATCTAAATTAGAACCCAATAAATTATTAGAAGCATTGAAATATTAAATGTGTTCAATAGATACCCAAGAATAACAAAACCAATTCAATTGAATAAAATATTTAGAACAAGTTGATAGACCATAAAATTATCAAGAAATATGTTCTAAATAGGTATTAAAAAATAAATTAGATAACCAAATAATAATTTCTATAAATAATGGAATGTCAATATCTAAATGATAAAATTAAGAAGTATAATTATATTATAATGAAACATTTTTATGTTTTATTATATTAGAGTATTTGAATCCATCAAAATTATACATCTAGTGTAATTTTTATGTTATATAAAATGGATATAAAATTTTATTTTTTAAAATGGATAATTAATGGAGGATGTTTATATGGACTAACAAATAGGTTTCTAATATCCCTATCTTCCAAATTCAGGGTTCAGATGTACTAAAGCCCTTATATCCATAAACATTAACCTAAATCCTGATATAAATTATTATGTTCTTTCCTTTTAGAAAATATTTTTTTAGGGGTTAATGATATTACTCGCTTGTTTAGTTTTTATTCTAATATAATATATGTATATATCAATGAATATGATTTTATTTTTGGTTCAAATAATATATATTTTTTAAATAATTTTTCTAATCTTATGAAAAAAATATTTGAAATTAATATGACAAGAGAATTAAGTCTGTTTCATTTATTTCATATAGATGAAAAATATTATGAAAATGATTTAAATAATATTATATATATTATTGATTTATTGAAATATAATGGACCTGAAAAATGTAAGATATTAAAACAAACATGTGTACAAATGTAATGATTCATGTTCATGAATGGAAAAAATTTATATATTCTTATTATTGGAATGTTATTATATTATTGTACAAGAAGACCATATATAATGTTTTTTATATCTATGAGTAGTATTTCAATCTCTAAATTATCAAAAAAAAGTGTTTTAAATTTAATCTCATATTTAGATACTTAAATTGGAAGATATAGATGTAATAGGAAAATTACATAAGGAACCAATAACCATTTAAGAAAAATCACTAGTATCATGCTCAATTAAAATATAAAACATAGTTTTTCTATTAACAGATTAGGTAAAATATATATTTGTTGTAAACTAATGTGCATAGTTTTTGTGGATGAAACAACCCTTATTAGACTTTTTAATTATTTTAATAATCTTCCTATTTTATGTAACAATGCTAGTTCAATTAACATTTCATGAAATCTTATAATTAACTCAATAACCATGAAAATTGTAATAATGAATCATTTTCTAACATATCATGTTCATAAAAGGATATATATTTATAATTTATAAATATGGAATATCAACATAAAAAATATTTTTAATACACCAATTCCCAATTTTATATTTGAATTTATTAATTTGTAGTTATGATTATTTAATTATAATTTCTTTTCTATTATTATATTTCATTAATTTATGTGTTAAATGTTTTATTTACTCTTATTTTATTATTATTATTTTGTTTTCTAGTTATTTTAAATATGATTTTATTGTAAAATATCATCTTCTCACAAATTAGATAATTTTTACAATAGATATATTGCTCGGGAAAATAATACTAGCATCACAAAAACAATTATAAAAATATATCTATCTCTCTCTCCAATTTAATCATGTCTTCTATATTTGAACTGTTTTGTCTTCTATAGTTATCTTCTTCCCTTTGAAACCCTATAACATAAACCCTCAATGCTCAGTTTCATAGAAATTTCAAATATCAAGAGTATATAAGAAGGTGAACCATGATAAAAATAGAATCATCATGTAACCTTTAGAAAAATTATTCATATGATAGATGTATATTTTCAATCGATATAATAGAAAAATATACTATTGAAGATATCAGTAGCCACTCATGTTGAATAATACCTTTTTATATAGTAAAATATCATGTAATTGTTTGATGTCGATGTAAATTATTTTTATTGAACAATAAAATCAGTTTTGGAGACACATATTATTTTTCATTGTAATGGTTAATTATAGATATTTTCTTGTTAATTATTTTATAAATTGAAAAAAAATCCTACAAAATGGATTTTTTATTTTTGAGCTTCAATCAGGTTGAAACGAATAACATAAATATAAGGATACTATGTCTTATCTCTTAGGCTTATCCTAGATTCAAAAAAAATTATAATATTTTTTGTGGATACCCAAAATGGTCTAGTCATATTCAATTTATCACAAATACATTCAAGAATTTATGATTCATAAAATATTCATTATCTGGATATGTATATTATTTTTTTATGATTGATATCCATATTAATTTCATTGTATACTCTCTGATACATGAATTATTTGGAGGAGACAAGGAATTCATATTATCCATATGGAAGGATTTTTTTTATTTTCATGTTTTTTATTAATAAATAAGTGAGATGTACCATTTAACACTAGGTTTCATCAAAATTTCATTCTGAATGTTGGTACTATGAGAAATATAGATTTCATTAATATCACCAAAAGAATAAATTTGTTAACTACTGGTGTATAATAAAAACAAGAATATGGTATTATTACTCTGGGGGGAAAGGAAATCTATTATCAATTGGATAAGTTAATATTTTATAAGAAAATGTCTCAAAATCAAGAATATGTGATGTTGTTAAAATAGGGAGACATAAAATTATATATGATGACTCTGATAAGTATAATTTAAATGAAGTTAACAAATATCATGATAAAAACATGGAATAAGAAAATAATGAGTACCTCAACACTAGTATTAGAAAAAGGACGGACCATGTGGATCAGACTCCCAAACATGAACCCTTGGATGTTTTGGCTGCTACAACTGGTGATGTTTACCAACCATTGGTAATAAGACTATAATTTAATCCTATGAAAAAACAACATGAAAATTAAATAGTAAATAAGGAATAGAAAGAGGTTATTTATAAATGTAAAATAGAAAATATAAATAAATAGGATCATGATGAAAAATTGATTTAGATGGATCAATTTGGGAATTCTACTCCGGTATAAGAGAATAAAAAACATCTAATATTAGAACCTATAGGTTGTCCAAATAATCCAATGGTCTCTATTATTGTGGATTATTTATATAATTGAATTAATGACTCTTCTATAAGGATATAAAATCTATAAATTTAATCATCCTCTAAAAGTGATAAGGATATAGGTAAATCCTTAGATGTCATTATACGAGGACAAAAATCATTAAATCTGTAATGTGACATTCTAATTATAAGACTAAACAATTAATTATATTATATTCAAGTATAATAGGATGTATGAGGATAATTATAATTGGAGTACAAAAATTAATTCTACTATATTATATTTTCATCATCCTATAAGCTCTACTGTTCCCAAATAAGAATTAGAATCAGTTCAAATCAAACTGAGAACTCTCATAAAAATTATGTTTCATGAAAACATATTATTTATTTAAGAGAGTTATGCATTATCAAATTGTAATTATTATAGAACATTATATTTCAAATATATATATTGAATATTTTATGAAGTATTTAGTTATTTAGTTTGTATCTATCTTGAGTTGTTCCAATCAGTCCAAACCATCCACTTCTACCTCCAACACATCTCAATATTTTATTATATGGTAATAATATATTATGGTAGTTTTGTATTCCTTAAATGATTAACTACATTCAATTAATTTTGTTACTAAAACAATGAATGAGTTGTTGTAAAATCAAAGATATTTAGTATATAAATTAATTTCATGAGATCTTGGTGTAAGAAACATTCTCAATCATTTAGGAAAAGTTCTCTCTAAGTTGATTCAGTTAGAAGATATTGTTCCTAAATTTTTCATTGTTATTGAAATTGAAATTTTAATGGTTTGTCATGATAAAATAAATTTGATAAGATTCTTATTCTAAAACTAAATGAAAGCATCAAATATCTATTGGCAGTTCTGAAATATGTTCATCAGGTTCTATTCCCAATTTTGGATTTTTACACATATTCAGGACAAAACATTTCATCATCATCCAGTGTAACCTTTTGAAAAATCTCATACATTTATTTACTATACATACAATTTTTTTTCTTTTAATTTATATTTTTTATAAAAAAAAGTTTTATAAAATTAGGTATACACAATGTTCATAATTTTATATGACACAATTCTTTATTGAATGGAGCAGAAATTTAAATGTTTTCATCACAAATATTATTTTATTGTGTATAAATAAATCGTATATATCAAACTATATATATGTTATAATTTCTATATTTTAAATTATATATTTTTAAATATATTAATTAATTTCAACTTAAAAAACTATTGTTTTTATATGATAAGTTTTAATGCATTTTTTTCATAAAAAAGATGTATATTATTTGGATTATATTATGTCAATAATAATATATGAATGTAATTGTTTTTTATTATCATAAATACCCATTCCTTTTTTATTAATGAATTAATATTAATTATTTTTAAACATTAGAATTCATGAGAAGTTTATCTTATTTTAAAGGTTAATATATTTTGTTAATTAGTATGAACAGGTTTGAATGTATTATATAAAAAATGTCTGTAATCAACACTTTTAACATTAATTTATTGTATAGAAATCATACATTTTTTATAAAAAGTATGGATCATATAACTAACACAATTAAAAAAGTATGGATCATCAACCCAACGTTTGGTGGAAACCCTATATGTAAATGAATACATGTATGGATCATCAACATATCATTTGTTAAAATCTATACATCGTCAACCCTAAATTTTTAAACAATAGTACATTATCTACCCTAAAATTGGTTTTTTAATTATATAGAGTATACCTACATTTGACTATTCCATGGTAGAGTTTTTAGTTAATGATAGTATTCATTTTTTCTTGTAATGGTCTCAAATAATGTTAAAATAATAATATGGTTTATTTAAAAATGATTAAAAAATTGTATTCAACAGATTATGTAATTGTTATTTATAATGGAAGATATTACTCTCTTGAGTGGATCAAATTGAAATAATTATGATTTATCAATCTATATTCCGAGATCATTTCAATTGACAGTAATCTATGTTTATATTATTAGTAAATATAGTATTTTCATTTTCAATTTACAGTTATATATCTTTTTGACTAAAAAAGATTGTCCAAAAGAAAAAATATTGAACATCTCAATTATTATTATAAATATTCACAATAGAGACATTTGTCATACAATAGTGTACCATGTCAACATTTATATGTTGTTACATACTCTATTTGTATTTTTCTATTTTTTCGAAGACCATTTTCAATAAGGATATATTTTAAACTAGTAATTATTGAAGAATAAAATATTTTATGAATAATATAAAATTGTCTATCCATTTGGGTTGAACTATAATCGTGACTCTAATAATCAATAAAATTAATATAGTTTGATTTATTGTAGTTTCGACTCCTCAGACACATATGTTTAGGGAGTGCAGCCTTTTCGAACATACATACATACTTTTTGTTCCCTATAAAAGAAGTATAATCTTCTTTAAAAATAGTTTTTAAAATGTGTAAACTATATGTACTCAATTTTTAACTGATTAGATGGCATGTTTAATGAAAATAACCATGATTGATGTTAGAGAATTGGAGGAGTGTAATTGTGGGCATGTGTGCCACACACCACTATAAAAATTGATGTGTTATAATTTTTAGATTATCCCCTCATTAAAATTTCCGTAGAAGATAATGCTACATATCTTCATAAATTACAAAATAGGACAAAAATGAAATTCTATTTAAAATGATATAATACAAAAAACTGAAACCATCTTCTATATCAATGTACTATTTAACACATAATGATATTTCAAAAATTAGTATATATTATTCATACAAAAAAAATTAATGGATGTGATATAATGGTTATATATTTCAAGTGTAGTTTATTCATGATGTTTCTTCTCGGATATGCTATTAAAAAATGTTTTATTCTCTAAAATATTGGTGTATTACATCCTCCCCACAATAATAGATTTTCTCCTTGAAATGTTATATTTATCGTGGTTATAAATTTTTGAACATTTGAAAACTACTTCATTGGAAACCCTCATGGAAAAAATGGTAATTAATGCATCATCTTGATAAGAGTGAAAATGATGTATGAATAATATCGCAAATAACACATACTCGGATTCTAAATTGGATAACATATGTGGGTAGTGAATACTTGGTCATGTATGAAAATTTTGATTCTAAAATAATGATATTGAGTGATATATATCGTTGATCACAAGAATGTGTATGATTAAAATAATGTTAACAAGAAAAAACCCATACACTAAAAAGGTGAGGAAATATGCATTTCTATCATAAAAAATAATGGAAGTATGAAAATGGTTTTATCATGATCAATTTTTGATAGTTGAGGAATTTATTGTCCCTCATTAGTTAGAGAATAATGAAATATAATTACAAAATATGTTGAATTCCATCCTTTTATCAATTTTAACCAATGTATCATCTTCTTCACTAAACTATTATTTTTTAGGGTGAATTTTATTCATTCATGATGAAATAAAATTGAAATTTACACTACAATGTATCAATAAATTGAATAATAAATATATTCCAATGGTCATTATAAATTTACCAAATCTATTATAGTTTGAATATGGTAAGAAATATCCTACAATTAATAAACCATCATGTCATTAATATCCATAATTTATTAGTAATACCAAATTTCAACAAAAAACCATTCAATAAGAAAATGACCCTATATCCCAAATAACCTCGATTTACACATTATTAATGTGTATTTTAATATAAAATTTTATATAATAGAATTCAATTAATAGTATGATATTTTTATTCCTTTATTTGAAGTAACACTAATCACTTAGTCAACGAATTACTTCTCAATCCTAATGCCTATATTATATGAAAAATCTTGTGTTCAAATAATTACTAAAATATCAAAATTCATATAAAACCTATTGGTTATAAATTGGTTAAAAATATTTTCAATCCGTTTAATGTCACAGTTAACATCAAACTATATAATTTCATATGTTTCATCCAAATAAATTTTTTTTGAAAATGTCATTAATTACATTAATTTAGCATCACTTAAAACCTAAAAAGTGATATCTAACAATTTAAAATTATGATCAACCATAATATAGTAGAAATATTATTGTATCCAAAACCATTAATATAACCTATCATGAAAAAAGTATACACATTGTATTTATCAAAACCCACGTCGGATACCATCTATAACATCCTTTACCCGCACACCATGATCCATTGATATCAATATTAAATATAATATTTTTTTCATTAATATTGATTAAAGAGACACCACTGTTACCATCCAAAACATTCAATATCTTATGGAATAATTAGGTCACATAAATTCATATGGGCCTTTGAGGTTTATAATTTTATATAATTAGGGAAACCTCTGAACATCATGGATTCATAAACAACTAGTTCTTAATGATGAAACATTATATCCTTCAATACTATGATTTTAATATTCTACATTAGGCCATCATAATCATCACCATCATTTTTCATATAAAACCCTTATATACATAATTCATAAAATATAGTTCATGATAACCTTTGGAAAATGAAACATAATAATAGTGAGCTCAAATTCTCAATAATGCTAAATGTAATAATAAAAAATTTAATGCCACCAATTATAATAGGATAATAACAAATCAATTATGACATAATGAATATACATGATGATAAAATATGAATATTCATACCCATCAATTCATAGATCACAGGGTAAATAATTTCATTTTTCCATGTATTACTTTATAATACTATGGATTATTTTCATAGAAATGCATTGAGAGAACATTACATTCTTTAGTACACGGATCCAAGAAATAATTATTGGAATATATTAAATTATGTTGTATTTTATAAAAGAACAGTTTTTCTAAGATGCTAAATATATATTAAAAAGTGTCTCATATTAGAAATATGAGTCTCTCGTTGAATTTAGATGGTTGGTTTTACCAATGAAACACTTTATCTGTGGATAACGTTTGACATTAGTGTTGAGCACAATTATAAGTAGATTATTAAATGATTAAAATATATTATTTATTTTATTTCATTTATTCCCATCAACAATGAATTTATGATAAATATTCTATTATGAATTTTTTTTATTTTTAGTTACATACCCCTGCATGATTAGAGAGTTCGTTGGAGGAGAGAATTATTGGCATACGATATCAGATCAAATTGGGATCAAGGATTGTTTCACAATCCTAATTCATGGACCTCACCAATGTCCATGACAGGGATTATTCCATTATTAACAACTAGTACACCTCGAGGTAAGAAATTTATTTTTAATCAATTATCTACATTCATTTATTCCTTTGATTGTTATGGATCTACAAACTAATGAATTGATTTGTAGATCATGAGTCTTTTGGTTATGGGATTGTTATTATCCTAGATTGTGTATTTTTTGGTTTTTTATGTTATATTTGTTCATTGATAATTCTGTTGATATCATTTCAAGGCTAAAATAAACAGTATACAAGTCATGTTCCTCTTGTTTCTATGTTATGAATTGCATCCCCCATTCTTGATTCGTCATGTGAAATTCTTTCATTCTATGATTCGATGGGTACAAGAAAACAAATCATTTCAAACTCGTTACTTGGAAAAATTATTAACACCTCAGTACCATTATTATATTGATAATGAACTCAATCTATGATGACGGCTTAGAACGAATGCATATTTCTTCAGGTGGTATTTGGAAGGCATGAATTGATAGGCACAACAGAACATAGTTTTTTGTTATTTAATGGCCTCTTTTTGTAGATTGGTGAAGTTAAGGATAAAAAAGACGGGTTCCATCCGTACTAGAGTGACATCTAGTCAAGTCTAATATTGTATGAGTGGAAGATGTTATGTGAACTATATATGGTAATCGATAAAATAATTAGATAAATAGCTTAATCCCAGATTAGACGCTCTGTTGGACACACTAAGAGGATACTAGGGTTTATATATAGTAATAATGATAACATTCGATGTAGTCCCTACCACACTCTATGTGGTCCTAGAATTATAGATCTTCCTCTACAATGTGTAAATATCCAAAACGACATATGGTGTTCTACACCAAGTGGAAAATGCCCCACTCTATATATACCTTGGAAAGAAGCTAAGTGAGTATAGAAGGTAAAATCTAAGGATTCTATGTGGACCCACAAACTGTTTTTGGTGGGCCACATACTTTGAATACAAAAATAGACATGGTCATGATCCACGATACTTGGATAGGACCTCATCCTAATGGGACATAGTGTAAAATACCATTACACTATATGTACTATTAAAAATATGACTTGAATCCCATATCCTCTTCATCATAGATTTGTTTAATTATGGGGTGTTATCGTGATCCATTCCATAAGGGTTTGGTGTATATTTATGTCCAATTCATAAGATGGTGATCCCCTTTGAGGATCTTTAGTCATGGATAATGTATTGGGATTCCCCCCAGGATTCCTAGTTTGTGATCCTCTTTCATTATAATTATCAAAAGGTGGGTTTCATTTTATTTTCTTGAAAAAAATACACATGAACCAAACCCATAGTTATTTGGTAAATCTATATTAGGTTGTTATTATACACATTTCCCATGGGTGTCATCCCCACCTGTGTATCACTCTCCTCACACATTCGGTGTGTTCTTACTATCGAAAGACCCAATGTACATGACATATTAGATGGATTCCATTGATTATTTAAAACTTATGTAGTGTTTTATCATAGGATAATGTTATATGGAACCATCAATTAGGAATAATATGTTAGTGATGTTGTTGGGATCTATCATTAAACTTTATGTCTACTATGTGTATTTATGGATTTTATAATCATACATGAAGTTGTTATATACATATCAAGGGGTGAATTATATTTTGAATTATATATTCTTAGTGATTTCAAGGATTACTATTCAATAATGTTAAACACACACATATACAAAATTTTCCCACATGTTTCGTGTCTTACGATGTTGACTGACATTTTAACAGAGTCCTAGAGAGAACAATTCAAGGTAGATCATAGTATGACATATAGACTGAGTAGTGTTATGTTGGATGAATTTATAGAAAACCTATATTACATTATTGGTTGAAAATTGTTTAAGTTCTGTTTATGTGATTATATTTTTTATCTCTCATTAAAGAATAATTTTGTCTTACTCTGATGTTGGTAACTTATATTTATGCATTCATTATGATCTGTTATTTATATTTTCTTATTTTATGGTCAATTTGATGTTTTCACATGTGAATATACTTTTTTCAAAGTACTGCCATGTTTTTGATATGAATAATTGGTGATGGTTTCTAACCCATGTTCTATTGTAGGAGGGATAGGGGTAGTAATTGATCACGTCATGTTTGGTAAGGTCATGAAACATTCGATATGAAAATATTTCATAAGGATTACACAAAGCAGTGATCATTATAATAAAAATTAATGAGCCATATGGTATAAATGATTACTAAAAGAAATATTTATGATCCTAGAAAACATAAATAAATCTTATTTGTATACTGGAATCATTATCTACATAACTCATTTAAATCCAATGTTAATGAAATATAGATCCTAGTTAAATCAACAGGGGAAACCCATAAGTAACAAACAAATTATTTTATATTAATACTAGAAACAATATAAAAATATATTAGATAACTGTCCTGGTGAAAAAGTATTATATAGTACATTTTTTTCATGTTTATCTATCTTTGTACAATCATTGCATAAGATATAATGGGATCACTCAGTGCTATCTAGATATAACCATATTATAAGTTATATCAGGAAAACATTCGATCATAATTAATATAAAAGTACAATTAATAAATAAATTATTTAGAATATTTCTCCTTTTAACATACCAATAATCACCATTATTATATTGTATTATTGACTAGTGGAAAAGAATTTGTTTTATAAAAATAACCTAATCCATTCAATGAAATAATTTTGATGGTAATAATAAAATATATCCCTATTGAACTATAATTAATAAGTATGGTTGATGAAATTGATGAATGGAAATAACAATAAAATTTCATTCAAACATTCTTGAGGAAATTTACCATTTCAGATTGAGTTACATTAATAGATTTCATCATAGATAGAAAATGATTTTAACAAAAAATTGGAAACATTCATGAGGAAATATTCCATTACATATTTTTAAACATATGTCACAACTAAAAAACTATCAATCATTAATGAAATAAAATTCATATAAAAAATGAAAAATAATAATTACTCATAAAAATTAATTTTCATGATGATGGGAAAATAAAATATTGATGTAACAGTTATGAATATTCATAATATGAATTTTTTTTGGCGAAGCGGGTAAAAAGTGAGCCATTTAGAAAAAATTATGAAATTTCCTTTTAAAATTTTAATATATGGTCAAATAACACTAAAAATCATAATTAAATCATTTATATTTATAAAATAATATTATTCAAAATATTTTACAACAAATTGTTATGGGTGAAAAAATAACTATATAAAAGAAAATAAACATAGGATTCACATAAAAACGACATTCTTTATGATTATTATATTGAATAAAGGGGGAAAATTGAAATTAAATATCTTAACCATATTCAAAACAATTTCAACTGAATGATATACTGTTAATAAAAATAATTGAATTTGATTCCACAAAATGACCTTAAAAAATCTAGAACTAAATGACATTATAACATATATCCTTTTCCATATTAGTGATTCATTAATCATAGAAACCATGAATGAATAACTTGAATTGAAGCATTAAATTTCGTTATAATCTTGATATTCCTGAGATACATGTAAAATGGGTTGTTTATCAATCACACAGATGAATATAGGTTCATATCATAAATGAAAGTCTCAACGAAGGAAAATATGAAATGAATAACCACTACAAATTTCATACAATTAATTTAGATTATTAATCAATGAATATATTTTTTGTATGAAATTTATATCCCCATAAAATTAATCTTTGTAAAATATATGACAACTAGAAGACATTAGAAACAAATATATTTTGGAAAAGTCATGGAAAAAGTAATATAATCCAATGAAAAGAAATTGAGTTAAGAAATACATTATAGCATAGTAAATATCATATCGATGCCCTTGGATGGAAATAATTAAAATAGTATTTTAAAATAATATAATATATGAAGGATTATTTATAAAAATAATAATAGTAAATGATATACACCATGTATAAAAAATTAAGTTAATAAGAATAAGAAATGCCTCAATGAATTAAAATTAGAACGAAATCCCTTATTAGTTGGGTATTCTCAGGATCAATACCAAATTAAATGAAGAACCTCAGATGTATTAATAAAATTAAAATAATTTCTATGAAAATAGTAATAAAATATATTCATGTTACTTATATACATAAAATAATTAAAATATTTTGTCATTATGAAATATGTCTCAGAGATGTCAATTTGAGACAAGAAACCCATACCATTGTCTGACATCATTGCATATCCATTAACTCATATAGAAAAAAGAATACATAATTTATATTATATATTAATAAAAATTTTAAGGATTATTATTTTAATATTTAATAAATTACTTTATTTCATTTTAGTTACATATTCAATGGCATGTTGAGTTAAGTCTATATCAGGTGTTTTGATGATATTTGAATTGTTGTTTTAAAAAAGCTTTGTTGTGTTGACCGTGTCCAATGAGGTCATAGAATCAAAATCTAAAAAATATTTTTTTTATATTTATCATATTTATACAAGAATTATATATTTAAATCCAATCATATATGAAGGATATGAAAAATGAACAATGTTACAATCGTGGAGACTTGAGTATGTACACACATATGAGTAACATTTCAATTTTCCAATGATCATTATGGAAATTCATTATGTATTATTTTATAATAACATAATGATATAAATATTATAAATTACATGTTATTTTCTAATATATATATATAACATTTTTTAGTAATGAAAAATAGTGTCATAATGTTTTGTGTATGTGGTAGTTCACATGTACGCAAAAATATTGCTAATATTTGTTAGTGTAAGAAAGAAAATGATATATTAGGTTTATAAATAATCCTCATTTAATGAATATAATAATTATCTAATTTATTTTACATATATTTATTTAAATTAGCCTTATTACATTCAATGTAAATGATTAGTGAAAATGAATCACATCACTCAATGAAGTGGTAGTCCTCCGTACACAAGCATGATGTCATCATGCACCCCACAGAGTAAAATTTAAGAATGTATATGTGGTATAATAACAAAATAAGTATAAATATTTTTTAATATCATATATATATACTTTAAATAAATCATTTTTCAATGCATGATAGGTTTTGAACAAGACCAAATAACATTGGTTCATGAGGTGGCAACCTTCCATACACTGAAATGGTGAATTTGTATCCAATTTTAGGGAAGGTGATATGAATCTAGGTTATGAAATTAACATAATAAAAAGTTAATATATTAGATATAATTTTTTTATCATAAAATAATTCTTTATGAGTAATTTATGACAGTGGAATAAGAAATATAATAATAATGGGCGGTTAAGAAGCATACCACATCCACAGACGACCTTCAATTGATATAACCAAAATCATTTATTGGATTAAATTATGAACCATTACAAGATTATAAGATTTATTAGGTTTAATAGTAAAGAATTTGGGTTGTTTTTGGATGATGAAAATGGATTTGATTTCATTAAGAGCAGATGCGTGGGGTTCCCTTTTATAACTGAGTTGAGTTGCACACTTGTAATGATTTTATTAAAAATGATGTACCCATGATTGTCACATTTCAGAATTATCCATAGTAGATCATTTGATAAAATTATAGAATATAATGTCTAAATATGTCTAAAAAGAAAATTTATTGACTTTTAGTTTATTTTAACACTTATCAAATTAGTTTATCCCTTGGTAATGTCATTTTAACATTAACTGCATTAATTAATATTTACACATTTTTGTTGTTCAATATTAACCAAATTACGGATGAAATTACATAAATAATTTTTTGAGCACTGTTAATATGGAATTAATTTTAATAAAATTATTCGTATTTTATTAAACTTTTATTTTAAATATAAACACACATATGGGATGTGAAAGGGGATTTATTAGAAGTGTATTTTTTGAGAGAATGATGATTTTATTTTTGTAATATTATTCATTATATTAATTGTATGGATTGAAATAAATATTTAATTATATATAATTAATAAATTATTCTTAAATAAATACTAATTGATATATTTTATTAGCTAAGAAGGAAATTTTTTTTTTCTGTATATCATTATTTAGAAAAAACCCATTATCACCAAAAACATTACTTATAAGAAAATAAATTATAAAAGAATATTAAAAATTAATTATGTATCATTAATTTAAGTATTTATTTTTTTTTATTTTAAATCAAATTTATAAAATAATGGCACTTTTAAATTTTTTATATTATTGAAAAGAAATGACAGTTATATAAAAAATGGAATTTTTCTCTATTCACGAAAACACTATTTAATGAAAAATAGCATAATTTCACCCAATTTGAATTCAGATATTCATAATTAAAAATTTAATTTAATTTCATTAAATTATATGTTTAAATGTAACGAAAATTAAATATGTCATTTTTCATGAACAATAAAATAAATAATTTTTAAGGAAATATTATATCTAGAGAAGAAAAATACTTTTCTAAAAATTTATTTATTATTTATGATGAATTTATCAATTATTTATGTTTCTAAGGCACATATAAATAGATATATCCTTAATTAATTAATCATTTTTGTACAAGCCTATATAAGGTTTATTTTATTATTGTTATATATTCTCAAGTCATTTATGCACGTTGATGCATGTCAAATATGTAATGAAATGTAGTTTTTTTCAATGATATCATGGTGTTTCAATGAAGAATATTTTGTAAACAATTTGTTTAATGTGGCACCAAACCACACAATATTGGAATCCTAGTGTCAAATTTTGTAAACCCACATTCACAACTTTTTTATTTTCCAATTTTTTGTAATTATATATGACGTTGAATAACTACTAGAACTAAAAATAAATTTATTTATCACCAAAAATTATTATCCCTAATTTTTTTATTAAAAATAGAAATCTCAATACTTTTAACTATTTAAAACATTTTCCTATATATTTATTATTATTTAATTACTTGATTACTCCATCAAAATTTGTAGGAAATAATATATGTTATCATAGTTTCAAAATTCTAATTTATAATTATATAACAATTTGTAGGTATATTATTTTTAATAATAGTATTTTTTTATAATATCAATTAAATTATTCATCATGAACAATTATATAATTAGATTCCATTTAGAATATACTCTTTATTACAAATTATTAACTACATTCGACTGATTATTAAAATATCAAAAGGATAATAGAATCATAAATAACATAGAGGAATTAATAATTGTGAATCAAAGTCATTAATTTTATGATGAAGAAAATTAATAATTATATATTTATCTACATTGTCCATAGATCTCTAATACACTTACTATATTCCCCTTTCATTTATTTCCACTATACATTATTCTTCCAAATACACCAGGGAGAATAAATAATGTCTGATCATTTAATAATTTGAACTGTATGAAAATATATTTTATCCATTCATTTTATAAAATTATATCATGATATGACGAATCAAGGACTTATCTATAATATTATATGTGATCAATAGTTACCCATAAATCATGAATCTGTTATTTCACTTGGTGTAAAAAATAACCATGGCCATAAAAATAAATATTTGAGGAATTAATCTTTTTTAAAATATAATATCATTTCACAATAGGGGATAAAAACAAATAAAACAAAATAATCTAAAATATTTAATCATAAGAATGGGTAATGGAATAATAATAAATAAAAAACACTACATAATAGAAATAATAATAAAAATAGACATATAAATCCACCAACTTCTATCTAGGCCGCCATGTGATTGAACATGGGTCTAGGAACTCCCCTAAACTATTCCTAAATGTCTAAAAATAATAAAAAATAATAGGGTGATGAAAAATGTTTACAGAATAGGTATCATCTATAATATCACCATTTTTGACTAAATTGATATAGTATAGACTCATTGAATAACATATAATATTGTCATTTATTCTATACCATAGGATTATGTAATAACCAGGTTAATCAGACACACACCATCCAGCTTTTCATTCCCAGAATCACATATAACAAAACAGTATCACGTCAACCTATCCATATATCAAATGATAATTAGTAAAAAACCGTAACTATATACTGATATAATAGGGAAAATACAACTCATAAAATTACAACTGCATGTGGATGTCACTGTAGAAATTACTATATCTTTTGTGGGAATACACTATATATCCTCCACATTAACCTAAAAGAATATCGTATATCATGGAATAAAATAACCCTCTTCCATATTTCAATAAAAATATATTACCCCTATCCAAAAAAAATATCATACCCTTGAAAATAGTTTCTTGTATATTTCAACAATAAAACATAAACATAATTTAACGATATGCATATATAATACAACATAACACATGTAATCATACCATTATAGTATCAAGACAACATAATCTAGAATGTATTTCAATCACTTAAAAACCACATAATATGACCATTAATTACAAAAATAATAATTACATTATAACATCCATAGTATAATCCAATATTACATACATACCCATCCAACTGTATAATTTATATAATTGAAAACATTTCACTATAATATCATTATAATATTCACTATTTTTTCTTCTCAGAGAAATAATTATTCACAATATTTTAAGAACATTATATATTTTTAATCCACTAGAATAATTATTTCATGTAGTAATGGTCAAATAAGTTTCCCGAATTCCAAATCATTATAAATATCATAATAAATTTCACTTACACACTCATAAGTCATCATTATAACAATAAAAAATGACCAAAATATTCATCACTATTAAGATATATTACATTTAATGTATGGAATTTTTATATAATTTATCTTGATAATTAATTAATATTTAATTTCTATATTATTTGATTTACATTCCACTCAATTTAAATTTATACTCTTCTATTATATAAAAATTCCTTGAAATTAATTTTATTATGCATCATATAAATATATATTCAAATTATCATTTATTGTTTCTCATGAGAAGATACCATCACCCCTATTCCCAGAAACATGCTAGTTTTTATATTAAATTTGAATAATAATGTGGTTATAATCCCACACCATGGATGAGGATTCAAAAACATATTTTCATGCGAGATTAGAAAATTTATAAAAAAACCCAAAATTCCATCCTAATTTCTTCAATAAATTACATAAAAAGTCTTCATCACATGAACCTTAGGCTTAAGATACACTAATTGGTGAAAAAAAAATATATTGTCCATGGTCTCTAGGTTTCTTGATAATATAAAGGAATATAAGGAATAAAGAGGGAGTATATATATATTATATTTAATCAAGGGTGATCAAACCATTGTGCATTATGAGATATACAACATTATGATGATTCTCGATCATCCTCATAACTAAAATTCATGGGATATAAATTTATATATTCATCATTAAATTAAAATATCATTTTATAACAAAATTTATTATCCACTACCACCATATATTGTTGTTGACTATGATAAAATTCCCCGCCTTTCCCAAAAATTGTTTTATAAGACACCATGGTAAAATTCCCAATAGTGTATCCATTTACATAAAAGAAACCCTGATAGGAACAAGAATGAATCTTATGTAAACTACATCATAGTCCACCCATGCAACCACTATGTCTCTTTTTATACTCTATATGGTATATGGATGTTCTAATTCCCATTATGACAATTACAATGGGGAACAATATGACATAAAAATCAATCATGGAATAATCCTCCCCCATATTGTTCGTAACCATTATAAGACTCAAATTGACAAAATAACCATGCCACCACATTTTCATTAAAACCATGACAATTCAGAGACTCAAGATGAAATATGAATAATCAGACCATGTCATGGGCAAGATGAAATTCGTAGAATAAATAAATTATCCATTTACACACCTCTTAAATCTAAATGAGAAACTATGATATATCAAACCAAACTATAAAATTTTGATAAATACAAGAAATTACATAATATCCCTCTTAAAATCATATATAATCAATCCATTAAACACATAATTCCTTTATTTTAATCACAGATTAATTTTATTCATTTAAATATCTCTACATTGTTATTCCACTAAAAATTTACAAAAACACTAATATTTTATTTCACCCCTATAAGGTACAATTATTCCAATATATAATTTTTTATGTATTTATATTACAATACAAAAAATATAAATTTCATAATTAAATATAAGAAAAATTTTATCACCACCCAATATATACTGGAAAAATTAAATTTCTTAGCAAATTATCAAAAAACTACCCAAGGGGAATCAAAACATATCAAATCCCATGATACAATAAAAATAACATTACAAGTAATAAAAATGTTCTATTTTACCCTTTATTAAATAAACAAAAAAAAATTCCCAAGCATGTGACATTGAAAATTTTTGGACTCTATATTTCACAACCATTTCATGCTTTTCAACCCAGAAATATATAAACAATATTAATAATATTAATAATCTACTCAAATAATAAATTTTCATTCCATATCCTATGTTATTTCCACAAAATCATTGTTCTTCCAAAGAACTCTCACTTGTGGAATAAATCATAAGTGTGAAAATATATTTATATGATCAAGAATTTAGCAATATAGATAGAACAATTCATATAATCCTTTATTTCAACATCCCTCTATTTCATCCACTATTATGTACTATTATCATAAAAAATAAAATGTGAGAAATTTAAGATATTTTTTATCCATTATAATTTTTCTTAATGATATTATATTAGTAACCTCTCTGACAAATTATAATAATTTAAATTGACCCAAAAACAATACTTAATATAGACAAAAATCTTTTCATTATAAATCCTCAGTACTCATTATTTTCATAAACGGATAATAATACATGATCTATAACAAAAAAAATTATATAAATCTTATCTATTTATTATTTAATTAACTCTAAAATTTATATTAAAATCCAAATGGAATTATATATTCTATCATATTCTACACCATTTCAAGTCCATGTACAATTGCCTTTATAACCTCAACCCAACATAATGTTGAATGATACCATTACCCATATAATTACTTATAATTTTATATTCTAATGGATGAGTGATGACTATATTCATTGGTAAAATTGATCAATGAAAAATATTTCCCATTTATCCCAAAAAAATCAACCCCACAATAACAAAATATTTCCTATAATGTGTAAATTTTACGCAACATATTTTCATCCAACATGGGATAAAAAATTTGGGATAGGTCATAATATTTAACCAAATTAATGAAATAATACCCTCCATAGTCATGTGGTGAAATAGGGATCTCTATTAGAAATGATCACCCTCATAACTCAGTTAATACATCCAATCTATTCTATATACAGTATTACTAAGAACAAACTATGAAATATTAATTAATCACCAAAAAATGGGTTTACATAATCAAGTTATCCATAATATGATACATGGAATCATATCCTTATGATTTTAGTAGAATATATATCACAAATTAAATACAAATATACACATATTTAAACTAAGGAAAAAATAATTTTTGTAAAAATATTCTTAAAAATAAATTCTCATTGATAACTCTATAAAAAATGATCAATAGAGATATGTATTATGAATCTACCCTCTTTATACCCACTCACTATAATAGATATCCAATGGAATGATACATCATTGATGTTATTGATTAACTACATGAGCTGTAAAATGCATTGAAAACACCTTCACACACTTATGAAATAAGTGTAATTTTATTGAACAAAACTCGTTATTACCTATCATATTTACATAAATAACAAGAATAGATATAAATTACATAATCCTTCCAATAAAAATTCACATGATATTTTAATTGAGAATCCCCATTGTATTGAAATAATAAAGAATAAATTATCAAATAATATTAATAACCTCAACATTCATCCTTTCCATCTCTTAATATATATCAATGAGTAACTCAATCATAATTTATTGATCAAATGATTCTAAAAAATATTGATATATATTATTATTATATAGGAATTGGATATTTCATTTCCATTCATTGTAAAACATTGAGTTTCGACCTCATAATCCTTATGGATATATACTAACATTAATTAATTAATGATTAGATCCCAATTTAAATTTTTTTAAATAAATATAATTTCATAAATTACATAAAGTTATATATAAAATAAATGAGAAAAAATTATTCCTCAAGAATATAATACCTTCATAAATTTTCTATAAATATCACTTCCACTGACTGAAGGTCATGACATGAAAAATTAAAATCATTATGTTTTAACTACTTCAAACAACTATATATAATAACCCTCACCTTCATCAACACAAAACTGAGGAAAAAAAATGAAATATTATATTAAACATAAAGTATAACCCCTTCTAAGGGTAAATAAATGATTGTAATTCTAGCCATCTTCTCATTTAGTGATGATAACCTTAATATCAATATAGAGTCTAACTGAATTATTTTCCCTTATTTTTCAAATCATTTATGAGTGTTGAAATTTGAGTGAAATAAATAAATATTAATATAATATCTAAATATAATAATATAATGGTACTAACATAAAAGAAATGGTTTGATTCATCCCAAAAAAACTATTTGGAATAACCAGATGTTCACTAGAATTAGGAACCCAGTCAACTATATGTTCAAAAAATAAGAGTGAATATACACTTCAAAATTATGTACTTTAAAAAACTCTTTAGACTATGTCTACAAGAATATACTAAGAACATGATCCTTAGTCATGTAAAAGAGTTGGACCTCACGCATACATAAAATAAAAATTACATTCTAAATAATGGAAGTCAAAACCAATAAAAGAAAAATAGTTAATCAAAAAAATTAAAGTTGTTTATGTGGGATTGAATAATATTTCCACATCAATGAGATATAAACCGATAAATTAATATTACTCAAAGGACTTTAGATACACTTCTAAAAGAAAAAATTCTCTATAATAATTTATTATAGTGGATTATGAATCTTTAATTTTCCTAATAAATATCGATCGGTTTGTAAATTCTAATCACTATTTATGTTAGCAAAATAGAGTTCAATGAGTTCCTCACAAAATTTTATAGGAGTAATTAACGGGTAATCCCAATAAATCATACCTCTAGAATTCAAGGAGATTCATATATTTTTTAATGTTACATTTGACATCTATTATCACATTTTCATCGATCATATTCCCCAATGAACAACTCTATATACTATTTCTAGACTATTCTTATTAACATATCATATAACACATTCGAGGGTTCCATTATATTTTAGAAAGATTCAAATACCACCATTTTTAAAACGATCTAATCCAAATTCAAATGAACTTAAAAAATACTAGCATCCTAATAATATTCTCCATTTAATTCTATTTTTAGGAATCTTTTTAATCTCTCCAATTCAAAGTAAAAAATACAAATATTCATTAGAAACATGACATGTTCTATATCTTTGATATGTTCACCAATTCTTCACCATGGTGATATACATCCCCATATATTTTTGAACAAATTTTTTGTTGAATAGTAAAACTATATTTTTTATTCTATAAACAAACCATAGATCCAAAAAATATCTACAAGAAATTCATGATGAATTGGTATATCAAATTAATATTTTATTTTTATCCCTAAAACACCAAATTGTATTCTATTTTATTGGAAATGTAATAATAAATGAATATGAATATACTCTATTAAATTATCAAAAGACCATTTTGAAAATAAAATAACCAATAATAATTATTCTCTTCTTTTATTTATACTATAAAATATTCTTCTAATTTTGAAAACATGACGAATAAATAAAACCATAAAATATTAATATTCCTTGTTATTATTTATCTTAATATTGATCCAATAATGTTCTTATGTGTATCTGAGTCCCTAGTGAATCATGCATCCTATAATACATGAAACAAATATTATTCCCCAGAACATAGAGACATGTCTTCTTATAATTTTATAAAAAGTGTGATTCATTTAATAGATTCATGATGTCCATTTCCAGGGTTTAAAAAAAGATAAAAATGTCCCCCACTATGAAATAATTGTCTTCAATAGTACAAATAATTTCATATATCATGTTTCAACCACTAACAAAAAATTTCTCTATATACCAATCCCCATACTTAGTTTATTGTGCCTATTACATGGGTAACATGATGTTTCTATCATGTGGGATTGATAAAATATTACACATAATCTTTCAAAACATGTCATTGGTAATTAAAATATAGTATTTAAAAGATAATACAAGTTTTATATCTTTTCATTCCTTCACTATTATAATCCATAATATTTTCTAGTTAGGTCCAATATCTATAATTTTGAATATTCAGACAACTAACTCTTCATCTTATAAAAGTGTGAATCCTATTGACCTACCGAAAACATTTCATCCCCATACAAGATTAGAATGATGATTTTTCCATAATCTCTTAAATTATAGAAAATATATGTGCATTTTAATTTTTAAATATATCTTTTAAAAGAAGTGAATTAGTCAATTGATTCCATTTTTATTGAATTTTCTTCATTCCATAATGTCTTTCCTATATTTTATAAACAATATTATAATTACATTCATCTCTAAAATAGATAAATTTTTTCATGTAAATTTTTTCCACCTAATCACCCTAAATTAAATCCTTATTTTAATCAACCAAATATATATATATATATATATATATTCCACCATGGTTAATTTTGCCCATATTTTTTTATGTATAACAAATTGTAAAAAAATATCCATGAAATCAACTCTTTCTTTTTTTAAAAAACATTCCCACTAGTGGGGTGTTGAAGTACAACATTCTATCAACATCCTGTCTAAAATAGTAAACCCATATAGTTTAATTATCTCATTTTTATTTCAATAGGATATTGGAAATTGATGTTAATAATCTTCAATAATGAAATTACATTATTCATTGAAGATTTATTTTATTTCAAATCATTTAATGTCACCACATATTCAGACCCTTCAGGTACTCTTATATCCATTGGTAGAATAAAATTCAAATAAAAATAAAACATCTAAATTAGGTATATTACACTAGTTGATCTCCTTAAATAATTAGCTACATTTTAATACTTTTTTTATTTATTTTAGAGTAAAATATTCTTGTACTCCTACACAATAATCAACAGTATTTGTACATTATATAATTTCTTCAGCTTCACATACGTCTGTGATTTTAAAACATTCAATCAATTTTTTTAAATGTTATGCCTCAGGATTTAATTTTCATTGATGAAATTAGTATTTAATTTTTTAATTATTTACCTTATCATATTTCATATATAATTTTCATTCCTTTTATAGAACCTTATCAGTGAATATAATTTCTCATCTATAGAGTTCTTGTCACCTATCATAATCCTATAGAATAAAAAAATACATACCCATTGAAAAAAAACACATTGTTTTTTCCATATTATTTTCTTTATCATTATAATTAAAATGAAATTATATAATTTTTTTGAAAGCTATGATATCGTTATCGTCTAGATACATACTAGACAACCGATCCTCTAGATGTACCATCCCTTCCCCAAAATCCATTATTTTTATGATGTATTCTACTATATTGACTATATATAATTGAATTATATAGAAATGTATAGTTTACATTAACATGATTTATGAATTATAAATCAATGTTATATACATCCTATCAGCAATGATATTTTTTTGTTTTGGGAACTGTATTCACTTTCCTTATACCTTTATTTTTTTTGATGTAGTTAATATTTTTATAATTTATTCAATACCATTAACAGACTAAAGGTTGTTCAATTTCCAACCTCAATCCAATTATACAATTCATTCAAATAAAATAAATATTGAAAAAATTTAATCAATTATTTCAATAAATAAACCTATAAATTTCTTGAAGAATTAAAAAAAAGATACAATGTCAATAGAACCAATAACAGACTACATATTTAAAAGACCCCATTTATCCATGAAAAATAGATATATATTTCATTCTCTTGTATTACATACATATAAGTTAAAAGAATCCAATATATTTTTCCCCAACCCACATGTTTCAAACTATCTTATATGAATTTGAACATGTTTATAGATTCAATTATTAATTAAAACCTCCATACTATTCTTATTAACAGTGCAATAACATATAATTCAAAAAATTTGGCCATTTTTATAATGTTTCCTTTTCCATTAAAATTATATAATTTATTTCAAACCATTGACTGAGGCCATCATTTACTCTTGTGGAAAAATCTATGGATCTATAAGTTTCTTTCTAAATTCTATTTGAAAATGTCATTCCAATTCCTTTATCAACTATATTACCAATATATATATTTGTGTGTGTGTGATTATTTAATAGTAATGGGATGTTATTGATTCCTTTGAGTCCTAGGAACCCACCAGTCATCATCCATATATTATTATCACACTTCTTGATGAAATACAAGGATTCATTATTTAAAAGATAAAAATTTAAAAATCATACAGGTATATAATTCAATATGAATCAATATTTTTTCATTTAATGGATTGATTATTTTGAATAAACTACCCATGATTCCACTATAATAATTAGACTAATATATAATATGTTTCATCATTTAATATTAATAATGGACTTTGGACTTCCATATGTTGATTACCAGATGTGGATTTACATGTTATTATACAAGTATTTTATTATATGTCAGTCCATTCAAAAATTATATTAGGCGGGACCAAGAACAACTATCATTCTCTAAATAGTATCTTAATATTTATCTTTAAATAGTATCTTTTAAATTATCCTCTATCATTTCCATTCTGAATTTTCAACATTAATCTCCCTTCCAGATAGAGTTTTTATTTCCCTCAAAGAATTCTTATTAATGAATAAAAATATAGACTTCCTAAAATAGTGAGTATTATATTCCTTAAGAGTTATTAGTGTAATCTTCCATCACATGTCAACTATTTAGAAATGATAAAAACATAATTACTTACCATAAATAATACATGAATTTTTCCTTTAGAGATTACTTATTTTTGTAGAACATATTGAAATTATCCACATGGTTTATCATAGGTATTCCTTATGGAAATCCCATGATAAATATTCACTTCATCATGATCAATTTGTTATGTTCTTATTTAAATCGTGTATATATATATATGTGTGTGTGTCTGTGTGTGTTTATAATTTTATGAAAACCACTATTTTCATTAGTTAAAAATTATAAAAGGAAACATTTGATTCCCATGAAATCCTAACCATCCAAATTTCTTTCTATCCAAACAATTATCATTCCTCCATTTACATTTTATCTAGATTCAACTTAGTTAATATAATATATATATCATTCCAAATCAGATAATATAATATAGAAATTCAATAAAATAAAATATATATTAAATCAATCCCACTAGCTTAGACTGTTATTTTATTGGGATCCATTACATAAAAATATAGTAGCCACACACTAAATATTGAAGCCAAATTAAGAGTGAATGAAAAAAATAGTTTTCTTAAATGCAGTTTTGTGAGAACATAACAACAAACAATGAATCATGTTCTTGCGAAAGGCAACATGATCACCAAAACAAAGAATATCATCCCACCAGATGTCCACAGAAAAAGAAAATATATATACTAGAATTTTATCTTCTAGAATATTTCTCCTTAAACTAAGTGTTCCATGATATAATAAGTCAACACAGAAAAGGTATAAAATCACAAAAATATTCATGATAGATCATGTTTGAGAATTTCATTCTATATCAGTTATATATCCTTTAATATTTGACTAAACCGTAATTGTTGGGCTCCATGCGACAAAATTTAGGAACCACACATTAAGGTCATTTGGTATGTATTTTGAAGGAGGGATGTAAGGGGTATGGAGCTAGAATGGAGGCAGAAAACATTGTGTGCATTAAATACATGACGTGTATTAGTATATATAATCCTTTTTCAAAACCTTCAATGGATATTTCCAAGAGGCATACCCCAGTGCATTACATGGAGTTTAATGAATAAAAAACACATTAATAATATTTTTATATTTTACAAAAAGAAGGAGAGTGTCTTATTTAGAATGAAGCATTTCCTTGTAATCACATAGTGCATCTCCCATCCTAAGGCTCACTTTAAACCTAAATATTGGATTGTATCAAATTTATCATTCCAAACCCCAATTCAGGATATATATATCATGTTAGATTTAAAAATATATGATATTCATTCCTTTATCTCCTTTGGTATTTGCTGTTCCCATAGATTTATGTATTCTTGTGAAAGATCATATGCCCTCTTTTCAGGTTTTTTGACTTTTTTGTCAATTTCGTCTAATTTGGACCTCAAAATGGACGATACAAGATGATTGTTCCACTATAGGAATAAGGTTGGTGGTCATGAAACTATCCACCAATTATTATTTCTATATATTATTTGTTGTGATGCCACATAATGGATTCTATATGTGTTCCCTTAAAAATAATCAAAAAAAATCAGAGTTTGTTTTCCTTCATAGAATTGATATAGTTTCCAATTATTCATGTTGGGATGTGGCCCCATTTACTATTTCTACCTCTTTAGGAATTCATATTTATTATCCACTTTGTTCCATAAATTCTTGATTGAAAAACCCATACTCAATTTTTTTGAATGACTCCTAAATTTTATGACTATAATGACTCATATGGAAAGTCAATGGCGTGACCACTTTTTGTGATTCTATATAAGAATAATTTTACCATTTTTTTATAAACTAAAATTAATGAATGATTATTATATTTTACATTTATACTTAGGATATGTGTACATGGATTTATTTATAATTTTTATACATGGGAATGATTTCCTTTATAATTATGATAAATGGGCACGATGTCCCTAATAATTAAGATTCATGGGAATAACAGCCCTTATATTTATGATACATGGGCATGGTGTTCGTTATTATTATAAAACTATATAATTAAGTCCCTAATACTTATCGTACAAGTGCATGGAGTCCCTTATACTTTTTATACACATGAATGGAATCTCAAATACTATTGAAAAATGGGCCTAGCGTCCCTCATAATAGTGATACCCGGGCGTGGAATCTATTACAGCTGTAATACTTTGAAATCGGGATGCTTATGATATAAGAAACTTGAAAACAACCTCTACTACTATTTTATGATACATTTGTTACTAGAAATATATTCTTGACTTATTCATAAGGTCCTTTCCACCACTAAATTTGTTAATATTCATCTATAGAATTCACTATATATATATGACTTATACCTACATACAAAAATATAATCACATAAGTATATGTTTGTGGTGATATATGTTTAGTGGTTATACTTGAATGGGTCAATGTAGGTAGTGTCATCATGATGTCCCTCAGAAACTAGAGTATACCATTATATTTTATATTACATCTTCACCTTTATTATATCTTCACATTGCTCATATTATATGAAATGGTTGGATAAATCTAGAAAATATTGGTGGTGGCCTAATATGTATATCTCACACCCTACTTGGTTCGTTATTTATTACCTTTATAGAATTCATGGTTGTAATTAGGGATAGGGGAATGCGGCTGATTGATAATATATTATTTTATTATAGAATGAGAGTGGGTATAATTGAACCAAGCTGTGACTTAAGATAAAATATGATGATAATATTTTGACCATTTTAGAAATTTTGATATAAATATATCTATGTGTTGATACATACATGTTATCATATTCATTTTTGTTAGATACGTTTCATTACATAATTTTTTATATGGTACTATGTATTTCTATTTATGACTATTTATTTTTTCTAAATGATAAACATTGTATTGTTAGTTGATATTTTTATTCTTCTATTTATTCATTTGTCACACAAAGGTAAAATATTGATTATTAGGGTATAGTCTCCCCATCATACTTCTGTATTCGCTTGTAATTCTTCGGCGTCTATTGGAATACAAGGAGGTGTACATAAGTCATTATTACCAAATAGCTTGATGCACTGCATAGTGGTTTCTAGGTTGAGACATTATAAATTTGTATCATAGGTTTAATTTCATTTCCATAACATTTTAATGGGGTGATATAAGGGATACATGTATGAGATTAAATTTTATATTGAGACTATTCATGGGCTAAAATATCCCATGTACAGAGAAAATCCAAATTATGAGGGATGGGAACTGCTATTTTGGATACTTCTAATTATAGTTTATTTTATTCCACAATCAGGTGACATAAATGATATGTGATATTTATTATTAATAATGATGATAATTTCATATTAACGTCATATTGTTTTGTTTATTTTAGTTCCATGGAAGATATAAATAAGAATTATCAATTTTTATTGAAGTGTAATGAGAAATATAATTGGATACCAAATGTTCCAACATCAAACTAATATTGTTCTAATGCATAGAATGATGTTGAAACCATATGTTGTAAATGTGGAAGGTTGATTCTTGGATCATTGATCACATGGGGGGAACATGTTTGTGGTTGGGATTAATTGGACACCATATTTCAATATATAATATATATGGGCCTTTTTTACTTGGAAGGGGAAATCAATCCAATTCACACAATTAAAAGATTCTAAATAAATAAAATGACATTTAATTAGATTAAAATTCTAAAATGAAATTTTCATAGTCAACTGGAGATTCTAATTGAAACATAAAGTTTGTTTCCTCATTAACTTGTTATTAACTATCTATATACCATAAATCACATCATATATTAGATAACTTCACCTAGACTCGACATTAGTAGTGGGAAGTATGCAGTATCTGCTATATCATCTTTATTTGTATGTCTCATAGACCATGATTTAAGAGTAGGTAGAGTGGTGTCAATTTATATTGAAAATCCATTACCTACTCTATTCATATGACTGTAGATAATATCATTATTAAACACTATATGTGTATCTTTCATAGAATTAGTAGCTATATTAATTTATGATTTCCTCGAATGTTTTCCATGAATTGTGGTGAATATTATTCTCTAGAGGCTGTGGGCCCTGAATAACAAGTTTTCAAGTTATTTAATAGACTTATGACATATTTTTTGGGATATCTATGGGGATCAACTTCTATGGAATAGATGTCATGAGTGTTACATAAATTGTACCGACCCAAGTTTTCAGGGGATGGTGGCCCTCATACCACCAAGTCATAGATGGAGGCTATTCAAACTATATTAGAGACCCTCAAAACAACTCAGTGGATGAGACTGAATAATGATTTGTATAAGCTTTGAGATTATTACATGGATTGGTGGGATGTTATCACATTGTTGTATTATCATCATGGTATGTTGTCGGATAGCTTTCAAACTATCTTCAATGAATATTTCTTCCATTAAACACTAAGGGTGAACCAATCTAGGGATTTTATTAGTCTATAATAGTATACTATATCATTGATGTAATATTCTTGTCACTGGACCAATCTATAGTTCTTTTCACTTAGTCTTTCTTAAGAAACATTTTGGGAAAAATTTATTTTACTAATGGTGTCATATACACCATCCAATATAAGGTAAATTATTTTGGTTGACCACCATTTCAAAAATACTAAACTAGGATATTATCACCAAGCATAACATAATAGAAATTGATGGTGTTGGCCAGGATGATTTAGAACTGAGAAAACCAAGTGGTTTTACAAGAAGTTGGAAATATGACATTGAGACTATATCCTATAGAAGTGGAATCCAGATCACAGACACTGATAGTGACATGATACTTCATCATTGTAGGAACTATGTAAATAAATGTCCCGAGATTCTTAGAGAACTGTTCTAGTGATGAGACTATAGAACGATAAGGAATATTTAGAATTTTTTCATGGCCATATGATATATGCCTCATCGGAAAGAATCGATCTCAAATATCCCTATAGAAGAGGGATCAATAACACCTCATTAGGCCATTATTTTTATTACAACCAAACATTCAGGAAGTGAAGGTGTTCATGAAATAGGTATCTCATCTTCAGATATGTAATTCCAATAGATTATACCGACTCCGGAAAATCTAGTTTAATTATAGGATAGTGTATATGGTTAGATTTTGGAAATGCATTATATAAAGAATGATGAGTTTTCCACACCATTGATAGTTCTGGGAAACATTCAACTAACAAAATTATTTTTTATTCATTATTCAATACGTTTTGATTCATATATAGTTATCTCATTGAATATTTTGTAAATACATGGTATTGATATTGAGACATTCTTTCATGATATGACACTTAATACTATATTGGTAATTTTATAAGTGAGTGTATTATACTAGAATGAATATCCCTCTAAGGTATTCAACTATCATTTTAAATGCGACATATTCATCTTCAAGATGAAGGGATTTGATTACATTCTAGGGATGGGATGGCAAGTATCATATCATGATTATGTGGACTATTATTTCTAAAGGTTATTGTTTACATCACTTGTTGGTGGTAGAAACCTTCTCAAGGGTGAATGGTATATCCAGCATAGTGGAGTTAGGCTCAATCGTTAGTGGATGGGGGGAGTAACATCCCATATTTTTTTGTCTCTGTATAGAGGATTAGGGAAATGATTATATTTATTTCCCTCACGTAGTATATCTATTTAGGAATGTATTCTCTGATGAATTATCTATTTTAACTCCTAATTAGGATGTGGAGTTCTTTATCAATCAAGTTCAATGAGAGTAACCAGAATTAATTCCTCCATAGGTATATTTTCTAATTTGTAGAAAGATATCAAGAGTAATATTGATTAATTGGAGGGTAAGGATTTTATATGGCCCAACACATCACCCTGGGGTTCACATGTCCTTTTCCCCAATATGGTCTGTGGTAACCTCAAACATTTCATGGATTATATTCTATTGAACCAGATTATGGTTAGAAATTAATATCCTCTACCTCATATTGATGAACTATTACTCTAGATATGAGGAGAGTGGGTTTTATTCATTATGTAATTGAGGTTTTCCTATCATCATGTATGATTTATAACATGAGACATACTACATAGAGAGTTTTTAAAGGTATAGTCATTATGATAATATCATATTTCCAATAATTCTGTTGAACATGCCAGCTATTTTAATGGTATTGAGAAATCCATGATTCCACACACTATTTGATCCATTTTTTGTAGTCTTAAAAGAGGATATCATAGTGTTTTATTTTACACTTCATGGACATGATAAAAATCTAGAGATATTTTTCTGTACACTATCTGAGAAAAAAGAGGTGTGGTATTCTTAGAATATTCCATTTTTTGTTCGATCGGGTGAAGTTAATCAATTATATTATTTTAGATATTGTATTGTTTACTGACACAAGGATGCTTAGTGACATAGGTATCATGGTTAAACCCTTGCAAACTGATGAGATATGTATTTCCATAGGGTTGTTTTTCTATTATAGGTTCTTAATAGAAAAATATTTATGCCTAGAATCCCCTCTCAAAGGTATTTCTATAAATAGTTTGATGTTGATTTTGTGATTATATTTTTAGATAGACATCCATGTGATTAAAGGGAGGTTGAATTTAGGACAAATATTGATTCTTTGAGATTTAGTGAAAATTTTATATCTATTTTTGTGCATCAGGTAATAAACAAGGTATAATTATAATGTAGTTTGTTCATGTTTTGGCATAAAAGACATGGCAGTTGAGAATTCATGAGAGGAATTACCCAATGCATGATCTTTAGATGAAAGATGTGTCTCACACCTTGTGTAATTTAATAGATTACATATAAGTACATAGTATTGTGTTGTTCCTGGATCATAAAATCCTCAGAAATATTTTCACACACCATGACTTGAACCATAGTAAAAGAAGGTGAGTAGTATACCTAATAGACTATAATTTTGATCTTTCCAATACACATGGGACAGAAAATTACATTGTAGATTCACTGAGCCTGAGGACATATACATAGCTAGTTTGAGAGGGCAGTGATGAGTGGAAGATTATGAAATTATTTTATGATATTAACATGGGGTTTCAGAACCATCATTAATAGTATATACTCAGATAATTACCAATAACCTCATCACTTCATGAGGGAGGGATGTTGAGGATCTTACCATATGCCAAAATCATAGTCTCAAGGGAGAGTTTTTTAGGAATTGAACCCCCTCATTATTGGGTCATGGATGAGTATATGTACTTCTGTATTCATGGAAATGGATTAGTTCCTATTGAAATATAGGATGAGTTGATGTGAGTATCTCACAAATCTACATAAAAGGTTCACCAATGGAGCACAAAGATATATAGTGACTTACATTGCCAATATCAGTGGCATGTCATGAAAAGGTAGTAATCTAGTGTTATCAATCAATGTTCCATGTATAAGAATGTGAAGGAAGAGAATCAGTTTCCAGTATGGACTGTATAAATGTTACACATTACTCATTTGAAATGGGATGATTTCATGGTGTATTTTTTTCATTAGCTTAAAAAGACCCTGAGACGTTGTGATGTTGTATTGGTGATCATTTAATGGTTCACGATGGTAACTCATTTACTACCATTTATAGATTACTTATCTAAAGATAGGATTGGGTTAATGTTTTTTCATGAGGACAAACGTTTACAATAGGTTCCTTTAACATTCATTTTAGATTGGTGTTCTCATATTACATTGAGATTCTTGAAGGAATTGTAGAATGATTTGGGTATGAAGGTAATTTTGATCACATTAACAAAACATTAGGTTGATGATTAGTCGGAATGGTTTAAACCTATTGTAGTGTTCATTATACAAGAATTAATACAAGATTTTAGATTTTCTAGGAGAGAATCTAATTCCACTTATTAAAGTTTTCTACAATAACAGATTCTATAAAATTATAAAAATAGAACCCTATGAGGCTTTTTATGGTAGGAAATGTTGTTCAATTTTATTTTTTTAGATG
Organism: Viscum album; assembly: GCA_963277665.1. Taxonomy (NCBI): domain Eukaryota; kingdom Viridiplantae; phylum Streptophyta; class Magnoliopsida; order Santalales; family Viscaceae; genus Viscum; species Viscum album. The sequence goes on from OY728120.1 coordinate 764,334,450, forward strand.
AAGGCGAGGAAACCATTCATGGAAGTCATCTAATTTATGAGACATAAAATCTAAATTTATATATCCTAAAGAAATTTTTTATAGCTTTGTCTCGGTAGAAGTAACATAATGATCATCTTTTTCTACTACCGTTGTTTGAGTTGGGGAGTGTTTTTTAATTATTGAATTTAGGATATTGAAAATTTTATGGTTTAGAAGGTTCTGGAATAATTCACTTTAGTTTGTTAATCATTTTCTGGTTATAGAGAGTTTCAGACCATTAGTTTATCTGTGGAATTTACCTCAAAGGCACTAGACTATGAATTATGTCTTTCATGTTTCACATTATCACTAGTACTATAAAGATCTTTCTCATATAAATTATTATGATGAGGTTGAGTATGATGTTGATGCATTTATTAAGTAGAATAACATATGCATTATACAAAAGAGAATAAAGTATCTATAAGGAATATCTATTCATTTGGTATAGGTGTTGTGGATTCATGGTCGTCTTTTGGATGAGTCCTAGGTTTGATAGTCTTCTGTACACTATTAGTTTCTGTATTTATTATAATATTATTCCTTTAAGACCCATAGGAAGTAAACTTGGGGAAGATTTATTTTAAATGAGGTATTATATAAGAAATCAACAGTTTATATTGGAAATTTATCATGAAATTGAAATTTAAATCCTTATTATAGTTCACTTGTAACATAAATCTAGACATTAATCAACAAGAAATGTGGTTTTGTATTGGTAAGGTAGGTTGTAGGGTGGATTGAGTAGGGATCCAAGCTAAATAAATGACATTTAATTACATAAATGGTCTTTATTTGTTTCGATAGAACCTTTTTATAGCATTTAATTATTTTACCCATGAGTGAACATTTTGAGAAGTACCAAACGTGTAATGTTAACATGACATGTAAATACCCTAGTTAATTTTTTATAAATGAGAAAAGTACACTTATCTTGGTAGAAGGATTATTTTTCCCTCTCAAAAAGCCTATCCTCCCTTAAATCTCCCTTTTCATCTTAAATCTAGGATTATATTTCATTTCTACATCTAAAATCTGATTCAAGGTCCTTCTGTCACATTCGTTCACATTTTGTACGCCCTTTATATATACAGATCCATTCTTCATTTGTATTAATGTCAAATGATTTTTTCATTGAAATATCATATTTCTTATTTTTAGGGATTTTGCCTATTTTACTATTTTCTTATTATTAGGTTGAAACCAAAAGCCAATATAGGATGACTGTATCTCTAAAATCATATGGTAGATGGACTAGTATTTATCATGCACTCTATGTTTCTTTATATTATTCATTATGTTTCTAGATAGTATATTCTGCATTAATTTCAGGAAAAAATACTCACAACCCATGTTTAATTTATTATACATGATACAAATGACTTAATATATCCCTATTCTGGTTGGGATGTTTCCCATCAACTACTTCCACCCCTAGAGGTGTGCCTATATAATTTCCCCTTAGTATTTTAGATGAATATATTTCAAACTAATTATATATATGATTTTGTCTTGAATCCCAAATTTTATGACTATAATGAATCAAATAAAAAGTTAGTGGAATAACCACAACAAGTGATTCTACATGAATAATGGTTCTTCACTTATTATAATTTGTAACATTATTAAATTTTAAAACCCTTTGACTCTTGTAGTTACGATACCTTGGTATGTGGTCCCATATACATAAGATACATGGGAATGTAATCCCTTATACTTGTGATAAATGTTAATTTAATCTCACATAATTAAAATATTTTGGAATTTAATACAATATACTTATGATAAATCAGAATGTTGTCCCTTATACTTGTTATACATATGGATTTTTTCCATTGTACATATGATTCATGGTAATGGAATCCAATATACATGTGATAATCAGGTATGGAATCCATTATACATGTGATACTAAGTCATGGAATCCAATATACTTTGGATACATGGGCATGGAATCTTGTACACCTGAGATGCATTGTAATGGTCACCCATTTGATCTATGATACTCCTACATGACATCCCCTAGCATTTTATCAGACTCTAGTGACCAAACATAGAAACCGGAGTTATGCCTCAGGTCATGGATAACACTATGTATGTAAATATATGGCTATATACATCACCACATATTGAGTTAATATATAGTTATACATGAAAATAACCTCATATTTATATGTTATTAATGATATTTGTTCAATTGTTATCCCAACATAGGCCATGTACGATAGTGCCTCCATGGTGTCCTTCAGGAACAAAAAATCGACCCTTAAATTTTATGATACTTAATTATCTATCAAATATTTTAACAATCATTATATTATATACATTAGATGGATACATCTAGAGACAATTGGTGGTGAAATACGATGTGTATCTCACATCCTATTATATCAATCTTTGTTAAAGAGAAAGAATTTATCAACGTTGGTAGGGATATGGGAAAGAACCCAATTTTCTGTACCTTATATGATTATGTCATTAGAGTAGGTATCATAGTAATGATATATGGATTATGGTGATAAATTAATACATTAATTTTGTGTTTTTCGTTCTTTGGATATACCAATCTGTATGTGCTCTAACTACCACATTGGTCAATTCCACGTTGTTAATGGAATGAAATTAAAAATTCTATATGTGGTATTTAATATTTCTATTGTTGGTTTTTTATATTAAATATTTTATCTAAATTTTCCTATTGGTTTTTATTTTTCTTTATATATATATATATATTAATTTCTCACATCATTTTTCTAAATTGATTATGAGGTTATAGTGTCCCAACACTACCACTATGTTCCATTACTTCTAGTTTACAGCCTCTAGAATATGGGGAGGGAAGCATGAGGCATTGTGACCAACCACCTTAGAGCACTACTAATTTTTTTCGAGTTTTCGATGTTACAAATCACTACTTTGTAAAATTTATTTGAAACATATGGATTAATTAAAAAATAATGAAAACAATTTACATGGTTCAATAAAGGATTCCTATATTCAGGGGAGAAATAATTTGGTTTCAATATCACTGAATGTATAAGTGACACACATTCATATGGCAAATCCATAAACAAGAATTTATTACAATGTATTAGAACTATGTACATATATAAATTTATCAAAATTACTTTAAATTTTATAATCACTATTTATATCAATAATATATAGTTTATAAAACAACCAAAAACATGTTCTCAAATATCATATACTAAAATCAAACAAATTAAAAAAATTCTATTTATAAGGATAATTATGACCATATTTTTCCTTCCAAACTATACATATTCAAAAGGTAAAATTGGTTCAATAATATCCACTCAAAACATTCTTTATTAAAGTTTTATAAAATTTTGAATAAAATTATTTATTAAAAATTCACAAGATTTTAAATGACTATTTCTACCACATAAACCATATTTTCTATATAAAATTAAGACATCATCATAATCCATAGGAATTTCATTATAGTCACAACTTAGACTTCCTCACTATTTATAACATACTGAAAATGATATAGACAAAGGTAGATCTCAAATTATAAGTAAGGGAGAACATAATAATAAATAAATAAATTTCATCAGTGATCATAATTAGTGTATGAGTATGTCATGAAATAATAAAAGTGAATGAGTATAACATAAAAATATTCATACCTATAAATTCATGTATAATCAAACATGAAAACATGGAATAAGGCTCTATAGAAGAAAATAGTTACACGAATCTATATTAATGATCCATGATACACGAATATTAATCAAATAAATATCACAAAGGCCATGAAAGGATTGATAAAACCATTTGGTATATTTAACCATCACCATATAGAACCCATAAGGGACCCTTACAATTATAATAGCCATATGGTCGAATTACTATATAATTCCCTAGAGAAAATATTAATTGACCAATGCATTAGAGCATTATCTGGGTACAACCAATATATAAGTTATAATGGGTTCACATGGAGATCTCTGGGAACAACCATTATATAATATTTTTAAGAAACATTACAAGAATAATGTTCATAGATATTTCATCAAAAAAATAATAGATATAGGCATTATTATTTTATAACATGATAATCCTTTTAAAAGTAAATGATTTTCATGTTAATATTTTGGTAAAATTATTCAACCATAAAAAAGGAAATGGGTTCCATAACAATCACATTTGAACACATCTAACTGTATTAAAATAAGTAGTTTCCGTAAAAATCTATTCGAAACATGGTTAACCCATGGAAGAGAAACTGACTCCATAACATTATATATATAACAATATTAATCCATTAAATCTGGGAATGAGGTTGGTATAAATTCATCACATACCAATTAGAGGATATGTAAAAACATAGGATTATGAAATTTATGAATGAAAATAGCATTAAATGTCCATTAAAAATATTTTGAGGAAAATACCCTTTTGATTTTATAATTGTCTTTTAATAACATAAAAAAATTTGAATATATTTTTTTGTGAAAAACCAGTACAATTAATAGAAGGAGACTGAAAAAAATTTAACTAATTTATTGAGGAATATATTCATTTTTATTTTAGTATTAAATTTGATAAAAAATTTTGAACTTTTTTTGGGAACTAGGTTTTCGATGAAAATAGTTATCCATTTAAAGAGATAAATTAAAATATATTTTTTTAAAAAACTTTTTCTCATACAGTATAAATTCTAATGAGTGAATAAATGACACAATTAATTAAAATATAAATAATAACCAAAGAATAATATTGTTCATGAGAATAATTAAATTTCAAAATCACTGACTTAATCATAAAAAATTTCTATATATGATGAGATGGTAACAGAATTATCTTTAGAAAACATTATCTTTAAATCATAATTCCCATGAAATATTTACATTAAATATCAAAAAAAATCATGAAAAAATGATATTCAAAAAATTACATATCAATGGGTATGTTTATACACCTTATAAAATAAGATATCTATATAACATAACATACCACTCAAAGAAAGAAAACATATACAAAAATACCATACTATATAACAAATTTTTAAACTGTAAACCCCATTTAATATATATACTAACATTGATATGATAATTACCATTTATTTATGTATAATAACAATTCAATACATTCATGAGTATTATATAAACCATAATTTTAATAATGGGTGAATATGGCATATATATCATATAAATAAATGTTATACAAGAAAACCCATTACCATGAGTTTGACTTGTTGTGTGTATCATTATCATCCTGAAAAATAAAAATATTTTAAATCTTAAAATTATTGGGATAAATATTCTTTATTATTATTATTATTTTTATTTAACTTGTTATCATGATATATACAATTAAAAAATATATTATGTTTTTGTTAGATTTTTTGACAATATCTGACTTATGTGTACAAAATAGATTATGTAGTTTTACTATAGTGAACAATTAAATTTTTAAAAAATATAAATAATTATAAAAATGAAATAATTAAACTATTTATAAATGAATTATACTTTTAAAATCAAAAACAAGTTATGGTTATGAAAAAATGTCTAACCTTGAGGTTATGGACATAGTAGGATGTACTTACACATTAGTAACATTTAAATTTTTCAAAGAGCATTTTTGAAAGAAGTGAAGTAAGATATTATCATTACATATTTATAATAATATAATTAATAAAATATTATTAGTAATATATACTTATATATATTATTCATTTGATTTGGGCGTGAAAAATGGAATCACAGCGCTTTGAGGATGCAATTGTCCACTCATCCAAGAACAACATTATCATTATTTTTCTAAAAGAAAATTTAAAAAGAAATTGATATATTTTTTTAAATGATAAATAGGTCTTCAATATCATAAATATTTCATCTATATCACATATATGTGTTATCATTACCTTTATTACATTGTATGTAATGTGTTAGTCAGAATTGAATCACATCGCTTCGCAAGGCAGTAATATGTCATATACAAGAGCGACATTATCACATACCATATGGAATGGAACTTAAAAGATTATATATTTATATATATGATATAATTAATTTATAGATAAAATTATTTCATTAATATAATATATAAAATTTATATCCATCATCATATCCAACAATGAGAGGTTTTGTAGAAAAACAATTGACATCATTCCATAAGGCAGTAGTTCCTCATACACATGAATTATGATTTCATTACCAAATTGATAGATGGATTTTTGGCTTTATATTTTACCTAAAAAATATTAAAATATCATAATATTTGTGATATTGAAATTTTTATATCAGAATTGTATAATAAAAATTTAATGAGTGGAAAATCAAATAAAATAGAAAATATTTTCTATAAAAGCTACATCATCCATAGGTTACTCATTTGGGTTTTGATCAAAGTATATCATTAATTTTATTTATTCCCATGTTAATTATTCAAGGATAATAGGATGTAATTTAATATTTATTTGAGTATGTTTTTTATGAGAAAAATATTTTTATAGGTGGGATAATGTATGGGGAGTGTGTTCCCTTTTATAGTTTAGGAGGAGTGGAATTCATGTAAATTATTAAAACTATTTAATATTGGGGGTGAAATATTTCACAGGGTAGATAAAAAAATAATTAATGGTTTTAATGTTAATATTATTGACAGAGATGTCGAACACATAATTTGAACACCTTTTTTAATTATTTTATTCTTTAACTTATATTTTTCGTTATTTTTACAATTATATGTTTTCAATATGGTAATAAATTTTCTAACCTGGATAATTTATCAATTAAAACTAAATAAAAGTGATATTTATAATATAATTTAATCCCAATGATAGTAAATACAAAATCCAAGTTAGGAGATAAAAATAATTTATGTATTGAGAATTTATATTAACACCAGAGCATGACTGTGTAAAAACATTATTTTAAACCTAACATCGCTAATTTTTTATTTTGTATTTAGAGGTCATTGTAATAACTTTTAACAAAAAATTGAAACATTAAAAGAAAATATATGATATTTACTTTCATCTAAAAATAATATTGTATAATATATGATTTTTAATACATTTTAATAATTTTTAAAAAATATAATTTGTCATAAAACAAAATTAATGTCAATATTGAAATTATTAATTAAATTTAATGAAAAAAATATACATTCAATGGTGAAACCTAAATATATTAAATTCACACTTTTTTATAATAATATATTTATTAAAAACAATTATTCAAAAAAATTCACTCAATTTATTTCACATTAATTTTTTTACCGATTATTTTTATTATTACCATAATATTTAAAATATTGGTATTTAGTTATAATATTAAGTAACTAATTCATGAATAAAAATAAAACATAAATTGTAATGATAAAACCAAATTCTTTAAAAATAATACTTTTAACTAATCCGGTGAATTTTTTTCCCTATCCTAAACCATATTAGATAATTAAAGGAATTAAATTTTCTTTTTTTATTATTTTTTAATAACTTATATTATTATATGGGTAATATTCAAAAAAACATTGAATATAATTTCTATTTATTAGGTTAATTAAATTCGAATGCATATTTTAAAAAATTTAATAATATTAAGACAATATTTTTAACCATTTCTCCCTTGAAATTTCACTTTTTACAAAATATTAAACTCATTTTTACCACAACTATCGTAAATAATTTTTACAACATTCAATATTTATTTGGGTAAATAATTTATTGAAAATATTTGACATTAAAATTTATTCTATTTGAAAATATTTAATATATTTTTCAAAATCCAAATCATATATGTCATGAAAATTTAATTTGACATTAGTCATGTAGATGTAGTCGTAAATTAGGTTTTTTAGAATATTATTTTTTTCAGAAGTAGATTCTTCAATATTCACTATATGAAAAATAATTGATGTTTATGAAAATAAATTTATATTTATTTATATGTATTATATAAGTTTGAATTAAAAAATTTCATATTTGTAATTATTTTATTATATTTAAAAGGAGATACTTTATTCAATACAAAATACTTTTTAGAAAAATTGAGTTTCAAAAAAAATACAAACATAGAGTGAAAACCAAAATAAACCCAATTAAAAATTATTTATGTGAATTAAATATTAATAAATATGACTTCTGTTACATAAAAAGTAATTCCATATATTTTTAACATTTAAATTATTTAATTTATAAAATAGAAAAGACTTTTATCAAAAATTTGTATTTTAAACTATTAAATGAAAAATCAATATTTTTTAAAATGTACCAACATTTCAGCCAATGTAAATTTTTATATTTAAATAATAAAAAAGTTAAATTTTATAAATATTATCTTTCTATAATATCTTATAATATTTAATAATAATTTTTCATTAAAATCAATAAAAATAATTCTGAAGAAAAAATATTTTTGAAGAATGAAATCAATATACAAAAAAAATTACTGAGAATCTAATATTCATTTACTAATTCTTTATATTGGGTAAGAAATTTATAAATATATATATATATATATATGTTATATAATTTAGTTAATATTATTGATTTTAGATAATTTAAGGGAACAGTTATAATGGTAACATATAAAATGGGTCATTTAAGTCAGGTGTTTCATGTTGAATACACTATCAAACATAAAAACGTCATGTTTGTGTGTAACACAAACTAAAATTAGTGTTTCATGTAACAAAATATAAAATATTCTTTTTTTTAAACAATCTAATATAATTTACATTTTCTAAAATCAAGAGGTATTACATGCTCCCGCCTTTAATAAAAAAAATTCTTGTAATTTCATGTTTATCACAGTAATCAAAAGTCAGAAAATTAAAAATAATTTTTTTGTAAACCAACATTGTAAAAAGGGTTGATAAAACATCTTTTTATTAATAGATAAGGAAAATATAGAATTCAAATGAAATCTCACATAACATGGATTATAGACAGTTGAACATGGGTGGAAATGGGGGAAAACATAAATAATTATATAGTGTGATTGTGGTCATTAATCACAAGAGAGTGATTTATCAATGGGATGTTAAGGGAAAAAAACAATAAATATATAATAATTATAAATACCATCATTGATAAAAATAGATGGTGCTTCATAACGACATATTTTAGGACCTATTTTATTAACTTTATTAATTCATTCACCATATAGACTGATTGAATAATGAAATATTCTAACATGATTAGTGTAACTTTATCCATTCATCAAATTCCACCACAATTTATTATTTTGATCAATATTATGAGTATTTAGTATAAATTTTATAATTTGAAGAACTAAAATAAAATCTGGAAGGACCAGAAACTCCCAAAACCACAATATGATATTCGTCCTATATTTAGACATTAACAAAAACCAATATAGTAAGAACATGGTAAGATAATCAACATGTTGGATTATACTTACTATGTTATATTAAAATTAAAAATTTAATGGTAATTCCCATGTTAAAACTAAATCATTCCATTGATAACTACCTTTAAATTTTATCAATCATTTCCTAGCTAAGATAAAAACTATTAGATTATACATATTTCACCATATATTTTTCCAAGATAAATAAAACATTATTAATCAAATAGAATCAAATATTATTTATAAATAAACATATCATTTACCTTTAAAATTTTCATATTAACCAGTATATCATGTAGGCTAGTGGTAGGTGTTACACTACTGTCACAATTCAGGTGTGAGTTCATGTCCCTCATTCATGCTTGATTTGACTGGTTGTCACATTTCCATTGGGTTTTTCTTTTTTTATTGCAATATGAAAAACCAATTCCGATATAGATAACACTTAATTATGATCATAGGGTTTAAAAATTTCACACGCCTCTAACATTTCTCCTAATATTACATTAATACCCTCAAAAGTTTTACTAGTTCAAACCCTCATATAGGATGTGTATGAATTTGGTCAAATAATCATACTTAGTAATATATAACTATTAGGGTATAAATAAATATAAATTTAACCTCACAGGACAAAAACCTAATATCGAATGTTATATAAATCAATTTCTAATGCTAAATATAACAACCCATAACCTGTACTCATGGATTCTTTGCTGAAATCATAATCATTAAATTTTTGATGTTGATGCTGATAATTTTGACCCAAATATGACCCTCGAAACAATATAATATCATAATGAAATAACTAGATCTCTTATATCATTTAGGACCTTTTATATTTATAGGTTTAGAGAATTTTAAAAAACTCATACATAATCAATTTACAATACTTTTAATGAGAATTTATCACAATTATCCAAACCATAAATTTTCACATTAATACATGATCATCATCTATATGAAATATATTCTAGATATAACTCATTCAACAATATTATTTGTAACCAAGGGAAATTGAAACATAATAAGGGTTTGGTAAAATTCTCATTATAGGAAAGAAAAAAATTAAAAAATTAATTCCATCAGTGGGCATAAAAAGAGCACAATGGTATGATGCCATAATCAATGTGAATGTGTTTAACATAATAATATTCATACCCACCAATAACGTGATTATAAAACATGAAAACATGGAATAAGTCATTAAAATATATATAATCATAAGAATAAATAATCATGATCCATGTGATATAAGTCTTGATTTATAAAACATCATAAACCCATATAATTCATCGAAAAACATATTGCTATCTTCGAAAATAATCTCATAGAGCCATTACTGAACCCTAATAATTGGAATAATCCAAAATTTGATTTAAAATATTATTCTCCATATAAAATAATCATTACTCAATACTTTTATGTGCTATCTAGTAACATCGATCGTATATGACATAATGGTATCACCTAATTTTATCGAGGAACACCAATTATATAAAATGTAAATAAACGACAACATGAATAATGTGCGTAGAGATCTCATAATAAAACCACAAGAACTAAAAACTATTCTTCTATAACCTTATCAATCCATGAATAATAATGGATTCTTATTTAAATATTATTATAAATTAATTACCCTGTGGATAATAAATGGTTTCCAATACAATCATATTGTATCATTTTTATCTTGTAGAGAAAAAACAGGTCCCTCACCGACACTTTCAAACAACGTTATCCCATGAAAAAAATGGGCTCCATAATAATATCATTAAAACAAACATAATCTATATAGAAATAGAATGATGATTATATCATTAGAAAATATTACAATTTTAAAATAACTAATAAAAATTGTTTTTTATTTTGAGGAATGGAAATACAATTTAATGTTCGTTTATAATTTTCATGGGAATATTAAATTTTCATTTATTAAATTACATTTTAAATTTCATTCATTTTGAAAAAAATATTAATTTTAAATAACATTTTCATGTTATATAGTAATATTATAAAAATAATTAAAAAAATTCTTAATGAAAAAATTATTTTGGATTTCAAAATCATGTTTGAAAAAAAAATGAAACCATTTTTTTAGAAAACAAGGTTTCGAATGCAATTATATTTCCAATAGAAGATTGAAATGATATCTGGTTTTCTTAAAAGAAATTTCTCAGCTATTATTTGTAACAAATAGTGGTTTAATGGTACAATAACACTAAGAATATCATAAATAAATATCAGATAAGATAATTCATGATAATAATAAGATTTAAATAGAAAATATATAATAATACACATTCTCGAAAAATGTTGATATTATAAGAAAATAATTGTACCAATTTGTCTAGCATTTAATTAAAATCCCCATGAAATAAAAACACTAAAAATAAACAAATATATATTATTAAAATAAAGAATTTAGTAATATAACAAATAAAATGGGATGTAGTAACCCATTTGATTCTTGTAAGACTTTGAAATATATCTCCATATATTTCCATAGCTAGTTGCTAAGGTGGTGTGCAATTCTGAGGTTTGGTGTGCCTGGAATTAATTTAATAAAAAAATATTAAGTATATTTTATACTATTCAATTGAAGGTAGTGGTATAAAAGATAAAAAATTGGTCAGATTAGAAATATGACTCTATGGTTGTGTTTGAAATATGGCATTTACCTTTGGATTGGCTTACTATTTGTTGACACGGTACATCTGTGAGTGAAGTATCCCTGGGTAAATTCATAAATAAAATAATTGAATATAAATATTTGACACCTAAAATTGTATTATATAACACTTGAATGTTGACTCATGTTAGAAATATAAGACCATGGTTGAGTTCAAAATGTTGTGTTTTACCTAGGCATGTCATAAAATTAAGGGGCAACATAATTTATGACTCCACGTCTAGCATAGCTCCTATAAATAGAGTCTTAAGTATTCGGGATTATGGATAGACCTAATCCTCTCTCTTTCACTCTCCCTAACGAACTCTAATTTTTCAATCAACAATTCTTCATTAATTATTCATCGAATTGAGGATATTTCATAAATTGAGCCTCGACGGATCGAATAGGGAAAGTAGTGGATGAGTCGTCAAATATGGGCGATCGAATTGAGGAAGTATTTCATCCCTTTTTTGTGTTCTAATTGATAATTCTATTTTAAATTAATTCTTTGTCTTTTGTTTCATCATTTTCATTTATAGGTAATCTATATCTTCATAAACGTGACCACTGATACACATTTTAATCCTTAATTTATCTATATTATTCATCCTTTATTCATAGATATTTCCTTTTTCTTTTCAGCACAACGAATTAATGATTAATCATCGAATGGAGTGTGGAAATGTGAAGGAATCATTGTAGGGTTCATCGATTTATTTTCATAACTGATATCCAGAAAGTGGAAGAGGTTTTGTAGTCATTAGATTCGAGAAATAGAGCACTAGAGCCATTGGTAGATGGTGACGGTGCATGGAGGCAGTTTGTTGTTTGGAGGCAGTTGTTGTGCGAGCTGACTGACATGAGGAGGAGGCGGTGCGCAGTGAGGACAGGGTGGGGATGGAGCCATGGGGGGCATGCATTGGGATGGTGGAGCAGAGCCTAAGGGGTTGGGAGCAGAGTGGATGAATAGTGGGACCTTGAGGATGTCCAGGGGAGGGTGGGGCTATAGGGTTTAGGTGATGCGGGTCACTGCATTGATGAGGGGTGAATGGGGGAGCCAAGGCGGTGGTGACCGAGGGGGATGAGGAGATCCACAACAGGGAACCAGTGAGGTCCGGACTGGAGTATTGAATGCTATAATTGGAGATCCAGGCTACGTGGATGGTCCACAGGCTGTTGATGTGTATCAAGCCTGTCAGGGGAGGGCCAACCCAGGCAGATGGGTCTAAAAAGAATTGGATATAATGATTCAAATCAGGCCATACGGCTTCAAATTGTTGTATTTCCAAATCCAGGAGGCTGATTGGCGTGGCGTATATGGACACAAATACTTCACATCTGGAAGGATTTCTTTAGACTAGTTTGTGAATTTAATGACTTGGTATCAGGGTTTACAAAATTCCAAAGTCTCATAATAATAATATAATGATTATAATTAAGTAATATTTTATCTGAACTATCATCTAACTAGAAGATCTGTTTGTTTTTCCATCTATGGGGGTGCAACAAGGGACTTTATGAGGATTTTTCAAGAAAATATTTAGGTCTTTAAACTCAAGTTGATCTGTAGGCCCCATGAGCCTTGTTACTCACGTGTTGAGGTGAAATTCTTCTTTTTCCTCGAGTATCCATTTTGGATGAACATGTAGTCATTCCCATACATTTTTCTGGGAGGATCACATTTTAGTGATTTATATATAGAAATTCCATGTTTGATTTTTGGGCCCCAAAAGAATGAATTTAAGTGTAATATAGTGACATGATACATTTCCATCAGATGTCATGTTGGAGAAAATGAGCATCAGATGTTGTGTATTTTTTTCATAAGGATTGAAACTATGTGATCTATTTGATTGTGTGATCTTTTTTGTGATCTTAGTAATTTTAGATACATGGAAGATATATTTGAGGAATATTATTCAAATATGCTTGAATATATTCAACGTCTTAGGTTACTATTGACTCTTCTGAGAGTGAAGGAGATTTATAATGAGATAAAGTTAATGTTCTAGGGTTGTTTGAGTAGTCGTGTTAGTGAAGATAAATTTTGTCCCTCTTGATAAATGATTAGTGTCGTGCTCTCATCATCCTTGTCACTAGATGGTCCATGTACCCAAGGAGTAACTTGGTAGTCCTATGGGTACTTTTAAAATTTAGAACCTGAGTATGGCTAGGTACATGACCAAGAGACGTGGTTGGGTCACACGACGTGTGGGCCCCACATGTGTCTTTTACCATAGTACAAATATTCTATCTCTCATTTCTTCTTATTTTGTACTTTAAATTTGGCCCATGAGTATCATGTAAATTTTTTTGTCTATTTGGAATCTGTTGTAGCACACTTTAGTGTCTTCTCAAATGTGATGTGAGATGTTATAGAAGTGACATATACCCGAGTAGGAACCCAAAGTCTGCAACGGAATTGTTACGAGAGGTTACCATCCAGCAGGGATGTTCAATGTAGTTCCTTAGTGATTTTCAAGAGGTTACAATCCACCATGATGGCCAGGGTTGTTTCTTTATGATTTCTGATATTACGATCTAGTAGGGAAAGCCATGGTTGTTTCTAGGCTTACCTCTCTATGGGATGGGCAGTGGTCCCCGATGGTATTTTCTGGGCATTTCTATAGCTGGTCCAGGTAGTGGTCCCCCATAGTAGTGTCCTAGATTACCTCCAGTTTTGATGGGTAGTGGACCCCAAAGGTAGTTACCAGGCTTACAGCTATCTAGGCTATGAAGTGGTCCCTGATGGAAATTTACAAGCATTCCTCCAGCTGGGCTGGGTAGGGGTCCCCTATGGTAGAGTATGGGTATACCCTCTGGATGGGACGGGTAGTGAGTCCTCATCTATTTTTGACACAGCCTCTCAAATGTGTGACAGTGACAAGGTGTGCATTGAAGAACCATTAGAATCAAGATGAAGAGGGACACTTTTCCCACCAATAACCATACTAATGAAATTACCTAAAACTCTATGGGTGATTCAATGTCACACAATGAAGATAGTATCAAGGTGTGATGACTGAGTCTCTTTGATCTGCAATTATGGGAAGGCATGTGGGATGCTGGTCATCAATTGTGGTTACATTTGAGACAATTGGATACAATTTATCTCGGCTGGGCTATGAGATGGAGATCACCTTACACTCTATTTTGGTTTTCACAAGCTGAAAATACATATATATCATGTTTTAGTAACCACCTGTTGGTTTTCTTCTAGTCTCCATCTATTAGAGGTGAAGACACGAGTGGTATGCCATGTGATTTCGGTGTCTATCTTCCTTTGGATGGATGAGTCTACTCTCCTACATTATGTAGTTGAGAATCGATGTGATGTTAATATTATCACTAATTATAGATCCTTCTCTTTGGATGATCATACATCACCCTCTTTTTGGGTTGATCTGCACTCCTTTTACTATAACATATCCTATCTACTTCATTTTATTTTCCGAGTATCTCAGATAGCTACCCCTTCACCATTTAGGGGTGTCCTATTGAGTTTTTCAATACTCACCCATGTATGGGCTTTGCCTACATGGGTCGCGCCTTAAACAAATGATAGAAAAGTTGATCATGACTTTAGAGGATAATGGGGTTACAGATTCTTGGGCTTCATACACTTGTCGTTGATTAGGATTCATGAGTGGGTCTCTCTAAACATTTTTACCTTTTTAGTTACTTTTAGGTTGTGGCACCTATCTGGTTGGGCGTGTATTTTTTACCTTTTTTAATTTGGTTGAGATTTCCAAACATGAAATTTTTAGTGGTCCATTCATGTTCGGTTTATTTTAGCAGTGTTACATAATGTTTTCCTTTTACTCTACACTTTTTCATTGAGTTCATTTGTGTGTGTTTACAGGTTGTTATGAAATGGTCTCCTGGAGTTTGTTGTACCATATGTGCTTTATTAAACCCCTTTACAATGGAGGCTGGATGGGGGTAGATGTGGCTCGATCCTCGATATGGGTTTGTTCGAGAAAAAAGTGGTATCAAAGGTGGCTCAAACCGTGGGATTTTTTTCATACATTTCCCTACAATATTTTTGTTGTGTTTATTGAAAAAGTGTCAATGTGTCTCGAGAGTGTCTCTGAGACCCGGGAGTCCAG
Source organism: Viscum album (assembly GCA_963277665.1). Lineage (NCBI taxonomy): Eukaryota > Viridiplantae > Streptophyta > Magnoliopsida > Santalales > Viscaceae > Viscum > Viscum album. The sequence continues at coordinate 764,350,604 of OY728120.1, forward strand.
TGAAGGTACGTGTGTTCGATGTATCTGTTCACCAAGACCTTGATTACCCACTTGTCGACTCAACATCTAGATATAGTTGTTGTTGGGACAAATTATAAATTCATCATATTGGATTAAACCATTGACTTTCCATCTTTAGTTACCTCTCAATTGTTGTTGATATATATATTATCTAATGACTGTGATACTCTTGGATAACAATCAAGATGCCACTATGATGATAGAAAACTTGGATATAATCTATGTTTCATTATGACGAACTTGTTAGTGAAGAGGACATAGTTCAAGATCCATTATGAAATCCCCTTCCTCCAATTGGCTATCAAGATACACCCAACCTAATAAGAATCATAAATCACCAGCAGAGACGAATGGGGACAAGCACAGGCTAAGCACGCTACTCAAGTTCCAGCAACAAATACTGTTGAGGTTCCAAGGTGAGCTAGAACATCAGGGAGTAGAGGTTTTGGCTAGCGTAACTGGTTCACCTCTTTAGGCATGCAATATCACTAATAGATCAGATAGTGCTTTTGGAAGCCCACATTTTCCAAGGACTAGTGCGGAATTGGTGGAGTCTACATACTCAGATACTCGATGAGTTGGCACTCTCATGGGAGGAATTACATCAACTATTTCTGGATGAGTACAACAACTCATTCCGATTCTTCATTTAGATTCATGAGCTCATGTTGTTTAATCATGGAGTGATGATAGTGATTGATTATGTGACTAGGTTCGCAGACCGTACAAACTACTATTCGGACATTCTCTGTGACAACTACCTCTGTGAATGAAAGATTATGGTGGGACTCCAAATATAGATAAATATTTGCGTAGTACCCATTTGCATCCCCACCTATGCTGGGGTGATGGAGCAGGTGCTGGTGGAAAAGAACATTCTATCAGAGGGACTACATATAGCTGGTTGTGGCAGTGGGTGAAATAGAGATGAGACATCTATAATAGCTAGTTGGCGTTAGATGAAAAGATCTCGATGTAGGAGACCATCCCATGATCGGACTCAACAATGTAGTCATGAAACATCAGGTCAACCCGAATAGGGTTAGTGATATTCTTGTGATATATGAGGTAACATGGAAGGAGACTTCCCAACAAGACATGTAGAGAACACCATGATGGTGGTAGGAGGACCACCAATGCAGTGCATCACAGTAATGATGGAAAGTGTGGTCGACAGGGAGGTGATACATGAAGAGGATCAAGAGGATATGGAGGTAGGGGACGTTGTAAGGAGGTATTTCCACCATTGCCTAGTAGGCCACATCATGCTCATGAAGCTGGATACTGTGGCCATAGACAGCCACATGCTTTAGATATCTATGATCTTTTACGACATGAGACAATAAGAGGAACACCCTATGTCTTTTATAATTTTTATTGTATATTTTTCAAACAATAGGTGAACTACTCATTCCACCCCCTTCAGGCATGAGTCTTTATCAGGGTTACGTGGACTGCCTATGTAACTTTGTGTTAGGGTTGTTCGATATAGCTTATATTAGACAAAGAAGAGGATTACATTCTCCACAGAGTGGGGTTTTGTTGAACGAGATGAAATGTGAGGTATATTATGTGCCACCCAAAGTGGATAGTATTGAAATGTGGTTGATGAGTACCTCTTACTGTTGCGTTCTGGGCGTGGTTGTGTGATGGAGTGTCGAAGTAGGTCCAGACATTGTTAGTGGAGTTTTCATGTTGGAAACTTTTTTCTCAGGATGTCGCTAGTATGTGTATCGGAGTGACTGGTGTGGGGATTACTATCATTCTAAGGGATTTGAAGAAAAATTGGCTAAGACACATGATTTCTATGTCAATATTCTTGTGGTTGGATAAGATTACTCACATGACCTGCTTATTGTCAACTTTTTTTTCTCAATGTCAACCTGGATACAACATTAATCAATTACATGACGAGTTTAAGTATCCCCAATTAACAAAAATACATGACTCACTATTATGTGTTGGAAGTAGTATTCTTCAACATATTTATTTTGAAACACTAGGTTCTCCGATAGTGCTTTGTTGTTTGTTCATAACACCAGAGTCTCGGGTTGGTCTTCTCCAAAAGAGACTTGATCCTCAGGCAGCAATGTCAGATAATATTCCTCCATGATTATGACATCGTGGAAGTCTATACTCTGGAGAAATTTAGATGTTTTAGTTGATTCCCTTAGTAGTAATTCCTATTCTCATTTAGTATGGGATGATTCGAAGTAGTTAGCTACCCTACATCGGGCCCTGTTGGAGTAAGAAGGTATATTTTTCATCCATCAATGGTATTGACACTTCACTTCTTGAGCGTGTAAGATATAATCGGTTGTGAATCATAAACAATGAAATCCTACATGACCATATCTCCATGGGTATTTAACCAAATAGATATTCTGAAGGTGGAAATCATGAGACCTTTTTCACGATAAAAATGATTATTCCAGTCGTGATGCGGGATGTAGAGTTCTACCAGGGAGACAATATATTGTTAGAGTTTCATCAGGAAATTGCGGACATTGAAAAGAGATGGAGAGGTTTCCTACCACATTTACCTATCCCCAATAGCTAGAGTGGGCACACAAAATCTACCATGTGTCGCATATGAGGAAATATGCGAATGTTCATAAGAACTTCATCAGTAGGAGTAGACCATATGAGGATATACCATACCTTTTGTTAACATGTTGTGGTAGCATGAAAACATGGATGTTTTCATGGATATGGGAGAGCTAGGTGTGAGATCATTATCCCAAGTCCCCTCCCTTGCAATTCACTTTTGGGGATGAAAATATTCTATGAGGAGATGATGTAGAGTCCCTTTTTTTCACTTCAAGGAATTGAAATATTTCCCAATATATATATAAAGTACTTGGCACTGAGGTGGAGTAAAATTTCAAGTCCCAGTGTGCCTATAATTTTTTTTATAAGAAATATTTTCTATATTTTTTACAATGCACATCCAAGATGTGGGATAACTCATAAATTTTTTCTCCAATCAGAAATATAAGGCCCCAATATACGCAGTAACATGGATTTTACCCTAGCCGGGGCATTACTTTTTTTAAGATTGGGATTTCTATGAGAAAATCCACCAATGGGAAAAATTGTAAAAAAATAATTAAAATTAATTATTTTACACCTAAAATAATTTTTATTAACCCTTGAACAGAGTGTTGGATTCGAAATATGAAATTTTCGTTGAGTTCCAAATCACTTGTTTTACCTATGTGAAATATAAAATTTGGGGCATGGAAATTTTGGACATCACGCCGAGTAGAGCACTTAAAAATAGATTATTAAGAATTAAATATTAGTGTTATCCCTAATCCATCTTCACTCCCACCAAAGAAAACTCATTTTCACTATCAACCATTAATTGTTCGTTCATTATTGAATTGATGTGATTTATTCGACAGAACCTTGGTAGATCTAAGAAGGAGTGCATTAGATGCATTATTGATGAAGAGTTATTGAATCTAGGGACGATTTCAACGATTTTTTCTGTTCTAATTTATTATTCTATTGTAAATTCATTATTGGTCCTTTATTCATCATTTATATTATAAATCATTAATGGTCACCCAAACAAGTCCAACTATCTACATTCAAAGCATTAATTTATATGCCTTCACCATCACTTCTTCATAGATGTTTTCTTTTTCTGTTATTCCCCTGAAATTCCTAATGGATCATTGAATGGAGGCTACTGTTATGAAGGTATTTTCATAGGTATCACTGATAAATTTTCATATCTAATATAGGGAATGTGTAGGATATTTGGTGGTCTACAAAATAGACCACGGAAGCACTAATGCTGGCGGCAGCGCATGGTGGCGGTAGGCCGTGTGGAGGTAGCTGCTACCAGAGCTGGCCAGTTGGGAAAGCTGGCATTACGGAGTGAGGCCAAGCGTGTGGATGGTAGTATGGCAGGCATGCGTCATAATGGTGTAGAAAATCCTTTGGTGTTGTGAGTGGAGTTTTCGAATGATGGGACACCGATGTGGTCAGTGTGGGGGTCGATTTTGCGATACAGTTCAGGCGATGTGGGTCACCACCATGAAGAGGGGGATATAGGGGAGATGTGGTGGAGGCTAGGGAGGGGGATGAGGGGATATAAGGGGGAATGTTATTGAGGCCAATCCAAAAGTGTTCTGACCTGTAATAGAAGGGTCAGGATGTGCAGCTGGGCCTTGATCTAGTGATGTGGACATGGTAGGATGACCCATGCTGGCCTGGGCAGAGGGGTCTGGTATGAATGGCCTAGACCGATTAAAATCGGGAAATATGGCGTTAAATAATAATATATCCTAATCCAGGTATCTTACTGAAATTCCATTTATGGCCATGTGTTCCTCTCATTAGGAAGATTCTTTTTATACATGTTATGGAATTTTGAGAATTGGTCTTGATGTTCACGAAACACCTATTTTAAATAATAATAATAATATATTAATTATTATTATGAAATCTTGTACTAGAACAATCACCAAACTAGAACAACAGTTTTATGTTACATTAGTGGAAGTGTGATCTTTTCCATTGTGTTGAATATTCAATACTACATTTGTGTGTTTAAATCAATGTAGAGGTGTAGGTCCCGTGAGGACCGGTTTTCATGTGTTGTAGTGAAATAGACATTTTTTATTGGGTAACCACTTTGGATGAAGGTGTGGTCATTACCGTGTGTTTTTTCAAGAGGATCACAATGACATGATATATATTAATAAATTCTAGGATTGAGGCATGGGCCCCATGATACATCATTCATGTGAAATGTTCTGACATATGTCTTTTCCATTGAATGCCTGATTGGAGCGAATGAATTATAGATATTGTAAATTTCTCTATAAAGATATAAATTGTGTGATCTATTCAAATATGAGGATCCTTGTTTGTGATATCCATAATTGTGTAAAGATGAAAGGAATATCAATGGAATATCATTCTTATGTGTTTGAAGAGAACCCACAGAATAGGTTTTCATCGAATCTTATGTGATTGGATAAGATATATATAGAGATGTTGCCATTTTTCAGGGGCTGTTTGAGGAGGCGTGTCAGTGAAGGTATGTTTTAGGATCTCTATATCAATGACGGTCATCATGAACTCATTGTACATCTAACTAGATGAGTCAGGTACAACAGGATTACCTTGGATTTTCTATGGTTTGTTGTTCACATTTTAGTACCAATTATTTCTTGGTAGAAGGACATTATATTAAGTGGGGCCACACATCAGGTCTTAACAATATTTTATTTCTTGTCAATCCATCATTTGGACTATGGTTTTTGTCCCACTAGTAGCATATCCGGAGTATTTTTTCCTATGGAAAACAGTAGTGCCCTCCGTAGTGGCTTCTAAAATATGATATGATATGTTTCAAGTGAGTCACCTACCCTGGGTGGCACCTGATGTCTATAGTGTCATTTTTCTTGTAGGATAACATCTAGCAGTGAGAGATAATGTAATTCCTTGGTACTTCTCAATAGGATACCATCTATAAACAATGTTCAATGTAGTACCTTGGTGGTTTATAAGAGCTACCATTTAGTATGGTGGACTAAGGAATTATCTGAGCTTACATTCATATGTGTTGGGTGGCGATACCCAATTTTAATTTATTTGAATTCATTTATATAGGATGGGCAGTGTTCCCTAAGGGTAGTTTTTCAACATACCTCCAACTATGCTGATCAATAGACCCCAATGTAATATTCTATGCATACCTAAAGGTGGACTGGGAAGTGGTCCAAGATGGCAGTTTCCAGGAATACCTATAGCTATGCTAGGTAGTGGTCCTTGATGGTAGTTTCCTCACATTCCCTCTAGATTGGATGGTCCGTGGGTCCTTGTTGACTTGTGACAAAACCTCTAAATTGTGTGATAGTGACGGTGCATGAATTAACAAACCATTAGTCTCAAGAGGAAGAGGGATGTATTTCCCACCAAGATGCTTCATTATGATGCATCATAATATCATGTTGGCGTGACATTTCCACCCAAAGAATATTGTATCAAGGTGTGGTGATTGTGTCCCTTTGACATACAGTTCATAGAAGTTGTGCGGGATGCTGGTCATCAATGGTGGTTACTTCTAAGATAGTTGGATACATGTTTCATGGGTTGAGGTATGATATGGAGATCCCATTGCTCTATTTTTTTTCTTTCATTGACTATGAATACATATACAACAACAGTTATGACCATTTCAAGGGTTATCATTGACTTTGTTATATTTCATTAATAGATGTTTCATGTCATGTACCATTATTTTCGTTGAACAATTTTATTAGTTCACTATGAAAGAATCTGTAAATATCAATTCATAAAATTACTTTTATTTATACATATGTATCATATTAATTCATCCAATAAAATTAGATTTTGAAATTAACCTATGTTATAAAATATTTTTGTTTTATTATCAATTATTTTCTAGTTTTTTTATGTTCATGGATTCATTACGTAATAAATAAACACTTATTTTATTGAAGCATATAAATTTTATTAATATATGATTATTAATATATTTTACATGTTTAATTTTCATTTCCTCTCCTATTGATAAAAAAACTCAAGAAATTTGTCTATAATTGATACGAGTATTGTATCATAAATTAGATAATGAATATTACTCTTCCATATCCATGTTTTTCATAATTTTTTTAGGAATGATATTGTAAAATATTTCAATTTTTCTATAATTTAATATTCATAAATCACGGAAATATATTTTTAAATTTATTAAAAAGGAATCATTTTCATATTTTTCTGTGAAACATATGTGACCAATAATATCTAATCAATTAAGTAATGTTTTTATTTTATCAGATAAGGCTTAAAAACCTTTTTTCACAATCCTGGTTTTTTTGTTCTTACATTGAAATTTTCCTTGAATATTTTCAAATAAAATGTTTTATAAAATATTATATAATTCTGTTTCATTGGATAGGTTATTTTTATCATCAGTAATTTTAATATTTTTTATGGGTATTTATATTAATAAATGTCATCAAACCTAGATATTACTTATGTTATACTTTGTATTTATTGTAATTACACCATATTATTGCTTTCTCTCTGTGTTATTCATGTTTTAAATTGATTTCCTTGACACTCAATTTTTCATGGGTAATTAAAGCTATTAAAAACAAATGGATATTTTATATTTAAAAACAAGTACATAATATAATGTATTATGATTATGTTATGTTTATATGAATGTTTTTATAATGATAGCTGGGCCTGATGTATCTCATAATAATGGAGTAGCTGAATAATTCACTTCATTTAATATGGATAACAAAAAAATCAAATGGTTATAGGTTTCACCTATGATATTATCATTTTTCTCAAGGTAGGTTATTCATTTATAATATTTGATGAAGGATTTTATGAAAAATATTATAATGGAATAAACCCATCTTGTCCATTATATTGTAAAATTTCAGTGTTTAAGGTGTTCGAGGGTGTCATAGTTACTGACAACAAGAGTTTGCAAAAAATATAGATTTCCAATGTTAGGGGCATCAGAAGGCGGTGTTGGTAAGTGTCATATGTAGGTGTGTTGGTGAGTGGAATAAGTTATTCTCTATTTTGGGGGTCGTGTCATTGAATCGATGTCGGTAGGTCACACTAGTGGGTTGTGTCATTGACTCCATGTCGGTGAGTGGTGTGAGTGAGTGGTTCCAGTGAGTGGTGTCAGTGAGTGGCGTCAGTGAGTGGAGTGGGTAGGTGGCTTTAGTGAGTGGAATTATTGACTAGAATCTATAGGTATACTCGGTCAGTGTCATCAGTGAGTGGCATCTATGGGTCGCATTGGTGACTCGTATCAGTGACACACCCAATGGCGAGTAATTTCAGGCTATTCCCTTTTTTATTTTTGAAAATATAATGTTTTATTTTATTTAAATCAATTTTAAACTATTTTTGACCACTTTAGAAGAAATTTAAAAGGATATTAATTATATATTTAATATTGAATTTCCCTAGGTACTTTGAAATGTCCAAGATGTGTGGTCTTGGCCAGGACCCAAATTTTTAGTACAATTAAATCGCCTCCCTATCATTGATATAGTACATTTCCTCTTATAATGCTGATTTTCTCTCTTCCTTGAACCCTTACACTTCATGTTGCTATTCCCAAATCCATGCTTACCCATGGAGTCGTGTGTTGTGTTATGGCCAACAAATCCAGTTTTCCCTTGGATTTTTTCAGGCTACTTGTGCACCCCCTATTTTTGCGCTAGGATGACTTGTAGATAGATTTGATGATCTTATATTCATCTAGGTAGGTATCCCTTAGTATAAATTTATTTTTGAATTATTAGGGGTGGGTGAGCTAATGTCCCTAATTTATTGCAGTCGAATCCTAATTTTTAAGTGTCGTTGTCAAGAAGAAAATATAATAGGTTTTATAGATAATAGGACCTGCTACGATAATGGGTTTGTTAAATTAGATCTAAATGGGGGGTGGTGAAGATGATTATTATTATTGTTTCCCTTATATGTTATCTTATATCCATTTTTTTAATTGTATTCCTTTTTGAAATCATGGACATTTGTTGTCTTTTCCAGCACACGGGTGATTCTTGGAACTTGTTATGAGTCCCATGTTGAACTTCTTGTATTGTGATATTGATTAACCACCAATACTGGGATAAATAAAATGATAGCCTAGTATTATACTTTTTCTGTGATATCCAATGATTTATCAATGTGAAAATAAATAATGAGTATGTTAAATCTAAATAATTTTTTTTTATTTCGTGTGGTTGTGTGCTATGTGTGGATATTTTCTATTTTGAACATTGTAGGAGTTGGGTGTTTCTTTTATTGGGATCACGATGATGTGTGTCGATGGATAAAGGGGGTAATAGAATCACATTTTGAGTGATTTATTGATTGTGGAATGGATGGGGAGTGGATGGGATGTGGGGAAAAATATTTGGGTAGTGTTATGTTTATGTTACTAGGTGTAGTGTTGTAATATAGAGGGTCTACCGAGTATGGTTGTGATCTATTATATTGGAGGGTTATATTTTTATTTTGGGGTTTTTCTCTAGTTTGGGTGGAATTACATTGAATAACGATAATGGAAGTTGTTGTCTTGGGTGTTATGTGGGGAGGAAGTGTGAAGTGGGGTGTCTTATTATAGTTTCCGTTATCTTTTTGGATTGGTTGTCTTTATGGTTGTGTGTTGTGGTTGTTAGTTTCCCATGTATGGAAGGAATAACTATTAAATGGTTAATAATGTAAAAATGATTCGGTATTATGTGTCTTTCATTTATCATCTTCTGAACTGACATTCATTTTCCTGGATAAGTGCATTCCGAGATAGCATCGCAATTGGTAATGCTATGGGGTGGTTGTATTTTTGAGAACCCATAGGTTGGGCTAATTGTTTGTTTCCTATATATACATTCATTTACTTCCGTGTGATTCTATATGCACCCCACACATGTTGATAAATATATTCCAAACACCCCCATTTTCACAGGGTTTGGTGTCTTCCCCAATCATCCAATTTAGTGAATGGAAAGATGGCCACATCATCTTTGCTATACAATCCTCCATGAAGTTAAAGCCCATGACTCTGTTGGCATGTTGTGGATTGTGAGGCCTTGGTGTGTGTATGAGAGATGTTCATTCTAGGTGTATTTTGGATGAGATGTGTTGTGATTCTCATGAGTATTCTGTATGAGATGTGGTGTGGTTCCAAGGGTACTTATGGATGTGGTGTGGTATGTGGCCTCGATTTTTGTGTGTGGGATTAGATGTGGTATATGTCCTACTTTTGTGTGTGTGGGTTATAATTTGGTTCATTCAGATGAGGTGACAACTCCATGTTGTTTTCTTTTATGTTGTGAGAGCGGCTAATCCGTAGGAAAATGGGGCAAGGTACTCCATCATTGATGTTATTATTATATTACCATACATGACATAATTATATTGTGATAATTCTTTTGGGTAGGTTGAGGTGGATACTATACCATGATAAGTGCTTTGGGTTTTTATGGTTTCTCATGGGAGTATTGGTATGCTTCCCTACTTGTCTATGATATACATTTATTATCCTTACTAAGTGTACTTGTATTATCACAATATGTATATGAAACTATTTTTTGGTTTCTTAGAATTTTATGTGGATCGTGCTTCACATTACTATCTCAAACTTTGGGACAAATTTTGTGTCTCTATTTAGCTATTTTTTAGTATTTCCTTTGGAGAATCTTGTTTGGAAGCTGATATATTGTATCACATGAATTTGGGATGGATTTTGGATTTATTTCATTTATATCATAGAGTTTTTTTTGGTTGGTACATCGTATATTCTTATATAAGATACTATAAATGGGAAATTCATCTCATTAAGTGTGATTTCTAAACCCTCGGTGCAAGACTCCACCCTGGGGCCTATTAGAGGTGGGACTCAGATTTCATTATCTCTCTTTATCTATTTCTAGCTCTGTTGGGGAATCATTGGTGGGAGGGGGACATAAGATAATAGTATCAAACAAGAGATTGATAAATTATATTGACCATCGAGTTAGTCACCGAGGGGATTTCATGGGTGGGTGGGGTTTACAGTTTGAGGTGACCCCAGATCATGGCATAAGATTTAATATCCCTCTAGGACATGGGATTTTAGGGGGGCCCATTTCATAATGCATGGACATTGAGATTGACGAATGACCAAGTGAGGATACACTATTTATTAGGTAAAGACCCTATGAGAGTTACATGCATCATGAAAACTTTTATTTTAGTTTGAATTGGTTGTTTAAGGGATTTTAAATAAGTAATATTTTAAAATTAATCTTAAAAAATACATAATACATTATATTAGGAGTTCCTTATTTACATTCCTCCAAGGGAACGTGGTCATTGTCCCCGAGTGGATCATGTTGTGGAGACTCAGTAGGCTGATCCATCTAATCGATGGAGGGTTGATCAAGAGAAGGAGGGAAATAAGTGGTTGAGAGCATTATGTGGTTTTCAGTGAGAGACCTTGGGAATGTATGCTGGCAGTGTCACAGACATGAATAAGGAGAGAAATCACAAGGAATTTGAGATCACCTTAAGCATGATCAAGGCTCCGATAGAGTACTGGGTTCTATTGGTGATTAGTCAGATGTGGGGAGCTATACGTCAGTAGTTGGCATGTACCTAGTGGAGAGAAATGAGACTGATGTTATGTGGGTCGATTTCTAGAAAGAGTACCAGGACAAATTCCTTTCCTCGACAATAAAGGATGATAAGAAACATGAGATATTCTCCCTCCAGTATGGGAGTTTGTTAGTATAGAAGTTTGGTATCAAATTCATGGATCTCCTTCACTTCACTCTAGACATATTTCTAGATGATAAATCTATGAAGAGACGCCTAGATATGGAACTTCATCCTTCTCCTCATTACGCACTTACATCCTACACCTTTAGGACATACCTATAGGCCTAGAATTAGGAATAATAGGATAATATAATTCACATGTGCGGATGTATACCATCCTAGTGGAGCCAGTATGGTTCTATGAAACGAAATTCTTATAGCATCATGTCATAGGTGCCAGAGCATTCGAGGTTTCAGCCAATAGGTAGTGGACCATATTAGTGTTAGTTTTGACCTTATAGACCTCATTATTATCTCATAATATTAGGACTTAGATGTTTCTCTTGTGGAGTAAGTGGGAAACATTAGATCTAGTCCCTTTTTCATGATCAGTATGGTGGATGTGGGTTGTTCATCACTCGCCTCAGGAGTTCTTTCCAGCCAGGACATTTCAGCCGCAGGGATAACATGATCATGGCCCACTGAGGGGAGATTTAGTAGGTTGAGGCCATCCAAAGAGATTTCCATGGATTATGTCCCATAAATTTTTAGGGATTTAGTAATCATAAAAGGTGTAGAGGAGTTGGTAATGGTAATATTCAAAAAAAATTTGAAGCATTTCTAGTATGGCTGGAGATTATTCAGGGTACAATAAGTTCTTTCAGTACTCTTGCATTTTCCTTGTTTGATTCAGGAGCTCTACACTCCTTCATTAAACAAGATCTATCCCATGTACTGAGACTAGACATAAAGAGTCGTTTTGTGCTCTTACTTTAGAGTCTTCTATTCAGAGGTCAGACCAACTTTTTGGGTGTTTTCTAGGGATGTAGACTAATGTTAGGGCCTCATTAGCCTACTGGGACCTCTTTTTGCTACCAAATCTTCCATACAACATAATACATGGAATTGAGAGTTTTTTTATCAATGATATCATCGAACAATTTTATATATGGTTCATGTGTTCTGACATGGATGGCCAGTTCGTGGCTTTCGTTGGCGGGAAAAGTTTTCAGATGTATAGCTAACATGTAGTTCCCCTTATTTCATTGTTAGACAATATGTCAGTGGAATTAGTAGTTGATATATTAGTGGAGGCTCTCAACATTATTGGGTAACTATTGGATATATTCCCAAAGGAGGTTTTGACTCTACCCCATCGATATGATGTCATGTACATGATAAACTTGTATACCAATGCTTCCTCAATTTAGATGGCTCCTTTTCGGATGGAATCTTCTAAGATGTGGGAGTTGAGAATTTTGATTTCTAATTTGATTAAGAATGTATTTATCTATCCCAGTGTGTCTTTGTAGGGTGATATTGTGTTATTCATGATGGAGGATGGTGGTATGAGGTTCTGCATAAACTATCGAGGGTTGAATTGAGTGATAGTCAAGAACCATTACACTCTCCCAAGGATATATGATCTTTTCGACTAGATTATGGGCGCATGTGGGTTTTATAAGATTTATATATGTTTTGGGTTTCACAAGTTTAGGTTGAAGGTGGGTGAAATCCTAAAGACTACTTTCAAGTCCAGGTATGGGCACATTGTGTTCATGGTAATGTCATTCGATGTTACGAACATGCCAGCCATGTTCATGGGGATCATGAACTCTGTCTTTTTTGAGTTCCTAAACCAATTAGTTGTCTTTTTCAATAATGAAATCCTAATCAAATCAATGCCATATGAGCAGCATATTGACCATCTCTGGACTACTCTGTATTTTGTTTAATAGCACCAAATGTACTGAAAGTTTTCAAAGTGTATGTTTTGGATGTGTGACTTCCATGGAAATGTTGTATCATAGTATGGTGTAGAAGTTTTCCCTTCAAAGGTATAAAATTTTTTTCCTTGGAACAACCCTGTAATGTGGAAGTGGTTCATAGTTTTCTATGTCTATAATGATATTACTGGATATTTGCACCTAATTTATCTCATGTTGCAGCTCCATTGAAATCTCAGAGTAGAAAGTGATGGGCCTTTGTGTGGATTGGGTAATGTCAAGAAACATTTATCTACCTGAAGAGGAAGTCAGTCTAGGATCATCTGCTTCAGTTTCCACAGTTAGGGGTGATCTTCACGGTGTTTTGTGTTTCATCCCATTAGGCATGTGGTGTGTAATGATGACAAAATGAGGAGTGAACTCTTATGGGTCTATCAAGTTACATACCCATGAATCTAACAATGCCACATATGATCTGGATCTATCATTGATCATGATTTCACTAAATATTTGGTGGCATTAACTCATTAGGGTGTGCTTTGTGGTCTTCACAAATCAGAAGATCATAAGGTATATCTTTTCTCAGAGATATTTGAACATGTGACGATACGGGTGGAGGGATTTTTCCCATGATTATGATTTAGATATATCATAAACCACAGTTAAGTGGAATGTGGTGGCTGATTCCTTCAGTAAGAAGTCACAGAAGGAGGTTGATCAGGAATATGTGGACTCTTGGATGCTGTTGGAGGATTTGGCCGCCATGAAATTAGATGCATGATTGAATGGTGGAAGATAGTCTTTATTTTATATGATGGTATAGTCAACATTGACCTAGAATATGGAGGAAACTACTGGGAGACATAGAGGGAGAGTTGATGCATGAACATGTTGACTGTACTATTGCTCTAGAGGGATCATCTGTGGATGGAATGGATAAGATGTTGTTATGTGTAAAGCAATTTTATCAAGTGGTGGTGTTTGTGGGAGTTGTCTGTGATTTTTTAAGGTCACATTTAAATGTACACCTGGGAATTTCTATGAATTACTATGGCATGAGGATTTAGTTTTTTGTCATAGAAAGAAGTAGTTAGTGGAGGTCTTTGTGGAGACGTTCTTATTCTACCAGTATGTCAAGGCAAGGGATTGTGTGCCCAGTGGTTTGTTGAATCCCACATATGACCTTGAGTGGAAGTGGGGTGAAATAAATACATTCATATGTATATGTATATATCATCATAGTTTTACATGGGGACAGGGAGGTTGTGATTAAATCTAGGTAGTGGTTGATCAATTGACGAAATCAATTTCATTGTTAGAAATTAAGGAGTCGGTTGTAGTGGATAACTTATCCAGGAGGTATGTGGATGAGGTGGTGTAACTGCGTGGGATTATGAGATCCATCATCTCATATAAGGAATAAAATTTAACTTCATAAGTCTGAACAGTGTTCTGGATTGCTTTTGGAACTTAGTTGCGCCTCAACACTGCATTACACTGTCAAGAATATGGGAAGATATAGTAGACCTTCCAAATATTGGAAGATGTGCTATGAGCATGAATTTTGTAATTTGGATGATCTTGGGTGTGAAACATTCCATTTTATGTGTTTTTATATTATAATATGTATCACACATTAATTGGAATGCATCCATTTGATACATAGTATAGAAGACTATGTTGTTGAACATTTTTCCGGATAGAGGCCGTGGAGACAACTGTTATTGGGTCTAAGGTAGTCCAGATCATGATTGAGAAGGTGTATCTTGTATGTGGGAGGATGAAGGGTGCACATGATTTGAATAAGGAATACATTAGTCACAAGAGTATGCCCATGGAGTTTGAGGTTGGGGACCTTGTATTCTTAACGATTCCCCCTCAATTCTTGACAAATAGGTTTGGTAGAGGGAGAAAGCATTCTTGAATGTTCATTTGACCCTTTGACGTGTTAGGGAGAGTTGGTTAGGTGGAATACTAGTTTTCATTTCCCACGCCATTTGTGAGAATCAATTATGTATTTATTGTCTCTCATATTCATTAATATATGCACAGTTAATCCCATGTCATTGACAGAGGAAGTTTCATATCAAGCATGACACAACTTTCATGGGATGACCAGTGGAAATATATAACATTTTATAGAAGGTACTTCATGGATGAACCATTCCTTTGGTTTGTGTGTTGTAGATTCATAGTGGCCTGTAGGAGTACAAATGGGATAGAGAATTGCATATGCGTTCTGAGTACCCAAATATGTTTTGAGTGTTTCGTTTTGATTTAATACTTGAACGTTGTTTTATATAAGATGAGTTGTTTCCTTGATCTATTATGTGTGTTATTGTCTTGAAAGTGAGGATAGGATGAACTAATTCTTAATCAATACCCATTAATTTAAATCCAATTCAACCTATACAGGAGATTTAGTGCCACTTGGAGGGGATTGTATCGCAACAAAAAGGATGGAATTACCTAATTCATGTGTCTGAATCGTGTAGTTTTAGTGCTCATATGGTGTTTCTTCTGGTCATATGGGTGTATTAGATTTTGGAGGAGGTGTTCTTGGATGTTAAAGTTTCACTCCAGCTATACCACAACATACGGTGGTGTATCATTAATCTTTGATGACAATAGCATTGTTTCGAGTGAATCAAGATCCTTGAGAGTTATAACATGATGTTTTCGTTCATACCACTCTTTAATATGGGCTTGGTTTTAAATTAGCAAAGGTGAGAACATTTTTAGATGAATCTGATGTAATGACCCATAAACCTATGGTATATTGAATTGTGAAATTTTAGGGTTTGAGTTGTTCTGGGGATTCACGACCAAACATATCAAGAGTTTTACAAATATATATTATCCAATAGTAGGTGGAATCAGTATGTTGCATTAGTAGTTGGTTTTGGTAGGTAGATTCAGGTAGATTCATTAGTGACTCACGTCGGTGACTCATTTTCGGTGGGTTGGGTTGGTGACCTAGTATCGGTAGGTCGCGTTGGTGTGTCTTGTTGGTAAATCACTTTCAGTTAGTGCCATCAGTAAGTGGCGTTGATGATTAGAATTAGTGAGTGGTGTTGGTGAGTTGCTTCAGTAAGTGGTGTAAGTGTTTGGAATAAGGGATTGGCATATGTGATTGGAATATGTGAGTCCATTCACTGACTCATGTTGGTGACTCACCCAATGGTGATTCATTTCCATCTTCTCTCAGTTTTTACATTTTTCCCCTCATACAATTTATTTGATATAAATTGAGTTTAAAACCTAGTTATTCCATTTTTGAAGTAGTGTCAAGGGATATTAATTACATATTAAATATCCTAATTCCCCTGAGATGTTGAAATGTCCATTTCATGTGGTCTTGGACACAACCTGAAATTTAAGTACATTGAAATAATATCCCTTCCATTGATATTGGATATGGCCTTATTGAATGCCAATATCATCTCTTCTTTGAAACCTTCAATTTTCTCTTGTTACACCTCGACCCTTTTATAGCCATGGTGTCATGTGTTTGGATGTGGCATATGGATATTGGTTTCCATTTTAGACATTCATTTGTCTAATGAACCCACTATTTTGGCACAAGGTGGTGTTTTTGATCAAGATGATGATCATCTATTCATTGAGATAGGTATACCTTAGTCCTTAATTATTTGTGTATCATGCGAGGTGGGTAAGATAATATCCCTTTGTGATTACAGTCAAAACACAACAATTAATTCAGGCTGTTATGAAGACTATCTAACATGTCATAAAGATAACTAGTCCTGTTATGACTAAAGTGGTTGTTAAATTAGTAATATATGAGTGTCAACGATGTTGATGATTGTTTTATTTGGTATTATCATTTAACTTTGATACATGTTAGGATTTTATGCCTTTTTAAAATCATGGTCATTGGTGGTTTTTTATTAGACATGGGTGATTTTAAACACTTGTTATGGGTCCCATATTGAACTAATGTAATTATGAAATTGCATAACCATATATACCTAGTTAAATAAATGAATGCCCCCGGATCAATATTTTTCTATTATTACCCATAATTTATCAATGTGAAATTAATGAATTAGTGTGTTAAATTTGAATAGATATTTCCTTGTTGGGTGTCGATGTCTATTGTGTGTTGAAATTTTATGCCTTATTCTTTTTTGTGGGTTATGTGTGATGCTTTTGAGAGAATGATAGTGGGTGTTGATGGATAAAGGGTATAATGGAATATCATGTGGTATCATTGATTGATTGTGGAATGGATGGGCAGTGTATGGGAAGTAGGGATATAGATTTGGGTTGTTATATGTTTATTTCACTATGTTTGGTGATGTTATTGAATGGCACTGATGAGTATGGTTGTGACATGATATATTAGAGGGTTCTATTTTGAGATGGAGGTTTCCCTTAGGTTTGGTGAAATCACATTGAAGAATGATAATGGGAGTGGTTTAATTGGGTCCCATATGGGGAAGAGGTGCGAAGTGTGGTGTATTTATAATAGTTTTCATCATTAATTTGGGATGGTATTGAGGTTTTTTTTGTCACGACCCAACCCATACCAGTGATCGGGCTGCAACTACCCCAAGCATACATCTATAGGCTAGGGGCTGGAGACCACCACCGATGGCATAACAAACTCAGGGAGGCCTTTTCCTAATTAACTATACACTCACCACCATCCAATTCAATGAAAAAGTGATGAGAAAAACAAAAAGATAAAAAAAATTATATATAAATATATAAACCACAAATATGCATCATCCTCTAAATAGTACATCTACATATTCGTAAACTGCTAGGGATTGTGGAAAAATACACACCCAACAAAAATGGTCCAACAACCCAGCTACAGATGGAAAAGTAAAAGAGCTAAGAGAGTCCCGCTCCAAGATCCAATGATTTGACCACTGTATGCAATCGAAGCCCCCACAATCCCTATGCTCCTCTGGTGTGACAATCAACCTATCCATCATCTACAAGGAAACAATGAGTGTGTTAAAATCCCAAACATGGGTGAGTATAAAAATACTCTGTTGGATTCATGAAGGCACAAGGGAGAAACAGGTGAGGTACTGAAGAGGGAAGCAATAGATAGAATATGGTACAATGAATTTGTGTAGCTTAACCCAAAAAATAAGTGAAGTAAGCTCGTCTAAACATGATGATCTAGAAATGGTGAAAATATAAACTTATTATAATATGTTTTCTACCTATAGTATAATATTAGACTCATCTAACAACAAGATCATTGACACAGAAATTACATGGAATACCCCACAATTCTTCGCCTCTCCGAGAAGGAGAAAAACCAAAAACCAAGGGGTGGGTACTACAACACTCTATATATATATGCTCAACTAAAGGAACTCAAACGAGAGAGTAAGGGGATCTCCATATCAATAGATCATCCCATGAAAGGAGACTCAAATAGTTTTAGAAGTATACACCATTGATTCCAACATCTCACATGTCTTCAACAAACTCCATGTAAAAGGGGATCAATCACCATAACTTTAAATTATCCCCTTTGGGCAGTGATGTCTCGGCCATACAGTTTTTGATTGTATCTCAAGGATGTGTCTTGGTAGGAAAAGAACCCCTATTTCATGAGAGTATGAAGTCATGTCAAGTATGTCTCATCGCTATGCCGCATTGTTGAGAGATCATGTCATAATGTCATGAACCCACTATCCTGCCCTACTAAAGAATATATTTATAAAAGTCACTGGCAAACACCACTGCCCAGCCCAGCTGGAGGGTAATACCCAAAGGGTAATTTTTGAACGCCACTGCCCTGCTATGCTAGAGGGTAATCCCTGAATGAGTAACTGGTGAACACCACAACCCAGCCTCATTGGAGAGTATTACTAAAAAGATAACTGGCAAACACCACTACTTAGACTCACTGGAGGGTAATCCCTAAATGATAACAATTTAACCCCACTACCGAGCTTCACTGGAGGGTAAGCCCGAATGAGAACGTCAAACACAACTACCTAGCCTCGCTGGATGGAAAGCCAAAAAGAGATCGGTGAACACCACTACCCACCCTCATGGGAGGGTAAGCCAGGATTGATCTAGTGATTCCGAAAACGTCACATTCATCACATTCATCATCATGCATCGCCTTATATAGGCGTCGCACTCGGAACATCTCACATATTACCTCAAAATCCACTAAGGAAGTCTATGTCCCCTCATATGCAGGGAAACACTCAGGATAGGCTACTCCTAGGACACAATCCGACATCAGAATAATGTGATACCAGAAGTAGAAGATTCCTAGTAGTACATAGATCATTTGGGGACCACACAATATGTGAGCCATCCTCATCGCTAGTCCTTGTACCTAACCCATTATGGGACACAAAAGGTTGAAGAAGTAAAACGTCGTGTCAAGGTACTCCCATATTACACAACACAATTGTTGCAATCCAGACGAGCGTACGATGCTCATCGCTAAACCGGAGGGTCATAATCATAGTTTAGGTGAAACACATCCTCTATGGGTCCCAAATCATCGATTGTATCTCTTTATATATCTTTATAACTCAAACATGAGTCAGAGATAACCTATTCCAGGGATTCAATTCAAACACTTAAAAAGGATCAACCATTTATATACCTTTCATTTTTTCACATTTCAAAATAGATTTTGAATAAGGATCTACACATTCAAATAGATCACACCATCATGAACCTTTTGTAAAGAAACACAAGATCAAAAACTCACTTTTTTTAAACAACCCTCGGATGTAGAAGCTGCATCTCCCAGCGTCAAGCTCAATGGTTCCCCATGGGACCCATACATTGATCCCGAAACACGTCCCACATATCATGGAATTTCTATCCTTGCAGATAAACATGCAATGTAGGCTATTCCTTATCCCCAGACAGACTTATGATGCATAAGTCATAATAATGAAACATACGCCTGAAAGTCACCACGTGGGGCTCATACATTGACCTAGAATTTAGGCTGGTATATTTTTCCATTGAAATACCCTCATAAAAATAGTCTGAAACAAGTGCTCAAACACACCATATGGATATTAGCTAAAAAACTAGAATTTAAGAATAAAACATGTGAAACATTCCCTTTGGGGCCCCAAACTAATATCAAACCTAAATGATTCATAATGCATCTTAAAAGTCCATACGAGGAATTGGGTTATGCTGTCATGGACGACACAGCAATCAGACATACCAATTGGGAATTAGGATTGATGGAAGATTAATTAATTATTTAATTAATTAATTATTTATTCAGATTATGTGTTTCATGCCATCGAGTAACAAAACCAAACTGAAAAGGTCATGATCCAACATTGGATGGACTCCTTCTATTCCAGGGTCACAACCCCTCTGACCGTGCTTCAAATGGTTATTACCTTCACGAGATACCCATGTTGCAAGAATTAATAGTAATAATTTATTATTATTAAACTAAAGCATTCCATGTCAACCGTCGTCGTAAAAAAACATAAAATTACCAAAATCCATTTAAAAATGTCTGTCTCCATGAGATGGACTTGCTGTCGTAGACGGCGTGTCGAACAGACTCGGTGTTTAGATGTTTTGGCCCTTTGAATGTGAATGGTCCCAACTAGTCCAGTCCAGACTACATTACCATGGCCCGTCTATGGGTTTAACCAGCTGGCTATGGATTGATGGCCACGGCTCATGCCGACACCACTGAACTCGTAGGTCTGGTTCTCAAACTCAGACCCGCTGCACAGATAGTCTCTGTCCACACACCACAAAAGTAGGACCCACGGGATGTTGGTCATTGTCCACCGCTCCCCCCCTGAGGTTCTGACCTCAAGGATCCCTCCTACTGAGAATGATGGTACCCCACCACCACGACTACCTCCGGGATTCACCATCCTAGTGCATTGTGTCGATGACACCATCTCCTCCTGAAGCCCTGACCTCACCCTGCTGCACCGCATCGAAGACCACCAGACTCCGCTTGTCAGTCAGCTGGCGTACACCCACATTAACTCCATGCCGCCAACTCCCTCACACTCTGGCCTACTCATGATTCCTTCTTAAGCTCCAACCGCCACTCTCGAGCTCGCCTCACTGGCCACACCTGAATGTCGCCCGCGCCTCGGTGCTACTCCCCAGGCTACCCCGGAGCTTCCTCTCTTCCACTGCAATACTGCTAGCCTACTCTGGTGGTCCATTCAACAGATCACCGGGATCTCATTAGAGGTCCAATTTTGATTTTGAATCTAGATTCTAGGTCCTCGAGAAGAGGCCTTCATGGAGCCTCCCCTCTCACGTCGAATTTTTATGGTTTCGGTGCATCTTAAATTTTGGACGAAAAAACTCAAGAACGGGATTTAGAATGGGTCTCATAGGATGGTTGTGTTTGTTTGGCCCTCATAATAATTATAAAATAATATAATTGAAAAGATGAATTTTATTAAAAACTAAATAAATTGACAATGGTATGAGAATTTACAATAATCCTACCACATATTAAAAGCGTGTCTTAGGAAATGTCTATGCGAGGCTCCTACTTTGATTCGTCGTATCGTTAGCGAAGACTGAACCTCCATCCGGTGAAGAACGATGAAGAACTCCAATGAATGGTAGAGAGAGAGAGAGAGAGAGTAGATAGAAGGGAAAACCATAAGTCCAAACTCTTGATTTTTTATTTTTATAAAAACTGCATAGTGCAGAATCTGAAACTATCGTAACCTTCAATTTTATATTGCACAAATGTTAAATGCTCCATTGTGAACACAACAGATGTCATAGAATCCCATTGAGAGAAAACGTTCGAATGTTATTCTAAAATAATTCCAGTGATAAAAATCACTAAGTGTGTATTCCAAAATGACTATTTTTCCCTTGGGTGACTTTCTCACAGTGGCCCTATGCGGACAATGATTATATGCCTCCTAGGGCAAAAACCACGCTTCAAGCAAAACCGTGGACTCAGATTCCTAAAATGAGTTATTGTTTGAGTGTTATTTGGATTTTAGCTTTTAAATAAATGAATTAATAAATTAATACATCCTTTTACTTACCGCTAACTATTGTGGGGTCCGAACATCATGTGCTGACATGATTTATGTCGCACCTTGGGTAAAATATGTATTTATTAACAAATATTGGTCTCAAATTTCTTATCTGATATTCCTATTATGAGATATCGAATTTCATTGCATAAATATTACAAATACACTTAATATTTTTTTATAATTTATTATGGGAACATCATAACTCATAATTTCCCTCCGTATTAACGATTGGATCTTGGATATATATCTAGAAATATTCCAATTTCTTTCAAGGAAAAAAATGTTTATCTAAATCATTCTATCATTCAAGATTTTAATCTCAAAAAAGATAAACATGGAGAAAAAACATGGGATAATGAACTCACACATGGATCTCCCACTCCCAAGAAAACATACACACTACCACGCAGGCACAACATGAGAACCAAAGGTAAGGTCCATCCTTTAATGTTCTTCTTCTTTCGTTGTCATGCATAAGAATATGCACGAATTTCATCAGATGCAACACATGAAATACTTTTTGCACTCACTCCTACTATTGGTGTAGTGAAAGGTAGTTGAAAACCATACCATTACGTTGAATGGTCTCTAATGGCCAGAAGGGACTCAGGGGAATGTCTTTGTCTGTACCTACACATCCCACATTGCGAGTGGAATCACCGATTGACCCCAGGGACAGAGTCTTGTGATTCCATCCTTCAGAATATCCATCTAGTGGATCACCCAAGGATTCTGATCACACAAGATTTATAAGTCGGTGTATCACAATAGATAATCTCCTACAAGCTCAATGATTAAAGGAGTCAACACCATCGACTGATGAATAGTTTCACCCTCCTACTCTAATAGGGTAAACTATAGTGAAGCTAAATGCTAGGAATCTTCCCACACCTGGTGAGCCTAGGACTCTCTACTAAGGGATTATTTTACAATGTTTTCACATTCCACAGCATAGACTATCTCAATGTTATAGTCCATCAGGAATTTTAACCAACACATCCATATCACATTCATGTATCTTTGGGAAAAGAAACACCTGAGACATTGGTGGTCTGAGAAAACCACAAAGTGCTCTCTGAGAAGATAGAATATCCACATTCTTAGGGTGAATACTACCACATCCACCACAACATAGTGACTCGTGTTGTTCTATTTATGGGGTTTCCATCACTTCGGCCTTTACATGATAACAGTATCATGAATAATGTTGAGAACGAAAGGTACCAATGAACATGGAATGTGAGAAAACTCATCCAACCACATGAGGCTTGAAACAGAAAGAACATGGATTACCCAATACATCTTCTCCCCTCTTGGAGGGAATGTAATCCACAAAACAAGAACTCTACCAAACCCACTAGTGTTACCTTAAGAAAAGGGAGGTCAAGCACCAAGACTCCAATGGAAAATCCAATACCTTCTCTGACATTCCACACCCCAACCCATCCATGAACACACAAGTTAGAGTGACGCCTCCACCACACCATGATACTATCCGATTTGGGTGGTACTGATTGTACCTCATTGTTTTGATCACATCAATAAAACAAATCATAGTGGGGGAAAGAACCCCTCATTCTCATGCATTCAAAGCTACGTCGAACAACACTGACACAGGGTTACACCAACACCCCACGCCACAATCACTAACTCCTCAAACCAAGATTTAGAAGAAATGTGTACCTCATGTAGTGTCTAAAAATTTATACTAAAAAAATTAGAAAAGAAACAGTCTGTAACTCTTATCATGTCACATGCTGGAGGATTGTAGACATCCATAGCTGGTAGTTGCCCAAGCCCTCAGCCATAAGCTCTCTGGGCCTGATGTGGGCAGCCTAGTGGTGGGGGAAGGGCCTAGAAACGCCATCCACCAACCAAAATTCTTCCTTATCTTATGACAACATCTCCTCCATGTGGACCACACTATCCTCAACTAGGATATCTAGGCTCACAAAACTGCTTATATCATGGTGGCCCATATACCAACATCCATAAAAACACTACACATCTTGTCAAGTAGTCTCATGCCACATGACCTCACACATCACAAGCATAGAACTTTCCCTTCTTGGATTTTCTCGATGCACTATGCTATCCTCAACCATGTTCTTGAGTCTTATCAATGTGAGGCCTACGGCGTCGAGGCCCAGCCAACTGACGTCTAGTAGCTATGGCAGATATCCCAACTCTGTTGCGCCCACTGTTGAAACTGGGGAACTGGCATCCCACTAATAGAAATTTCACAATCAGTAGTGCCTTCTCAGGAACCTTTATATATGTAAGGTTCCACAAGGGCACTACGAAAGCACGATTATCCTATATGGAGACACTGCTAATTATTTAGTGCCCAAATTTTTCTGTCACGTACCACAACCTAAGAGTAGCGAGTATCGTATGTGAACCTAGTTACGTACTCATCCTTAACCATCACACCGCTACTAAAGCTCCAGTAACTTCTCAACCCATAATGAGAATAAGTAGGAGGGGTATTACTTCTCATGTAATAGATTCTAGATGGCATATCACAAGATTACCAACTCATCGAGCATTAGAGTATCCTAACTTTTCCAATTCCAAACTACTCAGTGGAAAATGGATGACTGTCAGAACCACAATATAACCTATCAGTGACTGAAAAACACTGAAGAGGTGAACCACAAACTCTATAAAATCAATCACTACCTGAGGGTATGGATTACTGTGGATACTCAAGGGTATCTGATGCTAGAACTCACATAGCATGCTCAGCCTGCATTCATCATATTTTTTAGCTACCGGTACTAACTATAACTCCACAGGTGGAGCTTCCACCACCTTTCCTCCAGGTAGAAGGGTAATCAAATTATGTATCTTGAACTGAGGCCTTGTGGCTCATATAATCTTCGTCACGATCCGTATCTTGTATCATGGATTTCTATCATCGCATTTTCATCCTAAATATGGTCATGGAGTACCATGGTTAAATGAGAATATGTATAACAACAATGAAAGGGATATGACTCAAAAAGAGCAGTCAAAGACTCAATCCTATATGAAGCATGTACCACTGTTCCTGGAAAAAAGGTTCTCAGTATGCCGAGTTGACAAGCGGTTAATCAAGGTCTTAGAGATTGGCTACGCTGGTCATTGCACCATCACTAGACACCCTGAACTAATAGCCTCTCTTGAGATATGTTTCAAATATTGGCCTAAAACCAAACCAATTCATATTTAGGGATCATCCAATCAATGTCCCAAGGAATTAACCACCTCTAATACCACTTTTTGACGACCTGAACAATACTGGGGCTCAAGCCACAAAAACCCCGAGTCCGCCTCCAATGGCCAGGGGCTAGCGAGAAGCTCCAAAGGCATAAATAACTTGGTGAGGCCTTTTCCTTTTTAACTATAAACTCCCCCATAGCCAACTCAATGAAAATGTGAGGAGGAAAAGTAAAAAAAAGTTACGACAGATATATATTTATAAACCACAAATATGCCTCAATATCTAAAAATTAAATGTACAGAAAAGTAAACTGGAAGGGAAAGTGGAAAAATACACACCCAACTAGAAATGGTCCACTACCCGACAGCAGAAGTAAAATTAACACAGTTGAGAAAGGCCCACTTCTGGATCCCAAGCTTCGACCACTGGATGCGGTCCAACCAACATGTATCCCTATTATCCTCTAATGTCACGATCAACATGACCATCATCTACAAGGTCACATCGAGTGCGGGAAAATCACATGTAGGTGTGAGTATAAAAATATTCAATAGAATGACTCAATGTCTCATGGGAGCATCAAGTGTGCTACTGAATATGGAAGCAATAGATAGAACGTTGTACAGTAAAAGAGTATAGCTCAACCCAACAAGAAAGTGAAGTAAGCACATCCAAACATGATGATCTAGAAAAAGTGAGAAGATGAACTTCACATCATTTATTCACTACCTAGAGTATAATACTTGACTCATCCAACTATGAGAATCTTGACACAGAAAGTATGTGGCATACCCCGCATGTCTTCTCCTCTCCAAGAAGGATAGAAACAAAATCCCAGGGGGTGGGTACTACAATACTATATATATATATATGCTCAACTAAAGGATCTAACATGAGAGAGTAAAGGGATATCTATATCACTATATCATACCTGGAAAAGAGTTTCCAATTTCTCTACAAGTAAACATCATTGATTCCCAACATTTCACATGTCTACCCTAAACTACAAGTCAATGTTTCTCAATCACTGTAACTTAATATTATCAGCTTTGGGTGGTTATTTATCACCGTCACGATTTTAGGTCATGTTCGAAGGATGTTCCTTGGAGGGAAAATCACCTCTCCTTCTTGAGAGTCAAAATTCATGTCATGTATTTTTCGTCACTATGCCACACTATCAAGAGAGTTTTCATAAAGATGTGAAACCACTATCTAGCCCTGTTGGAGGATATACATATACATGTCAGTGGTGAACGCCACAAGCTATCCCTACAAGTGGGTAAGCCCCAAATAATAATTGGAAAACACCATTTTCCATCAATGTTAAAGGGTATTCCCTGAAAATGTAACTAGATAACACCATTGCCCAACCTTACTAGAGGGTTACCCCTAAATGACAACTGGTGAAAAGTAGTTACCAACCTCATTAGAGGGTATGACTTTAATGATAACTTGAAAAAACCAATGCCCATCCTCACTAGAGGGTGTGACTGAAAGTAAATGGTGAACACCACTACCCAACATTACTGAAGGGTAATCCCCCATGATAACAGTGAACACCACTACCTAGCCTCACTGGAGGGTAAGCCAGGATTGCTATCGTGATTTTGAAAAAATCATTTCCATCAGATTCATCATCAAGAATCACCCCCGATGGGAATCAGTGGCTGAAAATCCCACATCGTACCTCAAAAGCCATTGAAAATGGCACCATTATGTTGTACGTAGTGAAACACTAAGAATATACTACTCACCAACCAAAATCAGATTTCTGTAGAAGGAGATATGAGAGGTAGGAAATTCATAGTAGTTCATTGTGTGTGTGGGGACCTCACAAAATTTAACCCCTCCTCATTGTCTGGTCATGTACGTAACCCTTTCTAGGTCCCAAAAAGGTTAACAAGTACCATGGAATGTCATGGTACTCCCATAGTACAGAACACAATAGCCGTAATGTCTATGAGCACATGACACTCATCGCTAATCCGGAGGGTCAAAATCATAGGTTAGCTAACACGCCACCTCAAACGGTCCTATAACATCGACCATATCCCATTATACATCTTCTCCACTCTCACAAGAGTTGGAATAGACCTAATCTGTTGATTCTCTTCAAACGCATCAAAAGGATCTTCCACTAATATTTTTTTAATGCTTCCAAATTTAATAAGAGGTTACGAATAAGGCTCCAAACATTCAAAAAAATAACACCATAGCGATCCATTTGTAAAAACATGAATGATTGACTAATCACTCATCCGAAATGGAATCCTAGTGTAAAAACTTCTCCCCCTACGTCGTACACAATTGTGCCCTGTTGGGCCCACACATCGATCCTGAAACATTTCACACGGATAATTCCATTGATATCCTGGTAGATAATCACGCAAGTAGGTTATTCAATTTCCCATAATAGAATTAAGAATCACAAGTCATAAAAATGTAGTATGCACCAAAAAACGGCATTGTGGGGCTCACGCCTCGACCCCGAATTTAGGTGGGTGGATTACACCATTGAAATCCACTCAAAAAAAGAACATTGAATTGACTGATAAAACACCCCAAATGAATGATGTGTGTGGGGAAAACACCTTATCTTTATCCTTAACACTTCAGAAATTTTTCATGTGGACTGGGTATAACGACCCATACTTTACATACATTGTTATTGCTTCAAAATCGAAGCACACTTATTACAAAATTTAAAAAAACCATGGAAGGGCCGTATATGTATAGTGTCTATAGAAACTGGGAAACATAAACAACTGGTTCATAAAGGATCTACATTGTCTCCCATTTATTTCATCATATCTAGAGTCCATTTTGGAATATCCTACTTAATAATCTTCTTCCTGACCTGGGGAAAGAAAACATACAAAAGGGTAAGCTCAAATCCTCAGTAAGGGTAAACAAAATAAATATCAATCACATCATATTCATAAGAACGTAACATTTTGTAAATCTTAACATACAAAAGAAATCATAATTTCATAACATGGGATAAATCATAGTAGTGAAATGTAATACCAATAATCATTACATAAAACACGAATCATTGTTCCATGCACACATAATCATAGAGAATAATTTCTTATTAGTCAAGACTCATTTCCAAGACTATCTTAGCTGAAAAATTCCATTTCTGAACCGAGTTCACACCTCATTTCATTCTTGTTTCACTGAACTGGATTAACCTGACGTTCCAGCCATGTCTATCTATAGGGATATAAATCTTTACCCAATGCATTGGAGGGAGATATAGGTCCCACCCATCTCATAATGAAACCATTGTTATGTGGGCCACAAAATCATAAATCATACATCAGAGCATAACCCATGTAATAAAAATGGGATTCTTAATCATCATGCCATCATAACACAATCCATATAAGATAAAATGAAATCATAAAAATAATTCCATCATAACATAATCAAAACAATGTAAAAATAGGTATAGAAACAGAACATTATATTATCTTAGATGGAAAATATTTTTGATAAAACACTTGAACTCCATTCTTGAGGAAAATATCCTTTCTATTTCAAAAACATTTTCCTTTCAAAACATGTCATATAATTTTAAACTAATATAAGATGATTAAATATAAACATGATAACATTTAAAGGACTCTTCATGGAAATAATGTTCTAAATATTCAATCATTCCGTATAAGTTATAAAAAACTCTTCTCATACTTTGGCAGGAAAAGTCAAAAAGTACCTCGTACGAAAAATGACAAAATATTCCTTTCATATCTTTTACTAAAAACACACCGAAGGGTAAAATTGGATATAACTAATTATAGGATGATATAAATAATAATACATATTGAGGAAACATGTATGTGGAAGATAAATATTCCCCAGTAAATTCTGAAGTATAAACAATCTTAGATAAAAATTTAGATTGCGAGATTTTCACATTCCGTAGGTCCTATTTGCTTCGTATTTGTCAGAACCTCCTATATAATGATTTAAATAATGTCATTGACTTATTCTAGAATCATAAACATTGTTATGATATCATATATGGTCATATTCATAGATTCTTAGCTTTTATTAGTAATATTTCATTGCTACTTGTTATTCGGGTGTTTATTACTTTTTGTCCTTATGCGTGTTTTGTAAAATAAATTCTTATTATTATTTTTAGGTTATAGATACCTCAGATACAGAATGTTATTAGTGTAATATATATCATATTTATTCATTCAATTCATTTATATAATCATTATGCGATGAAGATCATGTAGAATGAGTCGCATCACATTGTGGAGACGGTGTTCCGTACGTACGCACGAGCGATGATATCGTTCCCATGATCCTGGAATTGTATTGGAGTGTATGTATACTATTTCAGAATCAATATCACTTTACTATAATCATATATATTTATTATTTGCTCCATTATATCCATCCATGTAAGGTGGTTGTGGAAAATAGATTACAACACGGCGTGGAGACGGTATTCCGTACGTACGCACGCGCGGTGATTTCGTTTTCTGTAGGATGGATAGATGGTGAAATAGGTTCGGTTAATATTTATAATAACATATAATTATATGAGTGATATTGATATTATTACATCATAATGAAACAACTAAATAATATGATGTAGAAGAAGAAATAAAGTTGAAAGAATCGGTAACAGACATTACCTCTTCTTTGATGCGCCTCTTCTTAACCTCCTCTTAGAACACTAAAGCTGGTCTTTGAAGAAGACCAGGACCTCTAGGATGTTTCTAGGGATGTGAATAAGTGAAATTGGCAGGGGTTAGCCGAGATTGAAGGCTCAAAGTGGTGTGAGGAGGAGAGGGAGGAGGTTCCCTTTTATAAGGGAGGAGAGGGGCACCTTTGGAAAAACTAAAAATATTATTATATTATAAATCCATATTCAGTTTTTAATAGCTCCAAATTGATTTATTTAGAATCTAAGTTGGGGATGGGTCGAAATAATATCATCCAATATAATTTAGACAAGTTTAGGTTTCTGTTTTAACATTATCATTTAGATTTAACTTTATGTTAAATAATTTTACATTTACCGTGTCTTCTTGTTTTCTTACACTATGAGGTTAATAAAATTACTATAACAAGACAAACGAACTTAAAATTGATTATTATTAATATATATAACATTATATTTGTCATTTGGATGAACCATAGATTTTTAATAATAAAATAAAAATTAATTATATATTATTTGTTTTAAAAACTATTTTATGTCAATTTGGACACTATTTGGTAATTCATTTTTTGTGAAAATCCTAAAATCATGATTAGTTCGATAAATGTTAATTAAATCAACACTAATATGTCATATTAACCACTAAAATTAGTTTAATTCATAAAAAGTCTCAAATTACATTTATTTGGGTATTTATAACATCAATTATGTTAATACGTCATTAATAAGATAATTATTGAATCTTCATTGTTTCATAAATAAATTAAAATATTAAATTTCTAAAAATTATAAATAAAATACCATTATGTGGGAAATATTTTTATATTTCTAATGAATATTTATAGTTGAATTTATCTTATGTATAAACTTATATTAATAATTATTTATTTACTAAACTTTGATTTTAACTATTTTAACTATTCTTTAAATAAAATAATATTAAATGTCCTAATCTAATCCAAGTGGGCCTAGATGGTCATATTTTATTCCTATGGTTTTTTATGGTCTAATTACACATATCCAATAGAATTGGGACATGTTTTAGGGTAATAATAATATCATTTTTAACCTTACTTACCATATTTACTTTTAACCATGGTAAAAAAAATTAAAAAGTTACTATTCAACGAGAATTATTTTCGTCTCATTGAACAAAATTTTAGTACTTGATATTAACTGAGAATCTTGAATTTTCAAAATTACACTAACAGAAATGGTAAAATTATGTTTTATGTAAATTTGCCAATTTTCCTAGGAGGTGGGTAAAAGTCGGTGAAAAGTTCAATAAACTTTTTATATATATATAATTATTATAAAATGAATCCAATGATTTAAATTGAACTTATATAGGTATTATGTATCAATTTTGACCTAAAATAAATTTAAATAATTTAAATAACTATTAAAATAAAATGACGGTTTTTAAATAGTAACCCAGTGTTTTCACAATTTATCAAAAATTGAATGTTTTCAGAAAAATACCAAAATTTCACCGTAGGATAATTTCGATATTTCAAATCCCAAAATGAAGTCCATTTTGAAAGATAAATTTTAAAAAAATTCAAAAAATTGGTATTACTATTCATAACGGCTAGTTTTAACAATATTTTAATAGCATATCGTTGTTTAGTGAAACTCGGTATTGTGTACAACGCAAGCTATCGAGGAAGGCCGCGGTTGTGTGTAATGCAAGCCAAGCTAGTGTTGTGTGTAGTGAAAGATTCCTTTGATGATTTATATAACATAAAAACAAAAAATCTCGGGTGTTAAATTCTACCCCCCTTAAAATGAATTTCACCCTCGAAATTTGTCACTTTGTAACAAACTGATGAGGATACCTCTCCCTCATCATATACTCAATCTCCCATGTAGCTTCTTCTAATTGGTGGTTCCTCCTTAAAACATTCACCAAGAGAGTGGTCTTGTTCCATATGAATTTTTCACTACAATCCATAATCTCTATCTGTTATTCTTCATAAGAATGATGTTGCTCAAGCAGTACAACTTCTAAGCTGAGTACATGTGAAGGATCAGGTATGTACTGTCTCAGGAGAGATCCATGGAACACATCGTGAACTTGAGAGAGATTCGGTGGAAGCACCAATCGTTAAGCTACCTTACCAACATGATCCAGTATTTCGAATGGACTGATATACCTAGGGCTCAGCTATCCCTTCATTCCAAATCTCATTACTCTCTTCCAAGGAGATATTCTTAATAACACATTTTCTCCCACTTCAAACACTAGGTCTTTTCTTCGGTTATCGGCATAACTCTTTTGTCGACTCTGAGCTGCTCTAATGTGTTGTTGAATAGATCTAGCCTTTTCTACCATCTCATCAACAAGATCAGGTTCTAATAGCTTTCATTCCCCAACTTCATCCCAACAAGTTGGAGTTTGGCATATATTTCAATAGAGAGCTTTATATGGATCCATATGAATACTGGAGTGAAAACTATTATTATAAGAAAATTCCACCAAAGGTAGGTATTGATCCCAACCAACTTTGAAATCCATAGAGAAAGCTCTCATCATATCTTCTAGAGTTTGAATTATACTCTCAGACTTACCATTTGTCTGAGGATGATAAGCAGTGCTGAAACTCAACTCTGTATCCAGAGTATGCTGAAGAATTCACTAGAACATTGAGGTAAACCTCGGATCCTGATCAGATATAATGGGATGTGGTACTCCATGCAATCTTACTACTTCCTTTACATATATCCTGGCAAACTGATCCAGAGAGAAATCCTCTCTAATAGCAATGAAGTGTGCTGACTTTGTAAGACGATCAACTATGACCCAGATAACATTAATGCCTTTGGATGTTTTACGAAGTCTAGTGACAAAGTTCATAGTGATTTTTTCCCATTTCCATTCAGGTATGGGTAATGGTTGTAACACCCCCTTAGACTTTTGTCTTTCAGCTATAACTTCCTAACAAACCAAGCATCGAGAGACATATTCAGCAACATCTCTTTTCATGCCATCCCACCAAAAGTACTCTTTGAGGTCCCTATATATCTTCGTGCATCCAGGATGAATAGATAATGAAGAACTATGAGCCTCATCATGTAGCTCCTTCTTTAATTCTGGAATGGGAGGAACACAAACCCAATTCCTGAACCATATTATCCCATCACAATCAAGGTTGAATTCAGGAACATTTCTCACCTTATTTTGTAACTCTACATCTTCTTTCTGTGCCTCTTTAATCTTCACATGTATAGATGGTTGAAAATTCATTTGAGAAAGACAATATTTTTCCCCTTCCATTATAATTCCATGATCCATCCTTTGTAAATCCATAAATATTTGATCTTTTGTGATCCTCATCATGGATAAGCTAGCATGGTCTTGTCGACGTAATGCGTCTTTCACCTTGTTTTCTTTCCCTAGGTGGTAATTAATTGAGCAGTCGTAATCCTTAATCAACTCCAACCATCTTCTTTGGCGCATATTTAGCTCCTTTTGTGTGAAAATATAGTTTAAACTTTTATGATCAGTATAAATATCACACCTTTCACCTTAAAAATAATGCCTCCAAATCTTTAATGCAAAGATTACCGCAGATAACTCCAAATCATGAGTTGGGTAATTTTGATCATGGATTTTCAACTTTCGTGAGGCATAAGATATCACTATATCATTTTCATAAGAACACGCCCCAAACCCTTCGTGGTTCCATCACTATAGATCACAAACCTTTCTCCACTACAAGGAAATGTGAGTACAGGTGCACTGGATAACCTTCTTTTCAACTCCTTGAAATTCTATTCACATTCCTCTGTCCACACGAACTTAACTCCTTTTCGAGTCAACCTAGTGAGTGGATTATAAAATCAGGAAAAATCTTTCACAAAACGTCGATATTATCCAGTCAAACCAAGAAAATTCGGATCTCAGTTACTGTTGTTGGTCTCGACCATCTTTCGATAACCTCTGGTTTTGCTGGATCCACATATATCCCCTGTTCTGAGATCATGTGACACAAAAATTCAACCTTTTGATTCCAAAACTAGCAATTGATAAATTTGGAATAAAGCTTATCCTTTATCAGGGTCTTCAATACAATTCTCAAGTGATCTTCGTGTTCTTCCTTTATCTTTGAATAGACAAGAATATCGTCTATAAAGAGTACCAAAAACTGATCAAGATAGTATCTAAAGATTCTATTCATTAGATCCATGCAGATAGTAGGGGCATTTGTAAGACCACATGGCATCACTATAAATTCATAGTGTCCATTCCTTGTACGGAATGTCGTCTTTGGTATACCCTCCCTTTTAACCCTTAATTGACGATATCCTGAACGAAGATCAATCTTGGAAAATTATTGAGCTCCGTGTAGTTGGTCAAATAAGTCATCAATGTATGGGAGATGATCTTTCTTTTTGATATTGATCTTCTTAATTTCTTGATAATCAATGCAGAGTCTCATTGATCCATCTTTCTTCTTAACAAACAGATCATGTGCTCCACAAGGTGACACACTAGGGTGTATGAATCCCTTATCAAGATTCTCTTGGAGTTTCTTCTTCAATTCCTGTAACTCAATTGGGGCTATTCTATAAGGTGTCATTGAAATAGGCAAAGCACCCGGTATAAGTTCTATTGAAAACTCAACTTCACGATTTGGTGGAAGACACGAAAATTCCACCGAAAAGACATAATCAAACTATCGTACAATGGGAATATTCTTAATCATGAGTTTCACTCCAACCATTTGATATAAATAACCTTCATTTAGTGGAATCAAGACCCATATGATGGAAGAGATTTCCACTGGAAGGTTATGTTCATCCTTGCATCGATAGATGATCATACATTGATCTGGAATATGAAATGTTACTTCCCTTATTTGGAAATTGATATGCTCTCCATATAATGAAAGTCAATCAATGCCAAGAATCACATATAATTCCACTATAGGGAGGATCACAAGATTTGCAGGAAGCACTTTCCCACAAACTTCAATCAACAAAGAATTATAAACTTTTGATGCGACTGTTGTGCCATTAAGAGTTGTCACGGCTAACTCG
Source organism: Viscum album (assembly GCA_963277665.1). NCBI lineage: Eukaryota > Viridiplantae > Streptophyta > Magnoliopsida > Santalales > Viscaceae > Viscum > Viscum album. The sequence goes on from OY728120.1 coordinate 764,385,638, forward strand.
ACATCTAATTGTTGAGGTATTATGGTGATACCCTTAGAAAATTCTTCAGAAATAAAAGAGTGGTCAGATCTAAAATCAAATAAAACAATTTCTACTTTAGAGTGAATGGTAAGTGTACCTTTCACCACATAATTATCATACTTCACATCACTGATTGAAATTGCATGTGACTTTCCTTTCCATATAGACATAATAGTTTGTTGGCGTCGATCATCATCAACAACCCTTGGATTAGGGCATTGATTATCATAATGTCCCATTTCCTTGCACTTGTATCATTGAAGTGTAGAAGGTGCACTCTGTGTAGCTGTTTCTTTGTTTGCATCACTAAACATCTTCTTCCCATCATTGTGGCATTCAAATGCCTGATGACCTTCCTTTCCACATTTGGAACATTTACTTTTCCCTTTAATACAACTCCCTCTAAGTTTCTTTCCACACTTTGAGCATAAAGGAACACTCATCTTTTTTTAAGTGTGCTCTTTAGATTTTCCTATGACTTCCATTTCCTCTTCTTATCAAACCCATATGACTGATGGGTTACTCCAATCTCCATCTCAACATTGAGAGCACATCAAACGATTTCCTCGTAGCTATTGAAGTCCCTTATGGCTAACGTCCTTTGAATACTTGGTTTTAAGCCACTAAAAAATCGATCAATCTTACTCTCAGGTTGGATAATAATCCCAGAAGCGTACCTTGAAAGTCTTGTAAAATTTTCTTCGTAGGTACCAACAGATTCATCATCCATTTGCTTCAGTTCAAGAAACTCCTTCTCTATATTTCTTCGAATAATACGAGGGAAGTACTTATTGAAAAATAAGTTCATGAACTCGTCCCATACCATGGACTCAATTTCATCTCTTTTTCCTCATATTATTGATAATATTCCACCATTGATCAGCATCACCTTCCAATGAATACACTGCTAATATGACTTTTTCATGTTCAGAACATTGAATAACTGAAAATAACTTTTCAGTAGTACTAATCCATTGTTCAGCCACTAATGGATCAGTAGACCCGCTGAATGAGAGTGGACGTTGCCTCATTAAGGATTAAACAGAATGTTGCTCCTTCCTTTTCTCATTTGGATGTCCTGAATGATTCATTTCTTGAGAAAGTTGTGTGAGCATGGCTACAAGATTTTTAATTCTAGCTCCCATAATGTTTGGTTGCTCATGGGGACAATCATTTCATTGCCCGTCGCATTCTACGTTAACACGGTTCCTTCGGGTTCAAGCCGTTGACTAAAACCAAGAAGAATAGTGTGATAAACAATAATTATAATAGGAAAACCACATAATCACGAATAAAATTTTCCAATTAAGGTCTTATCTTAGGTTATTCATGGCCATTTAGAAAACACTAAGATTGTGTTCTATTCATAGATATATCCTTAGGGTTCTTACTAAGGCTTCCACATCCTAGTTTCCAAAGTTTGACTATTCCTTTCCTCTGATACCAACTATAACGACCCATAATTTACATACATAGTTATTGCTTCAAAATTGAAGCACACTTATTACAACATATAACAAAACCATGAAAGGACCGTATATGTATAGTGTCTTTAGAAACTGGGAAACATAAAGAATTGGTCCATAAAGAATCTACATTGTCTCCCATTTATTTCATCATATCTAGATTCCCTTTTGGAATATCCTACTTAATAATCTTCTTCCTGACCTGGGGAAAGAAAACATACAAAAGGGTGAGCTCAAATTCTCAGTAAGTGTAAATAAAAGAAATATCAATCACATCATATTCATAAGAATATAACATTTTGGAAATCTTAACCTGCAAAAGAAATCATAATTTCATAACATGGGATAAATCATATTAGTGAAATGTAATCCCAATAATGATAGTATAAAACATTAAACTTTGTGGCATACACACATAATCAAAGAGAATCATTTCTTAGTAGTCAAGACTCATTTCCAATACTATCTTAGTGGAAAATGTCCATTTCTGAACCGAGTTCACTCCTCGTTTCACTCTTGTTTCACTGAACCAGATTAACCTTCCGTTCCATCCATGTCTATCTCATGAGATATAAATCATTACCCAATAAATTAGAGGGATATATAGGTCCCACCCATCTCATAATGAATCCATTCTTATGTGAGCCACAAAATCATAAATCATACATCATGGCATAACCCATGTAATAAAAATGGGATTCTTAATCACCATGCCATCATAACACAACCCATATAAGATAAAAGGAAATCATAAAAATAATTCCATCATAACATAATTAAAACAATGTAAAAATGGGGATAGAAATAGAACCCTATATTATCTTAGATAGAAAATAATTTTGATAAAACACTTGAACTCCATTCTTGAGGAACATATCCTTTCTATTCCAAAAAAATTTCCTTTCTTAACATGTCATATTATTTTATACTAAAAGAAGTTGATAAAAAATTAACTTGAAAACATGTAAAGGAAGCTTCATGGAAATAATGTTCTAAAAATTGATTCATGCCATATATGTTAAAAATAACATTCCCCTCATAATATGGCCGGAAAAGTTAAAAAGTACCTCGTACGAAAAACGACAAAAGATTCATTTCATATATTTTACTAAAAACTCGCCGAAGGGTAAAAATGGATTTAATCAATTTTAGGAGGATATAAATAATATTACATATTGAGGAAACAAGGATTTGGATGATAAATATTCCCCAGTAAATTCTGAAGTATAAACAATCTCGGATAAAAATTGAGATTGTGAGATTTTCCCTTACCTTAGGTACGATTTGATTCGTACGTGTCCAAACCTCCTAAATAATGATTTAAATACTATCATTGAGGTATTCCAGAATCATAACCATTTTTATGATATGATTTATGGTCATATTATTAGATTCGTAGCTTTTATTAGTAATACTTCATTACTACTTGTTATTCGGTTGTTTGTTGATTTTTGTTCTTAACCGTGTTTTGTAGAATAAATTCTTATTCTTCTTTTTTGGTTATAGATACCACATTTACAGAATGGTATTACTATAATATATATCATATTTATTCATTAAATTAATTTATATAATAATTATTCAATGAAGATCATGTAGAAAGAGTCGCATCACATCGGGGAGACGTTATTCCTTACGTACGTACGAGCGATGGTATCGTTCCCATGATCGTGGAATTGTATTGGAGTGTATATATACTATTTCAGTATCAATAAAACGTTACAATAATCATATAAAGTTATTATTTACACCATTATAGCCATCCAAGTGAGGTGGTGGGGGAAAATAGATTACACCACGGCACAGAGACGGTATTCTGTACGTACGCACGCGCGGTGATTTCATTTTCTGTAGGATGGATAGATGGTGAAATCGGGGTGTTTTATATTTATAATTACATATCAGTATATGAGTGATACTGATGTTATTACTTCATAATGAAACAACTAAATAAGAATAAGTATGATAAGAAATAATGTTGAACGAATCAGTAACAGACATTATCTCTTCTTTGAAGCGCCTCTTCTTAACCTTCTTTTAGGGCACTAAAGATGGTCTTCGAAGACGATCAGGACCTCTAGGATGTTTCTAGGTAAGTGGATAAGATAAATTGGAAGGGGATGGCCGAGATTTAAGGCTAAAAGTGGTGTGAGGATGAGAGGGAGGAGGTTCCCTTTTATAAGGGAGGAGAGGGGCACCTTTGGAAAAACTACAAATATTATTTTATTATAAAGTCATATTCTGTTGTTAAGATCTCCAAATTGATTTATTTAGAAGCTAAGGTTGGTATGGGTCGAAATACTCTTATCAAATAGAATTTAGACAAGTTTAGGGTTTTATTTTAACCATATAATTTAGATATAACTTTAAGTTAAATAATTTTACTTTTATCGTGTTTTCTTGTTTTCTTACACTATCAGGTTAATAAACTTTTTATAACAAGGAAAATGAACCCAAAGTTGTTTATAATTAATATATATAACATTATCTAAGTCATTTTTTGAACCTTATATTTTTAAGAATAATATAACAATTAATAATATAATATTTGTTTTAAAAACTATTTTATGTCAATTTGACACTATTTGGAAATTGGTTTTTTTTGAAAATAATAACATCTTTATTAGTTCGAAAATAGTTAATAAAATAAATAAAAATATGTCATATTAACCTTTTAAATTAATTAAATTCATAGAAAATGTCAAATTACATTTATTTGGGTATTTATAACATCAATTATGTTTATATTTCATTAATAAGAAAATTACTGCATCATGATTGTGTCATTTATAAATTAAATTATTTAATGTCTAAAAATTATAAATAAAATACCATTATTTAGGATATATTTTTTATATTTCTAATGAATATTTATAGTCGAATTTATCTTATGTATAACCCTATATTAAAAATGTTTTAGTTATTAAACATTGATTTTAACTATTTTAACTATTCTTTAAATAAAATAATATTAAATGTCCTAATCTAATCCAAGTGGGCCTGAATGGTCATATTTTATTCCTAATGTTGTTTTTGGTCGAATTATACTTATCAAATAGAATTAAGACATGTTTTAGGGTAATAATAATATCATTTTTACCCACACTTACCATATTTACTTTTAATCGTGGTAAAAAAAGTAAAAAGTTACTATTCACCAAAAATTATTTTCATCTCATTGAACCAAATTTTAGTCCTTGATATTAACCGTCTGTCTTGGATTCTCTAAATTCCACTCCTAGAAGAGGTAAAATTATGTTTTATGTGAATTTGCAGATTCTCCTAGGAGGTGGGTAAAAGACGGTGAAAAGTTCAAAAAACTTTTTATATGTCTACAATTATTATAAAATGACTCCAACGAATTACATTGAACTTATATAGGTATTATTTATCAATTATGACCTAAAATAAATTTAAATTATTTAAATAATTATTTAAATAAAATGTCGGTTTTTAAATAGTAACCCAGTGGTTTCACTATTCATCAAAAATTGAATGTTTTCAGAAAAATACCAAAATTTGACCCTTGGGTAATTTCGATATTCTGAATCCAAAAATGAAGTCCATTTCAAAAGATAAAATTTACAAAATTTCAATAAATGGTTATTACTATTCATAACGGCTAGTTTTAACAATATTTTAATAGCATATCATTGTTTAGTGTAACTCGGTATTGCGTACAACACAAGATATCGAGGAAGGCCATAGTTACATGTAAATCAAGACAAGATAGTGTTGTGTGTAGTGAAAGATTCCTTTGATGATTTATATTACATAAAAACAAAAAATCTCTGGTGTTACACTGGGGTTATTGTGCCGCTGAAGGTGCATAAATCGGACATCCCAAACAGGTTTTAGGTTCAATGCAAGAATAATTATTTAATTAATTATTCACATTAGGTGTTTCATTCCACAGAATGACTAAACCAAACAGAAATGGTCATGAACTAACATTTTTAGGACTTCTTCAACTCTAGGGCCACAACGCCTTTGAGGGCACGTCAAATGGAATTCATGTTCGTGAGATACGTCTGTTGCAAGCTTTAAGAATAATAAATTATTATTATAAAAATAAAGAGTTTTGGGTCACCCTTCTTTGGTAACATTACATAAAATTCCTGAAATCCATTTCAAAATTTCCTTCTCGATGAGACGGACCTGTGGACATAGACAATGCCTCAAACTGAAGCGTCATTTAGAAGTTGTGCCCCCTTGAATGCGAAGGGCCCCAACTGTGCTGGTCCAGACCGTCAGCCTGCGGTCCAACCAAAGGTCCGACCTAGCTCACTGCGGCCCATGCCGACACCACCAGACATACGGGTTTATGTCCCCAGGCCACCCAGGTAGTACCCACAGGACGTTGGTCCTTGTCTGCCACTCGCCATGAGGCGCTGACCTCAGGGCACCAACCTTTTCAGCACGACAGCTCCCCAATACCTAGATTCCCTTTGGGCTCCACCATCCCGATACACCATGATGATGCCACCATCTCCACCTGAATCCCTAGCCTCACCCCTGGTACACCACATCAAGACTCCGCTCATCTGCTGGCCTCCACTCACCCACACTAACCCCACGATTTCGGCTCCCTCGCACCCTGGCCTACTCGCACCTCCTACCAGAGTCCCTTGGTGCCTCTCTCAAGCTCACTACACCGACCACATCCAAATTTCATCCACGACTCCGTGCAATACCCATGTCTACCCTAGTACCTCCTCACTTCCACTGCGATTCCAGTGGCCTACACTGCTAGTCCCTTCCATGGACCACTAGGAGCTCATCAGAAGTCTGATTTGGATTCCAAATATTGATTATGGGTCCTTGATATGAGGCCTACATAACACCTCCCCTCTCTCATCAATTCTTTAAGGTTTGGCGATTCAAAAAATTTGGACGATGAATGCTCAAGAATGGGATTTAGAACCGGGCTTGAATGATGTCCAAGTTTGTTTTTCCATCATCTTAAGTCTTTAATTATAGAATTTGAACAAAAAATTTGGTGAAAACTCAAGAAATCCACGAAGTTGATGAAATTTAAAAGAATCCAACCTTGTTTTCGATGCACGTCATTGGTGAAGTGTCTACAAGGCTATTTCCTTGATTCACTGAAGCTTTGGCGAAGACATCACCTTGATCTGCAGATGAAAGGAGAAGAATGTCGATGAATGATAGAGAGTTAGAGTGATAGAGAGAGTGATATATTTATAGTGGAGTGAAGGGAAAACCCAAAATCCAAAATCCTGTTTTCCAATTTATAGAACACCCTTCATAGTGAAGAATATAAAACTCTAGCGCCCTCTCATTTTATATCGTTCCTAGGTAAAATGCTCCATTTCTAACCCAACAGATATCTTGGATTACCACTCCTAGTCTTAATATCGATGTTATTAAAAATGAACTCCAGTGATAAAAATCACTAATTGGTTATTCCAAAATGAAGGTTTTCCCCAATGGTATTTTTTCCACATTTGCCTAAAACAAAAAATTATTATACCCCTTATACGGTAAAAATCACCCTCTAAGCTCAATTGTTTACTCATATTATTGATATAATTTACCATTTTATAGTTATATGGAATTGATATATCAAAATAATGAATAAATAAATCAGTTCATCCATTTACTTACCGCTAACAAGCGAGCAGTCCGAACATCCTACGCTGACGTGCTTAATGACACTCCTAGGAAAAATAGAGTGTTTCAGACCCAACTATGGTCTCAGATTTATGATCTAATCAACATTTTTTTGGGATATACCATTTTCTTTGGGTGAATATTATAAAAAAACTTAATATTTCTATATAATTTATTCTGGTAACACCATGCCTCATAATTTCATTCCCTCTTAGCGCCCGACTCAAGAAATATATGTACAAATATTCGAAAGACCTACCAGAAAAAAAAAGTTCTCTACAGGTTGTGTGATGTTGATGTTAGTTTCCTAGGTGGGGATGGAATAATTTTTAAATTCATAATAACATCAAAATTGTTGTGTGTTGTGCATTTTTATTTTACAAACAACCGATGTGACCATCATTCCTCAAGATATGTCCATTTGATGTAGAAATAAAGGTGGAAGTGTTATGAAGTGGTTATTTTCAAGATTACATATAATATGGTCAATGTTTTGGTTACTTATATGTTCATACTTGAAAATCCTTGTGATTATATATGCACCCCATACTAATTTAGAACTAGGTGCCAAACACCACTATTGTTATAGAGGAGGGTGTCTTTACCAGCCATCCCGGTGGGGGATGGATGGATGGTCTCCAACTATTCTCAACTCCCTCTTCTAGGTGGTGATATATAAAGAATATTCAAGAAGTTTTTCATCTGTATGGCCAAGGTGTGTGCAGACGAGTTGTACTTTCCAAGTGCCTTAAGAATGAGATGTGTTATTCTTATCATGTGTCTTCGAGATGAGATGTGTTGTGGTTCCATGGTGACATCTGGATATGGTGTGGTTTGTGTCCTAGATGTTTGCGGATGGGATGAGATGTGGAATATGGCCCAGGTGTGTGTGGGTGGGTTGTGATGTGGTTATTTTAAAATAGGTGGGAGCACCAAGACATTTTATATTAGGGTGTGATAAGGGATATTCTGGGGGAATGTGTTGTGGGTACCCTATGATTGATGTGATTACTAATTACATTACTTGACTTGTTTTATTTAGTATCATTCCATTGGTTATTTTTGGATTTATAATATACCTTATTAGGAACATTCAGTTTCTACTATTTCTCATGAGGGAATTAGAATGCTTCTCCACATATGCATGAGAGACTTTGTTTTTTCAGACTAATAGTACTTTCATTCACACCCTTTGTATATAAATATAATTTAAGGTATCCAAGAGGACTATGTGGACTGTTCTAGGAATTACGAACATGGACATTGGGACAATTGATGTGTCACTGCATAGCCTTGTTTATTGTGTACTGACATTGGAGACTTTGGTTTTTTTTGATGTTTTGATTTAAAACATGCATGTGGGGAGGATTTTGGATTTCATATATATATGTTTTGGACATGTTTTTTGGTTGATACATCTTTTCTCATGATCATATTTACTATAAAAATGGTATTGCCTCCCATTTTGTGATATTTCTATAGCCTTGGTGTTGGTCTCCACCATAGGTCCTACTAGAGGCGGGACTCAGGGATCATTATCTAGAATTCTCTATATCAAACTTAGGAGGGGAATATTTGGAGGGATTGTATCATGAAAAATATTTCCCATGTTACCAACATGTTTTCTTTATTCATGCAACATGTAAAATGTTATACTTTTCTCAAGGATTATTTTCACATGTCTCGTGATTGTTGACATATATAATTCTTTTCATATGTTAAATGTTTATTCCATGAACCGTGTTTTTGTTGGTTTGATTTAGCATATGTTATACTAATTTTATTTTATTATATCATCATACACTTATTTTCATTTATAGTCACTGATGAAATATAATTTTTTATCCATTTTTTACATTTCTCACAATTTAAAATTACACATTTTTTCTTTCCATTTCCATAGGTTATTAATATTGATGAAAGATTATTTTAATCAAGACTGGATTATTTTCTGGATACATTATTTATATATTTAAATCAATTGTTATGAAATAATAAATGATGGGTATAATTGTAAAAATACTCACCTAAGAATAAGGTTATTATTATGTTATAGTTTTTCCAAATTATCTCTAACTCTAATCCTAAAATATCAGGGGAATGTTTCTGACCCTCAAATGTAAATTTATATTATATGTTTTTGACTGATAAATGTGGTTAAAATTTATTATTATTAGTGCGTGAAATGTAAATATAATGTCTTTAGAACTATATATGGGAGATCGGGTTATGGTATACAATTATGGTATGATAGTGTAGTCTCCCCAAAATTAAAAATTACGCAATCACTGGTAGTCAATATCCTTTGGTGTATGGGGAGGATTTCTTATGGACTTGTAGTGATCCAGTGTTATTATCATTATTATTGAATATGGTATATGACATTACAAAGAGGTATTCATTGGTTACTTTTCGTGGATTTCTATTCTTTTTATTTTTAATATATGGAATATTGTAATATATCAAATTTATTGATGAATATTAAAATGGTGAATCAAAAAACCATTTTTGTAAAATATGTACAGGTTACTATGTGATCTGGATTGATTTTCTTGGATTTTTCATTTATGATTATTAGTTATTATCACTTTTTGTGATGAACATGTTATTTGGATTTATGATTTATTGAATATTTTCCCCTTTCTGAGTTTATAGAGGTAAATTGTTCGGTTTTTTTCCGTTATTACATCATAAATAGTTTTCACTATGATTTATATTTGGAAATAAAGATTTAAATTGAATATTTGTGTTTGTGAATTTTTTATGATATACTATAGTATATTTTAATTCTGATGATTGGCCATGTGGATCTATGACTTGGGAAAATAATTTTATGACCATGAATTCCCTTATTTTTCATATTAATTGAAATTAATGTTATGTTATTATGGGTACCGGGTTCAATATTTATGAACTATTGGTAAAAATTTAAAATTTAATGTCAGAATTCATAATAATCAACCATTTTTATAGACAGACTCGGAGATATCGATACATATCTTCTTGGATGATGTAATTATATATGTATGTGTGTGATTATTTTGATAAATGATATCACGATTGTCTATGTGGGGGAATAGTATGTATATCCATTTTGGAATTTTATCCCTAGTAGGCATATGACATGGAATGTTATTCCATATAAGCATATAATTCAAGAGGATATATTGAGGGTGTCGTGGTTATGAGTTGTCGTTTTATTTTAATGATTAGAACCAAAAAAATTTACCTCTGAGCTATGAACTATACACAATGTGGCCATTGTGTTAGGAGAGATAGAATGTCACCTTGAGAATAGATCAGGACAATGGTGTGTTTTACTATCTAATATTGAAGAGGTTCATTTTACCTTACTTTTTTTGATACAAGATTTTCAATTGTAACTCATGATATGGGATATCATGAGAAAGGGAGTGCTTTATAGGAATGCATAATGAGTTGTTGCCTATGGTTATTAGAATAGTTCAGGGGGTTCCACCTATAATACGATACATGCATCTGACTCCTAATGAACTTTTAAAATAATGATCAAATTAAGTGACACAACTTTTAATTTCAAATCAATAATCCAAGTGCATAAATAGTATGATACCTAGCCCAATGTGACTTGTATTCATCCTAAATTGTGTTGAAGATTCAAAATTAGATGATTTTAATTTATTAAATGACACTCAGACCAAGGCGGTTTCCTTTAATGGGAATGAAAAGATTAAAATGTCTAATTTTGATGAAGATTTCATATTGTAATGTATAATCTATGTGATTTACAAGATGAGTGTAAGGATTGTTTGAAATGTAAACCTATTTTAAAAAAATTTATTTTTATTATAATTAATTGAATAATGAAATTGGGAGGTATGAGAGTAAATGATTTTAAGAATCTAAGGGGATCAAGATGGAGAGTTATATTAACACACGATACAAATTCAATTATGAATTATATTGTGAATATGTGTTAGTAATGGATTGTAGAAATTATGATATTCTAGTGGGTCTGTTTCAAATGAGTGTTTAACATGAACTCAGTGGCAGGGTTAATAATTAGAGAAGGATCATATTTTTTATAAAAAAATGGATTGAATATGTTGTAGAGATACTAAAACTCGGTAATGTGGTGGATGATTAAGATATATTTGAGAAAGGCATGGGATGAGTAGAATTCAGGTTTTGTTAAAAAAAATTATGTTTTTTTGGGAACAGAGTCATTATATTTATTTGGTGAGGACCCTACCATTATCCATTTTCATGTGTGAAATAATTATCAATGTTGTTTAGATTATGATGATGATATTGTTTTTATTATCATTAAAACAAGTAGTATTTTATATATTATGGTTTAACAATGATATGAGTGCAATGACCATGTCTCTTCAAGGTGTTTGACGATGGATAGAGAATGGCCCATCGTAATTGAAAGAGTTGATAGATGGATCAATAATAGTTATTCATACATTGTAGGGTAATTTGTATCAGTCCAAATAGTATTACCCTTATGTTGGAAGGGTCATTGAATAAGAGACACAAGAAATTTATGTGACCATTTTATATCAATGACCAAACAAATATAATTATTTATGGTTATATAATTAATTACTAATATGGTATTTTGATGTGATAATTTAATGATTTATTATTTAGGTATCATTATTAGGGGTGTTTTAATTCAAATCAAGAATGATGTGGATCGAAAATGTTTTGGGTTCGTTAAGGGAAATAAGTTGATTTTGGTTGGTCTGGGGATCAACTGGGAAATTTCCATTGGTTGTTGGTGGAAGAATTCAATATCTGTATGTAGAAAAAAATGACATAATTATAAATCGAATTCAATACATGTATGTGTTCTACTAATATATTGGCAGTCAAATACCTATGTTTTGAGGGAAGCAAGACATATGAGGTCTTACCAGTGATTTTAAAATATATTGGTTTTGGCGTCTTTGAAACTGCTTCATATGTGTCATATCAGTTATTATGATTTTGATATAAGTTACTGATAGGTAATTTTAGGGAAATTATTTATATATTTCGATCAGTTCAAAGATTAGGGAGATTATTTAATTTTTCATAGAATATTTTATAATAAATTGAACTAATCATTGATAAATTTTATCATGTGTGTAGGGTGTGGAAATATTAAAACCACAAGGGTATGATTATCGAACCATTGAGGATGTATCTTAACAAAAAAAAAATATGTTTGGGAAAAATATAGTGTAGATTACAATATTTCAAGTGGATTAACATTTGATGAATCATGAAATCTCATTCAGGATATGTGTCGCGACCCGTCCCCCGAGGCCCGTGTTGTGACTACCCAAAGACCACCATCCACATGCCAGGGGTAGGCCACTAGCACCAAAAGGCATATTCCCTAGAATTGAGAAGGCATTGCCTTTATAACCTATAAACACATGCAACCAAACACACATGAAGATACAAACACAAGTCAAATGTATAGCAAAAAAAGTGCTAAAAGTAAAAAGGTTCCAGAATACAATCCCAACAGTAATAGTACAAGTAAAAATAAAATAAAATAAAATTGGAGAAAAAGAAAAGCAGATACTGGGTCACCCTCCGAGGTTCTTATATGAACGGTAGGTACAGACCGACTCCTCAACACTCCAAGTCTGCCCATTTCCTATGCGTACCATCTCACCGTATAGTCCCCCTATGGGCCCCGTCTAGCCCTAGTACCCTCAGCCTCGATCAGCGTTGTCTATCGTCTGCACCAAACACAACAAGGTGCGGGAATAGACCGTGCTTGGGTGAGTATAATGATAAATAGTAGGGACCCCAATGCCCTCAAGGTCTCAAAAAATCCATCAACGATAAACCACAAAACATGAAATCAACTGACAACCTGACTTAGGTATATGCCCATACATATACGTAAGTTATCTTGTATACCCATATCAATCATGAGGGAAAACCTGAGTCCAACTCATATCCCAATGCTCAAATATTCCACAACGGAAGGAATACCATGAAGGAAAGTACCATAAAGGTATGCCCCATAAAATAATACCACCATGGTATTACCCTGAAGGAATGTACCACAAGGTACAGACTCGGCACACACGATGTATTTCTTAGGTACAGTAGTAGATATGATTAGATGTAACTATTGAATCATCATACTCTATTAAGAAGAAGACCCAAGAATGATTTGTAATCATCATCAGACCCATGGTGGATCGTAGTACATTGGCAGACCCACACAGTATCCTAGTACCTCATCAGTACATCGTCAGACCCACACATGATCCTAGTACATCACCAGTACATCATCAGATCCATAGAGGATCTCTGGGTGGTAACCCACAGAGGATCACATGGTGTTGACACACACAGTATCGCTCATTACTGACCCACACAGGATCGCTCAGTGCTGACCCATACCGGATCGGTTGGTGCTGACAGACACAGGATTGCTCAGTGGTGACCCCCACATGATTTCTCAGTGCGGACCCACATAGGACCGCAACTGATTCTTCACATCACAACCAGCTATTGGGTTGCCACAAAAAGCATGCTCATCTTCGGGAGGGTCCGATCCACAAGAACTAGTTAATACACCAACATTCACGAAGTACCACAAAAATGTATCCCAAAGGACTGCCACGTCATAGGGGTATCAACGCAATAGATGGTGCATCAATCAGTCACCCGGTCTATAAGTTATTAACCTTTTAGTCCTGAGGGCCCGGTTGGATTCGTGTTCGATCCAACTTGACTCTATCGCAACATTATCCAAATATCAAATGGGGTGTACCAAAGGGACCTTCTCGCTCCATGGTTTACAACACCGTTGAGTGTTTTTAAAATGGACACCGGGTGGCAAAGTTATGGATGATAGAGAGAAAATCTTGTACCTGGTCTGGGTCTGATATGACCCTTCCTGACCTAGCCTTGGCGGACCCGACTCGGTTTGGGTCAACCCAGCCCGTGGGGTCTGTCCTGGCCTGCGCTGGGTCGGGCCCGACCAGCCAGGTCCGCCCCAGACCGTTGTTGCTGGAGCGGGGGCCGCGGAGCAGCGTGAGGCCGTGAGGGAGATACGGAGGTTGTGAGTGCTGCGGATGACCACTGGGAAGTGAGGACGCGGAGTGGAAAGTCCATAGGGGCCATGGAGGGCCGCTGGGTAGTGAAGGCCATGGGGGTCGTGGAGTGCAGTTAGGCGGCGGGGTGGCAGATGCCACGGTGCGGTGGTCCGCCGAGGCTGGCCATGCAGCGCGGTCGTGCACCATGCCTTCATTAGAGGCTGGCTAGACCGGCCACCCTCAGTTTGTTGCCTTCATCGAGGGCTTCCATGGTGTCGTCCATGGTTCTCGAGTTCCACCGATGCCTAATGTCAGCACCATTCACCGTCACTATCGTGAAGAACAGAACAAAGAACCATAAAGATTGTGGAGGGGTCGTGCCATGTTTGTCTGGCCCGTACGCTCCACATTAGGGTGGTAGAAAGAGGCTCATGGGGAATGATTTAATGTGAGAGGATAATTAACATTTCTAAATTTAAAAAACACTCGTACCTTGTTAGTTTTTTGACATCGATGAGGAGGTAAGGACAGATGTCGATTGAATACATCCCATGTTGGAGGATGCCCTGAGGAAGAAGTTGAAGTCATGCATCAGCCATCTACGTTGGAGGAGCATTCTTCATTGGAGAAGAATAATTCCCCTGAGGTTCAATCCCAATTTCCCTTTTCCAAAACTTCCCCCCAATTCCACCAAAATGAAATGGTATCCAATATGATATGTCTCCCCTATTTAATTGTTGGCACAAAATTAATTGGCCTCATAATTACCTTGAGGTTGAGATAATAAATTTTGGGGAAACCTAAAAGTCACCTCCCTCATTAAAGAGGGAGTTCAAGAGGTTTCTCACATTTGGAGGGTTTGAGTGTCCCCCACCCTTAAATTCCAAATTGGGGGGTTTTAGGCTCGGTTGGTCCCCACCACCATAACTCATTTTGATGGAGTTTCAAAAATAAAAATGTTATACATTTTTATTTTCTTTAATTCTTTCACAAAAAGAAAAATATATTTTCTTTCATTCTCGACCCACTATAGTCGAGGCGATGGTCTTCTTAAGTGAATACAGGCTCTGTGAGTTCAACAGTGCACTCAAATTTCAATTATTAGCATGGATTCAAAACATGGAAAATCCCACTCATTCTTTACTGAACGTACCCAAAAAAATGTTCATAAATTAATTATGGTCACACTGGGCCTCGGGATCATGCAACATCAATTTTTGAAGACTCATAAAATTACCATATAATAAAAAAATTACATGGATATTCCGGGTCATTACATTCTCCCCACCTCATGGCTTTGTGTCCACGAAACCCACATCAGAAAAATAGGAAAACAATTGTGGGTAAAGAGCATGAATCTGAGCCTCCTGCTCCCATTGCTCTTTTCTAGGTTCCCGTGCTTCCAGTGAATGCACAGCCGAGGTATCAACCACTCATAAAGGACTCGATCCTATCTATCCTCAATCTCTAATGGAACCTCCATAAAATTCGTCCCATCATCGACGTCCAGATCTCCGTGGTAGATGATGTGAGAAGGGTCATGCACATATCTCTTCAGCTGGGATACATGGATAACCATGTGCACCAGGTGCAACTGTGAGGGAAGTGCTAGGTGGTAAGCCCCATCGCCAACTCTGAAGAGGACCTGGAAGGGTCCGATAAACCTCAAAGATAACTTATTGCCTCGTCCAATTATACGCAAACCTCGTCGGGGTGAGACCCATAGAAAGGAATGGACATCATCCTCAAACTCTAGAGGTCTCTATCTCCAGTGGGAATAATAATTCGTCATGCTCTGTGTAGTTTTGATCCCCTCCTGGTTGATCTCCACATTCTCTGTGGTAGTCCATACCATCTCTAGTCCCACTAGTGCTGACTCCCCTGGGTTAGTCCAGCACAAAGTTGATCCGCATGGTCGCCCGTACAATGCCTCGAAAGGTACCATCCCAATGGTGCAGGGATATTTATTGTTGTATGAAAACTCCTCCAAAGGAAATTTATCCTCCTTACTGCGACCTAAGTTGAGGACACAAGCACATAGCATGTCCTCGAGGGTCTGAACGGTCCGCTCAGTTTGACCATCCGTCTGATGATGGATGGTTGTGCTCAAAAAAAGATGTTTTCTGAAAGCCTCCTACAACCCCTTCAATAGACGGGAAGTAAATCGTGCATCGCGATCAGATAATATAGTTGAGGGTACTCCATGTAGCCGCACAATCTCTTGCACATAGAGGCATACTAAGCTCCCTACTAATCCCTTCTCTATGATCGGTAGGAAGTGGGCTGATTTGGTGTGTCAGTTGACGATCACCCAAATCGAGTCACGACCCATGGATGTACGTGGAAGTCCTTTTCTAAAGTCCATAGATATCCCATCCCACTTCCACCATGGGACTTCTAAAGGCTGGACCAATCTTGTGGGTACATGATGCTCTACCTTCACTTGTTGACAAGTGAGGCACCGATAGAAAAACTCTACAACTGCTTTCTTCATTCCCAGCCACAAGTGTTGTCGTCAGATATCCTGCTATATCATCACCACTAATTTATGTTACGCTAGAGGGGATGTGTGGAACTCCCTCAAAACATCCTCCGGATGTGAAACTAGTACCATGGAACATCCTATGAAAATGATGTTGTGCTCCCCACCTTCAGAAAATACATCAAGTGCATGTCCTGTGGATATCTGAGCACATCGAGTCTCGCAGTCATTGTCCCCATGCTGCGTCTCCCTAACTCGCTAAAGAAGTGGGGGAGTGACTGTAAGAGACTAAAGGAAATCTACACCGTCATGTTCCATGAAGGATATCTAAAAAGCATAAAAATGTCTTGTCGCCTCACGTAATAGCTGTATACCAGATCTCTGGCTGAGTGCATCTGCTACAACATTCCCATTCCCAAGAGTATAGACTATCTCGAATTCATTGTCCTGTAAACACTCAGGACAAGGATGATGTCTCATGTTCAGGTCCATCTGAGAGAAGATATACCTAAGAC
This sequence comes from Viscum album, assembly GCA_963277665.1. NCBI lineage: Eukaryota > Viridiplantae > Streptophyta > Magnoliopsida > Santalales > Viscaceae > Viscum > Viscum album. The sequence continues at coordinate 764,402,793 of OY728120.1, forward strand.
TCCTATGATCATAGTACACTGTAAAACACTCTCCCATCATGTAATGTCACCACATCTTCAAAGTGAAGACCACTGCTGCTAACTACAGGTCATGAGTGGCGTAGTTCTTCTCATATTGTCTCTGCTGTCGAGAACCATATGATATCACTGCTCGCTCCTGCAATAGGACACATCGTATTCTGGTCCCTCTTGTGTCACAATAGACTACATACCCTACTCCCTCCTCTGGAAGCCTCCAGATGGGGGCACTAGTCAGCCTCTACCTCATCTCCTGAAAACTCCGATGGAATCTCTCCAACCACACGAAGGGTTTCCCCTTCTTCGCCAATGCTGATAAAGGTGCTACAAATATGGAAAAATCTGGCCCAAAGATCTGGTAGTATCTGGCCAAAACCAGGAAACTCTGTACCTCCTTCACACTCCTCGGTGGCTCCGAAGAATGTTCCGCCTCAATCTTCACAAGATCCACCACAACTCCAGCCACCAAGTTGGCGGTGTCTGAGAAAGTGAACCTCTTGAATCCAGAACTAGCACTTCGAGATCTTACCATAAAGCTGGTTCTCTTGGAGTGTGTCTAGAACTATCTACAAATGATAGGCATGATCCCCCATAGTAGTTGAGTAGATTAGAATGTCATCAATTAAGACTACTACAAAGTGATCAAGTTATGGATGAATGATCATGTTCATGAGTCCCATGAACATTGTTGGGGAGTTGGTTACAATGAATGGCATAACCATGAACTCGTAATGGTCATACCGACATTTGGAATCTATCTTATGCACATCCTCGTCTTGCAATCTGAACTGGTGATAGCCAGATCTGATGTCTATCTTTGAGATCCACCGTCCTCCCTTTAGCTGATCAAAGAGATCATCAATCCTCGGGTGTGGGTATGTGTTCTTCACGGTCACATGGTTCGGGCACTGGTAGTCAACAAAAATCCACAAGTAAGCATTCTCCTTCTTGCCTAACAAAATCGGGGATTCCAAATGACAAACACTGGGCTGAATGAACCCTTTCCACTATTATTCCTCCATGTGTCCCCGCAGCTCACGAAGCTTCGCAGGAGCCATCTGGTACACTGGTGTAGATATCAGTTCCATCCTGGGGCATAAGTCATTCTAAAAGTCCAACTCTATGCAAGGAGGTAGACATGGAACGTCATCAGTGAAAACATCTGTGTACTGGTCCACCACTACAGGATTGTTTGGACTCTCCACATAAACTGCTCTGAGGGTAAGGCTAGCCAACTAATGTGTAATCAGCTACACCCTCCTCTAGGGAAGTCCATACCATGCTGCGAAGGAACCCTTCTCACTGGTGAAGGTAATACTGGTCCCATCTATATGGACACACCTCATTTTGTAGCTAATAGAGTCAATCTGAGTATGGACTATAGATAACCATTCCATACCCAAGATGACGTCATAAGGCCTCAATGTCGCTACTAGGATATCCCAGCCAACGATCTTGCCTCCAACAGTATTATAAAACTACAAGCACCAGTGTGTAATCGACGAATATACTCCCATAGGGGTCTCTATCCATACGGATCGAGCCAACAGCTTCGTCAGAATCTCAGAGCTCCGAATGAGGGCAGTGGAAAAAAAATAATGATTGTCTCCTGGGTCTATATGTACTACAACTAAGGTGGAGTAGACACAGATTGTACCTTGTATCATCTCTGGAGAACCATGGTTGTAGGCCTCACCTACCACAAGCTGAGCTCACCCCTGTCCACCTACACACTGTGGTTAGGTTGGACAACCTGGTGGTGGTGGCAATGACATCTTGAATCATCTCCCACCACCAGCTATAAGGCCAACTCCTCTTCCATGTCTTCTTGCTCCCAACAGACCTCCTCGGTCAAACCTCTGTCTCTACCTGGGCGGTCCTTCAACTATCTGTTAATCATTTGTAAGGCAGTTCAGACAGTCACGAGCCTTGTGACCCTGCTCACTACATGTGTAACACTACCCGCTCCTAGTATAAATCAATCTACATCGGGTGCCTCGCACAACCGACCCTGAATCCTACATTCGTCCACCAGTATGTCTAGTCATTTTGGACATCTCTGACATCTGTCTACTGATAGCTACGGAAGTCTCTAATACGTGATGTCCGGTGGTGGGTCTCACTGCTGGTGAATGCTTAGAAAGGAAACTCTCCACTAATAGGGATCTCTCTAACACCCCCTCCTGCATTGGGATTTTATGAGAAATCATAGAAGCTCTAATTTCTCACCTCAGATCTTGATTGAAGGTATGGGCCTTGAATATGGGTATCTAACCATATCCGTGGTGTATTATGAGAGGTTAGTGAACCTTTATAAATACTGAGCCTCAACCATTCTTCCATGCTGCAGATGAAGAAGCTCATGTTTGCGCACTCCGCGAAGAGTCGCTGGAACAAACTCATCCCAAAACTGGATCTCAATGTCTGCCCAGAGAAGCCTCACCTAGTCATGATCCTCAAGAATCAAGATCCACCATCTATTTGTTGCATTCTATAGAAGACTAGCGGGAAGGGTCACCAAGAGATCAGCTGATGTCCCAACTAGTCAGAAGACTCTCACCCTGACCTCTAGCCAATCCTCAGCTATCTGTGGGTCTATCTCCCCCCTGATTCTGGGTGGCCTCTGGCGCCTGAACTCATGCAAAGTTCTCAAGCGGCATACACCCTCTACTATCGGGGATGGGGGAATCGGTGGCCCAATGGGTAATGATACCATTGGTTCCGCCTCTAGGGCCTCTACTTGGAGAGGGCCCTGCACTGAGTCCTCATCGCTCGGTGGGCTATCAGTGCGTACTATACTCAGAACCCTAGTTAGTCGTCTGTGTGGAGGCATCCTCAAATGAAACAGGTGTGAAAAAATCAATAAGTTATACCTAGTGAGCTGGCTCAAAGAGATCACAATGGAAACTATTGAAAACATACACTCAATCAGTGTTTTTTTGCACTGAGTCAATAATCAGAAGTTAGATTCCTAGTTTATGGGTATGTCGTCCACCGTTCCAACACTGAATTCCATAAACTGATAGCCACACTCTTTAAACATAACACTATTTTCGTTAAAAAGATAGCCCAGTCCTATGTTCTATGGTAGAACCGGCTCCTCTGATACAAATTTGTCATGACCCGTCCCCCGAGGCCAGTTTCATGACTACCCCATGCCCGCCTTACATAGGCCAAAGGCTATAGACTACCACCGAAAGGCATATTTCCTATAACTGGGAAGGAATTTCTATTATATCCTATAAATCCATGAAACCAAGCACACAATAAGATATGAAAACAAGCCAACTATAAAGAAAAAAATGAGTGCTGAATGTAAAAATGGGTAAGAATACAAGTGCAACAATAATAATACAAGTTCAATTGAAATACAATATAACTGATGAAAAAGAAAGCAAGCTTCGGGGTTTCCCTCCGAGGTTACTACCTGAAGGGTTGGTATATATTTCAACCTCAGCACTCCAAGTCTGCACATCTCCTCTGCTTACTGTCACGCCGTATAGTCCACCTCTGGGCCCTGCCTAGCCCTTGTACCCTCAGCCTCGATCATCGTTGTATGTCATCTGCACCAAACACAACAAGGTCTGGGAATAGCTCGTGAAGGGGTGAGTATAATAATACTCAGTAGGGACCCCGAGACCCTGATGGTCTCAGAGAATCCATCATGGATAAACCACAAGACATGAAATCAACTGAAAACCATACATAGGTATGTGCCAATACATATACCTATGTTTTCTTGTATACCCATCTCAATCCTGAGGAAAACACAGAGTCCAACTCAAAGCCCAAAGCTCAAAAGTTCCACAAAAGAAGGAATACCATGATGGTATATACCACAGAGGTATTCCACATAGAAGAATACCACCATGGTATTACCACGATGAAATGTACCACAATGTACAGACTCACCTCACACAAGGTATTTCTTAAGTATAATAGTAGATATGATTAAATGTAACAACTGAATCATTGAACTCGTTTAAGAAGCAGTTCCACAAAGGATCCCTAATCATTGTCAGAACCACAAGATGATCGTAGTACATCGTCAGACCCACACATGATTGTTGTACATTGACAGTACATCGTCAGACCTACACAAGATCCTAGTACATCGCCAGTACATCGTCAGACCCACATAGGATCTCTATGTGCTGACCCACACAGGATTCCTCTGTGCAGACCCATAAAGGATCGCTCGGGGATGACCCCCACAGAATCACTCGGTGCTGACCAAAACAGTATCTATAGGTGATGCCACACATAGGATCTCTTGGTGTTGACCCACACATGATAGTTCAGTGCTGACCACACATGATTGTTACCCATTATTTATGTCACAGCAATAAACTAGGTTCCTCTACTAATCGTGATTGTCTGTGAGAGGGTTATCTCCTTAATCACTGTTTGATACACCAACTGTCACAAGGTCCCATGAATAAGTATACCAGTGGACCTCCATGTCATATGGGTCTAAACCCAATATATGGTGCGTCAATCGGATGCCCGGTCTGTATGTTTTTAGCCTTTTAGTCCCAAGGGCCCGGTTGGATTCATGCTCAATCAAACCCGATCACATACCAGATTTATCCAAATCTCAAGTGGGGTATACCAAAGAGATAGTCTCACTCCAAGTATTACAGCGCCATTAACAGTTTTTAAAATGGACGCTTTCTACCAAAGTTATGGTTGATAGAGACAAAAGTGCATAGTTGTTTCAGGTCCAGTTCGACCTACGCCGACTTGGCTTGTACCGACCCAACTCGATTTGGGTCAACCCAACCCGTTGTATCCGTCCAGGCCCATGTTGGGTCTAGCCTTGCCCACCGGGTCTGGACCGGCCCACATAGGGTGGCGTAGGGGCCGCGGAGAGGTGTGAGGCCATGAGGGTGGTGTGGAGGCCTCTAGGGCGGCAAGGAGACTGCGAGGGCCGTGGAGGGCCACTTGGCTACGAGGTCGCGGGGTTTCAAAGGCCGCAGGGTGGCGACGGTTGCAGGGGCCGCGGAAGGCCGTTGAGCGGTGAAGGCTGTGGGGAACTCAGAAGGCCGCAAGGCGGCAAGGCTGCAAGGTGGTGGGGGCCATGGGGTGGTGGTCCTCCGTTGCTGGTCGTCCGGTATGGTCACGCGTCATGCCTTCTCCAGTGGTAGGCTTGACCAGCCTCCCTTGGATTTTCTCCTTCGTCGCGGCCAGCCTGGGTGCCTTCTGTGGTTCTTGAGTTCCACTGGTGCCAAATTCTGGCACTGGTCTCCATCACCATCTTGAAGAACACACAAAAGAACCATAAGGTTTGCAGAGGGGTCGGTCCTTGTTTGTTAGGAATGTATCCTCTGCATTAGGGTGGTAGCCAGTGGCTCAAGGGGAATGATTCAATGTGACAGGAAAACTAAAATTGATCAATTTAAAACACCCCCTACCTTGTTTGTTTGTTTACATCAATGAGGAAGGAAGGATGGTCTTTGATTGAAGATGTCCCACGTTGGAGGATTCCCCAAGGAAGAATTTGATGCCGGGCATCGACGTTCTTCATTGGAGAAGCGTTTGTTATTTTAGAAGATGAATTCCCCCAAGGTTCTCTCTGAATTTCCAGTTTCCAACACATCCCCCAATTCCACAAAAAACAAAAGGTTGACAATATGATATGTTTCCCCAATATAATTGTTGGTAGAATATAAATTAGAATCATAATTACATTGAGGTTAGCATTATAAATTTTGGGGAAACCTATAGTTAACCGCCCTCATGAAAGAGGGATTTTAAGAGGTTTCTTTCATTAGGAGGATTTAGGTGGTCCCCACCCTTAAATTCAAAATTGTGGGGTTTTAGGATCGGGTGGTCCCCACCACCATAACCTTTGTTGAGGGGGATTCTAAAATATAAATGTTATACATTTTTATTTTATTTAATTCTTCCACAAAAAGCACAAAATTTTATCAATCACACTCGACCCACTACGGTCGAGGTGATGGTGTTATTAAGTGAATAATGACACTGTGAGTTCAATGGTGTAATTGGATTTCAATTCCGAGCACCAGTTCAATAATTAAAAAATACTACTCGTACGTGTACTGAACGTACCCAAAAAGCAAAGTTCATAAATTCATTTCATGCACACGGGGCCTTGGAATCAGGTGTCGTCAATTTTTGTGGACTAGAAAAATTCCCATATAATAAAAAAATTAACTGGAAATTTCGGGTCTTTACAATATGTATAATCAAGGTGCCAAACTGTATTTTCAATATGATATTGTCTAGTGGTTCAAATTTTAACGAATTTTGATCATTGTATTTAGAGCCATGCCATGAAATCCCATTTAATATTTCATAGTAGAATGTAAAGTCTTAATCATGAATCAATTGATGATATATTTTTGATGAGAAGACTAAATTCCCAATAAATATTATCATGGAAATGAATTGTTATGGTGGGGAGAATATAATACCCCATCTTTCAATGAGTTGTAAAATTAACATTAGAATTAAAATTTTGTACTTAATGGATGAATCATTTTAATATCTATGACATATAATGAGGTTTAATGTGATTAGGTATCAAAAAAGTGGGGTATTTTACATGGAATGATGCTATTAATGGATTAGGAATATAAATACGACATAAAATGAAGAATAAATGAATGCTAGAGGCCTTCTAGGATCGTATAGTAGCACCATGATTCTAGTGTCCTAGGAAGTATCCCAGCGGACTAGTTTGGATTAGCTTCTACATGATGAGCATACGGAAAAAGACTCATGACAATTAAGTTACGTAGAAGTGGGGAATACTAGGTAGTATTTACAGTGGGAGAATTCTTTAGGAATAGATCCACTATTGGTTTATGGCATCATGCAAAAAATTTTTAGAACAATATAAACATGAGCCACCCACCCTTTATTCCCATTATGATATCTCCTTGATCTTGGATGGATCTAGACGTAATCCATTGCTGAATTTGGGAATGATCAAACATTCTACATCTATCTAGAACCCCTATTCCTCATGTGGTGTCCAATTTATGTTTTATTAATTGTGTATAAATCATATTGTTATGTCATAGGAATTGGGATCACATAATGTATTAATTATCATTATATTCATTTTCCCCTTGGTCGTCATGAACATATTTGGACTATGCCTATTTTATGGTTATAGATTTTGAATAAAAATCCACCAAATCATTGTGGAATTATCCCTAAATGATTGGGATCTTGATTGAAAAGGATATGGTATGTCCTATGATGATGAATCCATGTTGTTTATAAGAGTTTCAATTAAGGTACAACCATTTTTGATTTAATATGGGGTTCATGGTCTAATTGAATTTACCTGGGCATCATAACATTTGATTAATTTTTTTGTTATGATGGATTAGATTAGGTAGTGTTCCAGGATTGGAACAAACCCTATTGTATTATATTGTTGATAAGGAATATTTATATGTGGATTGATCATAGATTTTAAACATAATTTATATTTAACAACCCTTTAATTCTTGTTAGGTGTGTAGGACTTTTTTTTTAAAAAGGAACTAGGTACATGTTTTAGATTATCTACATGAATGACAGGGTCGACCATTCATAATAAGAAATTTGTGATTCCCTACAAGAAAAATTTATATTAAATAATGATATAAGTTTATACCTTTTCTATTAATAGTGATATTTTAGAGTCAGGGGATTAAATTTTTTTGTTTTATAGGAGACATGGATAGGTTATTATTTAGGAAAATTGTTAGTAATAATAGATTGGTAATAATGTGATATTGTGCAGTGATTTCCAGTCATGATTTTCAAGGTTTTTATAATCATCTGAGTTATAATGAAAACCATGTGAGAGGAAGGGTATGGTCCAACAGATATCTCATTAAATTATAATGTATTTTTATAACCATTCATTTATAACCAAGAAACTATGTGCTTTGATTTTCAATGGATAGTGGATACCTCATGGATAGTGCATTGTAAAAACCCAGTTCTTATATTTGAGGTACGAGATTTTTCTTTTCTCATTTCCTTAAGTGTTTTTGAGAAAATATGGAAAATGGGGAACAATCCTAAATTTTGGAACTACACGCCATCTACTTTTCCACACACCGTGTAATTTTGGCCATGTGGGTTGAGTACACGGGGCGTGTAGCCTTGTCAACGACGAAGGGAGTAGGAACTGACTACACACCGTGTAGTCAGTCGGCATGCCAAAACAGTAAGGCAGTGGAGCATCCACCAGCGAGGCGACAGTACACATTGTGTACTCAGGAATACATGTCGTGTACTCAGGTCGACGGATGAACAGTGTGGTGGCGCCGCCAGAGGAACAGTTAAATAAAGGGAGTACACACTATATACTTGGAAGTACATGTTGTGTACTTTGTTTTTTTTCGCTTAAAATGGGCAGTAGCTACCCCTGTTCACATAATTGGCTTAGAACCGGAGGAAGGAGCTCGGGAGGACGGCCAGATCTTTGTGGATCAACCGATCGAGCACCAGGAATCCGATATCGCTTCCGTCAATCACGTTGGAACCGTGCGGGTAACCCCCTCTTCTCATATCGTGTTTCTTACCAATTATTTCCATAATGGGAGTTATTTGAGGTTGAATGAATGTTTTCTTACCTCAGATATACGCCATTCATGGGCATTTCTGGAACCGGCGTTCGCGTATATCATTCGTTGGCATATAAGGTAGGTGGCTTGGTGTTTATTTCCAACTGTCATGTGTTTTGTTCCTTCTGTGCCACGAACCCATGTTGGGGTGTCGTGTGGATGAGTCAGTTGCTATATTAAACACTTAGAATTAATTAGGTATTTAATTATTATATTAAAATGATGGTTGGGATCATTGCTTGGATCTGGAACCACCCTGGTGGTGTGTTCCACTGTTTATCCGTTTGGCCAGGATACCCGAGGGTATGGATTTAAAGTAGTAATTGTAGAATTTTCACAAGAGGAATATCTTGTTTATTGCATATTTACATGTTTGGAACGGCCCGGTTACCTATTTAGCATGAGGGCAATGTTTTGATTAGCCTGTGGGAGCTGTATTACATATCATGTGGGCAACATCTTCCGTGCCTATGGGCAGATGATTCTGTTCCTATGGGCGTCCCTACCAACGCCTGAGTGAAAAATCCATTTTTCCTGAGGGCAGATTCATGTGTTGGATACTCTTTACCTGAGGGTAGGGGTTTACGTGTCTAATGACATTAGATATTTTCCTAGAATAATCATTGTGGTGATATTTTGAATTAAATGATTAAATTAATAATAAAATGGAAATATTACTGGTTAAGTTAGTTAATTTCAGTACTTCTTACTTTATTGCATTTTATTACTCCACACTGTCGCCGCATGTTTACACACAGTTGAGAACGGGCCTTTGGTGGGTGCCTACTAGGAATATGTTTCTCACACCCTGTTTGGGTCACGCATTTCGGCCCAAAAATATTACGTTACTGCAAGTGTGGATAGGGGAATGAGTCCCTATACAGGTACTTGACTATGCTTAGGGGTAGGAGGGCATGGGACCGAGCCTAGGCTCGTGATGCCGCTGCCATCTATTTCCCTTTGTTTTGCTGTAATCTGGATTTAGTTGTACTGTATTGATGTATAACATGTTCTGGATGTTTTCTTAGAACATGAGACATGTTTCATCATTATTTATATACTGTTGGTTATATCCACTATTGGTGATAATTCAGTTGTGTATGGTTTACTACTTCCACTATCGTTGTATGTTTTATTTTGTATTCTGCTGCACTACACTTTGACAAATGAGGGAATAGTTTCCCCACTATCAGACATGGACCCTCACTACTAGTCGGCAGCCTCTGGTGTTTGGGAAAATGCGCTTGAGGTCATGTGGTGAACCGAGTTCGGGGCACCCATTGAGTGGTACCCAAAACCGGGATGTTACAAATTGGTATTAGATGGATTTATTTTCCGTGACATACTATTTGGAGCCGTAGTCAGGTATAGGATGAACGTTAGATGGTAATAAGCTATGCCCGGGTGTATCTAACCCGTGTACAGGGAAAATCCAGTCTACCTCGTATTGCAATTTTACTGGTTTTGCAATTTACAGTTGATTTGATTTTCACCATTGGGTGACACACAAGTGATTGTGCTGTTATATTTTATCCATGGGTTCTATTTAGTTGCAACCCGATGAGATGAGGGTATGCCATCTCATGCATCATATAGGTACATGCTAGAAATCACATGCCATGCATAGTCCCATGCCATGTAGGTGCATTAGAAATTGCAAGTTGTTGTGGTAGTTGTTGTGCTAGAAAAGTATGTTGTTGAGATTGTTTCTCTGATAAAATACCTAATATTTGATATTGTAATTTTATGTGCGCCTGTTTATAGAATGGATGCCAAACTTTGGTTTTTGGGGAGTATGGGCCCCCATTGACCGGAATTTGGTGGTTCATTGACTGCTTATTTTTTTATAACATAGATAATATTTCAATCATTGATTAGTGGGGAGTATGGGCCCTCACTGGTCGGAATTTGACACTTAGGTGTTGGTTTCTAGTATTTTATGGGTTCCGAAGATTATTCCGAGGCATACTGTCTGGAAACCCAGTATACACGCTGTGTAGTACCTTATACATGCCCTATATTTCCTTCTATTCAGGAAGAAAAATTATCTTTTTAAGTACACGCTGTGTAGTCTCTTCCCATGTCACAAACCACGTGGGCGGCGACACAGGGTAGGGAAGTGCTTGGGTAAAACACGCCGTGTACATGATGAACACGCCGTGTAGTGTTGACCCGGAGTCCACTCGTTTTATGAACAACACGGACGGAGGAGACCTTAAGACATACATGAAGTGTCCACTATAGAACACGCCTTGTACTCTCACCTGGGGAGTCCGGCCGTGTAACTGACAACACAGGTCGGTGAACTCCTGTACAGTACACACCGTGTCAATGATGAACACGCCGTGTAGTGTGACATGAGGACTCGGCCATGTAACTAACAACACCGCCCGGTGTCACCATTCCTTGAACACGCCGTGTACCTATGGGACACGCCGTGTAGTCTTGTCCGGGGATAGACCATGTAGACTTAGTCATGTGGAAGAGAAACGAGGTGGTGTACATGCCGTTTGTGGGTGTAACACGCCGTATAGTATCATGCCAAGTAGTCAGCCGTTTCACAAATGACCTGGGAAGTTGGAAAATAACACCATACACGCCGTGTTGATTATATACACATAGTGTAGTTTTTTTTAATGGGAGTTGTGTGGTGTAACCATGTCTATGGACCCGGGCAGGGGAAGGGAAGTCAAGTACACGCTGTGTAGTAATTGTACACGCTGTGTAGTCTTGTTTTGAAATTCTTGGAATTCCTTCCTCCTCTTGTTCCCTTTGTGGTTCCTTCTCTTTCAGTCCCTGATAAATCATGATCTAAGGCGTGTGTTGGAACTTGTAGTGTCATGCTGCCTAGAAGAACGTGCTTTGTTCGCCAGGAGAGCGGTGACCATTATAATCCGGAGATGGTGGGACATGGGCTACCATTGGATCTCCCAGCAGATCCAGATGCGCCGCCAACTGCTATACTGGACACAGGCACGGAGGCGCAGTTCCGTGTGGGTTTTATGCGGTTCGTGCATACCTTTCAGGGAGCACCGTAGGCTGCCACATCTATGGCTGAACCGATGCGTAACTTCAAGTAGTAGTATCCGCCTACGTTTTCAGGGGATGGAGGACCATAGGCTGCAGAATCTTGGCTAGGATCGATGCAGACTATTTTCGAGCATCTTGAGACGCCTCCAGGGCGGATGGTCATGCTCGCGACTTAGATGTTGTGTGATTCCGCCAAGAGGTGTTGGGATGTTACCACTCAATCAGAGCATCACAGGGACATGGCGTGTGAGGATTTTCAGGAAGTATTCTATGAATTCTTTTTCACAGAAACTCTAAGCGAATATAGAGCTCGAGAGTTCATGAATCTGCAGTAGGGAACTATGTCATTGATGGACTATTCTGCTTGTTTCACCGAGCTTTAGCGCTTTGCACCCGTTCTTGTGGGTGATGAGACGTTGAGAGCCTTACGTTTTGAGGATGGTCTTCGGTATGACATCCGAGCGCTGGTGACTGTTTTCAGGTTGCCTACTATAAATGCTATTGTGAACTAGTCGATGATTACAGAGAGGAATCTGCGGGAATCTGGTGGTGTGGCCCAGGGTGGTTCAGCACCAGTTACTGGTACTATTTCTTGCGAGCAAGAGGAAGAGACAAATGGACTTCTCTCAGGGTGGCAGTACCAGTCAAAAGAATCCTTCAGGTGGATAGGTTATGCGCTACCAGTGTGGTAGAGAGGTGCACAAGAGGCCACAGTGTCCACGAGTCCTAGTGGAGTGTCGTGCTTGCGGCAAGATGGGTCATCTGCTGCGCTTTTGTAGGGTGTTTCCACCAGTGGCTAATGATAGGGGTTCTGTGTAGACTCTGCGTGCGGGAGCAGGACCAGTGGCTTCTTACCAGTCCGGGAACTGGAAAACGTCAGGGCGTGCAGAAAGAGTTTGTGGTCATGGCCGTGGTAGCCAGACACCAGGATCTCAGAGCCAGCAGGGCAGGATAGCTCAGGGTAGCCAAGCTGTGTCACAGGGCCATGGCACTAGACATGCATATGCAGTGCAACAGACCCATCAGGAGCCGGATCCCGGACCTTCTACAGTCAGAGGTACTATTTTAGTAGATTATATCTTATCTTTAGTACTTTTTGCTAAGGGTGCTACACATAGTTTTATATTTTTGCCTGTTGTGGAGAGCCTTGGGCTCTATGTTTCTACTTCTTCTGATATCATGATGCTAGACAATCCGTTTGGGACTAGGACGACTGGTGTGCATCCCTGCAAAGAGTGCCCACTTGAGGTTAGTGGGTGTCACTTCCTTTGGGACCTATGTGTCCTAGAGATGGCGACCAATGATTTCATTCTCGGGATAGACTAGTTGGTTCCCGTTCGAGCTTTTGTAGGATTCTATCGTCATAGGGTGCGTTTCACGTCACCAAAGGGTAGAGAGTTTCTATACAAGGGTGAATGTGATTTTCAAGCAAGTCGAGCTGGACGAGAGCATCATGGGCGAGGTAGAGTCACATCCTAGATTGAAATCTTATATCTGGATGATCAGGGGGCTTGTCAGAAGGATTTACCTCCAGTGGTTGATCGTTTCAGGGATGTCTTCCCAGAAGACTTTTTGGGTATACCTCCGGAGAGAGAGTTGTATTTCTCCATTGATCTTGTGCGTAGAGCAGCACCTGTGTCCATTCCTCCTTATAGGATGGCCACACCTCAATTCCAGGAGCTCAAGAGGCATTTGGAGGAGTTGTAGTCAAAGGGATTTATCCAACCTAGTACTTCTCCATGGGGTTCGCCGGTCCACTTTGTGAAGAAGGAAGATGGTACCCTCAGACTCTGTGTGGATTATTGGAAGCTGAACCAGTTGATGGTTAAGAACCGATATCCTTTACCAAGGATTGGTGATCTTTTTGATCATCTTCGTGGAGCACGAGTGTTCTCGAAGATTGATCTGAGACCAGGATATCATAAGATGCATGTGATACCATCTGATATACCTCTCACAGCTTTTAGGAGTAGGTATGGTCTATATGAGTATACGGTTATGCCGTTTGGACTCACGAACGGGCCGACAGTTTTCATGGCTCTGATGAATCGTGTGTTCCATCCGTATCTTGATGCTTTTGTGGTAGTATTCATGGACGAAATATTAGTGTACTCTCACACTCGACACGACCATGCCACCCATCTTGAGATTGTATTGAGTAAATTGAGAGAGAATTAGATGTATGCTAAGCTCTCAAAGTGCCACTTTTGGATGGACCAAATTCACTCCCTTGGTAATATCATCTCTGAGGCAGGAGTTGAAGTAGACTAAGAGAAGGTGAGAGCAGTAGTTTCCTAGAAGCAGCCTATGAACATGTTTGAGATAAGATGCTTCTTAGGGCTAGCTGGTTACTACAGACGCTTCATAATGGACTTCTCCCGCTTAGCAGCACCATTGACGGGTCTGACTAAGAAGGGCGTGATGTTCGTATGGTTAGAATCAAGTGAGACAACCTTTCAGGACCTAAAGGGAAGGTTGACATCAGCACTAATCTTGATATTCCCAGAGCCGGGTAAGAGCTATATAGTTTACTGTGATGCATCAGGGGTTGGGCTGGGAGCAGTGTTGATGTAGGGTGACCGAGTTGTTGCGTACGGGTCTCGGCAGTTGAGGCCACATGAGAGGAATTACCTGATGCATGATCTCGATTTGGCCGCAGTTGTTCATGCGTTGCACAGTTGGAGACATTATATATTTGGAGAACGTTTTGTTGTTTTCACTGACCAAAAAAGTCTCAAGTATATCTTTAATCAGCGTGACATGAATCTGAGGCAGAGAAGGTGGTTCTAATACCTACAGTCCTTCGATTTTGAGCTTGCCTATACACATAGTTAAGGTAATGCAGTAGGTGATGCACTGAGCAGGAAGACTCAGATACAGGCGGTGCAGGTGGACAACGGTGAGTAGAATCTCATGGCTTTGTTCTCGGAGATGCATCTGGAGGTGCACGACAGTCTGGGGCCGTCATATCTTTCATCTTTAGATGTGACCTCTACCCTCCTGGACAGAGTGAGGATGAGACGACTATATGATCTATAATGCCTAGTTCTACAGGAGTCGGTGGTAGTTGGGGACCCTTCTCCTAGTTGGATGATAGATGATGATGCGGTTTTGTATTTCCATGGACGAGTATGGGTTTCAGGGGATATACACGAGGAGCTGATGCGAGAGTTTCATGCTTCAGCATGGGCAGTTAATCATGGGGTTACCAAGATGTACTATGACTTGAGACGTCAGTACTAGTGGCCAAGTGTGAAGAGAGATGTAGCTGGTTTTGTTACGAGGTGCTCCACCTGTCAGCAGGTGAAGGCGGAGCATCATAGACCAGCTGGGCTGTTACAACAATTTCCCATTCCAGAGTGGAAATGAGATGATGTCATGATGGACTTCGTGACCGGGTTTCCGAGGTCACCTTGGGGAAATGATGTTGTGTGGGTTGTTATGGACAGACTCACGAAGGTTGTTCAATTTTTTCCAAGGAAGGAGACCTTTGGTGTTGACGAGCTCGGGAAGCTGTATATCTGAGAGATCTTACGTCTTCATGGGGTTCCTCATTCTATCATTTCAGATAGGGATGCTCACTTTACATCTCGTTTCTGGCATAGTTTTCAGAGGGCACTGGGTACACAGGTGCTTCTAAGCACAGCTTACCACCCTCAGATAGATGGCCAGTCAGAGCGTACGATACAGGTGCTAGAGGACATGTTGCGTGCATGCGTCCTAGATATTGGAGGCTCTTGGAAAAATCATATACCCTTATCCAAGTTTGGCTACAAAAATAGCTTCTAGGAGACTATTGAGATGGCACCATACAAGGATTTATATGGTAGGCCATGCTGATCACCCTTGTGCTGGTTAAAGGTAGGTGAGGCATCTTTACTGGGACCGTAGCTCGTGCATGAGACTTTTGAGTAGGTCCAGTTGATTCAGAAGCGGATGGCTACCACGTAGTCTCGTCAGAAAGCATATGCTGATCGATTCAGACGACCTTTGGATTTTGAGGTTGGGGATCATGTTTTCTTGCGTGTTTTGCCGAGGATGGGACAAAAACGGATCAAGAGACAGGGTAAGCTTCCACCGCTGTATGTTGGGCCATTTGAGATTCTGTAGAGAGTCGGGCTAGTTGCCTATCATTTGCGGTTAACGCAGCGGTACCGAGCATTGAACGACGTCTTCCCCATATCTCAGTTGTGCTGCTATCATCCAGACCCATCTCACATCCTTCAGCCCGAGGAGGTTGAGATTCAAATGGATGCATCATTTGAGGAGCATATGATTCGTATCGTTGATAAGAGCACAAAGGTTCTCTGAGGCTGGTCAGTTCCTCTCATATGGGTGTTATGGAAGCATGGCTGAGTGCAGGACGAATCCTTGGAGTGGGAGACCGATGTACATGCTCATTGGAAGAAGTTGTTCACGGCTATATCTTCACCACCATGGGAAGGGAAATTAGGGGACGAATTTCTATAAGGGGGGACGTATGTAAGAACTCGGTTCTTATATTTGAGGTAAGGGCTTTTTCTTTTCTCTTTTCTTTAAGTGTTTTTAAGAAAATAAGGAAAATGGGGAACAATCCTATATTTTGGAACCACACGCCGTGTACTTTTCCACACGCGGTCTACTTTTGGCCGTGTGGGATGAGTACACGGGGCGTGTAGCCTTATCATCGAAAAAGGGTGTACGAACCCAGTTCTTTTATTTGAGGTACTGGCTTCTTATTTTCTCTATTCCTTAAGTGTTTTTGAGAAAATATGGAAAATGGGGAACAATCCAAAATTTTGGAACTACACGCCATGTACATTTCCACACTCCATGTACTTTTCTCCATGTGGGAAGAGTACACGGGGCATGTAGCCTTGTCAATGACGAAGGGTGTAGGAACTGACTACACGCCGTGTAGTGGACCTTTACAGGCTGTGTAGTCATTCAACATGCCAAAACAGTAAGGCGGTGGACCATCTGCTAGCTAGGTTACAGTACACGCCATGTACTCAGGAGTACATGCCATGTACTCATGTCGATGGATGAACAGTGTGGCGGTGCCGCCAGAGGAACAGTTAAATGAAGGGAGTACACGGCATGTACTTGGACGTATATGCCCTGTACTTTGTTTTTTTCACTTATAACGGGATGTAGCCATCCCTGTTCACATGATTGGCTTAGAACCGGAGGAAGGAGCTCGAGAGGATGGACGGATCTTCGTGGATCAACCGATCGAGCACCGGGAATCCGATCTCACTTCCGTCGATCACGTTAGAACCATGTGGGTAATCCCTATCTTCCCCTAGCGTATTTCTTACCAATTATTTACCTAACATGAGTTATTTAAAGTTGAATGAATGTTTTCTTACCTCATATCTATGCCTTTCTTGGGGGTTTCTGGAACCGACGTTGGTGTATATCGTTCGTTGGCGTATAAGGTAGGTGGCTTGGTGTTTATTTCCAACTATCGTGTGTTTTGTGCATTTTGTGCCACGAACCCTTGTTGGGGTGTCCTGTGGCTGAGGCCGTTGCTATATTAAACACCTAGAATTGATTAGGAATTTAGTTATGATATTAAAATGCTGGTTGGGATCGTTTCATGGATCCAGAACCACCCCGGGGGTGTGTTCCAATGTTTAGCCGTTTGGCCAGGACAGCTGAGGGTTTGCTTTTAAAGTAGTAATTGTAGAATTTCCTCAATTGGAATTTCTTGTTTACTGCATATTTACATGTTGGGCATGGCCCAGTTACCTGTTTAGCCTGAGGGAAGTGTTGTGATTAGCCTGTGGGTGCTGTACTACTTATCCTATGGGCAACTTCTTCCGTGGTTGTCGGCAGATGATTCTGTGCCTGTGGGAGACACTACCTACACCTGAGGGAAAAATATGTTACGCATGAGGGAATATTCTTGTGTTGGATACTCTTTACCTAAGGGTAGGTGTTTTCATGTCTGAGGACATTAGCTGTTTTCATAGAATATTCATTTGTGGTGATATTTTGAATTAAATGATTAAATGAATAATAAAATGGCAATATAACTGGTTAAGTTAGTTACTATTAGTACTGCTTACATTATTGCAATTTATTACCGCACACTGTCGCTGCATGTTTACACACAGTTGAGCACAAGCCCTTGGTGGGTGCCTATTTTGAATTTATTTCTCATAGCCTGTTTGGGTCACTCTTTTCGGCCCAAAAAGATTATGTTGTTGTAGGTGTGGATAGGGTCAAGAGTCCCTATACAGGTACTTGATTGTGCTGAGGAGTATGAGGGCATGGGATAGATCCTAGGCTCGCGATGCCGCTTCCAGCTGTTTCCCTTTTTTATGTACTCGGCATTTTGTTGTATTGTATTGATGTATAACATGATCTGGATGTTTTCATAGAACTTGAGACATGTTTCATCATTATTTATATAATGTTAGTTATATCCACTGCTGTTGATTATTCAGATGTGTACAGTTTACTGATTCCGCTATCGTTGTATGTTTTATTTTGTATTACGTTGCGCTACACATTGACAAATGAGGACATGGTTTCCCAACTATCAGACCTGGGCCCTCGCTACAAGTCGGCAGCCTCTGGCATTTGGAGAAATGCGCTTGAGGTCATGTGGAGAACCGGGTTCGGGGAACCCATTGAGTGGTACCCAGAACTGGAACGTTACATGCATGGTTGGACAAACTATGTTTCTTATGCATGACACCCAATCCCATGATCTTAAAATAGAAAATTAATCCAATGAACATGATTTAATTTTAAACTTATATCGAAATAATTAGTGTATAACTCTATAAATCCCCACCTTATTTCTCTACAAGACACTACCATTTATTCTTTAACGGTCCTTGATTGATTTGGGTGGATCACTTCATGGTTTGTATTATTATCATATTAGTTTCTCCAATTTTCTCTACATCTTCTATGAAAATATTTTACCATTATCTCATAAGAACAATAATTGTCCTTGTCTGATGGATCTAGAGGGTTTTATGTAGAATTTATTTATTTTTATCATGGGTTTAGGACTATGAGAACATGATATTATTTTTACATCGCTTTTATTGAAGTAAATAATGTATTCATTATTCTTGATGTATGCACATATATCTTATTGTCTATCCCTAGACATGTTTATTTCTTATGTTAATTTTTAAGCTATGAATGTAGTTGTTTTTAATCCAGAATTTTTGAATTTTATTTTTGATGGGACTGGATTTGTAAAAAAAATAATTTAAATTGATTTTAATTCACTAGATCTGATAAATGAATTTCCTCAAAGATGAATTTCATTTCAAAAATTATTTTTAAATAATCAAAACGACATGGATTGTTCTAGAAAAATAGTTTTATGAATTATGGGAATAATTATGAAATGTCACTAACTTGAATAATTCTTATTGAATTGGATTTTCTTTTAAATGTTTTATAAAATAACGATATCCTTCCATGAACGAATTGATTATATTACAGCACAATAAGTGAACTTGGTGTTTAGGAAAAAACTAGACATATGGGAGCCCTAGTGGAGTAATGTATAAAGAGGGAATGTGTTAATAATATATTACATATATTATCATACAATTACCATGGATCCAAGGTTCATATAGATAGGATTCAATTATTCCCTCTAATGTTACATAGTGTGTCTTAGTTAAGTACACCACTATTTTTTGGATTTCCCTTTGATTGTTTTTGTTCATATTTTGTTCATGTTTATATGATATTTTTATTTTCTCATTTAATATGATTTTTATTAAACATATTATAATTACCTTTTATGCCTCATTGAAATATGTTATTCCATAAGAAATTATGACTTCAAAATAAATATGTATTGGGTATCCTCCTTTTATAAAAATATCGACAATTTTTGGACTATGATACAATGTTTACATAATGATATTATCATGTATTCCACTATGAGAGAAAATTAATCCTTAGAAGAGATACGTAGGCTCAGGAATAAGAGAGTCAAACTGGTTACTCACTTGTTGGCCAGAATGACTACTAGATTATTAGATGATATGGGATTATATTTTCCAATAGTGGTGTAAGACTGTGAAGATGTATTATTTGAGTACATTCAATGAATAAAAACCGCATCATGAGATAAATTCCATATTGAGTCACATATTGGGATGTTTGTGATATATAAATCAGCATATTTGACCACTCCCATAGAGATTTTTGAGATAAGTGTCAGTTAGAGTACAAGCCAGAGAATAGATTTTTTATACCAACAGTTTATACTTGGGACACCCCAAGGATTTTAGTAAATTGTTGTTGGAGACCTTGAGGTTATGCGTGGACTACAGGTGATTGAACCAGGTGACCATAATGAATAACTACCCACTACCACTGATCTATCACCTCTTCGATTAGTTGAGAGGGGAATGATGCTTTTTAGAGATTGACCACATATCAGGCTATCAGCAGCTTTCAGTACAGCATAGGGATATACTAAATATGGAATTCAATAGTCTCTATGGTCAGTTGGAGTATATGGTGATGCACATTGGTGTGATGAACATCTCAATATTGATCATAGTCTCGTAAACAGTATCTTCTTGACTTTCAAAGTCCAGTTTGTTGTGGTTGTCATTTATGGAATCCTATTTTACTATGAATCCTTGTATGATCATTTTTGAAACCTATGGATGATCTTAGAAACACTCTGAGATAACTAGAAATATATGAGTCTCTTGAAGTGTCAATATTTGATTCGAGAGGACCACTTACTTGAAAAAATCATCCCATATGTCAATGTAATAGTGGAACTAGTGAATGGTAATATAGTTCTTGTTTTGGAGACACCCAGGAATCCTTTAGACATTCTCATGAGATCAGAGGATGTTATTTTGGAAATAGAACTGATAATCAAATCTTCTAATGAGGACGCACAAAGAATGATGGAAATGTATTTTAAGGTGGACACTAATGATTAATCGAACGATTGGATTGACAAGCCGGACTTGATTCTAGTTCGGGGTTTAACAACAGAATGATCAATGTAGAGGAGTACATCTAGTCACAGGGGAAGCTGGCATTCAGGTTGGAAGAACTTCTGATGGAGCCACCAGACATTCAGTTAAATACTTTATCATGGAAGGTGTTTCGTGAGAATAAACGCGTAGGCTGCAATTTCATTTCATGACATTGTCCAGTCTTTTAGTGTTTGACTGGGTTTCTCACTTTTTCCCTTAAAAGTGTTTGATAATAAAAAAAATTATGTTTGAAGTGAAGTGAAGGGTATATTCTAAGGTTTTTACTGAAATTATCTACTGTGGGGACACCCATGTTATATTTTACCTTGAATTGGATGAATTTTGTGTGGATAGATGGGTTGAAGTAGTTCCTTAGGAGCTAAGATAGAGGTTAGTGAGCCCCACAATCTTTAGTTTTCTAGAGATGGATGTTGAGTACATAGTGATCTATGATGAATTAGAGATCCTAATCTGTTTTCATTTTATGCAGAGGCAGGAGTTCATTGCATGTGGTTCATAGTTGTTAAGAAAAATTGAGTAGAACTACACGACCCATGATATTGATTAGGAGTGGTAATCGTGGAACTAATTATTTGGAGACACTACATAATGTGAACACATTTTCATAGTTACTCTGATAGTAGTAGTATAAATTATATCATCTTTCATATTGATTTTATCTTGAGATAGAGGTGACAGATAGAGTATATCCATGAATATGGCATTGATATTATCTACAAATCCAACAAGGGGATCATGTTGGATGACTCTCTCAGTAGGATACTTTGTTCTCGGTTGATGGAAGAGGAATCCGACTAGTTAGCCTCATTGAGTTGTTCCTAGTGGATAATTATGTGGTTTCGTATATTTAGTTGATGTTAGTTATCCAACATTGGTTTTGGTGGCTACGAATGATGAAGGGAGTGTCAATTGTTTTCTCTCCATGCCTTACTTTTCAGAAAATGAATGACGAGGACCAGGTTCCAATGAATTTTTTTCATCCCCAAGAGTTTAAAGAGTGGGTGTAGTAATTTATATCCATTTACTTCATAAAAATTTTACCTATACACCCAGAGGACATGGTTCTATATGGGAGATATTAGACTAACTCACCATGTCATCGAACATACTAGTTGTTCAAGATATGTGTTTAGTTGATAGAATGAGTTTCCTTTAGGTGCATTAGATATCCAAACACCATGGTGTTCCCATGATAATTATTTCAAACAATGAGTATCACTTCACATCACAAAATGGATAGGATTTCAATTTTTATTTGGGACTCAATTTTTCATGAATTGAAATTTTCACCCCAATATATTTTATGACTAGTCTGACCATTCAAATCATGATGGAATTGTTCTACGATTTGATTTTGGTATTTGAAAATATTTTGTAGGATCATCAACCATTGGTCAAGTTTGGAAAAGATATTCATTCCACCATTAGTATGTAATCATTCTATTGTATTTATAGGAAACCAAGTAGGTCACCACTTTGTTAAATAGATCAATGTATTTTGCACTGATGGGACTAATGTTTATACGTGCCACTATAGAGAAGGTTCAAATTGTCTTGGAGAATATTTGAAATGAACATACACATCGTAAGTCATACACATAATGATGACATATACCTATTGTGATTGTGGTGGGAGACCCTGTGTCTGAGGGTGTCAACTCGATATGGATTGTAAAGATATGTTCACGACACATCATATGTTATCCATTTTGGTGATTTGGACACTAGTGATGAATCAACAATTGATGAGTACCTGTTAGAGATCAAGGATTTATAGGATAAGATCCTTAATGGGAAATCAATTACCCTAGTTTGTGCCTGATCGTATTACAATAATATTTATTAGAGTACCTGAGAATGGGACACCCAGATGCAATCCTAATTCATTCATCTTTAAGAGAAAAAATTTCTATTTCAAACAAAAAAACTCTAAGGTGGTGAGAATGTACTTACATGGAATTTTTTGCATTATATTTGTACATTAAATAGATTAAAATTGAGACATGTGCTAAGATGATGTCTAATTCAGAGGCCCAATGTTTCCAAAATAAATTATTGAAATAAAATAAATTACACTTGCTTACATTTTTCTTTATAAAATTGAAGAAATTTCAAATGGGGGAAACGATCAAAAATCCATGGTCACCATTGAGTTCAGAATGTGGGTTTTAACATATGTGCAATATAATCACTATTGATGGGTGGTGTTTTTGAAAAACAAATCACGAGATATTAATTAATAAAATAAATAAATTAAAATTATTTAATTTATTTATTCCTATGAATCCACCTACACTCCATTAAATATATAGTTATTATATTTCTTGAAGGGTTCTCCCCTCAAACCCTGGACAACTATACAACCATTGGGGAGCATTATTGGTCATAAAATATAGATTGATACCATAATGATTATCATTTCACCAAAAGTTATTTATTAATTCATCAATGACCTTATTGATGAACCTTAATGCATCAACAATATATCAAATATTTACGTAATATATTTGATTCTAATAATTTCATCTTATAATATATTCTCAAGAAAAAAACAGATCAATTACAAGTATAGAATTGATAAGAGTATAATCTTTTTGAAAAAATTGAAGAAATTTAAATTATTCATTGTGTTTTATTAATATTAACTACTAATAACATGTTATATTATCCCTAATATGAGGTCCATAGAAAATATAAGACAACAAAAATGTTTGAGGATCTAAAAGGATTTTGCGGGTAAAACATTTTGTAGAGGAAATTCATTTTACTCCACAAGATTTACCACTATTCAATAATAGTGCATATACTAGGGAAATAAAAAAAATCCTCTCTTGGTTCCACACATTAAAAGAAAAGTAACAATCTTTCTTGATTACCTCCCTACATGTGTAATGAATGTTAATATGATTACCAATTAAACCCATGAACCTTTGAATAATATTAAATCAACTATGGGATGGGTCTCTATTCATGAAAGGAATTTTTCAGGGTGATGAAATCCATTCAACCTCCATAAAAATCATATTTTCTAGACTAAATAAGTCTTAGCCAATGTGAATCCTCATTTCCAATTCATATTCCTAGTCCCCACTACTAAAAATAACTGTTAAATATAGAGAGGAATACAATAATTGTTCCCACCCCAAAACACCTCCTCTAATGATGCCTTAATTAAATATTTTTATATCAGGAGTTTAAAATCATAGATGGGGGGTTCATAGTTGACCTATCTCCCCAACATAATATAAAAATAATATGTAATGTGATACCCACCTGTATGTACCAGATTGAGTGATGTGGAATATTCCGAGTTGTTGATTATATTCTTATTCTATTGTATATTTATTCAAAAAATATTCTAAGATAAAAAATAATGTTTATGTTTTATTAATAATGTTTGAAGGGTTAGGTATTTATTCCTATGTTCATTCACTGTAATTGTAGGAAATTCCATTCTCCCATAGTTTTAAAAAATTAAGGTATTCAATTTTTCCCTGACAATTCATCAATGAAATGGGTCAATATTATGGGTTTGGATCATGATCTATGGTACAATAAAGGTGTGATGATGGAAGATGATTACTAGAGGTGAACCTAGATGGATTTTTTATATCTATTCAAATTAGTTTTGACAAGGTGGATACAAACATCACGAGCAGTCATTTCCATAGTAAATTATAATCCAAGAATAGTGATCTCCAATTAATAATGTCTTTGATGAAAACGTACCTAATATTCTAAAAATAGAGTTGTGGATTACAATAAATTCCTGGTAATGAGGCGGAATATACAATGGGATCTAGAAAACCCTAGTTTACCTGGCCTGTAAACCGGTGTTACATGTCATTTGGGACTGCCTTGGCTACTAAACTAGGCTTTCAGCTGATGTTAAATATCAGAAATAGTTTTACATGGTTACATGTGACGTGCATCCTTTGAAATTTCTCACCATGTAAATCAGAAGGAGCACAATCATGGCCATGATTACATAGGCATCAACCCACCATGTACATGGACACAGATAGGGCTAGGTGTACACGATGTTGTATACAATCATGGAAAATATTACATTGACGTGTCAAAAAAAATGGGTAGGGGGTTCAGTGAAATATATATAACATTTGTTTCAGTAACACACTATGTATATTGTGGTTTAGATGCGATGTGTGGTAGCACCACATGGGTAGATTCATGTTGATCAAGGATCACCATTTTCTATAATTACACCCCAAATACTCCATTAGAGACATCATGGAGCTCTTTGTCTATTCAATTCATTCTAGTTTTTGTTGATTGGATTTCCTCAAGGTTTTTACCCCAAGCGTATAGTGCCAAATTATGAAAATAGCAATGTATTTTCGTCCCCACTGGTTAATGAATACCATATAGAGTTCATGGTGTCCATTAGTGAGACTAGAATAAGATTCTATATCATTATTTAGACACCAGGTGGAGTTTGTGGAATTTTTGTGACCTCATTGAGTAGGGAATTCATCCTCCATATAGAAGGATGTATTAGTAAGGCTTGCGATATCGTTAGATCAGCATACCCTACATAGTGGGTTGAGCCATTTTGGGTTTGTGGTGTCCCCCTTTGGTACTGTGTGTGACCCCCTTTTTGTGTATCAATAACTTTTAAGATGAAGGGTATTCCATGGGTGAGGACCATTAATCATCACCTTTTTTATGAGTGATTATAGGCATAACATGGATTATATAGGGTATTATACCAGAAAAAGAATTTTTTTGAGTAGAATCATGTGTCTTGTAGTTGGTTATGAAATTCTAGAGGCACAATGTCCTTCCTGAGTATATCATGTTATTTTCTATTATACATTGATTTCTATCCTTCAATTTATCTGACTATAACTTGGTGCTTTTTTTAATATTTTCATGTTTTCCTACTTTTTATGTATATACTCACCACTAAATGGTCTCTTCCAAAACATGTTTTGTCTTATGTAGATGAATACCATTCTAGATATTTATTTTCAGATCTTGGAGTAGTTTAATTTTAGTTTGAACTAGACAGGTAGATGTGTATTTTGGGAGGATTCATTTGATCATATTTCTCACACATAGATTAGTTTGTAATATTTAAAAACTGTTAATAGAATTATATTTGGACCCTATTCAACTATTAGTACATTAATGTCATATCGGGGTTATGGTATTATTGATGTATTCATGCATTGGATTATTTTGTTCCATATTTCATCCCTATATGGTCTTGGTTATATGGTCATGTGTATATGTACTTTATGATAATGACACCCATTTTTAGTATAGTCTTACTCGATGTTGGCCATCATCCCATGACTTATTGGAGTCATGACTGGGGTATTCCTAATTTTAACCCTAGTGGGACAAGTCGTTACATATTTTTTTATATTTTATGTAATAATATTTGTGGGATCTACACCTCATTTAAATGTTGGTACTATTGTTTTTATTAAAGGATGAATTAAAGATGTTCATTTGTATACAGTGGTGTGAGTAATGGTTGAGTCATAGGTTGGACTGTCTTTCATAAGAGGTATGTTTTTTGATTAATTTTATATTATTATGGAATTATTTTATATTGATGGAAATCATTACTTTGTGTTGAATAAGTTTGTTTATGTATTGGGTTTTTTTAGAGTTTTTGAAATTCATAATGAATATTTCCACACCATTGGACATTTCCCCTCATGTAGTTGATCCATGTCTTTGTGGCCCCACTATTTTAGGAGTGGTTGAGTATCTTAATGTTTTTAATATTATTTATCAATTGTATTTATAATATGGAATTTGAATTTTTAGTAGAATTTATTTATGGGAGGATTCCAATTCTTTTAACACCATACCATATTGATCCCTATAAATTCAATGGACTGACAATTCATTATGAGGGACTTAGGGATAATAGATTAATTCATCCTATCATTTATTCTTGGGAATCAATAGTATTATTCAAAAATATGGAATATGATAGTCTCTAATATACTACCAAAAACTCAACAAGGTGATAATTTAGATCACATACCACTCTCCTTGTATTGATGACCATTTTGACGAACTCAAGGGAGCACAATTGTTTCGAATGACTGATCAGAGATCAGGTTATGATATTTTTGTGTTCAATAGAACTATATTCCTATTAGAGACAAAAAGGGAAGGAATTTTCAATATTAGTATCTGGTTAATCTATTTGTCCTAACAAACCATCGTTTGGAATTTATGGCTTTAATGTATCTAGCCATCCATCGATTCATGGGGTCCATCATGGTTATTTTAGTTGATGATTGTTTATTATATATTATAGAATAATTTTATGGATAATTGGATTGTTTTACATGGAATTTTTTAATAGTGTAATTTTTATGTGATGTTATACAAATTTCCTTTCTTTATAAAAGAGTGGAAATTTCAAATCCATTTGATTTCTGAGAAACATGTCTAATGGATCCAATCAGTTAGTAATGTATTTTAATAATCTCATATTAGTATTTGAGATAAATTGTTTAGTTGGGATAAGCTAGTAACTATATAGTCATTACTTGATACATCATTAAGCTTGAATATCGACTGACGGAGTGAGCCTATAAGAGTGTGATGTTTTCTTGGAGTAATCTATTCCATATATATTTTTAGTAGTTGATAGAGAAATTTACTTCATCTCCATTATTAATCATTCATGAACCATTTTTAGATATGATATATGTTGTGATGCCTCTTATATGTGTTTTTTATGTTCAGATGTAGGTAATAAATGTTGTAGCATATTGATATTATCAATTATTCCCTAGAGAGAACAACTATAACATTTGTTTTGTAGATGTTGAGTTTATGATGAAAGATCTAAATAATTTACTCCCATAATACTTTAGAGAGAAACATTCATTATATAAAATCCATAAGAATATGAATTATATGTACACTCCAAGTGATTAAAAATAGATATATAGATATAGTTTGGAGTACCTTCAACCCATATACTTTTATATTGTATACCACTATAAAATAAAACATGCATATGATTTTTTGTGAAGAAAATACTAACTCTTATAGTTAAGGAATCAATTAACGGGTTGTTCTTGATGCACTCACTTGCTGAGAATTGTTTAGAAGAAGAGAAATCTATCTTATGCGTATTAAATAATTTTTAATGGAATGGATCATATATGGATTATTTTATTTGACATATACATGCTGGGGATGATGGGATTCTACACTTTTGTGTGAACCAATTTTTTGGTGAGACATGGATTGAGTGGTCTTAGTTTCGAAATGATGATTTAGTTTTCCTAGGAATGAATGATGTTGTTATATATCTAATATTATAATTTAAAAGTAATGGGAATCTATCAAATAGATACATGAAAAATGGAGCTCCAAATATGTAGCATGAAATGAGATTTTACTATAGGTAGACCAGATGATATAATTGATTCATGATTTTGTGTCACATTTTCATACATGTGCATTAATTAAGGTAGGACATGATAGTTTGACTTGATATTTATAACCCACAGACCTTCTAGTATGTAAATAGGATGATAAAACCATTAACATCATTAAATAGATACTATGGAATCCTATTGGTAATTATGTGATGTGGGTGACTATTAATGGAATCATGAAATCATCACACTTCCTACAATTTAATGAGTTAATAATGGTATAGGATCTTAGGATATTGTAAGACTGGGATATTTTAGCACATTACCCAAATTATCTTTTTCGTTATTTTCAAAGTGATAAACCAAAAAGTTCATCCAGGTTGGAAAGCAATGTAAGACATCACAAACTTATTTAAAAACAGCTTAAGACTATTCACAACATTAACCCTAAATAATTTCCAGGAGAGAGTTTTTATCAGAGTTCCTGGGTCTTCCTTTATAAGCTCATCAAATTGATTCTCCAGTTTTTCCCAGGTGTGAATGTACTCCTCTATGGTAATCTTCCCTTCGTTGAATCCTCCTATCAGTATAAGGTCTTGTTTGCTGATCCAAGCACCCAGCTCACCATTTGTTACAACTCGGATCATCCTTTCCGTCATCCTGTCCACCTCCTCCCGTGTGGCATTAATGTTGAGTATTTCCTCCACCATTACTTCTTCCGATGCATAAGAAACTCCAAAGTATTCCCATTTGACACATCCTCCACACCTATCTCCCACTGTTAGATAGTCAAAAAACCCTTTCATGGTCCTGCCTTGATAGGTTTAGCCACTCTATTCTCAGAATCTGCCACTCCAGGGGTATCCTGCAAGATCTCATTGCCAGGGATATTTTAGGACATGATATTGTTTTGTCAACAGTAATTTCATAGGGAATATCTCTTAAAATAATTAATTTATTGTGGATTAAAAACAAATATGAGTTCTTTTTAAATTTTGATCATGATGTATCATCACTATATGGATGGTTAGACTGACAAATCTATCAAGAATCTTGATGTCATTCTTCATACTTTATTTACATACATCAATGGATCCTAGTAGAAACATCATTATATATTGTATTTTTCTAATGACAAAATTTATCATGATTAGATTAGTATGAAACCATTGCTTATTTTTATAGGAGGCCTTACGGATATCATAATTTAGGCTCAAGTATAAGATAAAGATCATTGGATACACCTAGAATCATTCCTGAGATCTTGAATATTTTCAAATCGTTCAGGATAAGGATTGAGATATATCAGAGGATCTCAAAATTATATAATTATTAAAATATTGTCCCACTATAATTTTATGAATGCGATGAGTGTTTTGTTAGAGTTTCACCATAGTTGGGACACATATTCTTTGGGAGTCAGGGTAATAAATCACCCCATTATGTTTGGAAATTTATAATTATAGAGCATATAATGAAGCATGATTAAATATTTTACATACCAAATAATTTGAATTAAATAGATTATATTATTCTTGTTTCCTTACTAAAGATGTCTAATAAACATAGGTCCCACATGATCAAGTGGGAGGATGTTGAATTTAAACAATACACATTATGGATTGAGTGGACTACTCATATTTTCCTACAACATGATAATTAGTTTCATAGAAATATGGTCCCATTATATTGAGTGTGATATATATGGTATATGGAAAACCTTTAGAAATTGTAGACCAAGTCCTTGGTTGGGCATCACTGGCCTTTCCACATATTAGGTTCCTCAACCAGACCATTTCTTGGGAATTACGTTTTCATGGTGTGGAGAATTTGGATTCCCTCTTGTTCACCCTTATATTGATATTTGATGGTTTTTATCCCTTTTTGGTTCTATATTATTTCTAGAGTTAAGGGTTGAAATTTTATTTCGTTGAGAGACGGTTTAGGGGTACAGTTAAGGCCCATGGTTTCCAGTGACAATTAAATAATCATAATATATGGAAAATTTGAGTTCCAATGGTGAATTTTATAGTTAATTCAACTACATTGGTCATAGTGTAAACAATGTGACCGTTGACGTTTGGTCTAGAGGATTTTTTTATATATTATTTATTTTATTCCTAACTGTCCATCTTTTCCATGTAAACCATGATCTATGGTTTTCATGGGATAGTGGCTACACATGGTTATCACATATTTTTTTGAACCATGTGAGGTTACATGACCTTATTAAAGAGACAATTTACTTGATTCACATTACTATTGCTAACTATAATCTCATTTTATTCCATCAATAGATCAAACAAGAACATCCATGATTCCATAGAGTACACTACCCTTGATTACTTGGTGATACTCATTCGATTTGGGTGGGTGTCTTTGAGATATATTGTGTTTTACTCTATATTTCTCCTATATACTCTATATTATCCCTTGAAATATCTTCCAATTGGGTATTTTTACACCTAATGGTTTTTAATTTCGGTATATAAAGTGTTTCATGGGGTATTTTTGGGGTTTCACTTGGATATAATATTTTGTATTATAGGGTCTATTATTTTCCCATTATAATTTTGAATGTTAAGGAATTTTTGTTTTATTGAGGAAAGAATATATATCCTATGTTATATAAATTGGAATTATTTATTTTATAATGATTTCATATTTTTTTGATTTATGATTTTTTTTAAATCCATGATATCTGGAATTCATATTTCGTTATATGGGAGATGATTTTTACTAAATGGGTTATTGTTGAAAACTATTTCCATTCACATGACGTAGTTGATGAATTTACTCAAATAAGAATTTGAGTTTTAATATTGTTTTTAATTAATGGATGTAGACTGTTTTTGGTAGGAATTTTTTTATGAAACATATTGAGGAAAATAAAATGGATTCTATTGGATAATTTTTATGGAAAGGAATTTCCATGGAAAATATTTATTAAATAGGGTTTTGTTTTATTTTATTTAATGATGACGTAACGGAACATGTTCATGACCATGATGTATTGGGAAAACGAGACAAATGTGACCCTTAATGGGGTAATATATCTCTATGATTGGTTCTCAAGATTCCATAAAGCTATTGGATAGTTTTTACTAGTGAAATAAGTTGAATAGAGTTAGGATCCACTAATGCCAGTATGTTTTTCTTTTTGTTTCTTTGTGTTGTACTCCCTTGGGTTGTGAATTTACCTTTAGTACATTATGGATATATTAAGTGAATTTTTATTATAAATTTGTATTTTACCAATAAATATGAATGTTTATTCCGAAAACCATCTTTTATCATAAGGTTATTTCTTATGTATATATCTTATTTCATATTTCATGAATTATTGGAATGTTAATTATTTTCAAAATGAAATCCAATGTATGATTTAATATGGGAAAATGAATTATTTTTAAATTCATTTAAAATAATGTCTTATAAAATAGATAATAGATTCATTTGAATATATATATTATGGATTCTCTAGTGGTATCATATAATACTTTATTTCAAACAAGATAATTTTTCCCTTGGGTTGTTTTTAGACTTGGTGACATAGGATAATACTAAATGGAATATAATTATATATATAAATAATATATTGTATTGTGTTTCCATAATGTGGCTTGGGTTGGAGGTGATATATTATCCTTAGTATATAGACACATGGCATGTTATTAGGTCTCATGTTGATGGTAATTCAATTTTTTATCTAGAACATATCATCCAATTCAATGTTTTAACTTTTATGGTTTCTTTTTTACATAATATGTGTCATTGTTTTGATATATATTATTATACGCTAATATTTTATAAAATTTATATCAATATATAGGTGGGACAATTACAATGATTCAATATATTATACCTTGGTGCTTACCTCTTGCTAATAGTGATTCAGAACACACGTAGGGCCTTAAGAAGGAAAAGTATGATGACATTTTTTGGTGATCCAAGATGTTCTATGATAGAGATAATATTTTCATTAGTTTTCATTTTTTATATTGATATTATAATCCCCACCACATTAAAAATTTGTGCTGATTTCAATCATTTTGGAATTTTTTGTGAGGTTTGGAATAAAATGTGAAAAATTCATAACATTGGATTATTCATACTTTTCTATAACTTATGAATTTATGTCATACAATTTAAAAAATTTATCCAGTTTGAGTGATTAGTTTTTTTTAATCCATTTATCATGGGATGTAACATCTTCTATGATACCCACAAATAATTATAAATTCTATAGGCCAAGATAAATCTATATTGTTGAAAACTGTTACAGCTAGATGAATGGACCACACCTCAATAAATACTGAATAACATTGTTCAATTTACTCCAAATGATTTGATACATGATTGAATTGATATATAAAATGATGTCTAATGATAATATTACACTTCATGGAGAATACCACAACATATTGGGAGCCATTTAATGTTCAAAACTGGAGGAAGTTAATGAGTCTCTTCATCTATAAAATGAATTCTTGAGTAATTAAGGAATAACCCATCATACATGTTTACAATAAAACTTATCTTTTTGTGGTGTGTTTAAAATATATATAGGAACATAATTTATATATTCCTTAATTTTATTATGTGAATTTGACTCAATTTTTCAGAAAATGAATATTGGTGGGAAAATTTTCGACACTTAATCCATAAAAATATGTGTTTTTGTCTCTATTAATAGTGGTTTAGGAATGATAAAGAAGGTATGTAATGATGATTTCTGACCATAATGTGTTTTTATTGTCTATGTTATTTTTTTAGATTCAGAATTTTATATTCTTCCCCGTTAATATCAATTACCATTTATGTTTTGGTGTAAACAAATTTTTTGATCAGAAAAGGGGGATTTTTCAATTTTTAATGTTTGTGTATTGTATATTAATTTTTAAATATATTTTTATTTCAAAAATATTATTTTTTAGGTGGTTTCAAATTCATTCAATGTAAATTAATTTAAGTTTTTGGTTTAATTTATTTTTTACAACATTCATAGAAGTTATATATAAACTTCTATCCACATAGTGTAGTTTGTCTCAATCAAAAAGATTGTTATAGGTGGTGAGTGTTTATATATAGTTCGAAACTTTGTGGAATATGTGAACTTTTTGTATATTTATAAGTTGAAAATTTCCCAATTGGGTATTTCCATAGTGGTTTGGGGATGATTAACTGATTTTCATGGACATGGGTGTGGTTTGAACTGCTTCATTTATCCATGGTTGATGGAAAACAAGAATGAGGCTTTGATCAATTATCCTTGAATAAGAATAGTAATGGAATTATGTTCTACCAAGATGACATGGAAAATTATTATCCTAACCTAACCTCATCACATAAATCATCAATATATGTTCAACCCTATTTAATTTACTTCATTAAATTTAATTTAATGAGATTTAAAGAACAATATCAACTACATGCTCTAATTTAAATTGACAATTATTAATATAGTGTGATACTCTCTAGAGATATCCTTACTTATCCTCCACACTTTAATTTCAACATAGTAAATAATAGTTTTTTCCTTACCCAATGAATGTATTTTGTCAAAACATGGAATCACTTCTCTGGGGATCGTATGAAAGTATGATATTCAATTTTCATAACTATAACCAGTACCAGTGAACCTTTAACCATATATCCTAAAATTTAAATAACCATTTTGAATACACATAGAAATATTTATTTTCAATCTGAATTTGTGAAAATTTTTCATGTAGAGATGACTGAAACATCATGTTTTTATTTTAATCTAGTCACCATGGTTTAAAATAATATCCAATAAATTAGAAACCAATTTGAACTAGAAATACATAATAAAAAAATCAACATTTTGTACTGTTTCTACAAATTGTTTTGAAATTAAAACCAACCACATCCACATTATATAACGAATATCATGGAAAGGTAGGAGAAGATCATTACAAATATATTAAAGAGTTCATGTATGTTTTCTCACTTTTTATACCCTGAGGATTATAAGAGGAGTATTTAAAGTGGAATAAATTTCCATTTCCATTTTATAGATAATACATTTAATGTTGGTATTGACTATAACTCATATATGTGGATTATTGGAATGAAATAGTGAGATTATTTGTGAAAGAATTCATCCCCACCTCTAGAGGAAAACATATCTTAATGGAAATATATCCCATTAGAGAGTATTATAAAGAACACCTTTTGGATTACTGGGTGAGATTAATGAATATACATTCCATCATTAGACATTAGGTAATTGAGGAGAATCACTATTTTATGAAGGATTACTAAACAATGATAGAAACCTTATATATTCATTATTTATAGGCACACGGATTTAAAATTAACCTGAAGAATCCAAGGGAATGATTGAGAATAATTATCATTACACATAATTGTTTTGTAAAATAGGTACTTGAATAAAAATAACTCATAATGTATGATGTTAGCATAAATTATCCATATTAGAAATTCATATTTATGATCTAACTAGTTTGGGGAGAATATGCACAAGATATAAGCTTGTGAACAATAATAAGAAGCTATGGTTTTTTATTATGTTAATCACCATATCATTTAACAGACCAATATGATGATGTTCAAGGAATGGAATCTATTTAAATTTCCTTTCATCCAAAGAAGATTTAAAAAAAATCAAGGATATAGAGGGCCTAACCATGTCCACCATGGATTTGGAAACCCAAATAATCCAAACACACCTAATATGAAAACGAGTTCCAAATCCAATCACCCTTCAATCCACAATTCCAAAACTGACCACCATTTCAGAAAAATATATATTATAACCATAGAACATAACACTAACCACTCTGTCATAGCCCATCCCTCGGGGATAGTGCCGTGACTACCCCAAGCATGCCTTCCATAGGCCCGGGGCTGGAGACTTGCACCAATGGCGTAATTCCCTAAAACTAGGAAGGCATCACCTTTATATAGTGTAATCATAGCCCGCAGAGCACACATCTGGATATGAAACACTAAGAAAACTGTATAACCAAAAGAAAGTGATGAAAGTAAAGGGGACGAAATATAAACCCAATAATAAAGTACAAGTACAATTGAAAAACAAGTACAATAGAATAAAGGTTAATCAACTACTGGGTTGTACTCTCGAATTCCTACCTGAAGGGTAGGTACAGATAACCTCCTCAGTACTCCATGTCCATTAGTCTCCACTGTGTACCAAATCGTCGTAACTTCGACCTCTGGGTACTGTCCAGTCCCAGTATGGTCAGCCTCAGTTAGGGTTGTACCTCATCTTCATCAAACACAACGAGGTGCGGGCATAGCCCATGTAGGGGAGAGTATAAAAATACACAGTAGGGATCCCGAGAACCTCAAGTCCTCAAAAAATCCAACAAAGAACAACCACAAGTTATGAAATCAATATATTACCCCAGTTAGGTATATGCCCATACATATACATAAGTTATCAAGTAATCCATCTCAATCATGAGGAAATCACAAATTTACTGAATCATCTCACATAGGTATACAAATCATGTGGAGTGTTAAATATGATTAGATATATCTACTAAATCATATATTATTTAAATCCCACATAGGATCCAGGAACATAAATCAGAACTGTCGAACCCACAGAAGATCCAGGAACAGTAAACAGAGCTGTCAAACCCACACAAGATCCAGGAACAGTCATCGGTGTAGTCAAACCCACAAAGGATATAGGAACTTTATTCGGAGCTGTCGAACCCACACAGGATCTAGGAATAGTATTAAGTGCTATCGAACCCACGTAGGATCCAAGAATTGTAGTCAGAGTGAAACCAACCACAGGGTTCCGCACATAGGACACTTGATTCTGGGAGGGTCTGATCCACAATCAATGTGTCGATACATCAACTTCCATGAAGTATGATTTTGATGTATCCAAAATATCCTTCTTCCAAAAAGAAACCCAACATGATAGACGGTGCATCAATCAGACGCTTGGTTTGAGAGTTATTGGCATTTCTGTTCCGAGGTCCGGGATGGATTTACGTTCAATCCAACCCGGCCATACCACAACTATGTCCAAACCTCTAGTAGGGTATAGAAAAACAACCATCTCCATTCAAGGTTTCTGTATATATAGATGGTTCATCAATCAGACGCTCGTTGCTCAAGTAATGGAAAAAAGAGTGGAAACATGTCAAACAGGTCTGGGTCCCGTCCGACCCAGTCCATGGGTTGGACCCGATCCATAGGGGAGGCCCGACATGCACTGGGTCCGGCTCACACTAGGCTAGCGGTATGAAACCCATGACATCCACCCTACCTACATCTAGGGGGATTTCACACCCCCTGGTATCCCGATTGGCCTAGCCATTTGTGTTTTTTCCAAAACTGGTGCCACATGGCATCCGACTTCATGATACAGGACCCAACGATGGATCCTGCTCCTCCCGGATGGCCTAGTGTCCGGCCAACTCCCGCGCAGCGCAGTTTTGTCGTGCCTCCTCCAGCGACTCGGTGGCTTGGGAAACAGGCCCACTTCGTAGCCGGGCTTGCACCGGCCGCCGCAGCACCACGGCGGCCATGGGCTGCTACCCCCTTTTGGTCCACCGCTCGGCACGGTTGCGCTGTGCCTTCCCCGGCAACCCAGCTACTTGAGCCACTGGTCTTCTTCATGGTCAGTCTTGAACCAGCCACCCCTGAACCGCCACAACCTGTTGGTTATGGGCTACTCCTCCAGTGGCATAGTTTGGCCGCCACCGTCACATGGTGACATTCGTCAGTTCCATCCACCGACGAACTTTCCACGGGTCACCAGATGAGTTCGGGTGGCCTGATTGTCATTCCAGAAGTTTCCACCCACTCCTCGGGATGATGCCTTCGATCTGCAATCATTGATGACAAGAATTGCTAATCCCAATCTCATGCCGCATTTACTGTCAAATTCTATGAAGAAGGCAGAGGGGTCAGACCGTTTTTGTTTGGCCCAAACCCTCTGCATTATGGTGATAGCATGTGGCTTCGATTATTAATCCTTGAAGTAAAATGAAGAACATTCAACAATTAACAATTCCTGAACCCCTACCATAGTTCGTTGATCGTCGACGTTGCATGAGAAGGTGGATGTCAATTCATTGGAGATGAACGCATCCTATGTCGAAGGAAGTTTTGAGGGAGTAATTCAACGTAGACATTGAGGTTGGGGTTCTCCGTCGGTTGGAGAATTCTTCATAGGTGGAACACGTTCTTCCCTGGGAGAATTCTCCCATGTTCTATCCTCTCCCAAGTTCCACCAACAGTCAAATGCCAACCCCAAATAATAGATTATGTTTATCTACTATTTAATCGTTGGCACAAAATTAAAATGGGATAATTAATTAATTTGGTTCACCTTAATTAATTCATAAGGTTGGAAGAGAGAATTAAAGTGGAGTGGTGGTGGCACCATTAAGTGGGAAGATCAAGAGGTTTCTCCCCAATTAATGGGGAGTTCAAGAGGTTTTATCCTCTGGTGGTCCCCACCAAAATAAATATGAACTCGAGGTTATGTTAGGGTGGGACCCACCACCATAACCTCTCATGGGAGGTTATGGTGTGGTTTTCCCACCTCTAAATTCCATGTGGAGGTTTTAACCAGCAAATAAAAATAAAGCCACACACTTTATTTTTATTTAAAAAATTCTTTATAAACCCAAAAACTATCTTTTATTCTCGAACAATAGCCGTCGAGGTGAAAGTCTTCTTAAGAGAATATCGGCATTGTGAGTTCAACGGTGCCCTCAGATTTTTATTCCACCACTGGTTCAAATGTTATAAAAACATGCTCGAACGTCTACTGAACGTACCCAAACAAAACATTAGAAATTGATTCCAGGCACACTGGGACTCAGAATCACACGCCTTCAATTTTCGCAGACTCGAAAAATTCTATTTATTTAGGAAAAACATTTCAATGGAAATTTTGGGTCTTTAAATTCTCCCCAAATCAGGGTTTACGTCCCCATAGGATACAACTATAACTAAGGGAACATGTGGGGGTACTGAGCAAACACATGAACCTCCCACTCCCATGTGCTCTGCTAGAGGTTCTCATGCTGCCAATGAATGCACACCAGAGGAGTTGACCGTCTATGAAGGAACCGCTCCTGTCAATCCTCAAAATCCACTAGAACATCCATAAAAGTCTCCCCATATGTGACGGTCAACACTCCATGGTCGATGATTTGATAAGGGTCGTACACATATCTCCACAGTTGGGATACATGGAAGACATCGTTCACCAGGTGCAACTGAGGTGGAAGAGCTAAGCGGTATGCCACATTTCCAACTCTGTTGAAGACCTGGAAATGTCTGATGAAATGTGATTATAACTTGCCACCTCTACCAAATCTCTGTAAAACTCATCAAGGTGAGACCCGTAGAAAAACGTGGTGCCCATCCTCGAACACTAGAGGTGTCTACCATCTGTCATCATATGACTTCTGCCTACTCTGTGCAGTCTTCATCTGCTCCTGGAAGATCTGCACCTTCTCCATGGTAGCCTATACCATCTCTGGTGCCACTAGTGCTGAATCCCTAGGGTCAGTCCAGCATAATGATGATCTGCAAGGTCGCCTGTATAACGCCTCAAAAGGTGCCATCCCAAAGGTGGAGTGATAACTATTGTAGTATGAAAACCCCACCCAAGTTAATTGAACCTCCCAACTGTGACAGAAGTCAAGGAAACAAGCACATAACATTTCCTCAAGGGTCAGAATGGTCCGCTCAGTCTGACCATCCATCTGAGGATGGAAGGCAGTGAATAGATGAAGTTGTGTCCCGAAAGCCTCCTGCAACCCCTTCCATAGTTGGGAAGTAAACTGTGTGTCACAATCGAAGAAAATAGAATAAGGTACTCCATGTAGCCGCACAATATCATGCATGTAGTAGCATCCCATTCTCTATATTGAACCATGCTCTCTAATCAGTCTGAAGTGGGATGACATGATGAGTCGGTCGACGATTACCCAAATCGAGTCATGACCCCTCAACGTTCATGGATGACCCATCCTGATTTCCATCTATATCCCATACCAAATCCACCTTGGGACCTCTAAAAGCTGAACCAAGCCTAGTGGTACCTAAGGCTCCACCTTCACTTGCTGACAAGTCAGGCACCAAGAGACAAGCGGTGCAACTGTCTTCTTCATCCCATGCCACCAGTGATGTCGTCGAAGATCCTCATACATCTTTTCCACTTTTGGATGTATTGCTAGAGACGATGTGTGGAAATCCCTCAACACTTCCTCTTGAAGTGACACTGGCACCAAATTACATCCTCTAAAGAGGATGATGTTCTCCCCACCTTAAGAAAATCCACCAGGTACCTGCCCTGTGGATTTTTGAGCATGTCGTGTCTTGCAGTCAGCGTCTCCACGTTGTACCTACCAGACTCACAAGAGATGTGGGGGAGTGACTGTAAGAGACTGAAGAAAGGATGCCCCATTTATATTCAAAAATGATATCTATAAAGTAGCCAACTTCTCTGTCCCCTCACCTAGTAGCTATATACCAGATCTTTGGATGAGTGGATCTGCAACAACGTTCCCCTTCCGAGGAGTATAGACTATCTCATAGTCATATTCCGGGAGGAAATCATGCCAATTTCGCTGACTCAGGTACGGGTCCTTCTGAGAGAAGATATACCTAAGACTCTTGTGATCATACTACATGATAAAAATTTCACCCATTAGATAGTGTCTCCACATCTTCAAGGTGAT
Source organism: Viscum album (assembly GCA_963277665.1). NCBI lineage: Eukaryota > Viridiplantae > Streptophyta > Magnoliopsida > Santalales > Viscaceae > Viscum > Viscum album. The sequence continues at coordinate 764,442,542 of OY728120.1, forward strand.
GACCCCTACTGCTAACTCCATGTCATGGGTTGCATTGTTCTTCTTGTTCTATCTCAACTGTCGAGAACCATATGCAATCACTAATTGATCCTACATCATGACACACCTGAGTCTAGCCCTTGATGCATTGCATTAAACTACATACCCAAAGCCTTCCTCTAGAATCCTGAAGATAGGGGCACTAGTTAGCCTCTGCCTCACCTCTTGAAATCTCTACTGGAATCTGACCGACCACAAGAAGGGTTTCCCCTTCTTCATCAATGTTGATAGTGGTGCTGCAACTCTGGAGAAGTCTGGAATAAACCTCTAGTAGTAACAAACCTAACCTATGAAACTCTATACCACCTTCACACTCCTAGGTTCTTCCCAAGAAAGTACTACCTCAATCTTCACTGGATCCACTGTAACTCCAGGCTCCAAAATGACGTGTCCCAAAGAGTGAACCTCTCAAATCCAAAACTATCACTTCAAGAGCTTACCATAATGCTGGTGCTCTCGGAGTGTGTCTAGTACTACCTGCAAATGGTAGGAATGCTCCTCCTCAGTAGTCGAGTAGATCAGAATGTTGTCAAATAAGACTATGAAACAGAAATTGAGGTATGGATGGAAAATCCTATTTATAAGTCCCATGAACACTTCTGGAGCATTGGTTATGCCGAATGGCATAACCAAGAACTCGTAGTGGCCGTACCGAAATTTTAAGTTCATCTTCTGCACATCCTCATCTCGAAATCTGAGCTGGTGATATCTTGATCTGAGGTCCATCTTCGAGATCCACCATGCCCATTCAGCTGATCAAAGAGGTCATCCATCCTCGGGAGTGGGTACTTATTCTTCAAAGTCACCTGGTTCAGGAGATGATAGTCAACATAAAGGCTCAAGCTTCCATCCGCCTTCTTGGCGAACATAATCGTGGTTGCCCAAGGAGAATCACTGTGCCGGATGAATCCCTTCCCCTTCAAGTACTCATGTAGTACCCACAGCTCGCGAATCTCTGTGGGAGCCATCTAATACGCTTGTGTAGATATCGCTATCGTCCCGGGGTACAAGTCAATGTGTAATTCCACCTCTTTGTGAGGAGGTAGACCTGGGACATCATTAGGGAAAAAATCCGCTTACTAGTCCACCACTACATGGTAAGTCAGAATCTCCCCATCAACTAATCCAAAGTTATGGCTAACCAACTAATGATTTATTGGTCGTTCCCTCCTCCATGTATGTATGTCCAGCACTACAAAGGCTCCTTTCTCTCTGGTGAAGGGGAAATTGGTCCCATCCATGTGGACACACCACACTTTGCGCCTAATACATTCAATATGAGCATGGACTATAGATAACCAGTCCATACCCAAGATGACGTAGTAAGGCCTCGACACTGCTACAAGGACATCATAGCCGAAGATCTCACCTCCTAGAGTAGTGTCACACTACTGGAACCAATGTGTAATCATCGAATATTCTCTGGTAGGAATATCTTGATGGAAGTATCAAGCCAACTGCTCTATCGAAATCTCCAAGCTCTGAATGAGGGTGGTGGAATTGAAAGAGTAACTCACACCTTTGTCAATATGTACTTTATTTATGGTGGGTTAGAAATAGATCATACATAGAATCATCTCCAGAGCACCATGATCATATGCCTCAGCTGCCTAGAGCTGATCTCTCCCATGTCCACCTTATGCTTGCGGCCAGGGAGGTCCTCCTGGTGGTGGTGGTGGTAACACCTTGAAACGTCGCCCACTGCCAGCTACTTGACCAGATCCTCTACCAAGTACGCCTGCACCCTAATGTCTGCCTCGATCAAATATATGCCTCTGCCTGGGTGGTCCTTCGACCGTTTTCTGGTCATCTGAATGAAAAGTCGGTTAGTCACGAGCCATGTGACCATGCCCGTCACATGAGAAACACTACCCACTCCAAGAAGGTATGTCACTGCACCAGGATCCCCAGACAACTGATTTTGAGTCATGCGGTCATCCACCCATGGGTTTAGTCCTCTTAGACCTCTATGACATCTGTCAATTTCCAGTGGAAGAAGACTCTGTTGTATGTCGACTAGTGATGGGTCTTGTTGCTGGAGACTGCTCATCAAGGAAACTCTCCACTAAGAGGGCTCGCTCCAACACCCCTGTCTGTGTCGGGATGGTGAGTGAGATCATCAAAGCTCCGATCTCTCACTTGAGCCCCTACTAGAGGGTATGGGCCTTGAAGAGTGTGTCCCGTACAATATCATTGGAGTAGCGTGATATTTCGATGAACCTCACTGAGTACTGTGCCACTGTGATGCTACCCTGATGTAGATAAAGTATCTATTGTATCCGGACTCCACGTAGGGTGGCTGGGACCAGCTATGCCCGAAACTGTCTCTCAAAGTCTACCCAGAGTAGTGTTGACTCATCATTAACTTGGAGCATCAGGCTCCACCATCTTCCTACTAATTCTTGAAAATAATCATCACAAGGATCACCATAAGTTTAGTTGGTGTCCCTACCAGTCTGAATACTCTCACCACAGCCTCTTGCCAATCCTCAGCTTCCGACGGGTCCATCTCACCCCTGTACCTAGGTGGCCTTTGGTGTTGGAACTTGAGCAACATACTCAGGCGGCGCACACTATCTACTGTTAGGGCTGGTGGCATCGGTGGCCAAACAAGTATTGGTATCGCTGGTGCATCTACTGTGATAGGGCCCTGCAACGAGGCCTCATCGCTTAGTGGGATTCCATCTCGTACAATGCCTGGAACCCTTGCTTCCTATCTGCGTGGAGGCATCCTATAAAGAAATAGGTGTACCATGGTCAAAATTTATACCTAGTGATCTTTCTCAATGTGATATCCAAGAAAACTCTTCCAAACAGATATGAAATTAGTTTTTTTTGTACTGAGTTGGAAATCAGAAGTCTTGGTCCTGGTGTATAGATATGTTGGCTGCTGCACCTACACTGGGCTCCCTAAACTGAAAACCACACATAGTACCCTTAGCACTATTCCTTCACATAAAAGATCAAAGTCCTAAGGTCTACGATAGAAATGACTCTTTTGATACAAAATTGTCACGACCCGTCCCTTGGGGCCCGTGCCGTGAGTACCCCAAGCCCGCCTTCCATAGGCCAGGGGCGGGTGACTAGCACCAAAGGCGTAATTCTATAAAACTGGGAAGGCATACCCATTATAAAGTATAAACACACAGAACAAAGCACAAAGATAGATACGAAAAACTAAGAAAACTGTATAACCAAAAGAATGTGCTGAAAGTAAAGGGGCCGGAATACATTCCCAACAGGAAAGTACAAGTACAACTGAAAAACAAGTACAACATAAGAAAGGTAAAATAACTGCTGGATCAACCTCTGGAATTACTACCTTAAAGGTATGTATAGATAACCTCCTTATTAATCCACATCCGTCAGTCACCTCTATGTACCGACTCACCGTAAGATCCACCTCCGGGTGTCACCCAGTCCTCGTACACTCATCCTAATTCAGCGTTTTCCGTCGTATGCATCCAACACAACGAGGTGTGGGCATAGCCCATGTAGGGGTGAGTATAAAGAAACTCCGTAGAGACCCCAATACCCAAAAGGTCTCATAAAATCCAACAAGAATAAACCAAAAGGTATGAAATCAACAGATAACCCCACCAAGGTATATTCCCATACATATAACTAAGTTATAAAATAATCAATCTCAATAATGAAGAAAACACAAAGTTACTGACTCAGATCACACAGAGATATAACTAAGGTAGAGTGATATAGATGATTAGATATAGCCACTAAATCATATATTATGTCGAACCCCCCTAGGATCCAAGAATATAAATCAGAACTGTCAAACCCACACAGGATCCAGGAACAGTAAACAGAGCTGTCGAACCCACAAAGGATCCAGGAACAGTCTTCATTGATGATGAAACCACATAGGATCTATAAACATTAGTCAGAGTTATCAAACCCAAATAAGATCCAGGAATAGCTGTCAGGGTTGTCAAACCCACATAGGATCTTGGAATAGTAGCCAGAGCCCAGCCAGCCACAAGGTTCCGCACAGAGAATGCTTGATTCTGGGAGGTTCTACTCCTCAAGCCCAGTTTCAATACATAAACTACCATGATGTACCAATTTAATGTATCCAAAAGATCTAACTGTCCAAAAGGAAACCCAACGTGATAGACGGTGCGTCAATCAGATGCCCGGTCTGAGAGTTATTGGCATTTCTGTTAAGAGGTCCCAGTTGGATTTACATTAGATCCAACCCAGCTGTACCCCAACAGTGTCCCAAACTCAAGTGGGGTATATAAAAAGAACGATCTCCTTCCATGTTTTTCATCACTATAGATGGTTCGTCAATCGGACGCCCGTAGCTCAAGTTATAGGAAAAAGAGTCAAAACATGTCAAATGGGTCCGGGTCCGGTCTGACCTCCTCCCACCAACCCCACCAGACCCGGGTCCAGACTAGGGTCTGACCCGGTCCGTAGGACTAACTCGGTCTGTGGGTCCCACCCAGACTATGGGGGCGGCCCGGCCCGCACTGAGTCCGGGCCGCGCCGGGTCCGGGCCGCGCCGGGTCCGGGCCGCGCCGGGTCCGGCCCGCGCCGGGTCCAGCCCGTGTTGGGTCCGACCCGCGCTTGGTCCTCCCACCGCTGGGTCTGGCCCGCACTTGGTCCGACCCATGATGGGCCCACGTCTAGTGTCCCATGGGGTCCACCCTAGCCGCGTCTAGTGGGGAGGCTATCCCCCCTGGTATCCCGAACAGCTTAGCCATTCTGGTGGTATCCAAAACCAACGCCACATGGCAACGGTCCGCATCACATGAGACCCAGCGACAAGTTCCGCTCATCCTGGATGGCCGAGTGGAAAGCTGCCTCCCGTGTGGCGTAGTTGCGCCGGTGCTCCTCCAGCGACCAGGTGGCTCAGGCCACCGGACCACTTTGCCGTCGGGCTTCCGCCGGCTACCACTGCACTGCCACGACCCCCTTTTGTTCCACCGTATGGCGCAGTTGTGCCGCGCCTTCCCTGGAAACTCGACAGCTCGAGTCGCCGGTCTTCTTCATGGTCAGGCTTGCGTTGGCCGCTGCTTTACCTCCATAGCCTGTCGCCCGTAGGCTACTTTTCCGGTGGCGCGGTTGGGCCGGTGCCATCATGCAGTGACATTCATCGGTTCCATCTGACGGTGAACTTTCCACAGGGCACCAGATGAGTTCCAGTGGCCCGATTCTCGTTCCGAAAGCTTCTGCGCACTCCTCGGGATGTTGCCTTCGATAAAAAATCATTGATGATGAGAATCGCGCATCCTAGTCCGATACCGCTTCAAGCATCAAAAACCACAAAGAAGGAAGAGGGCTCGATACATGTATGTTTTTCCCGCACCCTATACATTAGGGTGACATCATCTGGCTTCAATTCTTAATCCTTGAAGTAAAATGAAGAACACGTGACAATAAACAAAGCTTGAACCCCTACCTTTGTTCGTTGATCGTCGATGTTGCGCAATAAGTCGGACGTCGATTCGTTGTAGATGAACATGTCCTATGTCTAAGGAGGTTCTGAGGGAGGATGTCGAAGTCGAGGTCGAGGTCGAGGTTCATCATCGGTTGGTGCATTCTTCATCGGTGGAACAAATTCTTCACTGGGATATTTCTCTCAAGTACTCTCCTCTACAAAGTCCCACCAAAAGAAAAATTCCAACCCAAAATAATAAATTATATTTATCTATTATTTAATCATTGGCAGAATATTCAAATGGGATAATTAATTAATTTGGCTCCCCTTAATTAATTCATAAGGATGGCACAAAGAGTTAATGTGGAGGGGTGGTGTCACCATTAAGTGGGGAGATCAAGAGGTTTCTCCCCACTTAATGGGGAGTTCAAGAGGTTTTAACCTCAGGTGGTCCCCACAAATAACCATGCAGAGGATGTTAGGTTTGGGTAGGCCCCACCACCATAACCTCTCATGGGAGGTTAAGTCGTGGTGGTCCCACCTCTAACATCCATGTGGAGGTTTTAACCATCAAATACAAATAAATCCACACACTTTATTTTTATTTAAAAAAATTTCTAGAAACCCAAAAACTATCATTTATTCTCAACAAACAGTCATTGAGGTGAATGGCTACTTAAGAGAATATCGGTTTTGCGAGTTCAATGTTTCTCTCGGATTTCAATTCCAAGCACTGGATCAAAAGTTAAAAAAACCAGCTCGTACGTATACTGAACGTACAAGAACAAAACTTCAGAAATTGATTTCGGGCACACCGGGCCTCAGAATCACACACCGATAATTTACACAAACTTTTAAAATTCCCATGTATTTTAGAAAAATAAATTCCATGGAAATTCCAGGTTTTTACACACTCAATTTATATAAAACTTGTAGAAAACCATCCTCTATTTCACAACATCCACTTTAAAACTAATATAACAAATATGAGTTTGAGGGGCTAATATACATCATAAATGGGTTTTAAAAAAAGTGATAGTGTCATAGAAATGTGGACAAAAAATAATCTGAAACATAATTCCCATACAATATCAAACACATTTTATATTTTCATAATGGTATGAAATTAATTAAAAATTAACTCGTACCACCATCAACCATTAAACCTGAAAAAAGGCCACCTAGACTGAGGGATAATGGTGTTTAAGATTCTAAAGATTCTCTGAAAAACACATTGAAGAAGAAAAAGAACTAGAAGGATTAGAAGGATTGTATGAGGATGAAAAAATAATTAACACCATTTATAAAAAACCAATAGAGAATAATGTATTACCACCATAATTTCCATCATGTATGATTTAATAAAATAGATTACTGAAGGATATGACTTCGAAAAAATATCTACACCTTAAATAATGAAGTAATCAATATCCCCTATCATGAACAGTCATCAAATTAATATTTATGACTAAATTTTAATGATAGTTTTCTCTAAAAATAAGTGATGTTATTATATTGAAACTTTCATCATGAGAATATGGTAATTAGACCTTATAAAAACATATTTTGTAGACAAATTTCCTGAAATTGGGTCATTTTTAATTCCTTGATTCATGGGAACCAGAATTTCCCCTACTAATTTGTGTGATCTTGGTTTTAAAATTAATTTATTTACTATCTAAGTAAGGATTTCCCTACAGATGGGAGACTTAAATCCCACTAGAGTGGTGGATTAGTTTTCAACCTGATCCAAATTCTTCCTAGAATAATTTATAGAGTATATCATTGTGACACCCCGAGCTTCCACGATACACCTCTCTTTCAAAAATGCAATAGAATGCATTGTACGCAAGTTCGAGTTCTAAAACACCGTGACTAATCAAAGTAGCCGTTATGAATAGTAATAACCACTTTTTAAAATTATAGAAATTTTATATTTCAAAAAGGACTTAATTTTTGTATTCGTAATATCGAAATTATCCAAAGTTGAATTTTTTGTAATTTTCTGAGAACATTCAATTTTTTATGAATAGTGAAAAATACTTAAAAACAACTTTTTTAATCAAAATAATTTATAGTGACAAATTATACTATTGAGTGGTTTTAAATTATAATTAGAATATATTTTTACCATTTTATCCAATGGTGGTCATTAGAATTAATTTCACTTTGAAATTGGACATAAACAATTGTCAATCTTTTCATATATATTGTTTCTTAGAAACACACTATTTGTTGTGACAGAGGGAATTAATTATGAAATTAATTAATGCAACTTATATGTTTGGAATTTTGTAAAATATACATCATTTTTGAATTCAGAATATCAATTATATCTTAGTGTGAAATTTTGGTATTATTCTGAAAAACTTCAATTTTTGATGAAAAGTGAAACCACTAAGTAGTAGTTAAAAAACTGATTTTTCGTTTAAATGAAACATTACCACTTATGTGTTTTGATTTTCAAAAATCAGACATACATGGTTGTCATTAGGAAGTAAAAGGTGGTTCAATGGGATTAAAATAATTTTTTTGGTGAATAGTAACTTTTAAGTTTAATCGCAATTAAAGGTAATTAGTGAACTTTAAGGTAAAAATGATATTATAAAAATATGAAAATACATTTAAACTTTACATACCCCTATTGGATGAGTCATGGCCTACCAGGAAAATCCATGGGTCAACTTGGGGACCCCATGCAGCCACTTTGGTAGGAAAATGACATTAAAAACTTTTTATTTAATGTTAAAATAAAAATGTCACAAACAAGAGTTGTTTTACTAAAAAAAAATTTAAATGTGGTTATACAAGTCATATTTTTAACTATAAATATTCATTATAAAGATAAAAAGATTTCCTACATCATGATATTTGTTTTATAATTTTTAGACATTAAATAAATTAAATTATTTATGACACCAGGATGATGCAGCGATTACCTCATTAATTAATGATTTAAATAAAATGAAAGGATAATTTAAAATATAAGGCTAACACTTGTCAAAAACCTATTGGATGAGTATATTTCTAAACCTTATCACCTTAACCTAAAACAATATCATTGTAGGACCTTTATAATCCGAAAAGCATTTCATAATAATGTAACATTTCAATCTTTCCAAGAGTGCCCCTCCTCTCCACTTATAAAAGGCCCCCACCACTACCACCTTACTCACACTATCGATGCCTTTTTTCTCGGACAAAATCTTCCCAAATACTCTCCAAAATTCCATCTCTTACTCTTAGAAGCCTCACTTTGGGATGAAGTTTTCCCAAGGAAGCCTTTGGCTCAAATCAAAAAAGAGTTACCCTATTTTAAGATAATGTCTTCTCTTATGTTATTTTGTTTTAATTTTCTTCTCCAACCCCCTAAACTCATTTTATCAATTTATTTTTTAACAACACCAGTATCATAAATATACTAGGATATTTTTATTAGAAGTATTCGAGATACACTTACACACACCTACATCTAATGGTTAAAGAACATACTGTTTCTGTGGATGGCGAATTTCTACCTCACGAAATGATGATTGTTCAATATTCTTTTAAAACCTCTAATGGTGGACATTTTGAAGCAAATATTTTCATATATGATATATATATTATGTTTATGTTTTCCTTATTCTTTTGTATTTCTCATTTGTGGCATACTTTATGATTTCCGTTATGGGTAAACGCGATAATTTCATTTTAGGAAGTGCGGACTACCGCCCACTCAAAGTGATTTGAATCATTAATGCCATTGTGGGATGTATAAAGGATGGAGTAAATGATATTATATATGATATTATACTGGAATTATAATATGCCTCTATATCATCATGATTTCATTAAATATGAAATAGAAATGAAAGTAGCGTTCATGCGTACGTACGGCTTACCGTCTCCATGAACGGTGCATTTCATTTCTTACCTCTAAACGTTATTGAATATTATAAATGCATGTTTATACTGGATATATATGAGATATATGATATCTATATCATGAATATAATTCTGGATATAATGGATATATTACCACATGAACAAAGTTTAATTATAAGAAGTTTATTTTTGACTCAAGTACCTAATATCGTCAAAACGACTGTTATTAACATAAATAATTACATAATGTTCATAACATTGTAATAAGTGATATAAACGGAATAAAAAACATGAAAAATGTTCTTAAGAAATTATAAATTAACTCTAGTTTATTATTCAGGAGGTTAAAGAACGATCGAGTCAAGATAGGACGCAAGGTAAGGGAACTTCTTAACCCAATTTCCATTCTTTGGGTTAATCTCCTATTTTAAAATTATGTCATGATATTATTATGTCCTATATTGTACTTTATTTATGTGTACATATAGTGAATACACATTATAGATCTATTTTATTTAAAAAAATTATATTTTTAATGGACTTCGTCTTAATCTCCATTCATTGAGGCATATTTTGTTTTATACACACATTTCTTTTATACGGTGTATAAACCCCTTTGACTTTTACATTTATTAAAAAGGAATCTTTTTATACAAAGAATTATAATAAATGAAAAAAGGAATGTTTTTGTCTTACGTATGCGGCGACAACGACTTCTCCACCGCCGTGACGATTATTTTTGTTTCAGCTTCCTCTACAAGCCATAACATTTTTTAATGAAAAATAAATACAAAGTTTTAACTTTCATTTATTTTGGTATTGAAAATGGTTTTGAAAATGGTTTTATTATATCAATGTGTTGAATTGATATCTTGTGATTGAAATGTGGAAATGTTATGTTTCCTTTATGCATGTTTTATGTGATACGATTATGTTATGGTTTATGATATGTTTAAACCTATTCATATGAGGAATGCATTGGACTTAATAAGTGACGGGTGGAGCCCGCTACAACTCCTCGATGCATCGGTAGGTCTCATGAGACAAACTAGTGTTTTGGCAAAAGGCCTTGACAAAATCTTATTTGTGGTCTTAGCACGAGGCCTTGGCTACGTGGTTATGATAGTCTGGCATTATGCATTCCATCATTATGAAAGTGGTTATTTATATTTCATGTGATTATTCGACTAGTAGAATATTCATGTGAGTAAGTAAATTGAATTATTTCATTTTAGTTTTTCCATATTATGCTAAAGTTCAATTTTAAAAGGCTTTTGTTTTAGTTATACATTGCCTTAAATGTTAATGTTTATTTATGAAAGCTTTCGCAATATTTTTATCCTTACTGAGAATCTGAGCTCACCACTTTCAATGTTTTAATATTTTCCAGGATGTGAAGAAGTATTTTATGAATGACCTACAGGGATAGTCAGAAGAGGATATGAGTGTGGACTATGGAGACTTTTTTATTGTAGTTTTTCACTTTATGATGTAATGTAACGTTTAGGAATGTATCTAGTGGTTCCAAGGCTACTAAACCAATCGGTCTTTCGAGACTTGATCTTTTGTGATCATTCCAATGTTACGAAGTAATGCACCGACTCTGGGTAACTGGGGTCGGGGCGTTACAGTTGGTATCAGAGGCAGTTTAGTACTAACCTTGGAAGCTAGATTTAGATAAAATCTGATTAGAGCACATAGCCCAAAGATATACTTTGAGGATTAGTATAGAAGAACATCCTAGAATTTTGGTATTATAGAGATATTGTGAGTTTTCCGAGCAATACATCCCTTTCTGGATACGAGCAGGTAGAGGAGGCTGTAGCACAGATGTACCTAGGGGTAAAACCTGAAAACACCGCTTTGAGCTAGACTCGAACGGGAACTGGTGCACGACAACGTGCCTTGCTGCACTCTTGGTTACGACACTCCTGGTGGATATGCTTAGGATAATTCTCATTTTTTACAAACCACTATGAAGGGTTATGAGTATATACTTCCTCAATGAAATCATTTTTATGGATTATATCCATAAATAGTTCAATTTATGTTATGTATTTTACAAGTATGGAATTATGTATTTTGATTCGTAAACTAATCTAGTTTATGCCATTATTTATAAATGGAGCCTAGTAGATGTAATGGAAACTATTTCAATGCACGCAATCCGTGTAGGGATTTCCCTCCTGCTCAAGATAATTATTGTGGAGCTGGAGATACAACTGGGGATGATCAACTTATTACCATATTGGGACAACTCACTCAGGTTATAAATAATAACCTTACTCGTATGGAGCACCCTGATCCGCAACATGGAGGATCAATGTTAGACCGCCTCATGAGGCAACAACCTCCAACATTTAATGGGGGTACAAATCCATTAGTAGCTTAGCAATGGATAGACTCCTTAGAGAAAATATTCTATGACTTGGGGAGTAGTGAAAGAGAGAAGGTTATCATGGTAGTTTACCGCCTCACTGGAGATGCCGATCAATGGTGGTAATTGATTCAAAATAAAAAGGAAGATGAAGAAGTATCAAGTATGGATTGGAGAGAGTTCAAAGATCTTTTCTTAGAAAAATACATTCCACATGACCATCGAGTAGATATGGAAAGACAATTTCTGAGTCTGAGACAAAAGGAGGATGAGAATGTTGAATAGTATGAGGCTAACTTTACAAGGTTAGTGAGGCATGTAGCAGATTATATACGTAACCCAAGAAGTAAGATTGATCGTTTCCTTGATGGGTTAAAACCATTTCTCCGTCGAGCATTTTTCTCAAAAACCTTCTCGTCATATGAAGATATTGTCTAATGTGCTGTTAAGACGGAAAAGGAATTCTCTAAGTCTTATGACTTTAAAGCAAAGCAAGAAAAGAAGAGATCTTCTGATCAATCTGGAAATGGAAATAAGGGGATGAAGGGAAGAGATGAATATCAGTCCTGCAGTAAATGTGGAAAGAAACACCCCGATACTTATTTGAAGGGAATGGGAGTCTGTTACAAGTGTGGTGAAAAAGCCCACCAAGATCATGATTTCAAGGGAAAGAAAGTTGTTGTCAAGGTTGAATGATTCAATTGTAGGGAAATGGGGCATTATGAAAATGAATGTACTAAGCGTCAGGGAAACTTACCTCAGAAAAGGCCAAGGGATCAAGGACAATCATATGCTGTTACTACAATTGATGTAGAATAATTAATGTATTGGTGCTTTTGGAATCATGGATTATATTCTGGTTATAAGAATAATGTGATATATAGAAGGATTGTACTGCAGTACTTGTTCTTTTCATTAAGGTCTTAATATGATGAAGGTAATCATATTTTTAGTATGTGACAATAAGAGAAACATTACTTTGTTTGGGGAATGTGATACATTTTTTTGGAATTAATAGACCTTTTAGAGAAAGTCTGGATAGAGGTATTTTGGATAACTATAAAGGTTGGGATGGATTAAGTTGAACTTTGAATAGTATTGTTTATGGTTAAAACATTTCGGAAGATTAATTTTTGGAATATTATAATACTATATTTTTAGGAAAAGGACAACCTGCAGGGTGGGGCATAACCCGTCGCGTCGGAAAAAGCTACAGGAATCGAACCCAAAACCATAGTGCGGCATGCCTTTACTACCTACCACTAGCCTGCAGGAAGTCCCTAGTTTTTAAAAAATGTTTTCCTAATATAAATGGTATGTGATAATATTTGGAACCTTATACAATTATGATAAATAGAATATTTTCGAGTTCTATTACCTTTTATAGTGAAAGATGGGTTTGTGGTAAAAATTTATTAAAGAATGAAAGTCCACATGACCAGTATGTATATTCCCTTATGTTCTTAGTAAATCTCCTAAATATATTCCTCAACTTTATAAAAGGTAACTTAAATAAAAAATGTTTCCGGTTAACTTTTCCAACTAGGGATTCAATGAACGTTTAACCAATCACAAGTTTGTGATTTTTTATGGTTAACTTTCTCCTAATCTAGTTTTCTACAACTCTCTATCAGACCTTGATGGATTGTTTTTCTTCAATATCCATATTTTCATAGAATCTTAGTATGGGCTATCTCGTGTGACCTTTGTACTTATCATTATTTCTTTTAATGTTATATTCTTATTAACCCTATTTCCAATGTGGGGTTTCCACAAAGGTATTATCTATTTTCAACCTTTTATTTTCAAAGAAAAATTTCAAATTGCGAGGACGCAATTTATTGATGGAGGGGAGAATGTAACACCCCAAGCTTCCATGATACGCCTCTCTTTCAATAATGCAATAGCTTGCATTGTACGCAAGTTCGAGTTCTAAAACACCGTGACTAATCAATGTAGCTGTTATGAATAGTGACAACCAATTTTTAAAATTATAGAAATTTTATATTTCAAAATGGACTTCATTTTTTTATTCGTAATATCGAAATTATCCTAAGTTGAAATTTTTGTAATTTTCTGAGAACTTTAAATTTTTTATGAATAGTGAAAAATACTTAAAAACAACTTTTTTAATAAAAATAATTTATAGTGATAAATTATACTATTGAGTGGTTTTAAAGTATAATTAGAATATATTTTTACCATTTTATCCAATGGTGGTCATTAGAATTAATTTCACTTTGAAATTGGACATAAACAATTGTCAATCTTTTGATATATATTGTTTCATAGAAACACGCTATTTGTTGTGACAACGGGAATTAATTATGAAATTAATTAATGAAACATATATGTTTTAAATTTTGTAAAATAGACATCATTTTTTAATTCGGAATATCAATTATATCTTAGGGTGAAATTTTGGCATTATTCTAAAAAACATAAATTTTTTATGAATAGTGAAACCACTAAGTGGTAGTTAAAAAACTGATTTTTCGTATAAATGAAACATTACCACTTCTGTGTTTTGATTTTCAAAAAATCCTACATACATGGTTGTCATTAGGAAGTAAAATGTGGTTCAATGGGATTAAAATAATTTTTTTTGGTGAATAGTAACTTTTAAGTTTAATCGCGATTAAAGGTAATTAGTGAAATTTAAGGTAAAAATGATATTATAAAAATATGAACATACCTTTACACTTATCCTACCCCTATTGGATGAGTCATGGCCGACGAAGAAAATCCATGGGTCAACTTAGGGACACCATGGATCCACTTTGGTAGGAGAATGACATTAAAAACATTTATTTAATGTTAAAATAAAAATGTCACAAACAAGAGTTGTTTTACTAAAACAATTTTTAAATGGGGGTTATACAAGTCATATTTTTAACTATAAATATTCATTAGAAATATAAAAATATTTCCTACATCATGATATTTTGTTTATAATTTTTAGACTTTAAATAAATTAAATTATTTATGACACCATGATGATGCAGCGATTACCTCATTAATTAACGATTTAAATAAAATGAAAAGATAATGTAAAATATAAGGCTTACACTTGTAAAAAAACTATTGGATGAGTTGATTTCGAACCCTTATCACCTTACCCTCTAACTATATCACTATGGGACCTTTATAATCCAAAAAGCATTTCATAATAATGTAACATTTCAATCTTTCCAAGAGTGCCCCTCCTCTCCACTTATAAAAGGCCCCCAACACTACCACCTTACTCACACTATCAAAGACTTTTGGCTCAGACAACCTCTGCCCAAATACTCTCCCAAATTCCCTCTCTTACACCTAGAAGAATCACTTTGGGCATAATTCTTCCCAAGGAAGCCTTTGGCTCAAATCAAAAAAGAGTTACCCGATTTTAAGGTAATGTCTTCTCTTATGTTATTTTGTTTTAATTTCCTTCTCCAACCCCCTAAGATCTTTTTATCAATTTATTGTGTAACAACACCAGTATCCTCAATATACTAGGATGTTTTTATAAGAATTATTCGAGCTACACTTACACACACCTACATATAATGGTTAAAGAACATATTGTTTCTGTGGATGGCGAATTTCTGCCTCACGAAACGATGATTGTTCAATATTCTTTTAACACCTATAATGGTGGCCATTTTGGTGACACTATATTCATATATGATATATATATTATGTTGATGTTTCCCTTATGCTTCTGTATTTCTCATTTTTGGTATACATTATGATTCCCATTATGGGTAAACGCGATAATTTCATTTTAGGAAGTGCAGATTACCGCCCCCTCAAAGTGATTTGAATCGTTAATGCCATATGTGGGATGTATAAAGGATATAATAAATTAAATTATATATGATATTATACTGTAATTATAATATACCTTTATATCATTATGATTTCATTAAATACGAAATAGAAATGAAAGTAGCGTTCATGCGTACGTACGGCTTACCATCTCCATGAACGGTGCATTTCATTTTTTACCTCTAAACTTTATGGAATATTATAAATGCATGTATATACTGGATATATATGAGATATATGATATCTATATCATGTATATAAATCAGGATATAATGGATATATTACAACATGAACAAAGTGTAATTATAATAAGATTATTTTTGCCTCAAGTACCTAAGATCGTCAAAACGACTATTATTAACTTAAATAATTACATAATGTTCATAACATTGTAATAAGTGATATAAAAGGAATAAAAAAATTGAAAAATGTTCTTAATAAATTATAAATTAACTCTAGATTATTATTCAGGAGGTTAAAAAATGGTCGAGTCAAGACAGGACGCAAGGTAAGGGAACTTCTTAACCCAATTTCCATTCTTTGGGTTAATCTCCTATTTTAAAATTATGTCATGATATTATTATGTCCTAACTTGTACTTTCTTTATGTGTACATATAGTGAATACACATTATAGATCTATTTTATTTAAAAAATGATATTTGTAAGGAAATTCGTCTCAATATCTATTCATTGAGGCATATTTTGTTTTATACACAAATTTCTTTTATATGGTGTATAAACCCCTTTGACTTTTACGTTTATTCAAAAGGAATATTTTTATACAAAGCATTTTACTAAATGACAAAAAGGAATTTTTTTGTCTTACGTATGTGGCGATAATGACTTCTCCACCGCCGTGACCATTATTTGTGTTTCGACTTCCTCTACAAGCCATAACATTTTTTAATGAAAAATAAATACAAAGTATTAACTTTCTTTTATTTTGGTATTGAATATGGTTTTGAAAGTGTTTTTATTATATCAATGTGTCGTATTGATATCTTTTGATTGAAATGTGGAAATGTTATGTTTCCTTTATTCGTGTTTTATGTGATACGATTATGTTATGGTTTATGATATGTTTAAACCTATTCATATGAGGAATGCATTGGACTTAATTAGTGATGGGTGGAGCCCGCTACAGCTCCTCGATGCATCAGTAGGTCTCATGAGACAAACTACTATCCTGGCATGAGGCCTTGACAAAATCTTATTTGTGGTCTTGGCATGAGTCCTTGGCTACGTGGTTATGATAGAATAGCATTATGCATTCCATCATTATAAATGTGGTTATTGATATTTCATGTGATTATTCGACTAGTAGAATATCCATGTGAGTAAGTAAATGGCATTATTTCATTTTACTTTTTCCATATTATGCTAAAGTTCAATTTTAAAAGGCTTTTTTAGTTATACATTTCCTTAAATGTTAATGTTTATTTATGAAAGCTTCCACAATATTGTTATCCTTAATGAGCTTCTGATCTCACCCCTCTCAATGTTTTAATATTTTCCAGGATGTGAAGATGTATTTTATGAATGACCTGCAGGGATAGTCAGAAAAGGATATGAGTGTGGACTATGGAGACTTTGTTATTATAGTTTTCACTTTATGATGTAATGAAACGTTTATGAATGTATCTAGTGTTTCCAAGGCTACTAAACTAATCGGTCTTTCGAGACTTGATCTTTTGTGATCATGCCAATGTTACGAAGTAATGCACCGACTCTGGATAACTGGGGTCATGGCATTACAATCATTATGAAACTGAATGATATTTTATTCCAATATTAATTTTATTTGATGAATATAGGACAATATATGATCCCATTACATTCACACATATTGTTTGAAATAAATTTATGGAATAATTCCAAACCCATCATAAATTTACATGAAAGAAAAATGACTATGGGATTTAGAGATAAAACATTAAACATCATTATTTTTTGTTACCTGAGGCATCATTGAGAGGATCTCCCACTATTTTTAATATACCATGATGGTGCTACTGATCCAATTGAATAATTAGGTATTTTCCAGGAGTAATTATCCCCATGAGAAATTTTTCCATTTAAAATATCACTGAATATGTCAATTTAAAAAATTCTAGAGATTCAAATTTCTTATTGAAAGTAGAGGTAATGACTATTTACATAGATGATATTTTACATGATGAAGAAGTTGATATGATTTCATCGGATTATGTTGTAGTCATTGGGGTGTTGGGAACCTCAACATTATTTCTCCCTTGAGCATCCACCAGATTTGAAATTATGACCACTCCCCTCTAATTTGAAATATATATACCTTATGGATGGATATAATTTACTTGTGATAAATTATAATAATCACTTTGAATCCTATGATTAATAAAGTGTTGCAAATTTTAGAAGGAATTTATATGAAATAAGGTGGATGCAATGTGATATCCTAGTATCAAACCCAAATTTTTCTCACATAGAATTATTCATGAATGAGAATCTAAACCTATAACACAGTATAAAAAATGGATAAATCCCAGAAGGATACAGGTTGTAAGGAGGGAAATTAAGAAGACCCTAGAAATATGGATTGTATATCCCATTTTATCATCATTGTGGTTATCAAAATTCATGTTGATTAATAATTCATCTTAACCACATTGATGAATAAAAACAATGAATTAATCCCTATGAGAAATTATAATTTTTAGAGGGTGTGCCCTAAATGTTAGGAAGCTAAATTTGGTCACTTAAAAATACCATTCCACATCCCCTTTATAGAATATATTTTCGGGAAATTGGTATAGAAAAGTAATTTTCTAGGGATTTTTATGTTATTTTTATGTATCTTTTAATCCCAAAGATGAATATGTGAATACATTTACTTTTCCATTTGGATCACTTTTATATAGATGAATTCCATTTGTATTATATAATGATCCAGTAGAATTCAATATGCTTATGGTATGTTTATTTTTAGATAACATTGAATATATAATTTAGGTTTTCAAAGATTATTTCAATGAACTTTGGAAAAAAAATTAACATTTATAGGAAAGTATTTTTTTTTAAACACTATATTAAAAAGAATCGTGTTTTATATTTTGAAATGTGTCATTTTATGGTATATGGGGGAATTAACCTTTGGAATTTAATTTCTTTATATGGAATTGTAATGGATTAATAAAAATTTAACAGATAAATTTATTTCTTTACCTAGCCCATGTGAAACATGTTAGATCATTGTTGGAAATTGATGATTCTATAAGATGTTTTTCAAATATTTTAGTAATAATACTCCACCTCTTGTCATATTAATTTTTAATTGTTATTCTTTTATTTCAATGGTTTATGTAGGTAACAATTTGATGATTTGATGAGGAGTCTAACTACACCACTACTAATGCAACCTCCAAATTGGGAAGAACCATTCAATATACATTATGATTCTTTCAATCAAGAGGATAGAGAAGTACTTTCTTTTTGAATTTAGGGCTGACCACAAGTAATTTCTTAGGACTCAAGATCCATATATGTTGTCTAATTAAATTATATAACAGTTGGAAAAGTGTTTTTATGAGTTTTTATTCCATTTGAATAATATATAAAATAACTTATTGGAAAGAAAGTCATGGTTTTTCAGGATCAAGTATCTGTTAGGTACATGTTGAAAAAGGATTAAAGTAGTTCATGTCTAGTGATATGGAATATACTACTGATAGATTTCATCATCGAAAGGAAATACAAGAAGGGATCTGAGAATCACATATATTTTCACTTAATTATACTTCCCAACAATAATGAAGATCAAATTAATGAAAATGAACCACTAAATGATCCCATTCCAAGAGAGAAGTTGTATTTGATTGATGGAAAATTACCTTCTTATATTAATATGTTTAATTTTATAGTAACAACTCAAGCCCATATCATTTAAATTACTAACAACATCAATATAATGAAATATAAATCATAATATTACATTTTGGATGATCTATTTGTATATAAAATATCAATTATAAAATGATAATAAGATATTTTCGTTAATGTGAAATTGATTAATTCTTTGATTTTGGTCACATTTTATCAAATTCAGGCCAATTTGGACATCAATGGATACCAATGTAGGTTTTATAATTTATAATTTATTGGTCCACCATTATAATGGATTCCTGTGAATTTTGAAAAATATGTAAACAATGTCAATTTTATGGGAATATTTCTAATGGATAATAAATTCAAAAAACTGAACATAATTTTCTTATATTTTTAATGTCGTGGGGATTCATTTTAGTGTCCAATTACCTATGTCATTTATAAATTCATTTCTCATTGGGAGTTTGATATAATTCATAGTTGAGTGGAATAGAAATCCACCTGAATGTCCATGATAATTATTTGTGATTTTTATAGGGATTCCATATTTTGTGGGATTTCAGTGTCTAGTTCCATCATATTTGATTAATTGACTAACATTTTACAAAGGATAATGGGCTGTTTACTATTGAAGATTAGGGTACTTCATAAATCAGGAAGTGCTTATCATTCAGAAAATAATGCTCAACCTAAGGTGTCTAATTGGGAAATAAAATTAAATTTGGAAAATTCTATTAAACAGAACAAGAAGGATTTGAGAAAGATATTTGACGACACATTATCAGAATAAAAAATTAACATAAAATCCATTTATTGAAATGAGTCCATATAGGTTTATTTATGGGAAAATCAATCATCTACTCATAGAATTTTATCATAAAGTGTATTGCAATTTGATAAAGATGAATTTAGACCTTAAAAGAAATAATAAATAAGAAATATTAGAGTTGAATTGTCTAAATGAAATTAGAAAACATGAATCTTAAAATTCATGGATTTAAAAAGAATAAATATGTGTGGATCCTGAAAAACATATCAAAAGAGAGGACTTCCATCCTATAGAAACACTATTGTTATTCAACTAAAGAATAAAGATTATTCTAGAAAAAACTCATTCAATAAGGGAAGGTCTATTTATATTTACTCTATTATATCATTTCTGTGTTGTGCATATTGTGAATAGAATAGAGTAACATCCATTAAATTTTAATAGAAATATATTGAAGAATTTCCATGGGACCATTCCATTAGATCTAGTAGAGTTTATTATAGTCATCGAACCTTTTTATCAATATAACCCATCATGTTATACCACTAATTTAATCAAACATTCTTATAGTGATTAAATTCAATATTTTCTTACATGTAAAATTAAATTCAATTCAATCTGGACACAACCAATTTTTTTTTGCATTAGTGAATCCTTTATGTTTGAGAATATCTAATTTTTTTTATTTTAAATATATATTTTTTATTATTCATTTTCTATTTCTATTTAAAAAATTATATTTATTTGAAACATGTGAGTTAAAATAATTTTATTTACCATTTTTCAAAACCATGTCAATGAGAAAAAAAATTAATTCCATGTTAGTCAGATTAACCAAATGATGAAAAATAAGTTCATTCAACATTAAAACACTATGTATTTCATAAACAGTACTGTAATTTTTGAATCCCATGCCACATATCACTATATTTATCACTAAAATCAGTTTCCTATTAGACTTATGAACCATTTTTATTATTATTTAAATAAAACTCACTTATTTATTAAACAATACAATTCATAAATAAAAAAAATATTTATTGTTGTCAAATTGTGATGGATTTAGGTACTTCTATTTTAAATGATTTAGGAATTTCATTATATTTAACTCCACATTTACATGAGATTCCTTCATATTATAGACATAAATGTACATTTAATCACTATATCACATATAATCTATGAATATCATCTTATATTATCAAAATTAGAAGCTAATTTTCCCTAACCAACATACTCTAGAAGTAAATTTTCATGATCTAGTTGAACATTTGTTTGGGGGAAGCTATAAAGTGTTGGGGAACATCATTTGTAGAAAAATTATGTATAAAACTCTATTTTTAATGATATAATATTATCCTAATAATTTAATTAATTTGAAAATTAAAACTTTCTAGATATTTCAAGATAAAATTTTTTTTTCGGTTCTAGAGCTTCTCGAAAATAAATAAAGTTATGCCTATTTCGAAAATAAAAATAAATAAATAGGATAATAAAAATGTATTTATCATTTTTAAATGTTGATATTGTGGGATATATTAGAAATCATTCATTGAATCATAGATTATATTTGATGATATGTGGAGGGAGTAGGAGACCATACATGAGTGAAAACTATAATAATGTAATTTTTCATCAAAAATAGCCAAACACTATATATTTAGCCTCTTTATTTTTCACATATAAATACTACTGAAAAAAATCCACTCAAACCCCAAAAAATTATTAGGATAGAAAAAATAACTTAATTCAAATCATGTTTTCATGTAAGAATTTATCAATTAAATGGTGACTCGTTAGTGGTTTTGGATGTCAAAAATCCTTGTACAGAAATGAAATTTGTGAGATGAGGGGAGATTTATTTAAGGTATGGGTATTATGTGAATGGTAGGAGAAATAATTTGGAATTCTATTGAATGATATTAATGGTGAACATGGTATATTTTTAGGATGCACGATAGCATATTTCTCTTGTTTTCAATTTGGTTGATCTCGTGGTTATGTGTTTAGAATTTTCACAGTTTTGATTTTTACGATAACTTCTCAAGGATTCAACGTTCTAATTGTATGGGAATTGACTGATATAATACATTTATTTTTTTAATGTGTATTTAAATTATATAATCCATACTAAGTAAACTATTTGAATTGATTGTCATCATTTTTTGGATTTTTGGTCTTTTTGGGTTAAAAAGATAAAATTACATAATTCTGGGATACTAATAGTTTTATATCACTTCTATATTTCAAGAATATATATAATAATATTTATCCAATTTTATTGATTATATTTTTTTGATTATATTTTTCAAGGGATTAAAATTCTTCTTCTTGACCCAGAGCTAATATAAAGATCTACAGGACTAAAAAATTTCAGTAAAATTTAAAATCCTTATAAAAAGAGGAACTAATAACGCCTTAGTAAATGATGCATATGTTGGGATAATGTACTCCAAATAATGTTATTTATATTGGATTTCAAATAGTAAATGATGCCTTAAGGCTTCATTATTTTTCATTGAGAATGTTTCTCACTAAGGAATCCATTCAATGCTATGTAGTGGAGGATGTTGAAGAGCACCTTTCATAAAAACATCCTCTTTAGTAACTAGGGAATATAGTTTTGGAAAATTATCCAATTAAAATGTAAATTTATGGGAGAACGGATAATATATATATATATATATCTAATATATAGTTATAATGAAACTAACTAGAGAATTGGCCCTTTATTCTTTGAAATAGACTTTATCGTTTTGTGGATGGAATTTAGAGGGAAAAGTTTCCACCCCTCAACCATATAAATATGCGTATCGACTTCTATTTGAAGTGGTTGATGAAGGATATAGAGGGTATGTGTGAGAGAATATTTACCATGATGTTCTACAAATATTTTATTTTTTATTTTATTAGTTTAATAATTATCTCTTCTTCCCCATTAAATCTATTACTAGGTTCATAGAGTGGTATTAATTTTCATAGATCATGGAAGGTGGGTTCTTGCTTTTATAGTTTTGATATCTTCTTCTTTATTTTAAAAATATATTTTTCCATTGAATTGTTTCAATTTCTAGTGGTTCACAATTATCATAATGTGATTATATTTAGCGTTTTGGTTCCATTAATTGTTCACATTATTGGTTAGATTTTATTAAACATTATCCACGTAGTGTAGTTTTTATCGATCGAGATGATTGTTTTAGAATGACTTTTTTTAGATCAATTGAATATGTGTGGAATAATTGACTTTTTTCATATTTTTCAAGAGTAATAATTCCAAATTGGAAATTATATAGTGGTATGGGATTGAATTACTAATTTTCATGTAATTTTTTGTGGTTTCAATTGGATCCTTTCTCCTTGTTGAATGATAACAACATTGAGTGTTCTTTCATTTATCATTAAATCTGAAGATATCAGAATTATTTTTAAGGTAACGATTAATTATAAAAATTTTATCCTATACTAACCTGATCACTTTCATCATAACCTTTTGTTAAATCATTAATAAATATCTTAATTTTATTTTTCAATAATACAATTACAAAAACTCAAACAATATCCCCAATCTAATGAGGAATTATTGTTTGTTGTGAAATAATCACTGGAGACAACATGTTAAACAATGAAGTTAATTTTTATCTTAAGTCATAATTGTTTTTCCATGCCCCATGACAGACACTCACCAGTCTATTATAAATTATTTTATTTTAATATTTTTTTCAAAATTAATATTTTTTAAAAATAGTTTATTTATTTTCAATGATCAATGATTGGTCATTAAGTGTCTAGATGATTTTTGAAAGGGTATTTGTGGGTCTCAATTAGAGCATTTGATCAATTTTTTATATGGATATAACAAAAAACAAATTAACTTGGCATGTACCATCATTTATATGGATTGTGTAGTTTCATTATTTTTTAGATATGCAATGTGATATATGGCCTCAAAAAAATAGTTAATTGAAATCTAACTAAAAAATTATTTTAAGCATACAAAAACATTAATTAGATTAAATTAATGAATATGTAATTCCTTGAGATCCCTAGTAAATGGAGGTCCTCTTCCCTTTTCCTAACTCCCTAACCACTTATAGCCAGAAGTTTGAATGATGTTTTTTAATTAAAATATAACTTGAATTCATTTAGTCAAAAATGTATCCAGGGATATTGTAGACCCTTGAACAATTGATAGACATCCTAACAGCATATCTAATGGAGTAAATTTATAATTTTTTATATTTAAATATTTTAACATAGTCATAGATTTTATTATAAAGGTATCGATTCGTGTAGTGGACATAATTAGAACCCCAATATACCTTTAGAAATATTGTGTTTTGAATTTTAATATTTTTTCATAGTTGTAATTAAGAGATTATGAGTGGATTTAGATCATGTAAGGGAAAAATCCCAAAAAGTAATATTGCAGCATTATTAGGTTGGTTGTGTTTGTCAACAAAGAAGTTTTTCATGGTGAATTTTCATGTTTGGAGATGTTTTTTAAATTCCATGTTTAAAAAAACAAATTATAATGTAATTGATGATCTAGAGGTGGTACAAATGAACATATACAAGGTGGCTCCATTTTCCAATGTTTTCAATTTGTTTGGAGAAAAAATTTGGGATTTGCTGGGCATTAAGAAATGTGTATTTCCTTGAATATCTCATAAAATTATGGAATAGAATTGAGTTTCGTGATGACGGTCTTCATGAATTGAATTTATCAAGGACATAATGAATGATGATGATGTGCTATATGATTAGGACAAGCTTTAGGAATAGAAGAGGTTAAGATCATTATGAGGGAGCGTTACTGCACTGGCACAGAGGAATAGGCGGAATGATCCCCGATTACGATGAGCTCTGCGATCTGAAAATTTCCATAGTGTTTTCAAAAATAGAGAGAATTTCTGCGAGAATTTTGGATTGTTATGATTTGAGCTCACATGGGATGACATTTCATAGATGGTTCTTGAGTCTGGGAAATTTCATATAAATAGTCCTTGACCCCCTCGAGAGAAGTAGAGAGATAAATAAAAAATCCTAAATCCCTATAATTGCAAAGTAGATTCACAGAGCATGGATATTCACAGAGTAGGGAGATTCAGAAAATAATAGGGAATTCATAGAGGTAGTTGAGCTCTACAAAATGAAGGCACACTGCAAAGGCCTGTATGCATTTGTGGAGGACGTGCACTTCACAAACGATTGTTTAGATTTGAGAAATCACAAAGACATGTGTGAGCTATGCGAAGTAGTGAGATTTGCGATCTAGAGATATTTGTAATATTATGATCATTGAAGATGTTTGAGATTTTTGAACCTACGTTCTTCGAAAAGAGGTTATATAATTTTGAAGGATTGTTAATGATTTGAAAAAGTGGGAGCATCGTAGAGGCAATGGGAATTGCAAAAGAGTTCCAAAGTTATTTCCTAGTACTATGTGGAAAAGGGGTATTCCTAAGCTGTTGAAACATAGACATAAAATAACAATCTACATACAGTGGAGGATGAATTCATTATTGATAATGAAAGGACCTACAAGTCATTAATCTATGAGTGGATACCTTCTAAAGTAATGATCAAACGAAGAAGAAGAAGGTGATCCTTTCTACTGGTAGTGTTATAGAGAGAGGAATATGGAGTGACCTCTAGAAAGCGGTGAACTAAACCTAAACATTTTAATCGTAGTGATCCAGGGCATAGAATTGATCTGTGCCAAAAATTATTTATAGTGTGATTTAATGGATTTGGTACTATAGCACATCGCCACTGTATGGTCATTGGACGTATTCTAGTGAAGGTGATCCAAGTTAAAATTTGTGTGTCATCCTACTTACTTCATGGGATTGCATCCAAGGAATCATAATTATATAAATAAGTTAGCAACAATATCAAAATTAACACATAAGTTCCAACAATGTAACCCTTATAATTTTTATGTCAAGAACTAGTGGGACAGGAATAATTTTTAAATAAATTGTCCATACCCTGATTCACCCCCCTCTCAGGGTATATAGGCCCATTTGAGTAATAACAGATCCTGTGAAAAGATGCAATGAGATTGAAATTTGTTAAGATTGGGGACCTATATAGTTTCTATAAGAATTCCACCCGGGATGGGAGTGATGACGAACTAGTAAGTCCTTGTTTTTCTTGGATGAGACCGAGAGTCATATTACCCAATAATGACAGAAGTTCCAATAGAATGTAACTATTTAGGGATTGAAATATTCTCTTAGAACACTTGTGATGTCACCTATGATTCATGTCATGTGTTTTGTGTTAAATTCATAGTTAATGAAATTTATTAAATGTGATGATTTTTTATGATTATTGGTGGACCTTGATATAATTTCAACGAATTGACATGCAATGATTACAACATTATTTGGTGTACCTTATGTGATTCCATAAAAATGGTAATGCCATTATTATTATATGATTGGGAGACTATGATGTAATTGTACAGATACTTTCTTCCTATTATATTATTTTTTGGAGACCTGGATAATATTCATGAGATCTAGTGTTCCCATTATTAATATATTAATATGGGAAAATGATTTCATTCTAGGGATGTCATTTTCCCATAATTAATATTTTGGTGGACCATTTATATAGTATTATGTGTAAATTATTCCCAATATAGTGCTGTTGGGGGACATTGTATTTATTCATTATACCTTATGTTCATATATATATATATTTATATATTATAGATTATATGATTCATTAGATCGAGAAATCCGATACTAGACGATGTTGGTGTAGTCAATCATGGGTGTCATGTTATACTCTGAGGATCAATAGTTTTATTTATTTATGTATCCCTATATATTTACATAATCTATATGTGTTTATCACACACATTTATCATTTCATATACATGATATGTTTGATTGTTTTTTGGTGGTTCCCAACTGAGTTTTGCACTCACACCCAGCTCGGGTGGTCATTCTAGTTGGGTAAACATAAATCCATCAATATTCATAGGTTCAAATAGTATATATGCATGACATAGATAGATAAATTAGGTTATCTCAGATTAGAAGAGAGTTTATTATGGGGTGAGGATCGTGGATACAATAGAGCATTCATGTTATTTTGTTTTATTATTTCATTATCTATATATGGCCTCACTAGTAGGTAATCATTATTGTATGACTATATTCTAAATTTAATTTATTAATTATTAATAATTCCAATTTATCTATATTTCCACATAAAATTATTTATATAGTTTATAAATGTTTTGTTTTCATTCCAATATTATTAGTACTATGATATGAGGGTATCCTCTCCCAATACAACAATGCACACCATTGTATCTAGTTGGGAGCTTTTAGTTGATGGGGAGGCATGCAAAAAGATACATGGTGATCCGATCTGGATACCATATATAGTAAACCATGGTTGGGACTTTTCACATGGAACAAAAATACACAATTACAGGATGATTATATTAAATAAAACAAATTATTTTATAAACATGATATATTATATAGAATTTTTATAGTTATTCTTTAAAAATATAAAGATATATTTACTATAAAACCGATCTCATGGATAAATTCCAGTGAATAGTTAAAGGATACTAAATGGGATGTGATATGGAGATAACCGTTATAAATTAAAAAATGAATTTATTATTATTGTTTTATCTATTTAAATTAATATTTCTCTTATTGAATATATTTATCTTTCATGATGGTTAGGTTATGATGGTGCCATTATGGATGCAATTAGGGGACATGTTGAGATAATATATATATATATATATATATATTTGATATGTTATGTCTTGAATATGAGACATATAATTGAGAAATATGGTATTAAAACCCTCAATTATTGACAAGTAATAATTCACCAGGAGAGGAATTCCTTTTGGAAGAGTGGGGATTTAAAGGTAGTATTAGTATCTAATTTGTATTGATATATAAATTATTACAATATTAATTTGTAAAATAAATCATTATTTATTTTTACTTTTTTGGACTATTAAAAAATATATAAGTGTTTTATGGTGCATGTTCACAATTTTGGATAGAAACATATTAACAATCATAAAAGAAACTGTATATTTTTCATGTACAACACCAATTAATTAATTCATTAATAAATTAATTGGAAAGAATTAATAAAATATTGTTTTATGTATAGTTGGATTTGATTTTCTTTTATTTAGTAATACAATTTTATTGAACATTGATATGTTACATGAAATTTCACTTTTAGTGGGTGGTGTTTTAAAAGAAGGGTATATAAATCCATAAAAATATTTTCTCCAATGTACAAAGAAGATTGAAGGGAATTATATTAATGTCTAGAGAAATGTAAATAGTATAAAAAATTTCAAATTCTTTATAATTTTAATATCTATATTAAAAAAAATATTAATGAAATATTAATTATTTTTATCTAACAATCCTTGAAATAAATATCCATCATTAGTCTAAAAAAATTATTTTCAACAATTATTATATGGTGAGAACTGGTAATTTTGTTATTGACCTGGGAAGACTATCCTTCCCAGAAGGTATTTGTAACATTCATGAAATTCAATCACATATTAAAAAATCGATTTGTAATTTTCCCATGTATAATAAATGGAGGTAATAAATTTGAAATGCGTGATTTATAAATAAGTTAAATTTTAATTGAGACGTTCGTGATAAAACTAAGAATATTTCTGTCCATAAATTCAACCAAACACTTATTTATTTCTATTAAAATTAATTTAAAAAATTGTAACCTTATCTATTTCAATTAGGGATTATAATGACCATCCATGTGGTCATCTAGATGTTAACATTCTTGGAAGAATGATGATGAAATTATTTACAAAGGAGATGTTAGTGCTAATGTTCATGATGAAGGTAAAAGTAATGATGATCAAGAGCATATTTGTTATTATTAAAATGATTTTATAGATAATTATGTTGTTCCGAATTCATTATAAAACTATTTTAATGAATTATTTTTTATGGTGGAAGGAATATTCTAAATTAAAAATATTATATTAGTATTTATTTATGATATAAATTTATTCAATGTAAAATTTATACTATTATTCTATTTTTAACATTTTGAGTGAATATAATTATTTTATTATATATGTATGTAACTTTTATATTTATTTATTATGGTATAATGGTTTTGATGTTGTAAGATATGATGTTGGAAGATATGATTTAATTTAATATCATTTCAAAAATCAAATACCCATGGTTTTATAAACTGATTGTGTTTATCTATACCAAAACATTATAAAATATTGACATAATATTCTATACTAGTAGATTTTATAAATTAATCTTGTATAATAATAATACAATTTGTATTATAGGTTTTTATAGAAACATTAGAATATGATATATGATGTATTTTATCACATATATTAATGGTTAAAATCCATTTTTAAATCCATGATTTCCATCTATGATTAAATATAATTGAATAATGTGTAGATAAGATACAAGTAATATATTTATCTTCCCATGACCATGACAAACATAAATACCCCACAGTCCTAATTTTCATCATACTTCATTCCACTAAAAAAATTATACCAATGTATTAGGAATGTTAATGTGTTTTTATTTACCACACACATATTTATTTTGGTGTGCATCAGGTCATTTTTTTATTTTAGATGAAGCCACCAAGTTGGATGTTGTTATTTATGGGGATGAATGATCATTGGCACATTGTTCACTGCTCAATGATGAACTCCCTGCTTAGATATACATATGAACTTATAATGTCATCTACCGGCTCATATAATAAAAATTATGATATAGATCTCACCAAAAGGCTTTGAACTACAAGTTTCAAAGATTATTGTGTAATGGGTTTTGTATTATTGGTCAGACATCCAAGAAATATATTAAACCTTCCCTCTAGCTATACTATAAACCATATTATGTTATCAACTATCAACAGTAACTCCACCAATTCATTTTAATACATTTTCAATAATTTATACCGAATTCAAAACATTTTAAATGAATTTATATTAATCGGGCTAGACGTTATTTAATACGAATTCATAGTACTTTATTAGACTATAAATAACACCTCCAAATATTAGTTAAAATAACAATAGACTATAGATAGAATTATTTTAAATTCATCCAATACTCTTCAAAATTGGTGATCCCTCTTTAGTTGATAATATCGATTAGGAAATTTCCGACCAAAGGTTTTAAGTAAAAAAATACATTTATAAATAATGAATAATATAATCATCATATCTATAGATATTTCATGAAAATTGATATATATATTCCTCCTCATATATGATACCTAACATAAATTAATTTAATCTAACAGAATATATTCTTTCAAAAATTTTAAAATAATAAGGAATGATATATACAATTCTTAGATCTATTTTAATATTTCCTTACATTAAACATCTATTTCATACATGGGAATGATATATTACTAGAACATATATAATGAAAATCTCCATTACTCTACTAATATTTTCTAGAAAAATAATATTCTACAATACATACCCCCTATATCATCTCTCTATATAATTATTTTTATGAAATATAGAATATATGAATTCATGAAAACTAAAACCATATGTAACGAATATATTGATATTTATATTTATCTAAAAATTATTCAATAAAAATATTATATTAGTGTACAACTATACAATAATTTTATCATGATACTATATGAGGCATGAAGCAATGTATATATTTCCATGCCTTATATCAATACAATATTTAATTAAGAATGATTCATAGGTAAATATTTTTTTGCAAGTAATCACAATTTCACCCTAAATAACTTTTTATTTTCTCTAGAAAATTTCATTAACTAGTTTCATGGAGTATGAAATACTTACCATCCCACAAAAACCTCATTGGTTCTTGCTCAAAATATGATCCAATAAGACTCACTTGGATACTATTTTATCTCATCATTCCCTTAGTGTAACTACATATGTGCATTGAAGTAGTTAGAGTGTGTCACCAAAAGCCAAAATTTAAATGACTAGTTATTGGTGTTTGTTAGAAAAAGTTTATGTCCTCACTCATAAATGAATGGAATTACTATTAATTGAGAAAAAAATATATATAAACATGCAAATTTAGAATATCTATGAGTATATCAATAATAAAACATATATTATAATAATCTAAAATTTTTATTGAATATAATGAAAATTTACTTGTGTTACATCCCTATAGGACATCAATCACATGTAAGGCTAAAACATGTAATTAACCACAAAAAATGGTTAAAAATATAATATTGATAATTATATGGTTGAAATATAAATACACTCTTATGATTACTCTCTAAAAATATTATATTTTAATGGATATAATGTAATTTATTACTTTTTTATGGAATAAATAAAAAACAATACATTGTCCCATTCATAATAGTCATCCATCCAACCAGTTCAATTCATCATCATCAAAATCATTACATCAATCATTATGTCATTTTTTTTTCTAAAACACTATTTTTTCTAACAACAATTACAATAACTTCATGTAGCCCTAAAATGGACCGTAGAAATACAACAAAAAATGAATGTTGAGATACAACTATATTAATAAAAAATTTATATCTTCAGGGGGTATAAAATATCACTACTCCACATTATATAATAAAAATTACACATAACTGAAACATTATAATTATATGGGGAAACTAAATACCTATATCATCCAAAACATAACATTCTATACATGATTAACAAAGATCCAATAAAAAAACAATATCATAAAGCCATTAAAATTTCAAATAAATTCTTACATTGTTTATAAACATTATTCATATTATTAATATAGTCATTGTATCATAATAAATTTAATAAATAAAACTACCGAGGATATGATTTATCATACATCAACATACATGAGGAAAAACACTATATACCACCTAATAATAGATATCTAAAAGAAAATACAGTATACATAGTCTATCAATTCACCAAATCCTTCAACATACAAAACAATCCCATTATACAAGATAGATTTTGGACTTTATATTATTACATCGCCACTATGTTTTTGTAGAATAGAAAATATTCATATCCAATTTCTTCTATTTATAAACTATTATATATTGAAAATTTATATCAATTTCCATGACCATGTTATATTTCTAAATAACACCATTATTTTTTGGAACCACCACACCATGGGGTAAATGTATGCCTTATGTTTTTTTGGTTAAGATATACATATAGAAGAATTCCATTTGGTTAAACTGTAATCCTTTTACATTATTTTGAAAAAAAACACCACTATTAGTTATTTTGGGATTTTGATCAAAAAATAATTATTTCTGACCTAAAATCATATCTTCACCAAAAACAAATAAATAAATATTACTAAAAACAGTTATCATAATTTATGTCCATTGCAAATATAAATTACTTTGTTTTCCACTTTTTAAAAAATTTATTAAATATTTATCAGGAAATAATTTCATAGTGAACAAATAAAAATTTGAAATATTTTAATTCAATTATCATTGTATTATATTTACTATATCTCACTATATATCAATGACTGGTACATTGATTTTAATAAATAATTATGGTTCATATTTCACCTCATTTGAATTATTCATTAGAAATAATTATCCAACTAATTACAATTTTCCTCATTCTCAATATTCTAGAATAATAGATATTATCCATCCCTATTGAACTATAAAAAATGGATGTTTTACTTCTCTTATTTAGGTTTTTATAATTCTATGTAACCTAATTTGATTTCATGATGAAAAAATACATATTTCTTCGATGAACACCAACACCAATTGGTCTATTCTACCATGTGAATTTTCCTTGATCATTGATTATCACCAAATTATATTACCCTTGGCCCCCTATGGAGAAAATATAAAATAGTTAGATGGTCTATAAAGTTTCATATATGAAATATTAATTACTTCCAACAATATCTTTAACACCCTCTATTCAATTACATACAAAACCACTCATTAATGATCCCATTACATGCCATTAAACATTATCATTCAATTTAACACATTTTTATGTATTACATCTTATATAATTATAAATATATAAAACCCCAAATCATTTATTATAGAAATAAATTTATAATTCCCAACATTATATAGTATTTTTTAAAATTTTATAATCTAAAAAATATGAATTAAATATAATCAATTAAATATTATACCACAACCTAATATCTATTTGATAAAAACCAATCTAATAAGTTACTTTTTCATTAAACATTGATAAACATAAAACTATAATGATAATTATTCATTTATATATTGATGTTAAATCATGGTTCAATGATCCAAAATTGGACCCCTAAATAGTGATATTTTAGGTTGGGTCTTTTGGGGAAGTGTCATATCATTTTTTACACATGATTGAACTCACTTATTATTGTGTAATGCTATAAATTTATTGAGATTATTTTTTAGAGACAAATATAACTCATTATTTATATCTTGTGGGGAATGAATATCTAAATGGAGAATGCGAGAATGAAAATATATTATGATAAATAGTTATAATGATAAAATATAATCATATGAAATATGATAAACTAACAAAGAGTTTCTTTTGAGACCATGTATTATACATGTAATCCTATTTAATTATGGGACTAGATTATACCTCATTGGTATTGAGTTATATGGTCACACATATATGTTCTGTATTTATATGATATCATTATAATACATGCTAGAGATCATATTTGGTGGTCTAAAACATATAAGATTCCCTGAATTGTAATTTTTATCACCCACCAATATAAAATTTTACACTAATATAATTATATAAATGAAAATGTTTATGATTTTAATGATTTACACATTGATATTAAGAAAGTGGTATTAGTGTCTAGAATATGGGCTGTCAATTGGAGTAGTTTTTGTGATAGTTCTTGAATGGATTTGGTGAAGTGTCTCTATTGGGTTAGTATTTATGGATATGCTTATTTTATGTTGTGGTTGTTACTTTTAATTTATTATTATATGATATAAAATTTGTATTATTGAATACATGATGCAAAATAATATCATATTTAGCATTTTAGTCCATATTTTTTTTACTTTTTGATATTTTCTACATATTTTTATTTGTAATTATTATTATTTTCAGCAATATAGAGAAATATCTATTGAAATGTGTGGGTGACCCTTAATTGGCAATAACCATTCCCTTACATATTTTAGGTGAAAATTGGGACCCACACCTAGCCTTAACACTTACCCAAGTCACTATCTAGAATATTTTTTATCATTGTAATTATAAAATAAAAATCTAATATATTTTTATATTATATATGGTCACAATGATTCACACAATGTATGAATTTATGGTTAAAAAATAACAATCAGAGGATACCATCATCACTGATAACATAGTTATAGAAAAATATATATTATGAAATTAAGGAAACCTAACTATGTTTTGGATATTCATAGTATATGACCACTAAATCAAATGAAAGAAATCCTAGGATGACTTTCCAAATACCATTGAATCATCATTTCATTTTGTGTTAACCAAATGAATGTAAAATGAAAGAATTAGATTATTTAGAAAATAGTTTCGTTAAATAAAATTATGTAAAAATACGGTGGATATAGTTCTTTAGTATTTCTTTGACCTCACTAAAAAATTACCATTATTGAGTAATATGTAATGAAGGATAAATTA
Organism: Viscum album; assembly: GCA_963277665.1. Classification (NCBI taxonomy): domain Eukaryota; kingdom Viridiplantae; phylum Streptophyta; class Magnoliopsida; order Santalales; family Viscaceae; genus Viscum; species Viscum album. The sequence goes on from OY728120.1 coordinate 764,477,365, forward strand.
TAATTTTATCTTATATAATAATGTGGATCTATATAACATATGAATATGACCATAAATAATTAAGGGATATGACATGGACCTTATCCCAAATCATAAGACGCTATTTTTAATCATGGTGTGTTAATTTTAACATTATATTAATTTATAAAAAAATATATACACTATGATAATTTTTTTATAAACATGAGAATAGATTTTGGAATATTTTATAAAATAAAATTTGGAAAATTTATATTTTTGCATCTTTTGGGTGAATAGGTATCGTTATGAGAATTTTAATAATTCATAATTAATTTAATTTGTTAAACTATATGAATGTAAGGAAGACAATTATGTTAGTCAATCATAATGTTGATATCTAAAAAATTTTAATAATACACTAACCATAATGTTTATAAGAATATAGAGTCCAATGACCCATGTTTAATTTGTATGGAAATTAAATTACTGTTATGGAATACTTAATACATTACAAAAATAAATTTCTAAAGACCATATTAGTTTATTGTCTTTGGAAACTCAGGACACATTCTCCTATCTTGGTGAAATATCATAAAAATCCCACAAAATGATCTTCCTCATTAGTTTTCCTACATAAATCCTTTCTTTATATCCTATAGAAATTAAAACATATGAAGAGGTTTATTTAAAATTCTTAGTACGTGTATGAGTGGAAAAAATCATACAAAACCTAAACATAAGAATGTAATAACCGGAACCTAACTTTTGAATATCAAAATATTGAGTTATGGAATAAATTTTATTCGTACATAAGGAATAAATCATAAAGGATAATTAATAATCATATAATATAATTGGAATATTAAATGAACTTTTAGAAACCATATAAGAATAGAAAATCATTTCCATATTAGCCAAGGCTCATAACTAAGTCCATCATTGCGGACAAATTCCATTATTGAACCATGTTTACTTGTTGTTCCAGCCCTGTATTACTGAACTAAAATTATATTCCATTCAAGTCATGTATATCTAATGAGAAATAAATCTTTACCCAATTCATTGGAGGCAGATATTTGTATCATCCATCTCATAATTAAATCATTCTAACATGTTCTACAAAAACCTAAATTATTCATCATAGCATATCCCAAGAAATAAATTTGGGATCAAAAACATCATTTCATAATAACATAATCCATATAAAATATCATTCCATAAATAACACAATAAAATCATAGTAATAATATTGATATAAATATAACCCTATTTAAAGAGTGTAATCTTATATGGAAATTAATTTTTTATATAATAGTATAATTTATTTTTGGAGGAATAAATCAATTCTCCTTAAAAAAATGTATTCATTTCTCAATATAAACTACACTTTTAAATGAAAAGAAGTTATTTTATGAAACACATCAAATCATGTATAGGGAGATTCATTGAAATAATGTTGTTTGATGATTAAAAAATCCATTCATTTGGTGTATGTTAAAAAACATTATTCTCATACTCATGTCGGAAAATTTTAAATGTTACCTTGTATGGAAAACAAAAGAATGATTCATTCAATTGCATTTAATAAAAAAACACCAATGTGTAAAATGGATAGTAAAAAATAGTATATTAACATACATAATGATATATATTTATGAAACATGAAAGTGAATGATAAATATACTAAGCAGCTAATTACATATTAAGAGTCTCATAAAATTCTGAAATTGTGAAATTATGCATTACCATAGGTCTGTTATCCATCATATGCATTCGAAACTCATGTATAATTATTTAAATAATTTTTTGGAATATTCAAAAATCATAATCATTTTCCTGATATCATATATGATTATATTATCACATGTTTGTTAGTAACTTTTCATTGTCACTCGTTGTTCAGATATTAAGTTCTTTATTTTCTTATTTTGGTTTTGTCGGATTACTTCATGTTAAAGATCTTAGGATACAATTATGTCATTTACAAAATGATATTAGTAAATATATATCATATTTATTCATTTCATTCCACAATATAATCCTCGTTTAATTAATATCATGTAGAAGGAATCCCATCGCATCGTGGAGATGGTAAGTCGTATGTACGCACAAGAAACTATATCATTCACTTGAGAGTAAAATGATATGTAATTGGATGGAACATTAATTATTCAGAATAATTATCATGTTATATTCATTATTTAAATAAATTATAATCATCATTATGTCCATACAATTAAGTATTGTTGTATAAAAAATTACACCAATGTGCTGAGACGGTAAACCTTACATACGCACGTCTTACAATATTGTTATTTATAGGATGGATAAAAAGTGGTATAAAGTTTTTAAATTGTTATCATAACTTATAATAATGTATAATATTTTTAATTTACTAATTTATTACCAGAGCAACAAAATAATAGGTAGTATATGATGAGAATAATATTGAATGAGGTCATAAAACAATTACCTCTTTTATGATTATCAACATTTTATTTTCAGAAAAGGTCTCCCAAGGATGGATTACATACAAAAGTGTGGATTATGAGAGTAAGGTATGGATCGTGGGAGCTTATTTGAATTTAATTTGGGTGATACAAGGGGATTTAGAGGTGTTTGTAAGTGGGCAAAGGTGGTGGCCTTTTATAAAAGGTTAGAAGGGCACTTTAGAAATTTCATGAAATATTATTTTATTATATATTTATTTTCAAATAAAAATACTTAAAATGTGATATATTTAAAAAATATTATTAGGAATGGTCTAAATACCCTAAACTAATAGGTTTTAGACATGTTTATGTCAAAAAATTAACAATATATTTTGGCTTTAACCCTAATTTAAGAAAATTATCTCTTATCATGACTTCTTGTATTTTTTCACTATATGGTCAATATAGTAACTATAATATATCAAGAGAAGCTAAAGTGGGTAATTAATGTTATTTGTAACATTATATATATAAATTTTCTATATCAATTATTTTATGAATGTTATATCATTTAATAAAATTTTATTTGTTTTAAAAACTCATGTAGATCAATTTTGATGCTATTTATTAATTTATTTTTATTAAAGTAATAAAAAAATAATTCATTTCAAAAACAACATTAACACAAAAATAACATGTCTTAATCTTCAATAAAATTAATTTATGCAATAAATAATATAAAATGTAATTTTTTTAATAATTATAATATCACTTTTTTAATCATTGATTAAAAATTTAATCGCATCATCATCACTATGTCATAAATACATTTATTTATATAATGTCTAAAATTTATAACTAATAAACCATTATTTTGGAACTATTTTTATATTTCTAATTACTATTTATAGTCATAGAGATCAGTTATATAACCCCACCTTAAATTCATTTTAGTAAAAATATACTTGTTTATGTTATATTTGTCTTTATTATAAATTAATTATTATAACATGTAATTTTCACACCCAAGAGGCCCTATGGGGTTAAATATCACCCCATGGATTATCATGGTCAGAAATATCTACTAAAATAGGATTAGGACACGTTTTAAGGTAATGTTATAATATTGAAATGTTATGTTGTTACCCTTATTTTCCTGATTTACCCTTTAACCATGTCAAATAAAATGAACTAATAATGTTACAAATCATAATTCCCAAAAATAAAAGGTACCTCATTACATAATATAGACCTTATGATTACAAATACGGAATCAATTTTCCTAAATTCAAAAAACATGATTGGAATAAATTAATTAATAATCAATTCCCGTTGTCGAAACAAGAAAATAGTTTTTTGAAAAGTAAAAACCATCAAAATATTGACATGTGTTAACATAAAATTTCATTATGAAATTACATAAAATGACCCAAATTATAATAAATATTAGAAAAATAATCAAAATAAACTTTTAACCCAATTAAAATATTATCTATATATATAAATAAATTAGATGAAATTGAAGTGTTGAATTAAAATGTAGTAAATTTTACTATTCATTAAAATATGATTTTCATCATAAAAATATCAAAAGACCAACAAAGAAAAATTTTGATATCCTAATTCAAAATTAGAAGTCGATTGTATCAAGAGGAACTAATTAATGTTTAAAAATAGACTTAAAATGGGGTTTCCATCAAAAGCTGGTAAAACTGCATTTTATGAAAAATGCTCATTTCATTTGTAAAATTAAATTGGTTCTTATATAATTTCCCAAATGCATATTAGATTAATTTGAAACATTAAATTGAATATATTACATTTTTTTCACTAATAAAATAAATAACTATTGATTTTTTTTTATTTTATAGACTAACTTATTTTCTTTTAAATGGGTTTTTTAGAAAGAAGTTAATACCATTTATACACGCCATTATAAGGACAAGGATATAATATTTAGTTATCATTTATACTCAGTATTATGTGAAATGAATTATATCAAAATAAATTGATTTTTTTGTATCATAATCCACGAATAGTGTTGATTATACTGCATGCTAATACAGTGTTGGGTATATCGCAAGATAATCATGGTGTAACATTCAACACAAGACATCAATGAATTTAAAATGAATATATCTCATAAAAACTTCTTGTGTAACATTATAACCCCCTTAAAATTAATTTATCCCCCATAATTCATTGGGATTATAAAAATTTTAATACATGAATGTTTCTTTCATTGAATCACGCCTCGTATAAAAGGAATACTAAAACTTATTCTAAAAAAAGAAAGTTAGAAACATATTCGTTACCCAATGAAACTAATCAATAGGTTTCCACATATGATAAAATTTGTGGTAAGTGAAAACATTGATATGGAATAAAAATGTGACCATCGTGTTTTGATGGATAATGATAGAGAACAAGGATTGTTTAAAATTAACAATCATAGACCCATAATATTACAGTGATTTAAGGGAACATCTGATTCATCGTTTAAGGAGGTACTAAGATAACATTTTTTGTTTTCATGATACTTTCCCTAATGTTTTAGAACATGAAAATAATACATAACTGATTTAAGTACAACTTAATTGTTTTCCATTGTTTTTAAAATTTCTACATTATCTCTAATCCAATGAAATGAAGTTGAATGTTTCATTATTAATGTGAAAGAAAATCATCTGATTAATAAAAACAGTGATAGGTCCTTCCATCTATCTCAATAAAAAGGTTATCACATGTTATCAAAACATGCATAAGTCCATATATGATGAGATTAAAATTTATTATAACAAACCTCATCTAATTATTAACATAATCTTTCAAAAAAAAAATTGATAACATTAAAATCCTTCTAAAAGATGAAAATAAAAAACTATAGAAAAATGATCATAATATCAGAATTAAATTTATCCCCCATATATCATAACTTATCTCAGGTTGGTCACATTCCAAAAATTGGAACACCTTCATCATGTATTCACGTGATTCATAGTAAAAACCTGAATTACCAGATATCCATATTGAAAACATGCATGTTTTCTTGTTAATAAAATAGTGGATTAATCATTCAGTCTAAAAATTTTGTATACTTATTCCATTATAGAATATCCCTATTTTAAACAACTAAATAATTAGTTCCTAAAAAAAATCATCTTCCAATTTACTTATTCAAATCCAACATATCTTTATCTATACTTCATTATCATAACATAAGACACATATTAAGGGTAATATAACCCTTAATAATGAGTATTCTATGTATATAACCATAACCATAAATAATTCTTTTGATCCCTAGAACTATTCAAATATCCATTCAAATCCTTAATGAAAAATATATACTGAAAACACTTATATATTAAATAATTCATATAACATAATCTTTGAATTCAAAAACACATACATCTCAATCATCCAAATTTATTCTTAAAACATTTATTAGGATCCTTCATCTTCATATTTCCTAAAACATGAATCACATCATAATTTTTATCAACTTCATGATTCTTAGGTTTAATGTAAACAATATTGTAAGAATGTCACATACCATTTTCATTTTGTTTATAATCTCTTTCTTCTCCATAGTATGGCCAACACTTATACCATCGTCATGGTTCTATTCATAATGATTCCATATTGGAAATAGATCTATATAGTTTCCATACTTGTCACATCTAAAACATTACATGGTTAACAATGTTATATGTTGTTCTGGCTATTTACTATCACTAGAATTAAAAGTGTGAGAAATTCAAATAAGATATTAGAAACACATAACTAAGGTAAATTACATATAATATTTCAATCCTTGATATCATTGGTATAACCCAAGGATATTCATGATTATAAAAAAACCCCAGGATTGAATCCTCTACATGACTTATATTTATGACATCCCCAGACATATCCTTTGAAGTATTTCTAGGGATCCCACTAAAGTTGCCTCATCCATATTTCCAATTATTTACTAAACCATGGCTCTAATACCAAATTTAACATCCCATTCTTGACATAAATTTACATTAAATTTATTTTTCATTGTAGTTAACACATTACAAAAAAAGATTCACAACAACAATATTATTTTATTGTCATTGTAAACTTGAAACACATTCTTATAGCTTAGTAAAAGATCATCATAATCTTCCATAATGATCTTCTCCTATAGTTTTCCTATCTAAAAAATTCTTCTATAAACTGGGGAAATAAAAACATATGAAATGTTGCATCTTAAATTCATAATATGTTCATTCACCAAAAACATCATACAAAACATAAACATAATAATGTAAATACTAGAACATAACTTTTGAATGTTAAAATATTGAGTTATGAAATCAATATAGTCAGTACGTAAGGAATAAATCCTAAAGTAACATTAATCATGATAACCTATCATTGGACTAAAACATGAATTTTTTTAAAACACATAGGCATAAAAAATCATTCCAATATTATCGAAGCACCATATCCAAGACCATCATAGCAGAAAAATTCCATTACAGAACCGGGTTTACTTGCTATTCTATACCTTTGTTACTGAACTAGATTTACATTCCTTTTCTTCATGTCTATCTCAGGAGCTATAAATATTTACATAATGCATTGTAGGGAGATATATATCACACCAATCTCAAAATTAAATCACTCCTACGTGTGATAAAATTAGATAAATCATTCATCATAGTATAAACCAAGATATAAAATGGGTTTATTAAAAATTATTACATCATATCATAATCCATATAAAATATAATTACATAATTAAAACAATCAAATCATATTAATTATTTGTATTGAAATATATCCCTTTTTAAAGGATCCATCTTAGATGGAAATTAATTTTGATAAAACTCGTGACCTTATCTCTTTAGGAAAATTACATTTCTTCTTCAAAAACATTTTCTTTTCTCAAAATTCCTTGAAATAATAAAAGAAATGTTTTTTTATTATAAACAAGAAATTGTGTAGAGGAAAATTTATGTATATTAGGATTTATGTAGTCTTAAAAATCTATTCAAGATTATAGATTAAAAAAATATTCTTCTCACACTTTTGTTAGAAATGTCTAAAAGTACCTCTTATGGAGTACAAAAGAACGATTCAATCGATACCATTTAATAAAAATTCAAAATGGGTCAAATTATCATTAAAAATTAGTATAATAGTATAAAAAGTATTATAAATCTATGATACATGGTCATGGGTGATAAATATACCCCTGTAAATACATAAATTTCCACACTCTCAGATAATAATGAGATTGAAAAATTATCCCTTATATTAGGGCTGATATCGTTCATATGTATCAGAACCACATATATAATCATTTAAATAATTCTAATGAATTATTCTATAATCATTACCCTTTTTATGATATCATATATTAAAATATTATAATCCATTTGTTTGTAACATTTCATTGTCACTTTTTATTTAGATATTATCCACCTTTTGTTCTTTTGCAACTTTGGTCAGATAAGTTCATGTGAAACTTCATATATTACAGTTAAATAAGTTATAGAATTATATTTTTATAATATATGTCTTTTTTATTCATTCCATTGATGTATATAATTTCAGTTTAGTGAATATCAGGTAGAATGAATCTCATCCCATTGTGGAGATGATAGTTCTTAAGTACACACGAGGGACGATATCATTCACATGATAGTTAAACTGTATGGAATTAGATGGTATACTAATTATGTATAATAATTATCACGTTATATTAATTATTTAAATCCATAATAATTATCTTTTTTTCTATAATAATTAAGTATTGTTGGATAAAAAATTACCCCATGATGTGGAATAGGTAGTCCATATGCACGCACACATGGTGATATTTATAGTTGTAGGACGTATTAAATGATGTATAAGGTAATAAAATAATTATAATAACATATCATAAAGTTTAATATACAGTATTTATTAATTTAGAATTTAAAGAACATAATAAGATGATGTAGAAGAATAATAGAATGTTAAACAGGGAGATAAAACAATTACAACCTTTTTGAGTATCTCCTTTTAGTTTGCATAAAATGCCTCTATATGATGGATTTATGCCAAATGTATTGTCTCTAAATGAAATTGCAGGATTTTGGAAGCTTATTTTAGAATAATTTGGGTGATACAAGGGGCTTGAGATGGGTGACTAATTGGTTGAGTTGGTATATTTTTATTACAGGGGGCAGGGTCCCTTTAGGAATGTCACGAAATGTTATTTTATTATAAATTTATTTTAAAATTACATTGTTTAAAAAGTGTAATATTTTGAGGATAAGAATAGGATGGGTATAAATCCTCTAAAACAATTGTCATTATAAATGTTTAGTTCACAAATTTAACATTATCTTTCTGTGTTAACACTTATTTAAATAAATTAACGCTTACCATGTTTTCTTGTATTTTTAATATATATGGTCAATTTAGATACTATAAAATGTCAATCAAAACTAAAGTAGGTAATTAATGTTATTAGTTACATTATACAAGTCATTTGTATGAATATAAGATTTTCTTGACTATTATATCATTTAATAAAATTATATTTTTTTAAGAACTCATTTATTTCAATTTTGACACAATTTAGCAATTGATATTTATTAAAGTTGTAAAAACATCATTATTTCGAAATAACAACATTAAATAAACAATAAAATCACATAATCATCCAAAAAATTCATTTATGGAATACAAAAGTTCATATTAAATTTATTTTAATATTTATAATAAAATTTATTTGAATATTTCATTATTAGTGTTATCACTACATCATAATTGTGTCATAAATTAAAAAATTATTTCATATCTAAAAATACAGAATAAATTGAAATGATGCAGTAAATAAATTCATAATCCAAATTACCATTTATAGTTAAATATATCAGCTGTATAACCCCACCTTACAATAATTTCATTTAAAAGGTATATGTCTATGTTATTTTTCCCTTCAAAATAAATTATTTATTATAAAATGTCATTATCACACCCATGTTGCTCCTTGGGGTACTAAAATAAATCCAATGATGATAATGGTCGCACTTATCTTATACAATATGATTAAGAAATGTGTTAGGGTATTTTTATATTACTATAATATTAATATTTTTTATCCTTATTTCTCTGATTTTCCCTTCAACCATGGTAAATACAAATATTTACTAAAGATACTTTTCATAATGTAAAAAAATAAAAGGGACCTATTTAAATTTTTAAGAACATATTATACCATATACTGAATCCATTTTTCCTAATTCAAAACACATAATTCGTAGTAATTAATTTAATATTAATTCCTACTGTCAAAATGAGAAAATGGGTTTTTTAAGTAAAAACCATCAAAAGAATGACATGTGTTTATATAAAATTTCAATATGAAATTAATTCAAATGAAAATAATTGGATAATTTATTAATCTATAATACAATTATATTTGTAACCAATTAAAAATATAATTTATCTATATAAATAATTTAGACAAAAATGCAGTTTTGAATTAAAATGTTGTATTTTTCATATTCATTAAAATATTTATTTCATAAAAAAAAATATCCAAATTTCAACCAACATAAATTTTGATGTCCTGATTATATGAAATAATTTTATTATTTCCAATAAGTCTTAGAAATATGTAAATAATTATATTTAAAATGTGTTTTCATCAAAAGGCGGTAAAACTATACTTTTTGAAAAACTCTAATTTTATTGGTAACATTTGATTATCTATTATATCAAGTATAAAAAAATATAAGATAAATATTAAATATTAAATTAAATATATTTAATATATATTTCCCTAATAATATCTATAATTAGTGATTTTATTAGTTTATTGAATCACTTATTTTAATTTAAATAGTTTTTTAGATCGAAGTTAATACCATTCATACCTACTATTATACTAACTATGTTATAATATATAGTTATAAAATATACTCTATCTTGTGTAAAATTAACTCTTTCAAAAGAAAATAAAATTTTGTGTAACAGAAACAAATAATAGTCTTGCGTATACTTAATGCGAAGATAATGTTTCGTATTGCACAAACTAATCATAGTGCAACATAAAACACAATACATAGAATAAATAAAAAATAATCTATCTCCTAAAATCATGGGCTGTTACATAGATAAACATGGATCCCATAGAATGTGTTTATAGTGATTCTTAATACAATAAAATATCATTTATTAATTAATGAATATAATTATTAGTAATATTATATGAGATTTTTTTCGATGGAATCATAAGACATGATATGAAGTATGAAATAAAAATACTTATAATATATATAATAAATATATTCTCTATCAATTAAAAACATGACACCATACTATGTATAGTTTATTATAAATTAAGAAATGAATTAATTTTCAATTTTTCACACTATGTTTCACACTTTTATGGACTAATGAAATCAAAGATAAGATATGAATAGAAGTGATGAGAAATTATTCCTTTTAAACTCATTTGAGATTAAATCCTGTTGGATCTGAAATGAAAAAACTCATAACATTATAGAAATGATAAAAATAAATGTAGATTAGGTGAGATATAAAAAAATTTTAAAATGGTTAAAGATAATGATAATAAATATAATAAAAATTTCAACAACACTTGTTCTCCCAATTCAGATGCTGATATGGTCTAGATGTGGGAGGGATAATATACATTTAATAATATTTATTTTTTCAAATAAATTTGATTAATAAGAGATTCAGGTGTATTTATATGTGCATAAAATATAGAAACATATTTCCACCCCAAGATAAAATTAATGTTTTATATTTTAAATTGAAATATAATGTTCTAATAAAAATAACAATAATGCCAAAATATTTATTTTCACAGGTCAATGTGAACCTAAATCTACTCTGAAATACACTCTTCTCTAAAATAGGAAGGGAAGCCACAATGAAAGATACTAAAATTTTAAGGGATTTTATTACCTTTTTAGAACCTCTCTTGTTTTCAAAACAAGAGGAAACCCAAAACCCATAATCCCTTCCTATATACTGACGCCCAAATTAAATGATCACTATATTTTAAACATGGTATTTATTACCCAATACACGTACCTTTTAATAAGAATTTATAACAAGTAACATTCATTAATTTAAGAAGAAAAATCAAAAATCTATTTTTTGAGAACAATAATATAGCATATGAAATCAATTACTACCAAAATAAAAAGTTAACAAAAATAGAAAGTTGATGTCCTATGATGACGTAACCAATGATTTGGCATTGTGTAACACCTTCAACATTCACACATGTTTTTGTCATAGTATAATTTTCCCAATTGATAACATTTAATATCAATCTCAAATTTATGTAAAAATAACCTAATGGAAATATCTTGACCTCTAACAAATCATTGTTTCCAAAATTTGATCCATCCATTGGGAATTTTTTATGTATTTAAAACATTCTTTTATTATTTATAAATATTTGGGAAAACCAAAGTAGAGAACAAGACAAATATAAGATAAAAATAATTGTTACTTCAGTTGTTATTTTTATTTATATTATTTAAAACATAAAAAATTATTTATTTGTGATTATTTTCATAAATTATTGATTTGTGGTTATTTTCATAAATTATTTATTTATGGTGTTTTTTGGTATAAAATGAGAAAATTACATAATACATTTTTAAGAGATTTTAATCACATTATTATTATGGGATTAACTATTAAAATATTATTCTAATTTGAGTCAAAATTTTAATTGTATTCCATGATTTATTGGATCCAAATTGTTTCTATGAGACCATGAGATTATTTGAACACATATAGGCCCAAAAATCAGTCAAATATAGAAAACTTTTAGGAAGAAATAGTCGACACCACCTCTAGAAACAATGCATAAATCAAGATACACACCTCCAATTTAGGTGATTAGAAATTGATTTGAATGATGAATCAATGATGTGTTACCCCCAAAACATTTCATGGAGTTTTTCACTCATTAAGATATCCATTTATTAATCAATATTGAAGGAACATTCAAGAAGAATTCATATAGAATAAAATCACAGAGTAATTGGGACATAACATCTTATACATATTTTATATAGTCCACAAATTTGGAGGTAATATGAGAAAAAAATTCAAAACCATTTTAGATGACCCCATAAACTATTTTATATGAAAATAGCGGTACAACACAAAATCTATTAAAAGTGATATATTGAAACTAAAATTTGAACTTTTGATGGACCATTATGCCCTGAAACACATTAATGATCAATTATGAAACCGTACAGCCTCATTAAATTATATAAATAAGATGATATGGGAGTATTGAAAATGATATATATTTGTTTGAAATGCTATGGATGACACCTACTACTTTATTATTTATCTTTTATTTTATTTTTATTTTACTTTTCTTTCCCAATGCAACACATTCATTTTTGTTATTAACATGTTTCACATTTCCATTTCCATAAATCCTTATCTTTTATGATTAATATCATTATATAATTATTTATCATTACAAAATGATATATTATCATAAAATATTAGAGTCTAACCCAATAATTATATTAGTATAGGTCGGTAAAAAATTCATTTATTCTGTGCATAAATTATTAGGTTTTAAAGAGTTTGTGATGTGTATGAATGATGTGCATAGGTGTTTCGATCATCCACAATGGCAATAATATAAAAACTATTTCTATAATTTTCTTCAATATATTCCTTCCCTTATACTAGATATAAGTTCTTCATTTTATGTTGTTGATCTATTTAGTGAATAAAATGACATATGGTGGATATTGGTTCTCGATGATGTCACACTCTTGATCGAGGTGTGCCACAAACCATATTATAGGAGGATGTGAAATTAAAATTAATATTTGAATTAAATATTACATACCACAAAATAACATAATATTAATTCATGCATGAGATATCATAATTGGTTAATTAAACATAATCTAAACACAAAAAAGGAGAATGTTGGAACCCAAAAAACTAACCACAAAGTCCATGCTAATTATTCTTCAATTAAATGTTATGATTTCATGTTAGATTTTTCAATTAATTAATTTATATTAAATCAATTCAATTTAATAATTAAAAATAACACAAAATAAGTATTTTCGGTTAATTAGATTAAGTGAGTGAACAACTCAGAAAGCTCCTCAAGTGAGACGACCCTAATTATCCTTTGTTGTAACACCGCAAGATTTTGAAAATTAATTTAATACTTAATATATGAAACACAAAGTCTCTAAAAAAATATACTTTTTTATATCCTCACTAGAAAACATAATTTTTCTACTCCTATGATTTGAATTATGAAAATCTGACATACACATTTGTGATCAGTATGTTATTTGGAGTCTGATATTACCAATCTAATTTCTAGTGAATAGTAAAAACTCTTATTAATAGTAATATTAACATTATGAATAGTTCCATACACTTATTTATAGTATCCCCACCAAATGTAGTATATATATAGTATTTATGAGAATTTATGATGTACCTATGTTTTGAAATAAGTAAATAAATGTTTTAAAATAGTATTTTTCATGTAAATTATGATTTTAATAAAACAAATAATCAAATATATAATATTATTTTTAAGAAATGGATTTCATTTTTTGTATTTTACATGTCAAAAAATGTTTAGGGAGATTTTTTCGGATTTTTATGAAATACATGAATTTTTAGTTAATAGTAACATATGATAATTTACTAGAAATGATAAATAATTGATTTATTTAGTCATTGATGATGTTCCGCTAATGTAAGAACCTGTGTTGTGAAATCAGAAGAAAATATTATCATTTTTCTCCATCTAATCCTAAATATTTCACGCCTTGGGGGAAAAATACTAATATAATAATTAAAAAATTAATAAAACCCTCCTCCCCTCCACAATAAGTACAACCTCTTACACCCTCCCCTCTACACTCCTCGCAAGCCTTGTGCCTTCAAAAAATACTGACCAAATATTCTCCCATGATCCACTTTTAATACCATCAAACCTTGAACTCATATAAATACCAAATCCCCTTCCCATAATAGGCCATCAAGGAAGTTTATATCAAGATTTAAAATTCATATTTTCATTTCATTCATTTTTGTGTTCTGTTGTTCTCTTTTATTTCCTAACCCATCATTATCAAAATGGTGTATTGAATCCAATACCATAAATTTCTGGATTTTTTTTATTCTAATTATATTATTAATCTTCATCCCTCCTTTCCTCACATTTAGGATAAAAATGAAACAACTTCTGAGATATGTAGATTTAAAACATTCAAGGATGAAGATGCTTTCAATTTTATTGTCATAATCAACTCTGGTAAAAAAACCATATCAATGGTTGAACCATAGTATTTATATGTGTTTTATCATATGTAATGTTATGGAATTATTATGCACTATTAATGAGAAATAATAATCCAAAACATGGAAATTGTGAGAAAAATATCAAAATTCATCCATGCATTTGTCATTAATTATTTATATAATGATTCACCTTCACTCCAAATAACCAAATTAATATTCTAACCATTTAATTTTCTCAAAATTCTATGCATGAACAGAATAATTTCATGATAAACCCAATAAATTTATAATGTGTTTTGGAATTGTTTATTAATAAACCTAATTTGGTTATTGAGGTAATTAAGATCAAGGGAAGGACACTGTCATATTTAAGGTGAGGTATCCAATCTCTCACATTTATTCAAAAATATCCCATATGTTTTGTCATTTTTTTTAATTCCTAATGATGGGTTATGTTTTAAAACCTCCAAAGAAGTACCCTTATGATATATAAAGATATTATATATATGGCCCTAGACTTAATCCTTACATAATATTGAATTAAATAAATAATTCACATTGATGATCTTTTCAGGTTTAGAGTTTTAGAGAATTAGGACATAACTATTACATATCAAAAGATTAAAAAGTAGACACTTCTACTAAGTTTCCATAGAATTAAAACTCTAAAAAATAAACATGTCTAGTTCCATGTTTCATATAGCATGACTTTCCCTTGATCCCATACTTGACCCTATTCCACATTAAGTCCTGTGAAAAACATTTCAAACAACATGGGGTGAACACAAAAAGCTCAGTAAGGGATACACAAAGAATGAAAACTGTTAGTTTATCAAAAAATCAAGTAAACCATGAATTCTTTATCAAAGTAATACTTTTAAAATTTATGAAGTATTAAAAACTCTTCAGTGAATAAAAGATCATTACTTACCCTTTTGTAACCAAAATATAACCATAAAACCCATATAAAGATCATTTAACATATAAAGGTAACTTGGGACATAAACATACTTTAATGTAATAACCATATGGTCGACTTCCACACATATCACTTAATGGAATATCCATACGACCTACTTCCATACCCAATGCATTAGTGGTTATAACATAACCACCCGTCCTAGTATTCACGGCACCACCTATCATATGGTTTATCACGTAACCACCTGTAAATGTCCAAGTACCATTATAAAATCATAAGACATAAAACAAATATAATGGAAAGAATACATTTCCACACTTTGATCACAATATATCACTTAAATATATTGACATAGAAAATACATTATAAAAACCATGTTCAATATGAAAATACATAAAATATTATATGGTATTTATTTCATTTTAAAAACGCTACGGCTTTTTGAGGAAGCCAAAGACCAAATAATACTCACGACGGCGGAAAAGGTCGTTGTCACCGCGTACGTTAAAAGAATCATTATTTTTTGTCATTTAGTAAAAAGATTAATATAAAAATATTCCTTTTGAGTAAAATTAAAAGTCAAAGGGCTTTATACACCGTATAAAATATAGTTGTGTATGAAACAAAATATGCCGCAGTGAGAGGAGATTGAGACGAAGTCCCTTACCTCAGATCTGACTTGACTCGATCGTTATTTAATGTCCTGAATAATAAACATGAGTAAATTTCTACTTTCTTAAGATCATTTTTCAAGTTAATTATTCCTTTTATATCACTTCTTTCCATGTTATAAACATTATGTAATCATTTAAGTTAATTATATTTGTCTTGTCGATATTTGATCCTCAAGTCGAATGTGGACTTCTTACAATTACATGTTATTCGTGTGGTCAAAGGTTCATTATATCCAGAATGATATTCATGATTTGGATATTATATATATAATATATATCCAGAATATACATGTATTTATAATATTACATAATAATTTATAGATAAGAAATAAAATGCACTGTTCATGGAGACGGTAAGCCGTATGTACGCATGAACGCTACATTCATTTCTATGTCATATTAATGGAATTAAAACTAAATGAGAGATATGTATATTTAAATTCCAGTATTATATTAGTCATTTAGATGTAACATACATCATATATATCCATTATATATATGTACTTATAATAGTGCATTACATTTGGGGATAAGAAATGAAATGCACCGTTCATGGAGACGGTAAGCCGTACGTACGCATGAACGCTACTTTCGTTTCTATCTCATAATTTAAAGGTATGAAATAATAATTATATAAAGGTATATTATAATTCCAGTATAAAATCATTTATAATAACTTTAAATCCATCCTTTATACGTCCCACATATGCCATTAACGAATCAAATCACTTTGAGGGGGTGGTAGTCCGCACATCCTAAAATGAAGATATCGCATATTCCCATAATGGAAGCCATAAAGGTATGTCATAAATGAAAAATAAATAAGCTTAAGGAAAACATTAACATATTATATATCATATATAAACATAGTGACATCTTAATGTCTATCTTTGAAGGAGTTAGAGGAATATTGAACTATCATCGTTTCGTGATGCAGAAATTGTCCATCCACAGAAACAATATGTTCTTTAACCATTAGATGTAGGTGTGTGTAAGTGTAGCTCGAATGATTTTTATAAAAACATCCTAGTATATTGAATATACTGGATTTGTTACAGAAAAAATGAATAAAAAGAATTTAGGGGGTTGGAGAGGCAAAATAAAACAAAAGAACACAAGTGAAGACACTACCTTTAAAACGGGTAACTCTTTTTGATTTGAGCTCAACGGCTTCCTAGGTAAGACTTATGCCCAAAGTGAGGCTTCTAAGAGTTAGATAGGGATTTGAGGAGACAAAACAGGCAGGTTTTGGCTGAGACAATGGCTTTGGACGTTTGGGTAAGGTGGTAGAGGTGGGGGCCTTTTATAAGAGGAGAGGAGGGGCACTCTTGGAAAGTTATAAAAGGTTACTTTATCAAAAAACGATTTTTCAGATTTAAAAGGTCCCAAAAATTATATATTTCGAGGGTAAGGTGATAGGAGTTCGAAATATACTCATCCAATATTTTTTGACATGTGTAGGTCTTATATTGCACATTATCGTTTCATTTTATTTAAATCGTTAAATAATGAGGTAATCGCTGCATCATCATGATGTCATATGTAATTTAATATATATAATGTCTAAAAATTATAAACAAAATATAATGATTTATTAAATCTTGTTATCTTTCTAATTAATATTTATAGTCAAAAATATGACTTGTATAACCCCATGTAAAAATTGTTTTAGTAAAACAACTCATGTTTGTGACATTTTTACTTTAACTTAAAATAAAAATATATTAATGTCATTTTCCTTCCAAAGTGGCTCCATGGGGTCCCTAAGTTGAGCCATGGATTTTATTGGTCGGAAATGACACATAAAATAAGGGTAGGACATGTGTCAAGTTCATTTCATATTATTAAAACATTATTCTTACCTTAAATTACACTAATTACATCTAATCGCGATTAAAAACTTAAAAGTTACTATTCACCAAAAAAATTATTTTAATCCCATTGAACCAAATTTTACTTATTAATGACAACCATGTATGTTGTATTTTTTAAATTCAAAACAGAGAGGTGGTAAATTTCAATTAAATGAAAAAGCAGTTTTTTTAAGTACCACTTAGTAGTTTCACTATTCATCAAAATTGATGTTTTTCAGAAAAATTCCCAAACTTCACCCTAAACTTTATTTGATATTCCAAATTCAAAAATTATGTCTATTTTATAAAATTCAAAATATATAAGTTGCATTAATTAATATAATAATTAATTCCCACTATCAGAGCAAATAACATGTTTTTATGAAACAATAAGAATCAAAAAATTGACAGTAGTTTAAGTCCAATTTCAAAGTGAAATTAATTCCAACGACCACTATTGGATTAAATGGTAAAAATATATTCTAACTCAACTGTAAAATAAATTCAAAAGATAATCTAATCATATAAATAAACTAGATTAAAAAGAGGTTTTGAATTAAAATACAACAGTTTTCACTATTCATTAAAAAATGAACTTTATCGGAAATATACCAAAAATTTACACAAAGTAAATTTTGATGTCCCGATTATCAAGAAATGTTTTATTTGGTCCAATAGAATTTATAAGAGTGACCAAAACTATATTCAATGACTATTTGCTATCAAAAGGCGATAAGTGAACCTTTAGTGAAAATTAGTGTATATATGCCTAAAATTGAATTATTTCCGTATTTTAAGTATTTATCTTTTATTGGATAAATGTAAAAACATTTAAAAAACATATATAATAATATTTTAGTAATTTATATCCATTCCTACCAATACAACAGCTATGTGTTAACTACCATTTAAAATAATATTATTTTATTACTAGTGTGCAACGTAAGATTTCAATGAATCTCATTGTTGCGTATCGGGTACGCTATCGAACATAGAAACCCCATTAACATAAAATTAATATATAAATTATAAATATTATTAAAAATGAAAATGTTTTATTCTTTATTTACCTGGGGTGTTACATCCTTCCCCCCTTTTGGGAATTGCGTCCTCACAATTTTTTTCACTTATCAAAACAAGTGGGGGTATTTACCCCTCATAGCATTATCAGATTCCCAGGTTGCCTCTTCAACCATATGGTTTTTCCACAAAACCTTTACCTGATGAATTACCTTATTTCGCAACACTTTCTCTATTCGGTCAAGAATCTGTACTGGTTGTTCTTCATAAGATAGATTCTCTTCCAATAGAACTACCTCTGGGCTCAAAACATGAGATGGATCTGGCATATACTTTCTCAACATCGAATCATGAAAAACATTGTGTACCTGAGATAAAATCGGAGGTAATTCCACTCTATATTCAACTGATCCATATCTCTCTAGAATTTCATATAGTTCAATAAACCTTTGACTCATCTTTCCTTTCTTACCAAATCGCATCACACTTTTCTATGGAGAAACCATGAGAAAAACATGTTCACTTACCTCGAAAGATAGTTCCTTCCTCCAGTTATCTGCATCACTTTTTTTTCTACTCTGAGATTCTCTCCTGTGTTTCTGAATCAACTGAACATTTTCTGCCATCTCTTCTACCAATTCTGGTCCCATCAGCTTCCTTTCACCTACTTCATCCCAAAAAGCTGGAGTTCGACACCGCTTCCCATATAATGCCTCAAACAGTGCCATATGTATATTAGAATAAAAAATTTTATTATATGAAAACTCAACCAAAGAAATATGTGGGTCCCAACTTCCCTGATAATCCATAGAACAAGCTCGTAGCATATCCTCCAAGGTATGAATTGTTCGTTCTGACTGCCCATCTGATTGCAGATGAAAAGATGTACTAAAATTTAATTCAGTACCCAACGACTTCTGAAGGCCTTTCCAAAAGTTAGAAGTAAACCTGGGATCACGATCAGATACAATGGAGAGAGGAACTCCATGTAACCTGACTATCTCTTTAAGATACAAACGGGAAAGTTGATCTACGGAAAAAGTATCTCGTATGGCGAGGAAATGAGCAGATTTAGTTAATCGATCAACAATAACCCAGATTGCATTATTAACTCAAGATGTATTAGGTAATCCCCCAACAAAGTCCATGGATATGTTTTCCCATTTCCACTCTGGTTCTGGTAAAGGCTGAAGCATCCCTTTCAGTAACTGCCACTCTTCTTTAACTTGCTGACAAGTCAAACACTTCACAGTAAAATCAGCAATATCTCTTTTCGTTCCATCCCACCAGTAATACTCCCGCAGATCTATGTACATCTTAGTACTTCTAGGATGAACTAAAAACGAGGAACTATGAGCCTCACATAACAACTCATTCTTCAATTGTGAATCACCAGGCACCCATAATCTATTTTCAATCCTCAAAACACAATCATTATCAATGTTTAATTTAGGCAACTTACCATTCTGAACCAGATCTACCTTTTTCTGCAACTCACTGTCTTCCCTCTATGCTTGATTAATTCTATCTGATAGGGATGATCTCACTTATACCTAAAACAAAACAGAAGTACTTCCTGCACCAACAACATCTATGCCAAATTTCATCAAATCAAAAACCAAAGGATCTCGTTCCAAATGTAGCATTGTTAATGATGCATTACTTTTTCGACTCAAAGCATCAACCACTTAATTTGCATTCCCCGGATGGTAATGAATTGTAAAATCATAATCCTTGATTATTTCTAGCCATCCCCTCTGTCTCATGTTTAATTCTTTCTGAGTGAATGTATACTTTAAACTTTTGTGATTAGTATATATTTCAGACATTACTCATTATAAATGATGTATCCAAAATTTTAGAGCAAAAACAACAGTAGCTAATTCCAAATCATATGTAGGGTAATTTACCTCATGAGTTTTCAACTGATATGAATCATATGAAATTAACTGATCATTATGCATAAGGACACAACCAATTCCTTTCAATGAAGCATCACTGTAGATAACAAACTCACCATTCCTGGAAGGAAGTGCCAAAACTGGAGCATTAACCAGTCTTATTTTCAACTCCAGAAAACAATCATCACATTATGTTGTCAAGATAAACTTAACACCCTTCCGAGAAAGCTTAGTCATTGGACTACATAACCGTGAAAAATTTTCAACAAACCTTCGGTAGTAACCTACCAAACCAAGAAAACTACGGATCTCGGTTACATTTGTGGGTATTGGCCATTCTTCAACAGCTTTTGTTTTAGCATGATCAACTGTTATGCCATATATTGAAAAAATGTGACCCAGGAAAGAAATTTTTTGTAACCAAAACTCACACTTGATAAATTTTCCATACAGTTTCTTTTCTTTTAAGGTTTGCAAGATAACCCTTAAATGAATTTCATGCTCCTCTTTACTTTTATAAAACACCAAAATATCATCGATGAAAACAACCACAAACTTATCCAAGAACTCATGGAAAATTATATTCATAAGGTCCGTGAATACAGCAGGTTCATTAGTTAACCCAAAAGGCATAACTACAAATTCATAATGGCCATATCTAGTACGGAACACAGTCTTCGGAATGTATGCTTCTTTTACTTTCAACTGATGGTACCCCGACCTCAAGTCAATCTTTGAAAAATACTGTTCTCCCTGTAGATGATCAAAAAAATCATCGATATGAGGCAAATGATACTTTTTCTTAATAGTAATAATATTCAAGGCTCTATAATCTATGCAAAGACTCATTGAGACGTCTTTCTTTTTAACAAACAAGACAGGATCACCCCATAGTGATGTGATAGGTCGAATGAAACCTTTATCTAATAACTCCTGCAATTGCTTCTTTAACTCTAATTGTTCAACATGAGCCATTCGATAAAGGGGTTTTGAAATTGTCTTAGAATCAGGAACTAAGTCAACAGTAAATTCAACTTCCCGATCATGAATAATACCAGGCAACTCATCATAAAAAACATCAAAATACTCATTTACCACTAGCACATCATTAATCTAAATAGTTCCTTTATTTTCAACAATATGTGCAAGGTAACATTCATTTCCATCTTTTCCTATTTGTTCAACTTCCTGATATGTTATCAAAAGCAAGGGTTCATTCTTGTACACAAACTGAAAATATTTATGAAAAGAAACCATTTTAGCTTTGCAGTCAATCATAGCATGATAAACAGAAATCCAATACATGCCCAAATAACATAAAACTCTACTAGAGGAAAAACAATAAGGTTTTCTAGTAGATTCATTCAACACACAAGGATAGAAAGGTTCTTATAATTCCTTTTTGTCTCAACGTTCCCTCTGGGTGCTTTTACTATAAGTTCAGGATTCATATCTTGAGATTGAATTTCCAATTTACTAGAAAACTTCTCAGAAATGAAAGAATGTGTAGACCCTGAACCAAACAACACATTGGCATAATATGAACAAACAAACAGTGTACCTGTTACTACTTCATTCGATGGGACAACATCTGCTGATGTAGTTGCAAAGGATTTCACCACCCCTTTCTTCTTGTAGTCTGGATGCTTTCCCCCAGATGAGTTCTTCATTAGACACCCAATTGAATAATTACCCATTTAATTACACTAAAAACATCTTACCCCTAGCTTTTCATTGCCTACTTGATCATCTTCCTTACAGTTACGAGCAATATGACCAGACTTACCACACCGAATGCACTTTCCAGACTTGGATAAACATTCTCCAGGATGCAATTTAACACACTTCCCACAGGATGGATATTTGTTTTTCTTACCTCCTTGCTTCTTTGATGAATTCTGCCCCTTTTCCTGAAAACTGGACCTCTTATTCTGTTGTTTTTGAAAGAACACCTGATAATCAGCAAACTCCATTTCCACCTTCTACGCACATCGAACAAGTTTTTCATAACTTTTGAACTCACGAGAAGTTAAATCCATTAGATACTTTGGCATTAACCCTGAGTTAAAATGGTTTATTTTACTAACAAGATATCATATGATGTTTGGAGCATACCTTGACAATCGAGTGAACTTTGCTTCATAAGAAAACGCGGATTCATCCTCCTACCTCAATTATATGAACTGTTTTCCATCCTATGACGAACCACCTTAGGAAAATATTTCTCAAGAAACATACCTTTGAATTTGTCCTAGTCGAGATCATCAATCTCATCACTATCACTGATATTTTTCACCATCGACCACCACTGATCCGCTTCACCTTCTAAACGGTAAACATCAAGACTAACCTTTTGATATTCTGAACACCCCATCACATCAAAAATCTACTTCAGTGCTTTAATCAACCCTTTAGCTTTCACGGGGTCATATGATCCTCTGAATGATGGGGGATGTTGCCTCATGAAATGTTCCACCACTGAAATGTTCCTCTGCGGTTGATCTAGCTGATCTCGTGCATGGATACCACCACCATTTATAGCCTGAGTCAATTGTGCCATCACTGCAAAAAACCGTCCAGTTCCGATTCTGACCATCTCAAGTTGCTGATTTGGAAGGTTTTCTTCATCCTGATGTCCTCCCAACATAGCTGCATTGTTTCCTCTGCGGAAAACCATTCTGAACATAGAAATATCATAGGCGAAGCAACATGGTAATCTTTAAATACTATATAATTTCAGTCATACCAGAAATTAATTTATAATTTAACAATTTTCAAACTCCTAAAGTTTCCTAAACCAACCTCTGATACCAACTATAAGGCCCCGGACTTAAACCTTACTTAATATTGAATTAAATGAATAATTCACATTGAAGATATTTTTAGGTTTAGAGTTTTAGAGAATTAGGACATAACTATTAAATCGCAAAAGATTACAAAGTAGACACTTCTACTATGATTCCATAGAAAATAAACTCTTAAAAACAAACATGTATAGTTCCATGTTTTATATAGCATGACTTTCCCTTGATACCATCCTTGAACCTATTCCACATTAAGTCCCGTGAAAATCATTTCAAAAAATTTGGGGTGAGCATAAAAAGCTTAGTAAGGGATACACAAAGAATGAAAACTGTTAGTTTATCAAAACAACAAGTAAACCATGTATACTTTACCAAAGTAATATTTTTCACCTTTATGAGGTAGTAAAAACTCTTCACTAAATAAAAGATCATTAATTACCCTTTTGTAACCAAAAGATAACCATAAAACCCATATAAAGATCACAGTACATATAAAGGTAAATTGGGACATAAACATACTTAAATGGAATAACCATACGGTCAACTTTCACACATATCACTTAATGGAATAGCCATACGGCCGACCTCCATACCCAATGCATTGGAGGTTATAATGTAACCACCCGTCCTAGTATTCACAGCACCACCCGCCATATGGTTTATCATGTAACCACCCATCAAATTTCCAAGTACCATTATAAAATCATAAGACATAAAACAAATATAACGGAAAGAATACATTTCCACACTTTGATCACAATATATCACATAAATATATTGACATAGCAAATCAATTATAAAAACAATTTTCAATATCAAAATACATAAAAGACTATATGGTATTTATTTAATTTTAAAAACATTACGGCTTGGTGAGGAATCCAATGACCAAATAATAACCGCGGCAGCAGAAAAGGTCGTTGTCACCGCGTACGTTAAAAGAAACATTCCTTTTTGTCATTTAGTAAAAGGCTTCATATAAAAAGATTCCTTTTGAATAAAATTAAATGTCAAAGGGGTTTATACACGGTATAAAATATAGTTGTGTATAAAACAAAATATGCCTCAATGAAAGGAGATTGAGACGAAGTCCCTTACCTCGTGTACGACTTGACTCGATGATTCTTTAACGTCCCGAATAATAAACTTGAGATAATTTCAACTTGCATAAGAACCTTTTTCAATTTCATTATTCCTTTTATATCACTTATTTCAATGTTATAAACATTATATAATCATTGAAGTTAATAATGTTTGTTTTGTCGATATTTGGTCCTTAAGTCGAAAGTGGACTTCTTATAATTACATGTTGTTCGTGTGGTCAAAGGTTCATTATATATAGAATGATATTCATGATTTGGATATCATATATATAATATATATCCAGAATATACATGTATTTATAATATTACATAATCATTTAGAGGTAATAAATGAAATTCACTGTTCATAGAGACGGTAAGTCGTACGTACGCATGAATGCTACTTTCATTTCTATATCATATTAATGGAATTAAAACTAAATGATAGATATGTATATTTAAATTGCAGAATTATATTAATAATTTATATGTAACATACATCATATATATCCATTATATATATGTACTTATAATAGTACATTACATTTGGGGATAAGAAATGAAATGCACCATTCATGGAGACGGTAAGTCGTACGTACGCATGAACGCTACTTTCATTTCTATCTCATACTTTAATGGAGAGAAATAATAATTATACAAAGGTATATTATAATTCCAGTATAACATCATATATAATGACTTTAAATCCATCCTTTATACATCCCACATATGTCATTAATGAATCAAATCACTTTGAGGGGGCGGTAGTCCGCACTTCCTAAAATTAAGATATTGCATATACCCATAATGGAATCCATAAAGGTATGCCATAAATGAAAAATAAAGAAGCTTAAGGAAAACATAAACATATTTTCTATCATATATAAACATAGTGACATCTTAATGGCCACCTTTGAAGGTGTTAAAAGAATATTTAACAATCATCATTTCGTGAGGCAGAAATTCGCCATCCACAGAAACAATATGTTCTTTAACAATTAGATGTAAGTGTGTGTAAGTATAGCTCTAATGTTTCTTATAACAACTCCCAAGTATATTGAAGATACTGGAGTTGTTACAAAAGAAATTAATAAAAATATTTTTGGGGGTTGGAGAAGAAAAATAAAACAAAAGAAAACAAGTGAAGACACTACCTTTAAAACGGGTAACTCTTTTTGATTTGAGCTCAAAGGCTTCATTGGGAAGACTTCTGCCCAATGTGAGGATTCTAAGAGTTATAGAGGGATGTGGAAAGACAAAATGGTTAGGGGTTGGCCGAGCCAAAGGCTTTGGAAGTGTGGGTAAGGTGGTAGAGGTGGGGGCCTTTTATAAGAGGAGAGGAGGGGCACTCTTGGAATGTTATAAATGGTTACTTTATCATAAATTATTTTCGGATTTTAAAGGACCCAAAATTATATATTTCAAGGCTATGTTGATAGTATTTCTAAATATACTCAGAAAATAGGTTTTTGACATTTGTTGGTCTTAGATTTTACATTATCGTTTCATTTTATTTAAATCGTTAAATAATGAGGTAATCACTGCATCATCATGATGTCATAAATAATTTAATTTATTTAATGTCTAAAAATTATAAAAAAATTATCATGATGTAGGAAATATATTTATATTTCTAATGAATATTTATAGTCAATAATATGACGTGTATAACCCCACATAAAAATTGTTTTAGTTAAACAACTCATGTTGGTGACATTTTTACTATAACTTTAAATAAAAAGATATTAATGTCATTTTCCTTCCAAAGTGGCTCCATGGTGTCATCAAGATGACCCATGGATTTTATTGGTCGGCCATGACACATCCAATAAGGGTATGACATGTGTCCAATTTCTTTCAAATTATTAAAACATTATTCTTATCTTAAATTACACTAATAACCTCTAATCGCGATTAAAAACATAAAAGTTGATATTCACAAAAATATTATTTTAATCCCATTGAACCAAATTTTACTTCTTAATGAAAACCATATATGTCAGATTTTTGAAATTCAAAACACACAGGTGGTAAAATTTCATTTAAACGAAAAATCAGTTTTTTATGTACCATTTAGTGGTTTCACTTTTCATAAAAAATTGATGTTTTTCAAAAAAATACCCAAACATCACCCTAAGATATATTTGATATTCCGAATTAAAAAATGATTTCTATTTTACAAAATTCAAAAAATATAAGTTTCATAAATTAATTTAATAATTAATTCCCGATGTCAGAGCAAATAGCATGTTTTTATGAAACAATATGTATCAAAAGATTGACACTAGTTTAAGTCCAATTTGAAAGTGAAATTAATTCCAACGACCACTATTGGATTAAATGGTTAAAATATATTCTAATTAAGCTCTAAAAACAATTCAAATGATAATCTAATAATATAAATAAAATAGATTAAAAAGCGGGTTTCAATTAAAATACAACAGTTTTCACTATTCATTAAAAAATGATCTTTATCGGAAAAATAACAAAAATTTACACAAAGTTAATTTTTATGTCCCGATTTTAAAGAAGAGTTTTATTTGGTCCAATAGAATGTATAAGAGTGACCAAAAATATATTTAATGACGGTTCTCCATCAATATGCGATAAGTGAACCTTTAGTGAAAATTAGGGTATATATGCCTAAAATTGAATTCTTTCCATATTTTAAGCCTTTATCTTTTATTGGATAAATGTAAAAACATTTAAAAAACATATCTAATCATATTTTAGTTATTTATATCCATTCCCAACAATACAACGACTATGTGTTTACTACCATTTAAAATAATATTATTTTATTACTAGTGTGCAACGTAAGATTTCAATGAAACTCATTGTTGCGTATCGGGTACGCTATCGAACATTGAAACCCCTTTGAAGTAAAATTAATATTTAATTTATAAATATTAATAAAAATTAAAATGATTTATTCTTTATTTACCTGGGGTGTTATATTATACCCCTTTATCTCTCATTAATCCCTCACAAGAACACATGTTACTATGCCACAATGTCTGCAAGCGTTTTGTCATCTCACTACCATTTTTCTGAGATATTATGTATTCCCAAAAACTAATTTATTATGGCGTGTTTATACATACCATTTATGTTTAATATAATTAATATATTTATTATAATGATAATAAATGTATCATTGGATGATTATAAATTTTGGTGAATACCATTAAATTGATTACAATGTTCTTTGTATTTTATAACTGAATCTACATTTTCATATAGGTTTCTCTTATTCTCTAATAACCTAAATTAAATCATAATTTATTGCCATATAATCCTCATAAATATGGTTTTAATATTCTATATTGGTGTTCCAATCATAAGTATTCTTGATTTTTTGTGGAGTTACATGTTTTAAAAGAATCATTCAAAAATAGTTCTGAAATGCTTGTCTGATTCAATGAACATCTAGAATTATTATATACATTTAAATACACTCTATAACATATTTTATACCATATTAATATTTATCAAATAAAAAAATTTAACATGAAAAATATATTTTGGTTCATTTTAGGTTTTTTGTTAGAAAACATGCCTTTGTGCATAAATATCTATTAATATCTTCCTTAAACCGCAGTAAAATGTTTTATTTCTAAAGCTTCATTAAAAAACATTTTAAATGAATTAACCTCAATGATAATTTATATATTCCTCAAGTATAATTTCAATTAAATTAACTTTTATTTTATGGGATATCCCTTTTTGAAATCTTATTGCATGACAAATAAGTTTTTTTACAAATGAACTCTTTTTTCCAAAGTAAAATGGATTTTCCTCATGTCACATTTACATTTATGAGATATCCTCCTTTTTTACCACTTAATTTTTTTTCTTGGTGTATGTACTACCCCTTGTTATTTCATATGAAGTGCCTCTTTATTTTCATGATATTAATGGTATTATGATTTGATTATTTCAAGGTAATATGAGACACTTTGGAATGTTGAAGGATTATTTCCTCAAGGATTTTTCAATAGTCTCATTAAATAGTATCTTCAAATATATAAACATACTTTATTGAATCTTATAATTAAATGATGTTTATCTCATATGGTATCATACACCATGTTTTATTGAATGGACTATGATTAGTTTGACAATGGATGGGCTATCTTGAAACCATTCACCATATTATTTTGAATTGTTAGTGTTTATCATTAATGATTGGGGAAAGTTATTTAGATTTCATATGTTTGTTTCAATGTGAATGTGAATGTTATTTATGTTTATCCCCATTGATAATAAGAATTAATTGGACGTGGAATTTTTTAGGTGTGACCCATTATAGCCCATCCATGCATCGGTAGGTCTCATGAGATAAACTATAGTCTTAGTACGAGGTCTTGAAAAAATGGATATTTAGTGTATTGGCCTGAGGCCATGACCATATGATTATGATTTACCGCATTATTCATTCCATTATTATGAAAATAGTATTTATAGTTCAAGATGTTATTCAACTATTAAAAGACTCATGATTTTGTTTTATTGAGGTAATATTTATTCAATTCATTTTCCTTCAATAACATGTTCAACTTTATTTAAAAGGAATGTGTTTTTAGTTATTCACCAAGCATAATGCTTATGTTAATGATATACTACACTGAATTTATTACCCTTACCAAGTATTTTCTCTCACCCATTTATTATTTTATATCCTTCGAGGTTACCAGGATGAATATATTATGAATGAATTATAGGGTTAATCTAAGAGATTATAGGATTTTCTTTGGAATTTTTTATGTTTTTTTTAGTTTTGAGTTGTGATTTATAACTCCTGTATGTATCTTGTTTTCAAAAAATAACAAATTTACTAGTCTATCAGGATGAATATTTTTTGTATCTATTCTAATGTATAAAATAAGGCACCATATTTGAGATTCTATGGTAGGGGTTTTACTACTGGTATCAAAGGATGTTTAGTAGAAAACATAGAAAATAGAAATAGAAAATGTAGATTAGTTAACAAAACCATAAAATACAATTTTCAGATAAGAATACAAGGACATTATAGAATTTTTTAAAGTAATATATTTTGTTTTTTATCAATTAATATACCCATTTCTGGATACAAACAAGTATAGATGCTCATAAACAGATGTATCTAGGGGTAAAACACGAAAAAATCACATTTATCTAGAATTTAATGGGAACTTGTGCATGAAAAAATGCCATTATTTACTCTAGATTTGACACTCCCAAGGGATATGATTTGGTAAATCCATAGTCTTATTACAAACCATTATGAATGATTTATTCCCCCAAAGTATCCAAATTATATTGTTCTTGGATTTATGAGGCATAAATTTATGTTTTGTTTTATATCATGTTTAGAGTTATATAGATTTTAGAATTTTATGACCGAATATAGTGTATGAAATTAATTAGAAATTGAGCCTAGCAGAGAGAATGTGAAATTCACCAATTCACGTGATTCATATTGTAAGAAGGATCATATCTCTTATGGTCTTAGTCAATGATTTTGAATGAATATAGTCTCCCAAGTATCCTCATCACCTAGGAATATTGTATAATATTTTCGGACGATATGTAAATAGTTATCTCAGTCATATTTTATTGATGGGAAGAAGGAAAAATGAGGATGGCCATGAATTATATGGAGAAAGTAAAGAAGGTAATGAAGGGGTTTCCCATATGTGATTATTGTAGAAAGAATCAACCTTGCAAATGCTTGAATGGAATTCAAGTTTGTTATATGTTTGGAGAAAAAAGGACAAGAATTTAATGATTTCATGGGAAAGAAAAAGGTATCCAATACACAATGATTCAACTGTAGGAACATGGGGCACTATGTGAATCAATGTCCCAAATGTCAAATGAATATTCCGCAAATGATGGTACTCGATATTGATCATGTCATGAAACTGCTGTAGATGAAGTGGAATGATTAATATGACACTTGTACATTAATTTCATAATTTTTTTTTTCAAAATGTTTTTGTTATAACAATTATGGAATATGTAATGATTGTACTGAAGTGTATTTTCATTAAGTATTTGAGGAAGTATTATTAACGGTACTAATGAAAATTGACTTTTTAGAAAGTCATATTTTTGGAAAATATATTATTGCGGTATAGACAACCCTTATTATGTTCAAAATACTAAGATATAAATTTTATAATAGATATATGATATATATAGATAATGTAAATTGGATATAACTTACTACCATGGGGATGATTCTAAATTATTAGATTTTGATCCTTTAGAATGTAACACATTTTATAAAATGGTCTATATTGATAATTGTATGAGGTTTTAGAGGTTATTGAATCCACATAATGAAAATTACACTAAGAGGTGAAGTATAAGTAGTTTATGTTAAAATAAAAGGATTATATAATGTTTATTAAAAATAAACATATATTTATACATTCATATAGTGGAATAATCCCTCAACACAAGAAAAACAGTCATAAATTTTGTTCTGTTATCATAATCATTGATAAATTCAATGAAATTTATAATAACTTTTGTTTATGGTTTTTTGGTATTCTAAATTCATAAAAACCTGTTTTCAATAATAGGTAATTCGTATATTGGTTTTCTTATATGCCAAGGTTATCAATCCCAATCAATTTCACTCCATTCGAAAGGATTATTTATTAATTTTTTTAATTAATTAATTTTTTTATTTATAATTATTATTATTTCATTTTACCACCAATATTCCATTTAACATTTAATGGAGGATATATTATTAACCCTATTTTGGATATGGGGTTTTTTATAAGGAAATTGTCTAGTAACAATCAACGACTTTCATAGTGAAATATCAAATTTTAAGAAAGAAATTTTCGTGAAGGGGTTAATTTTACACACCAATATTTTCCAAATAAATTTAATATAGAATGCATGAAACACCAAGTCTCTAAAGAGCACCACTTTTTTATAACCAAGCTATTAATCTTAATTTTACCACCCCTATGATTTTAATTTCAAAAATATATCTTACACGAATGTGATTAGTAAGTTATTTAGAGTTTGGGTTTTCGAACATAATTTTTTGTGAATTGTGTCATATACTTACAAATATTAATGATACCCTTATGAATTGTTACCTACTCATATGAATAGTAACCTTGCCAATTATAGTTTATATATTGGATATATGTGAATGTATAATTTACCAATTTTTTGGAATAAGTTAATAAATGTTTTAAAAACTATATATTTCATGTAAATTTTAACTTTAAATAAAAATTGAATTAATGAAACCGAGAAAATTATTTTCTAAAAAAGGACTATATTTTTTGGATTCTACGCATTGAAAAATTGTTAGGTTAAAATATTGGGATTTTTCTAAAATAAAACAATTTCTAGTGAATAGTAAAATACGATAATTTTCTATAAATGCAAAATAATTGATATATTGAGTTATAGATGATGTTATACAGATTTAATATCCATTTTTTCTTACTAACATGAACATATTTATATTTATTTTAATTAAATAAACACTATTTATTTTCATCTAGAAAAATAATTTACTAATAAATAAAATATTAATAAAACCCACCTCTCCTCCACTATAAATACCACCTCTTCATCCCTCTTTTATTTTCTCCTATAAAGACATGTGACTTCTTGAAATTATGCCAAAATATTCTCCCATGATCCTCTACCATGACCAGCTGTCCTTTTTCTCATAAAATACCAAATCATCTTCCCTTAAGAGGCCCTCAGGGAAGGTTAATTCAAAATGTAAAATTCCTCTTTTCATTTCAGTCATTGTCATATTTATTTTTTCTCATTTCTATCCTAACCCCTCCTCATAAAAATTGTCGGATAACTCCAATAACGTACATGTACTTAAATTTTGTTTTTTAATGGTTTAATCCATCTTCATCTCTCCTTTCCCCCTTATTTATGCTAAAAATGAAACATCACCCGAGATGTGTTGATTTCACACATTCAAGGATAAAGATGATTTTAATTTGATGTACCTTATTCAACTATGGTAATTAATACATTTTTATTGTTGAACTAGAATATTATTTGTATATCTTATCTTATATAGTTTTCTGGAATCCTTATACACTCATTATGTATAATAATAATACAAAATAATGTAATTGTAACAAAAATCACCAAATTAATCTAGGCGTTTACCATTAATGATATATATAATGATTCACCATCATTAAAAATAACCAAATAAATATTATAAGCATATAATTATATAAAATTTCATTAATAACATATGAAATCAATTATGGACTTCATCTCCCAACTTACAAGAACAACAATACTATTTTATAAGTGAGTTGGTCATGAATATTTTGAAAACAATCAGTCTCGAACAATGAAATTGAATCCATTATCCCATCTAAAAGGCCATAAAGGAACCTAATAATGTATTAATAAACCAAATAAAATTTTTAAGGGTTCAAAAAAAATTTAATTAATGAATTTTTTTTTGTTATTCAGGTAATTACGATCAAGCGAAGAACACCCTCATATTTAAGGTAATGGATCCTCTTTCTTAGTTTTATTCAAGAATAAACCCTTTGTTTTGTCCTTTTATTTTTTACTCCAAATGATGGGGTATTATTGTTCACCACACCCATATTGACACTGTGATAAATAAATGATGTTATACCACATTAACACTCATTAATCCCTCACAAGAACACGTTTTACCAAGATGAATTGTTTTTACACATTTCTTCATCTCACTTGCATTTTTTGAGATATACTGAATTCACTACCACTACTTTTGTATTGTTTATGTATATATCCAATTGATTTTTCATGTCATTAATATATTAATTATAATTATTTTGAAGGTATCATTTTATGATATTTAATTTTGGGGAATATGATTCAAATGAATACAATTTTTTAAGTATTTTCTTCTTGGACCTCAATTTTCATTTGTGTTGCTCATATTCTCCACCCACCTAAAATAAATTATTATTTATCCAAATTTAATTCTCATAAATTATGTTAAAATATATTATATATTTGTACCAATCATAATTCTTAATTTTTTGGGGGAGGTAAATGTTTTAAAATGATCTTTCATTAATTGTTCTGAAATGCATATTTGGTTCAAGGAACTTCTTGAATTCTAATGTATGTTGAATTTTAATTTATAATATATTTTATTACATATTTATCTTAATAAAAACACAAATTTTGACATAAAAATTATATTTTGGATAATTTTTGGTTTTATGAAATCAAACATCCTTTTTATCGTTAAAATCATTTAATATCTTCCTTAAACCACACTAAAATGGTTTATTTCTAGAGCTTCACTATAAAAACTCTTTAAATGATTTAACATCAATATGTCATTATATAAGACTCAAATATAATTTTAGTTGCCTTAAATTTTATTTTATGGGACATACATGGTTTATATCATATTTCATGAAAAAAATAAATGATTTTCTAAAAGAACACTTCTATCCAAAGATTAAATATTTTTTCTCATCTCAATTTAACTTTTATGAGATATATTCCCTGTTGAAAACATATATCTTTCATGAGGTTTATGTACAACCATTTGGTATATCATATCAAGATTCACATTATTCTCACTACATTCTATTGTGTTATGATTTTAATGTTTCAACGTGGTATGGGACTCTTTAGAATTTTTAAGGATTATTTCCTCAAGGATTTTTTAATGGTCTCACTTAAAAGTATCTCCATATATTCCAACTTCCATTGTTAAATATTGTACATAATTCTAGTGTATCTGCTATGATATCATCCACC
This sequence comes from Viscum album, assembly GCA_963277665.1. Classification (NCBI taxonomy): domain Eukaryota; kingdom Viridiplantae; phylum Streptophyta; class Magnoliopsida; order Santalales; family Viscaceae; genus Viscum; species Viscum album. The sequence goes on from OY728120.1 coordinate 764,512,118, forward strand.
ATGGTTAATTGAATCGTTTATGATTAGTTTAAGTGTCATTGTGCTATCTTGAAACCATTCACCATATTAATATGAATGGTTGGTGATTATGATTAATGAAAAGGAAAAGTTCTTTACATTTCATTTGATAGTTTCAATATTAATTTTTTTTGTTATTTACATTTTTACCATTTCATAATATTAATTAATTGGACTTATATATTGTTGGGTGGGGGCCACTATAGCCCCTCGGTTAATCGGTAGGTCTCATGAGACAAATTGTACTCTTGGAATGAGGCCTTGACATTATGGATATTTGTGGTACTAGCATGAGGGCTTAATGGTATGGTTATGATGCCTGAAATTATGAATTCCCTCATTAAGAAAATAGTATTGATAGTTAATGAGGTTAATTGACTAGTATAATACCAATGATTATGTCTTATTATGGAATTATTTATTCTACTCTTATTCTTACCATAATGTGTTCATGTTTGTTTTTAAAGGCATGTGTATTTTGTTAATCACCGTTCCCGATGTTTATTTTTATGATATCCCCCTCTGAATTTCATAACCTTAATCAGAATTTGATCCCACACATTTCATATTTTTTATCCTTCCAGGTTACGAGGATTATTATACTATGAATGAATTGCATAAAAATGTAATAGAGTATGAGTTTTTTTGTTGAAGTTATTATGTTATTTTTTGTTTTGAGTTGTACTTTTGAACACTTATATGTATCTTGTCACCAAATATACTTACCTAATTGTCATTTGTCCGTTTTGGATGCATCATCCTTGTATATATGACAATTTAATATAATAAGTCACTGACTCTGAGATTTTTTGGTTGGGGGCATTACATCTAAGCAACATTTGGAAACTGATGTTGTTTTATCAATTCCCAATGATATAAGTGTGTTAAAACTAGAACCATTATTGAGTATTAAATAATTATTTTTCATTACAAATTCAATTTTCCAATTTTAGATATATTTCATTATTTTCCAAATCAAAAAAAAACTTCATTTTCAATAATTGATCTAGACTACTATTATTATGGTTGTGAATATTACTCATTGGTGTAACACGAATTGCAACAACAAAAAGAAAAATATTGAAGTAGATCCCAGATTCAACAAAAATGTGAAATCATCGATCAAATGATTATAAAAGTATTATGGGGACATGAATTTTGACATGCATTAATGGTTAGAATGGACACATATTCCGAGAATGAACCAGAGGAAGCGGTGGATGAAATTTCACCACTCATATTTGAATGTGAAGAACCTGAGGAGTTAAAGATATAGTTACTTGAAGATTAATTTCACCTAACTCAACAATTTTTTGAGGAGATAGAAATAATATTAATTTATATGGGTTTATAGGAGGAATATCATGGTAATTTAGATAAATTTTGGGGAAAATTAGATAAAATAGAAATTCAATGTGATCTTTTCATTTCATTCAATGGTGAATATACACCACCATTTAATATATATATATATATATATATATCATTGGAATATGAATTAACTGTGGAAGTAGAATAATTTGACGAAATGATGGAATATAATGACTACAAATATCCATCAAATAAAGATCGAATCTACATCATACATTCTATTGAAGAGGATATTCAATATGAACCAATTTAGGTAGTTAATCCTTTTACTAACTCTTTATCTTACAATTTCATTGAAAATGAATGATGTATCACTCGGTTCCCTTTTTTATTATATATTTGGATGACTCACATTTGTATGAAATTTTGTTTTGATTTATATAAATTTTGTTTTAATTTTCATATTTATATTAATCCTGTATGCATTTCACTCACACCTATAATATTTATCATTAATAAAATGAAACATATTCTAAATCGAGTAATTTTATTTTGTAGGTTCGTGATGTAACAAGGGATACCTATGTATTCGGGGAGGAATAAAGAGTAAGAAACATTTCAAAATGAAGTGAAATTTTATTTTTGAACTTTTAAAAGAAATTATTTTTTTATATAGACGTGTTTTTAGCATTAAATTTGAAAAATGTGTTACCACTCCTAACTTATTTACATAATTGAATTATATTGGAGACATGAGTTTCATATTAATCCAATGATGTTGTGTTTATTATTTTAATGTTAATGAAATTGAATGAAAAATAGGTAATTGGATGACTAAAATGATTCATGGATATTAAAATGATGACTCATGATTTTTGAGTGTTAATAGAATTAAATAAATTAAAATTACCTACTACTTATCATTCTTCATATTTTAAAATTTATCTGAATCGTTTTTTTATTATTAATTATACCTTGATTGATTTTATCAAATCCTATTACCCATTCCCAAGAGGATTTCTAGACCATGTAATATCATTTTATTCTAGAGAATATTCCTTGAGTAATCATGAGACATTCCACCGACATGAAAATGAATTTAAACTATTAAAAGCTATGATTGCACAAAAACACATTTAAAATGATTGATGTATCTTTTGAGAATACCTTGTCCTTAAATGGCCACATATACATATATTATTTTTTATCCAAATAAACCATGAATGGCATTTTTATGTATAAACTATGTTTCAATACATATTTATCCATTCATACCCATCACTTAATGTTTCGTATTATATTTTAATGTTTAAGTATGGGTTAAATGGAATCGTGGAGAAAGGGATGGTTTACATTGTATTTAAAAATTTTAGTGTTGATTATTGTTGGAATAAATTATGATTGATGACTCAGTCATGGTACATCAATGATTTCCAATATTAAATTTCAAAAAATCTAAAAACCAATCCAAAAAATGATAAAAAGTGGTTTTGAATTTGGAAAACCAAAAAACTAAATTAGTAGACCTATTGATTTTATCATACATGGTTATGTGTTGGATTTTTTGTTTATTATATTCATAATTTATGATAAAAGAAAATGAAATAAAGTGTTTTGTTCAAAAATATAATAAAAAATTATATGAAGAAAAATATTATAGAGGGTTTGAAAATAATTCATTAGGATTTAATTGATCATGAACATTACATTTTGTTTTGGGTAAATGGGAGTTGCTACATTGAAGGGTATTTCTTTATTAAAAATTTATTTTTTACTGTGATTCATTTTAATTACGTGTTAAACCTTATCCTTATGAATCAATTTTTAAACATATATTACATAAAACCTTATAACTTAGAGTCATTTTAACATTAAATGATAGTCCTCCTGATTTTATGTGTAATTTTTCATTAAAACGTGGTGAAAAGTATTTCATTTTCAATTCAATTAGTATGAAAAATGTTCTCTTCATATGATAATAATACTACTTGAATTTTGTTAGGAATAATGTTGTATAAGATTCAAAGAAAGGTAGATCTTGATTTCTCATGTTTAATAACAATTAATTAAGTGATATAAATTAATGAAAAGTGATGTTCAATAATTTGTTAAATGGGAAAATTAAATTTCAAGATATAATAATTTCATTGAAATTTTAGTAAATAAATTTATTTTTATTTGTAAATTTAAAAATTTTATGTGACCTTGAAAATTTATTTGTATTATTACATTGGAATTTGAATATTGGTTACGTTGGTTTCCTCTGAATTTCCATGTTGAGATATTATACTTGAGAAAAAACGTTGTTTAATTGTGGGGGAATTGATAGTGATAGTTTTTAACTCATTTTTTTATATGTAATTGAATGTTTTAAAGCCTCTAAAATTAGAAATTTGAGTTATTTGAAATAAATTTGGATCTATGGTGTGTATTGGAAAAATATATGATAATTATTGAATTCATTAATTTTACAATATTTTAATCACTTTGGAATTTTACGAATAATATTTAAAGTATTTAAAAAAATTGAGTGATTCATTTTCTTGTGATTCCTTGATTTAGTTTCTCCATCATTGACTATTGGAAAAAGAGAATAATTTAAAATATAAAGTCACAAATATATAAATCATGTCAAACTACTATTTGGGATGATAGAGTGGACCCCAACTATGTAAATGATACATAAATCGTATTACACACCCCCAATCTAATTGATTTTATATTTATTGGAGATATGACACATTTGGACATACCCCCATGAATTTTCATGGAATTATTCACTCATTATTAGTCTCATTGAATGATCATTATTGATTGATTACTGAGGAATCATTCAGAATGAATAAAATAACACGATAATTAGGATTTAATATCATCTAAATATGGAGGATATTGATTATTTATTTTGGCCAAATGAGAATAAAATTTCATAAAACCCATCTACAAGACTATGTTCAATGATTCATCCAAAAACAATGGACAAAAACACAGAAACAATTTAATGATTGATCTAGAACCAAAATTTCAATGGTTGATGACCCATTAGGTCTCGAAATACAATAATGGTGATTTATGATTCCATAAATCTACATTCATGCCTATAAATAAGAGCATAATATTGGATTAAATATTATATAAATTTGATAGGTAATATGTGGATAACATCTACTACTTTAGGATTTCTATTTTCTTTTATTTTATTTTTATTATTGATTTTTCATATAACATGCAATTTTACATTGTTAATGTGATTCCATTTTATTATACTATAACAATTTATATTCCAAAAATTATCATTGTCTTAGTATTTATCATTTAAACATGAATTCATACCCGAAAAATGTAGGTTTTAACCCCAATCAAGGCTCGTGGGTGGTATGTGGTAATTTCATTAATTTTATACTTAAATAATTCTATTTCAATAACTTTGTTTTGTGAAATAATACAGTACATGGGTGTGGAGATCATCCTCATTAAAAATAATAGAAAATACATTTTGATATATTGGTAACTTTCTTCATTACCTTGTATTGGATACATGTTTTTCATATGATAGAGTTAATCGATTCAATGCATGAAATGAAATAAAATGGAGCATGGTCTTCGGAGACATCACACTCATGAACGAGGTGTTCCATCATCATTCATTATAGAAGGTGGAGAAATTAGTAATTTTAAATAAATTCGATATTTCACACAAATAAATAAATTAATATTAATTCATTTATGAGATATTAGAATTCAATTATTAAACTGAATCTAAACACAAACAAGTAGAATAACGGAACCCACAATCCCAACCACACAAGCCCAAGTTCATTATTCACTAATTAAATTTTTTGATTTAAATTTTGTTTAATATATTCAATAATTTAAATTAAATTAAATTAAAATATTAATAAAAAATAATAAAAATAATTAGTTTATGGTAATTATGTTAACTGAGTGAACAACTGAGAATTCTCATCAAGTGAGATGACCCTGGTCAACCTCTGTGCTGTATTAGAGAAAATAAATTTTCTTTTTTCCATGCAATATGACAGGATTCAGTCCACTAACACACCCATATATATATAATTAATATATAATTTTATATTAAATTATTTTATTATAAAATTAGAAACACTCAAATTCACATATCATCACAGTAGTCATTTTTGGTTTATTTGAATTTCAATATTTTTATTTTAAATATATATTGTATTTTGTTTACAAAAATTGAACACTAAATAGTGGAGTTAAATATAAACAATATGAATAAAATTATAATAAATAAATAAAATTTAATAATAAACATAATTAATAATAATAACAATATGTGAAATTATAAATATCTAGTTATAAATTAAATTAATGTAAAACATTTAGGTATTTTAATTTTCAAAAAATGAAAAAATACAATCAAAATTTAAAACCCCAGTCCTTTATGAGTTTAATATTTTATTAGGAAATTAAATTTTTTATTTAGTGAGAGGAAAAAATTTACATTAAGATTTAAACTAAAATTTTGGGATTTGGTACATCCTGAATGAAATTCTATGGTTATTGTTTGGGGCCTAAATGGAGCTCGGGTTACTCATGTAATTATTAGAAGATTCAAGTCAATTTTGGGGAGTTTTTGGGAATTTAGTAGAGGGTCCATAATTTGGTGTGGAATGTATTGGAGAAACCATGTAACACCTTCACTTGGAATTTAATTTAATTTGTATTATTGACTGTTGATTTTCATATTTGAACATTTTTTTGTAGATAAAAACAGATTCTAGGGTAACAGTTCATGTTTTCATGGACCTATGTTATGGTGAAAAGTTTGACATAAATTTCTGAAAGCCCTCAAAAATGATGCAGAACATATTATATAGTGTTCATTAATATTAGAGTTTATTTATCAAACCATGCATCCAAACCATTCAAAATAAATATTTCAATAATGACACGGTTTCTTGGAATGTACAATGTATAACAAACCATGCAAAAAACAATGTTGCATACTAAAATATGATAATTTAATTATTTTCCGCTCTTATTTATTAACCTATTTCCATATTTTACAACTCCATAGCAAGTGCACATTCTATCTGATCAAATATCTTTTCCCCTGTATTCTCACATCATTTTGGATAATTATGAGTTTTATTTATCTGTCTTTATAACAATATTTATCCTTCATTTTTTCCTTTTTTCATTTTCAATAGTTTTCTTGTGATTTAGATTCTTTATTTTATGGATTATTGTTTTTTCTCTAGAGTTTTGTGGAATCTACAATTTATGATAGGGAATTCATTTATCCATTAAAAAGGATTTCGTCAGAAAACATATTCAACCAATTTCACATACTTTTCTTTTCACGAATGTAAACATTTTTATTTTTCAATGGTTTGCGTTTAAATTAAAAAAAAATTATAGTTTAATTCTCATAATGTGATGTTTATTTTTCCTATTTAGTTTCAATAGTATGTTCTATACCTCCCTAGTTCATATGTAATGAAATATTTTAGTGAGGTTTACTGGTGAGTATTTATAAAATTATTGCTAATTGATTAAAGACATACAATTAAATAAATTCATATAAGATTAATTTTAATAGATTAAATAATTATAAATTGACTCTTATTAATAAATTTGGTTGTATCTTTTGGATGTTAGTGTCTTAGAATAATAGATAATGATTGGTTGTGAATGAAAAATCATTGGTACATGTATTAGGAAATGACTAAAAAGATAATAAAGTTGAATTGAGTTAAGTTTCCATTTGTAAATTCAATATAATAATATATATATATATATATATTCGTGTTTTCATGTTAGTGTGATCTCAGAATTATTGGTGATTTTCCTTGTAGGATGAATTGTTTTAATAAAATGAAATTTCAGGATTGGACAATGTTCTAGTGGCCATGGTAGACACTTGGGCATCAATATTACTTACATAGATATATATAGTCATGTAATGGATTATAAGTGTATTCCTCATGTCACATAGAAAATGATGAGTTATAATTGAATTAAATAAATATAGGGATCTAGTTTAGGAGTCTCAATAAACCTCCATATAGAGGATCGTTACATGTTGAGAGGGATTTGCAATAAGAGAACCTCATGGATCCGTTGAGACAGGGTATAAATGAGATGAATCTAGGAGGACTGTTCATCATGTATTTGTATGTGAGTACCAAGTTGGGTATATCATGGGGACAGATTGGATGATATATTTATTTAGAGGACCAACTTATTGATTATATTATAATTTTATGGTCAGGAGTCCATCCCCCTTATGTGATACTAATGTTTAATTACACTACGGAAAGAGATCCCCTTAGATTATTGAGATGGTGTAGAGTGATGTTGTCTCCTTTATCTGAAAGGTATAAATCATATAGAATTATGGAGCATTACGATCCATGCTTTTGTATCCATTCATGATGAGACATTGGGGTCCTTTTGGTTCCCTAGTATAATGTTAAAACAAATTTGAGGTTGAGTATCAAATTAGGTTAGTAATGATTAATAGTGCCACATATAATCCAAATAGAATTTTTATGTCAAATTCCATGAATACATTGGGTTTAATTCTATGAATTAAACTAGATAATAATGCTATGGATTACTTTAGGTGACTTCATAAGAATCAACATGTGAGTCTGATACATCAGGAATCCCTATGACATGTGGAATCCTGTCAAAGAGCCTGACATGTAAATATAAATGATCACTAAGGTAACTAAGGAATCAATGTGATAAATAATTATTTATTTCCAAGGATACCCTATATTCATCCACAATACATGTGACATTGGATTTTCCTAGATAATATGGATTTTTCTATTAATATTGATACTAAAATTTTTGAATACAAAGTATTCCTAGTAATCCCCACTCAATTTTGAGAAAAAATATTTCTATCCACTCCATGGGATCAACTATTGATCATTATGATCAATCACAGATGATTTACCACAACATTTAATAATATAAATTATTAAAATAACATTATTTCCAAAGATTTCTAGGAATTGACCAATGTTCTGGATACATACATAAATGGATTTCCTCTGAATATCAGGAATCTTCTGGTAAACTTGAATCTATTTGAATGCCAACGATTCTTGGTAATTGTCAATTTATTGAGATGCCACTGGATTTCCTAGTACTCATTACTAAGAATCACCCATTGTTTATGATATTTGTATTCATGATTTTATGATATAATTAGAGATAAATTTCTCCTATCAAAAGTGGTATTTTCTCGATCATTGGTGTTACATCGGAAACATGGATCTATTATGGATATTTATTTATTCTTACACACTATTTATTTATTTATTTAGTAATTTATTTTCTGGTATAATATATTTATTAATTATTCTATGGTACGTAACTTTTGGTTCCCTACTAATATTTTTCCAAACCATGGTTGTGAAGCCATGACATATGGTTTCGTAAGCACACCTCATAATTATAGGTGTTGGTTGGGTATATTCTAGGGATTAAATAATTGATAAGGATATATTATAAAATATTATAGATTGGGATTTATCATATGATTAGGGATATAATATATCCTAAATGTGTTTTATATAGTTACTGTAATCATAGTTTTATATGTGGTTCGACTATAGGGTGTCCTTTTAGATTATATGACTAATATCTTCAACATTAATTGTTTATTATTGATGGATATTATTAGTTCATCCTCATACTATGATTATTTATTATTATGGATAATTATTATATATTCCCTATTATTTAACATAATGATTTGGGGATATGTAATTTGTATGGTAATACCATAGACCCCAACCTCTAGTTGGAACTATACAGTGCATTGGGAGGTACAACTATGTAACAGTAGAGACACCTCTGATTCTGGCAGCACTCAAAGTTCAAAAACCACTATTGGGATTTAAAATAGTGGATTCAAGGGTTTTTTGTGACTCATATCATATATTTTATCATATTTCATTTTTATTTACTATTTTTGGAGATGGTAGACATGTGATATAGGAGCATGTCAAAGATTTTCAAAGATACCTAATTATTACATAGAGAAAACCATTTCAAGTATAATGTATAGGTAACTGGGATTGTGACCTTTCTATTTATGGTTTATTATTATAATGGTCTATTAAATTTTAATAGTGTGACATGCATGATTATAGGATTTTAAAATTTTTGTATTATTATAGTTTTGGCTTATAGACCATTGGAAAGAAGTTGGAGATCAGACATCATATTTAGTATTTAGGATTAACATGAAATTCAAAAGCATATATAATACTTACTTAATTAAAGAAAATTTCAAATATATTAACATTTCATTAAATATTTCAATGGAATTCTCACCCTCTAGGAATAAAAATTATACTAATCTAGAAAGCAATATTTTTATTCTATTAAAGAGTGATGTAGATCTATAGAATGATGCATGATGATTAGAGTTGGGAAAAACCTTGTCTAAGGGATGCATATTGAACTTAATATGTTATAACATACATTAAATTAGTTTCGTGATATATCTCATGTAGGAGAGTATGACATTGGTTATGAAGAGAAAAAAGGATCAGTTATTTAATTTTCCAATAACAACAATATAATTTTTTTTAGATATTGAATGGTGATGGAAATCTACATAGCATAACCATATGAGTAATATAAGATTAATATACATTATTGTTGTTAGATGTCATTATATATGTATATTATGATATATGATATTTCTATTTGGTAATAGTTACTCTCCTATGTGGGGGGGAAATTGTCATCAGCCAATGATTATGAATCATTGACATGGTAATCCAATTTTTAGATTCATTTTGAGAATCAATTCCTTATAATAAAGTGACATGGAATATTATTACATATATATATATACGTATAGATGATACCCTACAATGGTTAGTTAGGTTCATGAGTCTGTAATTGATTCATGAGACTTGAATAGGGAGGTATTTACCCTGAGTTTATAGAATTTTTTGAATTATCACCAATGAGTTATGTGAGATAGCCTAGTGACATAGATATATAGTATATGATATTAGTGTATAATGTGATACAGTTTATAAGGGTTTTAAAAACTATTGGTGACATGTATGAGGCGTTAACTATATCTTGTTTGTTCATTAAGGGAGGGAATCATGATTATATGCCTTAGATTCTGAGATACGTTCATGTGATAAGTGATTAATTTAATGGAGTAGGAATGGTGAATAATTTCACATTCATTGTGATAGGAAAACGTTTTTCAATGCATTGTATCAAAAGTGTGAAATTGAGTGCATGATTAGTTGGATACTTGGCCTTGCATATTTATGATGTTCTTTGATAGTGTTATGAGAGATTGGATGGTTGTTTTCTGTTATAGAATGAACCTTGGTGTGGTTCATGGTCATGTGGTAGATGATTCATGGATAAAATGAACATTCATTATATATATATATATGTAGTCAAAACAATCGATTAGATTAAATTTACATGCCACTATGAATGGTTAGTGGTTTGAGTGAATGATCATACAATTTATTAGGTGAATATTATGGGATCATTAGTCATATTCTATAATTTTATGGTATAATATAGTGATCAAATAGTTTATTATATTATACCAATATAGTGAATGATTATAACAATTGCTTTAATTGAATTACTGATTACTTAGTTACCATGTTAAGCTATGGATTGATTTATTTGATGGAGCACCTACATGCATGGTTACTGTTGTTTTGTTGAGAATGTGTGGTTTTACCTCTATTATGATGATGAAACATGGTATTTATTAATGAATTATTTTTGCTGATAATAATGGATAAATTGCAGTAATGCGTGATTGATAATAGAACATATTTAGGCTGAACTCATAGATAATTAAAGGGTAATACATATGGTGTGGACTTCACTACTATCTATTTGAGGGTGTTTCAATCTTTATGTATCGGAATTTCAATGGATAGAAATAGTTGTGTTCCGTGCTATAGGAATAGGAGTCATTAGATGATAATTTTTTTATTCAAATTGAGGGGTAATACCATGTTTAGTCATTACATATGCCATGTACTAGGCGTCAACTGTGGTGGAATAAACCCATATAGATAAGGTTGGTATTCTTTAGAATGATCATTAAATGGATGATATGTATTATTAATCTTAGTGATGAAAGAAAAATAATTACATTCTCTAATATAAAATACTATATTTCAGGTTTTGATGTGATATCTGATAGAGTATGTGAATTGGAATCAGATTTGGGGAAAATTTGAGGAGAACCAGGCCCATGTTTGTATGATGTTGATCTACTGCTCAGGTCAAACCACATAGACTCTTTTGGAATGTTGGGGACCCAACTATAGAATTTTTCCAATAATTGGGCTTTTAAATTTATTATGAGCTATTAAAATATTCTTGAGATACCACTTAGGATATAATCCTCTTGTTTGGTTGAATGAAAAAACACATTAGTCAACAAGGTAGATTATTTTTTAGAATTGACAGAAATAAGATGTTTGACTAGTGTTTTAAAATAAATTGGATATCTCTTTTGGTAAACAATATTATGAAGGTTATATTGGGTATGATAGATTTACTTTGATAATGATATGGGTCTTTTTAAGGAATGAAAAGAGTATGGGGGCCCTATGAATGGGATATTGATACATATATGATTCAGTTAAGTAAGTTATAAAAGGGGAATTTCTAGGAATTGAATGTTTTTTATGTATTTAGGTGTGGTTCGTTGATAAACACAGCAAGATAGAGAGTGGAATAAAACCATATGTTCTTTTGAATGAAATGAATTGAATATACGACACCAAAATCGAGCCTAAATAAACCATGAAATATTATTATTTAAATACGATCATAATAACCAAACAATTAAATTAAAGTGTATGAATATGATTAAATGGTTTATGAAATATAAATAATATTCCTAAATAATATAAAAATATTGATAAATTAATATTAAACAATCAATCATTTAATTATTCAAAAATAATTTTCTTCAAAAATCAATTTTAATCATTTTCATAACATACAATTATTATTAATTTATAAAAAATTAAAAAATGATATTTGATAAAGGGGATATAATTTTTGAAAAAATCATATAATAATTTTCATTGGTGAATTTCTTTATTTTTATGAAAAAATGTATTTTATAATTAGAATTCAAAAATTCCACTTTTTTATGATAATAATTTTATTTCAATAAATATATTTAATAAAAAGTCCCATTATTATTTTATTTTCATTTATAACTAAAATGAGTATAACTTTGTAATATAAAATGGAATTAAATTTATTTTATTCCTATTTATATAAGATAATTTATGGACTAAAATGGAATTATTTTTAATAAACAATTCTACATCATGTCTTGTAAGACTAAAATGTAATTAAATTCATTAACTCTAGTGAATTGAATCCTGAAAAATAGATTGAATTTTATTATTCATTTGGTTCCTATTTTTATAGTGTTTCATTTTATTTTTTCTCATTATGATTTGTGACTATTATAAATATTTATAACGATGATATGTGTAAATATAGAAATTATTTTAAAAATAACATGTTATGGACTAAAAATTGACCATAAAATAATATTATACCCTATTTTATGAGTTCAATTATAATATTTCAATTAATTTATCAAATACATGGACAGTCGGTGACAAATTATATTTATTTTGACCATTATTATATTTATGTCAAAGACAATGATAAAAATTTCACATTCTTGATTTTAATAACTATAATTTTTATGATAAAGATTAAAATAAAAAAAATTTAAAAAAATGAACATCAGAAGCATAAATTTTCTTCTCAAGTTTATTTATTTTAAATTTTTAGTAATGAAATAATTTCTATAAATTCTTATGAAAAACCTACATTGTTTTTTTTTTCAATTAATATAGAAAACAAAAATGATCTAAATTATATAATAAATAAAATAAAATAAATTAATTATTTTCTTCCATGAATATTTTATCTATGTATTATATATTTGGGTTTTTTTAAAAGAATTATATTTTAATAAATATTTTGTAAAGTTGTTTTCAATTTCATATATAATGACCATTTAAAAAATGAAATAAATGATATTTAATAATAAATAATATTTTATTAATTGAATTATAATTCCAAAAATTTCATAGGTCAAGTGATTTATTTATTATTTAAAATAGAATCCATGAACAATTTATTTACTAATTTTCTTTTATAGTGACTTTATTGACCCATAAACTGTAAAAACATCGTAATCGTGGTAACTGTCAAATGGTTTTAACATGAGTTAAAAAAATAAAATTTTATAATCTTATTATCCCATTGAAAAAATTACAATGCCATATTATTTAATGATTTTATAATCTCAAATATTAAATATATCAATTTGGATACTCTTTTGTGAAAAGTTATTTTTATTTATTTAATATTTTAGTAAATTCCAAAAGTTACTACCCCCTCACCTTTAAAAGGACACCACCTCTTTATTTTTATCCATAATTTAACAGAATTGTTGTTCAAGAGATAAATACTTGAATAACATAACTACTTCAATTCACATATCCTAGAGGAATTGTTTGTTATAAAAACCTCATACTAAGTGTTTTGGAGTAAACCGAAAGAATATTTCTAAACAAGAGATATCATTCTTAGCCGAACGTTTTTGTTTTATTTTTTCGTACACAAAAATTATATCACATTATACCCAGCTGATATAATAAATTTAATATTTATTATGCTCTGATATGGTTTTATTTAAATTGATAAACCAACATCCATATCCACTTCCATAAAATGGGAAACAACACCATTGATTATTTGTACAGTGTAATACATGCTTATGAATAGATGTAATTAATCTACAAACATTATATCTCATTGATATTTATAATGATAGATATAATATATATATATATGATATTAATGAAATATTTATTATTATTGAAAATATATATAACCTATATTTTCTTACGATACCATTCATGGAAGTATGATAATGTCATTTGTGTGTATATGTGAATTACTAAATCCACCAAGTGATGTGATTCATTTTTATTTATAAAATAAAATTGAAGTAATATGTATATTAATATAATTAAATAAAAATATATTAATGGTATAATGATAATTATTTATAGAATATATTACTCTTACAGATTATATGTTATGATCATAAAAAATGGAAATGTTACTCATGAAAACTTACATCATGCCATCTTAATGACTATAACATAGTTAATTATTCATATCCATATATCATGATTGTCATTAAAATTTTATTTTGAGTCTAAAAATCTAATTATTTCATTGTCATTATTTTAGAAATGAAGAAATAATTTCCACATTTACTAGAGTCATCATACCAATGACATTTTAATCATATTATCTGAATACCATAAAAAATTGACATGAAATTAAATTATTAAATAATTTATTATAACATGATAATAAATAGAATTAAAGGGATAATAAAATTTAAATGGGTTATTTCATAAGTAAATAAGTAAAATAATTTTTTTATTCAATATGAATAATAAATTATGTGATGAATTAGACTCTAGGTATGGTACGTCCTTTAAACAAAATAGTACTCAATGTTTCCCTTATAACTCATTTTCTTCCATGTCCATGTTCTTCTAAATATCATAGGAATATTATTCATAGATAATAAATAAATTATAAGGTTCATTTTAACAATATTTAACCTTCTTAATAATTTGTTTCAAAAAGAATCATTATTTTTTTGTATGGTAATAATTACATTAAAAAACATTTTAAATGTTTTAATGATTTATTTTCTAAATGATTCTCTTCCATGTCCACATTATTATAATTATTTTATAAAATTTTATATAAGGAAATAATTGATTTATAATATAAATTTTGTATCTCTATGAAATTTTGTTCAATGGTATTTGAAACAAAATTTTTATAGAGTTTATTTACAAATAATTTCTCATTAATTTCAATATAAAAAATAAATTATTTATTTTAACATAATATATGATTTATTAAATGAAACCATTACCTTTTTTATATAATCAAAAAAATTTATAAATTGAATGGTTACATAGATTCCAGGAACATTTTTATTTTTGGGTAATAGGATATCTCTATAATCAATGTTGTTTTCTGTTAGGAATATTCAACCTCTAACTCACATAATATATCTATTTAATTTGATTTTAGAATTGTATATTTTGTATACATATATTTATATATCTAATATTTATCTTAATTATTAACACTTCCTTTAATTATGTAATATGTGACTTATGATCCATTCACTAATCCCTTATTTATGAAATATATTTTGATTATGATTTGTGGAATGAATATGAATCTTATTTAATTTAAATGGAAAATTATTAATTCTATATATTAAAATCAGTTTAATTTTTATGTCTCATAATATCTTGAATATATTATTATGGGTGTTCCTAGATTTCTCTTCAATGTATTTCGGTAATTATATTTTCTCATGAGATATTATTTATAGTATTAGAGAGTAATCATAATCCATTGTGGGGCTATGTCCTCCAGGTGATATCATCTTTTTAGTTATCGTTATATTATAATTATTTCATATTTTTTGTACTTTCGACAATTCATATGTTTCTAGGATATGCAATAACAGGTTGTTCATGTTATTCTTTCACGTGGTTACTCTTCTGTTTTTTTAATTGAAGGTACACACTACTTTAGAAGGTTGAATGTTTAACATTTTATGAAAGAAATTTCATATGATTTATATCATTATAACATGACCTTAATGGGTTTAATTTATTTACATTATTATATCATATGATATTTTTATAATTGAATTGTGTGGAAATTTTTATTTCTTGTGTAAACAATTTTTATTTTGAGACAAATTTTTATTTTATAAAAGTGAATATATTTTATAAAAATTAAGGAAATAAATAGTTTTTTAATACTTCAATTTTAGTTATGTTTTCCCCATTATATATATATGTATAAAATAATATTTTTATAACTATAATTTTAAAATAAGACAATGTCAACGATAAAATTTACCAATATGTCATGAAAAAAATCATATTATCAATAAATAGTTTAGTTATGATGAATAATTGTATGTATAGTTGAAGTATATACATTATAATGTTATATATACTTAGGTAATGGTGATGGAATAATTCCCAAAATATGTAAATCCTAATGATTAACAAATTTAAAAATATTAATTTGTTACATAAACTCATGATTATGTAATGTTTATAGATTTGTCCTTATAGTTGGTATCAACAGAATGGGTTAGATAACATTTTTTATTAAATTGTTTTCAAGTAACTTTGACATAAGAGTTATAGATACCAAAATGGTATAATTAATTTAAGGTCTAAAATATGTTAAATATTATAATAAACAACTTTTGAGGTTTTAAGTGAGTTTTTTTTAATGTGATCGATGAAATTTTTGGAGATGTTTTATTTGGATGATTTAGAAGAAGAAAATAGCTTCAACGTGATGTGTTATTTGAGGAAAAATTACATTTTCTTGAGATTTATGTAACAAATAACCATTATTATTTATATAATATGTGATGATTTATTTATTTTTAAGGATTTAGATCATATTTATAAGGATGAAAAACAATTAAAGTAATATTTCATTAGTAAAAGCTGACATCATGTCACATCTTACAAGGAAACAGTGCATGGACAAACAATTAAATGAAAAAAATGGTGAAATGACTTCAACTGGCCATCATGATAACATGGTTAGTATAGAATCTCGTTTTTTTAATTGATGTGAAAGATAAAAATTCAGTCGATTTGTAGGGAAAATATTTCATCGTAAATAAAAACATGTTAATGAAAATTAATTTAGTGATTATGTGATTAATGTTATTTTAGAAGATGTTCAATATTTTAAACCATATATTAATATGTTAAATAGATCATTTCTTCATTATATTTAACGAATGATAGGTGAATTATATTTTAATTCATATATTATTTTAAGGTCGTGTTGTGGTTCTAAAGGCTATCTATGTAAATGTTTGTATATGTTGTAGATTTTTTAATTAGGGAATATAATTTTTTATGGGACATTAAGAGTGAAATTTTTTATTTATTAGATAATTTTTGTATATTTAATTTAATTATATGTTGTAAAATAACTATAATTTTTGTGTTTCTATCTCAATGTATAGTATTTTGTGTAATGTTATGGATTTTATTTTTCAAATGATCTAAAATGATCTATGGGTTGTATTTTTGAGCATTTGACGATTAATGTTATATTTATTCATATCATGGAATGCAATCCACCAAACCGAAAATCCCTAATATTGTGTAATATTTGGATAAATTAGCTTGAGTACAAGAAAAAAAATCCCAAATGACTGATTTTTTTAGTAGTCTTGGATATCCATAATAAATTCATGATACCCATAATATTTTGGGAAATAGAAAATACAAACGTGATACATAATGACAAGAAATAAACTAAATCCTTGAAACCCATTCAATGTATTCATATTGATAAGATGGGGAAATTAAAAAGAGTAACGGTGAACTGAAATTCTCAATAAGGGAATGTAATGTGGAAGCAATAATGATACAATGAAAAAAATAATCATGGAAATGTAGATAATTGGAACACACACCATTTAATCAATAATATGATGTTGAACCATAATAATGGATATTATAACTAATTCAATGACCACATGGAATATAAATAAATGTATACATAATAGTGGAATTCATAATGTTGGATATATAAAACATATCATCATGGCCTTATGCTCAGAATCAAATTAATTTCTGGGATTGAGGACAAGAATACAATATCGTCAAGGTGTCATGACATGACCCTAATAATTTAAATGCATCATGACGATAATATAATATGATAATGTATTTAGTACATGAATTTAATAAATTGTATCTCCACATCCAAAACCACGTCATGTTTGTCACATAAAACATATTGATGAATCAATGGGATTTAGTAACCCCACCTATAACATACTAAATCCAATTCATTATTCACATGAATAACGTAAGATTTAATTAAAATTGATTTTATATTATCATTATATAATTATATTAAAATTTTAATGTTGTTTTATAAAAAATTACCTATTTTAGGATATGTAAAAATATTGTTTGTTTATGTGGATGAATGAAAATAAAATTTAATGGTCATTAAAACATTCTTGATGAAAACAATCTTTAAACATTATAATGTGTCTGATACAACAATAAAACATTTAATTCATATTTCCACATCAATTAAATGAATCATATAATTTAATGAAAATATGTATATTCATGATATAAAATGTTAAAGATTGTATACACATAATATAAAATAAATTGTGTGCATAATTACAATTAATTTTTAATGGAATGTTATTTGATATTAAAACCCATTAAATTTAACCTCATTTTGTTTTGTGTTATTAGTACTCCTATATAGTTTATTAAAATATGTTAATAAATTATATCTTAACTGTTGACATGTTTATTATATCGTATATTAGTACCTTAAAATATTTTATTTGGTGTTTTTGGTCACACTTTCTTTATTTAATTAACCCGTTTTCTTAATTTCCTAGTTTTCTAAAGTATATTTTGACTTTAAAATTGTTCATAATTTTACATAGATCATTATTTCATCATTTCCATATTTTAATCCATGATTTAATTATAATATATATTAAGTACATATGATTTTAGGATAATATATAAATATTGTAGATGATAAATGAAATGCACGGTTTATGGAGAGGGTAATCCATAAGTACCCATGAACGTTACCTTCATTTCTTTATTATATAAAGGTAAACTCATATATGTATATTCAAAAAACATATATGTATATATATGTTATGTATGTTGAATATTTTTTTTAAAACCATCATTTATATATTACATGTATGGAACAAATGAGTCATATCGCATTGAGGGGCTGTTGTTCACACTTTCCCATGTGAACTTATCATATTTACACAAGATTGTAAAATTAATGGTATGCTAAAAAATTATAAAATAATAATGAAATAATTAATGTCATATATTTCATATATAAATACAGTGTCTATCATAATGGCCACCATGATAGGTGGTAATAGAAAAATTAAAAATCATTATTTCGTGTGGTAGTAGTCCACCATAAAGAGAAATTGTCTTTTTGTAATCCATTAGATGAAGGTGTGTTTATATGTAGGACTAACACTTACAGTAAAAATCTCATTATATATATCATAATTTATTTTTACGTATTCATAAAATAATATATTTTATGGGGTGGATCATGGAAATGAATCTACAGATCATGAGATAAGGTGTTACCTCTTAATGCAGTAACTCATATTGTACTATGCCAATGATATTCCATGGGTGGATTTATTCACTAACTAATTATTATATATCTTTTTTTGGTATATTTGTTTACTATTGTCTCATAAAAATTCAATCCAATGTAGCATTATAGGTGTGACTAAGGGGTAGACAACTTTCCTTTTTTATAGTGGTGGCAGAGTGACACTGGTTAATACCAAAATGTATTAATTAATTAGAGGTCTAACATACCTAATGAGAATCAAAATGTAATAATAATGGATTAAATATTAATAATATTTCATTCAATCCTCCAACACAAAAACTTATGTTCTTTGTAATAATTTGGTTCCATAACATCTATGATTCCGCAATTTAATCATTTCTGTTTTCATGAAAGCGTCGTGTTTTCTAACATAATTAATTTAACCACTATGAATAAAATAAAGGAAGATTTATAATAAAATATTTATATAATTAAACATTAATTTTATATATAATTTATAAAATAAAATACCCATGTGTTTTGGTAATTAATTTTAAAACAAATTCATCTGCATGCTAAAACACTACTTACTCTCGGACCATTTTGACAACATTTTTTTTAATATATGGGTCAATATGTTAATTAAAAAATATTATCATTTCCATTATTATAATGTATGTAATATATTTTCTAACATAAAAATAACTTTTCATATTTTTTTTAATTTTAAATCATATAATAAAATATCAATTATTGTAAAATTACAATAAAATCAATTTTGAAATTATTTGATAATTTTTTACATTAAAATTTGAATATAATTAGTGACTTAAATTTTTTTGGTGTTAAATACGTTTAAAATGATATATTATTCTTCATAAATAAATGATTGTGTTAAATAATACAATTCACATCACATTTATGGTTTATAGTGTCATTTATTTTACTGATTGTTTTACAAAATAATCATTATTTTGGTGTTACTAAAGCATTTTATATAACTAAACCTTTTTAGAAAATTATTGATAAATATTCATGATAAAATTAAATAATATATCTTTAAAAGGATTATTTATAATTTAAAATATGTTTTTTACAAATCTATAGGTTTTATAAATTTTAAAGGTAAGGAAAGTTCTCTTTTTTCCATTTTCCTTTCTTAACCTCTTATATAGCGTACATCCATTTAATAATTTCAGAGTAAACCATAGAATTGAGTAAAAAATTGGGTATATTGTTAATTTAGTGGTATAAAATGTTTTTTTAATGTTCTTAGGTCATTTTGGTTATTAATATTATGCTTTAGTCCCTTATGATGCTTAAAAATACCTTATTCACCGTAATAAATTTTAATAACTTTCACTAATATTTTTTGTAAAATATTATGTTCATATTATTAGAAAAATATATTTTAATAATTAAAATTGTGTATTTAATTTTATAATATTTCAAATATTATAATTTGGAAAATTTTAATTACTACTAATCTCCCAAACGTGTGGAGAAAGTAGGGTTTTAATGAAAAACTGTTCAAAAGTTCAATAAGTGATTATTTAAATTTTCAATATAAAAATGATTCTATTGAACTAAATTGGATTAAAATATTTATAATTGATTTATTTTTACATAAAAACTTATTTAAAAAATAATTTAACACTAATAATTATTAAAACAAAAAATCCCATTTTAATTCAAATGCATTTTATTCACTATTCATCAAAAAATGAATCGTCTCAAAAAAAAATTTCACCCAAAGATAATTTTTATATTATAAATTAAAAAATGATATTTATTTTAAAAATAAAAAATTATAATTTATAAAAAGTTAGTTTCAAAATTGATTCTCCATTAAAAGGCTGTAAAACCCAATGATACGTGTAACACAAGCTAACTCAATGTGGTATGTGTCATAATCTTGACACATTGACTACTATAAATAGTTAAAAAACAATATTTATTCTAAAATGAAAATATTTTAAGGTCTTGGGGTGTTATATTCCCCCCATGTTATTTAAATAGTGTTTTTGAAATTTATTGTTGATCCCAGTAATTAGTGGAATGATATTTGAAAAAAAAACTATTGTTTAAAATGCAACATTATAAATGGGGTTAATATCACATTTTCATGATAATAGTGAAAGGTAAGTACAATGGTCACATAATTATTTCACTAGTATGACAATATATGCGGGAAATGGAAATATAAAATCTATAGAAAAATATAATAATCAAGTCCTAATGGAGAGCTCTAGAGAACATGGTTAGGAGAAAGTTAAAAATCAAAAGACCATAAATCCACAATGATATAAGGGGATATTTAATTCATTTAAAACTAAAGTAAAAAACAAATATTCTGGGTTTAAAGACTATATTTCATGGATTTTAGTAATTATTTCACTATTTAGGATTATATGTAAATATACATTCCATAAACAGAAACATTTCATTTGATTACTCCTTGAAACTTTTCAAAATTATCTCATAGCCTATGATTCATCATATGGTGAATTAATACATTAACCACTAAAATCTAATTCAATGACCAACATTAACCATTTACTAAATTGTTATCATTTTCCAAAAAAATATTTTGAGCCAACAAAATATATAGATTTTAACTGAATTTTCAAAATAATCATATCGCCAGTCTTAAATCAAAATGATATTTCTCTTTAATCATGAAATAATGAATCTGTGAACACCTTCATGAATTATCCTCATGAAATAAGGTAATAACATGAATCAAAATAAAAAAATTGTGGGAAACAATCATTATTCATTATTCTTTAAGTAAGTAACTTTTTTGGATATAGTCCATAAATCCAAATAAGGTGTGGAATCCCTCAATGATAGCATAGACAACATGTATACTTGTCATTAATAATTTCCAAGGTATTCATCCCTTATTCGAATCAATAATTTAACTATCACTATCTCAACATGAGGAACATATTAAGGTTTTTGTTTCCCATAACCACGGGTTTTATTAAATGTTTAACATTCTACAGAATATCTATTCTAGGTACCATTCAGAATATAATCTCAAATCCTTAATAAAAAAATAAATATTTAAAGTCATCATATATTCCATAATTTCTATAACCAGTACATATGTGAAAAAACATTCAAATGAAATAATTCAGGAATATGTTTTTCATCATTCCTTTTTATTTGTGGAATTATCATAACATAACCTCTATCTAATAGCATCATTTTGGATATATTCATTTTTATCTTGAGACATTGAATTGCATAGTGTCCCATAACAATTTGATCAATGAATTTTACACTGGAATCCATTTTATTCCACTTGAAATCCCTTAAATAGTGTTATTTTTTTCACACCTATTGTAAACTAATATTTCTTTTAAGAAAATTACAAGTCAATTCATTCCACAATTATAACATATGGGAAATTACTTATTCCCTTCTTCCTTTGTTCAAACTTTTTCTCTTTAATCCCATTATCCTCTTTCTTCCCTTCATAGCCATTTGACTTGGATAATTATTTACATATCTCTTTATAACTAAATACTATTTCCTTCTATGATGAGAATATATAAAACACTACTTCCCTTAGAAATTTTATCTTATAACCATAAAAGAATTGATATTTCTAACACTGTGTATCACACTAATTTGTGTTGTTCTCATTCCATCTAATAGTTTCAATTTCATAACAATGGAATATACATGATTATATAATACCATAATTTATAATTCAAAATATGGTGTATCACATAACATATATTTATGCACTTTGAATCTTAGAATCATAAAATTTGTTTTTTTTTGGATATCATTACATTTATAACATTTATAATTTTTGGTAATGAAATCTTTAACTTTCCTAAGAATATCCCATGGGATTTCAAACTAGGTGTGTAATCATTCCCATTTTTGTGTACCATTTAACATCACATCAGGCTTGGAACACTTTTTTTATGTTATTAGTTCTACATACATCTGTTCCAGAACCACATCCCCTTATAGTATTAAGATAGGGATGTATTTCTAGTAATACCCACAAAATATGAATATTAACAAAATTATGTGATGTTTTTCTACACTCGTAAAAAATTTATATCGTAAGGTTATTTTAGATAATATATATTTTCTAAATATAGAATCCTAGTATTCTCTTAAACAATCATTTATACCAACTATAATGCCCCAAACCTGGAATAATAGATAGGGTGCATTATTTTACAACATTTCAATGAGTATATGGAATCAAATGCGAAGGAATGATCATTAAAGAATTCATGGAACGATGGATTATATATATGATACCCATATTGTGTTATTAAATATAAAATAAAAAAATGATACCTTAAAAATCAAAATAAACTGAATCCTTGAAAATTAGAAATAGGATCCCACTTCATAACCTGGTGAAAAAATAAGGGTGAGCCCAAATGCCCAATAATGGTATGTATGGAGTTATAAATTATTAAAAAATGAAAAAAACAACATATAAAGGTAGCTAATTTAATCCAATAACAATTAATAAATAATTTGAGATTGAAACTATACTATAGATATTATAACTAATGGAATAAGAACATGTAATATAAATAACATAATACATAATGATGTAACGGATAAAAATAAATATCTAAAATATATCATTAAGCCTTCACACCATAAATCATATACATTGAAGTCTTCAATATATATATATTTAATATTTTCATGTCTTCATATCATGAATCAAGTAATTTCATTTCATGATGAGGATAATCTTATAAATTTAATTATTCATGCCCGAAATCTAATAAATTGGTAAGGAAATTAGAGAAACTATATCTATTTTTTCTAATGAAACCAACTGATTCATTGAAGGGATTTATTGCCCACGCATGTCACGTACTAAATCCAATATCTTCAACCTATGTAGAATAATTGATTCAATTAATAAATAATGTGTCTTATAATAAAATATTTATGTTGAACAAATATTATGGTTTTATAAAAAATTCACTTTAAATGATATGTAATAGTAAATGTTGATGATGTCAGTGAATGGAAATACCATTTAAATATCATTAAAAATTCCATGATGAAAATAATCATTAAACATTCCAAAGTGTCTCATACAACATTGAACCATTTAATTCATATTTCCAAATAAACTAATTGAATTATATAATATCACTGGAATATTTATATTTTGGATAAAACATATCAATGACAGTATATACATGATATGATATAAAATTGGTGAATAACAATTATATAGTATCAATAGAAGTTAAATTGAGATGAAAATCCCTTACCTTAAACCTACATTTGTTGTGTGGTATTTATTATAATATATATTGATTTAAAATCTGTTAGTTAATCATTATATAAACATAATCAAGGTTATAATATCATATAAAAATTCCTTAAATATTCTCTTACAAGTTAATTAATAATTTAATTATTTCAACTAATTCAATTGTTAATTGACTAGTTTTCTCAAGTAGGTTTTGAAATTTCATTTAATTGTCCTATTAAATAGATCATGATTTGATCATCTCTAAAAATTTATACCATTAATTAATTATCATATATATTCAATACATTCTCATTTACTATAATGTCATTCATTGTACATATTTATTACTACATCCACGAAGCGATGTGATTCGTTTTTCATTACATTTTCACATTAATGATATATATAATTGTATTTATTGAAATATTATAATATTTATTATATAATAAACTTTATTTAAGGTTAAAAAAATCATTTTTTCTTCATTATCGTTGAAAAATGGGAACGATACTCATGCGTACATACAACCGACCATCTCTAAGATTGTAACATAGTTAATTTTCAAAACCATATTTAATAGTTTTATTAAAAAAATAATTTATGTATAGAAATTATATTTTTGTTAGGATTATTATTGTCTGGAAAAAAAATCATTACCTAAAGGACCATAGTAAACCACTAAATTGAATTTTTTACTATTGAGTCATATATCATCATAACCTCCTATATGAAAATTAATTATAAATTAATATAATATAAAATGATATTAAATAAAATAAAATGGACTATAGAATATAAAAATATTATTATAAAATTAATTAATTATTAAATGTTAATTATTCAGGATAATAATGATAGTATGAGATAAATCAAACTTGAGGTACGTGACTTTATTAAAAAAATTAATCTTTAAATGTTACACATCCCTATATATTTCATCATTGTCTATGAGTTCAAAATGTTTTAGAAAAAAATTATTTCTACTGTAATGAATTATAATGTTTAGTTTTTCGATATATTTCTTTCTTTTAAATTTTTTCAAAATGGATTTTAAATTCCTTTATGAATGGACACTATACCTTAAAAAACATTTTTTAATTGTTTTAAGGATTTATTTTATAATTGAATCTCTTAAATTAACTTCTCTTTAATATAATTTTGATAATGTATTTATATGTAACTAAATGAGTTATAAAATGAAATTTTATTTGACTTTTCACTTTGTTTCAAAGGTTTTTATTATTAATCATTTTATGTATCTTTGATAGATCTTTTTTACATTAATTACAAAACCAAAAATGAATGTTTTTTAATAATTTACAACATAATTTTTTTTCCAACCATGATTTTATTTAATTCAAATAATCCTTATATTATTCAAATAAATAACATATTTTCATTTTTTAAAGGTAATATCAAAAAGATTTTTATGTGGAAGATATATTTTAATATATAGAAATTTATTTTCAATAGGTAGAAGGGATATCCATATGAAAAACATTCCATTGGGTATGAAAATTATCGATCTAATATAAATAACATTTATTATTAATATTATATAATTCTTCTAAATTCATTACATTTTTCACCCACACATATAACAATTTTATTATCTCTTACTTTGAAATAATAAGACATGATTTATGTTCGTATATCAAATGGATTAATTGAGAAATATTCTTATTGACTTCTTTTTATGTAATAGATAATGATGAAAATTTTATGAAGTTTACACCTATACAGATATCCTTTTCATTAGGTAATTTTTTCTCTCATCCGGTGTTATAAATTTAATAAACTTAATGAATTATGGGACCATATAAAAAAAATTTGTACTAGAAAATATCCATATCTTATTATTATATCATGTTTTGTGTTTCATCAACATATCCTATGTTTCAATGATCGTAGTATACCATGTTATTTATGTTATACTTCAATGTGATTACTCATGAGCTTATGTTTAAATGGACATATATGATACTTTATAATGATGTAATGTATCATGATTGCTTGAATATGTTTTCAAATTTTTTAATATTTGTAATGGATCCTTTATGAGTATTTATTAATTAATATATATTATTTAATGTTTTATTAATATGTTTTTTCAAAAAGATGATTTCATGGGTAATAAAATCATTATTTTGAGCATAATGTTTAATTTTCAAAATTATAATATTTGTAAAATTATTCATAATCTTAGGGGTTTCTTTTATTTTTTAAATATACCTTAAAAATATGTTTGTTCCCATCCCAAAATTTAAACTATTTTTGATTATGTTTAAAGGATTATTAGTAATAGAGATAATTTCTTGATGAAACTTTTGAATGTATTTAAGGGAAAAAATTATATCATAAATGTTTAATCATGTCAATAAATTGATACTATATTGTAGTGTAAATAAATTGATATAATATTTATATATTTAAGGGTTTAGGAAGATTTCATTAAAGCATTAAATCATGAAGATCATCAAATGTATGAAAATGAAATCTTCTTTTAATACATAAGCTAATGTAATGCCTAGGGTTGGTATAATACAAGTGGATGACTAGAAATTTTATTTATTTGGTTGATTACCATGGTGGAAACGAATATGTTTTATAGTTTTCCAATATTAGAAGAATATTATATCATAGAGAACCAAAACTTGGATGATGAAATATTAAATATGATAAAAACTGTCTTATAAAAAACATGTATGTGAAAGTATTATATTGGTGATTTAATGATGGATACAGGTGGCAGATCAACTTTTTTTGGAATTCCAGGACACATGTTTGGATTTTTATAGTATCGTCCTAAGATATTACAGATTGAATGTGATAATTAATTTTTTTACTTGGATATATGGATAGGTAGGTATCGATGGTTGAATTCTCCAAGAGTATTCTCAATTATTAGATGTATTAAGGTAGGTAGTATGTAAAACCATGTTCATTTTTTAGTTATGAATTTTTGTTGGAATTTTAATTTCTATTACAGTGATTGGGTTGATTAATGAAATGATAATCAAATCTAAATTATAGGACATATGATTTCTTTCATGAATGTTGTTTTTTATGGATTGAAGCCAAAGGGGATCTTGGGAGAGAATCAAGATACAAAGGTACATTTTAAATAGATTTGGGGGATTATGGATAGGTTTCAATATTTGGTGTGTGATATCTAGGGAAAACAAAGAATCAATATTAGATCATGGATGAAAAATCCGTTTAAAAAAACAATGAAAAATGTATTGGTCACGATGGTGACATCCCAATGGTTGGTACACAGTTTGGACTATTAGGTGACCAAACAATTCATCTCACAAAAATTGTAAAATTTATTGTCTTTCCACTCCAATTCATTAACCCCAAAGATGATTTTCCTTCACTCTTATGTTATAATGGTCCAATAGATCACCCATAATTTTAACTATTTGTTCCTCCTTCATTATTGATGATTATGGATACAATGAATCAATGTTTATAGTGAAATTCACACCTCAGTTGTATCTATTTATGTTTTTTGATTCATTTTACTAGTTTTTCTTTTGTTTTTGGATTTCGTTTCAATTCCAAAAGAGTAAGGTGGAATCAGTCAATTATTATTGGGATTTCAAGCATCCTGGCGATATGTGGTCTGGATATGATGTCATCACCCCATTACCAAATAATTCATTTGAGGTATATTTCAATTTTTTTAAGGGTTTTGTATTTATTTAAAATTATTTTTTTTAATTTTTCTCTACATATTGATAATTTTCAAAAGATGAAGTTAATGGTATATTGTGGACCTCCCATGTGAATATGGTGAAATATTTTGAGTATCATGGTCGTCATGTGAGTATTTTTTATTCTTGATTACAAATTTAGTTAATATATAAAATTAGATAACATTTTATTAGAGACAGTTTGTTTGATTATTTAATTATAATATAATTAGGAATAATTAATTTTCCAAATTTTTATGTAATTTAGTGTATGAATTGATTAGTCATTGGCCAGTTCAGCTTCAATGAGCTTGGGATGAGCATCAAGATTTTGGCATAAAATTAAATAACTCATAATTTTGGTAGGTGGTCCCTTTTATATGAGTAATTTCATTTAATTATATTTATTTATTTTTTCATGTGATATTTTTTCTCACTAACATGTGTGATTAAAATTGATAAATAAATTGTCTTACATAAATTATCTTCTCAGACTAAATTTGTTTCCGCGTTTATGCAAGACCCTTTGGCATTGTCTTGATTTTTGGGGATTTGATGGATGTTTTTTGAATTATATTGAAAATTATTATGATAAATAGACCTTAAAGTGTCCTAATTAAAAAAATGTAGCGTCCCAAGTGTCAGATTCACTATAAACATCTTTGTAGATATGTTTGATTATTTGAGATGGATTTCTTATAATAAAACCACATATTCCCTTATAGACCTTGTCTACAAATGATGGATTTAGATTGAGCCTCCCTCCATATTTAATATCTGATCAGTAGGGAAAAAAATTATGGGTAGTATATCAAGGATATCTTTTCTAAGAGATCTAACTTAATTAATAATATTTAAGGGGATGTGCTTGAGTCCTTTTCCTGATTGTGATATTAGGGTGGGATTACCCCTGAGGCTAGTGAAGCTTTGTCATGATTATAAGGATTGTCAGGTAAAATATTACCAAATATTTTGGCATTTATAATCAAGTGTAATATCAGAGTATAGGGAACCCTTGGTAGGTGTTTATGCATGATGAGACCAAGGGGACTATATGGAAACCCCGGTAAATATTCAATCATAGTTTGAGGGTGCATAAGAGATTGAGAATGTTTTTATTGGGGTGTCACCTTATAATCCAAATCAATGGTAAAATATACAATCAATATTTTCTTGGATTGGATTATAATAGTAAACCATGTTCATGAAGCTGTGGATTTCCGTCTATCATTTCTTATTAGTAAATATTCATCCCCAATACCTCATGGATTCCAAGAAACGTCTTTTATATAATTTTAGATCCTAAAATATATGTACACATGATTATACATGATTCCTATGAATCATTAGGACTCATCAATCATGATTTCCAAGTACTCCTATGAATCAGTTATTAATCACATGATAAAAGATTAAATTGTATGAGAGGGAATCAGCTCATGAATCTAATACGTATATATCTTATTTCTTAGGATGCTACATAATTTTTCATGAGGTCGGAGATATAAGAGATACATTGACGTTATAGAATCACCTATTTGGAATAATACTAACAAACACTTGATTTCCCAGGAATCCCAGGAATCACTGTGATTCCATAGACTTGATATCCTAGAACTCCCAAAAATTGGTCATAGTTATGGATCTATCCCTGACTTGATTTACAAGGATTCTTCAGAATTTATAGCGGATCCTACCACTTTTTTCCCTCCTGATAAATTTAAAACATACCTTAGGAAAATATAATAGATTCCCTAACTTTTTATATTATCTATTTGTAGTTGTGGAATATATTAGTTGTGATATTTGCGTGAAATTCATAGAGACACCCTAACACTATTGCAGAAGTTTTAGATCATTCCTTAGAATTAGCATTACTCAATGGTCTGCTATATTTTTTATTTTTCCTTCCACAGTACATAATTATATTCTGATAATTTCAAATGAGAAAACTCTATATTTACTAAATAGATATATGAAAAAAAATTATATTACTTTATTCAAATGTACTCACACACAACATTGGTGGCCATGGAACTTCGGAACAAAAGAAAAACACAGTATTTTTAGATTTAGGTTGGGAATAGGCCCATGATTTCAGGAATGAGTATGATACCATTCATGTTATTGGAATGTTATATTTATATAGATACGGTGGGTTTAATAAAGACTGAGTGTATGTTTTATTAATTCTCATATTATTTCTATATGTTATTATCATATTGGGTGGTCAATGAGTATGTGTGGAAAATGTCATCAATGTTCATTTTTATTATTGATTTATTTGTTTATTTCTTGTGTTTAATATATTTATTTACTGTTTTGAATAATGATAGGTTTTTTCTCTATTACTGTGCACCCTGATAAGCGGTTAAAATCACTCCTAAATTCCACTATAAAAACCGACTGCTTGTGTCTTGAATTTGGAATGGAAGAATAAGTAATCAATGTCATATTGAGACACACATATATCTGGAACTGATCAATAGTCACATATCATTGATGGGTTGTTATAAAGTGGTATTAATGGTTTCATGTAAATAATAAAAAATATTTCATTAGATCATTATTTTTTATTAATATTTCAATGAGAAGGTATAAATTTGAAATAATAATATGTTATATCTTGTGAATGATATCGTACGAGTTCGTTGCGAATGCATTTGCTGGAAGAATTTTTATTTTACCATGGATATGAGATTTTTCCTTTGGTTTCTACTTTTTCATTTTGATGATTATAAATTATCTTGACACAAATGTGGTTTGGATATTATTATTATTGTTGTTTATTGTGGTATTGGATCATGGCCTAATTGATGGAGGAAAATGATCATGAATCATATATGGTACAATGGATTTATAATACGCCTACAATAGCCTGAAGGCCTTCATTTTTTTATTGATTTGGATAATCCACCTTTCAAGGGGTGAGGTGGAACCCTTACAAGGCTTGTAGGTGTAAGTATTACATGGCTCATAGGCCTTAGATGAATTCAATGCTCGTAGGTTTCAAACATTACATACACTTCAGAATAACTACTTGGAACTACTCCTCCCCAATATCTTAATCGTTAAATCACCTCTCTAACTTCGCATGGTTGTTCGGCTAGGATTTCTCATTCATAAGGATGCTTGTCCCGATGGTAGGTTCCATTCCATCTGATTCTTGAAATCCATTTTAGCTTCTACTATGGTGAAAGCTCATTTCTCCTCCTCCTTTTAAAGTTTTTTCCTTATAGGTTTCCAGGTTTTCATCTGCACCTATGTTGGCCCAAAGTCCTTAAAGGACTCTGGGACCAAATTGGTGGCCCAAAGGCCCTAACGGGGGAATATTCCCGGTGTCTACTGTTCCAACGAGTTCCTGCTACAGTCCAACTACAGTACCTACTACAGTACTGCTACAGTTCTCGGAAATTAGCCTTCACCTGGAATTGATCCCGAGTCTTATGGATGCACTTAAGGAGTCCTCACCAACTGGGCTGAGCCTCATGTACTACAATGGATTCATTATACTTTATCATTACCTTATGTGAGATATATGACTAAAAATATGCTACAATTGTTTAAAAATTTAAAAACAACTTTTATACTATCTTCATATATAATATTGAATGCAATTTAACTCAAATGGACTAGTATGTTTTCATTACTATGGAAATTATATTGATACACGGTGAATGAAATAATGTTGAAGTATATGATATACATCATTATGAGGTATTAAAATTTAACATAGTGGGTTGGAACAGACATGATATTCCTTAGGTAATACTCACTAATTGGGAGAGAGTTATACTGGTGTGTAAGTGAAAATAATTTTGATTTCTTAATGTTCCAAAGGTAACCAAATATTGTGGTTCCCCACATAGTATAATGATGAACATATTCCTAATTACAAAATATGAATATGAAATTCACGGTATGGATTATTATAGGAAAATGATTATATTTTCATATTTGATAATAGATGATATCATGACCCACACAGGTGACTCCATATACAGAGGCCCTATGAGGTTTAGCCATATATTATAGATTCATGATTGGGGTATTCCTATATGATTTGGTCAAGAGAAAATAAATTCCCATGTAGGATGTGATTTGGGAAGCAATGAACAATATAGATACATGTAAACAATATACAAGAATGGGTAGTTGGGTTCATTAGTCATCGTGTAATGATTAAGATACGAACATCGAGGTAATTCCCATGAGTTATTAAATGTGATTTATATAACTACATTGTTGGTAGGGATAACCTAGTGTATTTGAGATATGGCTTCATATATTAGAAATTCTAATGATTTTTTTGGCATGATCTAGGAAATGTGTTGGTGACCCACATAAGATTTTACCACGACATTTTTAGTTTCATAGGGGTTGGAATCATGGGTTTAATAATTAGGTTAATAAATTGTTGCATGATAGATCTAAATGGGTATATGGTATAAGTATAGTGATACCTTTTCATTCTGTTATTATAGGAACCATTAGTGATAGTTTTGGTATCAAAGAAGGAATTTGAGCGAGGGGCTATTCGATACCTATCATTATGTATTCCAGATTCACTTTGATGGAATGGTTGGATTGTGGATGGATTCTTGTGTTTTTTGAATGGAAACTTTAGTGGTGGGTGTTCATGTGATAGAGGTGGCATCGGTATAATTCTTGAATTTGAATTGAATCATTTATGATTCACTTGGGGAGATAAAATTATCATTCCATGGATCTTGTTCAGTGGTTTGATTTTGTGAGACATGAATGATTATTGATATAATATGGTGATCATGAGTCGCATACTATAGTTGAGTTATAAAAGATCATATGGAGGTTACGTTCTAGATGATATCAAGATGGTACACTTGGGATACATTGATTTCCATTGAATCATGGGTTAGTGTGAACCCAATAATGATATAACGACTAATGGTTTTGATAGAGTAATTATATGAATGAAGGAATGTGGTTTGATAAGAATTAATTGTGTTAAATTTATAATGATGATTACAATGTATGTGAGATAATGATGAAATTTAATTATGGATGATCAAGAAATGATTGGTGTGTGTCAAATTTGATGATAGAACCTGTTTAGGTGGAACTCAATGAGTGGTATATAGTATTCTAGAAGCTGGGAGTGCACCATTTAACATTTTTGGGTACAACCCTCAATCTGATTCAAAATTTTAGAGAATTTAAAAGTTTTAATTCTCATGATTTTTTAAAGGGATGGTTGTTGATTTTTTATATTTTAGATTGAGTATGAGTTGTATGGCCATGTCCAACCACTACATGTGGTATGGATGATTCATGATCCATGCAGTAATGACCTCATATAGGTATGTTCATTGACGATTCATATAGATTTTTGGACAAATGAAATGGAATTTTTTATATTGGGGAGCAAAGAATAAAAAATATTTATTCCCATGTCATATTACATATTAGGCGTTTACATGTGATATTGGAGAGAGTCTGTGTGATGGAATCATGATTAGGGTAGAATTGATGATATTTGTGTGTTAGATGAATTAATGGTATGCTAGTTCTTGGATGGTATCATAGTTGTTGTTTTTTTAGTCAAGGATTCTACATTGGGATCTCACATAGATATGGGTTTACAGATTATTTTGGGTGAATTAAATAATCTCAATATTTATTTTAGTATTTTGGGAATGGGATTTGTTAAATGAAATAGTTTTTCATCAGTAATAGATAACTATTTTTTATAGAATAGTCATCCATATGAGGTTTTATTTTTGTTTCTACAAAGGGATAGATAATGAAAGTTTGATACCATATCTAGAATGTCATTGTGGGTATGAAAAATACATTTTGAGATTTTCTCATGGAATTATGAATAAAATCTGGTATATAAGAGCATTCTTCATATAATTCAGATTGGAATTGGTGACAATGGTTATTAGTGAGATTCCATTAGTGTTATTATATATTTTTTTGGGCGCGATGCCTTGACAAATGCACTGATCATGTCAGTAAACCACTGAAAATGTTATTTATTTTGATTCTCCTATTGGTGCGAAGAAATGGGAATTAGTGTTGGCCCTCATGAGTAGAATATTATACTAGGGAGTTCAAGAAATCATATGATGAACTGGGAGGCATTAAAATTTGTTGTTTGAATATATGGGTGTAGTTATGATACATCATAGTTTTTAAATGATTCATTCAATTGGTAGATCAGTACATTAGTAATATTATAACTTATGTTAGGAAATGTGTAGTGGAGGATCATTCAATGTATTGAGATTGGATGTGTAGATTTTATTTTCAATAAAAATTCGGAATAACGTGGTATTAATGGTTGAATAATTGAAGAGACATCTCACAAATGATAAGTATTATGTTTGAAAGGTTGTAAAACACCACTACCGTATGATATTTGATGTTTAGATGTAATTTTAATTTTTTATTTTGATATAGGGAAGATATTATATTTGACATTCTAATATAAAATATTGGAGTTGGGACATATGAATGTAATGTTTTTGTAATGGTTTTGGGAATGAATGGTGGTTTCTTTTCATATTTGTGTCATAAAAGTGTCGGGTTCCATTATGGTATTTTTTAGATGATTTTTCCTGGGGTTTTTTGTTTGGTGTGTAGGGTTTTGGGGAAACTGTACAACAACATGGGAATGTGGAGGTTCTCAGTTCAATTTGTATATGTATTTTTAATGTTCATGGTAATTGTAGAGTTCATGGAAAGTCATGTGGATTATAAGGTAATCCTTTTGGGATTCTTCTACCCTTGGGCATGGATCATGGTTTCATAAAAACAATAGAAATGTTATAGATGGAGTGTTAGTTGCTTCAACATATTTGGAATAGATTTTGGGATATCATGTGTCCAAATAATGAAAAATGGTTATCTTGAGTGAGTAAGATCCACAAGAATAATTTAATGTTTTGAAAAACAAAATCGTTAATCCATTATCATCACTAAATGTGAAAAAATTAAACTCTTCTATTTTTTAATTTTCCAAACCCCAACACCCTTTTATTTCACTTTTATGCTCAAACTGTCCATCTATTTCCCCACCACTTACCCTTTGTTCAATACTGGAAAAAGGCCGTTTAGCGGCCGTTTTTTCACGGCGGTTTTAAAAACTGCCGCTAAATGTGTTTCGGGTGGCCATTTCGCGGTGGGTTAATAACCGCCGTGAAAAACCGCCGCGAAATGCCTTAAATTGTTTTTATGTATTTTTAATTTTAATTTATTTTTTTTTTGATTTTTTTGAGGATTAGCGGCGGTTTGGGTAAAACCGTCGCGAAATGAAAGGAAAAAAATAACACCAAAAACCCAGAAATCACTAAAAAGATCATAACGTTTGATCTAAGTTTTCGTTGGAGCACCACGACCAGTCAAATTGAATCTCATGAAGAGATCTAGAGGAACATATAATCAAAACCGTGAGATGGTCTAAGGTGCGGAAAAAAATGAGAGTTATATGAAAGATGAAAAAAGTACTCCAATTTCAAACGGCCATAACATTCGCTCTAGGTGTCTGTTTGGGCTCTACCACATATCAAATCGAAGCCAATGAAAAGAGCTACGCACCAGTTTGAGAGAAGAAAGCTTATGTCATGTCTTTCATCCCCAAACCCCCTTCAAAGGCCTCTAAAACCCCATTTCCGTCACCGGTGTCACGTCGAACTTGTCTTCAAACGGACCTTACTTTCGATCCGCATCTTAGTTCGGACTTCTCCACCTGCCAGATCATAGCTCATTCCATGAACTTTAGTTTGACTGGTCGCGGCGCCCACATGCACTCCTGGATCATATGTTATGGCCTTTTTAGTTGGTATTGGGTTTGTTATGTTTTTTGATGCCTCGTTTCTATCACCCGTTCCCCGTCAGCTTTTTTTTAAATGGTCGTAACATCTGATCCGCATGTCCATTCAGACACTTTCACCAATCAGGTCGAAGATTGATTAAGGATCTTTGATTTGACAGGTCGCGGATCGGAAATCGACTCTCGGATCATAAGTTATCTCTGTTAATGTGAGTCCAATTTTTTTTATCACTTTTGACCATTTTGATGGGTTTTAACGGTTGCTCCATTTATTACTGTTTATTTGGGTTTCCATGACTTGTTATCTTTATCACTGGTTTTTTGTGTGTTATTATGATGATTATGATAAATTATTAAGGGGTTTTCCAAAGTTTTCATGAGTTTTCATGCATTCTCATTCATTCTAATGTCTCATTCTTTATATGATTCTCCATTTGTTTTCATGCGTTTTCAGGATTTTCCATCCCTTATCACATCTTTTCATACTTTTAAATGTGTTTCGTTTATTATTTATTATTTATTATTTATAATATACTTTAATATATTTATTATCTGTTAATTCTTACTGGTTATTTATTATTTATTACTTATTATTTATTATCTATATTTATTTATTATTTATTATTTATATTTATTTGTTATTGATTATTTATATTTATTTATTATTTATATTTATTTATTATTTATTATTTATTATATTTTATTAATTATTTATTATTACTAATAATAAAATATTATTATTATTATTATTATTAGTTACTGGTTATTTATTATTTATTATTTATTGTTTATTATTTATTATTTATATTTATTTATTATCTATATTTCTTAATTAGTTTTTATTTATTATATATTTATAATTATTTATTATTAATAATAATAAAATATTATTATTAATAATAATATTTGATACCGGTTATTTATTATTTAGTATTTGTTATTTATTATTTATTATTTATTGTTTATTATTTATTAGTTATTATTTATTGTTTATTATTTATTAATTGTTAGTTATTATTTATATTTATTTATTAATTATTAATTATTAATTATTATTTATTATTTATGTTTATATTTATTTATTATTTATTATTTATATTTATTTATTATTTATTATTTATTATTTATTATTTATTATTTATTATTTATTATTTAATATTTAATATTTAATATTTAATATTTATTATTTATTATTTATATTTATTTATTATATATTATTTATATTTATTTATTATTTATTATTTAAATTTATTTATTAATTAGTATTTATTAATTAGTATTTATTATTTATTATTATTTATTTATTATTTATATTTATTTATTATGTATTATGTATTATTTAATATTTATTATTAAATTTTATTTATTTTGTATTTATTATTTACTATTATTTATTATTATTTATTATTTATTATTTATTATTTATTATTTATTATTTGTTATTTATTATTTGTTATTAATTAATAATTAATAATTAATAATTAATAAATTTGTATTATTTATTGTTTGTTTATTATTATTTATTGTTTAATTTTATTTATTGTTTATTATTATTTAATATTTATTATTATTTAATATTTAATATTTATTTTTATTATGTATTATTTTTTTATTTTTTATTTTTCATTATTATATATTCTTTATTAGTATTTATTATTTATTATTTATTCTTATTTATTATTATTTATTAATTATTAATTATTATTATTTATTATTTAGTTTTTAATATTTAATATTTATTCTTTATTCTTTATTCTTTATTATTTTATTATTATTATTTATTATTATTTATTATTATTTAATATTATTTATTATTTATTATTTATTATTTATTATTTAGTATTTAGTATTTAGTATTTAGTATTATTTATTTATTATTATTTATTTATTATTATTTACATTTTATTAGTTATTATTTATTGTTTATTATTTATTATTTATTATTATTTATTTATTATTATTTATTTATTATTATTTATTTATTATTATTTATTACTTATTATTTATTACTTATTGTTTATTTATTATTATTTATTACTTATTAGTTATTATTCATTATTTATTATTTATTATTTATTATTTATTATTTATTATTTATTAGTTATCAGTTATTATTTATTATTTATTATTTATTATTTATTATTATTGAGTTTATATCTATTATTTATGTATTATTTGTTTTTTCAATTAATATATATACGTACATTAAATTCAATTTATTAACCACATGATGAGTTTGCTAGGGTGGTAAAGTCTTTGGAAAATATGCAGGAGGTTAGGGGTTCAAATCTCAACAAACGCAGTATTTGATTATATTGCATGGGCATGTGCATGGGATGTGCATGCATGGATAAATAAAGTAAATAAAGTAATGCGAAATAAATAAATAAATTAATAAATAAATAAAATAAATACGATATAAATAAAATAAATACAGTTTTAAAAAACCGCCTTGAATAGTTTCCCGACACACGATTTGGCGACGCTTTTTCAAAACCACCGCAAATCTATTTAGCGGCGGTTTAAACCGCCGTGAAACGTAAATTCAAACCAGTACTAAATGCCTTTTTTCGGTAGTGTTTTGTCCTTCAATTTTTATGATTTCTTGTGTTATTCATTTATAGTTAAGAAAATATTAATCATTATTTGGGATCCATAAATTGTTTTCCATGGGATTGATATCATTTAAATTATCATGTTTACGTATTTTGATAAAATTTCACATGATAATTGTGGAATCAGTCATTTATGATGGGGAATTCATGAAACTGGTGAGAGGATATTTATGTATAATGTTTGTGTGTTGTTTCTCATCTTTTCATTTCCGGGTCTTCCCAATTATTATTTCCAAACTATATTGGATTAAATTAAATCAAATTAGAAATTTAATTATCACTATATAATGGTTATTATTCATTTTTTGTTATTGGGAATACATTTTTGACCCATCGTGTGATTCTAGACATGATTTCATTGCGATGTGGTCGACAACTAAGTAATTAATCAATTATAACTAATCGATTTAATAACTAATGTTAATTAAAATTGATTATGATAAATTATAATTCTATAACAATTATATTTTTTGTATTATCAATTAATTTCCATTATTTTATTTTCATTAGGACCTCAAGTGATTATATGATTGTTTGTTGAGCTTGAATGAGAATGGTTCTTGTTTCCGTTTAATAAATAATTTGTTAAAAACTATTAATTGACTTAACAATTACATTTTAAACTCACTATGGAATTTAATTTTTTATTTAGAAATTTGATGTATATTGTTTCAACTACTTGTGTTTTTCAATGATAATTGAATAGATTTATTAAAATTAAATTGATGGACTGAAAAAAGTGTAGTGGGCTATAATGGTGCCTTAAGAGCTATCTTTATTTCATTATCCCCAGATATTGGAGTCTAAAATTATATGTGTATTACCAATTAATCATAGACCATAAGGGGTGGTATTGGATTTATGGAAATGTAGAGTTCATTTTATAGGAGACTATATACAATTCCTTGTAGATTCATGTGATGAGTATATATGGATTTTCCTAGGGGTTATCTATAAGATAACATCATGGGGCCTTAGTGCCTTTGACTAGTAAAGATTACCATGTGGGCTATTTTCCTTTCACCATTGCTGTGTGAGTACCCATGTGTGTATAACCTTGTTAATACTTCTTAGTTATCATTGGTGTGAGGATAAACATAGTGATGCCAATTGAAAATGAAGGGATTGATGCCTTCTCCCTTTTGTGATCTCGAATTTGTATTACCCATTATTCCTCTGAGTACAAATAATAATTAATTTTATAGAAATGGAAGATATTCCCTATGATTCATAGATGTCAAATCAAGGGATATGTTAGAGCGTATGGATACTATTGTTTGTTTTCATGCTTAATGAGACCTAGGGACCTTGTGGGTGACCTTGTGTCATATTTACTCTAATTAAAGAATGTATCCGATATTTAGATATTGATTTTTGTTGTTTTCACATGAGAACATGAATCAATTAATTTTTCAGATTCTTTAATTTCGTAGTGTTTCCTCCCAGAATTTTTGGTCAACATTCAAATGTAATAGATTCCCTAGGGACACTTCCGAGGAGTCAAACATCATTCTTGATATGTCATGAATACCTAGTGACATATGGTATTTGACTGTAGATCCTAACATGCATAAACACATGATTTCCCTAGAAACCTAGGAACCAGTAGGATTACTAATTCTTGATAACTTCATACAATTAGTATATTAACTTAAAGCCACAGATACAATATTTCCATGGGAAATAGAGAATCATCTTTTGAGGCATATAAACGAACACTTGATTTCTAAAGACATTTAGTAATTTTAACCAAGTCATGAGATATAATATTTTTCATAAAATATATGTAATTGGTTATTGATCTAGATACTCAGGCACACATGATTTAAATGTATTCTAGGAATTAGTGGTTATTTAGTGAGTGGACTTCGAATGATGCAATGAAATTGACCGTGGTTATTAACACACACATGGGTAGAATCAAAAAGATTCCTGTGAATCTTCTACTAAATGTGACACTATTTATTTTCATATTATTCATGTGAATAATATGATATTCCTACT
Organism: Viscum album; assembly: GCA_963277665.1. Lineage (NCBI taxonomy): Eukaryota > Viridiplantae > Streptophyta > Magnoliopsida > Santalales > Viscaceae > Viscum > Viscum album. The sequence goes on from OY728120.1 coordinate 764,553,140, forward strand.
GATATATCATTTCCTAGGTCTCACACTATGGAAATTTATATTAAGAATTATATTAGTAGGAGATATTTTATGAAAATCATAGAGACACATTAATCATAACTAAAGTGGGATTTTGATTATCCTAGGATTTACATTGATTATGAGCATATATATTGGTTTTTTATTTCTATGATTGTTTTTTAATATTGTTACAATAACTTACACTACATTTATTAGTTCTTTATTGGAACACAGTGGTGGTTCCCAACTGATTTTGTCATGACTTGACCTAATGGGGCCAAGGAGACACCTCCCTAGGCCCACCTACTACTGGCTATGGGTTGTAGACTAGATCTGAGTAGCCATGTCGAACTGGTGGGAGGACATTTACCAAATTACCTATATACAATAACCCACTATCACAAAAATAAAATAGTGATATGATATTAAAATTTTGAAGTTAAAATAATTGGATACATCTATCCCATCCCAGAGTAAAAAAACTAATGAAAGAGTAAAATGGGAAAAAACATGCCCCCCAAAACAAAACTGTAAAATATCATACATTTAAGGATGGTGGGGAACACTGTCAAATGAAACTACCAAAATTCTCTATGACCCAGCTCTGTTAAAATCCCCATTTGGACTATCTCATTATGATCTACCTACCTTAGCTCTTCTGGGGACTCTACTGAAAGACACATAGTCTATATAATACACAAAATGTGTTAGAAAATATCGTTCATGAGTGTGTGTATATATTCTCAATAGGATCCCCCAAAATAGCCAAAAATATAAGGAAAATTTGAAAGGAAAAAATATAGTTGACCAAGCCAGAGGAAACCAAATATAGATAGAAAATATATCTCGAACTATCCATGGATATATATGAAATTTATCTCATCCCAAATATGATTTCAACCCAAACATGTGATAACATGGAAGGGACCCCCAAAAATCATCTATATATACACATCACCAACACCATGTTTCATGAGGTTCTAACCTAACTTCCTGCAACATGATTCTACTCAAGGCTGTAATGGTAACAGTAAACCAAGAGGGCACACTCCATGTTCTATGTAATCGCAAATGTCACCAATTTAAGTGATACAATCCATTGAGAACAACACACATGTTCAATATCAATGTCCCAAAACTACTGGGCCTACCATTGAAAACTTATTCCATATTAATGGTTGTAAGAAACCAATGTTCTGAGGGATAGCCCTCACCACCTAAAACCATCTTGGGAGCACCAAATCCTAACTAGGTGTCACATGTAACTAGTAGTGGGTATCGATTCTAACAACGTCACTCAATTTTCTAGGGGGAATAAACCCTAATAGTGGACATACCCAGAGCTGCTACTCAGATAATTTTGAGTACTACTCCACAGGTGATACCCATTCCACGGTATGATACATGATTACTACTAAATATATCGATGACCCACACCCTGGTATGAAATTGGAGTACCACTCTTCAATCTCATTTACTATAGAGGTAACACACACTAACACAATATGGGAGTACTGACCAAAGGATAGAGTACAAGCTCCATGTTATGTAATAGAAGTATCAACATAGAAAAAAAGAAAATGTATGGAGGACCCACACCCTAGAGTTATAGTGGAGTTCAAACTCTATGGATAGACAACCCTCTCCCTAACATGATACCAGAGTACCCACTCTATATATAAGTTACCTATGGAGGGAATTAAACCAACAAATGAATGAGAGTACCACCACCAAGGATAGGGGACCCACAACCTAATCTAGTAGGTGAGTAACAACCCAAATGTCCAAATGTATTGAGGGACCTCTCCCTAGCTCGACAGGGTCGCTTTGTCTAACTATACATACACTATAGTAAACCTATTCTCCTGTCTAATAGTGGAGTTCCATCCTCAGATAAAGTACAAAATCAATATTGAACGTATACCCACAACTTGGAGGGTCCCATCTCTACCAAATATGATTGGTAAGAAAAAAAGAGCAACATGATTCACTAGGGGATTACAAGTCAAAAAAATCCATATTTACTATCCAAAATGATCTACATCATCGATTAAAAATCATGAAAAGAATGACACATTTATCAAACAATACATTGCGACACCAACATGATAAGGGGAAACACACCATAATACTACTAGGGAGAACTATTGAAATATCTTGAAGAGTCATGGGGACCCACATCTTAAGTCATTAGATAATGGTGCTGAAGCAGATGTAATCCTAGGGATCAACACTCATCAGTATCCATGGTTATGCACTACTACACAAATTTCATGCTCAAAACATTCGACATTATATCTTAATGTGCACCATTATGTTCTACATGGAATAATACTCAGGATAGGCTATGAGAAATTGTAAATCCATGTTCAAGAGGAGGTGATATGTAAGGTGGATGATATAAAGAAAATATAAAAGGAGTGAAGGACAAGTATTGGGTCCACATTGTGTGTGAACCTGCCCAAGCTCCAATCTGTGTATTCTATTTACCCTAGTTTACAATCCATGAAAGGGTTCATGGATTGTATAGGCCATACACAACATGTTCCACCTCACCCATCCCATGGATGTGGTATTCTTACACATGATCTATCACCCAATATCAGTGTACTTTGGCCCTGTACTTTTCCACTACTATGTACTGTTTCACAACCAACAATGCTCATGTCCCGTGGCCACAAGACTTGGGGTCACTAAACATTGTGTAACCATGTTACATGATCTGTTGCACCAAAAATAAATCATTATTAAGTAGGAATAGTTACACGGTGTGTCTCACAAGACTAAATAACACGTAAATGGTAATTAAAGACTGCAACTACCATCAAAAACTATAAGAACCTAACTTTTATAAATGAAATTCCCATTTTTCATTAAAATAAATATATTGTCAGTATTTAAAACACATTTAATTTTCATTATTATATAAAATATAATTTAAATTACCCTTAAGTATAATAACCTTTGATAATATATTTTTTTAATAGTGATTACATGACTAGTAAAAATACTGAGTAAAAAAACAATTTTCATAGACAAAAGTAGTGACGGCCTAAACTAGTATGATCATACCCTATGAATCTCATTTTTTGTTAATATTTATTTTCAATTAAGAAAAAAAATTCATGAATTCATGGATTTTTTTGAAAAAAAAAATTAATAGATTATTATTATTACTTTTTTTTTATAAAATATCAATGATCATATAATTTTTATGAATTCAAATTTAATATTTATTAGTGTTTGAAAACTGCTGTTGTCAGAACCACATCAATTTTCTATAAAATTATTTTTTTTATTTTAAATGTGAAAATTCAAATATTCTGAAAAAAATTTAGGCCATATGACTATTATTATTTGGTAATAATGATGTTGAAATTATATAAAAGTGATTTTTTCATAATTTTATTATAAAGTCAATGTTTTCGGTAAAAAATATATACCATATAATTGTGCAATGTGTTTTATGGAAGCTTAATGGCCTAATAGTGATGTAATAATTTCAATAAAATGAATAGTCTTGAAATTATTTGTTTTTAACTATTTTTAAATGTATTATTATGTGTATTTTATTTATTTTTTAATTTACAAATTAATCCTCCATGAATTCTATTATATTTTATTATTTTAAAATCATTTAATTGAATGTGTGACTCTCCACAACATATGAAATTGATATATTTTATTATATTCGGAAAATGGACTTAAAAAATAATAAACACCACTCCCCTATTTAGGAAAACATTGAAAAAACAACGGGAGGGTTTTTGGTTTGGAATTCATTAATAGTTAGAGTCCAAAACCAAATAAATTAAAGAAATCCTCCATATTTCCTATATAAACCAACCAAATCTGCTAGATATCTTCACTCAATCCCTTTCTTTCATGTCCCCACTCTATTTTATAATCCCTAGATTCCTCCCAAGGTTCCCCCATGGTCTCAATATTCCTCTCCCAAACCTTTTGTGCCACACATCCATGTTAGGTATTTGGTCCCCCCTTCTTTTTATCAAGGACTTAATCTATGATATTCCCTTTTTATTATGATTTTATTAAGTTGGGATACATTATTATCTCTCCAAAATACAATAAATTTTATTTTAAAATGATTTTACCACCTACAAATATCATGTATCCCTCCTATTAACCCTTATATATAGCTACTGTAATGCGGAAATTCCGTAAGGGGTCCTCGCCATCCATCATTTTCATTAATTATGGAACCTTCTTTTGAAATTAACCTATATAATTTCAATTGATTATGTTATCATTCAATTGTATTCATTCTTTTACTTTCTAGTTTATTATATTTTAATGAGTTACCATTTATTCTCAGTAATGTTGACCCATACCTAAGTGTTTTCCATGCTGAAATTCATTATGTAATCTTCAATCCTTCTCTATTATCAATCAATAATTTAATGTTATGTCTTCCAATTTTCCTTTTTAATATTTTGGGATATATTCTTAAATATCCCCCTTACGATCTATTTCATTTATAAATGATGATATCCTAGTTTCACTCTCATCAAACCTTTTTATGAACATTTATATGACATCGTTATGTTAACGAAATTGCTCCACGATTCTCCGTGCCAAAATAACCATGTTGTGAATACAGTACCCATTGCCCTATCAAGAGTATTTACCATTATGAACATATAATCCTATATTTGGGGACATATATTTAATTATTACACACTCCCTGAATGTGATGTAAATTTTGACCATGAATGAATCCATTTTATGGTACACTTATGCAAGAGAGGGTAATGATTATGAAGGGTGTTCATGAATTATAATCAAATGAATTAGGTAATATTTAATATCAGGATACGTTATGTTGGGAAAGGGGTATACATGATTCATTTATCGTATACTACCCACCATGTATTCTTTGAGGGTTTAACTCTGATCTATTTTTTATTCAATTTTTTATGTTGTTTCCATAAATCCAATTTTATAATTATTATTTTATATGAAACATTATTATTCATGTTCTTTTTATGCACCATTGATATTCCTATTTATTAACATGTATTTTCAAACCTATTTTATGCCTGGTTTATTCTCTTACTAGGCTTTATATCTCACCTCTTTCTTATGTATTTCATCTGGTTATCCCAAATAGTTTTAATTGTGAAGGAATGTTTCACTCCTGTTAATGAATACTTCTATAATGATGTTGTTCATTCATATTTTATGTTGTTATTTATTTATACTGATTTAAAAAATACACTAGATATCTATATCTTCTAAATTGTATTATCTATCATTTTATATAATATATCATGTTAAAATGGGAAATAAATAGTAGGGTTTTTATAGTTTGTACTAGATAATATTGGTAGCTTTTTTTGGATTATGATTATAAAAACCTAGTGAAAAACCTTTGGCATAAGACTAAGTGTAAGAAGACAAGTCTAAATATTGGTAAGTATATATTTACTGGTTTATCAAAAAAATACATCCCTTTATGGATACTGTAAGTGAATGTGGATATTGAATAGACGTACACATATCTAACAACTCCGATAAGGTGTTCCATGATTAACTCAGGGAAGCCTGGTACATGATAATGGGCTTTACATCACATTTGGTTTGAAGATCCTATGAGATATTATTTAGTAAATTCATAATCTCATTAATAAAATTATTAAAGGATTAAAGAAAAAAATTCCATAATAATATATTAAGAGGTAGATCATGGATAACATAGATTAATGTATATAAATTCATATGTTAAGTAATTAAATATAATTTATATATTATCCATTTATTTTAATTACATTTCCATTTATGTGTTAATAGATTAAAAAAATATCTTAACACTTTCTATTTGGGATTATGTAAATGATTAGAACTAGAATCAAAGAGTGAATGGTTGAGTTATAATTCATTCTTCTATGCATTTCATCATATAATGAAATTTTAGTAGAATAATCTAATCACCACCTCAATCTGTGGGAGTATAGATTTCAGTGAAAATGGAAATGGGAAAACTATTTTACCCTAATAAAATAAACCCTCCTCTATTATTGTTTATGGGATGAAATTCTTAAAATCATTGTCATACTTCCCTTACTGGAATTTGACGTAATTATGGGAATTGAATGGATTTCCCTATATGGAGAAAACATGAATTATTGTGAGAGTTATATCACACTCTGTAGGGTGAATCGAACCCCAATTCTATATATTTTTATGGAGGAGGATGGACCCTATATTGCACCATCATCTCGAGAATTTATTTTTTTAATATATGGGAAAGTGTATCTTGATCAATTGATTGAGTCTAAGGAAAGGATAATCCTTCAAGACATTAATATTGTGAGGGAATATGTTGATGTGTTTCCCGAGATACTATATAGAGTTCCTCCTATCTGAGAGGTTGAATTTTCAATCAAGATTATACAAGGGGAATTATAAATATACAAGAATCCATATCAGATGGCTATTTCAGAACATTAGGAGATAAAGAGTTAACTACATGAGAATCTATACAAAGGGTTTATACACCCATGTGCATCATCATTGGGATCACCAAACATCATTATCAATAAAGGATGGGTCAAAAGTCCTTTTCATTGATTATCGTGAGATCAACATGATCATGATATAGATATATTATTCATTTCTATAAATTTATGACTTGTTGGATCATCTATATGGAGAAAAAAACTTCTCTAAGTGTGATCTCCAATAAAGATATTACCATGAATGGTTGGAGAAAGAAGATATCCCAAAGGCTAATTTTAATTCAATGTATAAGAAATATGAGTACATAGAGATGTCATTCACAAACAATAATACTGATACATTATTTATGGACATTATTAATAGAGTCATTAATATTACCTCAAAAAAATTGGTTGTATTTATATATAATATTATAATATACTCTCAAACTGTGATGGATCATGTGGATAATCTGATCACTTTTCCAAAGACCTTGTAAAAGTATAATCTATTTTAAAAGTACATCAAGTTTGATTTATTGTAAAATGAAGTATCATTTATGGACATTATCCTCATAAGTAGTGGGATACCAATAGATTATTCAATAAAAAATGAAATTGAGAGATGGTCAGAGCCAACATTTTTTAAAGATATTTGTATCTCCATTATGTTAGATGAATATTATCATTGATTTGTGTGAAATTTATCATGGTTTTCAAACCCTCTTACCATGATAAAAAACATTAGATTCAGGTTTTCCAGCTATGATTAATGTGATGCTAGCTTTACATAGTTGATGAAAAGGCTTATAATTGTCTGTATGCTCACACTACTGACAAGTGGGTATGTCTTCATGATATTCATTAATTTTTTTCATAATGGATTGGGATGTTTGTTGAGGAAAAATAAAAAAATTCATTGCCTATGCCTCAAGGAAGTTGAAAATTCTTGAGAAAAACTATCCCATGCAAGAACTAGAATTAGCATTTTTGATCATTACAGTTAAAATATATATCCATTAACTCATTAGTTAGAAGTGTGAAATATATATAGAGCACAATAGTCCTAAAAATATACTAATTAAGAAATATAATAATATGAGCAAGTGATGATGGGTAGATCTCATCATGGAATATGACTTCTTAATCTACTATAATCCTGGGAAATAGTGCAATATGGATTATTGTGGATTGCCTCCAAATAAATTCACAGTTAATTTCAAATTGAGAATATTTTCACTGGAACAAATAACATATAAAACCTTAGAAAATTGGTATGACTACATGGACTAGTACTATTTATTGTGTCCAATCAAGGTCCATGATTCCCCTCAATGTATTATATAGTTCCCAGCATGCTCTAAACACTGAGTTGAACCTAAATACATCCTAAAACCTTAAAAATGATGGCCAATCCTAGAAGAATGTCCAAAAACATTTGGATATGGTGATTTCATTCTAAATTTACATCAATTGAGGATGATACCAACATCATACTTTTGTGGAGGTATATTTCAACAATAGTTTCTAATTGAGAATCCAAATGGATCCCTATGAATCCCATTATGAAAACTGGTGATAAAGACTAGTATGTTGGGATGATGTTGGAGAAAATAACAAACTGGAACAGAAATGGTTAAAGATATTGTGGATAATGTCAAGACCATTCAGTATCACAACAATTCTTCTTAGAGTCCATAGAATATCTATTATGACAATTGTTGATGTGATCTGGTGTTTGATGTGGGAGATATGATATTCCTCCACAAGACTCCATGGAAAAGTTTGATGAAATTAGGGATGAAGGGATGTTGTATTCCAAGGTACATTGGCCCATATGAGATCATTGATTGTGTCAGAGCAGTGACCTACTGACTAGAACTCCCACTGGACCTGCCTCAAGTACACAATGTATTCCATGTATCCGTATTAAGAGATTACATAACATGATCATCTGATGTAGTCAATACATAGGTATTACCATTGGATAATTACCATTCATATGAGGATAAACTAGTGACGATCATAAATCTTAGAGAAAAAAATCTAATCAAATAAGACAATTCACCTTGTCAAATTGTTGTGGAAAAACGACATGTTTGAAGAAGAAACATGGGAACTGGAGGAGGTGATAATGTGGAAGGGACCCTCATAATTTTTGAGTGTGGGAAAAGGAAATTTTGAGGGAGAAAATTCTAACTATGTAATATTTTAATGACATGAATTTTTTTGAATTAAATTACATTTTTTTATTTAGTAGAATTTCTTTGCGATGCAGAAAAAACATTCACTTGTTTTGATTAATTATATCAAATTGGATTTAAATGAACATTAAGAATATTTAACATTGATAATAAAGTCATTAAATTGTGATCAACATACTAGTATAAATATATGGTTTTAACAAATACATTTTTCATATAAAAAGTTTTTGATGTCCACAACCATTAGGATCGTACACAACAAATCCCTTTTATCATAGAATCCAATGGATTTTGAATTTCATTGATTTTCCCTAGACCAAGACCAAGCTGAGATCAACATAATCATGATTAAACTGTTTATATGGGATGTTCAAGTGCATCGAGATCACGACTTAAACAACGATCACTGTACATCCCCATGAAATCCCCACCATTGGTCAACTTACTCTTATGGAATATGCTGGTGTATTAAAGGAATATATCAAGACCCTAGTAATTGGTATATGTACATTATTATGATTTTAATAATTAATATATTTTCATCTTATTAATTTTACTTTGTAAATGAATTTTAGTGCGCAAATAATATTTTCTATTAATATAAAAACTCAATTAAAAAATGAATTTTGATGAATTAATGGATTTTTGAAATAAATAAAAATTTAGAAATGAATTATTATTAAAATAATTTTATTAAATATAAATGACAATATAATTTTTATAAGTTTAAATTTTATTTTTATGAGTGTTCAAAAACTATTATTGTCAAACCACCTTCCATTTTCAATAAATGCAGGTTTTTATTTTAAAAGTGAGAAAAACTTATTTTTAAAATTACACATATGAAAGAAATATTATTTTTTGAATCGGTGTGACTAAATTTTCTAACATTTAATTTTTCATAATTTTATGAGACATTCTAATTTATGGGTAAAAATTAAATGCAATATAAAAAAAGTGTGATTAATGACATCATAATGAACCAATAGTGATGTAATAAATTTTATAAAAGTTTTTCTCAGAAAAATCAATGTCTTCCCTTAAATATAATTTAATATTATGTTTCTTCAATTTATTATATAAATCTACGATTAATTATCTGAGACTTATGTTATATTTTCAGATTTTAAAATCATTTCTTTGAAAGTGTGACACACTTTAACAGAATAGAAGGAATAATTTTATTATAATATTCCCATATACTTATAAAATATTGTATACCAAACCCCTTTGGAACAAACCATTATAAAAAAAGTGGGAATGGTTTGTGATTTTGAATATTATATTAAATAGTGTCTAAAACCAAAATAACAATGATATCCTCTATCATTCCTATAAAACCCCACCAAAACTCCCATTTCTCATCACTAAAACACTTTAATCACATAAAAACATTTTCATCTACTCCCTATATTACTCTAAATTCACATCTATATTCTCAAGAGGCATCTACCATGTCGTTGGTTCCATGATTTGATGTAAGGGATCCAATATATTATTATCATGCACTTTATTTATGTTATGCCTTTTTGAATTCCATTTTATTAAGTTGGGTTACTTTCTAAATATCCCCCTTTTGTCCATTTAATATTTAAATTATTATATTCCCTTTAACATGTATTTATAGTTTTTATGAACCCTTATGTATGCCTGTTACTATGAAAAAATTCCTTATATGATCCTCACCTTCCACTCTTTTCTTCACTTAAAGAACCATCATTTTAAATTATCCTATATAATTTCAATTGGAAATTTTTTCATTAATTTGTTATAATTACCTTTGTATCAATTTATTGTTATTTTAATGAGATACCATTTATTCTATTTCTTTTTGAACCTCAACTAAGCTGTTACAATGTCAATATTTTATATGGAATCAGCCAACCTATTATTTTTTCACGAATTTCATTCATATTAGGTCTTACAATATTCCTTTTTCCTAAAATTTGAAATGTTATTAAATATACCACTTACATTACATTTATTGTAGAAATTATGACACTTCACATTAGCTCTCAAAAGCACATTTTTATGATCTTCTTTATCACATCATTATTCTTATGAAATTTCCCCACAATTCTCCAAACCAAAATAAATGTGTACTGAATACCATAACAATTTATATACCAATGTTATTCACATATATAATTGTATAATGATTTTATCTGGGACCTATATGTATTTATTCCATAATTTTTTACCATATAATTAATTATGATGAGGAATGAATCCATGTATTATGATCTATGTGGCACGCTTAACCATGATAATAAAATGATAATGGAGAATGTTCCCTGATATCTCTCCAATGCATTGGGTAATGTTTAGTATCATTATATGTCTTGTTGGGAAATGGTTTTACGTGACTTCATTTTGTGAATTTTTCCACCATGGGGTCTTGGAGGGTTTATCCTTGATCTATTTATAGTGTAGTTTTTTAAGATGTAGCCACAATTCCCATGTGTTGATAATCATGCTATATCATTCCATATTATTTATATTCATTTTTATCTCCATTTATATACTTATTGAATACCATGTATTGTGTTCCTATTTTTTTCCTCATTTATTCCCTTATTGGGATTTATAACACACAATTTTTTATGTGTTTCCTCATATTATCCCATTTAGTATTAAGTACAATGGATCATTTTTGTCACATTAAAGAATATTTCAATATAGACTCCATTTAATCATGTATTAATTTGTTATGAAATGTATGTATTTTCCAAAATATAATAGACCTATAAATATTGTTAGTTGTATTCGGTGTAATATTATGTAATAAATCATGTTTTAAAGATGAATACAGAGAATGGTTATTATAAAAACAAACTATTTTCCCTATTTACCCCAAAAAATAAAAATAAAACTAAACTTCATATCTAACATTAGTAATAGGGATCTAAAAAAATAACATTGATGGTGATTAAGACCAAAACTGAAACTTCTTACCTTGATGGAAAATACTAAAGTTTCAAGTGCAGAACGACAGACAAATTGTGCTGCTCCATGATTTGACTATGATATGTTCCAAAAATGGACAAAAGTGTTGCTTCTTCCATTTTATTTCTCTTTGTTTTCTTCCATTTCTAAAGGGTAGATTATAGGAGCATCCCCATTTTTCCATTGTTCATAAAACATTTAAAGGAGGGGATTATATAATATTAAATTAAATCTTAATTTAATTAAATAATCCTCCACATAATGCTGATGCAACGCTTTCTCACATTAAAAACTATTGAAAATGTATTTATGTAATGTCTAAGGTAAACACAACATTCTGAACGTAAAAATGAACAAATAATTAAGATCTAATACTCTACTTTAGAGAACTTCATGTTTCAAGAGAAAATGAGTTTTAGTGACAATGTATGTTTAATATTTTTAGAATCACATTTTCGGGGCTCTTTGGAACATAGGATCATACGCTGAATTGACTCTTAGTGTTACAAAGGGTCTTTAAAATATTAAAAAGTCTTACTAGTAAAAAATTTTCCACTAAATTCTCTCCACTATTAATGATTTATATCTCCTAATTGTGAAATCCTGTAAAGGAGTGATTAAACTAAGCTCTCAATTAGAAATCCTATGCCAGCGAGCTCAGAAAGGGTTCTCATGATTCTTATAAGCAGACACCTAGGGGAACCACCATGAAAAAAACACTCACATATAGTTTCATATAATTCAATATAAGGAAATAAAATGCATGCTAATCCATAGTTTTATAGGTGGAAAAGTTCTACGTACCATAATACATCTGTAGTCAATGGTTCATGGGGTACACCACCTCGCTGACCTGACACAGATACTTATGTAACACCATAGTTCACATAAACCATGGGATGACATTTTCCATGGCCATATCATGATTCTCACATTAAATATTTACACTAATAAAGATAGGATACCAATTAAAAAAATGGATTCCATAGTATAAAAACTATGTCTTATCAGGGAATTTGTCTCCGATTCTCAAGATATAACACCACACTACAAAATTGAAACACCATTATGACCATTAGTGCCATACTTGGTGAGAATGGATGACAGGAAACCAATCCACAATCCCAAAACATCATCGGGTCTATCTATGCCATTACAGAATGATTCTAAGAATGTTTCACCCCATACCATGGATGGGAGGAAAAAAGGAGTCATGCGGGAAAACTCCCATAGAGATCTCAAGAAATTATTTGACCCTCGATTACATAACATCACCCAAAACAACAATGTCTAGTGAACTCATCCACCAAACCTCAACACATTTTTCTTTGGGCATAACTATCTCCACCATACAGTTCTGATCATATCATAAAATCACATCTCTGTGGGGAAATCATCCCTCTTCCTCACGAGTCCAAAGATAATCAAAACCACACCATGCCCTCCTCATGAAATAGAAATACAAAATGACACCATGTGCATGTGGGTACTCTTGAAATTAAAATGCATGCCCAAACATTCTTATTGGCTATTACCAGGACATCTCTTTATAGACTGTTGACATGCCACCTGTCCCCAATAATAAATCCAACCAGACACATCCAACCCACATTGATGCTATCAAATTTGGGTGGAACAAAATAATCCATGGGGATTAAATATTTTTCAAAAAATATCTCAATGGTTGAATGACCCCTATTACTCATTCATTCGAAGGTATGTCAAACAACACCAACACATGGATTAATGGACACCCCACATCACAGTATTTAAACCTAGAGATATAATTATAATGATGATATTACAACACAATTGGGTCTAACAATTAATACTATGGAAATAAGAAATAACCCAATGTATACCTCAATTCAAAATAATATATTCTAGGTCAAGGGCCCCTATAACCTGCAGTTGTCCTTGCATGTGTCCTCAAGCTCCATGAAGTTATCAAGGACCACCAGTGGGTGGTGGTGGAAAAAAACCGAACCACATTCCACCAACAGATAGTCTCCCGGATCCTCTTCCATGTCTCTATCTAGTGAATCTCCATACACCAAATCTTTTATCATCCATGAAGTCCCATAGACAACTCCCTATTAGTAGCATGAAGGTCCATACCTTTTCTATAAAAATATCTCGTTCCATCACAATCATCACCCCACCTATCATGTGGCTCACCGAATCCTCAATGATTATCCTCTACTACATGACCACGTTTCTGAGCGTGGGAATTAGTATGCCTCCTTATATGTTTTTATTTCATATTCCATATTTTAGTAATTGAAAACACCACATCCTCATGACCACAAATGAGTTTCACATAGAAATTTCCTTCTGCCAGCATTCTCTCTACGACTAGATCTCAATCCCATACTCCCGCGTAATAGGGATGCCAAAAGGATACCACAAGTACTTAGACGTCTATGTCGAGGCCCTAATAAAAATTACAATCTATAAATAATGCGTATAAAACCATATATAGGGATTATCATGGTAGAATCATTCCCACATTGTCAAGTACAAAATTATATTCATACTACCCTGAAAAATTTGTAGAAGCTCCAAGTGAAACATTATTCTCTATTTGGATAGGTAAAAATATTTCAGGAATAACATATCAAACTCTACCCAGTTGAGAGTCTTCTCTCTATGGGACATTCACTAAAATCCACCACCCCTGGATAAAATATATAGAAGGATCACCGCTAGGACCACCATATGATCGGGAGGATTCCTCATAAGGAGGAAAACGTGCATGACTACCTCAAAATAGTCATTAGCTGCATGGGGTCTGGAACACCATTGTAAGTCATTGGTCACTACCTATTGAAAACATGTAGAACATTCATCCTATGCTCTTCCTCATCCTGAATGACTGGAATAACTTGATACTAAATTGGTGGTGTCTCTACTATAAGACCACATAGTGGTAACACCTCATAACGAGTGCCTGAAATGAATCCACATCATGGGGTGGATCATCACGAATTTCGCATCACGAAAACCTATATTTATTTTTCCATGGTGTGACCCAAAATAAAAACCAAGATAAACTACTTCCCATGATTATATATGGGGAGTTGACTCAAGAAGGACAAGGATAACCAATCACTAGTCATATATTATTCATGTAAAAATTATATCCCTATGACTAGAGTCCGAATCATCCAAGTTGAAAAGCAGGTTACCATAGTCCTGGTGAATGATTACATCGACCATCGTATGAACACTAGAACCAACATCCTAATAACTAATCCTAGAACTCCCAAAATCACAATCAATGCAACTCAATCCAAGCTCACAAAACTATGTCCCCATAGTCAAAAACACATCTGATGCGACTCTATCTTGACCCGAACCAACATGGCCCGGGACACAACTCCACAAGCTCTCCTCCAATTGGCCAGAGGTTGGAAAATAGTGTCGGGTAGAAATATAACATAGATTTTATTCCTTTTCAAAAAGTACATGTTTACACAAAACCAAAAATACCTCAATGAAATATTAAATATATATATATATTTAATAAAATGCATTCATATATCCCTCACAAAATAGAGTATAGAAAAATTACTAAAAGCATAAAAATGGAAAACACAATACCACTAAAAGAAAACAATAAATTCATAAAAACTCCTAAAAAGAGGAAATCAACGTTAAATACAACATTCATAAATATCCTCAACCCATCTTTGATAACCAACTGATTCGGTCTAGCTCTCTTAGCTCTTCCTACCTCGGGTCCTCCAGGGACTCCATAAAATGGAAAGTGGTATTCCCCAGACACGACACATTCCTTATATATATTAACTATGTAAAACTAGATGGTGTCAATTAGATAAGAGGGGATTCCCTTGGTCTACTCTATTTTAGACCTCCCTAATCCTGGGGTTGCATTGTTGTCCCCATTCATTGAATAATAATTTGACATGGATGAGTTCACCTAACCAGAAACATACAGCCAAATCCCATTCAGGGATGAGTATAAAAATATGTATCAATTTCACCAAAACACTGAAAGAAATGGGAGAAAATGTAATGAAATAATACAATAGACCTATCATGAGGAAACTCCATCGAGATAGAAACTCCACATTAAACCATCTAAAGATATACATGACATGTTATATCATTCCATTGGAGTGTTAAACCATACATTTAAAAACACTATAAGGGATCCTAGAAATCACCAAGATATATTCATCACAAACTCGATGTATGATGAGGTTTTGACCTCATAGCCAAGAACATGATTATACTCGAGGATCTAATAATTACACAACACTAGGATATAATATTCCATAAGCTCAACCATACCTGATGGAACCCATCCATGAGATTTTCTCCATTTGGAAGAACACACTAGGTCCATCTATAGATCCCAATACTAGAGGGTCTTTCATCGGCAACATGATCCCAATGAATGGCTCTACGAAAACCATGTGGAGGGGCCAGACCCTCACCCCCACAACACATTGAGAAAGAAATAAATCCTAACAGGGTATCACACATAACTAGTGGAGTGGCTCACTCTTTTTATCTATAGGTTCTAATTGAAGGAGGACAAAATAAAATGGAGGAACCACTCCCTACTACTACTAGGAGATAGGGGAGTAACGAACCATTGGAGAGGACATAGAACCTGGTACAATTGTTGTTTACTACTCAAAATATAGAGGAAATACAACATAGAGTTATAAGGGACTACCTATATACAAACTCGTTTATTAGGGGAAACCCACACTTGGACATAATAGGGGAGTACCAACCCTGGAATAGATGACCTTAACCCCGGTAAGGTAGGGTAGTACCAACTGTTCTGTAAGAAAAAATTTAGAGGACACACAACCTGGAATAACATTGGAGTTACATATCCAAGGATAAGGGACATTCACTGTTACATAATAGTGGAGTACCTAACATGTACATACAACGTTTCATGAGGACCGATGCCCTAACATGGAATGGGATTACTGAATCCATGGATAATGGAAACTTGTATTGATCTAAATGGTGAGTATGTACTCTATTTGGGAAATTATTTTGAGGGCCCACACTCAAGCTCTATAAGGGAGAACATTACAACTATACGAATGATATAGAGAACATACACACTGGTTTGACATGTGAGTACTTACAGTAAATGAACTTCCCCATTAGAATATAACCCTACACCCACAATGTGGGGTGTCTCATCTTAACCAATTAAGGGATGAAATGAAAACTTGTGTCGGGATGTCATAGGGGTGTACTAGTCTAAATGTATCTCTTACCAACCACACTAATCCATAACATCAATCAAGCACCATTGAAAAAAGTGTCACCCTTATCATACCTCACATTGGAAAACCTCCATGGCTAGAGGACCAGTTCCCAAATATAACTGTGGAGAACCACTCTATATACATAATGATTTCATAGACCCACATCTTAAGTTATAAGGGAAGGTTATTTTCCTCGATGTCAACCCCATGGTCCACCCTAATAACTCCACTGGGTTAGTTACCACTACATAATCATCATGATTGAAACACACCACATTGTATCCAAAATGATGAAACGAAGGCCTCCAAACATATCTATATGCAAAACTACTCAATATCGGCTACTCACAAGCCTAAATATGAGTACCATATGAGGATATATGTAAGGAGGAAGGTTTCAATAATATTCCAATGGAGTACACAACATGAAATGGGGTCCACATGTCATGTTTACCCGCTTGAGAACCCAGCTATATATCCTATTTACATGAGTCCCAAGCCATGTAAGGGTTCATGGAATATAGAGCCCCTAAACGTTGTGTTCCACCTCACCAGAGCAGTAGTCATGTTTATATTCGACATGTTATGTCACCCAATGTCCGTTTACTTTTACTATAATATTTTACTTGACTAGGTATTTTTTCTAGGCCTACCATTTCCATGTCATAGGGCCATGTGAAATTGGGTCACTACATGGAGTGCAACCATAGTAAACAGCATGCAGTCCCAAAAATTCATCATCCAAAAATAAGAATAGCCACACGATGTGTCCAATAGACCACACACGAAGTAGATGGAAATTCGTATGGATGTAGAATGACACCCTAATCAGGATGCTTCTAGATTTAATGTCATCCCGCACTATGTATTAAGATTTATAGCTCTTTGTCACATCGATGGGGCTCATGCTTGGTCTTTCCCCAAGGGGGAGAGTACTGGAGTGGCTCCTCTTGTCTGTTTTGATCCAAACATGAGAGGGATTGGGTTAACATACAGTTTAATTAACTGTTCGTGTAATTATTTAATCTATATCATAATGACCCCTCCACCTAATCTCCCTCACTCATGCACCTGTTTAAGAAAACATTATGCCATACTTAGGGTAGACAGAACATTCTGAACTGCACCATGGACTTAGATTTCCCATCTGAGATTCCACTCATGAGTTATTTATGATTCATTGTTAACTATAGGTGCGTGATGAAATAAATTTATTATTTTTATAAATTGCCACAAGAGGGATCTGAACGACACTCAATCGAATGTCGGATAAGTACCTAGCATAAGAAATATTCTTAGAAATATTAAAATGTATCATTGGTCAATCCCTTGTAAATATAGATTTATACTCACATCCTAGTCATGTAACAATGGAACATTTTACTCGAGAAAACTTGATTGGTTATAGGATTTGTTAGGAAGGATTCCCAATATTCTTAGATCGTCTTGGATAGATGAAATATGATTTGATATCTTTATTGATGTATATCACATACATGTAATATGTACTTAATTAATTTTTCTATCCTCTTATATTTATATATGGTATGCCTTGTGGGTTATAAATCAGTCTGTATGAATTTTTTTCACATTCATTTTGTATTATTGAATGGTATTTTTATTAAATACATATACTATTGTTATTTTCTATTATTTATTGTTCACAGTTAATTTCCATTTATTGTGTACTCATATATGGGGGTATATTATCCCAATAGTAACACCCTATAACCAAATTGCTTCTTTGTAGCCTATAACATGTGGGGAATTACTCTTTTATCCCCATGGTGACGCATCCAGTTCAAGAACCAGTCTTTAGACACGGATCAGGGGTGGGACATTATATTAATAAAAAACAATCTATATAATAACTCCAATAATACCCCCTTGTAAATATTTTAAAAATTAATTACATTTAGCAAAATTATCTACCTTATTAAAATTAATAAAAAAACATTTTTCATAAAATCAACATTTCCATCAATCAATATTGAATCAAATCACAGAACAACATAATTGAAAATAGACAAGATGAAATAAAATTAACTAACAAAAAATTCTACACCTAAAAAAGGTTACATTAAGAATCATTTGGAAGCATTCATCATTATGAAAGATTTAAATGTAAATAAAATCTAAATATTAATCTAAATATACAATTAAGGGACATGGTTTTTATTTATTTAAATATTTCATAATATAATATTCTTATAATTCAAATTTAAAAATTTAAATAATCCACGTGAATAAATTCATAAAAACTCAGATATATATATATATATATGATACTCTTTTGAAAATTCCATAGAAAATATAAAATGATAATAAATTTAAAAAATGTGTTCCTGAAATCATAATAGAAAGAACATATATTTAATATCTACTTGAATATAGATAAGGTATTAAATATTTAAAATTCAATAAAATAAACTAAATTTCTATCAAACCATGTTCAAATTTGATCTTTTCAAATATCATTATATCCCATTGTTTAGAAAATATAATAGAAAGTGTCCAGTTAATAGAAAAAGTTATAAATCAATATATACTTTTTTAATATGATATATTTATAAAATAAATCAAATATCATTTTTTTCCAATAAATGATATAATGCATTAAATAACATGAAAATTATAGAATTATTATAGTATAAAGTAGGGATTTTATTAAAATACATAATAAAATATAAAAATACTTCTATTATTCGATGATTTTGAGCACAAGAATTACTATAATCTATATAATTAGCCTTAAATGTGGATAATATAGATCATAATTACTTCATATATCACCATGAATGTAGGATTTATACAATAAAAATGATTTTACCCTAATGTAATTTTCATATAAATTTTTCAACATACAAAATTAGATTCAAGGTGAGAAAAAAAATCCAAATTGTCCTGATTAGAATAAAATAAATATATATTAACACATAAATTGATAAAATTATGTTTTATTTTAACATAATTAATGGAAAATACATTTAATTATATTGAATCGTTGGAAATTTATGAATTATTAACAATATAAAATTTCTAAAAATTATGCACCATAAGATAATTTTTATTATTCATATAGACAGTCATCATATACTAGTTCCCTAGATAAATCTAAATTTAATATATAATTACTAATCATCGAATATATTTGTACTATTTTCAATATTAAACCTTCTAACTATCTCTTTAGTATAAATAATTTGAAAAAATGCTCCCATAACATCATTGAATAAATTCACATCTTTGAAAATTTTATCATTCACCAATTAAATGCATATCAAATTAAGATTCCATCAAACATATAACATATAATAAACAAAATATCACGTGAAGTTGAAAAAAATATGTCATAAAAAAATATTTAAATAATTTTAATGTCATTCCAATCCTTCTTAAATATTTTTGAATAATATTCCATTTATTAAAACCATTATTATTCAAATACAAAAAATTTATATCATACCAAGCTATTAGATATTTATTAAGACCATATAAATATTTTGATATTTTTATCACATGATTTAAAATCCATTCATGATTAAATCCTTGAAGATGACTAACAAACCCTACATTATAAATTACACGATTTAACCAATAACTATTAACATCTATATGAATTAATTTAAAATCATAAAATGATATAATTATAGTGGATTAACTATTAATAAAAACATATAAACTGCTGAAATTAATCATCAATACCATTTACATTATATTGGAAAAATACATCAGATATAATTCATGTTTTATTTTTACCTTTTTGACCCGATTCAAGATTTTTATTTGTAGAAATTCATTTCATTCCAATAATTTATTTTTCATCAGGGGCTTTATTTATATATCTAAAAAATATTTCATCCCAAAAATTTAATTTTATTTTGTATAGTAACTATATAATTTGAATATTATAATTCATCACAAAAATTATTATGAATAGATAAGTAATATTAGGAAAAAAATAAAAATTGTAATTGTAATTTTAATTATACTATAAAAATATTGAATTTTATTTTACAATGTGTTATCATTATGAGTCTCATAAAGATTAATATTATATTTAAGAGTATCCTCTCCTCAAAAGATATATTACCATTTGGAGGTTCTGATTTAAAAAAATTATTTTTACCAAATTATTAATCAGTTATTTATAAATATTTTTTTATTCCACTTTCATCAAAATTAATATGAAATGTTTCTTTATATTCTATTTTACATTAATTATACTCTCAATATGACTTTTGTTAATGATAATTTACTATTGAAATTCCTTAAACAATATAAACATTTAATAAATATAAATAATGATATTTATATAAAAGAATGACTGTACAACCAAAGACTCTGATGTATCTGAACATGGGGCTCATTCCATTAATAAATTAATTAGGTTTTTTACTTAACAATGTTTAATAAAACATATATTTTAAATATAACATTATATGTTAACCATATCATCTAAAAAATATTTTTCAATATATTATAATTATTAATATTTCCATTTTTCTATAGAATAGTTATATCTTTCTTCTTAACAACACAATTATGTTGTTACGTTAGAAGTGTTGAAATATTATTAATAAAAATAATCTTCATAGAATTTTTTAAATTATAGATTATTAAATTTTCCTCTTGATATAATATTTTTATAAATTAATATGTTACTCTTTTGATTGTACTCCAATTTATCAATAAATAAATAAAAAAATCCTTCATCATTATGGGATACGAAATAAATATATTTAAATCTAAAAAAATCGTCAACTAAAAGAATACATATATCATACCTCTAAAGATATCATTTCTCATAGGAAAAAATAAATCTACATGTATATTTTCATGTATCCATTATTTATTAACATCCACAATATATTTAAATTTATTTTGTTTTATATCTTTTAAAAATTAATGATAAACTTTTTTCATAGATGTGAGGTTCGATTAATTGAACAAAATTTCTATTATTTTGTAATTTATGTAGTATTTGAAAATTTTAATAAAAATTCTTTTTATTCCATATGAATCAATTCGTTTATATATAATTAAGTCACCCATCATGTTGATTAATATGTTTTTAAATATTAATATCAAATATATTTTCCTTTCTTCCATAATATTAATGTGATTAATTTTTAAAAACAAAACATTTATTATCATCTAACACAACGTTCATTTCATCATCACAATCTTATGAAAAACTTATTAGGTAATATTTTAATACTTTTATGTATAAAACATTATAATTTAGTAATATATTAATGATACAGTTTTCATTGAATCCCCAAATAATTACATTTTAATTATCATAGACTGTCATAGAGCCTCTATCACATTGATTATAATGATGAAAATTCCTTGTATCACCATTCAACATTCATGAATAGCTAGAACCCTTATATTGAATATCCATTGGACAATTAAATATGTTTCCCTAAAATAAATATATACCAATATAATTTTGGTTCCCATTATATTTTTTGTCATGATTAGTTAGTATAAGAGTTTTTAGGAACCCAAATATACTAATGTACTGTATCTGTGGGTAACATAAAAGATAAATATAAAAAAAATAAAATCCTTACTATATCCTAATGATTGAAAAAATATTAGTGATAACACATTAGAATAATTCCATTGTATATTAAAATTATATGAATTATTTATATATAAATAACATTTAGTAATTCTAAAAAATATTATATTATTAATTTTAGTTATTTTCTTATTATAAATAAAATAATTTTACCTTTATTTTGTTTATTCATAGACATCATCTTATCAAAAATATATTTACTATGAAAAATATATATAATATTCCAATTAAAATAAAATTATCATTCATTATAATTGTAGTCTCTTTTTGTGAACATTTTTTATCACCATTATAATTCTCATTGGTGTTAAAAAAATATTTATAAATTTTTTATTTTCCACCTTATGATTTTTGTATTATTTCCATACATGATTTATATAATAAAAAAATCTGGTTAACTTTTCTCTACTTCTATTTATTATTCTATTTATTATTTTTATTCATTATTTCATTAAAAACATTTAGATTGAAATTTTATTTCTTTATAAATTTATTTTCAACATTTATATTAGAATTTTCAAAAACAATACTTATTTCATTACCAATTTCTACAGAGAGATTATTTTTTCTCCTACGTAAGAAATTGAATTTCTATAACATATTTTTTATTTTTCCTTGTAATCTAAAATATTTACTAATGCTGGCATTCCTTAAGCTAATGTGTCATCTCCACAACTATCCACATCTCTAAATTTGACCACACCATGATTTTTTCCTCAATCAACTGCCATTATTTGTGCATCCCTCCCCCTAAAATTCATTACATCGAACTAGTGTTTCATTTCAACTGTTATTCGCCTCTTCCCCTAACACGCCTCATCTCCGCTCTAGCTCCCGACAATCTCTCCTCCATCCTCAACGATATCTGGTTCCTGCAAGTCCTCTCAACACCTGCCCAACTCTGTTCCCAACCTCCACCTCCCTCTGGCTACTCAGCCTATCACAGCTCTGCCTATGACGGCTCCGCCTCCTACAACCTCGGGTCCTACGCATATGGATCCAATGCGTCTGGCTCTGATACCTCTAGCTCCTACATGTATGTCTCTCACGCGTCCATCCCCCACTACTCCACTTCCACCTACTTGGTCTCTGCCACCTCCGACTCCTAGACATCCACCTACTGCACTCCGGCGTGCTATGCCTTACTCCACCTCTGCATCCTCTTTTATTTCGAAAAAACCTATGTAGTATTATTGTCTAATTAATATTATTCTTTTATTGATTGAGGTATATCACAAGATAGTGCACGTTTCAGCTCAAAGGATATATCGAATGCCTTCAGTTCTCCCTCCTTCTTTAACTTCTCCCATATCCTCTCTACTAAACCAATAGACTATCAGAATCTTATTTTGTAGTCATTTTGATTCAGTTTTTCTTGATCCATTCAAGTATTTCATTTTATTTAGAATTTTTAGGATCTTAATTGTGTCTTTTTTATGTTTTCTTTTAACTACAAAGAATTTATGATGATTATCTAATGTTATTTTGCAGTTGTTTTCTATCAATTTTGTTTATTCCACCCACTATTTGTGGAGCTTATTATTGGGAATCATAACGGTAAATTCATGTTCATAGAAATGGAAATCATTTTTAAAAACATTAATCTATGAGTCTCATTAAAATTTTTAGTGATATACAAAGATTGATTGAAGATGAAAAGGCTGCATAGATCTAGAAAAACTCATAATTTTCATGAAAGATTCAATTCCCCCTATGTACAGTGAATATTTCATTTTCATATCAATGTCTTTTCATACTAATGGTTTAAATTTTCATTTATTGATTTTTTTTGTGATTTTTAGTTACACATAGTTTCTTCATGGTGGATCTCAATGTTTCATATCAATCATTCTCATAGTTTTACATCAAAAATATATAATTTTTCATAAAAAAATGCAATCTTTCACATTTATTCCCCAAAAGATTATTTATAAGCCCATGGGTGTTGTTTTTGTATTTAATACAGGGAAATATGCTATTGATGTTGTAGTCTTGCAATCTTCCGTATTTAATTCCCATATGATTGGTCTTAAAAAAACTTAATCTTGCATATTTATTTCCCATATAATTATTTAGAATCCCATGGGTGATATTTTTGTATTTCATATAGGGAATCATGATATGAGTGTTTCATTATTGTTTTCATGTAAAAACTCAAAACAATGTAAGTATGTCTTCAGGTGTGTTTGTCATTTATTTTATATAATTCTAGAAATATTGTAACAATTCAACTCCTGCAATATAATATCTTATTTTGCATCTGGTTTCATCAGGTCTCCTCATGTCTCAACCACCCATTTTTCTTCAATAAATCATTGGAATCCAACCAATCTTCCATACGTATCTAAACCTCCCTATATAGTTTTAATTTCATTTTCTTATGAATGATTTATCATAGAAATGGTTTTTATTTGCATTTATTGGATTTTTTTTCTGCTTTTCAGTTTCACATAGTTTCTTCGTGGTGGATCTCATAGTTTCAGATCATAAATTCTCAAAATTTTAGATCAAATATAAATAATTTGTCTTAATAAATTTACAAGATTTCATATTTATTTCCCATATGATCATTTACTAGCCCTTGGGTGATGTTTTTGTATTTCTTACAAGGAAACATGATATTGGTGTTGTAGTCCAGTTGTTAAGTAAAATCTTAGAAAAATGGAAGTCTTCAGGTTATTTTTTCAATTATTTTATAGAATTTTAGACATATTGTGACATTTCAACTTTTGTTATATACTATATTATTTTCCATCAGGTTTCATCGGGTCTCATCAGGTCCTAACCCCAACTTGTCTTTAGGAAATCATTGACAACCAACCACTCTTTCATAAATATCTCAACCCCTGTACAGTGCCTATTTCTTTTTATTATGACTGAATTATCAAATAAATGGTTTTTATTAGCATTTATTGAATTTTATTTTGTGCATTTCAGTGACACATAGTTTATTTGTCATGGATCTCCTAGTTTCCGATCAAACATTCTCATAGTTTTAGAATAAATATGAATAATGTCTTAAAAATGTAATCTTTGCATATTTATTTCCCATACAATCATTTACAAGACCAAGGGTGATGTTTTTATATATCTTATAGGGAAACATGACATTGAATCTATCTCTGGTTGTGGGGAACTTATAGTAGAAATCGTATTTATATTCCATCCATGGTAAGCAGGCTGCAGTTGTTTTATCTTGCATGAAGCTTCATCTGGTTGTAGGGATCCTCTGGTAGAAATGTCGAATTTTATTTCACGTTCATATGAGATTAGTTGTTGTTTGTATTTTCTATTTTATTTTAAATAATTTTATCATTGTCTATTGGGGCTGCTTGAGAAAAAAATAGTTATTCGAGTTTCCTACCTATTTTATTGACTTGGATTCGAATTTATGTCATGTTTATTTCTGGAAAAATAGTTATATTTCTCCTCCTCCCTAAATTCAGTTTGTATATCATTGCATCTACTTGTGGATTCTATTTATAATAATTTTTTTTCCATCTCTCCCATTCACGGAATATCCACATAAATGCTTACTATTTTAAACACCAGAATTTTATTTGTTTCCTTTGAACAGACAGAGATGATGGTTTGAACCTCCTTTCTATGTTATGTTAGGAAGAATAAAACATTCCCTTTTACCTTGCAGCAGGTATAAATTCTAATGTTTTATTATCACGCAATTCGATTACTATTGTGACATGCATGGTTCCTATGTACACAGTTTAATACAGCTTCTTGACATGCATTCATTGATCATCAAAGGTTGTAGTTTGTGCCGAGAAATATTTTCAAATTAATCTATTTAATTTTTTATTATTTCATATTATTGGTGTGTATAATGAAAATGAAAATTGTATGTGGCTTAAATTAAACAGTGCACCCATTGTAATGATGCTTAAATATCAAGTCATTTTCATTTTTACCCATGGTACTATTTCATGGAGAGAAAAGTAGGTGGGAATTTGGTGAATATCAACTATAAGACAGGCTTCATATATTTAACAAAAGATGAAAAATAGAGAAGAGATCCAAGCAGGGAGGAGACGAGAAGAGATACACAGAAGGTGTATAAAAATGTATAAGGTGAAACTAGATACTCTATGATGAGTAAATCATGGATAAGTAACATATTTACCACTATTGTTTCAATTTATTAACTTTTGTAACTACCATAGTACTATCAACCAGAAACCACCAGTACTTGTCCACTGCAGCGTCGTATGAACCCACTTCTTGAAGGTGTTTACTAGCTCCATTTGTTGAATTTAGTATGAATCCAAGGGAGAAACTATATGCTGTTAATGTTTTCAGTTTTTGAAATATTGTGCACCCAATTTTTTTCTAAATAAACCATCATTCCAAACTATCCATTTTTATTTCCATGTGTTCGAATAAAAATCAACTCTGATACAACTGCATTTTCAATTTGAATGTTTCACTATTTTTATTACTTTTTCTTATTTGATCTGAATGATACTTGTATTTTATTTTTCTATGTAGACAATATATTACAATTTCTTTTCACTGATACTTTTTGCATTTTCTTAAAATATTGAATTTTGAGGGATATGAAAAAATTGTTTCACTTTAAAATTAATGAATCTTATATAAACTATTATATATTTTTCTTTATATTAGAGTCATTTCAATTTCAAAATTATTCATCACTTAGTGATTAAAATCTATTAAACTTCTATTCCAAAATTATTCACCATTTTATGAGTAAAATACATTAAACATTTTTGTATCTTCACAACTATTAGAAATAGTACTATCTTATTAAAAAAAAATTATTACATATCACCGTGCGTACGCACAGGTGAGTACTAGTTATCTACATGAATAAGAAAATAATACAAAAACTATATTTAAATAACCATTAGTACAATTAATTATTTGACAGTACATTTAGAATACAAATCAATACCATACATAGAATCTAAAATAGTAATAACCTAATATATATTTATATCATTCTATCTAAAAGATATCAAATTCTATATCATCATTTGAGTAACTACTACAGTCTCAATATTTATAAAATCACTATATAACGATTATTTATTTATTCCATCATTCCTATAATTATTTTCATTTCTTATCATCTTATAATATGAAAATATTACATCAAGTGACCATTTTACAACACTAAAAACATGTTACTTATGAAACATAAACATTTTTACCAACATAATTTTTTTATTTTCGTAATCTATTTAATCATAATTTTATTATTTCTTCATTATTACTTTATTTATTTTCATAATTTTAAAAAATAGATTAATGATATTTTCTCTAATATATTTATCACAATTTTATAACCTAGAATTAAAAGTATCAGTAATGAAATTTATTTTAAATTTGAATGCAATAAATTTTTTTTATTAGAGCCTCTTCATCAATTTTTCTATTTAACTAGAATTACTACTGTTATATAAAAATGACGTGTTCATACAAACTGTTTTGATTAAATTCATAATCTCCTTTATTCTCAATTTCATTATATACTAATATTTATGTAGTAACAAAAAAACCATTTCAACTAACAATTTATTTTCCAAGATCTCTGACAATTCACTCATACAATTTATGACATTCAAATATATGGGAAGTATTTTCTTCAAGTATTTGACTTAAACATTCATAAAATAGTTGTAGTCTACAGATTATACCATTAAATTATTTATTATCATGGGAATTTCAGAGTGAAAATGTGTGAGTCCATTTATTTTCCAAATTTATAGTGAAAATATAAATGATAAGAATTCGGTAAACATAACTTTTCTAATATAATTATATAATATATTAATAAAATTATAATTTAAAAAATACACTACCAACTCATTTTACATATGTGTATCTAGATAAGAAGAAAGTAGTTTTTTATGGTCATACCATTATCATCTTGTGATTTGTACAATTTGTTTTTCTGAAATGGTCCTATAAATTCCTTATATTACTAAATATCATTCATTGAGATTCTGATATGGTTTCGAATTTGGGGTGGTATGGATTTTAAAAATATATTTTTAATTGATATAAATTAACGTAGTGACATAAGAAAGTGTAAAATCAAGTGCATTTACTATATAAAAATGTTTATGGTGTTATATATATTTACCATTCAATGTTAAATTCAAATATGATGCAAAAATAAAAAAGAAAGAGAATTAAATAATTTTAAATAAGTTTTGAACAACATGTTCCTACATATACTCTTCACTCCTATATTTATAAATAGATGTATGGTTCCAAATAGATAAAATACTCACATTTTAATGTATGGGATACAATTTTATAGAAACGTTGTTTTTCACAACTAATGGAACAACACAGCCTTTCCCACTATGATATAGACTACGGAACATCCTATAAAATTATTTTTTAACATTGGTGTCGAACCATAATATACATACAATTTATCAAGGAGGTGTAATTAGTAATATAAATTATCATATTAAGAATAATCATAGATCAATGATATAAGCACAATACAAAAATACAATAATGTAAACCTGAATGAAAAATATTAACAATGTAATATTGATGTGATGTGATCATATCATCAATTATTTATCTTGGTTTATCTCTGTGAGTGATCTCATTAGAATTTTTTCTCTACCACAATTTATCATTATTATGTATTGAATATTAGTTTTGTTTTTTTAGACTCATACATTTATATTAATAATTCACTCCCGATCAAACTCTATATAAATCTCACTAACGATCAGCTCATAACCTCTAACACATAGATGATTCTATCTTTTTAACCTATTATTGTTAATCTAAAATATGTTCCAAATCATGATTAAATAGTTTTATCCCTCATAAAAAAATGAAATCATAGCGTGAAATATATAAAACATATAAATAAAAAATTCCAATATTAAACAGATTATAAAAAATTAAAATATCTTAATGTCACATAACTTCATTAGAGTAATTTTGAACATTTAAAAAATTGAAATTTAGTTTCAATGTAAGAATTTTTTATATTTTACAATAAAATATCATTATAAGCGTAAAATAACTACATAAGGGTGATTTCTTCTTATGATTCATTTTAGAATTTATATGATCCAATATAGATTACATGTGAGTATTTTTCTGTTAGTATAAATGATCATAATGTTCATATGATAAATGTGATTCATCATATGAAAAAAAAACAAATTGACTAAGTTATTACTCACTTCAATTAATCTGTAGACATGACTGAAAATTAAAATTTTTAATTATTCAAACACTTTTGAGGAAAAAGTGAGAAACCATACATGACTTCATGACTTAAGACACTCAAATCACCCTGGTAAATAATTTAAGGCCAAAAACACCAAGAATACATTGAATAGCCCCAAACCAGCATCATAAACAATAACATCAGCCTCCTTATGCTCCTCGTTGTAGGCTAACTATCCCCTGTATGAGCGCACAGGCCCGAAACCGATGGAAAAGCCATACCCTTTCAAACATCTGATTCTGAAGCCAAGACAAGACAAAAACCAACTGCTAAAAACCTCATTTAGAGAAAAACCATGTAAGAAAGATGCAGTGACCCTAAAACCTCGAACCAGATGGCCACAATGAACATTCCACCAACTCAATGAATTCAACCACCAACTCTAAAATTTCAAAGCATTCCACACAATTATTAAAAACAACAAATCAGTCCTACGATAAATCAATTTTCATATCCCCAATGACCATTCATGGATCATCCATTAAATCCTTCATAGAATCATTCTTACACTTGCCTTCATCGACTTAGACTCAGCATAAATCGACCAACCCTCCAAATTCAAAAAATTCAGCAACCAACATTACAGGAGCGACCCTTCACCGATCCAGTCAATTATTCACCAACACCAAAATGAGGACCTCCTATGTCTGTAATCACCTCCTCCACTAGAACAGTCTATCACCGTAAATCTAGAAAGATAAACTACAAACCAAAAAATTGAATCCAAAACAAAAAATAGAACATAACAATACTGTTATCAAAAAGCGTAGAAATCATCAAAAAACATCACCAAAAAGCATCACCCTGACACGATACCAAACCCGAAGAACAATGTAGTGGCAGTATCCACCTTCAAGTTTATAATAAGACTAGATCTACAGAAATAACCCATATCAAATGCAACAATGTGACAACAACCTTCGTCACAGTAGTCGGAAACTCTAAAAATGGACCCTCACCGGACCCTCACTACGCCGCCACGAGAAGCCACGTCAAAATAGATGGTGAGGGTGTGAAAAAAGATAGAAAACATAAGCTTTTACATGAATTCGAGCCCATGGAGTCACATAGTACTACCAACGATGAGACGTCGCACGCCACAAGATCGTCGGGCTAATGCATCGAGAATAATCCGATCTAGAAGATTTATTTTAAATTTTGTATGATTAATTTTATCTTCCATGTTTTAGACAAATGAATAGAAACTGAAAAATAAGTTAACTAAAAAACCCAAAAGTTCATAATAATAGTAAAATATATTATAGATAAAATAAAAATGTAATAACCCAATGATAAGAAAACAAAAACAAATTAATTATAAATATCATAAAATTGAATAATATTTTGACAAATTGTAGTAATTTTTATTATAAAATTAGATTAATGTAATAACATGGGGTATGGTAATTATAAATCCATTGAAACATATGATCCAACAAACTAAATATATCCATTATAACACTAGATATTCTAAATATTTCTATGGTGATATATATTACTCCATTATAGTGTGAAATTATAAATATAATGGAACTAATGATAAATAACAATTTGATACTGCCTATAAATAATAAAAAACGTATCATATCGATAATTAAACAAAATAAAATTATTATATACTAAAATTAATAAATTCATTCATTTTCCATCAAAATTATAATATTTTAATTCCAAAATGATATAATTAATATTCTATAGATGATTGTTAAATTCACTTCATTCCTTCAATTGCATTACAAATAATATTATTGAATAGTTCTTTTTAAAACAAAGGAAAAATTTATTTCCAATTAATTTCTCACTATATTACATTTATTCTATATTAATTTACTGATATATATTATATAGATTTTTTCTTACTTTTTAATGGAATGTTAATCTTTTTTATTGTATTTAAGAAAAATAAATAAATTATACTGACATAATCGTATAAATTCCTTGAAAGGTTATAATTATTGAAAATATATATTTTGAGAAATGTGTTTCATATAGTTAATGTATTAATATTGTTTATTAATGAATTTAAAATATAAAATTTATGTTTGGAATAGTATTTTTGATATGCTATAAATTCTTAAAAAATGGAAAATTTGGATTTAAATAAAAATATGTTCAATCCAAAACTAATATATCATATATGTGGCTTCCCATATAAAGGGAAAACCCAAGACAATCTAGGGACAAATCTTATGTGAATTAGTGGGCTTAATAAAATTTAAATAGGCTCTTTGAAACATAATATCTATATTCCCTGAATAATTACTCATACAGATGCACGTAATAATGTGTGTTAGCACTGTAGTAGACATGGAATACCCATTACACCAAATATTGACTATATATTGATTATTTTATAATAATTTATTATTAATAGGTGCAATATTCCATGGTTAAGATGATTTTTCAAGATAATAAATTCTGAAAATTTATTCCATCAACATTTGGGTGCTGCTTGACAGGGCCTCTAATACATCCACACTAGCTAAATCATCCCTCTTATCCTAAAAATCAATATCTACCATGAAATGATTTAAAAAATTATCAATATTAAATGAATTTATGATTACCCTATATATTAACTCAATGTTTTGATCAACAGTTTTTATCAATGGCATTGGGGAAGCATGTCTGTCTCAATTAAAATTTATTGAAAATCCATTATCAAATCTTGGGATCCATCGCAAAAATGTGATGCTGAGATCATAGAACAAGTTGTATAATGGACCACTAAATATTTATTCCCTAATACTCCTCAAGTTATAATGTACCATTGAGATTTACTAAATCTATATTATCATATTTGATCTTCTCTTCAAGTATAATATAAAATTATACTAAAACATAATGCACAATTATTTTTGAAGAGAAAGTTGTCCACGATGATAATAATGGTTAGACAGAGAATGTTCATTATATCCTTTGTATCTTATGAAGGTGGAGCTATAGTTAATATATTTACATTAGAGTTACCATTCTACTTCCAACAACTATGTGTTTATGTCTGAGTCGGTCGATTTCAATGGGGTATTTCATGTGAAATTAATGATTTTTATCATATAATATCTAAATGGTCTCCAACAAGTTTGTTCGTGGAGATAGAAAAAGCTCAATTAATCTCGCAGATATGATTCATGGACCTTAATTCCAAAGGTATTATTTAATTGTATGATATGGCCAATGAAATGTATAAACTCACATGGCTTGAGAGGATGGGAACTTGGGCTCATCTCACCCTTAGTGAGGGGGGACTATTTCACATTTTGGGACTCTCTAATAGATGTAATACATATTAATATGTTCATGAATCCTTGTATCATCACCAATTATGTGACCATAGATTTACCCTATAGAATAATTTGATCCTGATTAGTCTGGGGTTCATAAACTGCTATATGAATATGAGGTTTTCGCACTATTAAAGGATCCCCATGTATCCAAGGATCACCTAAAATGAAACCATTTTATGGATAGATTAGGGAATATTTAGTCATTCACCAATGAAACACTAGTTTTAAGCCATATGGGATGGTACTCTTGGGATCATCATCATCTAGGGGGTATGGAATCTATTTAGATTTCGGGATCTAACCAATAAGATTCGATTTATATGTGTCGTAGTGAGAGGAATCAGAACCCATGTAGTTTAGTGTCGCTGTAATAGAAAGATCACCTTTTAATATAGTGTTGTAAGTTGCAGAAAATATAGTTCAAATCCATGCAACAATAAAATCTATGGGATATATTACCCATCAATTATTATGTGGGGTATGCACCGAGGCATCCCAAGATACACAGAAGTCATATGGTCCTATATGTGGGTATTACTCGGCCGTGATAGTGGCCTGAAGAACATTAGTGGGAATTGGGTGTTGGGTTTGGAAATCAGAGAGGATTCCTACCTATCCAAGTTAACTGGGAATTAGGGACCTCATATTTTGGTATTTTATTATGGCTTAGAGTTAATATAATTACAATTAAGGGTAGATGATTGTGGATTACGCATGGGAGATTCCCTTTAAAGGGGATTTGATCAAGGATTACACCTTCTACGAGGCCCACATGAATTGAAATTTGAGCTTGGATCTATGTAGAAGGCCCATTATTGGTACCAAGTAGATTTCATGATTTCCTACTACCTCTATAGGCACATTAGTCATGCTCTGTATGAGAAACATGAGGAGGTAGTGGAACTGATATTAAAAGTTCCAGCTTCATCTACTCAAAGATGGTACTAGATCACAAAGGGAGAGAGGGGGTACATTGAGTGTTACCATTTAATCTCTTTTTTTCATATTTATGTTAGTCATATCTGGGGATCTATTTGAACACATCATAGGTGAAGGGAATGGGGAGCTCTGGTGCCACCTCTTGGAAGAAATGATAGTGGCTTACCTTAGTGGGAGTGACCTAAAATTTTTATATAGCGTATACTAATGTGTAATGACATATATCTTGATTGAGGGTATCAAGGTTAATTTCTTGTTGTAGGGAGATATATCGTGAATTTTAACAATATGTGGTTAGGAGAGTTCCATATAGTTTAGCATCATGTTGATAAGACTTGTCGGATCATTTAGTTTAATGTCATACGTTGAGGACCACCAGTTATATAAACCGTTATAAAATGGAGAAAAATTGAGTTAGGATGTACTAACTTTCCTTAAACATGAGTGTAAAGGAATTTTTAATCCATGATTTTAGGTATTCATAGATCATATGAAATGATATTTGTATTGAAATCCATTGGGGTGTACATAGGCTAGAAAGGGTTGCCCTTAGGGTGAATATTTCTCTATTTGAAAATCCTTTTGTGTGAAACTTATGAAGAGCCAACAATGGTATATTGTTTGTAGTCATGAAATGGTTTCCTCAAGACACTGAATTCACATTAATAATGTTCATGGATGTTTATGAATATTGGAAATATCCCAGGAAATAGAGTTTGATGGATGAAGAAGGTTGTGTCCAAACATATAATAAATATTCACACCATGATTATCAGTATTGTCCTCGATCAACCTAACACAATATGTAGGTTATGTATTTTTGGGAGAGTCAGGAAGAGTAGGTAGACAATTTCTATTAATGGAATGTATGTGGGGGTGAACATGGTCACCACTAAAAATGTTGTCGACTAGGCCTAAAATTTTTGTGGTGTGACTCTCCATTTTTCATGGGGTTTCTCATGGTAGTGAAGGTATCAGCTTGGAGGGCCAGGAAGAAATACAATTATTGATCCCAAGTGTGGGTGTAGGGGGTCATTCCTTGTATTATAGACCTGATATTCTAAACAGTTTCCCATAGGGCTGGCTGCAAAGGATCTATCTAGATAGGGTTAGCCGTGTAGGTGCTAGCCTTGATAGAGCACACGTGGAGGAGAAACTGGGAAGGAGTTGGTCGCAAAGGGTTAGCCGCATTGGATTTTTCGTGAAGGATATGGGTGGAAAGGGTTTTTCGTAATGGGTTTTTTTAAATAGTCATTCGGGAGGCGTTCTCTGTGAATCAGTATATGTGATTGGACCACCACAAAGTATCCATACACTAATAGTTCTTTAATCATTCAAGGTTTAAGATAATGACCCGTTTTTATGAAAATTACATTTCCTCCACATGTTATATAATTTTGAGGGTATTATACATGTTATTTGTGGGATTGAGTTCCAAAACGATCCCCCCACATATGTTTCATGCGATGGATTTTGGGAATGTCTTTTGATGCTGGATATATGTTTCCCAAACCCTCTCTCGATCCATCCCCCTTTTCTTTATCTCTAAAATAAAACTCCCCTTTTTTAGTCAAGCGTCCTTTCATTTTCAATCTCACAAAGGGTATCTTATAGTTGAATGGGAGGATCATCTATATGAATATATATTCATCTATAGAGGGCCACCAATCTTCTTTTGTGGAATAAAAAGGACATAGTCATCATGGGATATTATTTGTGAGTAGTGGAGATGCCACCTCATCCTACGAACTACATAGTTTGTGGGGTTACATCATTTGTAGAGGATTAAATCACCATCTATTTAACACAAGATTTATATCAATTGGGTTGAGGGATTTTGGGAAACCAACTTCATCCCATGAAAAATTTAGTTCTCAATTAATTCACGAAGCAATGGTTCTCCATGAAGAGTGGTGATCCACAAAGGGACTTGTGGTTAATGGGGTCACATCATTATTTTAATATTCATCGTGAAAACTCTTTATAATTTAATTTCTATTGTTTTTCTAGTTTTATTTTATTTTATTAACCATGAACATTGAATTTTCGTGACCCAATAAATTCCCCCACAATAATGGGGTTCGATAGGAATGAAGTTGAGACAATTTCAATGTAGAGGTGGTTCTGATTTGAATGATAGATCATATAATTCTATAATTAGTTTTTGAGCCAAGGGAACCTTTGAGAATTAATTGACTGCTTCTAGGGTTACATGAAAAACTCTAACAACTTTTTGTAATTTACCTTATTACCCTAATTGTTTTTTAATAAAACAAATTTTTTTTGTGAGCATTGCAGTTATAAAATGAATTTTTCATATGCCACCCTTTATGTGATTTCAAACTAAAATCATTATTTTATCATTTGAATTTTTCATTGCTCAATATTTTTTCAATTCAATGGAATGAATTGGTTTCGCAATCTAGTAGTCAACTTTTGTAAAGGTTTCCATTACAGGTTTTCATTATACTGAGTTTTTTGTCTAATTTCATAGGTAGTTTATAGTCGTCCAAACCTGGAATAACATTGGCGATTCTTTAGGTTTATCAAATTCGACCAGGAATTTTGTGGATAGGGCACCAATTTGGATTACTGGTTTATAATACCCTATTATTTTCTAGACACGAGTGAGGGATTTTAAATGAACCTGAATTTATGATTACTAAATCTGAAGCACGATATGGTGCAAGTATGTGGGGAGTAACCAAAAGAATGTTTTCTGACATTATGTTTCAAAGGAGAGTGTAAAGACGTAGTAAAGAATCTCTTGAGAATTAGTTTTTCTTTAGTTTACTGGCGATGTTTTGGTCAAAATATACAATTCCAACCAGGGGATATTTTTTATTTTTAGGAAGAGTTTTCCTCTAGGAAATGACGTTCCATTTCTATAAGCAATATGGTTTTTTGGGACTTAAGATTTCTCAATACCATGGGGGTTGGATTCTTAAATTCATGGTGTATTAAACTTATGGGGGAAACCTTTCCAATTTTAAAACATTAATGGGGGTACATACCTACACGATTTTGGATTATGAAAATTATTGTAAAAGAAGGGAGTATTTTAACATCTTAAAACCAAAACATTGGTCATGTAGTTTTGGGGCATACTGCTTGGACTTTTGGGATTTAACACTATGTTGTGATGAAAGGGATAAAATATTCAACATTTTCATGGTAATTGTTCAAAAATTTTCTACCATATTTAGTCATGAAGGATTAGATGTCTATAAACATTAATTTAGAGGGTTTCAGAATCCATGTATTATTATGGGATGTAAACAACATTCGGTGTACAGAGGATGGAAAATCATCTCCTTAGTTTGTATTTATTTATGGTTGACCTATCCTTTCTATTGAAAAAATCTGTAGAGCATTGGGAAAATATTGTCCATATTCAAGAAGATGTGTACTCAAGACACTGACCCTCCATCTTTGATATTCAGGGATGGTTATGGGGAATCAAACCATTCTAGATCCAAATTGTGGCTCATGATAGGAGGGTTCTTAAACATGAAAGAGGAATTTAATGTAATAAATTTCTACTAATAATGATCGATATGTTTCCCCCAACATTATTTTCAGGAGTTCCCCTAGGTGGGACAGACTCATTAATGTTGAGTGAACATTTTTCGTGATGTTTAATGTCTTGTGGGAATGAAATTTAATGTATTACATTATCCCACACTAATATATCTATTTAATGGGGGTTGTGATTATTTAATTATGAGTGTATTAACTCACTAGCATGGAAAATATCACATCGGAGTCTTTTATAACAATTTATTTCATGCGTAAAAATGTAGGGGGAAACATTATTTGTTGTGTATGAATTCCCTTTTGTAGGTATGACTGATACATATTAAAAGTGGGGGAATTTATGTCACTTGGATAGACCTGAAATATGACATTCGATTATTACCAAGTATCTTTCATGTGTGGGAGTAAATACATAATAAATTATATGATGTTTTCCCATGTAGGTATGACCCATGCATTGGGAGGGGGAATTTTTTATTTTGAGGGTGACAGGTCCAACATAGAAATAAATAGGTGTCTCTCTATATCCCATATGAGAAAGAATAAACCCCTAGGTAGTTCTTTGTATAATTATGATTAACATCATGTTATTGGGCCTTTTCAATTATATTTTATTTTTTGTGGTAATGATTATGGAAGCATTTTTTATCATCATTTTATGTGGATGAATTTACATAGAAACTATGACTGATTAAGGGTAAATCATGCTAGGATATTTTGATATTATATTTGAATGAAGGGGAAGGAAGTTGAAATCTATTATATTGGGGACCCTCAAATCGAGATGAATGATATATGGATCCAGAAAAATTAGGGAGTATTTATGTAGGAAAATCCATTCATGTAGACAAATATGTATTTGGTTGACATGATTTTTTATTGTAAACTTATACAAAGCCAACATCAGAATATCATTCATAGTCAAATACATGTGTCCTTATGATACTAATATTACATTTTCAATTTCTATAGAGATATATGATGATATAAAATTACCTTGGGGAATTATTTTGAAAAATGGAATGGGGATTTCCAATAATGTAATAATTATCTCATCCATGATTCAATATGAACTAAGAAGTCCCCTACATTGATCTCAATCAAATATGGGGTTGTGGGTTTTGTTGGATTGATATATCCTTTAATAGGGGACCCAAATTCAGGTTCTCCATCACAAATTTTCATACATAGATAGTTTCTTTTCATTATAATATGGTATTAATTAGGATACGAGCCCTAGACATCTCAATATTCCATGTTAGAATGAGAATCAAGATTGATGTAGTTCATGTGGGATCCTTGTGATAATCTGGTTCATACAAAAGGAGGATGGAATATTTTAACACATAATGGTGGATGACCAATATCGGAGGTGTTGTCCTTTCTGGTGAGGTCCTCATAAATGTGATTCATGGTTTATTGTCACAAAGCTAAGATGTTGGTGACATAGTTTAACATCACGTTGTTAGGAAAGTGAGAGAATTAATGTTCCCATTGGATGCTCAAAGCATGGATAATATAATATATCGTGAATGATAATCCAAGGGGCCATACCCCACACCAAACTTTATGGAAGGGAACTCAGGCCATGAGGCGAGAAGACTAAATAGATTTATAGATGGGATAGTGGTATGACATTTTGACTTTCTATATATACCTTTTAAAAGGGAATCATGCCACATGTATTTCTTAAATTGAAATATCCATGCATTGGTTTGGCCCATAAAAAAGGAAGGGGATCATTTTTTTCAAGTGGAATGACCCATGATATGACATATGGGAATCACTACATATCCTGAGAGGGTAGGAATCAAGACAACATTGTTTTGGAAAGGGATCCCCTAGGTAGGTCTAAAAGTTACTCGGTTGGGGAATTTTTTTCATTTTTTCGATGGACCTAGGATATAGAGTCTAGGAAATCAATATGTATCTCATTGGAACAAGAATCAGGCCACATGTAGTTCTTAGAAAAGGGGAGTTATTATACAGATTTTGTTCTCACATACGATAAAGGAAATTTCATATTTCTCTCATACAAATCTCTATTTTCTACAATGAATCATTTATCATATTTGGATCTCCATACAGTTTTACTATAATTCCCCGATTCGAGTTTCCCCATGTCAGTGCATTATTACATAACTTTGGAATGCTACAAGGAATCATGTCCCTAAATAATTATCAGTTTGTTAGCCATGGAAGTACTAGATACATACATAGGTATTACATTACATCAGGAAAGAAAAACAACAACAACATTTTATTCCCATTGAACACACTTATATCCCTTATCATATCCATGTAGGTCAACCATAAAATATTTCCTTACATCCAGGGAAAAATAAAACATAGAAAGGGGTGAGCTCAGATGATCAATAACGATACAAATATAGTGGAAACATTCGTAAATAAGTATAAACATTTAATGCAATGTATAAGACTAAAACACAAGCCTTTTAAACATCAAAATAAGCCTAATATTGCAAATATACATCAAATAATACTATTTACTTATTCATATTGAAATTCTACTATTCGAATAATCCCATGTAATATTAGTATCAAATTTCATAATGATGGAATGTATAATGTAGGACATCATAACCACATAGTCAAGGCCCCGTGCCAAGACTAAAAATATGATTTTGTCTAGGCCTTGTTCCATGAAACTAGTTTTTCCCATGAGAAATATGTATGAATTGAGGATCTATGGCAGGCTCCACCCGTCACTTATTATATCCAATGCATTCCTCATATAAAAATGTTGAAACATAACCTAAACATTCATATTAAAACTAGAATAAGAAATGTTAATGCATTAACCATAATCCATGAATGGTATAAAATAAAAAATCTACTATAAAACATATCTAAATACCATCAATACAATATGGAATGTTGTTTCATAATAAATCAACGTCAAACAAGTGTAAAATCCATCAAAGGATGTTGACATAGATGAAATTAATGCTATTTGTGAGAAATATCTCTTTCTATTTTGAAATCTTTTAAATGTAACATAATTATTAAAGAAAATTTTTTTTCTGAAATTATTCTTATAATATTTTAGTGGAATCTTTGATGGTGTTATAATGGTAGAAAACAGACGCACTCATTGTATATGTTAAAAAATTTGTATTTCCTTTATTTTGTTGAAAAGGTCATGAAGGACCTTGTATGGAAAAAAACAGAAAGATTCTTTTATAAAAATTTTATAAAAGGTCACACAAGGGTATAAATAGAGTTAACACATACACTAGGAAATATTAAAAAAAATTGAAATTCATTTTTAAGAAATACCAATGAGGATGATAAAGATGTCCTAGTAGATACTCACGTATAAACAAACTCAGATAATGACGAGATTGTAGAATTAACCCTTAACATGTATTTATAATTAATTGTAGGTATGTTAAATTCTAGTATAATAGTTAAATAATTGTAATTAAATTATAAAAGAACCATATAAATAAATATAACATCATATATGATTTTATAATATTGCATTGTTAATAATATTTTAGTAGTATCATCATTTCTGTTGTTAACATATTCATTATCGTTTATATACTTGGTTACATATTCTATGTTTGTTATGGATACGATGTATTTGATTCATATATAGAATGATATTATGTACTTAAACAATAATTTTAATCACTAAATAATAATTATTCTTGAATGTTTAGTATGGGGAATGAATTTCATCACGTTCTTGGAGACGGTAATCTGTACGTACGCACGAGTGACAATATCATTCAATTGAAGGTGAAATTGTATATAATTGAATGTTATATCATTTACAAAGAATCATTAAAATGTTATATTTATTATTTACATCTGTTTTACTCATTATTATACCAATCCAAAATAATGAAGTGTTTGAATAACAAACTACACCACAATGTAGAGACGGTAAGTCGTACATACGCACGTATTGTGACATTGTCATTCATAGGATGTATATAATAATGAATATGGTCGTAAAATATTTAAAATAAAATCAATGTATGAATAAGGTACTGGAATTACTATTTTTTATTATAATAATAATGAAAGAGGAAATCCAAGAAGAAATGAACATGAAAGAGGTGGTGAAATCATTACCTCTTCTTCAGGTGCGTCCTTTTGATTTGATCAAAGGTCTCCATATCTAGGATTTCTGATCAATGAAAGTCCTCTAGGATTAAGTTAGGGTAGTTGGGAGGTTATTTGGTATAGTT
The DNA here is from genome assembly GCA_963277665.1 of Viscum album. Taxonomy (NCBI): domain Eukaryota; kingdom Viridiplantae; phylum Streptophyta; class Magnoliopsida; order Santalales; family Viscaceae; genus Viscum; species Viscum album. Next base: position 764,594,837 of record OY728120.1, read on the forward strand.
TTGGCAATTCCAAATGACATTGGAGGTTTTATTTTGAGAGAAGGGGAAGTGCCATGTTATAAGAGATGTGAGGGTTACTTTAGGAAAAAGTTTAAATATTATTTTATTATACAACCACATTCTATTTATAATGGAACCAAATTAATTAATTTCTAGTATATGGTGTGGAAGGGTCTAATATATCTCATCAAATTGGTTTTATACTTATTTATGTCACCATATTTATTTTATCTTTTAGATTTAACTCTTAGTTAAATAGTTTACATTTACCATGTCTCCTTGTATTTTTATATTATATGGTAAATAAACATACTATAAATTGACAAGAGATCCAAAAGTGGTTAATTATTGTTATATTTATCCTTATAAAAGTCTTTTGGCTGATCCTTAGATTTTTAGAGTTATTATATCAATTAATAATATAGTATTTGTTTTGAAAAATCAATTCTATCAATTTTGACACTATTTTGTATTCGATTTTTGATAAAGTCCTTACCACATTATTACTTCGAAAAAAATCCATTTTATCAACCTTAAAATGTCATATTAACCTATAAATTTCTTGTAATTCATCAAATGTCTCAATTTACATATATTATGAAAATTTTAATATCAATTATTTTAATCATTAATTAATAAGGTAATTACGACATCATTATTATGTCATAAATAAATTTAACTATTTAGTGTCTAAAAATTATAAAAATAATACCATAATGTAGGAACTATTATTATATTTCTAATGAATAATTATTGTCAAATTTATCTTATGTTTTCACTCTACTAAAAATGGTTCGGTTATAAACCATTGAATTTAACACTTTTAACTCTTCATTAAATAAAATAATAATATAAGTCTTAATATAATCCATGTGGAAAGAAAGGATCATATTTTATTAATAAAGTTTTTTTTGGTTGAAAATCACTTATCCATCTAATTAGGACATGTTTTAGGGTAATTATTATATCATTTTATCCATTAATTACCCTATTTACTTTTAACCATGGTAAATAAAAGTCAAAATCTATTTTTCACCAAAAATTATTTGCATCTTTTTGAACCAAATTTTACATACTGATATCAACCATGTCTCTCGGTTTTTTTAAAATTCAATTTAAAGAAACAGTAAAATTATGTTTCATGAAAATTTTCAAATGTGCCTAGTTGGTGGATAAAAGATGGTAAAAAGTTCAATAAAATTTTATATATCTTATTTTATTATAAAATGAATCCAAAAAATTATATTGAACATATATAGGTATTATGCATCTTTTTTTTATTAAAATTAATTTAAATAAAAATAATTTTTATTTAAATAATATGTCAGTTTTAAACAACAACACTATGTTTTTCACTATTCATAAAAAATTTAATATTTTTAGAAAAACACCAAAAATTCACCATAAGATAATTTTGATATTCTGAATTCAAAAATGATTTCCATTTTTAAATCAAAATTATAAATTTTCAAAAGGTGGTTATTACTATTCATAACGGCTAATTTGGTTGGTCGTGATGTGTTAGAACTCGAAGTTGCGTACAATATAAACTATTGTATTATTCAAAGAGAAATGTACCATGTAATATTGGGGTGTTAAATTCTTCTCTCCTTAAAAATATGTTTTTCTTGATATATCTAGAATACTATTGTACAAAACAATTTTGGTGGTTCTTCATCATAAGTTTCTCAGGTTCCCATGTTGCCTCTTCAATATTATGGTTTCTCCATAGAACATTCACCAGAAGAGTCGTCCGACTTCTCAACAGTTGTTCTCTGGTATCAAGAATTAGTATAGGCTCTTCACAATAAGACAGGTCAAGATCCAGTTCTATTTATTTATATGTGAGTACATGAGTTGGTTCAGTCATGTATTTCTCAATAGAGATACATTTAACACATCATGAACATTGGAGAGACATGGAAGCATTTCCCAACGATAAGCTACAAATCCAATTCTTTCTACAATTTTGAAATGTCTGTTGTATCCGGGGCTCAATTTATGCCTCTTATTGAAATGTATGACACCCTTCGATGGTGATACCTTCAAGAAAACATGATCTCCTACTTGAAATTACAAATCCTTCCTTAGGTTATTGACATATCCCTTTTTACTACTTTTAGCTTCTTTTATGTGGGTATGGATAATGTTCACCTTTTCCATTGTTTCCTCAATATGTTTCGGGCTTACATGTTTTCTTTCACCGACATCATCCCAACAAGTCGGTGAGCGACATGTCATTCCAAATAATGCTTTGTATAGTGCCATCTGAATACTTGAATGGAAGCTATTGTTATAGAAAAATTCTGAAAGAGGTAAATAATGATCCAACATGCCATGAAAATAAAGTGAGAATGTTCTCAACATGTATTTTAAGGTTTTAATAGTCTTTTTTGATTGCCTATCAGTTTGAGGGTGGTGGGCAGTGGTCCAACGAAGCCCAATATCCATGTTCTTCTATTTTTTTCAAGATTCTTGATGTAAAATGGGTATCAAAATTAGAAAAAATCAATAGGGGTACTCCATAATATAATAAAAATTCATTAATATAATGTCTTATTAAACATTGAAGTGGTAAATCTTCTCTTATAGCATGAAAATGTTCTGAAATGGTAAGGCAATAAACAATGACCCATATTTCATCATTCCTTCTATGACTATTTTTTAGTCCCATGAAAAATTCCATCATAATATCAAGCCATTTCCACATAGTTATGGGAAGAGGTTACATGACTCCTCTAGTATATTGTCTTTAGGCTTTCACTTGTTGAAAAACAATACATATTGACACATAATCAGAAATCTCTCTCTCATTGTTGTCCCACAAAAAATGATCCTTCGTATCTCTATACAACATAGTACTACTAGTGTGTTTATAAAAATTAGATCTATGAGCATCATCCAACAGATATCTTTTTAGATCAGGTAAATCAAGAACACAATGTCTCTCCCCAAATTTAAAAATTCCATCTTCATATAAAAATTCAATCAATCTCCCATCATTCATAGCTTTAATTTTATTTTTAAACTCATCATCATTAGTCTGATAACTTTTTTTCCTTTATAGTAATGATTTTTTTGCTACCATTTGAAAAATTATAGATGTTTCAACATCCAAGATTATTCTCATATCCATCTTTACAAGATCCATGAACATAGGATCCCTTTTAACTCTCATCCTTTTTATAACTCCGTGATCATATCTTCTCAAAATATCTTCCACTTTATTTTCCTTCCCCGGGTAGTAGTGTATAGTGCAATCATAATACTTGAGTAGTTTGAGCCATCGACTTTGCCTCATGTTGAGTTTTTTTGTGAGAAAATATTCTTTAAGACTTGTGATCGGTATATATCTCACAATTTTCACCCTAGAGATATTGTATCCAAATCATCAATGAAATGATTAAAACTACTGACTCAAGATCCTGAGTGGGATAGTTTTGTTCACGAATTTTTAGTTTCTGTGATACAAATCCAATAACTCTAACATTCTATATAAAGACACAACCAAGTAATTTATTTGAAGCATCACTGTAAATAACAAACCCATCATTCCCTGATGGTGGCTTCAATATAATATCATTGACTAATATTCTCATTAGTTCTTAAAAATATTCTTCAAACTCTTTTGTCCAAAAAAATTTATCCCATTTATGTGTGATCATGGTTGATGGATTATTCTATTGTGCAAAATTATGGACAAAATTTTGATAATAACCTGTCAAACCACTAAAACTGCGTACCATAGTTATAACAGTTGGTTCTTGACATTCTTGTATTGCCTTGGTAATTGAACGATCAACAAAGATTCTATCCTTAGAGAAAATATGGCCATAAAAAGATATATCGTGAAGCTAGATTTTGAAATTTCTAAACATCCCATACAATTAATTTATTATAAGGGTTTTCAGAATAGTGTGCAAGTGATTTTCATGATCATCATTTATTTTTGAGTAAAACAAGATATCTAAAATAAGTAACACTGATATGTTCATCATGATATTCCGTGAAATATCTATTAATTATACCCATGAAAATATAGGGTTCATTAGTCATTCCAAAAGGCATTACTGTAAACTCATAATGCTCATACCAGGTATGAAATTATTTCTTTTCAGTGTCTTCCTTCTTCACACACAACTGATGATATCCAGATCGAAGGGAAATCATTGAAAAATATTGAGCTTTATGAAGTTAATTAAATAAATAATCAATGTGAGGTAGGTGATACTTGTTCTTTATTATTATAGAATAAATCTCCCTTTAGTCAATAAGAAACCTCATAGATCCATCTTTCATCTTATAAAAAAGAACAGGGGATACCCATAGAGACACACTAATGATAATAAATCCCTTATTACTCAATTCCTAATGTATTTTCTTTACATCCACTAATTACACAATGGTAATCCTATAAGGGGTCTTCGATATGGGCCTTGAATAAGGAATTAAATCAATGGAAAACTCATTTTCTCTCTCTGGAGGATGTCTAAGAAAATCCTCTAGAAGCACATCATCATTTTCATTCACAGTAGGTATATCCTAAATTTGAACGTTCCTTTCCTCACCCATAGTAATTTCATTATCTTCCTCTAAAATAATTTATTTTCGTAGAGCTACTAGGGGAGGATCTAGATACAAATCAGGTGGTGACGTATCTTCTCAAAAGATAAGGTACTCATTATCATCTACGAAACTTATAACCTCGTTCTTATTATAATAAATTTTCACATCATGGTCTGAAAGACAATCCATTATGAGGATTATATAAAATTCAATCAAGGGTATGATAATGAGATCATCTGATAAAGAACATTTATAGACCTAATGAAAAGTGATTAAAAAAATGTTGTTGCAATAATACTTCCCTTAGGAGTTTTAAATGACAAATCCCTTGTTAAATTAAATTGGAAATATCTAATTTACATAGAAAATAGGGAATATAAGAAATAATGCGATGATCTAGAATCAAATAAATAATTGGATATACGTGAAGAAACCATTAAATTACCTCCCACCACATCTTTCAGAGCTTCAACCTCTGTAGTAGTGATCGCATGCTCTTGGCCTTGCTACCTTGGCCTTTTTCTGATGTATGATTCCTTGGAGCTTAGGAATTTTTTTTTCAAAATTACCATTTTCTCTACAATTATAGCATTTAATATTGGCATCCTCTTTCTTCCCCTTACAGTCATGAGATTGGATGCATTTTTCACCACACTTGTAATAGACTCCCATTCCCTTCAAGAATGTATCGGGGTGTTTCTTCCCCCATTTACCATAGGATGGATATTCAAATTTTCCATTTATACCCTTATTTCCATTTCTAGAGTGTTCTACAGATCTCTTCTTCTCGTGCTCTACTTTAATGTCGTTATACTTAGAGATTTCATTTTCTGTCTTGATATCACATGATACAATATCTTCATATGATGAGAAGGATTGTGAGACTAGTTCTCGATGGAGAAAAGGTTTTAACCCATCATTGAAATGATCAATAATACTAATTGGGTTACATATATAATCATCAGCATGCCTTGCTAACCATGTAATGTTAGCCTCATACTTTGGGGAATTATCATCCTCTTTTTCCCCAGACTCCGAAATTGTATTTCCATGTCTTCTAGATGGTCACAGGGAAAGTATTTCTCTATGAAAAGCTCTTTAAACTTCTTCCATTTCATATCTAATACTTCTTCATCCTCCTTTGTTTTTTGAATTATTGACCACCATTGATTTGCATCACATATGATGCGATAATAAACCCTAACATCTTGTTCCTTTTCAATACTCCACAAAGCATGAAATATTTTATCTAAGTAACTTATCCATTGATCAGCTACAAAAATATTTGTAGTCCCATTGAATGTTTTTGGTGGTTGCCTCATGAAATGGTCAAGCATTTCTCCTCCTCATTGTTGATCAGGATTCTCCAAATGGATTAGTTTATTATTTATATGTTGAGTGAGTTTTACCATTATGGTGATGAGATGATCAACAGTAGTTGCATCACCAACTCCACTATAATTATCTTGAGTATGAGGGAAAATCCTATGAGGATTACATGCATTTATATGGATTACATTCATTCCACTATGATACATTTCTATATAATGACATATAATAGATTAGTTTATGAATCTCAATACATAATTCCAAACTTGTAAAATAATTAACATAAATTGAATATTTTATGGATATAATCCATATTCATAAAAATATTATTATGGGGAGGTATATACTCATAAATCCTTTTTAATGGTTGGAAAAGAATATGTGAATTATCATAAGAATATCCCCTGGATGTGTCACAACATAGATTGCAGAATGGCCCGTTTTTGTGTACCTGGATACCTGAGGTCAATCCCAAAACTCATAGTCGGAGTTTTCACTCCTAGGTACACCTCTTCTAGATCCAACTCTATTTTCTCATATCCAAAAAGGGTTGTATTTCTCAGAAAACTCAAACAATATCTACCTTAACAAAATTATATGATGTTATACTATACAAATCCTCAAAATCTATCTACTATAATTATCTCTAATCGGAGTTTTTCAAAACCATGCTTTCATGGTTTGTACTAATCTTCTTCGGATACAAACTGGAACACCATGAACCAAGTTTCCCATAGTCAGTGCAATATTACATAACATTGGCATGATACATGGAATCATGTTCCAAATGACCGATCAGTTTAGTAGCCTTTAAAGTACTAGAAACATACATAAGTTTTACATTATATCATGAAATATAAACAACAAAAACATTTTATCCCCTTTGAAAACTCTTATATCCCTTAGCATATCCCTATAGGAAAACCATAAAATAACTCTTCACATCTTGGGAAAAAACAAAACATAAAGAGGGTGATCTCATATGCTTAGTGAGGATAAAAATATAGCATAAACATTGATAAAAAATCATAAACATTTAAGACAATATAGAAGACTAAAACACAAGCCTTTTAAACATGAATGTCAGCATAATATGGAAAAGATCAATCAAATAATTCTAATTAATTATTCACATGGATATTCTAATAGTTGAATAATCACTTGAAATATAAATATCCAATTTTATAATGATGGAATGTATAATGTCGGACATCGTAACCACATAGTCAAGGCTTCATACCAAGATTTCAAATATGATTTTTCCTAGGCCTTTTTCCAAGACACTAGTTTGCCTCATGAGACCTACCGATGCATCAAGGAGCTAGATAAGGCTCCACCCATCACATAATACGTCCAATTCTTTCCTCATATGAAAAGGTTAAAACAAAACATAAACATTCGTATTAAAACTAGAATAAGAAATGTTAATACGTTAACTATAAACAATGAATGGTATAAAATAACACATCCACAGTCAAACATATTAGAAAACCATCAAAACTATATGGAAGATTGTATCCTAATAAATCTACTTCAAACAACTGTAAAATCCCTCAAAGTGTGATGACATAGATGGAATCAATTTTATTAGAGAGAGGTATCTCTTTTTATTCTGAAATCATTTCAATGTAACATAACTATAAAGGAAAACATTTATATTTAAAATATTCTTACAAGATTGTAATGGATGCTTCTAAGGTGTTAAAAGGGCATAAAATTGACGCACTTGCTGTGTAAGTTAAGAAAAACATTCTTTCCTTAATTTTTTCAAAATGGTCTTAAAGGACCTTGTTTGGAAAATGAAGGAAATATTCCTTAATAAACACTTAATACAAAATAAAAAAAATTATAAATTACTTTTAATCATATACTAGGAAATCAACAAAATTATTTGAAATACATTTTTAAGAATCACAGATCCGGATGATAAATAGGTCCCATTAGATACTCACGTATAAACCACCACATATAATGTAGAGATTGTTGAATTAACCATTAATATGTACTTTTCCTTGATAGAGGGTATGTAAACCTCTTGTATAATAGTTAAATTGTTTTTATTAAATTATACAAGAACTATATACATTAATATGATATCATATATGATCTTTTAATTTTTCTTTGTTAACACTATTTCAGTAGTATCATCAATTTTTATTTTATCAAATCCGTTTTCCTTTATATGATTGGTTACGTAAGCCATGTTTGTTTTGGAAACGATGTATTTGATTCATATACAAAATGATATTATGTTCTTAAAAATTATTTTTAATCACAAAATGAATGTTATTCTTGACTGGTTATGATGGAGAATGAATTCCATCGCATTTATGGAGACGGAAATATGTACGTATGCACGAGAGAAAAATATCATTTAATTAAATGTTAAATAGTATATAATTGAATGTTATATCATATATACATAATAATTAACATGTTATATTTTTTATTTACATCAGTTATACTCATTATTATACACATCAATAATAATGAAGTGTTTGAATAATAAACTACACCACGACGTGGAGACGGTAAGATGTACGTACGCATATATGGAGTCTTTTTCATTCATATGATGGTTAGAATAATTAATTTTGTCATAACATATTCATAATAACATCACATTATTAATATGGTCCAGGATGTATTATTTTTTTATGAGAATAACAACGAAAGGTGAAGTGGAAGAAGAAAAGAACTTGAAAGAGGTGGTGAAATAATTGCCTTTTCTTCGGTTGCTTCCTTTTGAGTTGATCAAAAGGGATACATAGGATTGATTTCTGACCAATGGAAGGAAACTAGTATTAGGAGAGGTTTTTTGGGAGTACATCTAGTAATGGGTTGGCCAATCCAGATGGCTTTGGAGGTGTGATATTGAGAGAAGGGTAAGTGCTCTTTTATAAGAGAGGTGATTGTCGCTTTAAGAACATCTTGAAATATTATTTTATTATATAATCATTTTAGGTTTATAATATATCCAAAATGATTTATTTAGAGGATAATGTGGGGATGGGTTGTAGATATCTCAACCAATAGGCGTTGGACATGTTTAGGTCACCATATTAACCTTATCTTTTATATTTAACTCTTAGTTAAATAGTTTGACATTTACAATATCTCCATGTATTTTTAACTTATATGGTTAATAAACTTACTATAAACTTCCATGTGAACCCCAAGTGGTGTATTATTAATATATCTAACCTTATAAATTTCCATTGGCTGATAATTTGTCTTTTTGGAATATTATATCCATTAATAATATAGTATTTGTTTTAAAAACTTTTTTATGTCAATGTTGACACTATTTAGTTTTTGATTTTTGATAAATATTTTAAAACATGATTACATAGAAATAAATTCATTTATTCAACCCTAAAATTTTATATTAACCTATAAAATTCTTGGAATTCATCAAAAGTCTCAATTTAAATATATTTGGATATTTATAATGTCAATTATTTTAATCGTTTATTAATATGTTAAATACTACATCATAATTGTGTCCAAAATTAATTTCATTATTTTATGTCTAAAAATTATAAATAAAATACCATTATGTAGGAAATATTTTTATCATTATAATTAATTTGTATAGTCAAATTAAATTTATGTCTAACCCAGTATTAAAAATGGTTTAGATATTAAACATTGAATTTAACACTTTTAACTCTTTTTTAAATAAATTAACAATGCATGTCTTAATCTAATCCAACTGGACCAAAAATATCACATTTTATTCATAAGGTTTATTTTTGTCGAAATACACTTATCCAAAAAAATAGTACATGTGTTAGGGTAATTATAATATCATTTTTTATCTTTTATTACCCAATTTAATTTTAACCATGGTAAATAAAAGTAAAAATTTACTATTAAACAAAAAAAATTCAACTTTTTGAACCACATTTTACATAGTGATGTCAACCGAGTATCTTGGATTTTTGAAATTCAACACACAGAAGTGAAAAAATTAGGTTTCTGCAAATTTTCAAATGTGCCTAGTAGGTGGGTAAATGACTGTAAAATGTTCTATAAAGTTTTATATTTCTAATATTCATAAAAAATAACTCCAATGAATTAAATTGAATATATATTTGAATTATGTATCTATTTATACCTAAAATAAATTTATATAAAATAATTATTTATTTAAATAAAATGTCGTTTTTAAATAATAACACAATGTTTTTAACTATTCATTAAAAATTTAATGCTTTTAGAAAAATACAAAAAATTAACCCTATGCTATTATTGAAATTATGAATCCAAAAATGTAGTCCATTTTATAAACTAAAATTTATAAAATTTCAAAAGCTGGGTATTAGTATTCATAACAACTAGTTTGGTTGGTCATGGTGTGGTAGAACATGAAGTTGTATACAATACAGTTTATTGTATTATTCAAATAGAATTATATTGTGGATTCTTAGAGTGTTACATTAACATCATGTGTTTATGATAATAGATTTTATTTTATTTAACATCTTTGGATCCAGATATTGACTCCACATAGTTTAATGTCTTGTGGTAAAGTCCTTGGCATCTTAGTCTAACATCTTGTTGTGTGGAAGAATTCCATATAGTTTAACATCATGTGGATTGGACGCATCATCTTGAAGTTTAACATCTATGATCAGGGTTTTGAATCCATGTATTTTAATGAATTTTGTTAAGGGCCAAAGTAGAAAAATTTAACATCATGTTGTATGGATGATTTTTATAAAGTTCAATTCTATTGTGTTAGGACATTTCATACTGTTGTTTAATTTTATGTGATCAGTATGTATATTCCATGGAGTTTAACATATTTTTTTAGGACCATGGATTTAGTGTTTGATGTCAAGTTTAGGGGTTTAAATCCTTACGGTTTAACATCATGTGGACATGAAATTTTTTCTTTTAGTATAACTTTTTGTGATTATGGTGTTAATTCCATGCAGTTTATCATATTTCTATAAGGATCTTAGAATCATAGTTTAACATAATGTTATTTGGTTAAATTCCTTTTAGTTTAAAATCATGTGGTTAGAAAATTTCCACTTATAGTTTGACATCTTGTGATTTGGAAGTTGATGTCGTACAGTTTTTCATCTTATAGTAAGTACATTGGTTGTAAAATTTAACATCATGTTATGGGTATTAATTCCATATAGCTTGACATCATGTGGTTTTGAAATTACATCTTTCATTATAATGTCTTGTGATCCAAATTTTCATTTCATGAAGTTTAACGTCTTTTAGTAAGGAACTTAGCATCACTGTATAATGTCAATTTTGTGGGGAAAATTACATAATTCTTAACATTGTGTGGTTATGAAGATTCATCTCTTAGTTTAACATGTTGATATCCAGATGTGGATTTCATTCATAATAACAACCATTCATAAAGTCCTTAGATTCATAGTTTATCATCATCTTTTACGGATGAATTCCATAGATTTTAACATCATGTGGTTAGTACATTTCATTTTTTTGTATACTATCTTCTATTTAGATAACGAATTCCATGATATTTATTGTCTAGAAGTAAGGATATTGGAATTTCCTTTTAACATCATGTTGTGGGAAAAATTTTGATATCTTTTAACACTGTTTAGTTTGTACATATCGTATTTAAACCTAAATTCTTGTGAGCATGATGTTTCTCATTTTAATAAGTGAAATATTTATTTAGTAACCTTTCATTGGATGGGATCGTAACCACCTAACATTCCATTATGATGAAGAAATATTCACCATTATAGTATACCTTATGTATTCCATATGGTCCACCCCATTTTGGTTCCAATTTTGGAGGTTTCTTTTTTATTTTCATCCGAGTTATAAGGACTAACACCATTTATCCATTATGGAATTACCATAGGAAATTTGTTTTGGTTGAATTATCGTACAATCCGGTTTTGGTAAACAAAAAAAATGGTGCAATGTATGAAATATCTTTTCATCGAGTCATTCTAATTCATCAATATTTTTTAATGGATTATCTTCAATAGATAATTAATAGCCGATGGAAAAAAAGATTGAGGGAGGTTGAACTTTAATCGGTTGGACCCTCTCATCCCCATACAACTAAAAATATAGGTTTTCTTCGATAGTGGTATGGTTTATGGATCAGAAGGTCCATATAGACTGTTGGAAATATTCCTTCCCTGAATTCATATATTTATCCTCCATCTTTTACACTATGTTGGATAGGGTCTTGTTGAAGTCCCCTATATTTTTGTTAGCTGGTACATGATAGAAATTAGAGTGGTTGGTCTCAATACCATATAATTGTTTTAATTTCACAATCTCAATAGAGCATAAGTTTATGTCTTTGTATCTTAGTTTGCTGTGGGGGTATAAGGAACCGTCCATAAAACATTACATAGTCTTTAATTAAATTAATAATTCTCATTGAGGATCTTTTCAGGTTTAGAGTTTTATAGAATTAGGACATAACTATTACCTCTCAAAAGATTACAAAGTAGACACTTCTACTAAATTTCCATTATTTTTTTCATAAAATAAAAACTCTTAAAAAGAAACATGTCTAGTTCCATGTTTTAGATATCATGTCTTTCCATGATCCCATCCTTGACCCTATTCATATTTAAGTCCTGTGTAAAACATTTCAAAAACATGGGATGAGAATAAAAAGCTCAGTAAGGGTTATAAAACAAGGAAAGAAAACACTAGATCATCAATATATACATGACATAAGCTTCTTAACATACCTCATGAAATCATAAGATTTGTGAAATACACATATAAATCATAAATCATAAAGGTAACTTAAGGCATACATAACATAATTTCATTATAGTTATCACATCTACATAGGGAGTCAGATTTGAAACACCCATTATAGTATATTCCCTAAATAACATAAGAGAAACATTAACATTTACCTCTGTCATGTTACCCAATGCATTAGAGAGATATCTCAGGCTCACCTGCCCTAGTTTTATCACGGAAGCACCCATATATGTAACAATGTCCAAGAACCATAACACAATCCTAATAGATAACTTAATCATAATGGAAAGATGACATTCCCATATTGCAATAACGATATAACATTTTTAGATATTGAAATAATAAATCCATTCTAAATACCATTTTCAATACCAAAATACGGAAAAATAGTATATGGTATATATTTTTATTTTGAAAACATTACGGCTTATTAAGGAATCCATAGATCAAATAATACTCACGGCGGCGAAAAAGGACATTGTCACAGCTTACGTTAAAAAAGAAACATTCCTTTTTGTCGTTTAGTAAAAAACTTCATAGAGAAAAGATTCCCTTTGAATTAAATGAAAATTAAAAAGGGATTTATACACCGTATAAAATAACATCATGTAGAAATCCAAATATGCATCAATGAAAAGAGATTGAGACAAAGTCCCATACAAAGATGGTATCCTTAGATTAAGGATAAATTAATTAAATAATTATGTGTAAAAAATATAAATACACCCAATATAAGTGTATGTTAAGTGTAAAAAAATCAGAGTTCATCCACACATATTCATAGCACAACATAATCAAGAAGTAGAGGTTTAACCCAATGAATTGAAATGGGGTTAAGAAGTTACCTTACAAGAATTTAGACAACCTAACGACGTCACTTTAAAATTCAGAAAATGGGTTGATGAGATATAAAAAGGGTATCTCATCACTTAGACATAAAATTTACATTAATAAGGATATATAAAAACATATCCCAACATAAGAGTATGTAAATTAAAAGACCTAACAAAATGTAATCTTTTTAATAAAGAAGAGGGTGAAAGGTTCCCTTACCAATTTGGTAACATACGAAACAAACATACCTTGAAAGAAGAACCATAAAATGTTGATGTAAATACCTGTAAATGGATGTATATTACTCAAAGAGTATAATAATGGGCAGTACATAAACCACTCAAAGGAGATAGTGGTAAATATAGAATTAAACTCGCGAGAATAAAAAGTGAGATAAAAACCCCTTACCTCATTGAAATAAATTGAGTCATATGACCAAAAGATAATAAGAAACAAATAAATCACAGAATACCATGAATATAAATAGAAACATGATAATATATATCAAATGTCAGTAAAAAATACACCACATGCAATAAATAAGTGGCGAACAATGTAAATCTCACAGAATTAAAAGAGAGATAAGAAATCCTTTACCTCAAGTCTGACTTGTCGTGTTCGTTTCTTTATATTCATGAAAAATAAACCCTGGTAATTTTATAATTTCATAAGTACTTCCTTTAAATTTTATTATTAAATTCATATCACATATTATCATGTTACAATAATTAGTTATTTATGTGAGTTCATATCATACTTTTTGTCGATGTTCAGTACATGAGTAAAAAATGAACGTTTTTGAAGAGAATTGTCCATTTGGTTATAAGTACATCATCTCTGGAATGGTTTTCATGATTTAAAAATCATATATATCTAGTATATATGTATTTAATAATATTCCATAATGTTTGCAGATAATAAATGAAATGTACGGTTTATGGAGTCGGTAGGCCGTACGTACGCATGAACACTACTTTAATTTTTTGTCATATTAATGGACTTTAAAACTAACTGAGACATAGATATATTATAATTACAGTATAATATATATTTTATATAGGTAACATAAGTTCATTAATTGCATTAATTATAAATTACATGTTTGGCATTAACGAGTCACATCACATGAGGGGGTGGTTGTCCACACTTCCTCATCTGAAATTATCGCATTCGCACAACATGAAAAGAATATAGGAATGTTTTAAAATAAAATATGGAAGCATAGATAGGACATAAATATAATATATATCATATATAAATATAGTTCCATCATAATGGCCACTATGAGATGTGTTAAATGAAGATTTAACAATCATTATTTCATCAGGCAGTAATTCAGTACCCATAGAAACTGTATGTTCTTTAACCATTAGACGGAGGTGTATGTAAGTGTAGGTAGAATCCTTATCATAAAAACATAATAGTATATTAAAGATACTATTTTTATTATGGGATCAAATAATAATAAGATAGTGGTGAGTGAATAAGGAAAATAAAATAATGAAACTCGAGAGAAGACATTACCTCTAAGTCGGGTAATTCATTTTGATTTGAGGCAAAGGCATCCGTGGAAAGACGTATTCCTAATGTGATGCTTCTGGGAGTGAGAGAGGGATGCGGACAGATAATATGATCAGATTTTGGACTAGCCAAGGGCTTGAGAGTTGTGGGTAAGGGAGTAAGGGTGGGGCCTTTTATAAGAGGGGGAGGGTCACTTTTGGAAATTCTTGAAATGTTATTTTTTTATAAAAGGATTTTAGGATTTTAAAGGTCACAGAATGATATATTTTTAGGATAATGTGATACAGGTTATAAATACAACAATCCAATAGGTTTTAGATAAGTTAAGGTCTTATATTTTACCTTATCATTCCATTTTATTTAAATCGTTCATTATTGAGGTAATCGCTGCATCATCATGGACTCTAAAATAAATTTATTTATTTAATGTCTAAAAAATTTAAAAAAATTACCAAGATGTAGGAAATATTTTTTTCTTTAAAATTACTATTTATAGTCTAAGATATCATTTATGTAAACAAAATTAATTTTCTTTTACCTTGGATATACAAACCATTGTTATATTTCTCTTCTTTTTAAAAAATAATGTCATAAATGTCACTATCACACACATGTGACTCCATGGGCCATCAAGTTTGGTATAAAGCTTCTCATGGTCGTCCATGACTCAAAAAAGAGGATTTTGACACATGTTGGGGTCATTTTATATTATTATTAAATTATTTTATTACCCTTAACTACCCAATTACTAATTAATCACAATAATTATAGATAATTGTCGTTGTTACTATTCATAATGTCCAAAAAGAAGAGTCTTAATTCAATAATTTGGAACTTTTGATTAAAAATATGTAATCCATTTTACTAAATTCAAAACACAGAAAATTAAGTAATTAATTTAAAAATCATTCCCGTTGTCAAAACCAAAGACGAGTTTTTAAGATGTAAATTCTTTCAAAAGATTGATTTGTTTTTACATCCAATTTAAAAGTGAAACTACATCCAATGACGAAAATTGAATTAAATGATAAAAAAATAATTAAATTAAACCTTAACACCAAATAAACTAAACATATAACTATATAAATAAATTAGATGAAAAGGCAATTTTGAATTAAAATGTTGTATTTTCTCTATTCGTTAAAAAATGAACATTATGCGAAAAATAACAAAAACTCACCCATATCTATATTTAATATTAAAAATTAAAAAATGATGTCCATTTTACCAAATTCAAAACATATATTTTTCATTAATAAATTATATAGTTATTTCCCATTGTCTAAAGAAATATCATGTTTTTAAGAAACAATATCTATCAAAAGATTGATACTTGTTTATGTTCATTTTAAAGGTGAAATTAATTCCAATGACCACCATTTGATTAAATGGTGAACATTTATTTTCACTACACATTAAACCCAATTAAAAAGATATTATACCCATATAAATAGATTATATTAAAAAGAGGTTTTGAATTAAAATACAACATTTTTTACTATTCATTAAAAATTGAACTCTATCAGAAAAATAACAAAAATTTACACAAAGTACATTTTGATGTCCTAATTCTAAATAAGGATTTTATTTTGTCAAATATACTATATAAAATTGACAAAAATTATATTTAAAAAAAGGGTTCTCCATCAAAGAGTAGTTAATCGACCATTTAAAGAATATTAGAATATTTATGCTTAAAATTGGATTCATTCTCATTTTAAGCCTCTATCATTTATTAGGTAGTTGATAAAATATTTAAAAATATATATATATAATCATTTTGTAGATAGTTCTATTCATTCCTGACATTACAATTTCTTAGAATTTACTACCATTTAAAATAATATTATTATATTATTAGTGTGCACCGTATAATTTCAAAGAAACTCGTTGTTGCGTATTGGGTACCCCAATGAACATAGCATCCCCATTAAAGTAATATTAATATTTCATTAAAAAATATTAATAAATACGAAAATTTTATATTCTTTATTTACCTGAGATGTTACATCCTTCCCCCTTTTATGTATTGCATCCTCGCAATTTTAAAATTGGGCTCAGAAACATCATCGAAAGTCCCACATCAGAAAAAGAGTCAGTAAAAATATCACTCTAAAAGAAAAAAAGAGATGTACAAAGATCTCCTGATTTAACCTATACTAGGATTCCATAGAGGAAAACATGGATATGGAAGAGAAAACAAAGGTTCGAGTTTTGATGGAGAGTGATTGAAATTATGACTTGGAGAAAGTTAACCACCAGAAAATCACAAACTTGTTATGGGTTAAACGGTATTTGATTCCATAGTAGGAAAAGTTAACAAACAATGTTTTTGTTTTAAGTACTTTTCATTGAGGAATTTATTTATAAGATTAACTAAAACATAAAGAAACATACTTACTTGTCATGTAGACTTAATCTTTTACTATATTTCTAACACAAACTCAAATTTTATCGAAACGATGAGTATTCAGGATGACTTGTTCTCATTAAGAGAGCTAAATTAAATTTTGAGAGAATCACATAATCCCAAAAAAAGAATAATCTTTTTTAAAAATAAATACTACTCTAATTCCAAAATTCAACAAAAAGAACCCAAGGTTTAATAAGGACAATTAAATAAATAGTTATCCCTAAAATTCTTCAATGTAATACAAACTAAGATTGAATCCCAAATCTCTAAATTATTTAATCACCTAGTCTTCCAAGGTAAATATTAACATTTATCTCCAAATAGCATCAATTACTCTTAATGTCTCATATAGAAAATTAATTAACATAATCACATATCCTCCATGATAGGTCAATAATTATCATAGATAACCCAAAATAAACTTATTCTTGATTCATAAAATCATCTAATTAAAAAATAATATTTCATACTAACCCAGGACTTCATGTAGTATAGTGGTAGGAAATAAATACCAGTTTCACTTTGGTTGTGGGGTCAATTCCCACATCTTCGTCTGACGTGACGGGTTGTCACACGGTATGCATGTTGTCCTTTTTCAAAAACTATATAATTTTATAGCATTCCAAAAAAGAGATAAATTCATCAAAATAACCATAACATATTTTAACCACAAAGGTTATCTAATAACTTTGGCTTTTCATCCCAAAATATAATAACTAGTAATTTCTTCAAATTCAAGGAAAATATAAACGCAAATGGTTCTTTATAACTATATCAATAAAAGTAAAGATAATTATTCCTTGAATAAAATTGTCATATATCAAACATCTGGGTTACACATACAATAAAAAGTCTTCTAATCTAATCTCATCATCAAAAGATACTTAATACTTTTAATAAATTCACCATCCTAATATCTACCATAACTCTTGAACCCCTTATATGTAGACTTCTTACTCGTTCAACATTCTTCATGATCCATTAACCATTCCTTTCCAACTTATTTTGAAATACTTATTTCCTACAATCAAAAACATGAATCATATCCTATGATTCAATAATAGGAAAACATATATTAAGAAATAATACATTGTTTTCATTGGTCATTATCATTTTCATCATCCCAATTCGGAATGGAATTAGGTACTGGTAAATGAATATTTGTACGATCCTGGTGATCCCATTCCTGAATCTTCTTCATAGGACATGTGTTTGTATAATGACCCTTCACAACACATTTAAAACATTCAATTGATCCTTCAAAAAGAACTTATTTCCCTTTCATAGAGTCAAATTGATGCTTCCTTTTTCCATTCCAGGTTCTTGCTTTATGACCTTCATTTCTACATCTATAGCATCTTTCTGTCCCATTGAAACATTTTCAAATGTGTTTCTTTCCACATCTTTGACACATAGATTTTTGAACATACATAACTTTATGATTATTAACCGAAATTCCTTATGAATTTTTTTCTCGCATATATGATGTCTTATAAAAATCACTAAGGTTCAGGTGGTCAATCAGGACTCCGGATAGTTGGTTGAGAATGACCACAATAGTTCTCATTGCAGCTGCCATATCATTCAGTTGCTCATTCAGAAAACCGTCATAGTTTTCTTCACATCTACTGTTACTTTGGTTCCTACTAGATCCAGCCATTTACAAATACCAAAAAGGACAATGTGAGTATATCATAAAAATCATCATATAATATCTTATGTGGAGGGTATAGAATAAGATAAAATTATTCGTGTTATATTAAACTCATTCACTTTTTCTAAAAACTGTGACTCTTTCTGAAATCCTAACCATTATGGTAATGTCACTTATGCTTAAAGAATACCCTAACCTCTAAAGTTATCTAAACCGACCTCTGATTCCAAATATATGGACTCATCCTTAAAACAATACATAGTCTTGAATTAAATGAATAATTCTGATCAAAGATCTTTTCAGGTTTAGAGTTTTAGAGAATTAGGACATAAATATTACCTATCAAAATATTACAAAGTAGACACTTCTACTCAGTTTCCATTGTTTATTTTCATAAAATAAAATCTTCTAAAAATAATCATGTCTAGTTTCATGTTTTAGATAGCATGTGTTTCCATAATCCCATCCTTGATCATATTCATCTTTAAGTCATGTGGAAAACATTTCAAAAAAATAGGATAAGCATAAAAAGCACTGTAAGGGTTATAAAACAACGAAATAAAACATTAGATCATCAATATATACATAACATAATCTTATTAACATCCCTCATGAAAGAATAAGATTTGTGAAATACACATATAAATCATAAATCATAAAGGTAACTTAAGGCACACATAACATACTTACATTGTAGCTATCACAGATACATTGGGAGTCACATTTGGAATACGCATCACAGTATATTCCCTAAATATCATAGGATAAACATTAATGTCTACCTCCATCACATTAACCAATGCATTGGAGAGCTATATTGGTCTCACCCACCCTAGGTTTATCACGAAACCACCCGTATATGTAACAATGGCCCAGAACCATAACACAATCATAACACATAACATAAGCATAAAGGAAAGATAACATTCCCACATTGCAATAAAAATATAACAGTTTAAGATAATAAAAATAAAAAATATATTCTAAAAACCATTTTCAATACCAAAATACATAAAAAGAGTATATGGTATTTATTTTTCTTTTTAAAACATTACGTCTTGTTAAGGAATAGATCAAATAATACTCATGACGGTAGAAAAGGACATTGTCACCGCTTACATTAAAAAAGAAACATTCCTTTTTTGTCATTTAGTAAAACGAATCATAGAGAAAATATTCCTTTTGAATGAAATGAAAACTCAAAAGGGTATTACATATAGTATAAAATAAAGTCGTGTAGAAATCAAAAGATTCCTCAATGAAAGGATATTGAGACGAAGTCCCGTACAAAGACGGTATCCTTAGATTAAGGATAGATAAATTACATAATTATGTGTGAAAAATATAAATACATCCAATATAAGTGGATATTATGTGTAAACCAATCATAGGTCATCCACACATATTCATAGCATGATATAATCAAGAAGTAGTGGTTTATCCCAAATAATTGAAATTGGGTAAAGAAGTTCCCTTATAGAAATTCGATAGCCTAACGACGTCACTTTGAAATTCAGAAAATGAGTTGATGAGAGATAAAAAAGGTTATCTCATACATGGACATAAAATTTACAACAATAATGATATATAAGAACATATACCAACATAATAATATGTAAATTTAAAGACCTACCAAAAAGTATTCTTTTTCAAAAAGAAGATATTGAAAGGTTCCCTTACAAATTTGGTAACATTTTAAAAAAACCCCATGAATGAAGGACCATACAATGTTGATGTAAATACCCATAAATAGATTTATATTACTCAAAGAGTAGAATAATGGGCAGTACAAACACCACTAAAAGGAGATAGTGGAAAATATAGCATAAATCTCACGGGAATAAAAAGTGAGATAAAAACCCCTTACCACGTTGTAATAAATCGATTCATATGAACAAAAGATAATAAAAAACAAAAAGATCACAGAATACCATGAATATAAATATAATCATGATAATATATATCCAATTTCAGTACACAATACACCACAAGCAATAAATAATTGGCGAACAATGGAAATCTCAAGCAATTAAAAGCGAGATAAGAAATCCCTTACCTCATGTCCGACTTGTCTTGTTTGTTTCATTATATTCTTGAATAATAAACCTTGGTCAATTTATAATTTCATATGGAAATCAATTAATGTTTATTATTCAATTCATATCACATATTATCATGTTATAATAATTAGTTAATTATGGGAGTTCATATCATACGTTTTGTTGATGTTCGGTACATGAATCAAAAATGAACTTGTTTGATGAGAATTGTCCATGTAGTTTTAAGTACATCATCTATAGAACGGTGTACATTATTTAAATATAATATATATCTAGTATATATTTATTTAATAATATTCCATAATGTTAGGAGATAAGCAATGAAATATGTCGTTCATGGAGACGGTAGGTCGTACGTACGCATGCACGCTACTTTCATTTTTTTGTCATATTAATGGACTTTAAAACTAAATGAGACATTGCTATATTATAATTCCAGAATAATATATATTTTATATAGGTAAAATTAGTTCATTAATTACATTATTTATAAATTCCATGTTTGTCATGAACGAGTCACATCACATGAGGTGGCGGTTGTCCCCACTTCCTCATATAAAATTATCGCATTTTCACAACACGAAAAGAATAATTTTATGTTTTAAATATAAAATTCAGAAGCATAGAGTACATAAATATAATATATATCATATATAAATAATGATCCATCATAATTTCCACCATGAGAGGTGTTAGAAGAATATTGAACAATCATTATTTCGTGAGGCAGTAATTCGCCACCCACAGAAACATTATGTTATTTAGCCATTAGACGGAGGTGTGTGTAAGTATAAGTAGAATAATTATCATAAAAACATACTAGTATATTGAGGAATTTTTTTTTATTATGGGATAAAATAATAAGAAGATAGTGGTGAGTGAAGAAGGAAAATAAAAGAAAGAAACATGAGGGAAGACATTACCTCTAAATCGGGTAACTCTTTTTGATTTGAGCCAAAGGATTATTTGGAACGACTTCTGCCCAAATTGACGCATCTAGGAGCGAGAGAGGGATGTTGAGATATAATATGAGCAGTGGTTCGACGATCCAAGGGCTTGAGGGGAGTGGGTATGGAGGTAGAGGTGGGTGCCTTTTATAAGAGGGAGGAGGGTCACTTTTGGAAAGTCCTGAAATGTTACTTTATTATAAAATGATTTTCAGATTTTAAAGGTCACACAATGATATATTTTGAGGACAAGGTGAAAAGGTTTATAAATCCACCCATTAAATAGGTTTTCAACAACTTTATGACTTATATTTTACCTTATCTTTTCATTTTTTTAAATCATTCATTAATGAGGTAATCACTACATCATCATGGTGTCATTAATAAATTTATTTATTTAATGTCTAATAATTATAAAAAAAATTACAATACGTATGAAATATTTTTTACTTTAAAATTACTACATTTAGTCTAAGATATAATTTATTTATAGAAAATTAAAATTGTTTTACTTTTGATATGAAAACCTCGGTTATATTTCTCTTCTTTTTTAAAAATAATGTCATAAATGTCACTATCACACCCATGTGACTCCATGGGCCCTCAAGTTTGGTATAAATCTTATCATGGTCAGTCATGAGTCAAAAAAGAGGACTTGGACAAATTTTGGAGTCATTTTATATTATTATGATATTATTTTATTACACTTTACTACCAGATTACTAATTAATCATGATAAATAAAGATAATTGTCGTCGTTACTATTCATAATGTCCAAAAACAAAAGAGTCTTAATTACATATTTTGGACCCTATGATTGAAAATATGGAATCCATTTTTCCAAATTCCAAACATATAAATTGCAGTAATTAATTTAAAAATAAATCTCGTTGTCATTACCAAAGACGGGTTTTTAAGATGCAAAATCTATCAAAAGATTGATTTGTTTTTACATCAATTTTAAAATTGAAATTACATCCAATGACTATCATTGTATTAAATGATAAAAATAATAATTAAATTACACCTTAAAACAAATTAAAATGAAAATATAAC
Organism: Viscum album; assembly: GCA_963277665.1. Taxonomy (NCBI): domain Eukaryota; kingdom Viridiplantae; phylum Streptophyta; class Magnoliopsida; order Santalales; family Viscaceae; genus Viscum; species Viscum album. The sequence continues at coordinate 764,617,958 of OY728120.1, forward strand.
TATATAAATAAATTGGTTGAAAAGGAAATTTTGAATTAAAATGCTGTATTTTAACTATTCATTAAAAAATGAACATTATCAGAAAAATACCAAAAATTCACCCTAAGCTATAATTATTATTCCATATTCAAATTTTTTTTCCATTTCACCAAATTAAAAACATATCAGTTTCATTAATAAATTATACAGTTAATTCCCGTTGTCAAAACAAATAACATGTTTTTAAGAAACAATATCTATCAAAAGATTAATACTTGTTTATGTTCATTTTCAAAGTGAAATTAATTCCAATGACCATCATTGGATTAAATTGTAAGAATATATTTTCAATACACATTAATCCCAATTAATAAGATAATCTATCCATATAAATAAATTAGATTAAACAGAGGTTTTGAATTAAAATACAACAATTTTCACTATTCATTAAAAATGAACTTTATCGGAAAAATAACAAAAAATTACAAAAAGTAAATTGTGATGTCCGGATTCGAAATTAGGATTTTATTTTGTCAAATATAATATATTAAATTTATAAATAGTAGTTTTAAAAAAAGGGTTCGTCATCAAAAGCGGTTAATCGACCTTTTAAAGAATATTAGAATATTTATGCTTAAAATTGGATTCATTCGCATTTTAAGCCTCTATAATTTATTGGGTTATTGATAAAATATTTAACAAATATATATAATCATTTTTTATTTAGTTCTATTCAATATCTCCATTACAACGACTAGGCATTTAGAACCGTTTAAAATAATATTATTATATTTTTAGTGTGCAGCGTAAGATTTCAAATAAACTCATTGTTGTGTATTGGGTACGCTATCAAAAATAATATCCCCTTCAATGTAATATTAATATTTTATTACCTAATATTAATAAATATGAATATTTCATCTTATTTAATTACTTCGGATGTTACAGGGGGGACAAAAAATCATGTAATTATGTTGGCTTTCAAAAATATGACAATGTTTCATACCTTGTCCTAATTGAGGGGTAAAACTTCTACCCATTTGTAAATGAAGATAGTAATTGTGATAATATAATTGAATTACTAAGTCGTAATATGATGATATCATCCCAAAACACCCATTCCCTATATGGAAATAGGACATCATTAGTTGGATGTGTGAAATAACATTAGGACTTCGTTGATGAAATTAGAATAGACATGGAAAGAATTACACTTCATGGTGAATTTAATGCAGTCATGAATTATAGTGTGCCAAAACTATCTAAGCCTTTGAATTTAATGGGAATTATCATATCCTAATTTAAGTTCATAATAGGATCCAGTGTATAGTTCATTCATGATGGTCGTGTTATCTTCCCCATCAATGAACATAATAAATACCCCATCAATTCCATTCATATATAGGACCTTTTATTGGCTTGTGTCAGCATATACAACAAAATTAATTACTCATCTCCAGATTTTTCCCTTATGGCTCTATATAGGTGGAGTTCTCCCATTTGGATATTGTTCATAGCGTGAGTCATACCACTAGTTGTAGGACCATATGGTGTGGGGTTGGGGTTGATATCATTGATTTCTCAAATGTTGACCTGAATATTTGGAACAAACATATGGCGATGTGCAATACTGCTGACCATTTAATCATAATATAGATCATCCAATGTTATTTATTCCTCATCCAATGAATCGTCTTGGTAATTTACTATGTGGGGGACAATGTTTATTGTCAGATCTATAGGTAATTCCTCCATCATTCCTTAAACATGTTAAAAATTTATAAGTTCTTCATTATTATGGTCTAATCACTCATTACATTCTTGATGACCAATTTTTAATTGCATTTTACCATCATGTTGTTTACCTATAATTTATGTTCAACCTCTATCCCTATAATATGATTTTTATATTTCACATAATTTTTTGTGCACCCCATGGATAATAAATAGTAAGATAGGTTCATCTATTCTGGAGATATGAGTGATCTCCCAGTCCCACTTTATTGAACCTAGGGTTTTCCATCAACATCTCAATAGGTATTCTAGATTCACCATCAATATAAATCACCCACATTTGGGATCATTATTTATAGATAAAACCACTTCATTGAAAAGATCACCTTCTGGTGATTTCTTCTCTTGCATGGGGTTCTATTCTAGGAAATCTACTAATGGTTTACCATTGATGAATTTTTTGAGGAATAAACTCTATGCCAAATTGATAAACCACAACATCCCACCAGGAAAAACATGCAGTCATCATTTGATGGTTGTGAATTTACATGAGTGGTTTCTATGATGGACCATATAGACCTCATCATACTATAGGTAATGCATCAATTTATGGACACCAATTATTAGTGTTAAACTAGTTTTCAAAATATCTGAGTAATAACTATCAACATCGTTCATGGTTTGGCTGGGACAGTAAATTTATTTTATGTTTTCGGCATCATTCTGTTATGTGATGAAGGCTCCTAGGGATCTCTCTAAGGAGTTCCCATAAAAGAGGGATGGTCTTACTTTGATGAGTGGCATTATCACTAGTAGGATTAAGAGATACATCTTGAGGTTTTATAATTCTTATTAACAATCATCAGTATAATGATATTCAACCCCTTTCATCATCTACGTAGTAATGGGAAAACATTTTTCTGTATGGATGGATATCAAGAACTGTAGGAAGGCCTAGTGTGCTTGTAGAACTTTTAAAATATAAAGGTTATGAGTTTGTCAAAAATCAGGGATTTTCATTATATTATTGAGGCCTAATTGAATTCCATGATGGAATACATAAAATATAAGGAACCTCCATGATGTTACACTGAAGCCACATTTCAAGGGATTCATTTTTAGACTCTACTGTCATAGTTTGGGGAAGTTGATTTCAATATATGATATTTGGTCAGAATATTGTGATGATTTAAACACCAGGTCATAAACATAGAATTCAATAAACATTCAAAAAAATTGTTTGAAGGTGTGATGCATGGAATATAGATATATAGCGCCAAATTTTTTCAAACCACAGTGAATTAACTTATAACAAAATACTCCATGGGGGTCCTCGAAGGTGGTTATTTTTTTATATTAACGAGATATTATGATTTGTTTGTATCAAAAATATCCATCCATGGTGGAGAGATCTTGGGATCTCGTAGTTACATTGATCAATAAATCAATGATCGAGAGTGGGAAACTTTCTTTTGGGATGTTCCTATTTAGATCTCTACAATCGATGTCGAATCTATTTTTTTTATTTTTTATTTTCCACAGGTACAATTTTATTATACATATGTGTTATTTGAAATATATAATGATATTGGCTCTAATGGTCTTGTCAAATTCAACATCTATTTTTGATTCTTTGGTCGGGTGATGAATTATGCTTTAGAAACAAGGATATCATTTCTATGTAGTTCTAAGGAATTAAATATCGATGATTTCATATTAATGGGGTATCCACCTCTTTCTCCTCAAAAGTCATGGACACTCTAATAATTTGGGGTGTGGGTATTCTTCAGTACCCACGTTTATTACCCTAAGTTCATCAATGGTGGTAAATACACATGCCTAAAATAATATAGGGGAATACATAACGTCTTCTTCCTCTAATGATTTATTATATTCTTCTTTTTCTGAAGAATAAACAATTCATGTGATAAGATTTTTAGGATTGGGAGAAGGGTAGAGATATCCTTACTTAGAAGATGAAGTATATTCTTCGGTACCGACTTGTAGAGACCCGGTTTTTTCCCTATAATACATTTGAATATTTCTACATATATTTCCAGATCTATGTGTGATGACCGCGTATGATTCTAAGGCACGGTGTGCCCGAAATTAATTTTATAAAAATATTAAGTATTTTTATACTATTCATGTGGCAGGGTTGTTTTTTCTCTTAAACGGTAGCTTGGATCGGAAATCTGAGGTTGTAGTTGCATCAAGAGCATGCTGTTTACCCTATGCGGGATGTAAAAGATGCGGGCGTGGACCTGCTGTGAGAGAAGTCACCCAGGGGAAAAATCGTCATTTAGAAATAATAACTTAGTGATTTTTATCACTTTTGTTCTTTTTGAATAACATTCGAATGAAGTCTCAGAATGAGAATCTGAGACTTCTATTGAGTTCAAAAAGAGGGTGTTTTTTCTATGTGTGAAATAAAACAGGTGGGTGTGGACATTTCAGAATCCTCGCTCATCGATAGAGTCTCAGAAATGTTATAAATTCATTTAAGTGTGGGATTAAGGGGAAATCCCTAATTTCCCTCTATCTCTCTCTCTCTTGTTCTTTGGTGTACTTCTCTGGATTGAGGAGCGAACTCCGGGGGATCGAAGTGGGATCACATCGGGCGCGTCGCAATTGACGAACGGCTGGATCGAGGTAGGCTTTCAGTTGATTTTTTCCGCTCTTTTTTCATTTTCTTGAGTTTTTGTTAAATTCGTCGTTTTAATTCTATAATTTTAAAATTTTGAGGATGGTTGAATGAAAACAGGCAACATCTGATCCATGTATTCATTTTTTCATCATTGGGAGTTCTTCATCTAAAATTTCGAACGCGCCAAAACCATGATGGATCGTTGATCGAGGGTTGGCGCAGTGAAGGCCTCATCCAGAGGATTTCAAATCTGCTTTTAGTTTTGAAATCGGGCAGCTGGAGCGGTTGTGGAGGCCGGCAGAAGCCCCGGCTCTGGCAAGGGTGGTCGCCGGAGATCGGGGTGACGCAGTGGTGGTGCCAACCGAGGTTGCGGCGGAGCGCGGTGGCTGCCAGTTTTTGGGCAGTAGAGCACCCAAAGTGGCGTTTTCTTGTGGTGTGGCATCTGGGTGGCTGGGACATTGGAGAGCCGTAGGTCGGGTGTGGTCGGCATGGACAGGGATACTCCAGGAGGAGGGCTGTGGAGCGCGGGCCAGCAGAGAGGCGCTGCAAGGAGAGGTAGTGCGGATGTGGTGGCTATAGTGGGCCATAGCCGAGCGGGGGAGCCAAACGGCGGTACGAGCGGCCAGTGCCACGGCGAGGAGCTCAGCATGCTGTTGAAGGGGGGGGGGGGGTCACCCTCGGCCTATCGTTCTCGGGAGGATCCATGAGGGGCTTACCTTTAGGGGCGCTGCGGACAAGGACACGCAAACCACGGGTCCTGTTGGTGCGATGTGGACGAAGACCGCCCCATTGGCCGGTCTGCTTTGAATGACTAGACCCGAGGGGTCTGGTTTTTCTGGGTTGGGCCATGCCGAGTCGGGCCAGACCTACGGCTGGGCCGCGGGCCGTTGTTCTAGACAGGGCCAGGTGATGTGAACCGGCCTGGTTGGAACTACAAGAAAACCGCCCTTTAGTAGTCGTTATTTTTTCATTTAGTGGAATTTTATACCACCCCTACACGAGTTGGAAGCGGTTTTTAGAAACCGCCACTAAATTTGACATCGGCAAACTATTAGTCGTTGTTTTTTCCATTTAGCAGTTGTTTAAGAAAAGCGTCATATCTGCCTCATTTCGTAGCAGTTCTCTTCACTTTAGCGGTGTTTTTTAATAGCCCAGGATTTTTTTATTAGGGGAGGTTATAACTGCCGCTAATTAAGTAAAATCCAGCAGCCTTAAAACTGCCGCTAAAGTCACGAGAACCACCGTGAAATGCACACGGGTGATGCGACTCTATAGCGGCGGTTAAAATCACCGCGAAACATGAAAATATTTATGTTTAGCGGCGGTTAAAACTGCTGCTACTCTCTTACCTCTATAATATTTGAGGCGGATAAAACGACCGCTAAAAGCTGACAGGAAAAAAAATTTAAATTTTCTGCTTCCACTGCACCACTGCCCTAAAAAACAAATCAAACCAGACAAAATATCATAAAATAACATCAACTCAATGATGTGTTGGACCTTTCAAGGATGATTTTGGATATATTGATGAAGAGTTGACTGGGATTATGGCCACCCAAGGGGTGTTCCAATCCCTTGAGCATGTGAATTTAGTTATTAAATGATAAATTGAAGGATTTATGAGATTAAAAAATTATAGATATTTTTATCTTGTCAAAATGGAAAATGTGGTTTATCATAACTTTTATGGTTAAATGGGCTGTGAGATAATTAAGGGGATAAATAATGATTAGAAAATCTGGGAATATCCATGTTATAAGATGGAATTAAAAATATTTACAATGTTTTTTTCTATGATTGAATAGTAAAATAGAATAGTTATGGAATTACATTAAGTGCAGTGAAAGTGATAAACTGTGTGAATATTGGTGAAATGAAATAAGTTCACCCTTAATATTGTAATTTGTTAAAAAGGTCAAGTGTCTTTGAACTTGTGGAATTTGTATTGATGTATTAGTAAATGATGAGGGACACAGTAGATCCCACCGATGGGTAAGAATTTTTTCACAAGGAATTCCTTATATTTGATGTGGGATGGCTAGACATGAAATTTTACATAATGGATTTGATATGATGTATATGGAGTTTCATATGCTTGGATAGTGTTTTGACATGTCTTTCTAGGCACTAAAGCCTATATGTATGATATAATTGAACTGATTAGTGCACAATAGTATATGAATTTGAAATGATTAATGAATTACCATTGTTGTTAATAAATATGTAAAACCCATTTATACTATTGTTTTACACTGGTAAATATGGTATATTATCCCCACATACCTCATTGGACCCTAAATACTAGTAGAAAGCCTCTTTTATATGAGGAGGCATTCCTATGGTCATGCGGCACATTGGTTTGGGGAACCAGTTCAGTGGAACCTAGGTAATGGCGTCACAATGTGGTATCAAAGCCATTTTATTTTCTATAGAATAATTTTTTTGTAATGTTTTATATGTTATTAAGGTGTTTCAGTCCTTGGAAATGTGTTTTTTTGTGGGATTATCTATCCCATATATGAGGGAAACCCAGGTTCTCGATGTGGGATTATTGTTATTGTTGTTTGATGTTATAGTTGGATTTTATTTCACCTTGGGCGATACGCTAGCTGTGAGATATTATTGTTTTCTAAGGTTTTATTCATGGAATGACATTGAATTTTTTACATATTCGTGAATAATATTAGGAAATTGGGATTAAAATAACATGAATCATTTTAGGCTCAAATAGAAAAAAAGATTATGTTTTTGTTATGATAAATGAAAATAATTTTCAATTGGTTTCATAGAAAACCATTCCTAATAAAGAGTTATCCATCCACATGTTTTTGTGATTCCCGGTGTCATAAGATACTAACGCCAGAAGGGTTTACCTTCTTAGATGAAGATATTGAATTATTATATATTATAATATTAGGTGTCAAAAATTTATTCAACACATCAATAATGGGATTAACTCCTAGTCATCCAAAATCTCGACTACCAATTCAAACACAAGCCCAACTAGAATGATGTATACCACACTAGAGAAGTCAAGATATTAATGGAAACATAAGACATCAATATAATTCATAAAAGGAAACATCAGAAGTCAAGAAAATGATAGGACATGAAAATATTTGGTGGAAAATATCTGCCACACATGGTACATATACAAACCAACTATTCCCATATCTGTTCAACACATCAACAATACAACTACACACTGTCTGATGATGCATTGTCACCCTCTCCAGCATCGTCACCCTGTCCACCTCCATCTCCACTTTCTATTGTCACCTGTAAGAAAATTATATTGAAAATTAAATACAGTTTCATATTTATATTAAAACATAAAACCATTGATAGTTTCCAAACTAAATTATTTTGATTTTTTGTGATTTACATGCTGACCACCAGTCGATGCAATAGAACCGGGGGCACATCTGCTCATCTGCTGATGTTTATCAGTCATCGCTTTCTACAATGAGGATATATGAGCCCCCTGATCATGAACTGTGATTCGTAGGGAAGCAATCTCCCTCTTAGAATATTTAGGTTTGGACTGACTATAATTAGGAGTAGATGTTGCTGGAATCCCTGGTGGCATGCCAAATACCTCAGATGGTACGAGTCCAAAACCCATCCCATGCACTCGACCAGGATGCTCCTTCCTAAGGACATTAGCAACTGGGACATCCTGGGAGACTGATTAGGACTTCCTTGGATTGGCATCCCATAGTTCTTTAATTTTTACCTATTAATCAAATATCAATATATATTAACACATTTAAAACCTATAATAAGTTATTATAATAAAAAATTGACATCATAACCCAACTTATTTGGCAGGCTCATTAACAAAACTTCCATTAGATTTTTTGTGAACATCCAACCACAATTTAGTTCAGAATTCTTCGTGGCCTATACTCTGTGACAGCATTAAGAATAGATAAATAAACAATTCAATATATTAAACAGATAATATTGTCTTATAAATAGTTAACATAATTAAAAAATTCCCAATTTCGTTCGGCTTCTAGAAATGATTTTGGATCCTACAGTGTGAGGGATGACTTGCTTAGGCCGATTTCATGCATTCTATCTTGAGAGATCCTGAAATAAATAAAATTCAATTTAACATTAATGTATTCAATGTCATCTCCTCTTCATATACATGTATAAATGTAAAATGAGGATCATGTAATAATATATATTTCAATACCATCCGCTTCTCATCACGATGTCTGTCAACAAAAACTTTCCACTATTCATTTGGTACTCGTTGAGTAGCTTCTCATACATTTGATGCATGGTCAATGTAGTATCATTGACATCACACCAAAATCTCCAATTGAAATCCTTCCATTTCTTACCAATATTTTTAAATGTCCAATTCCGTGATATCAAATCAGCAACTATAAAGTGGAAGAACATCTGTATACAGAAATTCATTTTGAGCATATTAGTAACATGACATTGAATTTAACCATAATGTAATAAAATTACATTTATTTTGGAATAAAAACATCATTTTTCTTACTAGGAGGCATATATATTCAATAATTATTAGAAATAGGTAGAAAAATGGTCATCTCTACCAACTGGCTAAGAATCTGGAAAAGTAACCCCACGACGTCATCCGTAGGGACCCCATAAGAATCAAATGGAACAGCTATCTTCTCGCCATTCATATTCCAAACATCTGAACTTTTTATGTTTTTCTCCATGGTTTAATTGTTTCATCTTCAAAGAGAAAAAAAATAAGTATAAACAAAATACAATACATTTATTTAATTAAAATTTGTACCTATGACAGTAACACTCTAGTATGTCTGTGATGAACTGGAAGGGGCGTGTCGCCGCCCCACTGTTAAGGCATCTGATCGGGGAGTCGACGAATAATACTCTAATGGGACACCCATATATGGTGTGAGAGATGGTGCTGGGGGAGATGGTGTAGGGTTGTAAGAAGTTTGTGCCTCATATGTCGTGGGGAGGTGGCCAGATGGATCGTCATCTGTCGCAAAACTAGATAAAATAGTGAACAGATTTTTCGTTGGCATTCCTGTCATTTAATCAAATAAAATTTAGTAAAGAATATATATTTCAAAAAAATATGCAATAAAAAAAATGAAAAATGATAATAGATTCCCATAACTAACATAAAAAATATATATAACAATGATAATGAATGAGTACAAAAATGAAACAAGTGGTTTCTCAATGAATATATAATTTTACATGCAATAATATTCCCCTTTAATCTTGTCAGTTTCCGACTCCATTGATTCATCCACTTCATTCATCCTTTCTAGACTAATATTTTCAATATCTTGATGGACAAATAATTCTGCTTCTTTTTGTTGATGAAATTCAATTTCAGAGGTCAAATATTCCACTTCATCACCCATATCATACAAATCTATTTGTATTATGTGAAAAACTACACTCCACAGATCATCCAAAACATCATTCACATAATATAAAATTTTTTTTTGTGATGCTAAGATATATGGATCATGCAGTTCATGATCACCAACATCCATCTAGTGAGTGAAGTTCACATAAGTAAATTGCAAGGAATCTCTTTTAACACCTCTGATAATATCGACCCATTTTCATTTGAATAAAACAACGGAAAAATGTCTGTGGTAGTTTAATTCGATAATACCAGGCGTTTTTCCATAATATCCCACTTCAGAAAATGTAAATATATCACATTTCTATGTTTTCAAACCTACTTCTCGATCGAATGTACAAAATCTAAACCCATTCACATTATAAGTGTCGATCTTTCTAACTTGTTTTATAGGACCTCCTATAGGAATCCTCAAATCTTCTAACATGTCTGCTCGAGTATCAGTATTCATGATCTGAAAAAAAAAGAAATATAATTTAATATATTTACAAAATGTATGTGTCAAACTAATATTCGTATTTATTGCAATATTTGTGAACATACACGTCGTGCAAACCATTATACAAGATCTTTATTCATAGCTTTTGTTATATTTTTATCATTTTGTGTTTGGAATCTCATTCGTCTCTTTGTTTGTATCCTCAACTCTTCAATAAATGGATCTACCATTTCACTATTCAGAAGCACATATCTATGTGCCTGTAATAATTCCAATATTGTCAGTGTCACATTTGAGGTCCTCCAAACTGATCAGCCAATACCAGGAAATATTTTTGATTTCTGATGCATTTGATATTGAGTTGATGTGTCTTCAATAGATCCAACTCGATTAAATCTTTTCTCAATATCATCCAAATACCAGAAAAAAAGGTAAGACACTCCTCAGCCAAATTGCCTTCAGCAATAGAGCCTTCTGGTTGAGCATTATTTCTCACGCATTATTTCAAATACCCAAGATATCTGTGAAATAAAATAATAATATTATGCATTTATTAAAATGTCAAAAATTGGTTACCTAAATGAAAAACATATAAATAAAATACATCTCAATTAAATACATCCATAGATAATGAACGGGGCCTCCTAATTTATCTTCATCAACTATATTCATAGTTAAATGCATCATGACAGTAAAAAACTGTGTAGGAAATATCATCTCCATTACACAAAGGGTCAACACAAACCTCTGCTAAAGGTTTTCAAGCTAAAATGGATGTAGAGATTTATGACATAATTTCTTGGAAAATGTGCAGAATTGGAGTACAACAACATTATATTTTTCAGGTAATAATGTACGCAATGTCAATGGTAGTAACTATTGTATGAAAATATGTGAATCGTGAATTTCAATCCATGTAACAAACGATTATTCAAGTCAACACACCTCGGGTTGTTACTCAAATACCCATCGAGTACCATCACATTCGTTAAAACTCGAAGGAATATATCATTATCCCTATTTTTCATTGAAAAAATGGTCGGAGAATACTTTTCATTCCCATCTGGCCAGAGATCACGTTTTATGTTCATTACTTGTAAGTCTTTGCGAGCATTGATATGATCCTTAGACTTTTCAAGCTCATTAAGTAATGTGAAATTCAAATTATCACAAACATTCTTCTCAATATGCATCACATCAAGATTGTGCCACAACAAATTAAATTCCCAATACAAGAGTTTGAAGAATATACTTTTTCCTTCCATTATTGGGATTTGATTTCACCTAACGATGCACTTCAGACCCATTTTCCACTATCATTCAAATGATGAACCTTCCCAAATTGTGTTTCTACATTTTCAAGCTATGCCAATATTTCAGAACAATTTATCCACTTTGGTGGTGGTCTACGATCAATAGAACCATTAAAGTTTGATCTGTTTAGCCAAAATCTATGAGATGCATTGAGAAATCTTTGATGGCACAAGAAGCAACATTTTCTACTGTGAGGTTGTCATTTGGGATCAAAATCCAAGTTACAAATGGGACAAGCCTAACCCATTTATGTGTTCCAACTAGATAAATTCCCAAGCCCTGGGATTTCACTAATTGTCCACATTAAAGTAGCATGCATTTTGAACATTGTTTTAGAAGAATCATCAAATGTCTCAACACCGTTTCTCCATAAATCCAGCAATTCGTCAATCAAAGGCTGCAAGTATACATCAATATCATTTCCAGGCATTTTTTTCCAAGAATAATCATCGAAATGATAAAATATGTTTGTTGCATACACATACACGGAGGCAAATTTTAAGAGATCCAAACAACTGGCCAAATACTAAAACTGGTACTCAATGTCACTAATGGGTTGAATCCATCATCAGCCAATCCCAGTCAAACATTCCAAGTATCGTCTGAGTAATCTAGATGTAAGGAATAAAATTTCTTCCACAATTAGGAATCTCGTGGTTGTCTCATTAACCCATCATTGTTTTTATTTACAGAATTCTACTTCATGTGTTCGGCGGTTTTCGATGACATGAATAATATTTGCAATCAAGGCATCAAGGAAAAATAACGCAAAACCTTTTAAGGAGTGTTCCATTTCTTTTTTTCAATGCAATTATGTTCATTCAGACTTCCAACATCACCCTTTGACTGCCATCTAGATGAATAACATTTTTTAAAATTTTTTCTACTAGAATCCTCTCCCCAATAAAGCATACAATAATTGGGACACACATGTATTTTTTTATAATTTTGACCAAGCTTGTAAACAACTTTTTTCATATCATAAAAAGATTATTGTATTTTTGATTCAGGAAATGCATCACGAATCAATTCCAATATCATGGAAATTGCCTTATTTGTAATTCTACATAGACATTTGATATGGTACATATTCATTAGAAATGAAAGCTTTGAATATTTCAATCACTCACTATACAACTCTTGATTTCCATTATCAACTAAATCATGAAACACATTTTTCTCAGTGAATTTTTCGCTTACATTTGACTCCACAAAATCAAGAGGAGGATCCAGTGATTTATCACAATATTGATATGCTTGTTTTACAGTCTCAAAAACATCACTTGTCACGTTGCAATTTGTAGCACCCTCTTATGGATGTTCTAATATGTTTTGGTTTTGGTAGTGGTGTCTTGCAGGGGTGAATGCATCATTTATGAGGATTTTCATTTCTTTTTCCATTGTCGATGAACATGGGAACTCATTCTATGGATTACCATCAGTACTCAATCTTTTTGTAACGTTCGATTCTCAATGCCAAACCCAACACAAATATTGACCAGGGAATTACTTCAGTATTAAATGTTCATAAACATCATATCTCTTCAACCATGTTCTAAATTTATATTTAGGACATGGAAATCATATTCTCCCATCAACGGATCGATTAGAAATTGAAAAATTTAAAAACTCATTCAAACAATTAACATACTGAGGTGTGTTCCTCGGTAATATGATCCAGCTTTTATCCATGTATATCACAATGTGCCTACAGAATAATAATAATAATTAAAACACATAGTTACTACTAAATGGAGAAAGAGATTCATATATACGATAATGTAAGATTATAGAAACATAATATTAAATGAACGAGAATACTTTCATCCAAGATTATATATATTAATAAAAAATCATCTAGTTTGGATAACATATAGAGAAAGAAATTTCAAATAAGATTTCAATAAAAAATAAACCTAGTTGAACTATCTCACAATGAAAATTCCCAAAAATGTCACAACCATATTCACAACTCAAATCATCTCCATGTGATCCCCAAAATGTCACAACATTCCATTTTCCATTAATAGAACAAGAGGAAAAAAATTACTAGAAATCACACTTGTGGAGTTATAACAAAAAGATAGAAGTTACACACACACATGAATGTTTATTAAAAGTGTGATATAAATAGTCATAGAAATATTTTGTAATTTATTTTATAAAAAATATTAATAAATACATATTTTAAATATAGTTATAGAATTTATTATTCACATATAGAGGTTTTAAAATAAATAAATCACATGATTTAGTCATTTTAGTAAAAAATATATAATTTCTATATAAAACATGGGTAGATTTAATAGATTATATAGTAAACATTAAACCAAAAAAACAAGAAATAAACCTGAATAAGAACCATGAAATTACTAAATAACTATAAAAACATCCACCAAGAAATGGTTCCGAATTAGGAAAGCAAGGTTTATGTGTTCAATCTAGGTAAGAAAATGGGATACACGAAGTAGTCATCAATGTGAGCCAAGAATTATGTGAAACTCATAGGGTTATAACTTGAAGGATATTGGAACACACATATGGACACCAAAAATTTTATCGGTCGGCCCTATTTGAACTAAACTCCAATTTCATATGTCCAAGTGCTCCAATCCCTTATATATAATCCCACCTAAAGACACATATTCAACTACATCATACCAAGAACCCTATGTGTAACTAAAAATCTCATCATTCCCAAAGACACTTGGGAAACTGCATCATATCCACGCTGGATTTCCATTTCCTTCATAGCCTCCACCACTCGGGAATTCCCATGCTCAATCAGTGCTACAAACTACCTGAGTTTCCTCCCAGCATTTGCATCTCAGTTCTGGTAGATATTAGCTCCAGTTCATCTTACCATACTTGTAACATTCTTATTACTTTCAAATAAACATTCCAACTTACATTACATAAATATCTCTGTAGATTACCAGTTCTAGGACATGTGCGACCCATTTCACTTGACATGGGTGGAATTCACACTCACCTGCTAATACATGTATGGTATTAATACATGCTGACTATGTTTACTTTATTTTCATATCTATTTTATGAATTCATGTATGTATAAAAATGTATATAACATTATGCAGAGTATGTATACCTTATTTGAAAGAAATTCACCGTATGCCACCCTCTATTGGTAAGGAGTTTTTATATATTTTACTGATATGATTCTACTAATATGATTCTATTTTTATATATTGTTTTATGTTCGTACAGGCGTGTACCACTGAAGATTTGTGGTATATTTGATGTTCGGTTGAATCAAAACATCACATTTTATAGGTCAAAAAAAGTCACATTCATGAATTTCCTCTTTTTTTGAGTCCATTTATATATTCATGCTGTAGTTGTTCCGAACATAAATGATTTTTCATTTTCAGGTACCAGTTGGCCAGTGATTTTGAAGGCATATTGATGAAAGTTATCAAAAATGAATTTTCATCTTCGTGTATAACTTGATCAGTTTATTCTATTTTATTTTAGTTATCATATTCTTTTTCATATATAAGTTGATCATTTTATTCTATTTTAATAATATATTTCATTTTCTCTTCAGTCGCAACTACCTTTTGTTGATCATCCATTCAAGATGACGGCGTAATACGGTTTTAAGGTTCGGATTTTGTGATTTTTTTCGTTCAGTTTTTATTGTTTTGGGTTAATAAGGTGTTAAAGTTGATACATCCCATTCGTTTACCACTGTGTATATGAAATGGGAAAAAATATTTATCTACGAAAATATCCACATAATGATGGCTAGAAGCCATCCCTCATCTTGGATCTGGTGATTTGTTTATCAGCAGGTCGGGTTGGGTCAGTCCTGTTGGTTTTGGATCTGGGGATTTTTTTATTAAAGGTAGGATTCCATTAGCATACACCATTACATTCTAATTATAATTTATTCAACAATACATTTTCTTCTCAAATTTTTTAAATATTAATCTCTTATTTAAAGGAAAACTATTAATCAAATGCACCGTGCAATAACACAAGAGAGTACTAGTTATTTGAGTAACATTACCTCCTCTTCGAGCCTATTTCTATGTGAATTACCTCACCCTATAGCCTCAATCTAAGTGAATTTACACTTTCATTAATTAGCGATGTAGAGCCCCAGAATTACTCCCTAACCCATACAATACATTGGTGGTCCTAGAGTTTCAGTCTGATCAACCCGTTGGCGGAGCCTCAATATAATACCACACCCACTGTTAATCCATGTGAACATGCTTCTTTATCACTAACTAATATATCAACAAAAACACACAACCATTGAACATATTTACCATTTATAACCATAAACATTTAACACATTTATCTTTCACATACATAACCCACTACACATATACCATTATTCAATACACCCCCTTATCATGGTTTTTTAACTAGTAACATTCATCATTTAGTAAATTTCATGACAATGTTCACATGAAAAAAAAAATCCCCATGGGTTATATCTCACTAAATAATATATCCAATTAATTATTATGGTCCCAAAAAACCATTAAAACCAAATAATGTTATAAAAAAAATTCAAGTACTCATTTGAAATCATTTCGAATCAACCACTTAAAACATGGGATTCCACATTTAAAACTACAAAATTCCTCAAGGATTTCATATCTAAATCAACCATTCAAACAATCCATTTAGAGATTTCATAAGATATTTTTTAACCCCAAATTCAAATAATAATTTGAAATATCATTATAAAACCCACCTTTAAAGAAACTTTTTCATCATATAAAATTCATAACCAGATTAAAATCCCTAACACATATTTCAAACCATTTCAAGAGACCCTTGAGAATTTCAAAAATAATTACATATAATCATTTAAATTTACACATTAACCACACCCACATTCCCAATTAATATTTATAACACATTCTATATAACATTTACCACGTTTTATTATTCACAAATTTATTTCACCATTATCAAGGATTTGGAATATTCCATGGGTATAACTAGGTTTGGTCTTACATCATCAACAAACACAAAAAGGTTTGTGAAGGGGTTAAAAATTAAAACCTCAATTTAAGTCCCCAAATCACATTACATAACCAAGGAATCCAAATGAATCAAGGAAACACATAATCACAAACTCATAAACATATAGCCCATTAAAACTGCTGATGAATTCTCTAAATGAATAATGAGAAGCTACAAAGGTTAAAAAAGAGGTGAAGGATCAATATACCTAGGTCTCCGGGGTCACGGGGGGCCGGGGGAAGCAGGGTCACGGGGTCGTCAGGGTCCGGGGTCACCGGGGTCACCGGAGTCACGAGGTAGCCGGGGTTGCGGGGTCGTCGGGGTTGCGGGGGTCGGGGTCGCAGAGGAAGCTGCTGGGCAGGGGATGTGGGGAATGTGGGTGATAAGAGAGTCGAGGTGGGGGTAAGGGTCGGCGCTGTTAAAAAAATGTTTCACATTGGTTTATTATAAACCGCTGTGAAATAATTTTAAAAAAGGTTTAGTCGCGGTTTCCAAAACCGATGCTAAAAAACCGCCGCTAAACACAATTTCTTCTGTAGTGTGGGCCCCTTGTGTTCAAGGGACCGTAGATCTTAAACAGCATGTTCGTTTGACGCGCCATCTGTGGTTGTGGGTTCGTCTCTTCGAGACGGACTTTTTAAGTTGGGTTTAGGGGTTTTTGGAATCTGTGTCTGATGACGGGTGACCCAAAAACCTTTAATTATATAATATTATATTATTATTAATGTTTACAACATACATATTCATTTTCCAGAGGGCCGTTTGATCCACCGTCAAAGGCGTTGTGGCCCTAAAGTTGATATGGTTCTTAAAAAATTGGTTCAGAACCCTTATAGTTTGGTTTCATTTCTCGGTGGAACGAAACGCTTAATGCGAATAATTAATTAATTAATTATTCTTGCATCATACCTAAAATATGTTTGAGATGTCTGATTGATGCATCGTCAGTGGCAGTGTGACCCTAGTCCTTGTGTGGACTTTTTTGAGACGATTCCCAAAGCATTCGGGTTGGAGACAAGGTGCAGGCCCCAATGGGCCTAGTTCACACGTTTTATGGAGAAATTCCATCTTTTCACCTGAAACCCATTTAGGGTGTTTTAGTACTAAATTCTTGAGTGTTTTTCCAAGGGGATTGTGACGGCGCAATCCGACAGCATAAATTCGGACCCGAGGCATGGGCCCCACGAGGCGGCTTTCAGACGAATGCTGCCTTTTTACAAATTTTTCTTTGTATGTTCGTTCTGGGAAAATGAATAGCCTACGCCTCATGGTTATCTGCAAGTAATGCAATGGTACGATTTGTGTGACGTGTTTCGGGGTTGAGGTGTGGGCCCCACTGGGGCCCGTTTGCACAATGCGGTGAGTTGAAGCTTCTGCATCTGAAGTCCATTTTAGGCTTCTTCAGTGGTGTTGTGGCCCTGGCATCCAGTTGAAGTTGACCAGGGTGGTTTCTAGCATTGAATCCAGAGTTGAGGCGTGGTCCCCACATGACGTCTTTTAAGCTGTAGGCAGCGTACTGTGACTTTTTCATCAGATGTCCATTTGGGTGTATGAATAGTCGATTTGGTGTGTTTTTATGATATCATCGTGATGGGGCAGTTCACCGGACCTTTTTTGAGACAGAGGTGTGGGCCCCGCAAGGCACTGTATGAGCATAAATCAGTGTTGAATAACTTTTCCGTTGGGAGTCTGTTTCAAGGGATTAAGTAGTCTATCTCGTGTGTTTTTTCGAGAGGATTACAATGGTGTAATATTTTGGTTTTGTGGATCATCCTTCAAGATCTTATTAAATTTGGAAACATGAAAGGGAATCGGTCGGAGGTTCCTTTGATGCACACTGAACCTATGAATTGTAGCAGTGGTAGTGACACCCAGTGATTAAATGGGTAGTGCAGAGTTATCGGACCAGTTCCGGGTTTACCCACTAGCGAGGCGGGGCAGTGGGTTACCTATTGACCTTAGGGTTTACCCACCAGCGGGGTGGGCAGTGGGTTACCCATTGAACTTAGTGTTTACCCTCCAACGGGGATGGGAAATGGGTTACCTGTTGATCTTAGGGTTCACCCTCTAGCGGGGCTGGGGAGTGGGTTACATGATGACTTCTTAGGGTTTACCCTCCAACGGGGTTGGGCGGTGGGTTACCCGACGACCTCTTTGGGTTTACCCTCTAGCTGGGATGGGTAGTGGTTTACCCGATGACTTATTTCAAACTCATCCCTTTCTATGAGCCTAGTCAGTGACTTCTCTCCCTGATTACTGAAGAGGGACCCTTGGTTGTATAGTCTAGTGATGAGAAAACATTGTCTTATGGGATTGTTGGACATCAGTGAAGGATATCCTTTGTACTATTGGAGACTTTTCCTAGGCTGAGCTTGGAGACGGAGATCCCCTTACACACTCGTTCGGGTTTCTGGTTGATAATATAAATATATATATATATATATATATATATATATATTCATACAAACACCATAATTTTTGTTCCCACTCCTTAGGTTCGGTTACTCTCCTTCTAGGAGGGGTAAAGATCCACAGGGTATGCCATGTGCTTTCCGTGTCTAGCTCCTCTTGGATGGGACGAGTTTACTTCCATTATTTTGTTGGTTTGAGCTCCACTCTCTCAATTGTAATCTTACACTTTTTTTGTTCAGTCTACTACACACCATTTTTGTACCTCCTTTATTTCTCCCTTCAGCATTCAGGGAATCCTACTGAGTATCTTTATTCTCAACAATTCTTGGGATTTTCCCGCAGTTGGTGTGACCATGCAGACGACAAACATGTTATTTGAGACTATAGATGATCATAGGGGACACTGGAGCTTGGGATGCATTATGTGGTCGTATTAGGGTATTCAGGTGTGATACTCACAAACTGTTTTCTTTTTTTTACCTGTTGTTGGGTTGTGGAACCTTTCTAGTTGGTCACGTGTTTTTCCCCTTTTTCTGTACAGTTATCTTGTCAGTACGTTTCAGCACTATACTTGTACTATTTAGATATTGATGCCTGATTGTTGTTGGGTTATAGTTGTTTGTCCTTTTGTTTTCTTTTTTTACACTGCACTTCTGCATTTAGTGGACTATGTGTGTGTTTGTACATGTTCATAGGCAAAGGCCTCCCCATGATTTTTACGCCTTCAGAACTTTTCGCCAGCGCTTGGCCTATAGAGGTGGGCTTGGGGTTGTTGCAGTTCATGAACGGTAGGGTCAAGTCAGGACAAAGTGGCATCAAAGGTGGTTTATACCATGGTGCGTTGTTCGTACATCCCTAAAAATGAATTGGTTGAGTTTTGTAGCAATAGAATCAATGTGTCTCGAGAGCAGCTCTCAGGCCAGGGAGTCTAGTGATGGTGCAACATCATAAATATCCATTCACCAGGACCTTGATAACCCTCTTGTCGACTCTGCACACTGAGAAACTTGTTACCGGGAATTTGTTTCGTGCATCATATTGGATTGAGTCTTTGAATACCCTTATTAAGTCATCTCCCCATTGTTGTGGGTATATATATTCTCATTTTACCACAGTACTCCTTGATAGGATTTAGGATGCCTCCACAATTATAGCTAGCCATGAGACTAGCTCTGGTTCGTGATGCTGACTCCTTGAGCGACGTGGCCTTAGTTCAACATCCATCATCTGATTACCCTTTCTCCAAGAGGAAAGCAAGAAACACCTCCACCTGTGGAGTAGTAGATAATAACGACAATGAAGTCCGATGAAGAGTGCAGACTGGGTGCGCTACGTGAGTTCCAGTGTCAGAGACCACTGAGGTTCCACAGTAAGACATACCCTCAGATAGTGAAGAGTTGGCTAGAGTCGGTGGTCCATCTCTTCAGGCTTGTTTAGACACTAACAGGTTATATGGTGGCTTTGATGACTAGTTTTTCCACCAACAAGTTTGGCGTTAGTAGAGCCAGGTTTACTCAGATGCACGATGAGTCGGTACTCTCATGTGATGACTTCTATAAGCTATTTTATGGGGATTACTACCCCTCTTACTTATGATTTCTATGGTTTCAAGAGCTGCTGGAGCTTCAGCGGGGAGAGATGGCAGTGGCTGAGTACGCGACTAGGTTCATAGACCTTACTCGGTACTCTTTGGACGTTGTCCATGACAGAAACTTCCAAGAACAGAAGTTTGAGTGAGGTCTCTATAAAGGAGATTCGTTCCAACGAAGTGCCCTTGTGCATCCTCACCCATCTGAGGGTGCTAGAGCAGGCACCGGTGACAGAGAAATTTCTGTCAGAGGGACATCAAGTGGTTGGGCCTCGGTGACAGAGGTCTCCCCTTGATGAGGCTCAGGCACATGGTTGGGGACAACATAGAGCACCAGGACAGCCTAGGGAGGTCTAGTGTTATGATTGTGATGTGCGAGGTCATGTGGCATGAGACTACTCGAACAAATGTGATGGGTTTTCTAGATATTTGGTAGATGCACTACCACGACAGAAGCAGTTTCACGGTTAGAGAACTCCTAGGTGAGGACAGGGTGTTCTCCTATGAGGTGGTGTTGGTAGAAAATTAGGAAGAATTGTGGTTGGTGGATGACATTTCGAGGTCCTTCCAACACCACAAGGCGGCCCATGTCAGGCTCAGGGAGATGACGGACGGGGTCGCCGGTGGCTATGTGCTATAGATTTCTAAAATCCGGAAACGCATGAAATGAAAATTCATGCACTCGGTGTCTTTTTCTACTTTTATCAGTAAAACTTGTTAGACACTTTGTGAGGTACTCATTTCATCTAACTCATTTTTCTAGGGGTTACTAAGGGTGAATGGGCGTCGATGTAACCCTGTGTTGGTGTTGTCCGACATAGCTCTGAATACATGGGAAAGAGGGGTTCTTCCACCACTGAGATGTTTTTTTGGGATGCGATCAAAACCAAGAGGGTGAGTCAGTACCACCCAAAGTAGATAGTATTGAGGTATAGTGGATGAGTCCCCCTGACAAGTAAATTCATGGCAGGGTTGTGTGGTGGAGTGTTAGAGAAGTATTTGGATTTTCCAGAGAGGATTTTCTGCTTGAGCCCCCTTTTCATGCTTCAGGTTTCACTAGTGGGATTGTCAGAGTTCATGTTTTGGTGATTACTCTCCTTCCAAGAGGGGAAAAGAAATGTGGGGCATGCCACGTGATTTTTGTGTCTATCCTCTGTGGGTTGGATGATTTTTCTCACCTTCCCTGTTCATTGGTACCTTGAATGTTCAACCTCAATCTTGATACCATAATCATGTACATGTCGAGGTGATGGAAACCCCATAAATAGAAATACGCGCTTCACTATGGGGTGCTGGTGGTTGTGGTCCTTGCACAGAGAATGTGGAGACACTATCTTCATGGGAGTGTGCTTTGTGATTTTCTTAGACCACCAGTGTCTTAGGTGCGTCCTCACGCAGAGAGACTTTAACATGAGATGATGGTTCTGGTTGAAATTTGTTCAGGACTATGATTTTGAGGTAGTCTATGTTTCAAAAAAAATGACAGTGTTGTAGTAGGTTACCTTGGTAGAGAGTCCCTGAATCATTAGGTGTGGGAAGTTTTGTAGTTTTTATCTTCCCTACAGTTGACCCTTTTTGACCAGGAGGGTGAAAAATTTCTTCAGTCGATGGGGTTATGCAGGTTTGATTGGGATTGGGAGAGCTATATGTGAGCTCTATATCCAAAGTTGTTTTTCTTAGTTTTTCATTTCGGGGAACAAATGCTTGAAGGATGGAATGATGTAGAGACCTGGTTTTTTCCAATAAGACTTTGGAATATTCCTACATATATTTCCAGAGCTAGGTGCGAAGACGACGTGTGATTATGAGGCCTGGTGTGCCCAGAATTAATTTTATAGAGATATTAAGTAATTTTATACTATGCACGTGGTGGGGTTGTTTTTTCTCTTAAACGGTAGCATGGATCAGAAATCTGAGGAAACGGTTGCATCCAGAGCATGCCATTTACCCTAGGTGGGGTGTAAATGTTGTTGGCATGGGCCTGCTGTGAGAGATGTCACCTAGGGGAAAAATTGTCATTTCGAAATAATAACTTAGTGATTTTTATCACTGTCTTTATTTTCGAATAACATTTGATTGATGTCTTGAAATGAGAATCAATGACTTTTGTTGAGTTCGAAATGGGGTGTTTTTCTGAGGCGTGATATAAAATAGGTGGGCACAGATGTTTCAGAATCCTCTCCCATAGGTAGAGTCTTAGAGAGGTTATAAATTCGTTAAAGTGTGGAATTATGTGGAATGCCCTAATTTCCCTTCTCTCTATTTCACTATCTCTCTCTCTCACTACCTATCTTTTGTTATTTGGTGTTCATCACTGTACTTTGCCGGATTTAGGAGAAAACTCCAACGGATCGAAGTGGGATCACAGTGGGCATGTAACCAGTGACGAACAACCGGATCGAGTTAGGCTTTCGATTGATTTTTTTACGCACCATCATCAATTTCATATGTTTTTGTTAAATTATTCATTTTAATTATATAATTTTAGAATTTTGACGATGGATAAACGAACACAGCCAACGTCTGAGCCCTATCTTAATTTTTCTTCCTTGGGAGTTCTTCGTCCAAAATTTCAGACGTGCCAAAACCTTGATGGATCATCGATCGGGGGAAGGCGTTGTGATGGCCTCGTCCTGAGGATTCCAAATCTGCCTTCAGTTTTGAAATCGGGCTGCCAGAGCGGTTGGGGTGGCTGAAGGAAGCCTTAGATCTGGCAATGGTGGTGGCCAAAGATCGGGTTGACGCATTGGTGGTGCCGGCTGGGGCTGCGGTTGAGTGTGGAAGTCGTCAGTGTTTGCGCGGCGGAGCACCCGAAGTGGCGGTGACCCGTGGTATGGTGTCGTGGTGTCCGGGACATCAGAGAGCCGGAGGTCGAGTGTGGTCGGTGCAGACAAGGAAGCTCCAGGAGGAGTGCATTGTAGAGCATGCCGGCAGAGGGGCACTACAAGGAGAGGCGGAGTGGATGCAGCGGCTTCAATGGGCCGCAGCGGAGCAGAAAAGCAGGGGAGCCGGGCAGCAGCACGTCTAGCTGATGCCGCGGCAGTGAGCTCGGCCGATGGCAGGGTGGCTGTCACCCTCGGCATGTCGCGTTCAAGAGGAGCTGCGAGGTGCTAACCTCGGGGGAGGGGGGACAAGGACCTGCAAAGCGTGGGTCCAGCTAGTGCGATGCAGACGAAGACATACCCATTGGTCAGTCTCCATTGATGATCCGGACCATAGGGGTACACTGTTGCTAGGATGGGCCCCGACCATTGGGCTATGGTGAGTCGTTCAAAACCCACGGCTGGGCCACGCGTTGGTGAATTGGACCGGGCCAGCTGGTGTGAACCGGCCCGATTGGGCCGCTTGTGTTCATGGGACTGTAGCTCCTAAACGGGATGTCCGTTTGATGCACCATCTGCGGTTGTGGGTTCATATCTTTGAGACAGACTTTTTTAGTTGGGTTTCGGGGTTTTTGGGTTGTTCATCCAAATATGGGTGACCCGAAATGCTTTAATTCTACAATATTATATTATTATTAAAGTTTACAACAGACGTATTCACGACCCGGAGGTCCGTTTGACGCGCCGTCAAAGGCGTTGTTTCCTTGGAGTTGAAACGATTCCTACAAAGTTGGTTCGGAACCTTTGTCTTTTGGGTTCATTGCTTGGTGGGAAGAAACAATTAATGAGAACAATTAGTTAATTATTTAATTAATTAATTATTCTTGCGTCAGACCTAAATCATGTTTCATATGTTTGATTGATGCGCCATCAGAGGCAGTGTGACCCCAGTCCTTGTGCGGACTTTATTGAGATGCTTTCTATAGAATTTGGGTTGGAGACAAGGTGTGAGACCCATTAGGCCCAGTTCACATGTTTTATAGTGAAACACCAATTTTCACCTGACAACCATTTGGGGTGTTTGAGTACTCATTTCTGAGTGTTCTTCCAAGGGGATTGTGACAGTGCAATCCACCCTCCTAAATTCATCCCTAAGCCATGGTCCCCATGAGGCGGATTTCGGACGTATGATGCGTTTTAACAACTTATGCTTCATAAGTCCATTCTGGGAAAATTACTATCCTAAAAATCGTGGTTATCTACAAGAAATGCAATGGTTTGATCTGCATGAAGTGTTTCGGGGTCGAGGTGTGGACCCCATAAGGCCCCATTTACAAAACACCGGGAGTTGTTGCATCTACATACAGAGTCTGTTTTAGGCGCTGTCAGTGGCTTTGTGACGCTGGCATCGAGGTGAAGTTGACCAGGGTGGTTTTAGGCATTGAATCCGGAGTTGATGCATGGGCCCCACATGCGGTATTTTATGTTGTGTGCAGCGTACTGCGGATTTTTCATCAGACGTCCATTTTGTGTGTATGAATAGTAGATTTGGCATGTTTTTCTGAGAGAATCGTGATGCCATAGTTCAGCCAACCTTTTTCAAAACTGAGGTGTGGGACCCATGAGGCATCGTATGAGCATAAAGCGTTGATTAATAACTTTTTCATTGGGAGTCCATTTCCAGCGATTAAGTAGTCTATCTCACATGTTTTTTCGCATGTATTACAACTGTGTAATATGTTTATGTGTTTAATGCCTCTTTTGAGATCCTATTAATTGTGGAAACCTGAAAGGGAATTGGTCATAGGTTCCTTTGAGACACTCTGAACCTACACACGGTAGCGGTGCTAGTGATACCCAGCGATGGCATGAGCAGTGAGTAGTTGTTGGACCAATTCCAGGTTTACACTCCAACGAGGCAGGGAAGTGGGTTACCCGTTGACCTTAGGGTTTACCCTCCAGCAGGGCTTCGCACTGGTTTACTCGTTGACCTTAGGGTTTACCTTCTAGTGGGGCTGGGTAGTGGGTTACCCATTGATCTTAGGGTTTACCCTCCAGTGGGGATCGATAGTGGGTTACTCGACAACAACATAGGGTTTACCCTCTAGCATGGTTGGATAGTGGGTTACTTGATGACCTATTGGGGTTTACCCTTTAGGTGGGCTGGGTAGTGGGTTACCCGATGACTTATTTCAGACTCACCCCCTTTTATGAGGCTTGTCAGTGACTTATATCCATGATTACAGGAGCTGAACCCATAGTTGTACGGTCCAGCGATGAGACAACATTGTCGTATGTGACTATTGGGCATCCGGGATGGATATCATTTGTACTTTTGGCGACTTGTACTGGGCAGAGCATTGAGGCAGATATCCCCTTACACACTCGTTTGGGTTTCTTTTGGAGCATATATATATATATTTATATATATATATATACACATAAAACGACCCTAATTTTTGTTCCCACTCTTTGGGTTCGGTTACTCTCCTTCTAGGAGGGGCGGAGACACGCAGGGTATGCCACGTGCTTTCCGTGTCTATCTCCTCTTCGATTGGACGATTCTACTACATTTCTCTCATTGGGTTGAGCTCCACTCTCTCCATTGTACTCTCACACTGTTATTTGTTCTGTCTACTACTCACTATTTTAGTACCTCCTTTTTTTCTCCCTTGAGATTTTGGGGCATCCTACTTAGTATCTTTATACTCACCCCTATTTGGGCTTTTTCGGCACATTGTGTGCCCTTGTAGACGATGGACAAGTTGACAAAGACTATGGAGGAGCATAGAGGACCCATGAGCTTGGGCTGTGTTCAGTGGTCCTAGTAGGGTTTTCAGGTGGGAGACTCACCGACTGTTTAATTTCGTTTACCTATTGTCGTGTTATGGAACCTTTCTAGTTAGGTGCATTTTTTCCCCTTTTTCTATTTAGTTATCTTTTCACTACGTTTCAGCACATAACTTGTACTATTTATATGTTGATACGTGACTATGGTTGGGTTATAATTGTTTTTTACTTTGGTTTTCATTTTTTACACTGCACTTCTGTATTGAGTGGGTTTTGTGTGTGTACAAGTACTTAGGAAAAGGCCTCCCTGAGATTGTTATGCCTTCAGCACTTATGGCCAGCCCCTAGTCTATGGATGCGGTCTTGGGGTTATTGAGGCTCGAGACCAGTAGGGTCAGGTCGTGACACGGCTGATAGGGGTAATTGTTTTGAAAATGATGTAATGTGGCCAAAAGGAATATCTCATTTATCTTCAGCATTATTAAGTGAGGCATGTATCTTTTGGAGCACAGAGAATGTATTGGGTTTGTTTTCATTCAATCAATAACCATTGTCTTAGAGTACATAAGATATTTTAATGCAAGTTGGCTCGGTGTCCATGAATGATATCTTGATTACTGATGAATATGCATCCAAAAATGAAATCATACACCCAGCCTAGTCGATGGGATGTTTGTATCATTCCATTATCTATTTGAAGGGGTAAGCTTGGACAATCTACAAACTATTATGGGTGGTGAACCAATCAATTCCATCGACCTAGTGTATCTTCCCATTCTTTTTTTAAAATCGTGCATCAATATAGTGCTACTCAAATAACATAAATGCAGACTAATCAACATAAAATAACACATTTTATACATTATTTAGATACTTGAGGCAATCGTGATAGGATGAAGGAATCACCATGTGTTGATGCAGCCAAGGCCTTCCAAGTAGGACTTTGAGGTTTTTGTTTTTCATGACTACAAAAAATTATGATATTGCAATAAGGTCAAAAATATCATTTTGAGTTTGATTTAGCCTAGTGGTTTCTAATAAATTTTGTAGTATCTCAATAGGTGAGTGGTAGATGGAAAAACGAAATCCTCATTGCATCCTAGATAATAACGTGTTTGTTAAGGAATGAAATTTACTGCATATCAATTCTCAATGTTGACTTCTCGAACATCAGTGCCATTTATCATGATAGACAATATAATGGTTTGATGTGTCCATGTATAATGGAACCATTGTCAATATCAATAAAGGATATAACTAAATAGAATTCTGTAGAGTTAGTCTATGTTTGATATAATTCAGTGGCGGCCACATCGATTTCAAACACCTAAAGGATTTGGAAAATAAATATGAGTTCTACCCTAATTAATAGAGACATATTCATGGAATCCATGATTAATAGTTTGACTATAATTGAGGTAAATTACCTAAAAATATCATACATCTTGTCTGAATGATGTTCATTCCCATCGTGGAGATTATATTTCATGGGTTCATTAGGGGATAAAGCATTAGATGAAGATTGATCAGCTATAATGACTTGATATGGAGGGGATTTTGTTCGTTCCAGGTTGGTAAAGGCTAGTCTTCCCATACACCGAAGGAAATTAGAAACATGTTCATATTTTCATGGGTTCTCTAGAATGATCAGTCCATAATGGTTTGTTATCGGTGCTGAGGAAGTTTCCTACTCATGTTGGTTATGTTGAAGGGTTTTTATATGTTTTTTAAATGAAGATAATATTAGTGGGGGTGAGGTCATAATCTTGGTTTCTACAATCGTTGTTTCTTTCATGGTATTTTTGGCTTCTACAACCTCTTCTTCCAGTTTCAAGATCATACATGGGGAAGTCGATTTCATATCCATATTCATCATCAGATAAGTAATCCATTATGTGGATGAAATTAACGTAGCCAAAAATAAAATCATATTCGGATGATGACTTATGTTGATCAACTTCTTGTTATGGTTCCATTTGGTGGGGTGGTGCATGTTATTTCTGATCTGATTCCATAAAATCTGGGCGTTTCAAGGATAATGTTTCCATGACACAAATTCATCTTCTTTAACATTCTCCCTTCCATTTGTATAATATGACTTTCAGGGTAGTCGTCTTATAGAGGGTTGTGGGGCGGAGGATGTCATCTATGTCATGGTATTAGAAACTGGGTGTACAATCGGTTTAATTTACTAATCATGAAGAAATATATTATTTTGGAAGATTATTTTCAAGTCACCCAACTATCTACCTTCTTTGATATCATGATTATCAAGTATTCCCACACATCTCCCTCATCAGGGGTAGTAGTGGAAACATATTACACATGAGCTACAAGTAGCCCCAATTTTAGTTTCCCAAAATCAATAATATTCCATAGAATTTCATTGAAGATGAATCACTCAGGGATGGTGTGTCTCTGTATATGATGGAAGGGACAATAATCTAGAAAATCATCGAGACCTACCTCATCATCCCTTTTTTCTATGGTAGATGACGTCGATTGTTGTTTATGGAGGGTATAAAATAGTAACAGATTAGATCATCTCAGAAAGAGTAAAATATATTTCTCTATTCCCAAAATAGATTTTTCCTCAGTCCACATAGAAATTATATTTGTAGAGGATGTTTATGTTGATTTGTGGGGGATCCTGCATGATTCGGTGTTAACCCAGTATATAGAATGGGTGTATGTGTGCCTTTTGTTAAACTGAAGTTGATTCAACTCATCACACCTTTTTTTGGGTGCTGATGGAGCATCATGAGACATGAACATAGTCTATTATAAGTAAATTTCTCTTCATTGAGTACTAACTAGGAAATTCTAGAACCCACATGTGTATTTCACATGGATGAGTGGTGTTTGCATCTCTTTGTGGAGAATATCAATGCGTATAAAATGAATCCCATCCTAGGGGAGTGAATGGGTCAATGACTATGACAACCATTTCTATTTATAAATGATTTTAGGGACTCCTTCATTTTCCTAATACTTTTAGTTCAAGATTTTATAGATTTTTTTCTTCTTTTACGTTGGAATGATCTAGAAATGGTGATATCCCTAACGTTCCTCCCACCCTTTTATCGAATGAGATAGATAACTGTTGTACCATAAAATGGTATAGAGTTGCTGAGTTTGAAAGAAACAATTGAGTGTCACTAATTATTCTTGATATTGGTCTTCTATCATGGAATCACAATAGGATTCATAATGCATCATCTATTGTTTCAGTTCATCTAATCCATTTAATATTGGGATGATGGGGTTCCAAAAATTTGGTGGCTATGGAACATTACTCAGCTACTCGGGACATGGCTTCTGTTTAGGCCGTCTTAGAGCACCTCATCCTTCCATGTCATTCAATCATGTTTACAGTTACACTATGGTTGTAATGATCCACTCATGTATTTATTTTTAAACCTTATCTTTAGTGGGAACAACATGGGCCAAGACCAAATGTGCTAGTTCTACAGGTATTTGAGTTAGAAACCCAACTAGGTGTATACTCTATTGATTATATATAACCAATTGTAGTTGTTTCCTCAATGTGTGTAAATCATGATATCCTTCTGGTATAGGATTAAGGTAGAATAATAGTCAGGTTTCTATGTGGTATGAACATATATTCTTTCTTCATTTCCTTGGATAGTCCCATGTGGCTCTGATACACTTTCTATAAGATTATGTTGAGGCAATGTTATAGAAACTTGAGGATCATATTCTGTGGAATGGATTCCACAGAGCTTATCAACATTAATTTAACTCAACTATTTCATTTCATTATATTTATGAGAGAATCTTTCTTCAAGTGTGAGGGGATTGTTCTAGTTGGGAGGAGGAGATGAGTCGTATGTTACTTCATTTTTGTTCTTTTGTTTTATAGAAACTCACAATGGGGTAATGAGGGATTGGTATAGGGAGAGATAAAATTCAAGGCATCCATCCAATTCCATGTTTATATACCTCCAGGTATGTTATAGAGAAAATATTTCATGGAACCATCATCTCCTTATACTTCTGTATTTGCATCATTTTCATTTTGGTCGGAAGGATTTTCTTCAACAAAGTTAACTAATGCATAATACATTATGGGTGTCATACTGGCTGTCGAAAATTTGGAGTGCTCTTTGCATCTATTTTTGTAATTCTCCTTCCATTTCGGGGTCCACTTTTGACTTCCAGGTGAAGGGTAACTCAGAGGAAACCTTTATGTGACCTTGATTTATTCCTCCATTATAAGGGAAATGAAGCACAAGATAGAACATACGGGGTGAAATATTTACATGCCGTCATCCCCAATCAGGAAAATATTGATTCCGAATTGGTGGGTGGTTGTGCTTGAAATTCCCCCATCCCTATGGGATAGGTTTCTCCTGTTACCATTTTATGATTCCTCCTCCAATATTTTTTGGTCTCATGATGGTGGTTTTAGTTAAAAATCTCCCCATCCCTACAAGAATATAGATCCTCCCATATTTCAGTCAATGCTTATTGTTTTTAAACATTCCTGATCTCACACATTTTCATTCGTGCGTGAGGCAGACATGGTGTTGGGTAAACATGTTACTTATTTCCTATGTCAACATTAGGAGTCCTTGAATAATGCATGCACTCAATTGTGAGGCCTATAAAATGTTCTCAGTTGCCTAATTCAAGTGTTCTAAAATGGCTAACTCGCATCAGGCCTGACACTTTTTGGACTTACTCAAGGCCACTTCTTGTCAAACATATTTCCTTTACAAAAAATGGATTTCATTTTATAACCATATTGGGATACTGTCATTTGTGAACATAATTTTTAAGGGGTTCTTCTAGATGGGTATTAGGATGAAATGAAAATTTCTATGTTCTCCCCTTCCCAAGATATGAATGTTTGATGGGGTTTCACAAATTATATGAAACATCTTATTGGGAACATTGGGGATGGAAAGTTCAAAATCATTCATCCACCACATTGATTGTGGATGTCATATAGATGGAAGGGATTCTAGACTGATTTGATTGTGAAGCTCTTCTAATATATTGATAGAAAATACGTACCCATCATAGGGGAGGATTATTGATTTTAGGTGGTGGGTGTTTGTACATTTATTGAGGTGAATTTAATGTATGTATTAATATGAAAATTCTATAAGTATGTCAGATTTAGAAGTGTACGTGGGGGAAAAGATAACTAGTTTTTATCCTAGGATAATTTTCTTCTCACAAGAAACATATCATTTTTTTGTTTTGTTATAAAATCCTCTTCTCGAACATCCCAATATAGAAACATTATAATTATCTCGTCACATGTAGTGGGGATCATAGGGAACTCATTGAAATTTGTTTGAAGGGAATGCATGGCCTTAGGATATCTTTCTGTTGAGAAATAAGTTGTATTATTTATCATATGTTATATAGTATTTTTGAGCCCATTTTTTCAGGAGCCTCAGAATATTAAGGCATCCTCTTTTTTGAATTGGATTCGGGTGTAATTTCCTTACCAGTTTGAAATATGACTGTAGGGATGACCTTCATAATCCATTTCATTATAATGAGGGCTACCATCGTAGCTTGGAGTTTATCTCCAATTAGAGTATATGAGGTGTGCATCCAATAGAGGATCATCAAGATGGAATACAACATGGGGATTACATTCTAGTTGATTAATTTCATAGTGGGTAGGGCATTCATAGATACATACATCATAGGGAGGACTACCATTATAGTTGTATGTATGACTACACGAATATTTTCTCGAGAGTATAACCTGGTGGGTACCATCAGGGCGGAAGACCCCAAGGGGAAGACCTTCTTGTTTTTTTATCTACTATCCATGTGGAGGGATACTATTATGCTTATCAGGAGATAGGATCACATGATCGATCATTTCATTCCCATGATGCAATCCACGGTGGTATGTTCTATAGGGAGAGCATTCTGATAAAATTGTAAAAATATTGTGGGGAGGATCTTCACAACTACTACATTCACTTCTATATTTTTGAAGCATATTAGAAGAATCTAGAGCCTATATTGAGAATTTTTTTATGGAATCAAGAACTCCATCATTTAGTAGAGCAAAGTCACAAATATGATATTCATTTTATAGTTGACTTTGGTGAATTTAATTTTTGTGCACTCTCTTAGAGATTACTAGGACCACTTGCTATTAGTAATAGAATTCATATACGGGTTCCATTTTGAGTGTCCTCTATAATTCTGTCGGTATATTCCTACAATCATATTGATTTTTCGAACCGATATATATCTACCCTAGAGGGGACACCATTTTATACCAGTGTCCCCCAGTTGGGACAAGTATTTTTCCTCGATATGATTTCCCACATATCACAAATTATGGAAGATGACCCTCTTGGACTAGAGCAAGGATGCGATTCTACACCGGAGTGAACATCAATTTTCATGGATGAGTCCCCCAGTGGGGATATGGGGTTTTGGGACATACTCCTCGCTATTTCTTGCTAACTTGACTACGTTATGATAATTCAGGAAGATATAGATGAAATTGACATCTGATACTCTGTCACTACCAATTTGTGTTGAGTGATATATTTGGATGGTAGGGGTATGTATGCAAATTCCAATGTCGGAGTAGGAATGCATTCCTGTTATTGTCCTCCATGTCTTTCTAGTCGGTACAAGAGGTTCTCCAATGCCGTTGTAGAGTAATGAGTCTGACCTCGATTTTTGGGTGGGATACATTTTCAATAATCTACAGTTGCCATCATATTTTTTACTGATTTAATTCATATTTTCAATTAGGAATTTTTGTCCCCTCAGTTGCTGATGTATTTATATATAGATATAGCGATGAATCTGCATGAATTTGACAATGCATAAATTTTATTTTCCACAAAATTTGGCTGATGGGATTCATTTTGATTAGCATGGATCTATGATTTCCAATCATATGCTTTCTTATTTGGATGGATGGTTTAATGATCATTAGTAGAGATTTTAATCACCCTATAATTTTATTCACTACAAGTGTGGTGGTTTTGGTAGGGAATTGCTAGAATTTGAGAATCCTCCTTATTTTCCACTGCATTTTCATAGAAACACGGGAAGGTGGAGTTATTTTATCTGTTTTCTCATATTGTGTCATTCTATATTCATGACATATATCTTCCTTAGAAAATAATGAAATGACCAATTTATGCTTATTTGGCCAAAGATACTTAAATACTCACATTGGTCGAGAGGATAGAAACATTAGATCATCTAACCCTTTTGGGGAGGAAAATCACACATTCTAGCACGCTCTTATAGATTTAATATATTTTCATATGTTCTTGAATATATTGTTCATTCCATATAATATTTTAGTGGATTACACATATAGAATCAACTGATACAGATTAAGAATGGGTTCAAGAATCATCTGTAGGCATCCATGGTTTTCCATCGATGGAAGGGTATAAATGTATATGTTGTTCTCTGTCTATGTTACCCTTTTATTGATATATTTGGGATTATTTAGTCAATTACTAGGAAACATATTATTTCAATCCATGTGTGATGGAACTATGAAGATTATTTT
This sequence comes from Viscum album, assembly GCA_963277665.1. NCBI lineage: Eukaryota > Viridiplantae > Streptophyta > Magnoliopsida > Santalales > Viscaceae > Viscum > Viscum album. Next base: position 764,651,634 of record OY728120.1, read on the forward strand.
CTCTAGGGGGTATGTATTCCGTTTTATTGTCAGGATCAAACCCATATGAATTTATTCTTGTGTATCCATGTGATATTAGTCAGAAAGCGCTTAGTTCAGGGTTATTTTACTACACATATCGACTTTTATAGTCATGTGACAAGGACCCTACAATTCATTTTAACATCATTAGGCAAGGTAATATAGATAAAATGTTAATTGGTAATGAATATGTGGGACTTACACAAGGAGAAATCATGTCACGAATAAATGATAGGCTATCCTTTGGTGATATGAACCTACTGTGAATGTGTCCTATAGAAAATTAGATTGATTTGGGGATTGGGTTTTTATCTCCAAATTCCTTTGATAGAGAAAATATTTTCAATTAATTTATATTTAATATCATTGTTTTAAACCCAAAAAAGTCTTCCACTATGATGAATTGTTTAATTTTTATGATATTGGTGTTATTTTGAGCTGAATAGTAAAAATTGGCCATTTTGGGTTTTTAAGAGTTTAAAATTATTTATGTAGTTTGCCCATAACATTACATACACTAATCCTAATTACAAAATTACTTCTTTTCCAGATTCTACACATCCAGGTCTTCATTTAATATTTTTTTTACTAAAAGCTGAATCGGCCATATGATTCTCAAAAGAAGATCACAAGTGGGAGAAAGAAAACTGATTGCAGTTCTGTCTAGTTTTGGTGTGGGATTCATAACTCATTCATGGTGGGATCAAATGTTGTGATATTCTGTTCTTAGATGTGCATGGAGTTTTGGAGAATCATTTATGAAGAAAGGGCTGCGTGAATTTTCTATATAAGAGGTCATTAAATCACCCTAATTCGGAGGATTGCGATTTGGTGAGTCTGACTGGACAGAATAACTTCTCAAAGTAAAACGGTCATAACTCTTGGAATACATGTCCAACTACGCTGTGGTTTTGAGGGGACAAGTCCAAAACAATTATGAACAACATTAAAGAAGGGCTAAGCGCGTGAAAATGTCATTTAATGGGTCTAAAACGCATCAACATTCAGGGGACAAATTCTGGCTATAAAAGGAGGAGAACTCCAACCTCTCAAAGTATCTCATTCTCCATCCCATTCCTTCCAGGAAACCATGAAGGAGAACTTTTTGGATTTATCCTTTATTTATTTTCTTTTTCATATTTTTTTAATGCCGTATTTTTCCTCATTCATCTCTATTATCTTTACCATGGTTGGGTAAACCTATGGAATGATTGGAGAAGATTTGGTTTTCTACATTGTAATGCTTGAGTTCTTGGACACAATTGAATAAATATCATTCTTCTTAAAAGTTGTTTTCAATTTCTTATAGAGGATTTTATTATAAAGTGTGATCGTTAGTGAATATTTATTCCGTTATTGATTTTTTCCTTGGTAAAATAATCATAATCTCCCTCCACTAATTTCTAGTTTATATACGATGGAATAGACCAGGGATTAGTGGTGAAGTACTAGACGATCGTCAGTACATGTAAATGGTGTAGTGAATGTTTCTGATTATTTGGGATAAAAAAACCTGATCGGGTATTGCCCATTTCAATTAAGGATATTCAATACGAATCTTTTAAACATGGCAGGAGAGTTGACCAAACAGAGATTTTGGTAAGGTTTTCTCTCACCATCATAATTTTACCAAGGAAATGAGAGGAAATGATTGTTGAAACTCACTTTAATCAACAAAGATGAAGAGGTTTTAATAAAATTGAATAAGGATAGAATTACAATTAAGAAACTGACCCCAACCTAATCACCTTTTTAATATCATAGTTTTTCAATCATTTGAATTTCAAATTTCTTTTCAAAAGAACAACATTTCTACCCTTGTTTTAAAGTGACAACACGTTTTGTGTGCACTCATCTTCAAGAGACATCCTAGGTCAACAACATTAGTATATATTAAATTAGTAAATAATTGTTTTGACATTCCCTATGATAGGCCTGCGTCAAACATGTCACTATTTTCGGGGAGGTAGTACAACAAACTAATTGTAAATATTTGAATTTTTCAATTTAAAAAAAAATAAAAAAAAATATTTTGCCATGTTGTCTTCAAATGATTATTTCATTAATTCATGGTACAATTACCCACCATTTCAAGAACCAATTATTGAATCACCTTGGTCTATAGAGTATAAAGTTTCTTTCTTGTCTAAAAAAATTCGGGGAGCTCGAATCCAAATCATAAAAGAGGATGAATTCAAGGATCTCATTGAAAACCTTTAAGCGAACCTCGAATACCAAGTAATGGAGGGTTTGGAAAGAGAATTAATTGATCTTAAGAAGTATTTTCCAGAATTTTATCATGAATTGATCAAAGTAAAACACCAAGAAGAAGAACTTCACAAGGATTTTGAATCCCAATTTGAAAGAGTTAGTCAAACAGTTCAAAACCTAGAGACCTCAATACAGTTGATAGCAGAAAAAGTACATGCATCCCATGATCAGTAACTGGAGCTAGAACAAGTACCAGTACCAGAAAAATTAATGGAAGAAGTAGCCCACAAATCCTTCAGGTTGAAGAACCGATGGGCGCCTTGATGAAATTAAAATAAGATCCATTAATATCATGTCAATCAATGTTGGAGGAGATTGATAAAGAATATTTTGCAATTGAAATTCATATGGGAGATCAAAAAGATCTGGATAACTTCTGGAATGAGTGTGAGGAACTTCATGAGCCAACTATCCCCCTTAATGAAGAAGATTCAACAAAATTGAAGGAAGAAACCAACCAAGCATTGTAATTTGATGAGAGGATAGAGGAGTCTGACTGCCTACCTCAATCTAGGGAAATTCAACTCCATGAGGCACCTCCCATTGATGAAGCAATTGAGGCCAAACAATATTTTGGAGTTAATATTTTTATAAACACATTTACTTTTGAATTTGTTGAAACTAAATTGAGTATTTCCACCCCTTCTTTTAATTTTTCAGATTTATCCAACACATGTATTTCCTTGGTGGAAGACGATGAAAAATAAGAATCATCCAAGGAAGAACATCTAGAGCTCCCTGAACCTGTTGAACCTTTAATGGAGGGAGTACATGTGAAGCTAAATGTGATATTCTTGGAGGAAAATGAGACACAAAATACTTACATTGAAAGGTAAGAATTTGATATTGATTCTCCATGATTTAATTTTTTTCATATAGAATTAATCTTTGACATTCCCTTTGATTTTTCCCCAGATGTATCATACCTTCAACAACCATTGAAGAAAAAATTAGATGTTGTTCATGCGGAACCCAAGAAAGAGGGGGACTCATTCATTTTCCTAACCCCAACATGCATCTTGTATCTCATTACAAAGAGGGTGGACATGGTGTATTTTATCGATGGAGTCCTCAAGAAAAAAAAAATAATTTCATCCTAGAAAGAAGAATTTTTGTTGGTTCACGAGCAAGAAACCTCACCCACCATCAGATTAGAGATAAACGATTAGAACTGCCCCTCTTGAGGCAGTCAAAACCCAGGGCCCACATGGGGGATTAATCCATGTTTTATCCTTCCATTCTAATCCTATTTCTATTTTCATTTCTTTCAATAAATATCTTATGTTTTCTTTTGTTCTTTTATTTGTTTGTTTTCAGAGAGCAACACTAGGAAGCTTAACTCAATGTTGCACTGCGAATAAATCAGGTTGTACCTCTCCTTCACACATTCTTGATGTTGTGATTTATTTTAAAATTTTCTTACATGTTAAATCCACTTGAATGAATTGAGTAAACTGAATCATTTAAGTGTGGGGGTGGGATCCTTTGTAGTTGAGGATTTTCATTTTGTGTTTGTTTTAATTTTTTTTGCAAATTTTCACATTCTTGTGTGATTATTTTTCAATTTTTGGTGTGTTTTTGAAACTTTTGAGCTGAAATGAAAATAATTGCCATTTTTGAAACCCACTTCAATGATTAAACCAATCGATTCCATGAAACTGAGATTAAATGAATGTTGAAATGACTTTGTTTTGAGTTCAAATTGTTTCTATTTTCTTGAAAAGTACACTAATTTTTGAATCCCATGCCATATTTGACTATCTATATCATTGAAATCACTTTCCTGTGAGGCTTCTGAACCATTTTTGTCATATTCTTTTCACTCACCTCATTTCTTGTGAGAACCATATCATGCTTTCTTTAACCAGAATTTGATTTTTTCCTTTTAAAACTTGAGGGTTTGGGGTACGTGTGTTTTAAATTATTGAGACATTTATTTGGATTGAAGACCCCTTTTCAAAATAATAATTTTCATTATGACCCAAGATTACATTTTTCCTTCATTGTAGCCCCTAGTAGCCATGAATTTCCTGTTAGGTTAGCCACATTACAAGCCAATTTTCGCTATCCTACCAGCTCTTGATGTGAAAATGCATGATCTAGTGGAACTTAAGTGTGGGGGAAGATGTCTTGTGGTGTACTACCTCATTTTGTGATACTTTTGGTTGACAATAAAATATAGAAGGTCTGGTATTTCTACTGAATATTTCATTTTGTTAAATGTTGTGCCTTTCTGGAGCTTCCGGTGTAAAAAATAGAAAGTTGTGCCTATCTGGAGCTTTCATGAAATATCATGATTGAAAAGACAGATTTTTTTTGCAGAAATCCTGAGAAGATTGAATGATGTTGGAGCTGAGTTTCTGTAAAGGGGACGATAAGGATACCATACTTGAGTGAAAATTATAATCTTACAATTTTTCTTCAAAAAGAGCCAAGCCCTCCTTTTTTGGGCTCAAAATTTTTAACATCTAAATCCTACCAACCGGAATCCATAGAAAAACCCTGAAATTTCCTCATAAAAAACACATTTCCTTGACTCACATCATGTGGAGAAGTAGGAATTTATCAAGCCTATGGTGACTCTTGTGTGAGTTTGGATGGGAAAATCCTTGTTCAGCATTTACATTTGTGAGATTAAAGAAAATTCATGTGAGGTTAGTGTTTTGAGTGCATGTGATAAGAAATGAAGTGTAAATATATTAAAATCTAAAATGGATAACTTGAAATAATTGTTTTTGATGGGTCATGATATCTTTTTGTTTCATGGAATTGATTTGGTAGATCTCATTGATATGTGTTTTGGATTTGATTTGATTTGATTTTCTACTTGTCCAATAGTCCAAGTGCTAAGTGTGGGGGAATTGATAGAGAAAATATTTTCAATTAATTTATATTGAATATCATTGTTTTAAACCCACAAAATTGTTCCTCTAAGATGAATTGTTTCATTTTTATGATATTGGTGTTATTTTGAGCTGAATAGTAACAATTGGCCATTTTGGATTTTTAATAGTTTTTATTTATTTCTGTAGTTTGGCCATAACATTATCTACACAGATCCAAATTGAAAAATTCATTCTTTTCCAGATTCTACACATCAAGGGATTCATTTAATATTTTTGACTAAAAGCTGAATCAGTCATATGTAAGCTCAAAAGAAGCTCACAAGTGGGGGAACGAAAATTGTTTTCAGTTCTGCCCAGTTTTGGTGTGGGCTTCATTACTCATTCATGGTTGGCCCCAATGTTGTGATATTAGTTTGGTGGTAGAAAAAGGAGTTTTGGAGCATATTTAATGAATTAAGGGCTGCATTAATTGGTCGTTTAAGAGGTCATTAAATCAGCCTAATCCGGAGGTTTGCGATATGGTGAGTCTGACTGGACAAAATAAATGCTAAGAGTAAAACGGACATAGATCTCCTAATACATGTCCAAATACGCTGAGGAATTGAGTGGACACTTCCAAGATAATTATGAACAATATTCAAGAAGGTCTCAACGCGTGAATATGTCCTTTAGTGGGTCTAAAACGCATCAACATTTGGGGGACAAATTTTGGCTATAAAAGGAGGAGAGCTCCACCCTCTCAAAGCATCTCATTCTCCATCCAATTCCTTCCGGGACACCAAAAAGGAGAAATTGTCAGATTTCTCTTTTATTTATTTTTATTTTCATAGTTTTTAATGACTTATTATTCCCCATTCATCTCGATTACCCTTACCATGGTGGGGTAATAATTTGGAATGATTAGAGAAGGGTTGGTTTTCTACATTGTAATGCTTGAGTTCTTGGACGCAATTGAATAAATTTCATTCTTCTTCAAAGTTGTTTTCAATTTCATATAAAGTATTTTATTATCAAGTGCTGTAGTTCTTCAATATTAATTCCATTATTGATTTTTTCCTTTGTAAAATAAGCATAATCTCCCTCCACTGATTTCTGGTTGATATACGATGGAATAGACCATGGATTAGTGGTGAAGTACTCGGCGATCGTCAGTACATGTAAAAGTTGTAGTGAATGTTCTTGATTTTTTTGAAATAAACAAAACCCAATCAGGTATTTCCCATTTCAATTAATGATATTCAATACTAATATTTTACACATGGAAGAAGAGTTGACCAAACCTAGATCTTTGTAAGGTTTTCTCTCACCATCATAATTTACCAAGGAAGTGAGAGGAAACAATTGTGGAAACTCAATTTAATCAACAAAGTAAAAGAGGATTGAATAATATTGAACAAGGATAGCATTAAAATTAGGAAACCGACCCCGACCTAATCACCTTTTTGATATCATAGTTTTTCAATCATTTGAAATTGAAATTTCTTTTCAAAAGCACAAAATTTTTACCCTCGTTTTAAAGTGACAACCCGTTTTGTGTGCACTCCTCTTCGAAAGACATCCTAGGTTAACCACATTACTATATTTTCACATAGTAAATAATTGTTTTTCCACACCCTATGACAGGCGTGCATCATCCTTCCTATATTTACCTATTAATTGGGGATAAAATCTCTTATAGTTTAGTATTATTTGGTTCTTACACATTATAGGAGGCCCATTAAGGGAGATTTATTGGGGATAACACATGGGGTATACCCATTTGTGGGGATTTGATCTGGGCTAACACCATCTAGGAGGCCCACATGAATTGAAATTGGGGCTTACAACTATGGAAAATTCAAATTCATTTCATCCATGATGATTTCATGATCACCACACACCTATAAGAACATGTGTGTCTTTCTTAGTGTGAGTAACAAGAAGAGGTAGTGGATCTTAATATAGAATGACCAATATCATTTGATGATCTATATTACTGAAACCTAAAGGGAGAGATTATTGACTTTGAATGTTACCATTTACACTCTTGTTTTTATAACCTGGATATTCATATTAGGGGATCAATCTGAATACTTCCCGGTTGAAGGTAATTAGGAGCACAAGTGAAACATCCAATAATAATGGTTATGGGCATACCTCAGTGGGAGTGCCCAAAAATTTTCATATGGGGTATACAGTAGTTTATTTTCATATAGCTTGGTTGATGGAATCCTCGTTTGACGTCATGATATAGGAGAAAATAAAAACGAAATTAATGACATGTTGTTTGGACATGTTCATTACTGTTTAACATCATGTGGACATGACATGTTCGGGTCATGTAGTTTATGAACATATAGTGAGGGCCATTTTTTATAGAAACTAGGATTAACTAGGGGTAATCAGGTCGGGATGTTCTAACATGACATAGCCATGAGAGCGAAGGATAGTGTAAAACTATATTTTTTGGATTCACACATGTGGAGAAATTATATGGGGCATGGAATCCATTGGGGTGTACATAGTAGAAATAGGATCTCTAGAGGGTGTTTTTTTCATGTTGACATGCCATTTTTGTGGTAATCTTTAGTAGAGACATCCAAGGAATATTATGAAATTTCTAGAAAATGTGTTTTCATTACACCGACTATCCATTTATGATGGCCAAGGAGGTTTTTGAAAATCTACAATTGCTTGGGATGCATAGTTCGATGGATTGAGAAGGGTGTGTCAGGAAATGGAAGATTTTTTCAGACCACAATTCCCCAAGTATTTATGGATCAACCAGGAATAGTATGTAGGTTATGTGGTTTTGGGATAGTCTTGAGTATTCAGTTGACTCATGGTATTTATGTGAAGGATATTAGGGATACACGGGGGGAACAACAAAAAGTGTCATCAATCGTACCAAAAAGGAGTATGGTGTAACTCTCAATTTTTTCGGGGGTAAGTGAATGTAGTGATGAGATCATCCCAATGGTCTGGGATCGAAGCCTTTCACTAATATATATAGGGGGTGTGGGTGAATACCTTGTTGTATGGTCAAACTAGTGAAAATGGGGTTTCACATGTGATTTGCTGAATATGAGGTAGCCACAGAGTTGTTGCTGTGTAGGAGAATATCACAAGGGATCGTGGGCCAAAGGATTTAATGCAATGGGTTTATGGAATATGTTCATTCATAAGGGATTTTCTTCTAATAAGAATCCTCATTGTGTTATCCACAAATGTTTCATACATGAATCATTTTTTATTCATTCAAGTGGTTAGATAATGACTCATATATTCTGCAAAGGACACCGCCACTTTATGTTATCATTTTTGGAGTATATTCTGTATATGTCTTGCAGGATGGTGTTTACAAAAAGGACACCCACACTTGGTTCACATGATGTATTTTAAAATTTTCTTTTTTTAATTCCCCAACCCCAATTTCCTAGACTCAGTGCATTATTACATAACATTGGCACGATACAAGGATTCATGTCCTGAAAGGCGGATCAGTTTAGTAGGCTTGGAATTACTAGATACATACATAAGTATTAAATTATATAATGAAATAAAAAAACAACATTGTGTCCCCTTTGAACATTCTTATATCCCTTAGCCTATTAATGAATTTTAATTGTAATTTACTTCTTATCAACCAAAAAAAATAAAACATAAGAAAGGGGTGAGTTCAGATGCTCAATAAGGATAAAAATATAGCGGAAACATTCATAAATAAGAACAAACATCTAAGGGAATGTATAAGACTAGAACACATGTCTTTTAAACATAAACATCAGCATAATAAGGCAAATAGTCATCAAATAATTCCATTTAATTATTCAAATGGATATTCTACTAGTTGAATAATCACATGTAATATCAATAGTATATACCATAATGATGGAATAAATAATTCCAGACTTCATAACCACATAGTCAAGGATTTGTTCCAAGACTACAAATAAGATTTTGTCAAGGCCTTGTTCCATGAAAGTAGTTTGTCTCATGAGACATACCGATGCATCGAGGAGCTATAGCGGGCTCTACTCGTAACATACTAAGTCCAATGAATTCCTCATATGAAAGGGTGAAACATAATTTAAACAATCATATTAAAACTATCAAACAAAATCTCAATACATTAACCATAAACCATGAATGGTATAGAAATAGAATATCCACAATAAAACGTAACAGATTCAATACAATATGGAAGATTATATTATAATAATTTAACCTCAATCAATAATAATGAAGTATATGGACATAGATGAAAATAATCATCCAAACTATTTGAGAGAAATACCTCCATTTTTCAGGAAAACATTTAAATGTATCACTATTTATCAAGAAGATGATTAAAATAGATTTTTTAATAAAAGTTTCCCATACCAAATTGAAACGTTTATTATGTATTTTTATTTTAAAACATTAATATCCATATAAATAAATCCTTAATACCATTTTTTTAAAACTGACATTAATGAGAATGATTTAGAAGAATGAAATTTTAAAAAATTTAAAATGATATTTTAGTTAGAGTTCCTAAACAAATGAGAGATGCTTGAATAAAAATAATTGAGGAAGTCAAAACATAATAATATCATGATAATAAAGGGATTCATGATATATTATTTCAAAGTACAGTATATACACACAATAAAAGTGAATTTGTGTATAACAAAAAAGAAGTCTCAATGGAAGGTAAGTTGAGATGAATCCCTTATAAAACTGTATCATTATGTTATGGATAAATCAATTACATAATTATGTTTGAAATTTTTAAATAAACTAAATTTGATTGGATATTCAGTGTAAAACAATCAGAGGACATTCACATATATTCTGGTAATAATAACACCAATGACATGGATGTTTAACTCAATGAATGGAAATTGTGTTAAGATTACTCTTGTCATGTCCATATTGATACCTTAAGAATTTATCAACGGAGTGATTACGTGTATAAAAATAATAACACACAAAGGTGAATGGAAATTACCGCATAAATAAATAAATAGTGATTTTTCACATAATCATGAAATAAAATAATCAATGAGGTTTCCATAAAACCCAAATAGTGGAAATCGAAATTAGAAATTCCCTTTCCAATTAGCTGACTTACGAAACATACACCCCCTGAATGATGGGTCATAAAATGAAGATGTAAATACCCCTAAATTAAAGTTTATTACATAATGAATACAATCATGGGAAGTACATGCACCACACAAAATGAAATAGTGGGAAGATATCACGAATCTCACAAAAATAAGAAGTGAGATGAAAACCCCTTACAATGTTGTAATCAATCGATTCATATGAAAAAAAGATAATAACCACAAAATTAATCATATAATACTTTGAATATAAAGAGAATCATGATAATATATCAAATGGTAGTACACAGTACACCACATGGAACAAATAAGTGGAGAATAATGGAAATCTCACCGAATTATGAAAACCCTTAGCTTGTACTTTTCCTTAGTATATGATAGGTTATCCTCAAGTATAATGGTGAAATTATTGTTATTAAATTATAAAAGAACCAAATACATAAATATGATATCATATATGACCATCTAATATTACATTGTTAATAATATTTTTGTTGTATCATTGTTTCGGGTGTTAACGGATTCATTATCGCTTATATGCTTGGTTACATAAGTCACGTTTTTTATGAATATGATGTATTTGATTCATATAAAGAATGATATTATGTTCATAAACATTATTTTTAATCATAAAATGAAAATTATTCTTGAATGATTATGATGGTGAATGAATCTCATCATGTTTGTGGAGACGATAATCCGTATATACACACGAGCGACAATTTCATTATATTGATGGTGAAATCATATGTAATTGGATGGAATATAAGATATACAGAATCATTATCATGTTATATTTATTATTAACATCATTTTTACTCATTATTATCCCCATCCAAATAATGATGTGTTTGAATAACTAAAAACTCCACGATGTTGATACGGTAAGACGTACATACACACATATGGTGACTTTGTCATTTATAGTATGGATAGAATAACAAATATGGTTGTACCATAATTATAATAACACCACAATTTGTATAAGGCACTGGATTTATTATTTTATTATGGAAACAGAAAAAATAAAGAGGAAGATGAAGAAGAATGTAACATGAAAGAGGGTGGTGAAATTATTACCTCTTCCTTGGGTGTTTCCTTTTGAGTTGATCAAAAGTCCTCTATACGTAGGATTTATGATCAAATTAATGACTCTAGTAAGATTTGAGGGAAGTTGGGAGCATATTTGGTTAAGGGTTGCAGAGAAAAATGAATTTGGATGTGTGAAATCAAGAGAAGAGGAAGTACCCTTTTATAATAGAGGAGAGGGTCACTTTAGAAAAACATGGTAATATTATATTATAATAAACCCATTTTCGTTTTCTAATGGCTAAAAAATTACTTATTAAGAATATATGGAGGTTATGGGTATCAAAAATCTCAACAAATAGGTCTTATTTAATTAATGTTAACCATTGTAACCTTATCTTTAAGATTTAACTCTTAGTTAATTTGTTTACCTTTTACCATGTCTTCTTGTATTCTTACACTATATGGCTAAAAAAATACTCTAAGATTCCAAGAGAACTAAAAGTGGATCCTTAATGACATATATATTATTATTTAAGCCTTTTGGTAGATCCTTAGATTTTTATGAATATTATATCAACCAATAATATAGTAATTTTTTTTAAAACACATATATGAAAATTTTGACAATATTTAGTTTTTAGTTTTTTAAAAATCATAACAACATGATTATTTTGAAAAAAAAATTATTTAATCAACCATAAAAATTCATATTAACCTAGAAAATTATTTTAATTCATCAAAAGTCTAATATTTTATTTATTGGGATATGTATAATATCAATTATTTTAATCTTTCATTAATAAGGTCATTACTGCATCATCATTGTGTCCTAAATAAATTAAATTATTTAATGTCAAAAAATAATAAAGTAAATATAATTATTTATGAAATATTTTTATCTTTCTAATGAATATTTATTGTTGAATTTATCTTATGTATAACCGTATATTAAATATGTTTTAGTTATTAATCTTTTAATTTAACTCTTTTAACTCTTCTTTAAATAAATTAATAATAAATGTCATAATATAATACAAGTGGACCAAAGTGGATCATATTTTATTTATATGGTGGTTTTTGGTCTAATTAAACATATCCAATAAAATAGGACATGTTTTAGGGCAATTATAATACATTTTTTACCCTTAGTTACCCTATTTTCTTTTAACCACGTTAAATGAAAGTCAAAAGTTACTATTCAAAAAAAATTATTTTCATATTATTGAACCACATTTTACAAATTGATATCAAATGTCTGGATCATAATTTTTAAATTCTACTCATAGAAGTGGTAAAGTTTTGTTTTATAAAAAATTGAAAATGCTCCTAGAAGGTAGGTAAAAGACGGTAAAAATTTCAATAAATTTTTATACATCTAATTTTATAATAAAATCACTCAAATGAATTACATTGAACTTATCTAGGTATTATATATCTATTTTTACTTAAAATAAATTTAAATAAAATTAAAAATTATTTAAATAAAAAGTCGGTTTTAAACTATAACACGCTGTTTTTTACTATTCATCAAAAATTGAATGTTATCACAAAAATACCAAAAGAATACCCTAATCTAATTTTGATTTTCTGAATTCACAAATATATTTTATTTTACCAAATTAAAAATATATAAGTTTCATTAAATAATTTAAAATTAATTTTCGTTGTGGAAACCGAAAAGCGAGTTTTTTAAAAAGTAAAAACTAATAAAAGATTAACCTGTGTATATGTGAAATTTAAAAGTGAAATTACATATAATAACCGAAATTGAATTAAAGTATGAAAATATAATATTATTATACTTTTAAACCATTCAAATGAATAATTTAACTCTATAAATTATTTCGATTAAAAAAGTTGTTTTTAATAAAAATTTAGTTTTTTTTCAAAATACATCAAAATATTAATGTTATTAGAAAAGTATCAAAAATTGATACAAAATAAATTTTTATTTCCAAATTCTAAAAAGGATTTAATTTCATTAAAATGAATATATAAAAGTGTCAAATATTGGTTTTGAGATGGGTTTTCCTTTAGAAGGTGGTGAAACTGAATTTTTTAGAAATACATCTTTTATTTGAAGAAATGAATTTGTACTTATATTATGCCTAAGAAACACATAATATGGATTATAAAATTATATGGAGTATATAAAATTCAAAATTTAGTTAAAACTATTCATAATAGATTTTGAACGACCTGTTTAGTAAGTCTTGGTGCACTCAAACTCTATGTTGCGTGTAGCGCAAGCTATTGAATTACATTAAAAAATAATTTACTATGAACTCTTGGGGAGTTACATTCTTCCCCCTTTTGAAAATTTCACCATCACAATTTTCAAATTTGGATTTGGAACTTCTTTGAAAGTCCCACATTGAATAATGTGTCAATAAAACTATCACATTAAGTGAATGAAAGACAAGTACAAAGGTCACCCGTGATAACCCATACTTGGATTCCATGTTGGAAAACATGGATTCAATGTAGGGAAAAATGGATATGGATGATAAAATAAGTGTCAAGTTCTGATGGAGAGTGATAGAAAACATGATCAAAAGAATGTTAACAAAAAGAAAACCAAAAACTTATGATGGGATAAATGGTTATTAGTTTTCCAGTAGGAAAAGTAAACCAACATCATTTTTTTGTTTTATGTTCCATTTCTTACAGTTGAGGAATAAATTTATGAGATTTACTATGATCCTAAATAGATATACTTAATTTTTTAGTAGTTTTTTATCCATTAATAAATTTCTACCACTAAGTCATCTTTTTCTCAAGCGATGAATATAAAAAAATATGACTTGGTCACACCTGAATCACTAGAATCAACTTCTAGAGAATCACATGATCCATAAAGGATAAAATATATATTTACATAGTTTTTAGAGATTAACCAAATCAAAAATGGTTAGTATATGATCATATGATCCCAAAAAATGATATTCCATTAGAGAAAGAAATACTAGTATTAATTTCTAAATTTAATCCCACAATACCAAATGTTCAATAAATACCATTCAATAAACAGTTGTGCTTAAAATCTATCAATATAATCCAAATTAATATCGAAACCCAAAATGTAGAATTGTTTTACTACATAGTCATTCACGTTAAATTGTATCTCTATATAACATCAACTACCCTTAAAGTCAAATACTTAAAAAATTAATCTAGTCACATATTATCTATTATAAGATAATAATTTCCATAAATAACCCAAATCACTATAAATCCACAATAAAAAACAGAGATAAAAATCCACCATTAATCCAGAAATGAAATCTCATAATATTCTATTTTCCCTAGGCATATGGTGTTCCCAACAGAGCGATCGTCTTCAAAAATAACATTTATCACTTAATCACCAAAACATTATCCTATACTAAGGATATCCATTTGATAGGTCATAAGATCCCAAAATGAATTTATTATTGATCAATAAAATGGTTTTACTAAAACTAATCAGTCGCACTAATTAGTGTATTCACATAGTCCAGTGGTATGTGATAAATCACAATCACACTCTGATTGTTGGTTTGATTCCTGCATCTTTTTCCAATGCGACGGGTTGTCACACAGTTGGTGTGTTGTCCTTTTTCAAAAAAATATATTTTATTGAATTCAAAAAATGAGATAAAATATTCAAAATAACCATAACATAATTTTAACACAAATGTCATCTCATACCTTGTATTTTCATCCTAAAATTTTATAACTTGTAATTTAGTCAAATTCCAGGATCATATAAACCCAAATGGTTATTTATAACTATAATAAAAAAGATAATTCATCTTAAAATAAAATTATTACATAACATACTATAGGTTTACGCATACAAGGGAAAAGTCTTCTAAAGTAATCCCATCAACAAAGAGCACTAATACTTTTAAACAATTCTCTATCCAATTATTTCCACATAGGTTTTTCCTTGACCAAGCGTTTATCCTAAAGAATTGGGTATTCACTCTGGTAATGCCCTGGTCTACTAAATTTATGGAAAATTACTATAAATAGATTATTAGGAATATTTTTCTTTTCTTCTATAGTACTCTGCATTTTCCCTCTGCAATTCGTTACTTTATGTCCTTATTTTCCACACATAAAGCATTTCTTTATTACATTAAGACACTTTCATAGGAGTCTCCTTCCACATTTCTTGCATGATGGAAATTGATCTTTCTTTTCTCTATGGTATCCACTATTGTATCTCTTATCTTTCATCGCGTTTCTCGTCTTTTTTATTCTAGGAGTTGGTTAATATATATGTTGTTGATCATATTTTTGGAAAATATATTCGGCATGAACGTGATATCTTTTACACATATCAACAATCCATTTTGTTTCCCATTTCCACCATGGTTCCCACCTTGTATATAATGTTCAATGTTACTATGTCTTCCATGGAATCCAGCCATTGATTAACATAAGAAAGCCCAATGTGAGTCATAAAATCATTTATAGAATATCATAACACCTTATTTTCAACATAAAAAAACATAGGATTAACCAAATTTATTTATTCTCATCTTATATTAAGATCCTTCAAATCATTTTGTAAAGAAAATGTGAATTATTCTAAGCATCTCCCCCAGGAGTGTCATAACCAAGAGTGTAGAAATGCCCTTTGTTGTGTTCAAGGATTCCTCGGGTAATTACCAAAAAACCGTGTTGATGTTTTAAATCCAAGGTACATATGTGCTAGAGCCACCTCTACCTGCTCGTATCCAGATAGGGATGTATTACTTGGAAGACCCACATAATATTTACATTACCAATTTTTTTGAATGTTCTTCTATACTAATCCTCAATGTCTATCTTATGGTATTGTTTCCTAAACAAAGTTTTTTTTCTAAATCTAGCTTCCAAGTATTATACTAATCTTTCTCTCAAGCCAACTGCAATTCCCCGACCCCAGTTACCCTAAATAAATGCATTTTTACATCACATTATCATGATACAAGGAATCATGACCCAAAAGGCTGATTAGTTTAGTATCCATGGATGTACTAGATAAATTCATAAGTTTTACATTATATAATAAAATAAAAAACAACATTGTGTCCCATTTGAACTTTTTTATATCCCATAGCCTATTCCTGTAGGTTAATCATAATATAATTATTTTCATCTTGGAAAAAATATAACATAAGAAATAGGTGATCTCAGACGCTCAGTAAGGATAACAATAAAGTGGAAACTGTCATAAATAAGAAATAACATTTAAGGTAATGTATAAGACTAGAAAACAATCCTTTTAAAAATAAACATTAGCATAATAACGCAAATATAAGTCAAATAATTCCATTAACTTATTCCCATGGATATTCTACTAGTTTAATAATCAAATGTAGTATGAATAACCAATTTTATAATGATGTAATGCATAATTCCAGACTTAACGACATGGTCAAGGCCTTGTGCCAAGACAACAAATAAGATTTTTTCAAGGCCTTGTGCCAATTCACTAGTTTGCCTCATGAGACCTACCGATTCCTCAAGGTTCAATAGTGGGCTCTACCCATCACTTACTAAATATAATGCATTCCTCATATGAATGGGTGAAAGATAATCTAAACATTCGTATTAAAACTAGAATACGAAATGTAAATAGTTTAACCCTAAACCATGAATGGTATAAAAATAGAAAATCCATAGTCAAACATAAATCATTCAATACAATATAGAAGATTTAATTATAATAAATTAACTTCAATCGAGAACAATGAAGGATATTGACATAGATGAAAATAAACATCAAAACTATTTGATAGAAATATCCCCCTTTTTCTTGAAAACATTTAAAAGTATCACTATTTATCAAGAAGCTGTTTAAAATGGATTTTTGAATCAAAGTATCTCATACCACTTTGAAACATTCAAAAGAAATTTTAATTTTAAAACATTAATGTCCATATAAATAAATCCATAAAACCATTTTTAAAACATGGAAATTAATGAGAATGATTTAGAAGAATAAAATTTTAAAACATATAAAATGATATTATAGTTATAGATCCTAACCAAATGAGAGACACTTGAATACAAATAATTGATGTAATAAAAACTTTATAATATAATTATATTAAAGGGAATAATTATATGTAATGTCAAAGTATAGTATATACACCAAATAAAAGTGAATTGGCATATAACAACAAAGAAGTCTCAATGGAATGTAATTTTATATGAAATCCCTTATAAAATTGTATCATTAGGTTAAGGATAATTCAATGACATAATTATGTGTAAAAAATATTAATAAAAAAATATGATTGGATATTCAATGTAAAACAATCATAGGATATTCACACATATTCTTGTGACAACAACATCGATGACTTGGAGGTTTAACTCAATCGATGAAAATTGAGTAAAGATTACTCTTATAATGTTCATATCGATGAATTGATATTTTATCAATAGAGTGATTATGGGTATAAAAAGAATAACCATAAAAAGGGGAGTGGAAATTACTACATAAATAAATAAATAGTGATTTCCCACATAATCATTGAGTAAAATAATCAATGAGGTTTGTGTAAAACCCAATGAGTGGAAATCGAAATTAGATACTCCCTTACCGATTTGGTGACTTACGAATCATACACCCCATGAAAGAAGGTTCATAAAATGAAGATTTAAATACCAATTAATTAATGTATATTACATATGGAATACAATTATGTGAAGTACAAACACCACCACAAAGTAAATAGTTGCAGAATAACATGAATCTCACAAAAATAAGAAGTGAGATGAAAACCTGTTACCATGTTGTAATCAATCGCGTCATATAACCAAAACTAAATAAATACCAAATGAATAATAGAATAAAATGAATATAAATATAATCATTATAATATATATCAAATGGTAGTACACAATACACTACATGCAATAAATAAGTGGTGAACAATGAAAATATCACGGAATTAAAAGTGAGATAAGAAACCCTTAAATTGTAATTTTACTTAGTATAGGGTTGGTTAACCTACTATATAATGGTAAAATAATTGTTATTAAATTGTTAAAGAACAAAATACATAAATATTATATCTTATATCATTTTCTAATATTTCGTTGATAATAGTATTTCTGTAGTATCACCGTTTTTAGATTTCACTGATTCATTTTCCATTATATGCTTGGTTACATAAGCCATGATTATTATGGATATGATGTATTTTATTCATATAAAGTATGATACTTTTTTCATTAACGTTATTTTTAATCATAAAAAAAATATTTTGAATTATTATGATGGGGAATAAATCGCATCTCGGTTGTGGAGACGGTAATCCGTACGTACGCACTTGTGACAATACCATTATATTGAGGGTGAAATAATATGTAATTTGATGTTATATAATATATATAGATTCATTATCATGTAATATTTATTATTTACATCAGTTTTTCACATTATTAAACCCATTAAAATAATGACGTGTTTGAATAACAAACTACACCACAACGTGGAGACGGTTAGTCGTACATACGGACATATGGTGACATTGTCACTTATAGGATGGATATAATAATGAATATGGATGTAAAATATTTATAATAACATAAAATTATGTAGAAGTTAATGGTTTTTGTATTTTGTTATTGAAACAAAAATTAAATAGGAATGATAAGAGTAAAACTACCTAAAAGAGGGTGGTGAAATTATTACCCGCTCCTCGGGTGTTTCCTAATTAATTGATCAAAAGAGCTCAATAGGATGGAATTATTATCAAAATAAGGACTCTAGGTTGATTTTATGTAAGTTATGAGTATATTTGTTCAGGGTTTGGCCGATCCAAATGGCTTAGTAGTTGTTAAATTAAGATAATGGGATGTACACTTTTATAAGAGAGGTGAGAGTCACTTTAGGAAAACCTTGAAATATTATTTTATAATAAAATAATTTTCCGTTTATAATGGATAAAAAATAATTAATTTATTATATAAGGTGGGTATGGGTCTAAAACCTCTCAAACAATTGTTTTTATAAATTTTTAGGTTTCCATTTTAACCTTATCATTTAGATTTAACTCTTAGTTAAATAGTTTATCTTTTACCGTGTATTCTTGTATTTTTACTCTATATTGTTAAAAACATACACTAAACTTCCAAGATAACCTCAATTGGTTCATTAATGATCTCTATAATATTATTTATTCCCTTTGGTACAACCTCATATTTTTATGAATATTATATCAACCAATAATATTGTATTTGTTTTAAAAACTATTTTAAATCAATTTTGACATTATTTAGTATTTGGTTTTTGTGAAAATTATAACAGCATGATTATTTAAAAAAATATATTTAATCAACCCTAATATGTCATATTATCCTATAATATTTTTTTAATTCATCAAAAGACTCAAATTACATTTATTTGGATATTTATAATATCAATTGTTTTAATCTTTCATTACAAAAGTAATAACTACATCATCATTGTGTCATAAATAAATTCAATTATTTAATGTCTAGAAATTATAAATAAAATAACATTATGTAGGAAATTGTATTATATTTCTAAAGAATATTTATAGTCGAATTTATATGATTTATAACCCTATACTAATAATGGTTTAGTTATATAACTTGGAATTTAACACTTTTAACTCTTCATTAAATAAAATAATAAGAAATGTCTTAACCTAATCCAAGTCATCAAAAAAGGATCAAAGTTTATTTATAATGTTGTTTTTGGTCAAATTACACATATCCAAAAGAATTAAGACATGTGTTAGGGAAATTATAATATCATTTTTACCCTTAATTACCTTATTTACATTTAGCCGTGGAAAATAAAATTCAATACTAACTATTCATGGAAATTATTTTCATCTTATTAAACCGAATTATACTTAATAATATACATTGTTTCTCTATGATATTTGAAATTCAACTCACTGAAGTGGTAAAATTATGTTTTATGCAAATTTTAAAATGCTCTTAGAAGTTGGGTAAAAGACGGTAAAAAGTTCAATAATTTTTTACACATCTAATTTTATTATAAAATAACCCCAATGAATTATATTAAACTTATATAGGTAATATATATCAATTTTTAATTAAAAATAAATTTAAATAAAATAAATAATTATTTAAATAAAAAGTCTGTTTTAAACTATAACGTAATGTTTTTCACGATTCATCAAAAATTGAATGTTTTCAGAAAAATTACAAAAATTCACCCTAAGCTATTTTTGATATTTTGAATTAAAAAATGAATTATATTTTACCAAATTAAAAACATAGATATTACGTTCATTGATTTAAAATTAATTTTCATTGTCGGAACTGGTAATCGGGTTTTTAAAAAGTAAAAACTATCAAAAGATTGAGGTGTCTTTATGCCAAATTTAAATGAGAAATTAATTATAATTACCTAATTTGTATTAACTGATAAAAATATAATCTAAATATACTTCCAAACCATTACAATTCATTATTTATCAATATAAATATTTTTTATTTAAAAATTTGTTTTCAATTAAAATTTAGTATTTTTCTGTATTCATCAAAATATGAATGTTTTTAGAAAAGTACCAAAAATTTATTCAAAATATAATTTTATGTCCCAATTCTAATAAAGAATATAATTTCATTAAATTGAATATATTAAAGTTTCAAATATTGGTTTTAAAAATTATTATCCATTAAAAGGTGGTAAAATTTTATGTTTTGAAAAATAATTCTTTTATCTGAAAAAATGAATTTGTTGTTATATTTTTTCTAAGAAGCACATAATATGGGCTCTAATATTATATGGAGTATATAAAATTCAAAATTGAATTAATACTATTCATAATCACTTTTAAATGACTAGTTTGGTAAGTAATGGTGCGCTCAAACTTGGTGTTGCGTGTAACACAAGCTATTGAATTATTTTAAAGGAAATATGATACTATGAAATCTTGGGGTGTTACAATTTGGGTTTTGGGGAGATTTCTGCCATAGCCTCTCCTGATATCTCTCCAAGTTCATTTTCTAAGAAATCCCAATCATATTTTTCTAGAAATAATTCTCTCTTAAGTGGTAATGGTCATGCATCATTTATTGTGGAATGGATGATCCTCTTACTATAATTTATTATTGTCATATGAATTACATAAACCACCATTTTTGGAGGACAAATGAAGTAGTAAATATGGGTTGTCTTTTGTAGGTTCTAGAAACACAACATACCTAGGAACTACTCAGTTTGAGGGTTTTTTTTTCAAGGGGTGTAAATCACAACGTCACTCCTTAAAAAATATAAATTTTTATGGGCTTTTGAACCATCATATTCATCCTATGAACAATTAAGTTCATGGGCGCTTCCTAAAGATGTTGATCGCCAGACTCTTCATGGCGATCTTCCAAGGGACTTTCACTTCACGGGGTCACTTCTTACTTTGAAAATTCTTCTTCAATATTATTCATCAATTAATATCAATACTTATTTAGGTTTAATGGAATTTTCTTCATCATCAATGTCTAATTTTCATTATGATAGAGTTGTGTCAAAATATGGATTAATTTTTGAAGGGTCGATTCATCACATTTATTTCCAAACATATCTGATATAATGACAAAAAACATAATTGATTTTCATGAACAATTGAGGCATAAATATATATGAAAATAAACTATCCATGTGTAAAAAATGGACAAAATATAAAACTTCTCTATGAATATATAAATTTACGGAATATATAATTGGGTCAGGTGGAATGTATGAATATTTAGATTTTTTTAATCCCAATGGATAAAAACAATATATTATATTTTTCATTCTAGATTTAATGAAGGGCATGTAAATATTTAGGATTTAATAATGATCTGGGATAGAATGGTGTTTATATTCATGGATGTCATATCATAAGTGCCAAGGGGAGATAAATTTAATAATGTTTTAGGATTAATATTGGATCTCATATATATCATATTATTTTAATTATTATAATTATTTAGTGTGTTTTGTTGTGGTGTATTCTGTTATTATCAGTTCAATCTTGTATGAATTTTCATCAAACCTAAAGAGTTTCCCCATTTAAAAAATTATGAAAATAAAGAATTTATATTACGAATAATGAGAGGGGGTGGGTTAGGGTGGGGGTTAATCTATCATCTTCTCAGTTATTATATTTCATTAATGTGTCATTCCTGCATTCCACCCTTTATCATATAATGTTCCAATATATATAAGATCATGGTCATCCTCACAATCTATCATCACTGATCACAATGAATATCATACATGAATATAAATGTGGTTAAATTAAATAATACATCATGATTTTACATATGTAAAAAATATTTTATTATCAATAGATTGTATACAAATTGATCTATCAGTTTACCAGAATCCACTACCTACATTTTTATTAAATTCATGTTCTTGTCACATTCACTCAATTCCATGGATCACTCAATACACATACAATAGAAAAAAACTATACACTTCCTATAATCTGTACATTTGGGTAGAATTTATCATTATATATATGTGATTTATACTAAATATTTCCTAGATATGATGGAAACTTATATATCAGAATAAGGAACTGAAAATTAAAAAATTATCAACTCAATTAATAATGGTTAATTGAATTCCATATTTATTAAATATTGAAACCTATAAGGTATACTCGTAATAATTAATTAATTTGAGTGTATATCCTCATAAATATCATATATGTACTATTATATTATTTTTAATAAAACATTTTATAAATCAAAATCGATATCTCTATAGGTCAACTTTATTTATTAAATTGGATGCAGAATAATTAACATAGAGATGAACAAACTCAAATATATCAAATTCCTAATAAGGTGATCATAGGTGACTATATTAATATATTATTATAAAAAATACCATAGGGACATACGTAAATAAAATTCCGACCCATGAATAAATTTATGGGGATAGATATGTAAAGGAAAGATAACAAAAGATTCTCCATAAGAGAGAATAATCACACAAAATCAAGCAATAGTAGAGTTGATATCATATGTATGATGATTCATAAATATGACAAAATAATAATAAATGAAATAATAAAAATATGTTATGTCTCACATATTGTGAAATAAAACATAGTTTGTATGTTTTCCTGATCAAGAACCACATAGGGTATATAATGAGATGAAACCATTTCCATATTATTTTGGAGGATTCTAAAAATAATGGTGTGAAACAGAAAATTCTAAATTGTATGTCCATATTTGTTTCAAATATATAATTCATAAATTATACATAATCATATAAGGACACATGAAAAATTAATTTATTACCTAATCTTATCTGAAAATATAAACAAACAATAAATCACAGATATTTACATGATAAGAAACAATTAAATGTTTTTTGATTGTAATATATTAATAAAGATTCTTATATTGTAAAAATGATTCTCATATTAATATTATTTATAATAAAGAGTAGATAATTTGGTATAAAATTTTACCGTTAAAACATAGTTTTAATGGATGTGTAAAGTATCTCCATAAAATGTGATTAGATGGAGGTTAACATAAAAATAATTATAAACATGAATTGAATTTAAAATATATTTATTATTTTTTGATATAATGTATGTGAACAAAAATTAGATTATTAACAAATGTAATTGAATATTTAATAGGCATGATTCCCTTAAACTATGTTGTTTCAAATAATGATTGAGAAGGTAACATAAAATGAAAATAAATTGAAAATTATCATTTCATGTATATAAAATATATATATATATATATTATAACAATTACATGAGAATTATATATAAAGAACATGAAGTAGAGGGAAAAAATTCATAACCCAAAGGAAAAGATGGTGGTTTTGTTCCATCGCACCTGATCACTATTGAGGTTATATTCATATCAAATATCCATTATAACATAAGTAAGAGGATTAAATGCATGATTGAAAAACATTTAAATGCATATTTTAATTTTTAGGCCCATACATTTTCAATAATCAACCATGTATGAGAAAATTGTTCTTCTCTTTAGTAAATTTTATTTTTTGATCAATTTTAATGAAAAATATTCCTTATATTAAAATTGATCAATGGTGTTATAAAAAAGTTACATGGACTAATAATAAGTAAATATACTATAATAGATTCTTAATAATTATTTATGATGTTCTACTATCATTCCATGTGTGATTCTGGTATGGTCCTCTAATATGATATCCTTATCATGCTCAATTTGGTAATTTTTTAATAAAACATTGAGATATAATAAAATTAATTTACATATTAAAATTTCCATTCCAAAAAAATATTTTTTATTAATATCATATTCAACTAACAATTAAGGTTCCATAACCATCCATGATAATAATTTATAGCATCATTCATATTCTTTATCCAAAAAAATATAAATAAAAACATTTTACAATAAAATTGATGAGTGTGAAATTTAATTATTTAGTATAATATAAAAATTCAAAATGTATAATGATATTATTTTGACTTTATATAAAATTTTAATCATAATTTTGAATAGGATTATGTAGAAAATAATTTTAAAACAATGGTATGAAAAATTACATAGAATGACAAAATTGTAACTCCACTTTGAAGACTTCTTGGTTATGATATAATTGGATAATTTTATAAAGAAAAAAGTGTCATAACATGTGATAAAATAATTAGGGAAGTAAATAATGTAGTTTATATAGAGGTATTTATATTTTAGTCATGTCGTATAATTGGTGGTTGATGGATCATTTTATAAGATATAACTGTGGCATTTTGTAAGTGATAATTTTATAATCTAATTGGAATATAATATTCAGGGAAGGAAGATCCAGAATTGAAAATTAATAATAATATGATAATGGGATTGCATTTAAACTATATTAAACAGATTTAATCATATAATATTTTTTATATTTTTCTGACTTTAGCCATTGATTTTACTGCTTTATATAATTTTACCCATTAACATTGTGACTACCATTTACATTTATAACATGATTTTATGAACAGGAAGTATATTAAATTCATCGTAATATCTCAATTTTTATAATTAAAAATCCGAAATATATTATATTTAATTAAATTTATAAATATGATAAAATTTATCTTATATTACATATTTTCATAATGAAACATATTTTTAAATAAATTTTATTATTATGAGTAAAATTAAATTAATTTTTATTCTATTTAATGATATTTAATATTATTTATATCCATGATATTTTTTATTAATGATATAGTTTTATTTGATATTAAAATAAATACAAAACTAGATGGAATTTAATAAATTTATAATATTAAGAAAATGAAAAGAACATTTTTTTAATAAAATATAAATTTGGATAAAAAATATGAAAATGTTCTATAGATTCAAAATATTATATTTAGATTTATTATATTTATAAAAATAATAAAAATATGGTCAATAGAGAGGTTACATAAAACTTTTATTCTTTCTTTTTTCCTAATGATGTCATAAAATTTATCATCATTATAAATATTATTTCTCAATAATCCCCAAAAAATTAATTTTTGAGAACCATCAAGAAATTAATCAAAAGACAACATTTATATTACTATTCTACAAAATATATTAAATATATCAATTTAAATTCTAAAAAATGAGAAATTTAATTCAAAAAAATATCATTTTTATTGAAATATATTTTTGTTTATACCACGATCAAATTTAGTACTAACAAACAATTTTTTAGGATGAAACATAATTATATGATTACTGATAGAGAAATAACTATTGTTTTATAGAACCATTTTATTGAAAAAAATTTTATTCCGTATTACCAATTCTATCAAGGAAATATATTTTTTGTGAAAATATATATTATATGTTTTATAGAATTCAAATGCGTAAATTCATAATGTCAAATACATATATTCAATTTTATAGAAATTTTTATTTTTTTATTCTCTTAATGTAATATATTAAATTATAAGCATTTTTTTATTTTTTGTTTTTTTGTGTTATAGTTTAGTACTTTATTAAACATGATTACTGTTTAATATAAATTATAATTAAATAAATGATTGGTTCATTATATTCAACCCCCATTTTGAAATTTAATCCTCAAAATTTTCTTTCACAGAATAATTTAAAAATATATGAGGTTACATAAATTGAATTTCTTCTTCAATTTCCCATGTTTTTTCTCCATACATACTTTTTAAAAAATTTATTTAACAAGGTGATTGGTCTTCATTCAATCTAAACTATCAATTGTGTTTTAGATCATCACCAACTTCTCCACTTATGAAAAATAATGATCCCACTATACTAAATATGAGATTATTATATGAGATGGATATGTTGTTTACTTATTTATGATGTGTATTTTTTAACCATCCTGAAATTCAGATAAATTCAGTAGAGGTTTCTTCATGAATTTTACCAGAGGGTCCAGTGTCATTATTACCCCAATCCCACCTATGATAACCAGGTGTTGGCGAATAGTGATGAGTAGGCATATCTGACAAATATGAGACATTTTATGAAGTACATACACACACACACACACACATCTACAAGCCTAAAATTCTGAAATGTTAAGAATCCCAAAGTTGAAAAAGAATTTATACACAAATATACCTACAAGAGTGTGTGAAAATAGGAAAATGGAATGAAAAAATGGATAGAACACAATCCAACAAATAAAAACAGTTTTTCAAAGTGAATGAAGAAGTTCTTGAAACTCATCTATAGAGAACCCTACCTGGATGGTCGGTGTAGGATTTCAATATGAAGCCTTAAGGGAACACCTGATATATCTGGTAACTATAAGAACCACATAGTCACGGTCTACCTAATCTCTATCAAAGTAATTATCATCTTCACATGAAACAACACGTGCGGTAAATTCCCGTCTAGGCGTGAGTAAAACTATACTCAGTATGACACCCAGAAACCACAAATGAATACCACTAAGAAACACATGTAGTATACATCAATGAAATAAATGAAGTTCACCATAAGGAAATTAAATGACATACTGTCACTATACACCGGTATAAGTCAATAGGAAAAAATAACTATTATCAACCATATTCCCCAACACACCTAGGGTGGCTAAAACGCGGAGTGTCGATATCACCTGGATTTTCGACAATAAACATAGTGTCGATAACACATGATGACTAGATAAATCATGGACTGTTGATGTGTCATTTATCCCCCAATTCACATAGTCACCAAGTTACACTGTCACTAACTTATATAGTCACCAAATCACATAGTCAATAAGTCACTGCCAACCATATTATTTTGCATAGAGCACATTCATTCTGGGATAATATACACCTCAATCCATTATGTCATATTCCAACATCCACAAAAAGACATTTATGGTATCCCAAAATTACCACCTCATCTCATGGGTCCCAAATCAGCGAATGGCTTTTCAAACATAAACATGGTTTGAATGTTATGTTTGTTTTTTTACAAGGTCCAACCCGGGTCCAGTCTGAATCTGACATAAGTCTAGTCAAGGTCTGACCCAATGTAGTTTGGCCTATCTAGTTAGGTCCAATCTTAACATTCCTATACCAATGGTCCTCTAGACCGCGGCATGCTGGTCTGATCAGTCCAGATCGCTGGGCCGTTGGTGCAGCCCGACAACTCTAGTCCACCCCTACATGCGGGCCGGTTTACTTTGCTAGATGCGGCCCACCATTATCGTTCCCCTGGTCCATATGGTCCTCTCCCAACATGTTGATTTTTTCCATGTATCTTGGTCAACATGGTGCTACCACATTCAATGTGGTCAACCGCTGCGTCCCTGGTCCCAACCCTGGCCACTACCATCGCGACTCCACATGTTCCATCCACAATGCCTGCACATTCATCCCACCACCACCATGGGTAACTTTCATCCTCCGCCGCACCCACACATAGTCACCACCACATGAAACTAGGTATTTTCATGTGCCACGGCTTGGGCCGACTGCCAATGGACCTATTTCAACAGGTCCCCACATTGTTCATGTGTTTCATTTTTCAAAACGAAGACACATCTGCAGTCCCTGGGCCACACCCTTCCTTTCTTTTGGATTTGATCCATCATTCTAGAAATCTTGGGTTCTAATGGAATTAAATTACTCCTAATAAAATTCCATGACAATAACTAACCAAGGAAATGATCTCAAACAATGCGGATATGAAGAAGTAATAGAATTCCTAAAGAACGAATCATGTCCTTATTCATTTCGGCCTAGATTCATTATTTTTATAAGGGAATAATGGGGAGGATAAAAACTATGGTCTATCTCTTGAATACCCCCATAATAAATTAAACACCCCACATGAATGATCAATCTTTAGATCAACCTATTTGTTGGTTGGTCCACATTACTCATTAAATCTAAGAGGGGAGATTAAATCAAAAATATATCAACATCATACTTCACGGTTGGATTAATCACTGTTGATGAAAGGAGGTATGTTTCATCACCAATCCTCGATCCACCAGAATTATCCTTCATTCTTAAGAGAGTTTTCCATCTCCATTCCCAAGAGGATTTTTGTGGTTAAGGTGATTCCACTGAATTTCACTGAAAATAAATACTATATAGGGAATCTACCACTACATCGTTATGTAATTTCAAATAAAATAAACAAGATTTATTTTATTTCATTTCACTTCTTAAACTAATTTTCATTGTCGACCCATGCCCGATGATTTTATCCCCATATATGTTAAATTCATTTCATTGAACACAATGGTTCCCTCTGATTTCTGATCTGAGAACCCATTAAGAGTTATTATACTCTTTAGAAAACCCGCTCGCATGCATTATTAAAAACTAGAAATTTTTTCCATAAACTGCTCTAGGAACTCCTAGCCTCAAAATAAGACACCATATTGGCACATGGACTTGTAATATTTACAATAAATATATAAAAATAAAACAGGCATAAATCTTAGTGATTACATTTTCCAAAAAATAATGATTTACATCCCTGAAATCCAAAAACAATGTTATAAAAACCAATGGGGGTACTGAGCATGAATACTAGCCTCCAACTCCTATTTTCATTCCTAGATATTTTCACTCTTCCATTGAATTCACACCAAATTAATTGACTTCCCAATCAAGATCCTCACATATCGACCCTGGATCTCCACCTAGTACTTCTCAAATGTCTCACAATCGTCAATCTCAATCTCACCCCAGTCAATGATGTATGATGGATCATGCATGTAAAACCTCGATTGTGACATGTGGAAATGTGGTGAACCCACTCTAAATACATAAGTTTATCCCAGTGGTACACCACCTTGAAATCACTATGTAGTATATGCAATGACCAAATGAACCTCGGTGATAGCTTGTTTCCATGTCCAAATATCTATATCCTACATTGACGAGAGACATTAAGGAACACATAGTTACCCTCCTCAAACTCCAAGTGCCTCTATCACTGGTCAACATAAGACTATTGATTACTTTGTTAAGTATTAAAACTTTACGTTATATATAGTATCCTTCACTAACTCTGGACCCATGAGTGTTGACTCTCCTAGGTCTATCCACTAATATGGAAACCTGTAGGGTTGGCTATACAAGGAATCGAATGGTTCCATACCAAGAGTGGAGTGGTAGCTATTGTTGTACGAAATATCAACATGAGGTAGGTGATCATCCCATCTATTATCAATGACTAGGATGCAGGAAAATATCATTTCGTCCAGAACCTGAATGGTCCTCTCTGTCTAGCCATCTGTCTGTGGGTGAAACAATGTGCTTATGTGAAGATGATTCCCAAATGACTCCTATAATCCCTTCCAACAATGGGAAGTAATGATAGAATCAAAATATAAGACTATAATAAATTGGAATCCATGCATCCTAACTATCTCTTACATGTAGAGGCATCCCAAACTCTCTACTGATGTCTTGTACTGAATCACTAATAATTGGGCCCACATGGTGATTCGGTCAATGATCACCCATAAATTATCATTCCCCTAAGATGTATTTGGTAAAACTATCACGATGTCCACTAATAAACCATACCACATCCATTATAGAACATATAGGGGTTGATTTATATCTATTGAAACCTGGTGTTCGACCTTTACTTACTGACAACTGAGTAATCCAGAAATGAACTCTACCTCTACTGTAATCATCACTAACCAAAAGAACATACATAAAAGGTCCTAATACATAAATTCCACTATTGGATTTACCACCATTTGGGATTTATGGATCTCCCACAATTACTCCTCTACTAACATAACTGGTAATATTGTGCATCCTTTAAAGATAATAACATGCTCCCTGCCTTTCGAATATCCATCATGGGTATGCCCTATGGGAATTTGATCATGTAAAGTCTCAAAGTTGTTTTCTCCGAGCTATGAATCATAGATCCACTATAAGAGTTGAAGGGTGACTACTATATATTGGAGGAAAGAAATTCCATATCCATCCATAAAGGCTATTTGTAACATGGCCAACTATTATGGTGCCCCACATAGCAACATCATGTTGGATCTCCTACTAAGAACATCTACAACCATGTTTCCCTTCCCATGCATAAAAGAAATCTAAAATTTATAGTTTTGGGGGAACTACACCCTTACATCTAACTAAATTAGAAATTATTATGATATAAGATATACTTGACACTTTAGAGAAATATTAGATGAAAAATTGCTCGCCCATAATGTCATGTCTCCATGTAATCAAACAGAAGTCTACCGCAGCCAACTCAAGGTCATGGGTTTCATAATAAGACTCATGTGTTTTCAACTATCAAGAACTATAGGAAATCCAAATTATCCCCTAAAAAATGACAAAATCAATCTCATTCCATGATGTATCATAGAAAACCATGTAATAAACACCATACTATAGAAATCTCAAGATAGGAGAAATCATCATTATATGACCTAGCCACTGAAAACACTCCAGGAACTTCTACGTCCATACAAATGGTTTCCCCTTTAGCATCAAATCAATCAAGGATGCTACTACTCTAGTATATTCCCGAACAATACTTCGATATTACCTAGTCTATCCAGGGAATATTTAGACCTCAGTAACACTCTTTGGTGGATCACAAGCAAGCACTGTATGTATCTTCACTAGATCCACTACCACTCTAGCCTTTAAAAAGAGGTGTCTTAGACTGTGGTCCTCTCATATCCAGAACTGATACATACAGATCTGCATGAAAATCTGGTCCTCTCAGAGTATGTCTAGGACCATTCTCATGTGTATCGCATGATCATCCTCAGACACTGAGTACACATTGATGTAATTAATGAAGATGATGATGAACCTATAACCCAAAACTAGGGCTTCTTAGAGAGAAAAACATGGTCTCACTAAACCTATCCTCTTAAAATACTCCCAATATACCCCAAAATCTCAAATATCTGCTGGAGACATCTACTATGATAGTGTATATATCGGTTCAATCCCAGGGTACATGTCAATGTTGAAATCTACCTCCCTGTGAGGAGGTAATATTGGAACAACAGTAGTAAATATTCACTTGTACTCATCCATTATTGTAGGAATCTGAGGACTCATCTCATCCACTTAACCAACGGTAAGTCTATCCAAATGATGTGTGATCGGTTTCAACCTCTTATTCATGAGTCTATCCTATGATTCTCGTGTTTATTTTTTCCTAAGAAAAGATAACCTGGTTCCATCACTGTGGAAACACTGCAATTTGTTCCCAGAACTATTAATCTGTGCATGAACTATATATATCGAGTATATAATAAGAACAACATCATAAGCCCTCAACACAACCACCATGAGATCCCAATAGAAACCCTCACCCCTAGAGAAAGGGAAAACTACCAGTATTAGTGTGTTATAATCAAATATACTCTCATAGGAGTCTCTAAGTACATCGATCAAGTAACCAGTTTAATTGTAATCTCCATGTCTTGAACAAGGGTTTTGGAATAAAAAGGTTGACTAGAATGTGTGTATATAAAAAATAGAATGCGAAAAAGAAATAGATCATATATATAATCATTTCAGAAGCCTCAGCTTCATAAGCCTTCATCGCCTAAAGCTATATTTATCCATGACTAGTATCTCCCAAAGCCCATGGTTGACCACCTGGTGGTGGTGGTGGTACCGAAAACCACATCCAACCTCATACTTCTTAACATGCTCCCTTTCCAAGCCTGACATCATGAAAACCACCCTACTCTTTTCTCCTCCCATGTCATAGTGGTCCCTCGACACTCTCTTGAACTATTGTATGATAGGTTGGGCTATCTTTATCCAAATTCCCTCAACCCTTGCATGAGTAACACAACATATCTTTCAACTGACTCTATCAACCCTAGGAGCCGTGTTCCATTGAACCCGTGTCTTGGGGTTATCCTGAGGAGGGAATGACCTAATCAGGTCCCTGTGTATGATATTGTCTGCCAACTTTTGAAGAATCATCTACCAGGTGCCATGTGGTATCTCCCACTACCAGTTTCCTCTCTTCTAGGAATCTATCCTCATGTAGAGCTCACTCCAATACCCCATCATAACTCAGAATGAAAATGGATATCATCAGCGACATGATCTCTTTTTGTATCCCTCGATCACTATTTTGGGCCCAGAAACTTTTTCCCCACAACATATCCGTGGAGTATCGAGAATGAACCATAAATCTCTCTAAGTACTCTACATGGATCCCGATGAATAAGCTCCACCATCTCCCTATTGAGTAATAAAATCTCCGTACTGAGTAATAAACAATGATCGTGTCTTGAACTAACTTCTGGTTGGAAGGTGTACTCTCACGGTGGATAACACATCAACCTACCTACATCCCATACCCTGCAACATATGGGTCTGTGTCACCTTGAAACCTAAAAGTTCACTGCCTATGGAACTCATTAAATGCACTCAGCCTGTTTCCATCCTTTACCGGTAGTTCTAGAAGTAATTGTTGATCAACGAGTGGTGGTATTGCTGCTATAGCACCTGATGGTGCTATCTATGGTACTGGTCCCTATAGAAATACCTCACCACGAGGAGGATAATCCTTGTGATCCCCCATCAAAATCAAGGATAGTTATATAAATAGATACATCATGAAATAGATTAAGATAAACTTGGGTCAATAGAGTATTCTTGTTGTGCTGAATAAATAAGAACAAAATAACATACACAAGGCCTATACGGTGATTGAACAAAAAATTTCCATTCAAATAGTGTTTTCATGTACCGATTCCAAAAGAATTATTTAGATACCTGATGTATGGATACGTCGATCTCCGAACTAACACTGGATTCCCTAGCATGAATTCCAAACTCAAAACACATAACATGTTTTCCCCAAGAAAACCTTACAGTCTCCTGGTCCTTAATTCCGACTCACCCACTCTCATACCACACTATCATGACCCATCCAATAGAGGCCCATTCCATGACTACCACAATAATACATCTGGTAGC
Source organism: Viscum album (assembly GCA_963277665.1). Classification (NCBI taxonomy): domain Eukaryota; kingdom Viridiplantae; phylum Streptophyta; class Magnoliopsida; order Santalales; family Viscaceae; genus Viscum; species Viscum album. The sequence goes on from OY728120.1 coordinate 764,685,321, forward strand.
CCTGGGGCAAGAAACTATCACTGAGTAGGAATATCCCCCAAATGGGAGGCATTTTCCAATGTACCTGTACACACATACATATCATCGAGTCCAAAATGCTAAAATCCAAAAAAACATTATGTATAAAAATAAAACTAAGACTATGATACCAAAAATATAGTATTATAGTAATAAAAATGATATGTAATCAGGGCCTGAATACAAGACCATCAAATGAAAAATTCTGTCTAAGTTGGTGTAAAAGTTCATGAACCTCAACTATAGAAAACCCTACATAAAGGGTCGGTGTAGGATATATGTCTGAATATAGAGAATTACATATGATTTTTTGGTCACTATAATCTCCACCAGGTCATGGTCAACCCAGAACACAGTCAGAGCATCGATCATCTACACAAAAAACAACATGTGGGGTCAATTCCCATACAGGGGTGAGTAAAAATATACTTAGTATGACACCTTGAAACCAAATAAAATTTACACTAAGAAATAGAATAAGTATTCATAAAAACAAAGTACATCATAAGGGAAATTAATTAAGTTAACTCAAGTCACAAAAGAATAACTCTAATGCACATAGGATATATTATCAGTTGCAGTCCATAGAAAACATATTATCGATAACACATAATGTGTCAATAACACATTGACCGTCAACAAAACACATAGTGTAGATAAAAAATGTAGTGTGGATGATTCATGTAGCCCCCAAGTCACATAGTTACCATGTCACATATTCAAAAAATCACATAGTCACCAAGTCACAAGCAGTCACATGTTTCCACAATTCATTCAAGGAGAATCTACTCCTCAAGAGATTAGTTCGTACTTCATTTTACACAAAAACTAACATAGAGTATCTCAAAAGGACCTTATCATTGTAAGGTTTCAATGGTAAAAAAAACTCATCAAACATACACACAGTTTGAAAGATATGGATGTTTTTCTAATATAATCCATCCTAGGTTAAATCCAGGCTTGATTCGAGTCCGGTCTAGTCCTATATTGACTCGGATCAGCTAGAGCTGGTCTGATGAGCTATTGAATTGTGATGCACTGGCCCTTTCTGCCCACCCCACTTGGCCACTAGAGTATCCCAAAAAACCTAGTCTGGACCGTTGTGTGTTGGAAAATTTTCACCACCAGACGCAACCCACCCTAGTCGTCCCCCCTGGTTCACACGGTCCCCCCCTGACTGTGTGGCTCGCCTTGTGTCACCTAGTCCACACGATGTCTCCATGTTCAATGTTGTTGGTTTCCACATCCCCAATCCCCACTCCATCCCCTTTCACCGATCCTCATAGTCTGGTCATTCCACCAGCACGGTTCGGTTGCTGCATCGACACGTGGCCACCGCCTTGTGCCATCGGGTGCTGAAGAGTGCCGCCTCCGGCGTCAGCCACTAATAGACCTTGATCCACAGGTTTCACCAATTTCCCTAGTGCTCATTTTTTTTAAAACAGAACAACATATGTGATCCATGGGTCATGAAATTCACTACCTTGGGAATTGATCCATCCTACTAGTAACCTGGGGGTCTAGTCACGTTTAGAGCCTCCAAAAAAATTGTCATGTGACAACGATGGTCAGATGGTGAAGAGCACCATGAATTTGGATATGTAGATCACCCATAAAACCTGATTAATTTATCATGGAATAGATCATTTCATCCACGATTCATCCTTATAAGATGGGAGAAATAGGGAGGATAACCACTATGATCTATCACCAAAAAAACAAAATCATATGTAACACCCCAATAGTTCATTGTATGTTATTTCTTCAATGTAATGCAATAACTTGCACTACACGCATCACTGTGTTCTAGCGCATCACGACTTACAAAACTAGCCGTTCAAAAGAGGTTATGAATAGTATTAACTGAATTTTTAACATTATATAATCATTATAATTTTAGAATCCATATTATGAGTTTCTTAGACATAATGTAAAAACAAATTCATTTTCTTCAGATAAATGAATTATTTTTAAAATAATTCAATTTTACTGCCTTTTAATGGTGAACCCTTTTTAAATCCAATATTTGAAACATCTATATATTAAATTTGAAAAAATAAACTTCTTCTTTAGAATCGTGATATACGTATTTCGTTTCAATGAATTTTTGTTGTTTTTCTAATGACTTTCATATTTGGGTGAATAGTGAAAAATACTATATTTTAACTGAACACAAATTTTTTAATAAAAATAATTTATAGTGTTGAATTATACATTTTAATGTTTTAGAAGTATAATTAGATTATATTATTACCCTTTAATCCAATTTTGGTCATTGGAATTAATTTCACATTGAAATTATACATAAACAAGTGTCAATCTTTTGATAGTTATTGTTTCTTAAAAACAGGCTATTTGTTTTAACAACAAGAATTAATCTTAAATTAAGTAATGAAACTTCTATGTATTGAATTTTCTAAAATATACATCATATTTGGATTTGGAATATCAAAATTACATTAGGTTTAATTTTTTGTATTTTTCTGAAATCTATCAATTTTTTATGAATAATGATATAAAATGAGTTGTTGGTTAAAACCAACTTTTTATTTAATTATTTATTTATTTTATTTAAATTTATTTTAGGTCAAAAAATATATATAATAACTATATAAGTTCATTTTAATTCATCAAAGTCAGTTTATAATCATTTTAGACATATAAAATATTTATTGAATTTTTCACTCTCTTTTACCCATCTCCTTGGAGAATTTTCAAATTCACATAAAACTTAATTTTACCGCTTCTGTGAATGGAATTTATAAAATCAAAGATACACAGTTAATATCAAGGAAGGAAATGTGTTTCAATAAGATAAAAATAATTTTTTTTAAATAGTAACTTTTAACTTTTATTTACCACAGATAAAAGTATATAGGGCAATTAAGGGTAAAAATGATATTAATATTACCCTAACACATGTCCTAATTCTATTGTACAAGTGTATCTCAACCAAAAACAACCTTAGGAATAAAATATTTTTATTTAGGTCCACATAGATCGGATTAGGACATTTATTATTATTTAATTCAAAGAAGAGTTAAAAGAGTTAAAATCAATGTTTAATAACTAAAACATATTTAATATAGGGATATACATATGATAAATTCAATTATAAATATTCATTTGAAATATAAAAATATTTCCTATATAATGGTATTTTATTTATAATTTTTAGAAATTAAATATTATAATTAATTTATGACACAATGATGATGCAGTAATTACAGTATTAATGAACGATTAAGATAATTGATATTATAAATACCCAAATAAATGTAATTTCAGTATTTTTATGAATTAAAATAATTTTCTAGTTTAATATGACATATGAGAATTGGTTATATTAATTTTATTCGAAGTAATAATGTAGTTATGAATTTATCAAAAAAATAACTCAGTCTAAAAATTGACATAAAAGTGTTTTTAAAACAAATATTATATTATTAATTTATATTTTATTCCTAAAAATATTTGGTTTGACCAAAGGACAAATATAATGATAGGGGTATCATTAATAGACCACTTGGGGGGTCTATTTAAAGTTTATAGTATGTTTATTAACCATATAATATAAAAATACAAGGAGACATGGTAAATTTCAAACTAATAAACTAAGGGTTAAAACTAAACAATAAGGTTAATAAAGTTACACAAACATTTCTAAAAACTATTTTTTGAGTGTATTTTGATCCATACCAACCTTATCCTCGATATAAATCTATTTGGAGACATTATAAATATAATATGAATTTATTATAAAATAGTATTTTAAGTTTTTCCTAAGGTACCCCTCACCCCTCTTATAAAAGGGCACTCCCCCTACACTCTATTTCACACCTTCTATGCCATTTGGATCAGCCAACCCCTGCCAAAATATCCTCTCAACTTCCCTAAATTCATCCTAGAGGACCTCCTTTGGTCAGAGAGCCTACTAAAGGATCCCTTTTGATCAAATCAAAAGGAAGAACCTGAAGAAGAGGTAATGATTTTTCCACCCTCTTTCAAGTTCTCATATTCTTCGACTTACTCTTTCATTGTTGTTTAAATTATAAAATAATAACTCCAGTATCTTATATAAATTTTTATTTTATTATAAATATGGCACAACAATAATCATTATCCTATCCATATTATGAATGATAATGTCACCATGCTAGCGTACGTACAACTTACCGTCTCCACGCTGTGGTGTAGATTTTTATTTCAAAGTATGTTATTTGGATTGATATAATGATGAGGAATATGCATATAAATAATGAAAATAACATGATAATGTCTCTGTAAAATTAATATACCATCCAATTCCATATATTTAATGAAATTATATTATCACTCGTGCGTACGTACAGATTACCATCTGCACGGCGCGATGAGATTCATTTCCACGTTCACCATTCATCGACGATTATAAAAATATAGATTACTAATATGTATGTAATAAATTACATAATAATTATACTAGATATATATATATATATATTTACTTACATATTTCTTATTCACTTAGTTCCGTTCAATACGATATGAAAACAGAAACAATGTTTTTACATACGTACAGACTACCATCTCCTTAAACGGTGTTTTTTATTTCATATATATGTCTGTTATACATATTTATATTATAAATATATATGATATATAAATCATTTTTTATATTTTGGATGTACTTAAATCTTTATCAAAGTGATACAATCAAAAGTAACAAGTGAAAACATGTACGTTAAAGAAAGCGATTATTATCCGAAATGTTAATTTAACATGTAAATTATTATTAAATGGGTAGTATAAAGTAATAAATGAATCAGGTATGATATCATAAATATTAATATAGTTCTGGTATACCTTAATAACATACTACTATCTTCATACAGGAGGATAGGTATACCCTCGACTGAAGGAAACTGCAAGGTAAGGGGATTTCATCTCACTCCTTATTCCCGTGAGATTCATGCCATATCGCCACTATTACCTTTTGTGTGGTGTGTGTACTGACCATAACTGTATTCTCTGTGTAATACACTTTAATTTATGTGTATTTACATATTCATTGTACGATACCTCTTTCATGGGGTGTATGTTTCGTAAGTTACCAAATTGGTGAGGGTTAATTTCACAATCTCTTTATTATCCGAGATTGTTTTTACGTAAGTATCTACTGGGAAATATTTATTATCCATATACATGTTTCAAAAAAGAGTTTTAAAAGGGATTATTTTTAAGGTACTTTTTACTAAAACATCATTTTAGATGTTTTAAATATTTTTTCTTCTAAATCGTTCTCATTAATGTCCATGTTTTCAAAATGATTTTTAAGGATTTATTTATATGGACATGAATGTTTTTAAAATGTAAATTCCTTTCAAAAGTGTTGAAGTGGTATGGGACAATTTGATTCATAAATGTTTTTAAATATCTTCCTTTCAAAATTTTGTGACTTTTAAATGTTTTCATGAAAAGGAGTATTTCTCTAAAAGAGTTTTATAAATCATTTTCATCTATGTCAAAATCCTTTAATGGATTTTAAACTTTTTTGAAGTTGATTTATTATGATACAAATCTTCCATATTGTATTGAAGGTTTTGTGATATGTTTGACTGTGGATGTGTTATTTTTATACCATTCAAGGTTTATGGGTTAAATATTAACATTTTATATGCCATTTTTAATACGAATGTTTATGTTATGTTTAAACCTTTTCATATGATGAATGCATTGGACGTAGTATGTGATGGGTTTAGCCCGCTATAGCTCCTGGATGAATCGGTAGGTCTCATGAGACAAACTAGTGTCTTCGATGAATTCCTTCACACAATCTTATCTGTAGTCTTGGCACAAGGCCTTGACTATGTGGTTATGATAGTCTGGCATTACACATTCCATCATTATGAAAGTGGTTAGTGATATTGAATTGATTATTCGACTAGTAGAATATCCATGTGAATAATTAAATGGAATTATTTCATTTTATTTTTCCATATTATGTTGAAGTTCATGTTTAAAAGGCTTTTGTTTTAGTTATATATTGCCTTAAATGTGTATTCTTATTTATGAATGTTTCCACTATATTTCTTACCCTTACTGAGCATTTGAGTTCACCCATTTCTATGTTTTATTTTTCCTAGGATTCCAAGAAGTGTATTGTGATTGATATGCATGGTTTAGCCAAGGGAATAATGGAGTTCATAATGGATTATTTATGTTTTTTGTATGTCTTAAAGTGTAATGTAACATTCATGTATGTAATCTATTTTCAAATACTCTTAAACCGATCGGTACATAGGGACTTGATTCCTTGTAATCATGCCAATGTATTAAAATAATGCACCAACTCTGGGTAACTAGGGTCAGGGTGTTACAGTTGGTATCAGCGAAAGTTTAATAATCTCTTTGGAAACTAGATTTAGATAATCTATGATTAGAGGAAATTTCCGTATGATAGACATTGAGGATTAGTATAGAAGGACTTCCTATAATTTTAGTAATTTTGAGATTTTGTGAGTTTTCCAAGAATATACATCACTGTCTGGATACGAGTAGGTAGAGGCAGCTCTGGCACAGATGTACCTAGGTGTAAAACCGGAAAACACAGCTTTGAGCTAGACTCGAATGGGAACTGGTACACGACAACAGGCTTTGATGCACTCTTGGTTACGACACTCCCAGGGGATATGCTTAGGATAATTCTCATTTTCTTAACAAACCAATATGAAGGATCTACTAGTATATAACTCCTCAAAGAAAATATTTTTATGGATTATATCCATAAACTCTTCAATTTATGTTAGGTATTTTAAAAGTTTGGAATTATAAATTGGAATTCATAAACTGACGTAGTGTATGCCATTGTATTGAAATGGCACCCAGTAGAAGGACTGTGAAGTCCAGTAATACGTATGAAACAAAGAGTAAGAAGGGTCATATCATTCATGGTATTAAGCCATCATTTAGAAGGTAAATAGTAACTCAAGTTTTCACAACATATGAAGAAATGGTATAATGTGTTATTAAGATAAGTAATGAATTCTCTAAGTCCCATGGCTTTGAAGGGAAGCAAGAGAAGAAAAGGATGGAAGAGAGAAATATGGATAAAGGGAAGAGGGAAAAAAATATTTTTCCCATATGTGATAACAGTGGGAAGAAGCACCCTGGAACTTTGCTGAAGAGAATGTGAGTTTGTTATAAGTGTGGATAAAAAGGACACCAAGTACGTGAATGCAAGGGAAAGAAAAAGGTGTCAAATGTACAATGCTTCATCTTCAAGGATTTGAGACACTACGCAAACCAATTCCCAAATCATAAGAGTATACTGCAAATGATGTTATTGGATTATAATAAAGTTGTGATTCTAACTCAGATAATGAATAATGACTAGTATGCTTTTGCTGTTATTTCATTTGACTGTTGTATCAACAGTATACCAGTTAATGAATTATGGAGATAAATATGGATTGTACTACAGTACTATATTATTCTGGATTTGAGATTATATGGTTCTAAGAAAAGTGACTTAATAGTGAGCTACACATTTGGTAAAATACATGGTTGAAGGAAAGGTAATCCTTAATATAGTCCCGATAATGAGGTAGTGATTTTGGAATAAGAGATGGTTTATTTGAATAAATTATTTTGGATATTCTTGGCTACCTTGAAATTGATTAATGATGTTTCATTGTTGGAGTTTACAAATTTTTTTGATAGAAGCAGTATATCCAGTATTCTATAAGGAATAAGGGATCATGAATGTAATCAGTAAGGTTTTATGGTAATTCAGGATATTGTTGTGTTTTAAATGAATACAAGATTAAGGTGTTCACATGTTATCACGCGGCAAAAAGGAGTATCATTGTGTTTACCTTCCATATAAATTTTGGACAATGATTTTGGACAGAAGTATTTTGTATAATTCTAGTTTGAAATTATTTTTTAATTGTCACAAAAGGACAACCCGAAGGTCAGGCAGCAATCCATCGCATCCAGCAAGGCCGCGAGACTTGAAACCGTAACTGAAGGGCGACAAGGGTGTTTCACCTACCACTGGGCCACGTGATGTCCTAGATTGAATAATGTAGTTATTTTAAAAAAAGTTCTTGTAGATGAATTATAAATTCATTTTTTTGAACCCCATATGAATAGGAGAAATATAATATTTTTTTAGGTTCTATTATATTTTAGAGTGAATGATGAGTTTGTGGTAGAAATTAATTAATGGATGGAACTATACTTTTCAAGTATATATATATATATATGTATTTATTCTTCTATTATTCAATGATGAAATAATTTATTAATCTTTAGGTAAGGAATATTAATACCAAAAATGTGTTATCCTAATACCAAACGATGGTATTATAAATCATAATAGATTGGTGGTTTTGAGGCCCACAATTCTACAATTGTTTATGATTGATTAACTCAATCACTCCATATAATTATTTAAGTTTTCCTTCAATTATGTGTCTATAATTACCACCAATGTTATCTTATCTGAAACACTAATTTGGTGTGGACCTTTTCATTCCCCTTTCACTTTTTATTAAAAGTAAATTTTATTAACCCAATTTCCGATTTGGGTTTTCCCAGAATGGAATTTTCTATTTTTAACATTTTATTTTCGAAGAACTATTTCAAATTGTGAGCACACAATTTATTGAAGGAGGGGAGAATGTAACTCCCCAATATCTCATAGTATGTTATTTATTCAATGTAATTCAATAACATGCACTACACATAACACTAAGTTCTAGCGCATCACGACATACCAAACTAGCCGTTCAAAAGCGGTTATGAATAGTATTATCTAAATTTTTAACATTATATAATCCTTATAATTTTAGAATCCATATTATGATTTTCTCAGACATAGTGAACAAATTCATTTTTTCAAATAAAATAATTATTTTTCAAATAATTCAATTTTACCACCTTTTAATGGAGAACCATTAATAAATCCAATATTTGAAACTTTTATATATTAAATTTGGCAAAATAAACTTCTTCTTTAGAATCAGGACATAATAATTTAGTTTCAATAAACTTTTGGTGTTTTTCTATAACTTTCATATTTGGGTGAATAGTGAAAATACTATATTTTAACTGAAAACAACGTTTTAAATCAAAATTATTTGTAGTGTTGAATTATACATTTTAATGTTTTGGAAGTATAACTAGATTATATTTTTACCTATTAATCCAATGTTGTTCATTGGAATTAATTTCACATTGAAATTATATATAAACAAGTGGCAATCATTTGATAGTAATTGTTTCTTAAAAACACGCTATTTGTTTTGACAATGAGAATTAATTTTAAATTAATTAATGAAAATTATATGTTTTGAATATGGTAAAATAGACATAATTTTTGGATTCAGAATATCAACATTAACTTAGGGTGAATTTTTGGTATTTATCTGAAAACATTCAATTTTTTATGAATAGTGAAAAACACTGAGTTATTGGTTAAAACCGGCTTTTTATTTAATTAATTAATTATTTTTTATAAATTTATTTTAGTTCAAAATAGATACATAATACATATATAATTTCAATTTAATTCATTGGAGTTAGTTTATAATCATATTAATTATATAAAATTTTTATTGAACTTTTCATCGTCTTTTGCCCATCTTCTTAGAGAATTTAAAAATTCACATAAAACATAATTTTACCGCTTCTGTGAATGGAATCTCAAACAAGCAAGAGACATGGTTAATATAAATGATTAAAATGTGGTCCAATAAGATAAAAATCATTTTTGGTGAATAGTATATTTTCTACTTTTATTTACCACAGTTAAAAGTAAAAAAGGGTAATTAAGGGTAAAAATTATATTAATATTACCCTAAAACATGTCCTAATTCAATTGTTAAAGTGTATCTAGACCAAAAAATACCATAGGAGTAAAATATTATCATTTAGGTCCACTTGGATTAGATTAGGACATTTATTATTATTTAATTCAATGAAGAGTTAAAAGAGTTAAAATCAATGTTTAACAACACAATCATTTTTAATATAGTGTTATACATAAGATAAATTATATTATAAAAATTCATTAGAACGGTAATAATATTTCCAAAATAATGGTAATTTATTTATAATTTATAGACATTAGATAATTTAATTTATTTTTGACACAATGATGATGCAGTAATTACCGTATTAATGAAAGATTAAGATAATTGATATTATAAATACACAAATAAATGTACTTTGAGACTTTTTATGAATTCCAATAATTTTCTAGTTTAATATGACATATTAGTATTAGTTATATAAATTTTTTTCAAAGTAATAATTCTGTTATGAATTTATCAAAAAAAACCCAATAGTGTCAAAATTGACATAAAATAGTTTTTGAAACAAATATTATATTATTAATTGATATTCTATTCCTAAAAATATATGTTTCGCCCAAAGTAATTATATAATTATAGGGGTATCATTAATGGACCACTTGGGGGTCTATTGGAAGTTTATAGTAAGTTAATTAACCATATAATATAAAAATACAAAGAGACATGGTAAATATCAAACTAATTATCTAAGAGTTCAAACTAAAAGATAAGTTTAATAAATTGACCCAAAACTGTCTAAAACGTTTTGGTTGAGTGGATTTCGACCCATACCCACCTTATCATAGAAATAAATCAATTTGGTGCCATTATAAACCGAATATGAATTTATTATTAAATAATATTTTATGTTTTTCCTAAGGTACCCCTCACCCCTCTTATAAAAGGGCACTCACCCTTCACTATATTTCACACATTCTAAGCCATTTGGATCAGCCAAACCCTACCCAAATATCCTCTAAACTTACCTCAATTCATCCTATACTCCCTCCTTTGGTCAGAATGCCTACTTTAGGATCCTTTTGATCAAATCAAAAGGAAGAACCCGAAGAAGAGGTAATGATTTCACCACCCACTTTCATGTTCTCGTATTCTTCCACATACTCATTCTTTGTTGTTTAAATTATGAAATAATAACTACAGTATATTATATATACTATGATGTTATTATAAATATGGAGAAACTATATTCATTATCCTATCCATCTTATGAATGACAATGTCACCATGCGTGCGTACATATGCTTTACCGTCTCCACACCGTGGTGTAATTTGTTATTCAACACTATATTATTTGGATGGATATAATGATGAGTAATAGGTATATAAATAATGAAAATAACATTCCAATTTATCTTTAAAATTAATATACCATCCAATTCCACACCTTTAAGGAAATGATATTGTCGCTCGTGCATACGTACGTATTACCGTCTCCACGACGCGATGAGATTCCTTTCCACGTTCACCATTCATAAATGATTTTAAAAATATATATTTCTAATAAGTATGTGATATATGACATAATAATGTTACTGGAGATATATATATTTACATATATTTATGTACTTACATATATCTTATTCACTTTGTTTTTTTTTCAATACGATATGAAAGCAGAAACACCATTTATACGTACCTACGGACTACCGTCTCCATAAACGTTGTTTTTTATTTCATATATATGTCTATTATAAATATTTATATTCTAAATAAATATGATATATAAATCCTATTTTATATTCTGGATGTACATAAATCGTGATCTATGTGATACAATCAAAAGTAACAAGTTAAAACGCGTACGATAAAGAAAATGATTATTATCTGAAATGTTAATTTAACATGTAAATTATTATTAAATGGGTAGTATAATGTAATAAATTAATCATGTATGAAATCATAAATATTAATATAGTTCTAATATACCTTAATAACATACTATTGTATTCATATAGGAGGTTAAATGTACCCTCAACTAAAGGAAAGTGCAAGGTAAGGGGTTTTCATCTCACTCTTTATTCCTGTGAGATTCGTACCATATTGCCACTATTATATTTTGTGTGGTGTATGTACTACACATAATTGTATTCATTGAGTAATACACTTTAATTTATGTGTATTTACATATTAATTGTATGATACCTCTTTCATGGGGTGTATGTTTCGTAAGTTACCAAATTGGTAAGGGTTAATTCCATAATCTCATTATTATCCGAGGTTGTTTTTATGTAAGTATCTACTGGGAAATATTTATTATCCACGTACATGTTTCATAAAAGAGTTTTAAAAGAGATTATTTTTAATGTAATTATTAGTAAAACATCATTTTAGATGATTTAAAAAAAATTTCTCATAAATCGTTCTCATTAATGTCCATGTTTTCAAAATTGGTTTTAAGGATTTATTTATATGAAAATGAATGTTTTTTAAATTTTAATTCCTTTGAAAAGATTCAAAGTGGTATGGGAAAATTTGATTAAAAAATGTTTTCAAATTTCTTACTTTCTAAATTGTGTAACTTTTAAATGTTTTCATGAAAAAGGGGTATTTCTCTCAAAGCGTTTTACAAATCATTTTCATCTATGTCAAAATCCTTTAATGGATTTTAAACTTGATTGAAGTTGATTTATTATGATACAAATATTCCGTATTGTATTGATGGTTTTGTGATATGTTTGACTATGGATGTGCTATTTTTAGACCATTCATGGTTTATGAGTAAAGTATTGACATTTCGTATTCCAGTTTTAATACAAATTTTTATGTTATGTTTAAACATTTTCATATGAGGAATGCATTCGACTTAGTAAGTGACAGGTGGAGCCCGCTATAGTTCCTCGATTAATCGGTAGGTCTAATGAGACAAACTACTATCTGGTCACAAGGCCTTAACTATGTGGTTATGATAGTCTGGAGTTATGCATTCCATCATTATTAAAATGGTTAGTGATATTGCATGTGAGTATTTGACTAGTAGAATTTCCATGTGAATAAGTAAATAACATTATTTCATTTTATTTTTCCATATTATTCTGATGTTAATGTTTAAAAGGCTTTTGTTTTAGTTATACATTTCCTTAAATTTTTATGCTTATTTATGAATGGTTTTGCATTATTCCTTACCTTTACCGAGCATTTGAGATCACCCCTTTCTTTGTTTTCTTTTTCCCAAGAATGCAAGAAGTGTATTGTGATTGATATGAAGGGTTAAGCCAATGGAATAATGGCGTTAATAAAGGATTATTTATGTTGTTTTGTATATATTAAAGTGTAATGTATCATTCATGTATGTAATCTATTTTCCAAGACTGATAAACCGATCGGTCCATCGGGACTTGATTCCTTGTAATAATGCCAATGTATTAAAATAATGAACCGACATTGGATTACTGGGGACATTTCGTTACATTATATAATGATCCAACTAGAATGATCAAACCACCGATCAACTTGTTCATTGGTTAGACCACATTTGTCATTGAATCTAATAGGATAATAATAAATCACAGAGAGATAAACATCCAATTTCATGGTGGGATCAGTCTCTGACAATGAAAGGAGAACATTATTGTAATTGATACTCAATCTGTAGGTTTTCATCATCATTATTTTGATAAGTTTTTTCTCCCATTCTCAGATGATTTCCATGGTGATAATGATAACCCTGAATTTATCTAACAAGAATTATTAAAAAGGGAGACTACCGCTGCATCATCAAGTAATTTGAAATAAAATAAAATAGATTTATTTTATTTAATTAAACATCTGAAAAATACTTCTCACAATAAACCTTCTTCTATTAATGATAGTCCCTATCTAAGGTATAGTATCTTCTTTGAATTCAATAGTGCCATAAAATTTCTGATTTGTAAACTCGTTTAAGAGTTATTCCACTTTTTAGGAAACTCGCTCATACATGCTATTAAAAACAAACATTTCTGAAAAAAAAATCCAGTCACACTAAGCCTTAGAATCATACGACTTCTTAGTTCCTGGTCTCATAATTTTTCAAATTAATTTATAAAAATAAAACCATAGAAAATACAACTCATTATCCTTTTCATTGGTGGGAAATAACTTATTTATGATCAATAATCTCAAACGGTAAAATGTATTTGAGTCATAGATTTTCTTTCCTCAAAAACCTCATTATTATCTACCATGGGTTCATACCAAGATATAATTTTCCTCAACCATTATCGTTTTTTCACATTAAAAATTTCCAGCACAACTCTTCTATAGACTCTATGCTTCCATGATGTATTGTCGAATGGATTTTAACTTCTATTCAATTTCATCCTCCATTAAAAGTAAAATATATTTCACTTTCTAACTTAACCATATCATGTTGGTTTTATAAATTTATTTACATAAAGGGATACATAAGAATCCATCTATATTGTTGAGTGGAATATACTATTGTATGGGAAGTCGACTAAAATAATATTAGTATCCCAATATCTTCTAAACTCTATAGAGAAAGCTCCTAGATTATCCATAATTATCGTGACAGTACAATAATTATTTATATTATCCGAGGGGAGATAAATCATAAAATTTTAATATTATTACATTTTAAATGATATTATTAATAACTTTTATGTATACTTTATATATATTTTTATTGTGACATTTAATAAAATCCAATCAAATTTAACCCTTATGAAGAACCTATGTATTGCATTAGGGTAACACATAAATTAAAAAGGTTATATAAGGATAATGGATTTAATAGCCTCTTTATTAATGTAATTAAAATTTTATATGTGTTACATAAAGGGTAAGTAAGAATTATTTAATGTTATGAATAATTTCTATATGTTTTGTTAGGGTACCTGGAAGATGAAAAAGGGTGACATAAAATTCCTAAACTCTATGTAACGACTACCATGGAGTTGCATAAGGTTAAAATGTATTTACACATGTTTAAATATTAATTTATTAAGGGTATACATATATTTATATAGGATATATAAGGGTAAAAAGTGAAACAAGTAATGGAAACCACTCATTTCTAAAGGTTACATAAGGGTATCGTATGAACTGCGTAAGTGTCACTCTATTTTTCTATAAGATATACGAGGGTATGTCGATATAAATAAGGGAATAATTCATTCATGAAATATGTAGGGTTAAGAATACACACCATTTAACAATTTATATTAGATACTTATGGATAAATCCGTGATACCCTAACATAATAAGATTTTTCTAAAAAAATGATTTTCATGCGATTTTAATTTCTTCTTCCCTTTCTCGACCATGTAACATATTATAAAGATTATAAAATATTAATAAATATTTGATTTAATATAAAGAATCATTTTATAGTTTTAATCTATTTATGACTAATTTAAACACTTCAAATTAATGATTCTGTTAAAAGAAAAATTAAATGGATAATTTAATATAGGGGGTATAATATTCTGATCATGTACAAAATTTTCATCAATGAAAAATAATAAATATATTATTCCTCTGTTTTGGGTTATTCAATTGAGTTTGGGAAGTCTATGTATTATGTTTCAAAATTTTGGGGAATCCTTCATTGAACATTATGAGCTCATCAACTAGTTTCTATGTTCATCACAACATTCCCTCTCCCTATATTATTAGGTGATGAGTATTGATGTTGTAACTCCACGTGGGATATATTTTCTATTAATTTATATATTATGGTCCACAGAAATATTCTGAAAGTTGATAATGATTTATTTATTTACAATAACACAATGTTATTTATGTATTTTAAGGTATACAGATCATGTTGTTCAAGAGGGATAGATTATTATCTGTAGTGGATTTATAAATAATATTGTGATAGAAAATTATTATCATATGTGAAATAATGATATTCTAAAATTAATTAATGTATAACACTTGCTTTGTCAATAATTGACAATTTTTAAATTATATTGTAGAGATAATTTTGTGTCACATGTGGTTATTTATTTATTTATAACTTTAGATAATTTAATTAGTTCTAGGAATCCACGGTCTGTGGTTTAATATAATGAACATGTCCACATAGATCCCGTGATAATTCCTTAATAGACCTTGACATTTACATAGATTAATTTTTTTGTATGATGATCAAAAACATCTAGGAATATATTTTATAAGTGTTTCCTTGGTATAATTATTTTGTTGGAATACCTTGTTTAACAATCGTCATTTTGATTGCAGGTGACTGTGTATATCCCTTGAGACACATTGTGATATTTTATTCCATATAATTGTCTAGAGTATATAATTAATTGGTTTTATTATAACAAGAAGTTATATTTTGAAACAATTATATCATCATTATGATTTTTTATGATTTCCTTTAATACTCTTCCATGTTTAGTGTGTTATAATTGCATGAATGTTATTATTTTTACGTGAGGTAGGTGGATAGTAGTTTGATTTTTTCCCTAAGGGGGAGTGTGCATGTATTTTGATTATGTATAATATGAACATGGGATGATGGTCAAATCCTAATGGTTTGAGATCTTTTATTTAGGTATTTAATTAGGGGTGTGACGTTTTGAGGGGCATGGCTTGTGGCAGAGAGGGGCTATGATGGGTTCGAGGCCTAAACCATGATAGAGTTTTCATACAATAGTTTAGTGTTAGGAATTTTGTTAATATATTGGGAATACCTAGAGATGTTTTACAATATAAGTGTCTTATCCATTCTCACATTTGACATGTTATGGTAATTATATGGGTATGAATAAGATATAGGTAAAAAAATTGGTATGTGGGGTATTGGTTTGAGGAAGTCTGGTTCGAACATGTGGTATCACTATTGTTATTGTTTCACATTTATTACCATTATTATATTCTCCTATTATACATGATAACAAATGTTATGTATTCTTTGGTGGTGACCTACAAGGTATTAATCACACCCTTTATGGGAATTTTCTATTCATGTGTATAAATTATGATTAATATTCCAAGAAAGGGGATGAGGCCTGGGGCTGATGACTGGGTAGATTAGTTTGGTGTCATAGGAAGACCATGAAGGGATCCATAGGAATCCATGATTTTATTATTTATTTTATCTCCCAAGATTATACTCTCAATTTTATTTCAACATTGATATTTTTTATCTATTTATTATATGACATCAATTCAATCATTTTTGTACAATATGATACTATGATTTACCATTATTCCTTATTTAATTATTAATTTTGTTTTGACATGATAATGTGGGTATAGTCTCCTTAATAAATCCTATATACCATAACTAATAATATATATTATTTTTTATATGGCGTGGAACACATGAGGTCATGTGGAAATCTGCATTCCACATGAGGTCATGTGGAAATCTGCATTCCACATGAGGTCATGTGGAAATCTGCATTGACCAGGAGGTCATGTTGTTATAAAATGGTTTTAGAGTGTTGTTTTCAACTTATCATTTAGGACCATCCGAAGACATTGTATAAAGAAGATAGATGTATATCATAAATATGGGTTGTTTCAATGTTTATATAAATCTAATGTTTGATGGACCTCTGAGTTATAAATAACGAGATTTATGTCAATATATTATGAGATTTGGGTATATTTCCTGAATCTTAACTATGAATAAAGGATCACATTCCACATATGTAATTGTAGTTATGTTTCATATTAGTTATTTAATTTATGACCTCAAATTTTGATATCTCTTCTGTAAAGACATAAATTCTCTGTTATATGATATATCATTTTCTTCTGTTACTATTTATCTATTTTGGTATTAAAGAATAAAAATTATTTTTCTTTCTTGATTTAGTATATATTTATTGAATGTGATTAATGTATTATGACAAGACATTGTTATGTTCAAAGAGGGTTACACAAAATGTTAAGTGTATATTCATATGGAAACAATTATGTGATTCCATGGAATTATTATGATAAAATATCATATTTTCAAATTCTTATTATTATGTTACATAATATGAAACATCATTTATGCTAATGGAAATTCAAATTTATGTGTGATGAATGGCTCCTGATGCTCCTATTCTATTGCATATTGTGAAGAT
Source organism: Viscum album (assembly GCA_963277665.1). Lineage (NCBI taxonomy): Eukaryota > Viridiplantae > Streptophyta > Magnoliopsida > Santalales > Viscaceae > Viscum > Viscum album. The sequence goes on from OY728120.1 coordinate 764,703,232, forward strand.
AGGTGTTTCAAAGAACACTCCTAAACTAAATTAAATCAAACAGGTTAGAGGACCAATCTATCAAGAGTCTTTCCACCGTGTTCCCTGGTGGAATATTATAGATAATCAATTATTCAACATCCTTAATCATTTATGGGCACCAGTGGACCACCAGATGATAATGGATATATAAATATGATCAATGGTATAATCATGCACATTGAGACAAAGACTAATATAATGGTCAATATTGTAGAGTTCATCATGTAAGGACTTGTAATGAATTGGATACGAGTCATTAAATGTGTTTTTTGATGTGAGAGACTCATTTGGGAGGCCTTCCATGACATATAATTTGGGATTTTTCCCCTTATTTATTAAATCCTCACTAAGCACTAGGGTTCATCGATTTTCAATAGGGGCCCAAGATAGTGTCTACCTACTCTAATGATTTTATAGATATTTTCTCCTAATATCATACTTTAAATGGGAATAATTCTTAAAAGATTATAATGGTTGATATTGGACATCATTATTACATCTAACAGTAGGTCCCAATCAATTACCAAACATCATACCTAGAGATTATACATAAGGCCTTGAACATCGAGATAATCATAGAGTACATTGGAGTAGTTGTTATTCCTATACACATTAGTAAATATGTTGGTCAAAATCCTACTACTATATAGATTTAATTTTTAAATATATTGAATTGAAATATAAGGTAAATGTAGCAGAGTAGTAGTATACAGGTGGAGTAGAGTTCAGCTTATTTAGTCCCTTCCAGCTGGAATCTAGAGTGATTCAACAATGAAAATATTAGATACTACTATAGGTCCTTCATAGTGAATAAATGAAAGAATAGAAATGTTGAATGATATAATATATCCACCAGTTTTTCCATAGATCATTGATGTCAGAATTTCATAATTGGTAAGTAAAACATAGTTAGGGAACATGGGATCTAATCGATGTCCATATTTTTTAGGCTTGGATAATAATTTAAACTACTTGTGAAACCATGGTAAGTGATCAAAATGTAGAGTTAGTCCATGGGTACATTGTGGTTCTTATCTAAATATATGGTAGTATTGAAAAATATAATTTTGATAACCTATACAATGTATTATACATTGTTCTATATTGATGTTATATATTCATTCACGTCATCACAACTAGATGATGAACACGACGTACAGGTTAAGATACCCTTTGAGAAACATACTCTTGATATAATATTTGGAATAAATGAGTTACATCATTAGTAATTATCGGATTTTCCTATAGTCATTTAATTTATTGACATCTGTGGGATTTCATGATTCTTTAGATGATCAGATTTTAAATGATTTTAGGCACGGAGTAGATGATAAGTTTAAAGAATACATTTATTTCATCCATATAAAGGTTTCATTGTCATCCTTAAATGTACATAGGTATATTATTTATAGAGAATGGGATCATAGATCTGGTCGATTTAGACAATACTTGAGTTCTCTTTGGATGATCACTACACTAATGGGGTCATTATCTCTCTTTGTAGTGTCATTAACAATCCCCCAACTTTTCCACCAACTATGGATCTCTATGATGAAATATTTACAAATGACTTCTTATGAATTAATAATAATTGTGGTTCTGAATATCATATATTTATCATTATAATTATACAACCCATTTAAATTCCCCTATATTTTTTGGAACCAACAATGATAAATAAGCTCAAGTTGTAGCGGTTGAAATTTGAGCAAAAATGATTTATTAGGAAGAGAAATTCACTATGTGATGAACCTATGATGCTATCCGAGAAGGTATATTGGATAATTCAAGAATTAAATAATTTCTAAATAATAATCTAGGTAATTATGAAGAATATATAACATTTTAATTGGATTGAGGATCATTTCAATTAGTTAAAGGGATCTTAGTGGCTCTCAAAAATTTATCTTCAATCAGAAATTCACCTTATATAGTATAGAAATTAGGATATCCCAATGATGATGTTTTGTATAAGGTATGAGACATAAAAGAATATAATTTTTCAATTTGTATTAATGAGATCACTATCATTGTTTTTGAATCTCATGGGAGATATCTTCCACCCTTATTATGACTCATTCATTGGGGTGTTCATTGGAGTCATCCTAATCTACTCACCAACACTAGAGCAACAAGAAAAAATATTCATACAGTAATGAATAATTATCATGAACATTGAATTTACAAAAATATATTTATGTGTAACACATACATTCATGAGGTTATATTATTGGGTAATTCGGTTCAGGAAACATGTATATCCACGGACAGATAGATTGTGTAGGCAGTGATGTCATTGACATGACCTTATAACCTGATTATGATTTTTTGATTCCGATCATAGAGTGATATTACTGAGGTTTTCCATAACATCTCTTAATTATCAACCCTTATTAATTCACTAATGATTAATTTATAAAGTAATTGTAGTCAAAACTATATGAATATGAATTTAATGATCTAAAGAAAAGAATGAATACAATAGAAGTATCACTACATCACAAGCAAGGAATTTTATATATAATAAGTTTTGATTCATTATGATCAGATTTTGGAGTGTTACTGATATATATTGAGATGTTAGTATTTTATGGTTCATGATAGCTATGACCCATTTAGAATTGATACCTCATTCATTACCCATACTCGGATGTTCTGGTTCAAGATCTAATGTGTTGGATACATTATCTCTTTATAATGTGGATGTTAAACTTCACTAATGAAAATATTTTCTATTACATCTATACAATGTGGGACCTGAAATTGATTTAGAGTCTCTTGGTTGTGTGTATATGAATGTAATAATTTGAGATAGAATAGCCATCAGGGAATGGTAACCACCTAATAAATTCATTTAGACATAATATGCTAGTAACTATTGAGATTGATTATTTTCCTTTAGAGGAGAGGTAGAGACTAATGATATTATTGGTTGGGATATAGGTGAATTATTATATGGATCATGGATCCATGAATTGTTCCCCAATGGTGGTCAAATGTCCTCAACCTAGTTTGGTAATGGAAGAGCATGAGGTAGATCCAAATTGTGTTGTGTTTTGAGAATATATCATTAAAGGTGATCCAATACCTAGTTGGTTATTAATGATGTAGATGTGATACTTGTACACAATATATATTTAGGACCATATTACATCCGGGGATAGATTATGATAAACATAAATACTTCTTGATTATTATTACAACCTAGATTTAAGAGGTTATAACAAAACATTTGGAGATTTGTTTAATTTCTACGGATGAAGGACATCACTGGTTTAGTTTCTCAATGCCTTAACATTTGATGGTAATGGTTGGGCACCAATGGCCTAGTTATTTTCACTATACACTAAAAGATCCCATATGGAAATAATAAAAAATGTTGATGTACTTTTTCATGATGTTAACAAGGACCCCGAGGATTTATGTTATTATATGTGTGATTTTATACTTGGTGATGAATGATTAAACTTCATATCGATCTTAGAGACACACAAAGTAGAAGATAGGGTGAATCCATACGTCCTGGAGATATTAAAATTTCATGGAGTTCCAGTGAAAGGCATTTCTGATATAGAGTTTACATTACATAAATGTTTTGTTAGGTCTTTCATAAGACCCTAGGGGATCGACTGAGGTTGATGACATTATAAAATCTGAAAAATAGATGGACTGTCCAAGTGAACAATTCACATAATTGAGTATACACTTTTAGATTGTATCATTCACTTTTGTGGAGTATATGATGATCACATAAACATGATTTATTAGGAGTAACAAAATAATTACAATTATAATCTTAAAATGAAATGTTATGATGAACTATGTGATAGGTTATGTATATAACATCTCTATTGGAACGGGCAATAAAGATAGTAGTTTTGGACCATAATATAGTTTTGGAGTCCTCTCAGATATTGAATCTATTTTAGAAGAATGTTGTTATAGATCACAAAAATCATAGATATTATGTCAACCATAATGGGAGACCTTTAAGGGTAACTATTTTTTACTATGTTTTCATTACATTGATTCGTTAGATAAGCTGCTGATGTATAATAAAGTAAGTAAATATGCCATCGTGTTATAGTTAAACCTTATAAAACAATGAGTATGTTGGTACTATGGAATATCATCTACATCAACTGTCATGTTATCATGGTATACACCTTGTGATTCATGCATCAAATCTACATGGGTGTATTCCCAATAATATATTTGCTATAGACTACAATGATATTCAGAAAAATATAGATTCTTCTTATTTGGAGTTACTAATGGTAATTATATTTTCGATTTATAAGGTAGTTAATGGGATGGTTATTCCACTTGAATGGTTCCTATGGAAGTAGGGGTGGATCCAAGAGGTGGAAAGAGAGTAGGAGTTAGATGTTTGAGCTCAGTAGCCTAATTTGTTCAATAAAGTCTGATAGGGACACTTATTGATGAAATAATTCATTAAATGAGTTTAATTTAAATATTATCATCTTTTAAATGTTATTAAACACATATATTAAATATAATTTATATTAATTTTAAATGATCCATTACTATTTATCATTTGATTTCCCAACATTACACAACACATATGATTTTTATATGCATGTTCAATGGATGAAAGTTGATGCATAAGGGTTTGTGATTTTTCTAACTATTATGTAAAGGTAACAACCATTTACTATGAGTTTTTATGGATAAATAAACACTATTTAAGGTACCATGGAAAATCAATACATTGTTTAACTCTACCTAGTCACTCTATAATGGTAATATAAGACTATGATACACTGTTTAAAGGTAGCATTTGATTTACATAATGGTACCTATGAAATATATAAGGGTAAAACTGACTAACTAAAGGGTATAATTATGTTTCTAAAGGTAACTAATGGATAACCATTTGTAGTATAATTGAAAACCATTTTTTCCCAATCTTATATATGGGTAACTTATTCCCTACACAATGGAAGCCCATAGTTTCTAATGGACATGTAATGATAAAAAAATCTGTGTTCATGTAATTATTGACTTTAGAATTGTTTATTATAAAGACACCATACCATAATTAAATAACTATGATCTATATATGGGTTATCTATTTTACACCTTCATAAAACCCTTTTAATGTAAATCAACTATTTTTATTTATATTTGTTTGTTCATCCCTAGATCTACCATGTAACATATTTATGATTATATTGACATGAAAATTTGTTTTAATAATTTTGTGAATTTTGTAACGACAATAATATGTTTATGAAATATTTATATTTATATGAATTAATGATCTGGGTAAATGGGAAATTAAATTTATAATTTAATTTTTTGTATTTAATATCATGATCATGTACATGATTTCCCACCATGAAAAATACTTGAACCTTTGTACCTTTTTTTTGGTAATTTTCCTGAGAATGGGAAGTCAATGAATTTTGGCTTTAATAATAGTGAAGTGTACATTGATCAATATGCATTCTTTATCTACTTTCTAGGCATATAAAAACCTTCTTCTTCTTATGTTTGTGGGTGCTGAAATTTGAAGTCATAACTCTATGTGGGTTTTGTTTTCCTTTTATATATAGATAAATAATTTTTTTAATATATCTTGAATGATAATTACCTATAATTATCAAGGATTGATATTGAAAAATTATCATCATTTTCAAGGGAGATAAATAAATGTCACATGTGGTTTTATGATTTTTCTATGGGAGAAATTTATTATAATTCATGGAATTAAACTTTTATCGAAGGAATAAATATTTCAAACATAATTTCGCCTGCATCAATAATTTAGTGATTATGTTTCTAATAAAATATTTTATACATGGGATGTTTTATTTATTTTTGAAAAAGTGAATAAATTTTTTCTTATGAATCCTTATTGAACCGTTTGAGACGATGAATATGTGGTTGCAGTTGAAGTGGAAATTATATGAAGAACCATGACATTAACATCGATAACATTGTGGTAGTAAGTTCAATAACTATTGGGAATCTAATTTACCCAAATTTATATGGTATAAATGATTTATTTGTATACTTTTTTCATTCATGAATGTTATCACATCTGTGAGTGTATCCAATGAGACCCATTATGATACTCAATTCCATTGGTATTTCTTGAGTATCTTGTTTACATGTATGGTTATGATCACATGATGTTTAATGATTATACGTTATTCTATTGTTGGTATTCTATATTTTACTTTTATACTCTCCCATTTTAGGTGTTTAACCATTATTTGGATGTTATAATAGGTAATTTCCATTGGTACCCCATCATGTGAGGTTTATCCCATAGAAAGGTAGTGTGCATGGCCAGTAATGATGATGACCATGGACCTAAACAGTAGGTAGGTACAAAATGATCATGTTTCATAAACCAAAATATCAAATTATGGTAATGGAAGTATGAGGGCATCAACTTATGTATAGGTACATTAATATTTTTCAGAATCCTTACATGTAATAGTGTCGAGATATGACCGTTTGTGGCAAAGAAAATGATGCCTTAAGACTATTGGGAGATGTGTTACAATAATAATTGTTTTTTATTATAACAAAATATCATGGTCATCCATTCATATTAGAGTGGATGAACATATAATTTTGGGTTGATGACATCATATTTAGAAGATAATCGCTCAGTACTTGTTGTATTATTATTATTATTGTTAAAAATTTGTTATTATCATGTCATTCACTTATTATAATTGAGAAAAATTGTTAATGATACATTAGTGGATTCCAACTGGGTAAATTATTCCCAAAATATTCATTAATGTTTCATTAATACATAGAAATTATTCTAATGTATCTAAATAAAATAATTGGGCCTAAGGATAATAATTGAGTAGAGGGTCATGTAGCTAGTGGGGTACTCGCAAGGACTCCGGTGAACGAAATAATTAATTAATTAATTTTATCATATATTATTTTATAGTAGATTTTATTTCATCCTTATCAATTTTATCTATTTATTGTATGTCTTGTATTCATTATTTTGGTCTCTACATGTTACTCTGATTGATTTTTTTATTTACTTAATATTTGTTATATGACCTCATACTAAGGGTATAGTCTCCCAAAAAAAACATTGACCCTTTCTATATTTTAGTGAAATCTTGTATATGGGGATGTGCGAATGATGTAATATTCCATGCTAGTTCATAATTGATGATTTAGGTTGGGGTGCTACAATTGGAGTTTAAATAACCTTTTATGGAATATTGTGGATTTTTATAAATAATTTATCTAAAGCACAATTCATGATCATATGAAATTGATAGTGGTGTTCCATATAGACATACCACTTCTCAAATGTATTACCTTTCAATTAAATCATGTGAGAAGTATTCTATAAAATAGATGAAATGAGTTACCTTTGTGATATGTTCCCATTTAACAAATATAGAATTATTATATTTAAATTTCATTAGATATACCATGAATAAATACATTGGGGTGGTTTCCAATTTTTCAAATACACGTTGATACTGGTTTCATCATCTCCCTGGTCAATTTACAATCCATCCTTAACCTGATGGGACATTAGGAGCATTAATAAAAATTGAAAAATATCATTCATCATAATGACACACTAGTTTTCTTTCAAATTACATTATAAATAAATTTTTACATCGTTAAATTTTTTTGATTAACTCCATATAAATAAAAAAAATTATAAACCCATTTTAGGATTAAATGAAAAATTTTTAAATAAAAATTATTCATTATTATTTATATAATGATGAATAATGATATAAAATCTTTTAAAGGTAAATATCTATATTAATTAGAAATCATTTTTTATATTTGATTTATTATCATATTAAATTAAATAAATATTAATGATTAATCTGGATAATAAAATGTTTGTATTATATATTCAATCAATGAATTTGACATTCAATAAATTGTTTTTTCTACTCAGATTATAAATGTAATTTATGTTTTTTTCTTAAAAATAAATATTTTCTAAAAAAATAATTTTGTTGTATTTGGTGCGCCAATTTTATTATTAATTTAAACCATATGAAGAATATGAATTGTTTTATTATAAATTGCATATTTGGAATCATAGTTTACAAATTTTCTAATGAGTTCACTTTCATTTTATATCATAATGAAAAGAATATTAAAAAAATGTTACCATAGTTTAGGATTAAATGGGTTAGTAAAGGAGGTTAAACTAAGAAATAAAGATACTAATAAAACATAATTTATCTAACTAAAATTTTTGAAGATATTTATATCATATATTATCTTAAATTTTAATTATCTACCATTTTGTTCGCCTTTCATGATAAAATAAATTTATATTATTTAAATATTTCTGGTAATTCTATTTTTATCCCCCCTCTCTCTTTAAAACGGGAACCATTTTAAAAAAACTGTTAACAATATTTAATCCAATTAAATAATATATAACCTACAATGAAACATTATATATTCATTAACAAAATTTCACTACAATAATATCATCCTAAAAAGAATAAATGTGCACACCAAAGGCGGTCTCTCAATGAATTGGTAATCCCATTAAACAATTCATACAAAGTTTATTTCTTATTTTTATTACTTTAATTTTATTTTCTCTATACAAAATAAATTATTTAAATATAATTAAAATATTTGGTTGAAATTATTATCATTGGTAAACTATTTTCCACCTTATTTCAAAAAATTATAATTGAATGTATCGTGTTTCCATATGTGAGGACTACCTTATCCTTTTTACAATAGGGTTCATTTTCCACCAAATAATCTCATGTATTGTTATAATTATGGATTATTAGAATAAATATTTTATTTTTAATAAATTTACTATTCTAAAATATTAAAATATTTTGAACATTAATTTAATTTTTCTCATTATAAAATGTATGTATCATTCACACATATGTACAGACTACCATCTCAGTGATTAATATATTTAACATTCAATATCTGAATTTTATTGAAGGGTATAAAAATATATTTAATTAAAATTTATATTCTAAATATAAAATTAATTATATTATAAAAATTTTATATTACTATTAAAAAATTTATTATTCTTACTTGTTTAGCCATCATAACATGCACTTATTTAGAATATTCTTACTACATACGTTAATGCTGTTATAATTTTAAAGACATTAATGATTACGGAATGTTAAATAATAATGATATTATGTAATAATTTAAAATTAATTTCTGGATTTGAATTATGTATATGATTTTTCTATTATTCATTATCATTTATATGAAATTCTTATATAATACATTCATGAAAAATGATGCAATTGTTATCTATAATAGTCATTTCAATGATGAATTGTTAATAAATTTAATATAAAATATTATAATTGAACCATATATGATAATATTATAAAAAATATATAACTTTTAGTGACTTTTATTAAAATAAAATATATATAATTTTTTATAAAATCACTTATGAATCTAGTCAGACTTGAGTTAGGGGTTTTATGTTTGACTCTCACTTTTTTACTATGAATGATATGATTAAATTTTAGATAGTAAAATAATGTGATATATCTCCCACACATATTATTCCTTGTAATATCCTCTAGTTATATCTTGAGATTAAAATTTTTAATTTCATTTTCATCTTTTTATGTACACAATAGATTGAATGAATAATTATAGGTAAAACCAACATTATTTCTCTATTTATCCAAGTATAATTATCATCAATTTATATAAATTCCTTAAAATAATATCTTTAATTATTTTAATATTAATATATGATTTAATATATTTATTTATTCCATGATTTAACTTTTGGTGGCTGGACCAGGATGCAGGATCTCATCATCGCTATGTATCTCTCGAAAGTGAGAATAATCCCATATATAGTTCTTGAAAACCATGATCTTTATTTTCATGAAAAATGTACATATTGTTTGTTTGAGTTTTAATTCATATGGAAAAAAACCATTATTCTAGTAAATGTGGAGTAATGCAAGGCTTAGAGGTATTATGATACCCTAACATGATTTGGACATGATGGAGGAAACTATAAACTACAATATTGGTGGTTCTTATATCTATATAGGGATACATGAAAAAAAACATCATTAGGGATCACAGAGATAGAAAATGTCTCTTCAAAGGATGAATCTACATCAGGTTGACATGCCCTTTTGGTAGAAAACATATGGAATCACAAAAATCTAAAATTACAATATATCCTAACAAAAAACATCATCTCGTTGATAGTTCCTTTTGGTGGGATACATATGATAAGAAAACTGGGGTTATTACTTTATATTTAGATAGTGGAGTCTTTAGGAATCTGAAATTATATCACTGATTGTGGAGAAAGGATTATAGATATTTTGAAATAAATAGGAAAATATGTATAATGTGAAAAAAGGAAATTTTTTATCACAATGGAATAATTTCAACTAGCATTGTAAATAATGTTTGAAACTCCCTATTAATGATCATTTTTATTTATATGTGTAAGATGAATTATTCTCTTTACATATAGGGATCATGAATTTGGGATCTTTATTTAATCACTCATGAATAAATCATTTTTTCCAACATGTGAGGGGAATTTTTTACTCGATGGATATCCATTGGACATGGTTTTTACATCTTACAACATATATCATTAGAATGGGAATCAAGATACATGATGTTATGTAAATGAATCATTCTCAGTTATAACCTATAAATAGAGTTGGTCGAATTGTTTCAATACATGCACCTTGAATTTGATACCCATGCATCACTATATTTTCAAATATGATTTTCATAAAGACAAAAATTGTTTTAGTATAATGGTCTCATTAGATAGCATCACTAAAGATTATGATCTACTCAATCAAGGATTCATATGTTTTATATTTATATTCCATGGAACAAAGTCTTTAATAATGAAATTTTATAGATTGTGGTATAGATATTTTCATATAGTATAAAATTCTAAAAATATTATTTTATTATATATAGTTTTATGTATTATAACTTAGTCTGTTAGGTATTTCAATTTTGGTTCTAATGATTGGGATCATATGGAGTGTATTTTAAGGTTGTGCATATATAACTATGATTATATTTTTTTAATTTAAAAAAAATAAGGAATTTGGTGGAATTTAGTTTATCTTTGTGTAACATGGACGAAATATAACTCTTTTTATAGTCATGAAAATAAGTTTGAATACACATTTTAACGAAATGAAGTTGAGATCATCCTGGATATTTTATCGCATGATATATTTATTGATAAACACTACATTGGAAGGGCCATAATGGTCTCTATACCCGTTGAGATAAGTGAAATAGTTTGTTGTAGTAGAACTTGTGTATAGAATAAGGTCCCTCCCAATTTGGATCATGATTTGAAAATCTTTTCCAAGGAATCATTTGGGTCCTCAGGACCAGTATAAGATCTTTATGTATGAAAAAATGGAGGGAGACATTCTTGTTAAAAGATTTTTCTATCTATTTTTTATGGAACTCCAAATAATGTGATGTAGGAAATATTATCTCATTGATTAATTCCAATACCACGAATAATTTTCACGATTTTTTATATATTGAGATATGATCAAATTTTTCAACAAAGAGAATGGGAAATTGGACCTTTATGTATAGGACGACATCTATTCCTTAAAAAGTGAATACGAGGTTGCATGTGGGGAAATATGGGTTGTAGTCTGGTAGGCCCATAATTTATGCAATATTTTTTCAAGATAATAATGTTTACCCTTATACACTAGATTATAGAACATATTATATATGTTATCATAGAAGGAATCTATATATCCATTAGTTATTTTTTGATGACTTGACGAGTGGATGGGTTTTATATTATTCTTTTTATATAGATTCTACAACTCATAAGAAAAGATATTTTCATAATTTTCCACATGTATTGTATAAGTGAGACCAAATATTGTAATTATGATGGATTTCAAAAATTTATGCTGTTTTTGGCCCCGTTATATTTGATGGATATTTCCTCAACCCATTAGTAGGAGAATTTGAAGCCGTTCAGATTTATATGATCTTCACGGTCATAGCTGAAGAATATTTTCCTACATCATCAATTATCTATGAAAAAATGTATTTTATTAATTAAATTTTTTAGATGTTCTAGGAATTAAAGGATGATCTTTTTGAGCTCTTATTCAGATTGAAATTTTATTTTGAATTATATGAAATCATGTCTTATTGATGGCCAAATATATCAAATCCTTTGAAAATGATGGGAAAACCCGATCCATGAGTTGTTGGAACCACATGATTCCAAATGAATTAATATCATGACATTAAAAGTCTCTTTTCCATAAATGCATCTAATAAAGACTCCATAAATTTTAGATTATAACAGAGTTTTTGGTTTTTTAGTCTTCAAAAAGGTAAATGTTTGTATATCATCATCATAATTTCTATTTTACATCAATTTTCATTGAGAAAAATCAATTTTGAGGTTATTCCAACATCGATATCACCCATATATTCATGGGACCATTTTTAGGGAACAAGGATGAACTTATTGACTGCTTCCATGATGATAATAGAAATATGTGAGATCATTTTTGGATTCACAGTAATGAATAATGTTTTATCCAAATATAGATCTACTTTGGACATAGATGAATACATCCAAAGCATTGGAAAGGGAATTTTGTGATCATGTTTAATGATTACATAATGGTTTCATCATTAATTGTGCCATCATTACATATATATAGTCAGGAAAGGGGATGTGATATTCTTTTATGGTTGAATAATTCTCATTTATATGTTTGATTAATATATATATATATATACTTTAAATTCTAGGAGACCCAATTGTATTTGAGTTAAAAATTATTGGGCTATAATGGTGACCTTATATTTTGATTCATTTTTCACTTCATTCTAAAAATTTTATGGAGTAAGGAAATACTTCCCTTTTGGAGTGAATTGTATGACTCTTAACCCAACTTTACTGATATTAGTGTATTCCAGTATATTCTATATTGTGATTCCATATGTTTAATACAAATACATTTCCTTTGGATGAGGGATACTATTAATAGAAAATATCTCTTCATTTTACATTTTAGTATCTAAAAACATTGTTCCTACATAAAGATTTTTGTAATAAAATCCACCAATGCCTTTCCTTTCACCACATATTTTGGCATGACATGAATGTCCAACTTCTACAGGATAACTTTCACTATGCAAAATGTACAGTCCACAAAGTTGGATGATGATATATTTTAGTGGGTTATTTTTTTACATCAAATTGACTTCACTGTGATGTAGGTTGTCCCCCCATTTCAAAAGTGTGATGATTAATTCCAGGAAACTCTTCTCAACATCTGAGTAATTAGTCCTGGTGTAGATCATGGTTTTCATGAGATAATAATGGTCGTTATCATTCCACGTGTCATTATATTGTGTAAGGAAAGTGTTTCTAATACGTATGGGGAAGTCACATATAGAATGAATAGATCGCCATCAATTGGAGGAATTAACATTTGAGGGATCCAAAGATATTTCATCAGGCTATCAAATGCTTTATGGCCGTTATTTCTTCACTCTTATGTAACCACCTTCTTGATCAACATGGGGAAGGTAAAAAAAATTCCTATAATTTTTTTATAATGTGATTAATGTAACAAATGGTTAACTATAAACCCCTCATGTGTTTGAGTATATTAGGTGGTGACATTTAGAGGATACCCTTTTTCTTCCCTGGGTTGAATTCAAAAAAATGATGAAATATGATGAAGCTGAGAAATTTCTATGAGGTGATATCAAATGAAACATTCAAGGGAATTATCATTAGGATATGCCATTGGATTTTATTTAAAGATGGCAACGAGGTCATCCAATTTTTTTTAACTCTTTAGATATATAACCACATTGTCAAAAATATAACATTAAACAGTCATATATAGGAAGTGATTGAAAATGTGACTCATGAAATGATGGCATATAGCACCAAAATTATTCAAGAAAATGGGAATTACCCGATATAAATATATTATTTAGGGTACCTATAGGTGTTTAATTATTCATATTACCTATAAATTTAAATTTTACTATACTATGATTATCTATCCATAAAAAGGGGGATTGATATCAACCTACTAAATCAATCAGTTGCTCTAGGATTTGGACTAGAAAATTATAATATAGATAGCACTGAATGAGATATCTGAAGGAGTTACAGACCCTTATTTTTCCATTCCTCTTATACAAAGTGTATATGTTCACTATATATAGAGGATACTATAATTACCAAATGAAATTTTCTCTAATGATCCAAAAAACATCACTCTCATTTTTTGAGGCGTCATTCTAGGGCACCCTTATGGCTTTGTTTTTTAATCCCCAATAGGTTAATAATGATTCAAGGTTGTGAGTGGAAACTTTTAGTTCATGGCCAAGAATATTTGTGTAATTATAGGAGTAAACATACAAAAATTTATTTATAATGGATTCATATACCCATTATTCTCAAAATACAAGACCACACTGATCAAAGTGGGTTGTGGATCATGTTTAATACCCAAACTTATTTCCCATTGTTCATCAATTATATAAGAGAAACATTCTGGAAATATTTTATGGGAATCCATTAGGTACCCATTTTAGTTCCCTATCTCAACATTTTCTTATATTCCATGAGGATAAGTGGGTAATGGAGAAATATCTACAGGGATATAAGGGGTGTCCACAACTTGACATCAGAAAGATGTAATGACTCCCCCTAACCCCTCTGGAAATGCGAGGCATTTTTGATGCCTTGGTGGGGATGTACTAATTGATGTAGAAGATGTATCTTCCTTGTTTATGGCTCGTAAAATTAAGTAGGTATCAATAGGGGATTTTTGAATTGAATGAGGGAGTATTGATCCAATACTCCAATACTTTTTTTTCAGTGTCTGTGACCCTTTTAGAGCCGTCATGCTTTGTTTTTATAACTAATATCTGGATTTTTGTTGAATGTGTTACTGAATTTTGTTCTATTTCATATACTTAGTTTATTAGAATCATATATTCTTCACTAATGTATTTAAAGGTATTGGTCAGAGTCACTTATAGACCATTCAATGATGTGACAGGAGTAGTACCATTGGTAATGGGATATTTCCATTTCCATTGGTAGAATCCTTCACTACTGCATTCAGTTTCCCGTGATTTAATTGCAGATTTATCACAATGAAACATCCTAATTTTTTCATTAATGTAATAACTAAAGCATTAGTGGTATGATAGGGGGATTTTCATTGGTTTTTGAAACCACAGTATTCATAATAAAACATTAAAATCCACATCTTTCGAAAAACATTAAATTATGAGTATGATTAAAGGTCCCCAAACTTATCCTTTGTCTTGATTCCCCCGAGATTATTTTTCTCACTCTTATAATAACCTGTAACATAAGAGTGGATGGGGATAAATGGGTCTCATTGTAACCCAGCCATTGAAATGTTCTGACTAGAATTTGGTTGACTCCTAATATGTTTTCAATGAAAGCACATCAGATATCAATTCCATTTAATCTACCAGATATATAAAATGTGGCATAATTCCATTATATAATGAAATTTAATTTCCTTTTCAACAAAAGAGATCATTGTGAAAAATTGTGTAGGATATATCTCAGCATGAAATACAATATCAGAAAAAAATTATTCTCAAAATTCCAATGGCCATAAAATAGAATATATGAATTCTTCCAAGAGTAATTTTTATATGATCAAATCAAAAATTTTATAAAATAGGGTCGATACCAGAGACAATTTATTTAAAGATAAATATAATTGACCAAATGGTATTCACTTCAGATAATAGGGATTATCCATTTCAGAATCCTTAGAAATTATGTACTTGATTTTGGTTTATTAAACCAATGAACATGATTTATGGTTGATTATACCCTTATTGTGTTAGTTCATCATGGTATTTGGGCTCATTGATGCTGTTTTGGTGATGATGTACCATCAATTTGATCATCCATAAAAATTGGATAGTGGAAAACCATAACATATGTGTGTAATTTTCATTCTCTTTCAGAGTTCCCTCGAGGGATCGACCCTGAGTTTCAGTTGCATAGGGGATTCAAGAAGATATATGTCCAAAGTATTAACTTCATTGGTGATCACATGTTCCCATGTATCCTCAACACCTATGGAATCATACCATAATTCCCAAATTGGATAAAGATTAACTATGTTCACAATAATGATCATTGTTTTGGAAGAGATCCATTATCTGAATAACATTAATGGATCCAAAATCACCTCCTCGTCTCATGATAAATCCATATAGCATGTAGAATCATGTTTTACCATCTAGAGTGGTGGTAACCATCTTCATAATAATGAATTCATAGTGACCAATAATTTAAAATTCAACATAAACCATGGAATATGTTCATCCATTAGGGTTTTCATTACTCCCTTCAAATATTTTCATTTCATAGAAATATAGAATTTTTTTGCTACAACACCGATGGAATCAAATTTGTAGTGGAGGGATGGGATTAGGAATAGATGGGTTGTTTGACTCTAATAGGATTATAGAATTACGTTGGTTGGCCTTATTTTGGACCATCAAATCACTGAACATTTTCGTACAATTTTTAGTAAATTCCTACCAACAACCATCTTCCTCATAAATGGTGATTGACTCACATTCTACATGTGATAATTTCTTTCCCAACATCACTTGCCAGGAGACCACCATTATTTTAAAAAAACAATTGATAAAAAATAATTATTGGATAGTGTAACCCAATTTTTTAGTTGAATGGGAACTAGTATGGATAGATTCATAGTGATTATGATCATGCCTCTACTGTTTTACAGCAGAATAATGTTTTTCCTAAGGTCATGATTAACTAGATATGGAATTGGTCATATCATGAAGAGTAAACGTTGATCTTTATCTTCTAAATATAATTCTTTCATGATCCTTTAGCATCATGGCGATTTCGGAGATGTAGAAGATACTCATGCGGATGGTCTTTGTGATATGGTGTGGGATTCAAAGATATTGATGGTGTAGTTGCTAGTTTAATCATGACATTGGTGGTCAATGCATTCCACATTCTATTCCATTAACCTTTTGGAATTACTCGATACATTTCCATGGTGTGCATGAAAAAATATTACATTTTTACCAATTCTTCAAGATCCCAAAATTCCTTTATTTAATTTTTATAGGTGAGTAATGTATGAAACTCATTATAGATTTCACCTATGTAAATATACAACATAACTCCTCAAGGAATATTTAGGTATAAGTAGAAGCTCAATCCATTCATCCATGAATTTAAATCTGATACACTATTCCTCTCCTGCACTTTTTAAATAGAAAGGTCAATGAATATATTCTTATCTGGTGTTCAGATGAATTGAATGTGAAACATTCAAAAGAGATCATCCAATCAAGTGAATAAACTTACTAGAAATTTTATGAACATGTGTAGTCTATTCCTTGATGTGTTTCTATAAATAATCATATTTTCACAACATCTTTTTCTTTACGGGCCCCCGCTATTGGATCACATGGAGACACTAAAAGCCTAAAATCATTCTCCATATCCCACAAAAAATTAACAATTTCTAATTTGGGGTTCTGATATTTTGGTGTATAATGGTTCCTATCCTAAAATTCATGGTTATGGGTTTTTTCTAGTTGAACTAGTTCATTCAATTCATTCATAGACTCCAATATAGAAATCAGAATCCATATAGTTTTGAGGTTCACATGAGGGATATCTAGTTGAAATAGAGATTATTTAAGGGAATACATAAAATATATTATATTTGGAGTCTCTTATCATACATTTAGTGGGAATCCCATATTGGATGGTCATTTTGGATGTCACTAAGCTATCCCTACTCATGTTACCTAGGGAGAGAACTCAAGATATATTGATGTCACATAGTCCAAATATTTTGGTCACCATTATTATGTGTTGAGAAGATGTTTTGACTCCATTTCATCTACTGAGGTCTACCCTCACTGTTGAGGTTCACTTTTTGTTAGTGTGAGATGCGTCTTATTTTTAAAAAATAAAAGGTTTTTATTTTTCATCATTGTAC
The DNA here is from genome assembly GCA_963277665.1 of Viscum album. Classification (NCBI taxonomy): domain Eukaryota; kingdom Viridiplantae; phylum Streptophyta; class Magnoliopsida; order Santalales; family Viscaceae; genus Viscum; species Viscum album. The sequence continues at coordinate 764,721,330 of OY728120.1, forward strand.
TGTTTTGATGAGTATACACAACTATTTTATGGATTCTCCTTTCTTTGAATTTATTTTGAGGGTAATGGTTTCATCCTCTTCTTGAGGTTTGTGATGATAAATATTATTTTAACCCTTTTATGTTTGTAGAATCACTATGATGAGGTTGTAATGGAGTGGTTTATGGAATATAAAAATTTATAGAATGCCTTAGGATCTGGGTGGGCACATCTCTTTCAATAATTTCAATGTCAAAAATATTATGGGTTGACACTTCCTCCTACTCCTCCACTCCTTTGGCCACAAGTTTTGTAGGGTATAAAGGGATTGTGGTAATGGAATTAACCTCTTTTTACTACATTACAAGAGTTTCAATAATATCATTGTGATATTTAATAGATTTTCACCCTCCATAAGTCCTTTCCCTCTCAACTACTTGTTCTCACAAGGTTTTTTCCTTCTGATTCGATGGAGTTACCTCGCTTTCTCCCCTTCCACCCCTTCTCTGCCTATCTGAACTGACACACACAACCCCATCTTGGTTGGGTGTTTTGGTTCCTCATATGGGTTTGGGATTGTGGAAGTGGGTTTAAGGGTAACTCAAGGTTCTTAATTTCTCCATTTCTCTTCTACTGTTTCCCTCGTTTCGGTTGGGGGTTCATTTTAGGGTTTCAATCCTTGATTCCTTTTACAGATTCAATTTAGGACTCCTATTGTCTGTTAACACTTCTTATAGTTATTGTTTTATGTCTTCTGATGGTTTCTATTTTATTTGTGAAGCCTCTTCTCAGAGGGAATTGTGTGCAGTTGCATTTTGGTTATGGATTTTTTTTGGTCTGCTCGAATGATCCTTGGTGAATGGCTCTTTCACCCAGTATCTCATGCTGTTTTAACTCTGACCTGGCCCCAAGTACCTTTTCTTCACTCCAGGTCGGTCGGGTGTGATGGTTTGTCGGAGATTTGGGAGGTTGGATTCGAGAAATCATCAGTTCTACAAGGAATGAGAATCTATCTCGATTGTTTGACGAAGATGATGTTCGAAAGGTGGAGTTTTCCATTGTTGATGAGTTTTTTGGTCACTCAGGTTTCTATCTTCGGTGATGATAGGGCGAAGAAGACATGGGAGTTAGTTTCTCGAAGTACTATTGATGGTGGTGAATAGATTGATGAGGGTGATGCAAGTGAAGAGGCATAATTAATGTCATTCTTTGGGTTCCTCATGGTGTGATTTTATGTGATGATTGTGGAAATATGTCTCAAGAGGTGGACTACTCCGATGGTGATAGGTAGTGATGGGAATCGTGAATCATTTTCCCACATTTGGTGGTCATCTTCTTTTGAAATTTTAATTTTAAAATGTGGAAAACATTAATGGTCATGGTTCATTGGTTTTTTCATTGGCTTGATGTATCTGGTTGGTTCATGGGTTTTTTCAGTGGGTGGGTTTTGTATCTGGTTGGACATGTGGTCGGTTCACACATACCCCTTCAAAAGATTCATTTAAAAATTCCAAAAAAAAATCGATGGATGCATGGAAATAATCCAAATTTCTTGATGAACTGGATTGTTCATCAACCATTTCAAAAAATAATTTATCAGGGTATACTAACATTAATGATTTTTTTATAAATTCCCCATCAACCTAGGATTGGGTTTCTCATGGATTTTAGTGGATTACACTACCATGGTTTCCTTCTTGATTTTTTGGATCTATGTTAGATCACATGTTGGGTGGATTTTACCATTATCACTGGAACTATATGAATAGGAATACATTTTTCCATTTGTAAAATTTTTCCAATCTAACATTTGACTTATCTTCTGTGGGAGTCCAATTATATAGTGTCTTAAATTCATCATACATGACTATTACATCATTTTAAAGTTAAAAAATGAATTAAAATAAAGGATTTAAACATTTAGAATCACGGTAAAATTATGACCATTCATAAAATATAAAAAATAAATCAAAAACATTAATTAATTCATACTTCTATAAATTCTTACTGAACCTCGTGGACTTCTTAGTATAATTATTCAATTAATTATATTCATCCCGGAAATGAGTGAGATAATGGTTATGTAAGAGGAATGATAAGGGAACAAATCAATATAACATTGGTGGCAAAATTCATTATCATAACATAATAATATGATTAGCATCGTAATCATGAGGGGAAGCATTAAATAATTTAATGGAAGATATCAATGTGTAAAAATGGAAAATAATTTTTAGTTGCCAAATACCAGAAATTTTGAGGAACAAAGAATCCATAATGTTCACACATAAAATATGTTCATAATACTAACGTCATCATTTTGAATATTGATATCATATTTTTCATGTATATTTCACATTATCTGATGAGATACATGACATTACACAACACATTTGAGTGATATATTATTCCATGTGCACCCATCAAATCATTTCATTTACATAATCATGAATTCCACATAGACTGTATATCAATATTTTAGATGAAAATTTCACATGGAAGGGAATTCATATCATTTTGTATAGAATTTATTCACGAAGAAACATTATTCTTTGAAAATTTGAAATGGGAGAACATATTCTTTATAAGATTCTCCATTATTAGTAATGAAGAAACAAACCAAGAGGATTCAAAATTTTCTTTTTTGAAAGAATAGTTCATTTGGAAAATAATTTTATCTATCATAAAAATATACAAAAAACATGTATATCCCCAAAAGGAAAAGTTATGTATAAATATATTTTATTTGATTAATATTATAAGAAAATATACTTTTCCCTCAGTATGAGTTCCATAATTTCTATGAATATCTCTTATTTCATTCCTAGTTTTTCAAAATAATTTTTTCATTGGCAGATATATGTTACATAAGGGTTTTATACCATATACAATAATTATCAGAAAGGAAAAGTTTTATTCATAAAATATTGGTTTCTTATATATTGAATATTTTCATATTACTAAAAAATATTTATTATGATGGCTCAACCTCTTCTAGATCAACATTAGTGGGAATTAATCATGGCCTTTTTTTATAAGCATACCATTTTATGAACATTGAGTCCATTTATTAATGTTATATTTAGGCTATGACAATGAGTGATGTCACATTCAGTTGTATTTAATGATTCATGAGAGTGGTGAAATGAAATAACCTATCTTCATACCGTACTATTATATGAATACATGATGAGTAATATGTGATTAAATGAAGAAACTAAATTAAAATTTTGAGACATGTGCACTGATCATATCCTTAGTGTTTTTAAAATTTATGGATGTCTAGCACCTAGAGGATCCCCAACATCAAATTGATAGTGTATCCCTTCTATTACATCGACATGGATTAGATATTATTCATAAGGTAATAGTTTATTTATTATTTGTGGATTACTATATTATATATTTATGTGGTTACAGTACATGAAATATTATGAAAATTTCATTGGAATGATGTATTTGGTAGTTCTTGAAGTCCAAAACATGATAGGTATATCGACTTTAGACAACTCTTTCATCATATTCAGCATGTATCCTTTGTCTTCCACCATAGGATTTTCAAATTGTTCCAACCAAGGATTATTATTCCAAGATTTTTACCATAAATTGAATGATTTATAAGGAATTATAGTATCATATTGGATGGATTGAGGTACATAGGTCGCTTAAATAATAGCCATCCCCTTAGGTATTTTTCAAGATATGAATGAATCCCACTCACAATGACAAGTCATCTATCATGACATGGATAATATTCTAATGTCCCTCCTCATAGGATGGGTTTATCATCATGGAACATTTTGTGAACCATCATTATATTTGACCTCCTGGCCATGGTTTTCATTTTCATAGATATAATTATAGGATTTTCTCTCTATATAGATAATTTTGGATTTTATGAAACACATCAATGTAAGGTAAAAGGGGAGGGCCACTAGAATTTTTTTATTGTTCCAAAAATTCCGGAATAGGTGAGTAAGATCTTGATATTACAAAAATAAGTTTTTATGGATTAAATAACACATTCCTCAAATAGAGTCGGATCGTAGGTTAACTCTCCATATTCAAGGGATCTATTAGATGCTTTTTTAGATGAAATATTCTGAGTGACTGGGGTTGCTCGGTGAGGAAATATGTTTTCATATATGGAAGACTCTTCCGTTATCTCCCATGTTTTTTGAATCTTTTTGTTAGGTATATATATATTTGGAATTTTCTTATGTCTGCCTTAGAGTGGCATTTGGAATATACTAATTACCACCAGTTTTAATGGGGTTATGGACCTATTCCTATTGTCCATATATAATGGATTAATTCCACACACATCCTTCCTATAAAGGTTGAATGGTGTGTGTCTTATCTAGAGTGACATGATGATGAGTCACCACATTAGTGAATATATTGTTGTGATTATTCCCCTCTACCACTCCTACATTTATTATTATTTCCTAATATGTTTTCTGGAAGTCAGTACAAATTTGTGACTACATATTCAGTAATCCTAGAATTTTTTTCTGATTTCATTTTCCAGAATGGGGATATATTCCCATTTTGTGGCTGGAGGATGGTTGTGTGACTTTAATTTCCTATATTTCCTACTAGTATATAATGAAATTAATCTTATTAAATGGTTGATATATAGGTCTACCTTTGTTTTATTTTCTAGGACCTACCTACTTATTTCTCAAATTACATCAAAGTATGACAGAAAATCATGATATATGTTGTAATGTTTGTGATCCATTTAGTGATTTTCATTCAAATTTCATTATAGGGACTGATTTCTATGTGTACGTATTTGTTATTTATTTAGTATTTTTACTATATTTTATACGTGGGATTCTCTTGATGATTTCGAATTGTGTTTCCATTCGTGGATAGTGTGAGAATATATTTTTTCATGATCAAGATTTTCCAAAAAAATTGATTGATATGCTATTATAATGTGGAAAGGTTATTGAGCCTACTCATAGTATTAAATAAATTAGTTTTTGAAGGATTATATTGATAGGATATATATTTAGACATGTTTTAACTTTTCATGTCACCACCTTCAGTTTGTTGTGTCGCAAGACCTGGTCTAGATGACCTCAGATAAAATTATAAGCTGTTCATTCACATAATGTTGACAGTTTGATTCTATGTCGTGTTGGAAGGGACGAGTAATGGATGGACCCATCATAAAGTAACCATGTCCCTACTGGGTGATACCATTTCATAACATCTTGATATACCTCCCAATGATAATATTAGAGTTTATTATTGTGTTTCATGAATAATCTACTTAATTAGTTACAATAAATTGTTGAATCCACCTACCTCTGGACCACAGGTCGTCACCAAGTAGACAATTTTTGGGTCATCCTATGTTAGAGGGCCTATTGATAAGCCTCTAGTTTTAGGATTATACCATTTTTTTACTCTTGGACTAGTGATTTTGAGGCCCAATGTTGATGTTAATGGATGGGCCTCAGTGTCCTCTCCTTAGTTGGGGACCCACCATCTATATTATCAAATGGGCACACCTGTGTGAACTATTATAACATGATTTATATAAAAGTGATTAATTGTTTACATTTCCCAAAATATAGATGAAAAAACACCATGAACTATTAATTTCAATAAACAAACACATTCATAATTATATGTATTATTTTCCCTCTTCATTTCGAGACAATAATGGACTTAATTTGTTGGTGACACCATCATCTTAGCTAAGGATTAACATTTTTCCCTATTTATGCTTCGAATAAATACATGATGTGTGTTTTGTTCAACAATATGGTTGTGGGGGTTTGAATGATCATTCATTCATTTATACCATGATAAAACAAATTAATGGAATCCAAAGAGAATTAATCATTACTCTCGAGACACCCAATGGTTCCCTTATTCATGATGTATTGTGAAGCCACATTCTGAATACATGTGGTCACTACGAAGAAGATCCAATGAAATTTAGGGACTCCAATTGTTCAATAGGATGGTTGGTCACACTGATCACACCCATTGGTGGGCATTATTTCATACTATGGGACTCTAGGTATGTTTGACAACATATTAGTGAATCCTTCGCTGATTACCAAGTAGGAAATGGGATAACCTTTAATTAATGATCAATTATTAAAATGAATGGAATTAGAATCATATTTATGTATCTCAGGTACTTAATTAATTGATATATTTGTATATATGTTAACCCATCAATTTTTTGAACCCAATTTTATAATGGTGATGGACCCTTTTGTCACATATTATTATGATCCTAGTTTTAATCATCGTAGTGGGGTGCTCTTGTGTTTATCAAAATCTATAGAGATGTGAATTTTTTTATGTTGAGATCGGGAACCAGGTATGGGAAACCTATCTTTCATTGGGAAGGGAAACCAAACCCATGTAGTTCATTACCACATAATGAGACACATCATATATTTTATTTTTATGTGAAGAGGAACAATCTATGGATTTTAACATCAAGCAGAATGGTAGTATAAGATAAAGGTACCTAGTCAATAATTGGTGAGGGGCTTACATTGGGGTAGCACATGGAACATGGAATTGATGTGTTCTTACAGAATAGGTATAAACATACTGGTAATGTGGCACAAATATAATTAGGGTTTATTTGGAGGTGTTTGGTTTGGACCTTTTATCAGATTCCATCATATCCCAATTGGATGGGAATCAGTACATACATATTATATTTGTGAGGAACCAGGAAGTTGGAGGTATTATTAATTATTTTATCATAGGGAATGTGGAAATTTATTATAATTTAAGTAATATATTATAAAATACACAATTTAGGATTATTCCAGTTGAATTTGATACATGGATTAGAGAACCCGTTCATATTAAATACCTCTAAAGGAAAGAAAGATGATGATCTAGGAGACAATTCTCTACTGATACATGCATATATTTATGTTTCATTAATGATCCCCACTAATCTCTAATCACACATTATTAATTTTATAACAAGAGTAACAAGTGGAAACAGATGATTGAGAATACTACATGACCTTTCCCCTACTGGGGGAAGATATTGGGGCTTCTAGAGTAGTATAAAGAGATGCTATGTGTCATTACCCCTCATGTTTTATTATCCAGGATATTAAAATATGATTACCACACATTTTTAGCCCATAATAATTGGATAGTGGCTTACTCCATGGGGTATTCCCTACTCCTGGTCCTAGTGAATAGAGGCGGATAATACGCTAATGCAGATAGGGAAATGAATGAGTAATCCTATCCCAGCACACACGATATTGATGTTTCCATATTTAGATATGATTTAGTAGTGTTAAAGTTGTATACATCATTTTTTTCTCTTGAGGGACATGGAAGTGATCCTAGGTTTTGGTTCCCCATGATTGATGGGACACATAACTCAACTCACCTTGGGGAACCTAACAATTTGTTAGGAAAATTGTGGGACACCAATGACATAAAGAATTTAAAACTGAATGGGAGACACAATAGTTTTTATCTCCCCATGGTTGTAAACTTATGAGGGCTTTATTGGTGGCTCCTATTTGATCCCCCTTAGTTGGGGGATCCAAAGTAAGATGTTCCTTACAATTGGTGTCATAAATGATTTAATAGAAGGTTTCTCGCAAAGGTCAAAACACGGCAAGAAGAAAGTGATTCACGGAGGGTAAACCTGGGAGGAACTCTAAATTAATTCCTTAGGGTATTTCTGAATGATATAGATATTAATTTGACAATGGAAACACTTGGGAGAAATACATGGAAGAAATTATGTTCTAGTCACCATGGGTTTTCTTTGGTTTCCATGGAAGGGTCTCACACAGGTCCCAAATTTAAGGAGGGTCCTTACCATTAGTACTTATTAACTGGGGAGATGTGATCCTTGTGTAGGTCTCTTATATAACTGACCGTAGTGGGACTTCATTTCCACTATACCTGTTAATCCAAACATATCCCCTTTTTAGGGTACTTATATTATTTTTTGAGGTCCTAGGTGAAGGGGTTGTTTGACCAATGATGTAAATATTCTTCTATCATTATATTCTCTCATGTAAGGAGCCCTAAGAGAAAATTTAGAGAAAACCATGATACCATGGTTAAAGGAGGTCAATCATGTAGGTACCTCACACAGGAGTCCTGTGTAGGTACCTTGAATAGTGGTGAAAGATTCATTAGTGCCACTCGAGAGGGGAATGTGTGATCATTCTGGCATAGAGGGTTTGTGTGCATAAGACCACCTAGTTTAACCAACAACTCTATAATTTTTAGGATACAACCAACTCCCTTACGTGGATACTATATTTGGATATGATTCTATCCCATAAATCTTGTCACTTTACTACCATCACCTACAAACCATGAAGTGTGGAGAGGCACATCGGGAATTTTCATATTGGATCACGAGAGTTCCATGTTGTGATACAAAAAACACCACCTATAATTCCCAATCCAAGGACTAATCTCATAGATAGGTCCTCACAACTATTATATTGGGTTAAAAATATTTTTTTAGGAATATCCATCCCATAATATGTGATAATTCCTTCACAAAATGAATATAGAATTTACTACTTCTTCTAGCAGGAAAATAGATTTTTACTAAAACTCAACATTATTTTTCTATGTGTGGATCACATTTTTAATTCTATATAAAATTAAATGGATTTAATTTCTCAGTGATAAAAAAGGTGTTTATACAATATAATTTTTTAACATGAAATTGAATAATAGTTTTATGCCTTATATTATCAGTTATTGATTATTCTACGTGACTGTGTTTGAATAATATACTCAAAAACCTTTTTATTTATTATTATAAGAAATCATTTTTAAAGAGGTATTTATAGTGATCAAGCTATTATCTCATTTTTATTTTGAAATAAAAATACACATTATATTTTCTTGGGGATATAATATTGATTTGGTGACCTTCCAAATTATTTTATTGGACATTTATTTTATTCAGAAATATTTTTGATGAGTATTTAGGTTATACATTTATGAAATTGATTATGATAAATTTTAATAGTAACTATTTATTTACAAAAGTCCAGTTTATTAAACTAGATAATATTTGTAAATAAAATAGTTTTAGTAAATACCAAAGGAATGACTAGTAACACATTATTATATATTATGATATGTTAAAAGATAATTATAGTGATTCTGGAATAAAAAATTAATCATGGATAATCATTTTTTGTGAGTAATAAATTATGTATAAATTGATAAATGCACCACCAAATGATGGAATTGAAAGTTTATTTTCTATATTAAATTATTATAATTGTAAATTAATTTCATTAATCTAGGAAAATTATTACAAAAAATGTGATCCCATTGTATTCATATATAATGATCTGATGGGATTTTCACTCATCACATATTTATGGTATTGTGGTTTTTTAATTTATCAAGATAATTCACATTCTTTTGATAAATTTTGTCTGTTACTCTCCCGAATTATTTACTGTTTACATCCATAATCATATCTTCACATCCAAAAATGTTTTCCCATTTGGAATCCTAGTTTTGTGTTATTCAAGATAGTCTTCATACATCAATTTATCACTTATCATGCAGATGTGTTATTAGCCCTCATTGTGATTTGGCTTCCAAAAATTGTTTCTCCAATTGAAAAACCTTGATTACTGATATCATGATTAAATTTTGAGGACATAATTTATTTTAATGGTTTAGAATGTAAAACCCTTGTATGTTAAAAGAGGAACATAATATTTTATTACATATAAAATTAAAAACCAATATTATAATTAAAATTAAAACCATAATACTATATGAAATATTTCTTTTAAATAATTTTGATGCATGAAATGTTAGTTTTAGACGAAACATGACACCCTCTTAAAATATTATTATTTAAACCGGACTATAAAAAATTATCCATTATGATGGTATGTAAGAATCAGAATAAATAAAATACGAATATTATATGGTTTCCAAATGTATAAAATAAATTCAATAGTTTTCTATTTAGTATAAATAAATTTAATACCAATTCAAAGAAATTGTTTTTTTCTAAATAACAACATTACTCTAGATGGGGATTTTAATGCGCATTAAACACATAATCTAAAATAATAATTTACCAATTTTTGTAAGAAAAATTATTAAAAAACTTATTTTGAAATATATATGAAAAATTTAAAGTATCCTTATTTACATAAATATTTTTTTGAAAATATTACTTTTTTGATGCATATTAAAAAATACTAATTTCTATAAAAATTGGTTTTAATGTTATATTATTTTAGAACTAAACATATATTATAAATTGATTCTCATGTAAAATAATTCAATTATATTAAATTATAACTAATTTATTTTATTCAAATAAATTTCATATTGAATTCTGAGATAAATACTATTTTATATTTTAATGTTTTTACATTTGAAAAATCTTTTTCGTGACATGTCTACTTGTTTAATTTTAATTCAAATTTTACCACTTATGTGAATTGAATTTTGATACATTATGTCCACATTTGGAATCAAAATAATTTTATTATATAATATGTTTATCATAATTTTTGTTCAAAATTAATTCCAAATATAGTAATAGTTATTTACTATCATTAGGATCAAAATGGTTTAATAGAGGGTTAAATGACTAGATAATTGTAAAAAAGACAAAAAATAGGTAAAACAATTTATGACCATATATTGAACATAATGATTATAAGGATTGGTAAACAACCATTTTTTCCATTAATCATTTGAAAAATAAGGAAACTCATTATTCTATTCAATTATTCAATGTACGTCCTCTCTAACACCTTTAATGGGTCACTATATCCTCCTCTATTAACAATTCAAAAGAAAATTAGTTTTACTATGAGATAAAAAAATATTGGTTAGTTATGTAACCATATCCTATAACAATTACTTTTATTTTGAAAACCTCAGAGCATGACATTAAATATAAACATAAATGTGTTCTCCAAAGAAGATGTAAAATTCCTAACATGTGTATTTTTTAATTATTCCTCCCCCATATAACTATATTAAACTAAGTGAAAATAATAATAAACAGAAATTATATATACTAAGATGTTAATATGTAAATGTAAAAAACTAAATCCATCTCCACTTCTATAAAATATAAAACCAAATCGTCGATTGTGTTGTATAGTGGATTGTCACCACACTAGCCGATGTAAAAATTTTCACCACTAAATTTAAAGTATTGATATAATGATTAATTTATCAAATATTTTAGATATTTATGATGGTATTATAATAATAAACATAATATTTAAAATATTCCTTATTTATTACAATTAATAATGTAATTCAAGAATATTTCTCGGGTGTACGGTAGACTACATCCTCGCAAAATGATGTGATTCATTTTTTACAAACTATTTATATAAAAGGTGGTATGAATAAATTTATTCCAAAATAACTTATATTTATGACATATCCATTCATATAAAAACATTATATCACATCTAACTTATTAACTGTTAATCTATTTGAAATCAATAATTCCTCTCAATAATACATACGGGTTACCACCTCTATATAGTGACGTGAAATGATTTCAATATATATTTTACATGGATGGTAATAAGTATGTATTGAAATAATATTTATTGTATATATAACATAATAATTATCTTGTAAAGGTTAATTAATACTTATTTTCCTTTTATTCCATCTTTTAAGAAAATATAAACACCATTATTTGTACGTACATCCTACAGTCTCCATGGATGATTTAATGTATTTTCTATAATTTACTTTTACAAATTACCCTAAACACAAATATAATTAATAATTATATAATATTTATCATTTTTTATGTTCATAATATTATTTATCCATGATCAATATTAAAGGAATGAAATTATTGAACAAAATTATATATGAAAAATGAATAAATTTTCAACTGAAACTATGATTTTAACAAATAATTTTTAATATACATGTCATAAAAGTCTATAAGTAAATTCTATAAAAAATGAAATACGTGAGTATGTTTGTATAATATAATTATAATATTTCTATATTTAATATAAAATAGTTACAATCATGTATTATATAAATTTGTTTTGAGATAAGGGATTTTGAACTCACTATTACTTACGTGAGACATATTCCATATTCAATAAATTGTTTATTAGTGTTTTGTATATTATAAAAATAAAATTTGTTATATTATTAACTAATGAATATATATATTTTTCTATCTTTAATTTGATCTTATTTCATTCATGGGTATTTTGGTTCAAAATATACCAAAGTGAAAATGGTTTATTTTAGAATCTCATCATTTATCCAGATTTAATATAAATAAATTAATGATGATAAAATTTTATGATATCTGCCATATAAAAAAAATTCTTCTCCTATTTTTATTCATGAATTTTTCATACAATAGTACATTTTTACTCTCTTTGGTACATAAAAGTATTGATAAATATATTTCCAGAAAAGATAGATTTATATATCTTTTAAATCTAACACTATTCTCTTCCATATCCATATTGGATAAAAATGACATTAAATTATCAAAAAATTTTATCAAGTACATTATTTCAAATATTTAATTCACTAATAAAATTTTTAGTGTAATATTCATGTCATTTTACAGTTGATGGTATTTTTTACCTTTTACAACAATTGGAATGTAAATATTTTTAATATATTATGATGTGTATTGAATTATCCACATTCATGAACACACAATTCATTTAAGCTCCCATTTCATGAATACAAGGATATTTATTAAAGAATGTATTTTTTTAATATTATATAAATTTTTTTTTTTGTAAATGTGTTTATAAATGAAAATGATTATTTTTTAATGAATTTTTTAATTTAATTTTTATTGTATTTTATTTTATCAAGGACAACAACACTTATATAACATATTATCCATATTGAATATTTTATGATGATACATCTTTTATTATTTCCATAGATGGTTGATGATTTGTCTAAATGGGGATTCACTATTTTGATACCATTTCCAACGTTATTATTAATGGTTGACCAACATGTTTATTAATTGGGAAAATGATTATCATTCCATTTATTTTTTCCATACAAATTTTTATGTTTCTTATTCTTAAACAATTTCATAATAGGAATGAATTAATATTATTTATTGTTTATAAGGGTCGAATATGTCCCTATAATTCATTGTTATGTATCCTTGGACAAACTAGATTGCGATTTTGGTTAGGACATACCCACTTATGTATGATGTAATTTTAAAAAGCCTTGAAAGTATGGTTATGAATTCTGACCATATTAATTCTCTCATTATGAGATTAGTAAATGTTATAAATGTGATTATTGGATTATTTTAATATCAGGGGATAAGATTCAAGATGATGTTAATATTTATATGGGTTTATTTCATAATCATTTAATGAATCCATTTTATTCTTCTTGTTCAGGTTATTGATTATATAGATTATTTTTATCTTATTTACCATTCCATAATTTTTATTCCTTATTTAGTTATTATATATTCCATTGTATGGTACTGTTTACTAAGAATATATGTTCATCTCAGTATTAGGTTTTATTTTCTCAAAGAAACTAATATGAATCTTATGATAGATATATGTGGATATGTTAAGGAGAATTTTTGAATTATAAAAGAAATAATATTTTTTAATTTTATGTTTTAAAATGTATTTTTAAATTTCAATAATGTATCTATTTTACCAAGACTACTAAAACTTTTTTTTACAATGAGATAATATAATCATGTCAAGTTCCAATGTAATTATGTGACCATATGATCTGGGATACTGGGAATGTGGTCATTGAACTAATAGAACTTACTATGTTATATTTTAGGATATCCATCTCACATGATCCGGATAATTGATCATAAATGATTCCTTAATCAATTGCAGCCTAATGCATTTTTTAATTTAAAATCTCAGTCTCTAAATCCATTTGGGGAATCCAATCAATGTTCTAATCTCTATGTCTCAATTCTTTACCATCACCTCTCTATGGGTTTTAATATAGGAATCCACTATTCTACACTCCTTTAAAATAGTTGTAGTTGGTTTATATATCAATTTGTATCTGAATGACATGTATGGAATTAACTACATGATTTGTGGTTCTGTCATATTTTGGATCCATTCCAACAGAGTTCTATTAGTAATAGTGGAAACTAGAATGGACCTAGTATTACCTAACATCCCTTTCATTCTACTTTTATTATGATAACATTCACACCCAAATTTTTTAATTAATGGATTTTGAGCATGAGTGAATTAACCATGAACCATTGACACATTTGAGGTCCCCCAAATCTCAAGAACCATGTTACATAGAAGCTATAATTGATATATACTTATTCATATAGAATCATTAAATCCTGGAAAATAAAAATTATCTTACTACACAGTATATCTAAAATTCCACATTTATGATTATTAAAATTTAGGGAGTGAGACTAGTAATTCTAGAGTGAGCATTATAGACTATTTAAATCCATCAATTAGTCGCCATACATGCAGAATAGTCTACCATCCCATTCATATGAATAATTTTTAAATAAATCATGGAATAATTCATATGATCCATAATATTACTTATTTCAATGTACATAAGATAGATGATCAAAAAAAAACCACTTAAAAAATTTCCCATATATTTAAGAAACCATTATGAATAAATGTGTGTCTCTTGACCCCATCAATATAAGATATTTATAATTATATTTTTGAAGCATGGATAGGGATTGGATGAAAATATAGGCTCCATAGTTGATTAAAACATTCATGAAATTACTTAAAAGCCCATAGATAAAAACGTTCAAACTACAAAAACATTAGAGCTACTGAATGATATTCAAAAGTTTACTCTGGTCTATAAGGAAACATCCTGGGAGGAATGTGATCAATACAAATAATTTACTCATAAGTTACCACACAATGGGAATCGCGTATGGATTTAATGGAGATCATTTTATTGTAGCATATTGTAATCATCTTGAACCATGGATTACGTAATTTCAAATGGTTGATTCATAATGAAAACACCAGAATTCAATAGAATCTGTGTTGATGAAATACCACATAATTATAATTTTTTTGAAGATATCAACAACCTCCATGAAATGAGTTACACCATGTAGGGGAGCCAATCATCCTTTCAATCGAGGTTGGATATCATTAAAAAATGTTATAAAATTTTTAGCTACTGCAACCCCAAAACCTACCCATGTAATTGATTTAGAAGTATTTGATATCCGGGGAGGTCCACATATAAATCACAACCATCATGTTGGAATGGAGTAAATAAAAGGATTGTATTGTATTTATGTAAATTACATCAAAAAAACAAAAATAATATGATCAACCTTATTACAATAAAAGGGACACACAATATAAAAAAGAGACCTATCATTGTTATTATCAATAGATATGTGGTCATTTTCTCCCGTTAAATTTTCAACATCAGGGTTTCCCACCTCAAAACCAAGAACCATTTATAAAACAATGTATTACCTAACCTACATACACACTGAGGTATCATTAGTTTATGCCTAAAAATTCCAAAATGTGGCGCAATCATGAAATACATAAGTATCCCAAATTCTACAATCAGTCATATAATATTTTCTTAACGTATTTATTCAGACTGGGTACCATCAGATAAGTTGGGGAAAAAAAGAAGAATCATAGAGTTGCTCTATGGAACCTTAAACATCAGGTCAGTCAAATCACAATGACATTCTCAGATAAACTACTTTGTGATATTACTGATATTAATGAAACCCATCCATGGTTGGAGCAAAAGGATATTATTATCAATAGTGTGAAAGAGCTAAATTTTTATCATCCATGAAAAGGATAGGAGAATAGGATATATGAACCTATGTCATACTTGATAATCATAAAGAACAAAAATGATGACATAATACACAAATATGGTAAAATATCTCAAAACATATATGTAAATAAATCTTCATGTACATGAGTATCCCAAAAAAGAAGATATATTTGTGGGAAATTCACTGTATATGATCACTCTTCCATTACCATATAGGATGAGTGTTATAAAAATAGAGTGCCAATAAAAAACAATTCTATAAAATTTTAAATATATATATATATATTAATAACCCTTTTTCTAATTCTATTTTCAATATAGATTATTATGATAAATTCATAAAGGATTATCTCTCCAATAAGATAAATATTGAAAAAAATTGGAGTTATCTCCTTCAATTAAGAACTCATAGATGTTTTAAAATAACAACATTATCCAAGGATGAGATACCGTTATATTTTATCAATCCCCTACACCATAAGGACATTCCCTTTATGAAAATTTCTATATGATATTAGTTTATGAATTTGTCTCATGTCAATGATCATATTATGATGAATCATACTAGAATACATGAAGTAGATAAGAGTAGCTCTATAGCATACTTATAAGTCTCTAAAGTACCCTCATATCCTTCCCTAGAATGTTTTAGTTAAGGATGGGAATGTTATTTTATCTACAAAATTTGAAATCTTAGACATGGATGAATATGGTCAGGTCCACATCATTAAGCGGTGACCTTTTCTAAGGGCTTGTAAATATCTCATCGATTTCAACCAAGATAACATTATATTTAACACCAGTAAAGAATAAGTTAATTTTTATCAGGTAAATGCTGATTAGTGTAGGGTTAATTCAAATGTGTGTCGATATATTTTTATCATAGATGAAGATGATGATAATATGACTCTTGAATATCATGGTAAGACCCTTTTACTTGATGAAGAGGATGTAAGTTGTAATGTCGTGAACATTAATGAATAAATTATGGTTTATTTTAATGTTATATGGATATATAAAACACATGTACTCCTTTGGTTTTATTCTATTCAATGTGTTCTAAATGACTGTTATGTTTCATTATAGTTGATAATGTCTTTGTTGAATAATTATCACATGAATTGTACAAATATAGGGTTTTATCAAATCCTTTTGGAACTGAAAAATGAAGTGATGGCCTCCACCAATATGATCCTACCATATGAAGACCATTTATCCTATATTACTTGAGAGATAACATTTCTGTGTATTTCCCATGAACAATTCCAATCTGAGATCCAACAACTTCAGCATTGGCTTAAAAATTTATGGAGGAAGTTCAAGCTCCTCGAGATCACGACAGAAACTATGTTCACTGAGCAACCCCATGAAATCCCAACTATCACACACCATACACTTAGTTAATATGTTGTTATAATAATGGAATATGTAACAATACCTGAGCATTATAAATTTGTAAATAATTTTTTATAGAATAATGAATATATTTTTTCATATTATTGTCACTTTGTAAATTCTATTAAAATTACAAAGAGTATTTAACATTTATATTAAAATTCCATTAAGAAATTTATTTTTATGAATTAATTAATTTGAGAAATAAATATTAATTTAATAAATTAATTTTATCAAATTAATTTTATTAGATATGAATTATAATATAATTTTTCTCATGTCAAATGTAATTTTTATTATGGTTTCAAAATGATTTTTTTGGAAAAACACATCAATATTTAATAAATAAAAAATTTTGTTTAAAAATAGAAAATTCATATATTTATAAATTTATTTTGATAAAATAAATATTGTTTTTCTAATCTGGATTTCCAAATTATCCAATAGTGAATATTTCAAAATTTTCTGAGAAACAAAATTTTGGGTCATAATTAAAAAATGTATAAATATATAGTGTGTTTTATGACTTCATAATTACCCAATAGCAATATAATATAATACAATAAGAGGATTATTCAGAAAAATATATTTTTTTTCTTTTAAAATAGTGTAATATTAGGTTTATTTGATTTTTTTATAAATTCATAGTGAATCCTCCAAGACATATAAAATATATTTTGATTTTAAAATCATTTAATTGAATGTATGACTCACCTCCACATAAGAAAATTTAATATTTTAATATCATCGTCACTTTTACATAAACAATAATTTATACCCTTCCCCTTTTATAGAAACCATGGTTAAAAACTATGGGTTGGTTGGTGGTTTTTAATATTTTATTATGTAATGTCCACAACCAAAATAATAATGAAATCCCCCTTTGTTGCTATAAAAACCCTCAAAATCCTCCATTTTTATTCACTCATGTTCTTTTATTCTCGACCACCCTCTTCCCCCTACTCCCTAGAGTCCTTCCAAAGAACCCCAATTCCCCAATTAGCCTCCCCAATGCCTTTGGGATTATACAACCATGTAAGTGTTCATTCCCTTCATAATTTTTTCCAAGTTCTCTAATATTGCTACATCAGTTTTTATTAAAATAAATATTATGTTTTATTTTTTCTCACCTCCCCCATAATTCCATTGTTATGTTTTAATAATTAGAGACCCATTTGTCTCTCATTAATCCCCTCTTTGTACACCTGTTACCATGCTGAAATTCGGTATGTGGTTTGTATTTCCCATTTCAATTCAAAACATTCATTTATATTATCCATATAAGTTATATTTAATATGTTTCTATATTATTTTACATGATAACCTTATTATCAATTTAATGTATAAATGATGAGAGTACACATTGTCTCCCATCATCCCATTTTATGAACATCTATTTGACATCATTAAGTTTCCGAAATTGCAGCCCGATATTCCATGCTAAAATCATCGTGTAGTGAATACCATACCCATTTCTCTCTCAAGGGTATTCTCGATAAATCTCATGTATTTATTTATTAGGGAAATACATGTATTTTTTCCACATTTCTTGATCATGAAATAACTTATGATGTTGAATTATTCCATGTTATATGATCTATGTTGCACACATAGGCATGAAATGAAATTTCTATAAAGGGTGCACCGTAATAGCACTCAAATGCATTGTGTAATGTTTAGTATCATGATAATCCCTGTGAATTAAGGGTTTAATCATGCTAATTCATGTGTAAAGGGTGTTTATTCAATATAAATCATGCGAAATGATGGTTTACTCATGCTAATTCCTTTTAATTGAGGTTTTACTCTTTCTAATCCATGTGAAATGAGCGTTGGATCATTATAACGTAATTTTTATTTTATTTTCAAATTTTATGTTATGAATATCATCCTATATCATAAAATTATATTCATGTTTCATTAGAACTACATTGATAGGACTATTGAATAGCATGTACTATCTTCCTTATGGTATTTCATGCTTATTCCCTTACAGGGTTTTCTAGTTCACCATTTTTCTTATGTATGTACTCAGGTGATCCCATGAATTTCTAAGAATTAATGAATGTTGTGGTAATGAATAATAATTTTTCAATAAATATATTATATTTCATGTTTTATGATTTTATTTATTGTTCCTGAACCCCAAAGTCACTAGACCTATGAATATTTTGTGTGCAAATATGTTCTTATTTGTGTAATAAATCCTGCATAAATATGAAATAATGATCAGGGTAGTTATAGTTGATATCAAAGAATAGGTTTATTTATTTTGGGATTACTATTAAAAAAAGTTATATCCCTTGGGATAATACTAAGTATATGAAAATAATCACAAAATTTTGGTGACTATAGAGTAAGTGGTTTATCATTAAAATACATCTATGTCTAGATATGAACATGTAGAGGTGGATGTGGGAAAATGTTTCAAGGAGTAAAACCTGAAAACACCACTTCGAGTTAGACCGTAATGGGAACCGGTGCATGGAAACCAGCATTGTGGCACTCTTGATTGGACACTCATTAAGGATATGATTTGTTAAATTCATAATAATAGTATGTACCATTATTAAATGAAAAAAAGAATATAAGAATATATGTTTGGATGTAGTTCATCGATAACATAGATCTATGCTTATAATATCATAAGTTAAGGGTTTAAATTTAATTTATATGTTATACCTTTTGTCATTGGAATACAGTTTATGTGTTAATAAAATATCTTCCCTAAGACTTTTGGGATCAAGTAAAAGAGTATAAACTGAATCAAAAAGTGAAATATAGAGTTATCTTAAATAGTTCTGAACATAATTTTAAATCGAAAAAGATTAGAAGAATACTCCAAACAATTCCAAAAATCATGGTAGTATAGATGTCGGTGAAAACATAATATTGGGAAAATATTGAATATTATCTATATAACTCCTCTCATGCCACAAATTATGGATTGAACATCTCAGTGAAACTCATCACACTCCCACTAGTGGAATATGATTCAATTATATTCAAGGGATTACTTTTCATGAATTGAGAAAATATAAATTTATGTGAAAGGAAATCACTCTTCATAGGGTTAATTGACCATCGATTCTATACATGTTCGAGGAGGAGGATGAATCATCAATTGAAAAAAATCTTAAGAATAGATGATACATACCTATGAGAATATGTGTCTTTCAATGATGATTGAGTCTATGGAAAGAACCATCATCCAATACATACCTATTGTGAGTGAATTCGCTGATGTTTTTCCTAAGGAATTGATTGATCTTCCTACTAGAAGAGATGTTTAATTCTCTATTGTTCTTATATATGGGTTGTTATAATTTTCTGAGACTCCATATATAATGTTTTTTAGGGATCAGGAGGAGATAAATAAACAAATTCATGAGAATCAGGATAATGGGTTTATATTCCTATGTTTTACCCCATTGGGTGCACTAGTTCTCATTTTCAAGAAGAAGGATGGGTCAATTCACCTTTTCATCGATTATTCTGAGCATAAAAAAATCTCGAAAAAGAAAATGTAACCATTTCCATTAATTTATGACTTTTTATATCAACTATTTGGAGTACAATAATTCTCCAAGGTGGATCTGTTGTGGGGATATTCACATGTTAATGTGAAAAATGAGGATATCACCAAGACTACATTTCATGAAAGGTACGGGAATTATGAGATCATAGTGATGCAATTTGGAATCAATAATTATCCATAAATATTCATGGTCATAATGAATAAAGTATTTATAGATTATCTTGATGAATTTTCGGTATTCTTTATAGATTATATGCAAATATACTTCAAAACCAATAAAGACCAGGAGGAGCATCTATTCACTATACATGAGACCCTGAGAAAGAAGAATATATCTGAAAAGTAAAAAGAATGTGAGTTCTGGTTGAAGGATGTCTCATTCATGGTGAATATCATCACAAGAATAGGATATCATTAGATACTTACAAAAAAACAATTGATGGATGTTGAATCCAAAATAGGTGACTAATATCCATATCATCCAGGGGATAGGTGGATATTATAGTCGATTTTGAGAAATTTCCTATTATTGTAAAAAACACTTACCAAGATATATAATAAGTTAGTTTTATTTTCATGGAATTATGAATGTGAAGAAAGTATTATGGAGCTGAAGAGGAGTCTTATCACCACCCCTATGATGACACTTCCAACATGTGGGGAGCTTTTAGTAATCTTTGGCAATGCTTCGAAGAAGAGTATTTTTTATGTCATGATGTAGAATGAAACATTCATTGTCTATGCCTCAAAAAAGTTGAATATTAATGAAAAAAATATTCAACACATTTTCTTTAGTTAGAAGTTGTGTTCTCTATGTCAGAAATTTGGTGGCATTATCTCTTTGGGGAGATGTGTGAAATATAAACAGATCACAAAATTTTAAAAAACAAAATCGCATAAAAATATCTGAATAAGAGACAATGAATAAGGTTAGAGGACATCAATGATTATGAATACTCATCCCATTACTACCCTAGGAAAGCAAAAAATTTGGCAGATGCTTTATAGAGCTCACATTTTCATAGATTTTTTAATGTAAATCATTGTTTGTAATCCCAATATTGTTTTAATTTATGGGTAATTTTTAGCTTTTAGGTTTTATTGGTAATTGTATCAGAAATTAAAAAATTGGTTAAATATGTAATTTTTAAAGATTTTTTTCGTAAGGATAACATGGGCATATAATTTTCATTATTGTTCCCAATTATGTGAATCATTTTTTTACATCAATGATGTATTTTCTACAACTTTTTCTCTAGGAGTAAAGGCTTATTTGATCATATAAAGGCCCAAAAAATAATTTCATTTGTTAAATTTGTTGGGGGAGAAGAATAGGCCCCATAAATGTAATGTAAGCATAAATCAGTTCAAAAACCTCCAAATGCATTGATTCTAGCTGTAAATGAAATATTATTCAATAAGTCACAACCTTTATGAATTTAAACTCAATACACACTCAATAATGCATTTTTTGAATGCTCCAAACATGTGGAAGATGAAAATTATCACCATGAAGAAATTGTTCCATTGAGTAATTAATTCATAACATCTAGAGAATGAGTCCAAAATGTCTCATATATTGTGGAGGGATGATAATTCAAGTGGGGGAAACATTTATAAAGTATCAAATGCGTTAACCAATTGTATGGAGTGTCCTAATGTCCAGGGATTTTGAAGAATTGGAATTTGGCCAGTCATATGGACAGTTTAGATGGCTTGGACTAAATCAAGAATAAGTCCAACATATGATAGAAAATAAATATTAATTGTTAGGGTTGAACAGAGTAAACATTATGGGACATCCTTTATGAACAAACCTATTAGAAATTTGTCCATTTATTTGGAAATTCACATGGAATCGTTTGGAAGATGATTTGGTAGAGATTTCATTCACCTCATATCCCTACAAATATATGTCCTCACCCCTACTCAAAGCATTTGCACTTTTGTGTGGCAATTTTATATTGCTTTTTATTTTCATTATATTATAATATTATCATTCATTTTTAATATAGTTTTCAATTATTCATGTCATTATCATTTTTTTTACATTTTTCCACCACATTCTTCTCCACTGCAATCTCTTATAATCATGATCATGAGTAACTTACCTGAGGATCTTCCCAGGTGATCAATCTAGTATTGAACCCCAGTCATTTCACATTCATGTTAATTGTTTCTTATTTTATTAGAGTTATTTCAAGGGGGATATTAGTGTGAAAGTTTCTGTTATGTCTCCACTTACCAACCAAGACTTAACTCTCTCTTCTATAACATTTTCCCTCGATAGAGGAGGTGGATGTGTGGTCTCTTAGCAATCATTGAGAGGACTGTATATTTATAACATCATATGGAAGAGGATATTCAAACATATTATAGAGTGTGTTTATTAATTAAATTCTAAACTAATAATGAGACGATGAAGGTTCAATCTGGGTGATTCTATCAAAAATAACTCTTTTCTGTCTAACATCACATTCTCTTCATTCATTCTTTCTTCATTATGAGTTTCCTGTTTACATTACTTTATCATGCTTTCTAATTTCTCAATCCACAATTTAATTTTTTTTGTCTTATAAATAATAAAAATATAAAAAATTTAATTTGAAGTAGTGATTGATTAACCACCAAATCTCCTCAAGAGAATGACCTATGTCAGCCCATGTGATGCACTTAGTTATAAATATTTTTTATCGTGAAAAAAAATAATTCTTCATCAAATTGGAATAGTTTCAATGGATCCAAATGGTCTTCACTCAATATTTCTATTCATTTTTTTAAAATAAATTTACTTTTATTTTTTAAAAAAATTGAAAATTTCATAAAAAACAAATAAAAATCTATTTTTACATGATTTTATTTAATTGAAATTATTATTCATGGACTGACAGTATCAAGTGCAAGAAAATGTTTATAATGATCTTGACGCTCAGTTTCCTTGGATTAGTGATAAAGTTCAAAACCAATAGAGCCAAATATAATGGATTGTTGAATATGTACGCACACCAAATGAGAAACCTAAACATGAGTGAGAACCTGAAGTAGAATGAGTGGTGGAAGAGATTTTACCGATCATTTTTATGCTAAAGAACCCGAGGTGGGTGAGGAAGAAATTATAAAGTAACTAATCACATCATCCTACATGCAACCATTTCTCTAGGAGGTCCCAGAAGTATATATTCTTGTTGATGGACTTATGTAGAGATCAACATTTTTTTGGAAGAATCCTAGAATATCTTTGTTGAAGATAACTTGAAACATGATATTACCATCCCTAATAATGAAACATCAAAAAAATTATATCTCTCTCTTTCATTGGATTGTAATGAAGAATATTCCCCTGATGAGATTGAGTTTCCAATGGTCATTCATAATGAGATCATTTACCAAACTGAATTACTTTAAAGAGAATATTTCATTATTAATTTTTCATGTTTTAGTATTATTCTTGAAAAGTGGTTTTCTCGCTTCTCTTTCTTTGAAATTTCTGATACAACACAAATGGATCTGATCGTGGATGTTAAAAATGAGACTACCCAAGTAGAAATTATTGATGATGAAAAGTTGGACAAACATGTGGTGGTGCTACTACTACCTCAACAATATTTTTCATACCATATGGTGGATGATACCATATAATTAAATAGGGAGAACCCCTATATTCTATTCCATCCGGCTTCAATCCTCAAATTTCATCATAAATATTTATTAGGGGTTTGAAACATATTTATTATACTTGGGGTTATCAATTTTCAATTTTTACCCATGGACATCTGGAAAACTCACATGTGGCGATTCTTCACAAAAAACCATACCCACCATCTGATTGGAGATAATCTACTACAACTGCCTGACTAGGGGAAGTGAAATCCTAGCACCCACATGGGGGTCTAAACCATGTTGTATCCCCTTTTCTCTTTCTCTTTCATTTTATTTATTTATTTTTCATATGATTTATGTTATTTTATGATTTCTAAATATAATGTATGTATCTAAGAGATTATCTTGAGTAATCCACTTGAAAATTAATATCACGATGTATCATTCCTTCCATTTGCTTTTCTATCTTTATATATATATATTTTTGAGTGGAAATGAGGGGTAGTAAAATTTAAATGTGGGGGAGTGTCAACCTACATAGTTCTTCTTGTGTGATTTTAATTTTATTATATTTTTATTCTTTTGGAGATTTAATGAATATTCTTATCACAATTCACAGATTATTTTTTTTAATGAGTTGATTTTATTTTTTAAATATTTCATTTTAAATAATTGTTGATGGGAAAATGTTTTCCTTGAATTGGATAATAATGAATTTTTTTGAGTTTGACAAATTTTTGAAATCCATGCCCATGAAACAATGACTCAAAAATATTTTTCTAGTCTTGCGTGGTATTCTAATCAACATTGACATATTCTCCATAATACCCACAGTTTCATGAGCGAAACATGAATTTTGTTTGAGAACCTGAATTTGTGATTTTTCTCTTTCAATGATTTGGATTTCATGAATTTTTTTTGATATGATTGAGGCATCTATTTGGATTGACACATTTTATATTCATAACAACCTTTACATTTTTCCTTTGTAAGCCCTTAGATTCGATGAATTTCATTATATGATTATGCCACATTACATGCCAATTTTTTTTACCTACCCACACTTTAATTATTTTTCCATGGACATTTCTAGTTTTAGTGCGGTGGAAGGGGATTTGGTGAGAGTTCATTAGGATGTGTACCATTTATCGAAAGTGAGAGGAGTGTTTCAATATTATGGGTAGTGTATAATAAGATAATTGTACATGTTTAATCATTTCATTGTGCTTACTATGTTTCATCAATTTCTCCATTAAAAAATGAAATAAATAGAGATGATTTTTAATTTCTCATTCTACATTATATTATGACTCTTGTCCCTCTCGAAAACCAAGTGCATGAATTTTCATTCCTTCATTGTATTCAATTTTTTGTTCATCCTCGAAGAAAAAGATATTGAAAAAAGAAAATAATGTTGTTCCATTATAGAGATTTAAAAAAGATGGAGAAAATATATGATATCAATATTTATAATCACCTATAGGATCATGTTCCATGTCATTAATAGGGGTGGTGTTGTTTTTCACATTTTTAAGTAGGATTGCGAGAGGAATTTGTTGTGTTTTCACTTGAATTAATCATGCATTGTATTAAAGAGTCCAGTCTATTCTTTTGGGCCTAAAACTTTTTAATCATTTTACCACCAACCCTATGTTACAAACTATGTTTAACCTCTAATTAAATCCACCATGATTGAATTAATTTTCATGTTCCGCTTTGTTGATAAATGAAAATTTTTACAATCCTATGGTGATACATGGTATTTCCATGTATAAGCATAACCCTAGATTCAATTTTCCTTGAGTGAAGACTCGCATAAAATTCAATGTAAGGTAGGTTGTTATTGGGACATGGATTGATTTATGAGGTTGAAGAAATTTTGATTATGGAAATGATTGTGAGAGAGAATTTGTTTCACATATGATACATGATTGAATCCTATTTTTGATATGATCATTGATATTTTCTCATTTTTGATTGTTGAGTGGAATTTGATTTGACTATAAAATAATTTCCCATGATTTTATTGTTTAATTGTGGGGGAGTGATAGAGCTCACATTTTCATACATTTTATAGTTTAAATCATTATTGTTAATGTAATGCCCCGACCCCAGTTACCTAGAGTCGGTGTGTTATTTTAATACATTGGCATGATTACAAGGAATCAAGTCCCGAAGGACCGATTGGTTTAGCAGTCTTGGAAAATAGATTACATACATGAATGTTACATTACACTTCATAACATAAAAAACAACATAATTAATCCTTCACGAACACCATTATTCCCTGGGTTTAACCCTGCATATCAATCACTATACACTTCATGGAATCCTGGAAAAAATAAACCATTGAAAGGGGTCAGCTCAGATGCTCAGTAAGGATAACAATACCGTGGAAACATTCTTAAATAAATATACACATTTAAGAAAATGTATAAATGAAACAAATGCCTTTTAAACTTGAACTTCAGCATAATATGGCAAAAAATAAAATGAAGTAATGTCATTTACTTATTCACATGGATATTCTACTAGTCGAATAATCACATGTAATATCACTAACCACATTCATAATGATGGAATGCATAATGCCGAACTTTAATTTCTGTGTCAAGGCCTCGTGCCAAGACCTACGGGATAACTGTAACCGGAACCCTACCTGGAGAGCCTCTGTAACTGGACTCCAACCCGGAGAGACTCTAATAATTGGACACCAACCCGGAGTGCCTCTAATAACCGGACACTAATAACCGTACACCAACCCGGAGTGCCTCTAATACCCGGACACCAACCTGGAGTGTCTCTAATAACTTGACACCAACCCGGAGGGTCTGCTGTAACCGGACCCCAACCCGTAGCATACTAGTCCAACACATTCATCTTAAAGAGAGGATGAAATATATCATAAAACTTCATATTAAAACTAGAATATTAAATTCCATAACATTAATCATAAACCATTAATGGCCTAAAAATAACTCATTCATAGTCAAACATATAACAAAACCTTAAATACAATATGGAATATTTTTATCATAATAAATCAACTTCAAAAAAGTGTAAAATTTATCAATGGATGTTGACATAGATGAAATCAACACTATTTGAGAGAAATATATCTTTTTTTTAAATCATTTAAATGTCACACAATTTGGAAAAGAAGTCATTTAATGACATTTTTGAATAAAATTGTCCCATACCACTTTGAAACTTTTTAAAGGAATTAACATTTTAAATACATTCATGTCCATATAAATAAATCCTTAATAAACATTTTGAATACATGAAAATTAATGAGAAATATTTAGTAGAGTAAATATTTAAAAAATTCGAAATGATTTTTTAGTAAAAAGTCCCTTAAAATAACTCCTTTGAATACTCTTTCATAAAACATGGACATGGACAATAAATATGTCCCAGTAGATACTTACATAAAAATAACCTCGGATAATAAAGAGATTGTGAAATTAACCCATACCAATTTGGTAACTTACGAAGAATACCACCCATGAAAGAGGTATCATACAATGAATATGTAAATACACATAAATTATATTGTATTACATAGAGAATACAATTATGGGCTGTACATACACCACAGAAAAGGTAATAGTGGCGACATGGCATGAATCTCACGGGAATAAGGAGTGAGATAAAAGCCCCTTACATTGAACTTTCCTTTAGTCAAGGGTACATTTAGCCTCCTTTTTGAAGACTATAGTACGTAATTATATTATACCAGAACCATATTAATATTTATGACATCATACATTATTCATTTAGGACTTTATACTACACATTTAATAATAAATTCCATGTTATATTAATATTTCGGGTAATAATCGCTTTCTTTATCGTACGTGTTTTAACTTGTTACTCTTGATTGTATCACATAGATCATGATTTTAATACATAAAAAATATAAAAAATTGAGTTATTTATCATATATATTTAGAATATAAAAAATTATATTATACGTATATATGAAATGGAAAACACCGCTTATGGAGACGGTAGTCTGTACGTACGCATAAACGTTGTTTCCGTTTTTTACATAGTATTGAATAAGATATATTTAAGTACATAAATATTTATATATATAAATATATATATTTCCAGTAGAATTATTATGTCATATATTACATACTTATTAGTAATATATATTTTTATAATCGTCGATGAATGGTGAACTTGGAAATGAATCTCATTGCGTCGTGGAGACGGTAATCCGTTCATACGCACGAGTGAAAGTATAATTCTTTTGATATTTATATAATATATAATTGGATTATATATCATATATAAATAATCATTGTCATGTTTTATTTATTTTTTACTTGAATTAGACATCATTATTATACCCATCCAAATAATAATATATTGAATAACAATTACACCACGATGTGAGGATGGTAAGTCGTACGTACACACATATGGTGACATGTCATTCAAAGGATGGATAGAATAATGAATATGGTTGTGCCATATTTATATTAATATCGAATTATATAGTAGATATTGGATTTATTATTTTATAATGGGAATAGCAAATAAAGAATATGTTAAAGAAGAATTGAACTTGAAAAAGGGTGGTGAAAACATTACCTCTTCTTGGGGTTCTTCTTTTTGATTTTATCAAAAGGGCTCCATAGGTTGGATTTATGATCACAATAAGGCCTCTAGGTTATATTGAGGGATGTTGAGAGAGTATTGGGGAAGGTTTTTGCCAAGCCAAGAGGCATTGAATGTGTGAATTAGTGAGAAGGGGGAGTTCCATTTTATAATAGGGGTGAGGGGCACCTTTGGAAAAGCAAAAAATATTATTTTATAATAAATTCATATTCCGTTTGAAATGGCTCCAAAGTGGATTATTTAAAGTTTAATATATGGATGGGTCGAAAACCACTCAACCAATTGAATTTATAAAGGTTTGGGTCATTATATTAACCTTATATTTTAGTTTTAAATCATAGATAATTAATTTAACACTTACCATGTCACTTTGTATTTTTATATTATATAGTTAATAAATTTAATATATACCTCCAAGAGACCCCCAAGTGGTCCATTAATGATACACATATCATTATATAAGTCTCTTGGCCGATTCGTATATTTTTAGGAATTTAAAATCAATTAATAATATCCAATTTGTTTAAAAAACTCTTTTATGTCAATTTTGACACAATTGGGTATTTTGTTTTTGGTAATTTTATAACAGAATTATTACATCGAATAATATTTATATATCAAATCCTAATATGTCATATTAACCTAGAAAATTAGTTTAATTCATAACAAGTCTCGAATTACATTTATATTGATATTTATAATATCAATTAATTTAATATTTCATTAATTAGGTAATTACTGCATCACCATTGTGTCATAAATAAATTAAATTATTTAATATCTAAAAATTATAAATAAAATACCATTATGTAGTAAATAATTTTATCTTTCTAATGAATATTTACAATCTAATTTATCTTATTAATAAACCCTATATTAAAAATGTTTTAGTAAATAAATTTTGATTTTATCTCTTTTAACTCTTCTTTGAATTAAATAATAATAAATGACCTAATATAAACCAAGTGGTCCTAAATGATAATATTTTATTCCTACGATTGTGTTTGGTCGAGATACACTTGTCTAATAGAATTAGGAAATGTTTTAGGGTAATATTAATATTAATTTTACCCTTAATTACCCTATATACTTTTTACCGTGGTAAATAAAAGTAAAAAGATACTATTGACCAAAAATTATTTTCATCTTATTGAACCAAATTTTACTCCTTGATATTAACCATGTCTCTCAGAATTTTTAAATTCCACTCACAGAAGCGGTAAAATTAAGTTTTATGTAAATTTGCAAATTCTCCTAGGTGGTGGGTAAAAGACGGTGAAAAAGTTCAATAAATTTTTTATATATCTAATATTATTATAAACTGACTCCAATGAATTAAATTGAATTTATATAGGTATTATGTATCTATTTTGACATAAAATAATTTTAAATAATATAAATATTTATTTTAATAAAAATCCGGTTTTAAACAGTAACTTAGTGTTTTTTACTTTTCATGAAAAATTGAAAGTTTTCAGAAAAATAACAAAAATTTACCCTAAGATAATTTTGATATTCTGAATTCAATAATAAATTCTATTTTACCAAATTCAAATAAAAGAAGTTTCATTTATTAATTTAAAATTAATTCCCGCTGTGAAATCAAAAAGCATGTTTTTAAGAAACAAAAACTATCAAAAGATTGACACTTGTTTATCTTCGGTTTAAATGTGCAATTATGTCCAATGACCATCATTGTATTAAATGATAAAAATATATTCTAAATATAATTTTAAACCACTAAAATTAATAATTTATCACTATAAATTATTTCGATTAAAAATGTTGTTTTTTATTAAAATTTAGTAATTATCACTATTCATCAAAATATGAGAGTTATCCGAAAAGTACCAAAATTTCACCCTAGGATAATTTTGATATTATGAATCCAAAAATGAAGTCCATTTTGAATGATAAAATTTATAAAATTTCAAAAAGTGGGTATTACTATTCATAACAGCTACTTTGATTGGTCATGGTGTGTGTTAGAACTCAAAGTTGCGTACAACACACACTACTGTATTATTCAAAGATAAGTGTGCCGTAGAATCTTGGGGTGTTACATTCTCCCCTCCTTCAATAAATTATGTCCTCGCAATTTATACTCGGTATTGGAAACTTGAGGTTGACATTTCAAAATATCTTAGTTGAAATCCCACATCGAAAAATGGATTAATGAGGGCTCTACTGAAAATAAAGAGTGGTATGTATGAAGGTTACTGAAAATAACAAAAACTAGGGTTACATGTAGGAAAATATGGATATGGAAGATAAATTTAACCATTAATATCTGATGTAGAGCGGTATAGAACATGGCTATGAAAATGCCAACAATCCCAAAGCCATAATTTTGTGATTATCTAAGGTACCATCTAGGTCAACATTTTAGTTCTAAGTTCATTTTCTTAATGTTGAGTAATTTATTTATGAGAATGGATAAGATCATAAGGATATATACTTACTTTATAATTAGAGTTTTATCCATTAAAAAATTTCTACCACAAACTCATCTTTCACTAGAAAACATAAGACAACTAAAAAATACTCTATCTATCCAATTGTATAGGGTTCCATATATAATGAATGTATATTTCACATATCAGACCCATTAAAAAAAGAAACTACATTATATAATCCAGGGAATTCACGTATTCCAGTGGTAGGTGATAAATCCCAATCGTACTATAGTTGTGGGTTCAATTTCCGCAGCTTTGTCCGACATGACGGGTTGTCACACGGTCTACATGTTGTCCTTTTATAAAAATCCAAAAATAACCTTTCAAACATAATACATTCCAACCTATAGACATATCCAAAATACTACTATCCAAACTCACAGTCCAAAATTTATAAGGAATTTAAACACAATGAAGATCCTTTTTTCCATGTAATTTCCAAAAAGTTTAACTCGCTGTAGAGTCACTATTCTTAGTACTATAGAATCTCAAATCCTCAATGAAAAGTTACAGTAGTTCTATCCTTATTTATTTCCAGAACATCATTGATACAAAACTTAAATGAAATAATTCCAAAATAACAACATAAGAAAACTAGGCATTCCTCTTCATTTGTGGTAGTATCATAACTTGATTATTATCCAATAGCATTATTTACGGCATACTCTAATGACTAGAACATTGGTTCACGTAGTGTCCAAACTCCATGAAGATGAAGAATTGTACATTTGAAAACTTTTTCTTACCCTTGTAGTCATGTACTTTGTGTCCTTTTTCTCCACACTTATAACATACTCACATTCCCTTCAAGCATTTTCCAAGGTGATTCTTTCTACAGTTATCACATATGGGAAAATCTTTCTTTACCTTATTCCCGTTATCTATTTTTCTCTCTATCATCATTTCCTTCTCTGGCTTCCCTTCAAAGACATAGGATTTCGAGAATTCTTTACTTATCTTATCAAAACAAGATACTATTTCTTCATATGATGATAATACGTGGGAGACTATTTCCCTTCTAAATCCTGTCTTAGGACCCTAAAAGAGATGATCCTTCTTACTCTTTGGATCATGTGTATTATTGGAGTTCTCATTCCATCTACTGGGTGCGATTTCTAAACAATGGAATTCACTATATTAGTTTATGAATAGAAGTACCTAATACTGAACTTGTAAAACACTTAACATAAATTAAACAACTTATGGATATAATCCATATTCATAAAATTATTTTCTTTGAGTATTTATATACTCATAATCCCTTCATAATGGTTTGTAAAGAAAATGAAAATTATCCTAAGCATATCCCCCGGGAGTGTCGTAACCAAGAGTGTAGCTAGGCCCATTGTCGTGCACCAATTGTCATTTGAGTCTAGCTCAAAGTGGTATTTTCGGGTTTTACCCCTAGGTACATCTGTGCCAGAGCCACCTCTACCTGCTCGTATCCAGACAGGGATATATTGTTCAGAAAACTCACAAAAATATCTACAATACCAAAATTATAGGAAGTTCTTCTATACTAATTTTCAAAGTCTATCTTAGGGCTATGTGCTCTAATCAGAGTTTATCTAAATCTAGTTTCCATGGTTATTGCTAAACTTTGTTTGATACCAACTGAAACGTCCCGTCCCCAGTTACCTAGAGTTGGTGAATTATTTTAATACATTGGCATGATTACAAGGAATCAAGTCCCAAAGGACCGATCAGTTTAGTAGTAATGGAAAATAGATGACATACATGAATGTTACATTAAACTTCATAACATACAAAACAACATAATTAATCCTTCACAAAAGGCATTATTCCCATGGATTAACCCTGTATATCAATCACTATACACTTAATTGGAATCCTAGGAAAAATTAAAAATAGAAAGGGGTGAGCTCAGATGATCAGTAAGGATAACAATATAGCAGAAAGTTTCATAAATAAGCATAAACATTTAAGGAATGTATAACTAAAATAAAAGCCTTTTAAACGTGAACTTCAACATAATATGGAAAAAATAAAATGAAGTAATTCCATTTAATTATTCACGTGGATATTTTACTAGTCGAATAATCACATGTAATATCACTAACCACATTCATAATGATGGAATTCATAATGCCGAACTTTAATTTCTATGTCAAGGCCTCGTGCCATGACCTAAGGGATAACTGTAACCGGAACCCAACCCAGAGAGCCTATGTAACCAGACTCCAACCAAGAGTTCCTCTAATAACCGAACACCAACCCGGAGTGCCTCTAATAACCAGACACCAACCCGGAGTGCCTCTAATAACCAGACACGAACCCAGAGTGCCTCTAATTACTGGACACCAACCTGGTGGGTCATCTGTAACCGGACCCCAACCCATAGCATACTAGTCCAACACATTCATCTTTAGAAGAGGATGAAATATAACATAAACATTCGTATTAAAACTAGAATATGAAATGCCAAAACATTAATCATAAACCATTAATGTACTAAAAATAACTCAGCCATAGTCAAACATATCACAAAACTTTAAATACAATATTGTAGATTTGTATCATAATAAATCAACTTCAATCAAGTGTAAAATTTATCAAAGGATCTTGACATAGATTTAATCAAAACTATTTGAGAGAAATATCCCTTTTTTGAAATCATTTAAAAGTCAAAAAATTTGAAAAAGATTTCTTTTAAATACATTTTTGAATCAAAGGGTCCCATACCTCTTTGAATCTTTTGAAAGGAATTAACATTTTAAAAACATTCATGTCCATATAAATAAATCCTTAAAAACATTTTGAATACATGGAAATTAATGAGAAATATTTAGAAGAATAAATAATTAAAACATTTGAAATGATGTTTTAGTTAAAAGTACTTTAAAATAAATACTACCACAAACTTATCAAGATAGTCTCTAAAGACTTTATTCATTAGATCCATGAAGATAGCAGGGGCATTAGTAAGACCAAATGGCATCACTATAAATTCATAGTGTCCATAAATTGTACGGAAAGTCGTCTATGGTATATCCTCCCTTTTGACCCTTAATTGATGATACCCTGAATGAAGATCAATCTCGGAAAAGTACTGAGCTCTGTGTAGTTGGTCAAATAATCATCAATGCATGGGATATGATATTTGTTCTTGATAGTGATCTTGTTAAGCTCTCTATAATCAATGCAGATGCTCATTGATCCATATTTCTTCTTAACAAACAGAACATGTGCTCCCCAAGGTGATGCACTAGGGCGTATGAATCCCTTATCAAGATTCTCTTGGAGTTGCTTCATTAATTCCTGCAACTCAATTGGGGCCATTCTATATTGGGTCTTTGAAATAGGCAAAGTACCCGGTATGAGTTCTATTGAAAACTCAACATCACGATTTTGAGGAAGACCCGACAATTCCTCTGGAAAGATATCATCAAACTCTCATACAATGGGAATATTCGTAATCATGAGTTTCTCTCTAACCATTTGAGATAACTAACATTCATTTAATGGAATCAAGGCCCATAAGTTGGAAGAAATTTCCACTGGAAGTTTATGTTAATCCTTGCATCGATAGATGATCAGAGATTGATCTGGAATATGAAATTTGACTTTCCTTCTTTGGCAATTGATATGAGCTCCATATAAATAAAGTTAATCCATGACAAGAATCACATCAAATTCCACTATAGGAAGGATCACAACATTTGTAGGAAGAACGTTCCCACAAACATCAATCGGAGAAGAATGATAATATTATGATGAGACTGTTGTGCCATTAGGATTTGTCACAGCTAACTCAACATCTAATTGTTGAGGTAATACGGTGATACCATTAGAAAATTTTTCAGAAATAAAAGAGTGGGTGGATTCAGAATCAAATAAAACATTTTCTAATTTAGAGTGGTTAGTAAGTGTACCATTCACCACATCAATATCATACTCCACATCGTCAATAGAAATTTCATGTTAAATTATTTTGTCTTTAGCCTTAAGAGTTTGTTGATGTCGATCATCATAAATAACCCTTGGATTAGGGCATTGGTTAGCATAATGACCCATTTCCTTTCACTTGTAACATTGAAGTGTAGGAGGCGCACACTGTATAACCATTTATTTGATCACATCACTAGAAATATTCTTCCCATCATTGTGGCATTCAAATGCCCGATGAACTTCCTTTTCACATTTGAAACATTTACTTTTCCCTTTAAGACAACTCCATCCATGTTTCTTTTCACAGTTTGAGCATAAGGGAAAACTCATCTTCTATTCAGTGTGCTCTTTATATTTTCCTTTGAATTCCATTTTCCACTTCTTATCAAACCTATATGACTGATGGGTTACTCCAATTTCCATCTTAATATTGAGAGCACATCGAACGATTTCCTCGTAGCTATTGAAGTCCCATATGGCTAACGCCCGTCGAAGACTTGGTTTTAAGCCACGAAAAAATCGATCAATCTTACTCTCAGGTTGGATAAGTATCCCAGAAGCATACCCTGAAAGTCTTGTAAAATTTTCTTCATAGGTACCAATAGATTGATCATCCTTTTTCTTTAGATCAAGATACTCATTCTCCATCTTTGTTCGAAGAATATGAGGGAAGTATTTATTGAAAAATAAGTTCCTGAAATCGTCCCATTCTATGGACTCAATTTCATCTCTTTGCCTCGTATTCTTGATAAGATTCCACCATTGATCAAAATCACAATCCAAGCGATACACTGCTAAGATGGATTTTTCATGTTCAGAACATTGAATAATTGAAAATATCTTTTCAGTAGTACTGATCCATTTTTAGCCACTAATGGATCAGTAGACCCGCTGAATGAGGGTGGATGTTGCCTCTTAAAGGATTCAACAGAATGAGTCTCCTTCCATTGCTCATTTGGAAGTCCTGTATGATTCATAGCTTGAGAAATTTGTGTGAGAATGGATACATGATTTTTCATTCCAGATCCCATAACATTTGGTTGCACAGGGGGACAATCATTGCATTGCCCGTCGCATTCCGCGTAAACACGGTTCCTTCAGGATCCAGCAATTGACTAAAACCAAGAAGAATAGTGTGAGAAACACTAATTATAATAGGAAAACCACATAATCAAGAATAAAATTTTACACTTATGGTTTTATCTTAGGTTATTCATGGCCATTTGTAAAACACTAATATTGTGTTCTATTCTTAGATATATCCGTAGGGTTCTTTCTAAGGCTTTCACATCCTAGATTCCAAAGGATGACTATACCTTTCCTCTGAAACCAACTATAAAGACCCATACTTTGCATACATTGTTGTTGTGTAAAAATTGATTCACACTTATTACAACATATAACAAAACAATGAAAGGACAGTATAGGTATAATGTCTTTAGAAACTGGGAAACATAAACAACTAGTTCATAAAGAATCTACATTGTCGCCCATTTATTTCCTCATATCAAGAGTCCCTTTTGTCATATCCTACATAATAATCTTCATCCTGACCTGGGGAACGAAAAAATACAAAAGGGTGAGCTCAAATACATAGTAAGGGTAAACAAAAGAAATATCAATCACATCATATTCATAAGAACATAACATTTTGGAAATCATAACCTGCAAAAGAAATCATAATTTCATAACATGGGATAAATCATAGTAGTGAAATGTAATCGCAATAATCATAACTTAAAACATGAAACATTGTGTCATACACAAATAATCATAGAGAATAATTTCTTAGTAGTCAACACTCATTCCCATGACTATCATAGCAGACAAAGTCCATTTCAGAACCGAGTTCACTCCTCGTTTTAGACCTGTTTCACTGAACCAGATTAAACTATTGTTCCACCCATGTCTATCTCATGAGATATAATTATTTACCCAATGAATTTGAGGTAGATATAGGTCCCACCCATATCATAATGAAACCATTCTTATGTGTTCCACAAAAACCTAAATCATACATCATAGAATAACCCATGTAATAAAAATGGGATTCTTAATCATCTTGACATCATAACACAATCCATATAAGAAAAAAGAAAATCATAAAAATAATTCCATAATAACAAAATCAAAACAATGTAAAAATAGGGATAGAAACAGAACCCTCTATTATCTTACATGGAAAATAATTTTGATAAAACATTTGAACTCCATTCTTGAGGAAAATATCTTTTCTATTTCAAAAAAATTTTCCTTTATTACCATGTCATATAATTTTAATCTAAAAGAAGTTGATAAAAAGAATCTTGAAAACATGTAAATTAAGCTTCATGGAAATAATTTTCTAAAAATCCATTCATGCCATATAAGTTAAAAAAACATTATTCTCATACTTTGGCTGGAAAAGTCAAAAAGTACCTCGTACGAAAAACGACAAAAGATTCCGTTCATATGTTTTACTAAATACTCGTCGAAGGGTAAAATTGGATTTAAACAATTTGAGGAGAATATAAATAATATTACATATTGAGGAAACATGGATGTGGATGATAAGTATTTCCCAGTAAATTCTGAAGTATAAACAATCTCGGATAAAAATTGAGATTGCGAGATTTTCCCTTACCTTAGGTCCTATTTTCTTCGTACATGTCCGAACCTCATGTATAGTGATTGAAAAAATTTCATTTACTTATTCCATAATCATACCCATTTTTATGATATCATATATGGTTATATTCTTATATTCTTATCTTTTATTAGTAAAATTTCATTGCTACTTGTTAGTCGGGTGTTTATTGCTTTCTGTTCTTATGTGTGTTTTGTAGAATAAATTATTATTATTCTTTTTAGGTTATATATACATCATTTATAGAATGGTATTAGTGTAATATATATCATATTTATTCATTCAATTCATTTATATAATCATTATGAAATGAAGATCATGTAGAACGAGTCGCATCACATCGTGGAGACGGTATTCTGTACGTACGCACGAGCGATGATATCATTCCCATGATCGGGGAATTTTATTGGAGTGTATTTATAATATTTCTAAATCAATATTACATTACAATAATCATATATAGTTATTATTTACACCATTATAAACCTCCAATTAAGGTGGTGGTGGAATGTAGATTACACCCCGTCTTGGAGACGGTATTCCGTACGTACGCACGCGCGGCGATTTCATTTCCCGTAGGAAGAATAGGTGGTGAAATAGGGTTGTTTAATATATATAATAACATATCAGTATATTAGTGATACTAATTTTATTACTTAATAATGAAAAAACTAAATAAGAAGAAGTAGAATAAGAAAAAAATTTGAATGAATCAGTAACGGGAATTACCTCTTCTTTGAAGTGCCTCTTTTTAACCTCCTATTAGGTCACTAAATATGGTCTTTGAAGAATACCAGGACCTATATGATGTTTCTAGAGAAGTGGAGAAGATAAATTGGATGGATTTGGCTTATCTTGAAGGCTCAAAGTGGTGTTAGGAGGAGAGGGAGTAGGTGCCCTTTTATAAGGGATGAGAGGGGCACCTTTGGAAAAACCAAAAATATTATTTTATTATAAAGTCATATTCAGTTTTTAATAGCTCCAAATTGATTTATTTTTAAGCTAAGGTGGGTATGGGTAGAAATCCTCTCATATAATTGAATTTAGACATGTTTAGGTTTCTATTTTAACCTTATCATTTAGATTTAACTTTAAGTTATATAATGTTACTTTTACCGTGTCTTCTTGTTTTCTTACACTATCTGGGTAATAAACTTACTATAACAATCCAAACTAACCCCAAGTTGTTTATTATTAATATATATAACCTTATATATGTCATTGGGACGAACCATAGATTTTTACAAATA
Organism: Viscum album; assembly: GCA_963277665.1. Classification (NCBI taxonomy): domain Eukaryota; kingdom Viridiplantae; phylum Streptophyta; class Magnoliopsida; order Santalales; family Viscaceae; genus Viscum; species Viscum album. Next base: position 764,760,539 of record OY728120.1, read on the forward strand.
AAATTACAATTAATTATATAATATTTATTTTAAAAACTATTTTATGTCAATTTTGACACTATATGGTAATTGATTTTCTTTGAAAATCATAACAGCATGATTAGTTCTAAAAAGGTTAATTAAATCAATAATAATATGTCATATTATCCTATAAAATTAGTGTAACTCATTAAAAGTCTATAATTACATTTATATGGGTATTTATAACATCAATTATGTTAATATTTCATTAATAAGCTAATTACTGCATCATCATTGTATAAAAAATAAATTAAAATATTTAATGTCTAAAAATTATAAATAAAATAACATTATTTATGAAATATTTTTATATTTCTAATGAATATTTATAGTCTAATTTATCTTTTGTATAACCCTATATTAATAATGTTTTAGTTATTAAACATTGATTTTAACATTTTTAACTATTCTTTAAATACACTAATATTAAATGTCCTAATCTAATCCAAGTGGTCCTAAATGGTCATATTTTATTCCTAAGGTTTTTTTTGGTCTAATGACACTTATCCAATAGAATTAGGATATGTTTAAGGGTAATAATAATATCATTTTACCCTTAATAACCCTATTTCCTTTTAACCGTGGTAAGAAAAGTAAAAAGTTATTATTCACCAAAAATTATTTTCATCTAATTGACCCAAATTTTTTCCCTTGATATTAACCATGTCTCTCGGATTTTGAAATTTCAACTCACAGAAGTGGTAAAATTATGTTTTATGTGAATTTGCAAATTCTCATAGGAGGTGGGTAAAAGATGGTGAAAAGTTCAATAAAATTTTTATATATATAAAATTATTATAAAATGACTTCAATGAATTAAATTGAACTTATATAGGTATTATGTATCAATTTTGACCTAAAATAATTTTAAAAATTTAAATATTTATATAAAAAAGTCGGTTTTTAAATAGTAACCTAGTGTTTTCACTATTCATAACAAATTGAACGTTTTCAGAAAAATACCAAAATTTTACCCTATGCTAATTTTGATATTCAGAATCGAAAAATGAAGACCTTTTTGAAAGATAAAATTTATAAAATTTCAAAAAGTGAGTATTACTATTCATAACGGCTAGTTTTAACAATATTTTAATAGCATATCATTGTTTAGTGAAACTCGATATTGTGTACAATGCAAACTATCGAGGAAGGCCACGGTTGCATGTAAAGCAAACCAAGATAGTGTTGTGTGTATTGAAATATTTCTTTGATGATTTATATAACATAAAATCAAAAAATCTCGAGTGTTACATAGGAACAGTGACTTAGAAGTGGTGACTCAGCCTATATCTCTTAACAGTGCCTTGATACCACTATCTTCGTAGTGGTGTCTTATACTTTTTGATAATTGTGGAATTTAGGAATAGTTTCATTCGAATGTTGTCTTAATCATTTCATATGTGGACCGGTGTCAAAATAAAAGTGTCTTAGACATTATAAAAAACCGGAAATGGTGTGTGGTCCTTTGTGAAAATTCTGAACTAGTAGGAATGGTGTATTGTCCTTTGTGAATATTTTGAACCGGTAGGATCAGTGTCTGGTACTTTGTGAAATTTTTTGTCTTTTAGATTGAAACAAAGGTGTCCCTTACTTTACCAAAGGTTTGATTTAGCAGTGTCATTACAATGGTGGCTCATACTTTGCCAAATTTCTGACTGAAATGTGATTCCTTCGACTATCAGTCTACTGATCGGTTACACATACATAGTCAAATATTTACAACATGTATTATGAAATAATATTTGACTGAATAGATATTTATTATACATAGGAATAATGAAAAATACAAAGACAATATTAAAAATGATAAAACTATATTTATGTGAATTTAAACTAGAGGAGTCCCAAAAATGAGTAAAAAGATAATATTACCTTTTTAAATTATTTCAGAAATATTAATATTATATCGTACAAAAAAATTTTGATTCTATAAGAGTCTACGTTAAAAATTTGTATAATCACTTATATGGGTTGTTAAATCATCCAAAATAAAAACATGTTTTAATCAATTAATGGGTATTATTACGAAGTGACATATGAAATATAATAATTAAATAAGAAGAATAAAATTATTGAAATGATAAAAAATATATGAATCATAATTTGAAGTATGTGGATTAATATTATAAATAAAAATTATTTTCATGATGTATTAACATGAAAATTAAAAATCACATATCCTCCAACAATATTTTAATATTTTGCAAAATACTGAGTTTTTTAGTGAGATAAAATCCCTATGAACATTATGATGACTATTAGTTAATAAATAATTCTCTGAATATGGATGAATTATAATTTTTTGTAGTTCTTGAAAATAGTTGTAAATGTTTCCTTTTATAAGTGAGGGTAGTGTAATTTCATATAATATTAATTTTATAATGTAATATTATTATCATATACAAGGAATGTTGATCAGAATGATTCAATTAGTTTGTAGTGTATATTATTAGGTGGCTAAATGCCTCATCCACCAATTTAGATATAGTTTATTGAATTTTTTACATTAACCCTTGACATTACACTTCTCTTCAATTTTTCTATTACAATGACGACTATCATTTGGTTGTTATATTATTTTTATTCCAATGAATTAAATTAAAATAATTAGTTATTGTTTATTATGATAATTATTAATTTCAAATAAAATATTATTTAATTCAATATTTGTTTCTATTAAAAACTATTAATTAAATATTAGTAAACTTGATTAAATTATTTTTTTAGAGAAAAATTGCCTTTTAATCATGAAATCGAATATTTAATTATTTAGTCCAAATATACAAAATATTATTGACACACATTAAATTTATTATTCTATTATCTAAAAATATTGTATTATATTAATTTTAACCAAAATGAAAACTCAACAAAATACTATTAATAATTAACTAAATGAAAACAATACAAAATTTTTCTTATTAAATAATTTATAACTTATGTTATAAAATGTCAAACATAGGATTATGAAAGCAAAATAGATGTTTGAAGATAATTATTTTACTTTAAATATAAATTTTATTTTGAAAAAATGGTTTCATAAATTTTTAATTCATTCTGAAAATATAATGATGTCATAAAATTTATGGTTTCTATACGATTTTTTTACAATTTATTAAAATAGTATTTTTTAGATAAATCATTAAAATTCATCCTATGGTAAATTCAATATGATGGTTCCGAAAATAAATTTAATTTTGCAAAATATTCATTTAAATATGTTAAATTTAGTTTGGTAAGAAAATCAATTTTAATGAAAAATATTGTTTTTTCTATTATGAAAAAAATCTAGACCCTGAGAAAAAATAATTCTGATTTCATAATTTTATATTATAATTTATTTAAAATAAAATAATATATTTGAATATATTTTATGAAATGAATTTTTATTCGAAATCCATCTTTCTTCATAATTTTTTTTCAAAAAAATAAATAATAAATATTTTACTAAAGTTAAAAGTACATTTTCCTTGTTCTAAATACATATATTCAATAGTGTTATTTTGAAAATAAGATACTTCTATAAACATAATGTTATAAATTTATATCTTCTTATTTTTATTATATGGGGAATTTATATTACAATAGAATATATTACAAAATATGACACATGTTTATATAGAACAAAAATTCCTTAACAGTCAAGGTCATTTCATTCTTTCCCCATTTATATATTTCAACCATTAAATTTTATTTCACACAATTATATGTAAGTAGATAATGGTATTTATATTTCATTTCTTCCATAGGTTTCAATGCCTCCTCCTTAAAAATGGTTCTACCAAATTATTTTGACAAATTATGTGTCTAGTTCCATGTACCATTTTCTCTCTAGTCCAAAATATTTGTTGCTACTCCAAGCTCCAACTATACCACCATTGTGTTTAGTACATGTGAGTAATATAGTATGAAATTCTTCAAGAGAGAAATCTTTAACACATCATGCCCTGGTGATAGAATTTTGTTTGAGTGTAAGTGGATATACCAAAACTAGTTTGCAATAATGAATATCAATGTGGACCCTTTATGTGACACATAACTTTCACTTCTTCCAAAATAAAATTACTTTATTCTATAGGTATATAGAATGTAAATTGTGTTCAACAACATTAAATTCCATGTCACTATGATGAAAATAATCTTATCCCTATAATTTATATAGTGATAAAATTATGTTTTGATTAATGAATTTGAATTTATCTTCTATCTCATTAATAAGAAGATGGTAAAACAAAATAAACTTTATAACTTTATCCCAATGTTTTTTTTTTCAATATATATTTACAAATAGGGATTCTTGATGAGGGATATAGATCTCGAGTGGATTCCACTACTGAATCAGAACATAATTTGAGGATGTTGCCAATCCCAATATGCATAAAAATTATATTTCATTCCAAAGATGATATATCATATAGATGTTCAAATATATTTTATTAAGTGTTTAAAACATTTTTATTTCATTTAGGTTAAAATCATATCATTATCAAAATATGATTTATATCAGTGATCCATATAGCCTAACCACATCTATAATTGAAATTTTTTTGAGTCGAATAAATGAGAAGTCCTATAAAAAATAAATAAAGTGAGTATCCTTTATGAGATGGACTATATGTACACATGTTATTTTCTCAATTGGATATATTTAGAAGACCCATGATAAAATACATAGTGATATTTAACAATTTCAATATATGTATTGTTAATGGTTTCATCATACCTTGGGAATTTGTCTTTTTATTTTGACCTTTGTTAGAAAATAGAAATCATTGATATATATTTAATTATATTTTAATTTATGATTCCTCTCTAGTAGTCCTCGTAGAGATGCCTATATATTATTATTTTTCTATTGTTGATAATATATTTTTGTCTATCATCATCCTAAAATAGATACTTATTTATATTCGGATATCGTGATATGTATAGGCATATATGAAATATTAGTACTCCAACATCATCATTATTGAACTCCGAGGTTTTAAACATTATTATATAATAAAAGTTCATTAATAATTTCACCTCATCACTTTGAACATTTTAAATTTTACCTAGATTAGTAGGTTTAGCAATTATTTGAGAAAGGTAGTATATTTTTACATCCATTATAATTCTCATTTCTATAACATTAATATTTAAGAATTTTTAATCATTCTCCATACTCATCATGTATATGGTTAAAATATATTTTCTACCTAACACATCTATATAATACAATGAGATTTTATGAAAATCATTTAAAAATAAATTTATTCTTATTAGATAACATTCAGTTTACATAACATCGAGTTTGTAATAAAAACTAATATAATATTTTATTTTAATATGATAATTATTTCACAGATATTTGAATGTATGGTATAAATGGGACTAAATATGTTATTAATATTCATGTTTTGAGTATATATAAAATTTATTCTATGGTTTCCAATTAATTATAAATGAAAATAAAAAACATTTTAAAATAATGAAAATATTTTTTTCCTAAAAACTATATTTATGCATTTAAACACATTTAATCACAATAACATTCAAAAAATTTCTTTATTTTAATATAATTATTGGAATTTATATATTTTATATCCAATAATTAGTTTCCACATTTATATTAAAATTTAAGGACTGACCATCACCATTACATAATCTTGAGTTTAATCAAGAATATACTTTTATTCACATTGAGGATCTTTTCTAGATTATGGTTTTAGTGAATTAGGAATATCATTTACCAAGTATATTGGTACAATAAAAAAGCACAATTACATATAGTATACATTATTCCATGAAAAGAAAACCCTTTAAAAATAAAACAAGATTTTTTTCGAGATACATCATTAATTATTTCCTCATGTTACCATCTTTATCCTTACTAATCATAAGGCTAATGAAAAACATTTAAAAAAATGGGATTAAAATATTAAATATCCGTAAGGACTATAATGCGAGGAATGAAACCATTATTATAGGAATATTTTAAAATAATGAAACCATTTCCCCAAAAACATACTTTTCACCCATAAAACATAAAATATTTAACTTACCACATGAAATCGTATGATTCCTATAAACCTCCATAGAAATCAAAAAACACAAATGAAAAATTTGGAATCAATATCATACTTACATTGTAAATTTCACATATACAGACGGAGTAACGTTGAGGTATCATTTTTAATACCAATCATAACATATTATATAAATCTCTTAGAAGAAACCCCATATGTTAACCCAATCTCAATACCTAATTTATTGGAGAGATATCAATTGCTCACCTACATTCATTTTACCATGGAACCACCCATCTTTGGTTTATAACATAACCGCCCTTTATATTTATCACATAACCACTCGTCTAATGTCCATGTACCATTATATAATCATAAGAAATAAAAAAATTATTATCAACAACTCAGTCATAAAATTTCATTTGAAACCACAATAAATCATTTGAAGATATTGAAATAGTCGATCCATTTTCAAAACCATTTTAAATTCCAAAATATCAATCAAAGGAATAATGGATTTATATTAATTTTAAAAAAATTTAGTTTTGTAGAGGAACACAAATATCAAAAAATGATCCTGATGACATAGAAGTCGATGTCACTATATATGATAAAAAATTCCTCTTGATGATTGTAAAGAAATTAAAAAATCATCATATAAAAATAATAAATTTGAAAAAATCAATAAAATTCCATAGAGACATAAAATTTCATATATAATGCTTTTATATCCATATAAATAAAAATATAAATTAATATCATGACGAAAAAAATTCTATAATTAAATCATTAAACGTTCATGGTCTCTCATGCCCCTCGGAACATTCAAATTGTAATCTACATGAATTAATACATGTAATAAAATAGTAAATAAAATTATTATATATAATTTATGGATATTAAAATAGATAGTGGATTTTTACACACTTCCTAAAATAATAAAGGTGAATATTAACAGGAAATCCCTCAAGAAATGGAAATTGAGATGAAATTTTTACCGTGAGTCTGAATCATCATGTAAATTCTTTATATTTATGAATATTTAATTTAGGATGATTTATAATTTATTTTGAACCTTTTTAATATTACTATTCGTTTTATATCACTTATTACTATGTAATAATAATTACAACATTTTTTAAGTTCATATTAGACGCTCAGTCGATATTCGGTATTTGATTCGAAAAAGAAATTGGATAGGTGTCAATATTCAATGTGGTCATAATTATTGGATATCTTGAAAAAATTCCAGGTCATAATAATCACATTTATATCTAAATTATACTTTTTAAATCAAACCAATCATTTATGGTATAAGAATGAATAACATTATAGTTATAGTGGTGGTAGGTCGTATATACGCCTAAGTAACACTACCATTTGTCATTTATCATTATGTAAATAAGATAATAAATATATTATCTCTATATAATGATCATTCAAAATTTAAAATAATAATTAAAATTTAAATATTTATATATATATATTATACAATTGATGTGGTGAACAAAATCGGTTCACATCTCTTCCTAGAGGTGATAGTTCACACGTACGCAAAAATGACGTTATAATTTTTTTTGAATGGAATTTAAGATAAGAATTGATATATTATTATATTATTATGATAAATATTTCATTAATATTATATATAAACAATAATTTCATCAGTATTGAGGACCATAATGAAAAATAAACTATATCGGTTCGCGAGGCGGTAGTCAGCCGTACACACGAACGAAAAGTTCATTTCCCATTTTATGGAATTGGAGAAGTGTTTAGGTGATGGAATTAAAATAATAAAATATATGTATATTAATAATATTTAAGATAATATATCATAATGTTCAAATGATATTTAAATGAATTTGAAGAATAAATAAAATAAAAATACTTAAAGAAAACTATACTTCTTCCTCAGTAGATCTCCAACAACAAGACATTAATACCTATAAAGATGTTGTTATACCTAATATAACTCCTCCAGAATGTGGTTAGGTATTATATTAAGGGTTTTGGGAAGTGTTTGGATGAAACAAAAGGTTTGGGAATTGTGAGAAATAGTGTGGAATGTGTGCCTTTTTAAAGGAGAGGTGAGGGGAACCCATTGAATTATGAAAAGTATTAAATTTATATAATATCAATTTTAAATATAAATGCTCAAAAATGATTTATTTATAATATAGTATGAATTTGGGTATAATGATCATAATCCAATTAAAATTATAAATATCTGAATATTTTTTATTCCTTATCATTTTGTTTTAACCCCTTTTATTATTACAGTTTCATAGACCCTGATCAATTTGGAAATGATGAGGTTTCTAGGTCTTGATGAAAATCTACGGCTTCAACTCAAATATCCATGAGAGTTTTGAGAGATTATACACATGTGGATAAAATGGGTGAGGAATGATGCAGTATCTTCACCCATATCTAGAATCGTGCCATGCGGTATAGCAACTGAGGACAAGGTTGAAGCAGAAATATCTCTTGAGGTCGGGTGCCTCATATTTGTCTGCTGGAAGTGGTAATGGGTGAAGATTTAGGTAGGAATTATAGTCTTGTTGCAGCATTGGATCATAGCTTCTGTCCATGATATGAAACTCCTAAATAGGTATCCAGTATGAGCCGGTCTTTATATAATTTGAAATTTGCCACTTATTCCCCCATTCAAAGAAAGGGGACCATTGATAACACTTTATCCAACCCTGATTTTGTCTCGGAGTAGCTCAAAATGGGTGAGTTCTGAATCATTGAACATTTATTTTTTCCCATGGGATCTTAGCCAATGAAAATTGATGAACTCAAAGTGCGAGTTTCGGTGATTTTGTGTTTCTCATCATGGAGATGTATATCACTATGAAGGGGATTCTACCACATGATCTTCCGCATGGTAGAGATGAATATTTGAGCTTGGGGCTTCGGTTCAATTTTTCTCAAGCCTGTAATTATTCACCTGTGTGAATTAGATAAAAAATCTACCATCTTGAGGTGGATAACAGCACTACCCAACTATGAGTATGTGTCTGTGGGCTATACTAGAGTCTATGGAATACCAAAATATTGTATGAAATTTCATTTTAGATTAGAGTACCCATAAAAATTGACATGTAAATAGAAGTGGGTCGATTTTTTCATTACACTAGGTTCCTGGTGAATATTGAATTTGGTTTGACCCTTGTCGAAAATATTATTCATGAAATTGATGATGATATTATTGAGTTGAATATATATTATGAAAAAATGTCAATATTTTTCTAGGACAGTAATATTATATGTTATGATTAATCTAGAAATAAACTCTCTAAGGTTTGTAGCCTCTTATCCATGCATAGACATGAGATAATAAATTTTCTTAAGAAGAGAAAGAGTTCCTCTGTATGGATAGATGTTCTAGCTCCTCTATTTCAATCGAAGGACAACAAAGATTCATGAAATAATGTCTAAGGAACTAGAAATGTTATTAAAAATGTAGAATGAAAGAATGAAATGAAGAAAATTATTCCTAAGGAGGCTTCCATGTAACCTGAGGATGAGACGGTTGGTTGACCAAGTGCCTCACTCATCAAATATGAAACTAAGATGAAATCAGGGGATATGATTTCTTCTGAAGACAGAGTTGTCTTACAGCAATTCCAAAAACTTTTCATACCTCTTTAGAACCTGTGGTGGATAAAAATGGATTTATACTTGTCTCCTATAAGAGATCAAATTCTCTGATTGGGATTTCTGGGGTTGTTGAGCAACTGAATGCAATTATTCCAACTCCTCACTCTGATAAGAATAGTGAAATTGTGATTGTTTCAATAGAGGTTGAGGTGATTATGAATCTAGTAACCCAAGAAGACTCTCCATAAAAATTTCAAGAGAATCAGGATAATAGAACTGATTCAGAAATCAAGAGTACTGAGACTTTAATTCACATGCTGCAATCACTCCCTCCAAGTAGGGGGGATGTGAGAGGTTGGAGGTCTAGTTGTGGAAGACTTGGCTGGCCTGTAGTAGTAAAAGAGGAATGGGTGCTAACAGAAAATTTGAGGAGAAATATCAGTAGATAGTTTGTTTCTTGGGAAATTTTTTTTCTTCCTACACAATATTGGGCTACTATATTTTACTATCTATTAATAAAATAGGCATTTCCCACATCTTCCAAAAAAACTCTTACGGTTTTTTTCTGTAATATATAGGTTGATGGTTAAAATAATTACCAAATCATGTTAAAGACCTACTAATGGGTCATTAATTTTATTTCTAGACACATCCAAAACTATTTCTCAAAATCATAGATACATATAAATTTTATATCACTTAATAATATATTTTAAATTTTATGTTATGAATAATGTCAAATTTGACACAATTCATGACATGAATTTTTTAAAAAATCTTAAGGACATTATTACTTCTATTAAAAATCATTATCTTAATCCTAATATGACATAGTCCTCTATAAAATTATTTTATTGTATCAAATATATCAAATTATATTTAATTTAATGTTATAAGTTTCATTTATTTTATTCACACTTTAAAAAATCTTTTACTTCTTCTACTTTATGTCAGAACAAAATTTAAATAATAATTCTTAGAAATTATAAATAAACTACCATGATGTAGGTAATATTATTACCATTCAAAAAATATTAATAGTATATTATATACCTTATATAACTCAATATTAAAATAATTTACTTTTTAATAATAATTTTATTAAAAATGACTATTAATTTAATATAATATTTTAAATGCATAAAAGTCATCCATGTGGCTCCTAGTTGTCCTTAAATATATCCAAGGATTATCATGGTTGAGATAGTGATATGAATGTAAATTAGTACTAGTTTTATGGTAGTTTTGTATTATTATAATAATATTTGTAACTTTAATTACCAGATTTACCTTTTACCAAGTTGATACAATTTATTTTTAAAGTTACTATTCAAAATGTACGAAAGTAAAAGGGGCATATTTACTTAATTTGGATATTTTTATTCCAAATATAGAATCTATTTACCAAAATTCAAAACATTTAATTTGAATAAATTAATGAAAATTTAATCGCATTTTTTGAAAAGGAAATTGATTTTTATGTAAAATATTTAAAAGTTTCGATTGTTTTTTTGTCAAATTGCATTTTAAAATTGATTCCAATAAAAAAAATAATTATATGATAAAAAATTAATTATTTTTAATTTCAAACCAATTAATAGTTTAATATATCTATACAAATAAATGAGATAAAATGCATTTTTGAATTAACATTCCATATTTTTTCCTATTCATTAAATTATAAATGTTATTAGAAAAATACAAAAAATTCAACCGTAGAATATTTTTTCAATATATTCCAAATAATATGTTTATTTTGAAAAAATTTAAGTATAAATTCATTAAAAATAATGTTTAAAATGGGGTCTCCATCATAAGGTGGTAAAACATTTTTTTTGAATAACAGTTATTTTATTAAAAAAATGAATTTTTTATTATATTATGTCTACAAAACATATAAGAAAGAATTTAAATAATAAACTAAATATATTAAATATATATTTAATTAATAAAATATATCAAGAGTGATTTTATTATATTATAAACTAAGTTATTTTCATATAAATATTTTTTTAGAATAAAATTTCCTTTTATTTATAAATGGTTTTATTATCATTTATAACTAATTTTTCACAATGGAATTAATTATATAGTTGGGTAAACCATATATAAATAATATAATTAATAATATTCATTCCCTAAATTTTAACAACAAGGTTATAAGGTAACATATTAATATTTACTTGTTCTATTATGTTCGATGTGGTGTATATGTATGCTATCAGATATTTTTTCTGTTATAGAAAACCATTTGATGTCACATTTTCCTACCCCCTTGGGAAATTTTATTCTCAAAATTAGAATTTGGGATTGGTAACATTGGTTTAAATTTTTGAAATTACTTCATTGAAGTCCCACATAGAAAAAAGATTCAATAAAACATCTACATTAAATGAACGATAGTGAAGTACAAAGCTCTCTCGTGATTCCACCTACTATGGTTCCATGTATGAAAAATGTTTTTGAAAAAAAACAATCCATCATGTTCTTAGGGGAGTTTTAGAATACATTTTCAGGAAAAAAATTAACAATACCAATGTTATAAATTTGTGATGGGTTAAATAGTCATTTACATCGTAATATGAAAATTAATGAAAAAATGTTATTTATAATATCCATTTCATAAAGTGGAAATTTTATTTTAATTTATAGAGTATGAAAATAAGGAAATATTCTTACATGAAAAGTGTAGTTTTCATATTTTCGTCATATTCCACCACAAACTAATTTGTTTCTATCAATCATGAGAAATAATGATGAATTTTTTCTACGCCAAAATTAATATAATCAACTTCTATAAAATACCAAATTCCACAAAAGAGTAACTATATATTTATCATGTCTTGAAATATTAACAAAAAACTATATTATTAGTAAAATATAAAACAATTATTCCAAAAATATAATCATTGGGATGAGGAAAAACTAATATAAATCACAAAAAATCAAAAGTAATACCCAATGTCCATAGTAGACGATTCAAAAAATAACATTCCTTAAACATCCTTATATAATGAAAATAATTATTAAAACCCAACATTCAAAAGGATTTGATCACATAGTCATCGAGGATAATTTTTAACATTTATCTCTACATAACATAATGCAATCTTAATATATAATACCAAAATGTTATTTCCAAATCACATATTCTCTATGATAGGTTCATCACTTTCATAAAATACATGAATCACCCTATGTCCATAATAAAAATATATATTCATCAATATTATAGTTAAAACATTAATAAAAAATTAAAATCCCATATAATTCAATTTTCTTTATACATAGAGGGTTCCCAAAATAGTGAACGTGTTCAAAAATAACATTTATCACTCAATCCCAAAGTAATTTTCTATTAGGAGGAATATCCATATGATAAACTCTAAGTTACAAAAGTCAACTAATAATTCATCCATCAACTCATTTAGAAAAAAAATGAATTCATTATAACCATGGATGTCACGTAGTCCAGTGGTAGTCAATTCACCCTTGTCGCCCTTCGGTTGTTTGTTTCATCCTCGCGACCTTGTCTGACATGATGGGAATTCACATAGTCTTTATTTTTTAATATTTCAAAAATATTATAATTTTTATAACATCACAGAAATATGATAAAATTATCAAAAATAAAAATATGATGTTTAAATTTCAAGTAATATTCTATACCTTTCACATTTCTTCCTAAAACATATAAACCCACAATTACCTCAAAAAATTAATGTCTCTAAACATTCACTTAATCACCTTGGAATTTTGGAACAGAAAACCTCAAAAGGGGTTTTACCGACATTATAAATCTAATCAACCGTGAAATTTTAAACTCATGTTGATATCCCTAATGATTTATAAAATAACCCAATCTCCAAAGTCATTTAATCAATCCCCTAATACCAAATCAAAGGACCTGATCTTAAACATTACATAATCTTGATTTAAATAATGAAATTATATTTAATCACAATGAGTATATTTTCAATATTAGAGTTTTCAATAATTAGGATAATATATTACAATATATACCCATACATTACATGTGGATAGTAACACATAGTATCCACCTTTTCCTCTATTGGAAACCCTTTTAAAATAAAACATTATTTCTTTTTGAGAGAAATCCTCAATTACTTTCACAAGATAAATTTTTTGTCATTACCAATCTAAATACCATTGAAAAAATTCAAAACATGGAATAAGCCTAAAAATTTATATATAAGAATATAATAAATGGAATGAAACTGTTAGTCCTTGAGTATTTTAAAATAATGAAAACATTTTAAGAAAACATAATTTTCATCCCTAAAAAATAAACTCTTTCACATACCACATGAAATTTTAATATTCCAATAAAACATCATAAAAATAATAAATTATAATGTTATCATTTGGAATCCACATCATACTAACTTTTTCGATTTTACAACAACAAAGGGAGTAAAATTAATGGTTACTATTGTAATACCCATCACAGTATATTCCCTAAATCTATTCAGAGAAACCCTAATGCATAACCCTATCTCATTACCCAATGCATTGGGGAGCTATCACAAGTTAACCCATCCATAGTTTATCACATAACCACAAATATTTGGTTATTCGCGTAACCATCATATTTGTATTATCACATAACTAACCCGTCAAATGTCTAATTACCATTATATAATCACAACACATAAAAGATTACAATTATAGACATATCACTCGTAAAATATCATTTTCAATCACATGATATCATTTTAAGAATTTAAATAGTTATTTTATTTTCAAAACTATCATCAATTCCAAAATACCCATAAAAGTAATAATGCATTTCTTTTTCATTAAAATACATTAATGCTTGTAGTGGAATCCAAATGTCAAATAAATTTCACGTAGATAAATAATTCATTATCAATGTATATATTACAAAATCATTCCTTTTTTCATTTTTAATGAATGTAACCCACATAGTATAAATATATTACTTTCGAAAAAAATGAATCAAATTCCAAATATAAATAAAATTTCATGTATAATCCTTTTATATCCATATAAATATGTATTTAAATTAATATCACGAATAAAAATATTCAATAATTAAATCATTTAACGCTCAAGGTGCACTATACCATATTGAATGTTTAAATATAAATCTCTATTAATTAATAAATTTTTAAAAAATTATTTTATTATAGATAAAACATGGATATGAAGTTCAATAGTGGTTTTATATACACAATATTAAAGAATGAAGTTTCATATTATCAATAAATGCCTCAATGAATGTAGATTGAGATGAAATCCCGTACTGCGAGTCCGACTCATTACACAAAACCATCTTATTACTGAATAACAAACATATGTTAATTTATATTTTCATGGGAATTTTTTTCATGTTTACTTTTCCTTTTATATCACTTATTAATATGTTATAATACTTACATAATTATTTATGTTCATATTGGATGTTCATTCAATATTCAGTACATTAATCAAAAATAAATTTGGATTGATGCCAATAGTCCATGTGGTCTTAAGTGCATCATCAAGAGAATAAAATTTGTGAAATAATAGTGAATTTATAAATCAATTTTACTTCTCTAATCCAACCATTCATTTGTGTTATGAAAAATGAATAATGTTATAATACTGGAGACAGTTAGTCGTACTTACACATGAGTAACGTTTCCATTTTTCATTTATCATTGAAGAAATATGTAAATTATAATTTTATCTTCCCATAATTACAACAATACTATTAAAATAAATATTATAATTTAAATTTAGTTATATATATAATACAAGTGATGTGGTGAAAAAAAAACAATTCACATTGCTTCGTGGAGATAATAGTCCACACTTACTCACGGACGACATTATAATTTTTATGTGCATGGAAAGTAAGAATTTAATTGATATAATATTATATTATAATGTTAAATATTTCATTAATATATTTTATAATCATTAATTACATCATTATGATCAGTCTTGATAGATTATAATGAAAAATGACCTATCTCAGTTCATGATCCGGTAGTCCGATGTACTCATCAATAAAATGTCCATTTCCCATTTGATGTAATTGGAGAATTATTTAGGTGATGGTATTAAAATAATAACATTTCAGTATATTAATGATACTAGTTTTATTCTATCATTATTTTTTGAGGATATTTGAACCAACTAGAAAAATTAAAAAAAAATTAAAAGAAAAACGATACCTCTTTTTCGGTTGATCACCAGGGTAGAACACCATATCACCAGTAAGGAGGGAGTTTTAACCAAATGTTGTCCTAAAGAATGTGGGAGGGAATATATTAATGTGTTTGGGTAGATATTGGCCGATCCAAATGTATTTTTATGTTTTATTTATATAAATTAATGGGTTTCTTTTTCATTGATAGGGAAGGGGCACCACTGGAATGAATAATAGTATTAAATTAATATAAACTAAATTTCATTAAAAATGGTTCCAAACTATTTATTTTTAATATCAGATGATTCTTGGTTAAATAATCATGATACAATTAAAAATAGACAATTTTATAATAATTTATGATCCTTACCATTTTGTTTTAACCCCTCATAACTCTTACCGTTTTATTGAGTAATTTACACATTGAAGGTTAAAACAATTACCAAATCATGCCAAATGACCAATGAATGATTCCTTAATTAAATAAGTAGATTAAAATAAAAATATTGGTTGAATCATAGATTTTTTTTAAATTTTTTATAATTTAATTAAATATTTTATATATTCTGTTATGAATTATGTTAATTTTGACACTATATATAACATGAATTTTTAAAAATAACATAAAAAACTGATTCCCACGAAAGAACTACATAAAATAAATATTATAATTTATTATTCATTAATAATATTCTTGGATGAAATAGAATATATCAAATTATATTTATGTAAAGTTTATTAATATCTTTTATTTGATTCTTTCTTTGAAAAATCTATTAATGCAACATCTTTGTGTCACAATTAAATTTATTTTTTTAATTATTAAAAATTATAAATAAATTACCATGATAGAGTTAAGAATTTTAGAATTATATATACTATTTATCGTAGAAGAGTTACCCTCTATAACTCCATATCAATGTACGTCGATTTTTAAAAACAAATGTATAAAAAATGACTATACTTTAAGTATAATATTTTAAATTCATAAAGTCATCAATGTGGCACGAAGTGGTACCAAAATCAACCCAATTGTTATCATGGTAGGGATATAGTCATCCAATAAAATTAGGCATCTTTTATGGAATTTTTTTATTAAAATAATTTTATTTTTATCTTTAAGTTTAACACTTACCTTCAACTTAGGTAATAAAATATATTACTACTATTACAATTCATAATGCCTAATAATTGAATGGACCTATTTAAAAAAATTTGGAACGTTGGATTAAAAATATTGAATCCTCTTCTCGTAATTTTAAACAAATAATTTTTTTAAATTAATCAATACTAAATATCTTTCTCAGAAAAAACCAGTTTTTGATGTAAAATGTTCAAAATATCCAACAGTTTTTAAATTCAATTTCATTGTGAAATTGATACCAATGTCAAAAAAATGGATTAAATTATAAAAAAATTAATTAATTATAAATTTTAAAAAATTTAAAAGGATTATACTGCTATATAAATAAACTAGTGGAAAATGTTTTTTTGAATAAAATTGTAGTATTTTCTGTATTCATTAAAATATAAATTTTACCAAAAATGTACCAAAAATTTAACAAAAGTAAACTTTGAAGTCATGATTACAAATAATATGTTAATTTTTTAAAATATAAATTATAAAAGGGTCAAAAATTAGTTTCAAAATTGGTTCTCCTTTAAAAGGCAGTAATACTTACTTTTTTTTAAAAAACATTTTTTCAAAAAAAATTAATTATATATTAAATAATGTCTAAAAGACATATATGATGATTTTTAAAAATTAAATTGAATATATTTAATATTTATTTTATTAATAAAATTCTTTCAAGAGTGATTTTATTATTTTATAAAATCACTTATTTTCATTTAAATTATTTTTTGAAAATCATTTCATTTTAAATAAAAGGGTTTTATTTTAATATATAATTAATTACTCATAAAAACTATATTTATATACATATATAAACATATTTTGGAGAAATAAATTAATACTTTCCATTCCCTCTATTTTAACAGCTATGTTATAGGATAACATAATAATATTTAGTTCTTCCCTTAAGATAATTATGGTGTATTATATACGCTATCAAACATAATATCTCTTTTAAAAAAACATGAGATGTTAAATATATTATTTTTGGGGAATAGAAAAAATATATAAAAGTTTATTATTAAAAGTTTTTTTTCTGAACAGTGTGTTTTTTGCACTTTTTATGCATATATTAAAATCAATTTTTCCACCTTTAGAAGAATTATATGAATAAATAATTATTTTTTTACGTTTTAAAAATTAACTTAGTGTCATTTTTTTTATTTTTGTGAAAAGATTAATTTTTCCATTAATACTGAAATTATTTATTTTTATTAAAATCCCTCTATTATTTTTTAATTTTAGAAGAAAAATTAAATTTCGTATCGTTTTAATAGTAAAATTAGTACAAATATCTATCTATTAGTTAAATATAAGTTACTGGAATCAAATTCATCTTATATTTTGAAATATAATCCTTGTTAATGTTTAGTGATTTTCTCATTGGATACTGATTTTCGGTAATGTCTTCGAGTTTAATTTTAATTTTAAAATTTTCAACTTCTTTGAATTGAATTAAAAAATTACTTTTATATTTTTAGTGAGAATATTTTATATTATATATTAATATCAACATAATATTTGGTCAATATTAAAATTAAAAATTGTAAAAATTAATTACCTTGTTTAATGTTAAAACGGGTTTATCGTGGTTTATCTAAAAATATATGGGAAATATTACCATCAAATATTGTATAAATAATTCTATATAAAAATATATAAATATGATTATTCACAATAAAAAATATATGGTATTATTATTTTATTTTCTTGGGAACTAATTTAACGAGCTAGTTTCAAAGTTGTTTTCATTGCCCACTTATAAAAGGGAATCTCCTATACACTCCTCCCAACACACCAAGATAATTTTGGATTTTTCATTACCTTCCCAAAATAATTCATTTATTTTCACCAAATTTTATATAGTTGTTATTTTTATTTTGAAAATATCTTATTAATGCATTATGTATAGACATATGGAGGTTCTTATAAAAAGTTGTAAAACTATTGGTCATGTGATGTTTTTTAGTTTATTCTTCCACCTAATCAATATAATGTTCATCTATTATAAGAAAAAAATTATATCACATATAATTATATCTTATTATGTTAATTTAATAACATATATTAATATATTCTTCCATAAAATATGAAATAAAACTATCTATCATGTGTGTAGTGGATATCTTTTAGCGAATTGAGGTAATTCATTTTTCATCACCAATTTTATTGGATTTTATAATTATCGATATAAATTATAAATATGATTCCTATAACATAATGATTCTACTATATTTATGATATAACATATTCCTTCTTACTTTCAATTCCATGAGGTTATATTAATGTTTCTTGTCGGTATATTGGAGTACCGCCTCGTCAAGAAATGTTACATGATTTTCACATACACATTACATGAATAATAAAATCAATATTCTAATATATATATATATAATGAATGGAATAAAAATTATTTTGGGATATTACTAAAAAATTCGCAATTCATTCAAATCATAAATTGTAAAAATGGAAATTTTGTTCAAGGGTGCATACGACTGACCATCTCAATGATCATTGTAATTTATTTCCTATATATAACATTATTAGATTAAACTAAATAAATATGTATTATTATATATTATAATTATATCATTATTAAATTTATGTAGATTATATCATCATGATCAATGAAAAAAAAACTGAAAATAGAAAGTCAAAACATACCTTAATAAAATAATGTAGTTATTAATAAAAATTGGATCATATGAAGGAATTGTCAATAATAGTGGAATGACAGTCAAAAGTATATCATTATTTATAATATAAATTTTTGTATGGTTCTAAAATAGTTGAATAATAATTATTTATTTATTATAAAAATTTTTCAAATGTGTATGAAGGATGTCAATACATAAGGTAAATGCTTTCTATATTAATTTGATTTGTTTTGGATATTAGTTATTTAATGAACGAATAGTATTTTATGTTATGTTTTTATACTCAAATTGATATGAAATATCATGAATTTATTTATTCTCACGATATTTTAATTTTCCATTAATGTTACTCATTCATGGGTGTTATGATTCAAAAGTAACCAATGGGTTTTGGGTTTTATGATATAATCTCATTTTTGTTGGGATTCTTTATGTTTACGCTTATGATGATGAAATATTATGATCTACCATAAAATAATATTATTTATTCTCTACTATAGATAATTAATTATAATATATGTTTCCCCATCATTTTACATAATTTATGTACTCATGAATCCAAAATCAGGTTACTAAAAAACCATCATTTTTTATATCATCAGTCGAAAAATAATTTTAATGCATATAATTTTTTTCAAAAAAAATCAATAGTGTTTTAAATTTTTTTCAATGAATTTATATTGTATTTTTTACCTTTTTTAAAAAAATTAATAATTTTTTAAATGAAAACATCATACATTTTTTTAAATAAGATATTTTTCATTTAATAGAAAATATAAAGGATGTTTGGTTTAAAATTGTTTGACCTGAAAATTTTCCTGATATTAATACTAATTTGTTCTTTAGAGCATCAAAAAAAAATTTAAAGGTTATTTTAAATAAATTGATATGTGAATTTTTTAGATTTTTTGGCTTTTTAAATATTAAAGGATCATTTCCCATATAAAGAAAATTAAATTATCATTAAATAACCCATTAATGGTTTACCTGATTTTTTTCAAAAAGATTGATTATTTGATGTTTTATATAGTAAAATTTGATTCCATTTTACAAAGGGTATCTTTCCTCAAGAAATGATTTTAATGATCTTTCATGATTAATTTATATGTTTCAAATGTTATTTTAGAAGAAAATTATTTTGAAAATATTTTATCATTGGAAAATATTTTTCAAATTGGATGGAAAATTTTTCCCTAATATTCTTTTAGGTGATGTTTAATTATTCTTTTATAATCGTCTATGTTTATTTTAAATGAAAATTATTTAGGAAAAATATATTTTTAATAATTTTTTTAAAAGTGAAAATGAAATTTCTTCTAGATATATTCAATTTTATATTTTGAAATGATTTTCTATATATTATGACATATATTGATATAACACATGTTTCAATCATATTATGATAATGGAGTACAATTTTTAGTATTCCATTTAAAGGTCTATGTTTATAAATAATTTTTTTTTATGAGACCCATTTTTCATGGGTTCTAATTTGATTAATGTTTTATAAAGACAAATTTTATTCATGGGTTATGATATAAGCTATTTTATTATTATTATTTCGTAAACATATGTGTTATTTTCATTATTAGAAGGTTGATACCTATATCTCACTATAGTTTATTGAGAAATTATTATGATATCATTAGATAATAAAGAATGTAATGGGAATCAGACCTTATTCAATAATGGACTATATCCACAATCATAGTAATGGGGTGAACCAGATTACAAATATTGTTTGGGGAGTGATCCCAATCAACCATGAGAGTCTTGGGAGTGACCCTTAACTACTATGGTGATCTAGGATGTGAATCATATCCACTATGATAAGAATGTAAATGATTTTTTACTAATATGGAAGTAATTTTATATGCTTATGTGTATTATATGATAAAATTTATTTTTCCGATGATATGATATCATGGATTGTGTTCCTTTATTCCATCTTAATTTATACCCTATGAACTATCAACATTTATTCCATGAATTATGATTTTTTATTAATATTCCGGGTGTGCTTTGCAGATGTTATTCTCATTTCATTATAATCATATGATCATATATCACCCTTGTTTAACCTTACTGTGATATAAGATCAGATTATCCTAATTTTTATATTTCATTGGTTATAGAAAAATTTATTATTACTTAATTATATAATATGGGTTTTAATTTTGTAAAAATAGTGGGATATGATGATATTCATTAATGAACCAGTTTTTTGAGATCCCAAGATTCAAAAGTTGTTATACCATTACAGTCCTTTGGCATGCATCAGTTTATAACAATGAAAATATATATATAAATATGTAATATCTTTATATTGAAAGTGTGGGTCACTATAATTGTTATAAAATGATAGGTTTATTTATCATTTGGATACTAAGATGATATATATGTACTGTGAACCCATAAGAAAATACTATGTATATGATAACATACAAATGTTTTGGTAAGGAATATATTATGAGTTTTACCAACATATACATCCATATCTTGTTTCTATATGTGCATTTGGTTCAAGAATTGAAGAATTCTGTGGTGATAAATCTAAAAATGTCTCTTTGGGATGAATTGAGTGTTACCTGATAAGTGAAAATGGGACTAATTTGGAACGTATTTTGAAATACCTGGGGGATATTTCATAAAACTTCATTAACTATATCAGACCCTTCAAAAAGGATTTGAATAATGGATATGAATTTACTAGGATTACCTGAAGGATTCATAGATTTAAAATAATGAGTCTTGATATATAAATCATATATGTGATTATTATATACTTTAACACTACCATTAGAGTCGTTAACAATATGTATTTTAGTATTTGTCAATGGAAAGAACCTTATGGATGTGGGTAAAAATTGGATGTGATAGTAATACTATTGATGAAAAAAATTGGTATTATAACTATATCTAAGGTTATTCTCAATAATACTAATGAGATATCAAAATATATGACAAATAAATTCAAGATTAATAAACTCTAAGACTCACTAAAGATGACATGTATGGTGTTTTTTGAGAGATTCAGTGGTAAAACCAATTGAATAAAGACGATTCAGTTTCAAAAATATTGAAAATGTTGGAAAATCACCCTTGTTAATGTATGAGGGGAACATGAATGTGTTTTGAATGAGTAAAATAAGGGGAAAAGTATGTAATTGAAATGAAAAAAATAGAAACACATTGGATAATGCATTAGAAGAGAGAAATATTTTCCATAATGTATCATTGATGATAGAATGTTTTAAAGGGGGATCTTATTAAAATTTTAAAAATTTATGTCCTAAGGGGAAATATTTAGAAGATAACTTGTATCGTTGTATGATTAGTTGTTATAATCCTGATGATTACGAAAATATGGATGAAATATGAATGTCATGTGATATTCTATTAATATTTTATATTTTTAATATAAGAATAATAACTAAATAGGGGTGGATGAATATTATTAATTGATTAATAATTCATATTATTATAATGTTGTATTAGTATATTCGATAATGAATCCTAGTTAATGGTTTATGAATTAAGTGGAATGATTTAATTGTTTATGTATTGGAATTAAATAATTATGTTATATTAATCAAGATATAAATAATCCTGGTTTTATAGAATTTTTCATTTATGTATTTTGATGGAAATGTTCAATGACATTGAGGACATTAATATGTGATTTACTTACAATGTGATATTTTATGTGAACCAGATGATTAGGTGATGAAAACTTTTAATATGTTCATTATGTTAAAAATTATTTCTTTGCATGGAAATGAGATGATTTATATATGTAATGTAAAACAGATCATACTGATGATGTCACGATGGATTAATTATTTCTTTAAAATGAATATATTATTATTATTAATTATGTTTATATGAATTTTGAAATATGGGATATATATATATATAAATTATGTTGTTTTATTTATGTATTGATCAATTGTTTATGTTTTCATTGAGATTTTATGTTAATTGTTATAATAACCATTTTATATAATAATATATTTTCTAATGTATTCACTTATTTCCCATGTGAAAATTAAGATGTACATTATGAAATTAAGGGGATTAATTATAAAATGGATTTGAGAAATTTAGAGACCACATTTACAAATTATGAATTTTTGAAGGGTCTTACATTTACCAACATAGGGAATATTTTAATTTTAACTTTATATAATTTTTTAGATATTAATTTGAATAAAATTTTTAGTTGAAAACTGTTGAAACCCCTTATCTAATTTGGAATATATGTATAGACTAAATGATTGACTTTTGTGTCTTATGATTACTTTAGTGTTCTGGGCATGAAATATTCATCATGAATATTCATTTCATGAGTAATGTATAAATTGATCTAAGAACAAAAAATGATGAATTTTTTATTATGTAATTAAGGAATTTTGATTAAATATATGTAAGACCCTTTGAAATTAATAATAATATCATTATAGATCCTTATAGTTTTTCACTTATAATAAATATCTTTTATGATAATGATGAATTCCATTCATCTCTCTATAGGAAGTACATATTTGATCATTCACATGTATTGAAATATGTTATTGTACCATAATGGGAAGATCCTTCTTTTGATAAATATTCATTGGAGATTCTATATTAAACATATAATGTTATATAAAACAAGACCAATCACTAGGTCTGATTTGGGGGGTGAAACCACCTTCTTGATAAATATTTATGGGGACCTGGAAATGTAATAAGACGTTATTATAATCATTTTCTTATCAGAGAGATGAATTTTTAGGGTGAAATTAAATTTATGGGGGTAATATTGTAACACCATGAGATTTTATGAAATAAGCTTAAAACTTAATTTTATTTTACTTCATTTCATATCATACACACAACTCCAAGTTTAATTAATACACACATACTATTAAAATATTATAATTTAATCTGATAGTTATCACATAGTCATTTGAATGGAATTAATAATTGGTATTAACTAAATAATAAAAATATATGGTTTATTAATATAGAAAATTATTTTTATAGATACCAATTATTTTAAAATGAAAATAAAAACAATTTGAAAAATAATGAAATCTTTATTTTAAATACTATGTTGATGAACACAATAGAATTTTGTCTTAATGAAAATATATAAATAATTTTTTTAGAAATAATTTCTGAAATTAATATATTATATATTAATTAAAACATTTCAAAATTTATATTTTAATATTTTTTGAAGTAAGATATAAATAAATCATATTTTAGGATTAAAAGGATTATTTTTCTAAAAACATTTCTTCCACATATTTCAAACTTATATAAATATTACTAATTTCAATTTCACACTATTTGTTTTAAAATTTAACCTTAAAATTATAATTATAAATTATAAATTATATTAATATTACATTTTGTTTTTTAAATATATTCACTATCTGATTGATAGTGAAAGAATATTATTTTTATTAAAATAATTCCTTTCATTGAAAAAATTTACAATATAATTTTTTTTAAATATAGAATTTAAATTTAAATTAGATAATATATATATATAGATATATATATATTAATACAATTTATTTCACTAGAATCAATTTTTTATTTTATTTTTATATAAAAACATTTGGATATGTTAAAAAATTTCGAATTGGAAAACTGTTTTTTCATCGCATCTGTGAGATTATTTTTTAATTAGAACTTTCTATTCTATGAAATTATATTGGAATAATGGATTAAATTTTTGGAATAATCTTCATAATGATTATATAATATTGTTTACATAATTTTTGGATTATACAGATTGTAAAAACTATAAAAAAATAATTATTGTAGTTATGTTTAAAATGGGTTTGCTCGGGATAAACTATGATGACAATGATAGGAATTTAAACAAAACTATAATAAAAAATATTGGATGTAAATATTTAAATAATAAATTTCAACGTATTGAATATATTTTACTTCTTATGATTTTATCTAGGGAGTGAATCATTATTTTTGCAATCATTGGGAAATTTCCATGTAGTTTCCAAGTTGGATCTTTTCTCCATATAAAAATGTACCTCCCCTCTCCTTTCTTATCCGTAAATAATTATAATTTTGGGTCAGAAAATAACTACTATAAACCAAAAATAACATACTTCCCCAATTCATTATTGAATTATTTTAATTATAATATCCCTTTAGGAATGTTTTAGTTATAAAATTACAGAGGCTATCTGAAAAAGAGTTATAATACATTACTATTCACAATCGTAATATATAATATTCCACCTGCATAAAATTTTCATTGAATAATATGATATAATAATAAAATTTTCTAACATATACTGATATTTTATTATTTTAATTTAATAACCTATATCCATATCATCTCCTATAGAATGGGAAACCAAACAGTCGATGATGGGTACAATGAAGTACTGTCTCGTATACAAATGTAAAAGGGTTTTCATAATCTTTTATAATGTGTTAGTTAAATTACGGTTATAAATTGTTTGTATGATATTTTAACACAATTATTCTTCTATAATAATGATATCACATATTTATTCTTACATCCACTTCTGTGGGGATACAATAATGTCTCTCATGTGTTCAACAGACGATTGCCTGACGAAAGGATAAAATACATGTTTCAATATTATTTTCATAAAATGTAATAATAACTAATTTTATAAATATATGTGTTATATATCCCATAATTATTGTTATTAATTGGTATTGTTTTATTAATACTTATTTTATTTCAACCTATTAGATAATGGAAATATCACCCATGCATACATAAGGCCTACCACCTTAAAGAATGTTGTTAATGATTATTTATCTCTATCATTAATAGATTAATATAAACACATATGTAATGATTATATATGATAAGTATATGATTTTCATCATTTTGGATAAAATGGAACCATGATAAATATAACCGGACTGAAAATATAAAATGAAAACATACATTAAAAAGTAGTTATTACCCAAGACATTATTAATAAATGGAATTTTCAATAAAAGAGTAATAAAATGTAAAATGTTATTCATATATGGTATGCTATATTTAATTATGGATCATATTTATATTTATATCGAATAAATATTTATGATATCTATTATTTTACCATGTATGAATATTGATGATACATAAGGTAAGGAATGTTTTTCTCAATTTCTCTTTATTTGGACATATGTTATTTTACACACCTATATTATATTAAGGAGTGTATATTACACCCCAGTGAAAAATATTGTCAAGAAGTTATTTATTATAATGGCCTTTTATGATTTTTTTCTGTAATGGGGATTACAACTAAACTTTATCGACAAATTTGTATGGGTTTTATGATACAATATCATCATTTAAAAAGATTATTTATTTTTATTCTTATTATGATGATAAAGTATGATCTAAATATTAAAAAATAAACAAAATTTATTCTAATAAATTTATCACAGGAGAATAAATTTTTTACATTTATTTCATTTATTTATGTACTAATTATATGAAAGTAATATTTATAGGAAAACCAATATTATTTATCTTTTCATTCAAAAACCCCTTTTATTCTGTTCCCATGTTTGAAAAATTGTATTTTAATTATTTTTTAATATTCTTATATAATTGTTTAAAGTTATTATTACCAATTTCTCCATTTATAAATGAAATTTCAAACGAATATTAATGTTTTTTAAAAATATTCCTATTTTTTATTTGACTAGAAATATGAATGGAATCATGGTTTTATTGTGTATTTGACAAGAGAAATTTCCCACCATCTTGAAAAATATGTTTTTTCAAATTCATTTATAAGATTTAAAGTTAATTTATAAGGGTTGTTATTTAGAAAACTTTTTATTTCATAAAAACGCTTGATATGGAAAAATACATATTTCTCATTAAATAGATTAAATTATCATATTAGATTCCTTTTTATTATTCCAAATTCATTTTCCAAAAAAATGTCATTGGATTTTTTAAAATTATTTTTCAAATTGTAATGTTTTTTACTCCAAAAATTATATAGATGATATTTGAGATATATTTTTTAGTTCCCTAATGTTATTTTTAAGGAAATATATTTTGGAAGTTTTCAATGTCTAGTTTTTTTGAATGTTAAAAGTGTAGTTTTACAGAAGTAATGGTTAAAATGATCAACAATGATTTATTTATATGTTTCTATGGACCTTCTTAAGAAACTTAATTTGAAAATAAATTATATTTTAAAATTGATTTCAATTGTTAAAATGTATCTTCATGTTCAAGAAATATTCCCAGTGATCATTCATAATATTTTATATATGCTGATATACTTTGATATATTTTATTCTATAATAGGGGTAGGATATTAAGTTACTTTTCTTATTATTTCTCTCAATTTTCTATGTTTATCAAGATAATATATTTATGAAACCCATTTGTTTTCATAATTACTAATATGATAAATTTTAATCACAGCAAAATCATTGTTATATAGCCATAGGTTACATTACACAATTGGAAATAGATACATGAAATCACATCATAATGGACTAAATAGATAAGTTGTATTGAAAAACAATGTACATACATGTAATTGTCATAAAATTCTAACAAAAAATAAAACATAATATATTAATAAATAAAACCATTATTTATATTTTTATAACTCAAAATATCAATCATAATATATTTAGTGTAATCATGAGGAAAATAAAAATAATAATGGGGTGGGATCAGATGCTCTTTAATTTTATTCTTACATTGGAATCAAAACAAGTCATGAATAATATAGAATGAATAAAGAGTGATAATATAATTACATACAACTAATAAAATGAGATAGAAACATATCCATGAATTTCAAAATTAATCAAATAAATACTTAGTTATACAACAATTATATAATAATTATATAATATGTATTATTTCAAATATAAAACATACAATCAAGACCTCATGAAAGACCTTAAAAAAATATTATCCAACACTTGTGATATTTCATCTTAATAAATGGTTAAGACCTTTTCCAAAACCCGAGATACATTATCTCTGAAGACCTAACAATGAATCAAATTGACATATTGGGCCCCACCAATCAATTAATAACTCTATTTTATCCTTCATATGAATAAAAAATACAACCTAAACAATATTCCTTAAAAACATAAAATTGTCTAAATTGGAGGATTTAGATAATAAATATATCAATAAATCCCATAGATAATGTAATCATAAATCATAAAAAATATAATGAATGGTATCATTATAGATCGTCAGTAACAAAATATTAATCAAAGGATGTTTAAATAGATAAATATACTTTCAAGATATTATTATTGTATTTATTATATGAAATTTCATTTTTTACACTGAATGTTATTTTTGTAATATGAATACATAGATTTTAAAAAGGAAATAACATTATTTAAAAAAACGTCGAAAGATTTTAATTTGACCATTACATCACTAAGGCTTACTAATGAATAGAAATTATTTTTATTCCACATATGATAAAAAACTATTCCTTCAAT
Source organism: Viscum album (assembly GCA_963277665.1). Classification (NCBI taxonomy): domain Eukaryota; kingdom Viridiplantae; phylum Streptophyta; class Magnoliopsida; order Santalales; family Viscaceae; genus Viscum; species Viscum album. Next base: position 764,789,645 of record OY728120.1, read on the forward strand.
TTTTTTTATAAAATTGACAATTCAACCTATTTAGAAAAATAAGGAATATTTGGTTATTTTTTTGTGAACATTAAAGAAATGATAAATATGACATTAAAAAATCATTAGAGTTTGGTAAAAATACTCATTTTATTAGAAATCATAGACTTTTAAGATAAGTATTCCTCACATGAGTCATAATAATATACAATCCAAAATAATTATGTGATTATGAAATATTATCATACCAACTAATAATTATTTGAACCATAATAATTGTTCAATCAAATCTTTTTCCATATAAATCAATCTATTGGTTTTTCATGGGTATTTCTTTTAGTATAATTTTCATAGTGGATTTTATAAATTTGAATAGATATAATCTTCATTTGTGATAAAACTAGATAATACATGAGAGAATCTACATAGATGGCCTCTATTGGGGAAAATGAAATAATTTATAGGGATGTGCACATGAATAAATTAATGGAGTCTTTATTAATTGGTAACGTGTTTAAAAAGATAATGGTAATTTTAATATATTTAAAGGAGGGTCATGCTGTCTAAATGGATAATTGATTAAAAATCCATCTGTTGAACATTTACTCACAATGTAAATGGATTAAATGTTATGTAATTGGTTTTGTGTTTTAATAAAATAAATATATAAGTTATGGGAATTTTTATGTATCCTAATAAAAATATTAACATGATGTGTAACTCCATTACATGCTATGTGATTCATCATCACTCTATGTTAATATATGTTGTGTGGCTGAATTTTATTCCAACTTTATAAATCACTTATCTTCTACACTATGGAAGATACCTAGGTGATATTGGAGTTCTATCATTCCTTACAAACATCTTGATAATACCTTAGGTCCCTATGAAGTGTTTTTGGTCCAAATTATCTCTTTTTTCCTTCTTCTCAAACTGTTGGGATGAAATACTTTGATGAAGTGTGTGGTTGGTTTTGATGTTGATTATTTTTGATATAATATTCTCTTGAAAATCATTTGAACTTTCTTCCTTCTGGGGGTTTTCTATTGTATGTGTTATCGGATAATATGTTAAAATTAGGGGCTATAAATATTAACCCTATAGATTGATAGTTTCAATGTTTTTCCAGTATTATTATAGTTACAAAAATTTGTAATGTCATATCAATTCAATAAATTAATGGGATTATTCATTGATGTCCATTGGTTCCAATTTTCATGTGAACTCCCTTATGGATACCCTTTGGGTGAGAAAAACAAGATTATAATTGTGTTATATAATAGATTAAAGTGTGTTTAGCAAGAAATGAAACATTAGGTTATCATTTTATATTTAATAACTATATTGGGGATTATCTCTTCTTTTTTTAATATTGAAACTAGTATATTAATTGAATATGGAATAAAAATAAAATTTTTTATTCACATAATTAATCGTTCGGATATGTTTTTTGATATTGTGATATCCATTTTCTATTAAAAGTCATTTGTTGAATTATTTAATGTTTATATATTAGGATCATACCATTCAATTACCCACAAATATGTAGTAATGCTATTGTTTAGTAGGATTAGCCATGTCTCATGAATTAATAATTATAGAGGGTGGAATTTTCCCAGTCCCATAAGGAAATTCATATAATGGTTTGACCCAGATGATGTAATGTTTATAGGATTTTGGCCCATATTGTTGTTACTATACCATAGTCTTACAGTGGTTTCTGTCCTGTTCGTATGATAGGATCAATAATATTCTAGTATGGCATAAAAAAATGATATTCTACCATCGTTATATGGTTATGGCTGGAATGGATATAATTCATTATTGGAGATATTCCAGAATGGTGTTGATAAAGGTTGATATTATATTTTTTTAATGGTTGACTTAATTAATACACATATTTAACACATTATGGAATAAAATTCATACCAAAATAGTTAATTTGGACTTCATGTTGTTGACCTACTATGTTATACTCTAACCCTATTTGGTCCACAATTATGTACCCAAATAGATTATGTGGATGCGAGCCAAGACAATGGGAAATGACCTTGTTGTTTATTGCTTTCTTACTAGGTGGGATAGATTACAGCAGTGGTTCAAATGTAGGGATCAATATCAGGGAATTTTGTGTCATAATCTTATTCTTATAGTATTAAACCATTGTTCATCATAGCATTCCATTTTTTCCATTCCAGCTCATAATATCATTATTACATCATTATTTATTGAATTATTGAGTTGTATCTCGTTGTTATCTTCCGTTATTTCAATAATTTGAATTTTTTATTTATATATACTATATTTTATTTCTATGAAAATTCATAACAGGGGGTATAATCTCCCTCTAATACATCTCACAACCCCACTTTCATTCTCTATCCTTTTGCATTTGGGGAGGCCCGCATGAAGTCTCGTAAAAAACATTTCCTTGATGGGAGAGTGTTGGATTAGGGGAAATTTCATTGTGGTATGCATGGTGTAGTGTTTTTTTTCTTCTATCTATCATTTTAGTAATGGTAGAAATGAGATTAGTATGGGCCATGACATAGAAATGATCATGGACAAGGGATTTATTTAACCATATATGGATGAAAATCCGTGTTCCCATAGTTGAGATTGTTTATTTTGTTGTGTTCTTGTTATAGTTTATAATATTACACATTGGGCGATTCACATGCTCTGTGAGGTTATTATTTACTGATGTGAATATATCATGATGTTTATGATCGTGTCTGGATATAGTGTGATATGAGAATACATGCATCATAATAGGAACATACAGATATATTTACATGAATATTTAATGATTAGGAAATATCTATTCATTCATGTTATATACACATTCCAATTGAACTATGATAGAAAATGTTAGTTTTACATGATAAATGAAATGATTTTACTTGTCATTCTGAAACCCTTTTTATCTATATTTATAGAGACCAGGAGTCTGAGGCTCTCTATTGTATTAACCTTATCAGATTGACCTTATTTCTAGCTAGTTCTTTATGGTGTAAATTCTTCTTGTAGATAAAATGAATCCACATATTCTTCATATTAAGCGATAAGATAGTGGAAATCAGCACGCTACTAATGTAGTTGAATGAGAGCTTCTTGTATTTCATAAGGAGTAAAAGGATGTTTAGAATCATGATAGATTCCAATGGGTCATGAAATCCATGGAAAGGGAGATTGATTATACAATTCCATTGAGTTCTGATCTGACCAAAGAGTTTCAATTGTAGCATCCTTCAATTTTTACAGGTGAAGGAGGAACCCATGCAGTCCAATTTTAGATTGAGTAATTCTAGATTATCTTCAAGAATCATGAGACACCAAATGATAGAAGGTTGATTCTTTCAGTATATTTTTTCCTGGACCATGAAATAATTGGTGAGGAATTTTAGAGGATGTTTTATAACATGATGAGAAATCATTGAAGGACTTAGAGGAAACATTTCTAATCCATTTATATCCTGATACATTAAGGGATCAAAAATATAATGTGAGATAACACAATATTTAATAAATCTAATATATATTCTTATAATCATTTAATATAGTGTAAAACATGTGAATCACATATAGAAATAATTAAAACATTACTTTCATCAATTGTGAATAAAAAAGTGTTTTTTTAAATAATGAACTTACACCAATGGAATATTATCCTAATAGTTGGAGTAGTAATTTGACAATTATAAAAAGTAAACTATAAAATATAATCGTAACATAACATATGAAATTAAAAAAAATTCTTATCAACAAAAACATAATATAAATATATCCTGGAATAAGTAAATAAATGTTTTAAAAATGATAAATTTGGTATTGGAATTTTTGTGGTAGAAAAATTACTATTAAAAATTAAAAATTAATATAGTTATTAAAAATAGAAATAATTTTCTTTAAATAAATTAATAAATTTATATTTGGGTTTCTTTTGTTTATAAAATAATTTTATGATACCACAATTAAATTTTCAATGTTTCATAATATCAATTATAATTTTGAAAAATGTATTTTTTGGATAAATGAAGATTTTAATTGAAAAATAAATATCTCATATTTATAATATTATATTCATTAAATGGATTCTAGATTTTTAATTCTATATGTAAAAAATATATTTGTTTATTTCTTTGTATTTTTTCTAATATAATTGAATTTTTGGTGAATAGTGTAACACAGTAATTTACGATATTTAACAAATACATTAATTGTTGATTCAAAGAGAATTTTTAGAAGTTGTAAGCACCATAATCCTGAAATTTCCTTCATTATTTAATATATTTAATGATATTTATCCACAATTTTTATTTTCTAGATCCAAAGTAATAACATATTATATTTAATATTAAAAAAACCCTCTCCATCCAATATAAAAACCACCCATCACAACTGCTTCTCTTCCCAACAACTAACCCTTAGAGAATGACTATATACTTACAAATTCGTTTTCCAAATTTCATACCAATTCCATGGCATCTTTGGTCCCACAAAAACCCATTTCCAATGTTCCATAATGAGGTTCTCTAAGATACAACAATTAAAAGGTACAATCATCCCTCTTTCTCTATAAATTTACATACTTTCCTTTTTATCCTCTCACCTCCCCTATCCAAAGAAATTAAAAATCCAATATTATATATATATTATAACTTTACTTTCATAATGTTTTTTCTATCCTCAAAACTCATCTCATATCCTTTATTCTAAAATTGATGACATCGTCAATGAGGTGTCGATTCACCACCTTTGTTGATGACGATTTCTTATGTTTTATTAACACCGTTATAGATGGTTATTAAACCATTTTTATGACTAAAATAGAGTATTTTACTTATATTAAAAATAATTTAGGTTTTGGAACTACTAAATATACATAGTATTAAATTATAAATAAAAAATACTTCATCATGTTCGAAAATTCAACAAGATAAGCTACATTTCATCATTAAAATTTTAACTAATCAATTATTATCATAACTGAATAAAATAATATTTGGGACAATTTCAAATTCATATTGTTTTTTAATGTCATAAAATTATACATCTAGGTTTTTTCATTCATTTTAATGGAACTCCCATAATTAAACTCCAGTAAACTGATCATAACATCTTGAATCAAATGATCATAGAATGATGAAATTGACTCATACAACTTCTATAAAAATCCATTAATGAACATACTAAAATTTTAATAAATGAAATAAATTTATATGTTTTTTGGATTACGTAATTATTGTATTTAATTTGATTATCCAATATATTATTTAAATGAGAAGAAACCTATAATACATATGGTATGTGATTCTCTTTTAACCTCCCAATTAATATTGGGATAGTATATATCTCTATTTAGATCAATGTAAAATTAAATTGTTCTTATGTATTAAAATTATATTTTATCTATTTGTGCAAATAATATGTATCAAGATCCATCCATCCTTCTTTGAGGGGTAGATATATATTTTATAAGGATCCCTTCTCGATTCATCTGGATAAGAATGCCCTATTAAAGGGGACTTCTCAATTTCATATCCATTTTCATGTATACTCCATAATCAATCTTATAAAAGTAATTTTTTTTCATAAAAACGATATTTATAAATAAAATTATCTAATTTCAATTATGGTTTTATGATAAAATTAATCCTTTACCTACTTTAAATAATCTTTATGATTTTCCTTTAAATATCACTAAAGAAGATCATTTGTAATGATTCTTAACCACTCTATTTATGTTTTTACCTTATAGTTGGACATAATTTGTCTTTATTTATAACAATTTCCCCTTAATAATTTCCTTGTATGATTTAATCAACTATTTCATGGACACTATTATGTTACACCCATTAGATATGCCATATGAAATAATTATTATACACAATTCATTAAGTGGTAACACTTATTTTTATATTTTATTCATCACGTGGAATACATTTTCTTGTACATGTTATGATGGGATAAACGAGATATAGATCCAATTAATTGTGTTATGATTATTCTCTGGAGGTTTCTTGTAGAGGTAATAAGTAATACATATCCCAATATGGGTCTTTTTCCACCATGTGATATATTATTGGAAGTATGAAATGACTCATGTTTGTGTCATGGTATATGTTTCTTCAATATTGCTTTATTTCCAATTTTACATGATCCATTATTCTATATGTTATGATTCTATAAAATTATTCATACATTACTACTATTTTTTTCATCATGTTATTCCTTCCAACCTATGTTTTTTTCTTTATTTCTGTGTTCTCTCCTTTAGTAGGATGTTTATCTCATCCATTTTGTCAATGTATTCCCCATGTTATATTTTAAAAATCAAATATGAAAAAGGATATTATGAGTTCATTTTGGATTATTAAAATTTTATGTTTTTTCTAGGTCATCAGTTTACGTACCTAATCATCCAAATACACTAGAATTTAGGATCCTTGGTTTGTATTTTATGGTTAAATATACTTAAAATTATGAATTTGTATATGTAAAACCCATAGTACATTATAGATAGAATTAGAACAAGGCCATGTAATTTTTAGGGTCTATGAATAAATCACTTTAGTGATAAACCTTATTATAATTTAATAACAATGGATAACCAAGATTGTATCATAAAAAATAATATGTTAGGATGCACTTTTCAATTATAGATTTATCCTTCTATGACCAATGTATAATTTTTATTTGATTATTTTATAATTTTTAAATCCCTATATAATTATTTTTCTTTTTCTTAGTTAATGGACGGAAATAGGATAAATCACTCCAAAAATCACAATTATAGGAAATGTGATGATTTCCACAATGAAATGAAAAATATGATGGGAATGAATGATCAAAAATTCATGATAGTAATTAATAAACTGTTTCAAGTTATGAATAATATCTTAAATCATGTGTAACTCAATCCTTCTTGTAAGAAATAAAAATTTGTGATTGAATCCTTTTTATGACTAGGGCCTTCTATCTATAGTGGATCTTATGATTCCATCATTATGGGATAATGGTTTAAGTCCATTAAAACGATTTTAAATTTCCTCCATAACTCATAAGAAGGAAAATTCCTAATTAAATTTTAAATATTTGATGGTGAATCTGATCAGTGGTGGAAACTGATATGAAATTTCCTTGGAGGAAATTGATTCAATTTATTTGTAGGAATTAAAGAAAATATTTTTCAAAAAATATTTACCATGAGCTCTCCATTTATTATGTAAAGGGGGTTCCTCAAAATAACGAAAAATGGCAGATGATTCTATTATCCTGAAAAAAAACATTATAAATATTTCATGATACGCCTTTATGATGGTCAGGAACACTAATAAAAATGTGAATCACTTCCTTAGAAGACTAATGTTGAGTATATGAAAAGAATTGGTCATTTGAGACATCAAAAACTATGAGAATATTGTCTTCTCTGGTCTTATGGTTGAAATAGATATTAGATACCCTCTATGGTATCATGAGAAATAGAGTCTAATATGTGCTAACCAATAGACAAATCCCATAATGGAATAAAAAACAGACATCCCACCTCTCCAAAGTGTGGGATGAATCATCCTAGAAGCTTCTTAAGGGAAACCAATATATGTTTCTAATGTGGAGGAGTAGGGAATCTGGTTAAAAATTTCATAAGGGAAATGATGAATATCTAAAATGTGGAGGAAAAAATTAAGGTCAACATCAAAAATAAGCTTAGATATTAGTGTTTCAACTATAAGGAACACGGGAATTATGTGATATATTACCCTAATACAAGATTTGTTGGTGGAAATAAAAAAACAACCTCTAAGGAATCATGGAATGACGTATTCAACCACTACTGCTCAGATGAAACCATAAAATAATGTGTTTATTTGTACAAAATTATTCATTCAATAATATTGAACAGGTAATTTAATTATAGTTCAAATAATTTATTGATAATGTTCATGTATAGTGTAATTATTATAAAACCTCTAACAAATATAGGGGATGAGTTATCTTTAAGAATAGAAAATATATAAATTATTTCCTCCAAATTATATAGCATGAAATAAACTAATGTTTGTGAACTAAACATTCGAAAATATATTTTACTACTTCCATTGGTGATGTTTCATTTTATATTGGGAATGGATGGCCTATCAATATACAAATCCAAAATCAACGGTTAGGAATAGAATTTCCATGTTTATATCAATAATTATTCTCCCATAATGTTAAATTGTATGGATGAGGGTGAATATCATTCAGAATAATCATATAAATGGAGGATATTATTACTTAATGATCATGTATATATATATATATCATATTATAGATAAAATGGAGAATATTATGCCCAATGAAATGCCCACTGTGTGGGATTACACTGATGTATTCTCTGAATAATTGCCTTGTCTTCCTCCTAGAAAATATGTTGAATTCTCATTAAACATATTCGTGGATGTTTACCTATGTCAATGACACCTTAAATAATTTCCACCATTGAGTTAGTTGAATAGAATAAGTGATTATAAGAAAATTTTTACAAGGGTTTCAGACACCCGATTTCATCACCATGTGGTATATTAGACCACTTCTACAAGAATTGGGATGGATCAATTAAAATATTATTTAATTTTCATGATCACTAAAAAATAATGATAAATAACAAGTGTCCCCTTCAATGTAAATATTACATGTTCGATCATCTATGATGGCACAAGTATTTCCCTAAGGTGGACATTAGGTTATGTTATCATCATTTAAAGGTGAGAAAGGAAGATATTCAAATGAATAACTTTTAAACATAGTTTGTACAATATAAGGTTCAAATTTATTCTATTCAGAACCATTAATTATCCAAACATATTCATGTATTTATTGAAAAGAGACTTTTGATATTACATTGAAAAATATGTGGTAGTATTTATCGATTATACTCTGATATAATCCAAAAGAAAGGACAAACATGAGGAGCTGATGACTACTATTCTAAGCACATTGCGAAAATATAAAAATGGTAATGTAAACGTAATTTTTCTATAGAGAAATTATCATTACTTTGTTATATTCTCACTATAAAATAAATATTTGAGGATCCTTCCAAGACAAAAGGAAATCGAAGTGTCCTATGACAACATCTGTAATGGAGATATGCAGTTTCCAAAGTGATTATTATTATTATTATAGATTTATTAAATAACATCTGCTTATTTTCAAACCCACTATCCTAGCTAAATCAAATTTGGGAAAAGAAAGATTGGATTAGGGACAAGAAATAATACTTCAATGAGTTACAAAAGAGGCACATCACCATGCTAGTACTCAGAAAAAGAAAAAGATTAGAATACATTATGGTATATATAAATGATAAATATAAGGTTTCATGATGTTTAATGTTGGAAAATTCTAACTTTATAGATTACATATCTTATAAGTTAATAATTAATGACAAAAACTATTCTAAACATGATCTAGAGATGGTAGTTGTTATCTTCGCATTGAAAACCTTATGGAACTATGTCTACAGGGATAACTATGAAATATATATTTATCCTAGTTTCCTTAAATATTTATGTATACATGGAAGGATATTAATATATACTAATGATGATTTTTATATCTAATAAAGGATTTATACTCTTCAATAAACTATAATTCTGAAAGAGAAAATAATGTTGAAGATGCTCTATATAGAAAATGTCCTATAACATTATCCATGATGATAATTGAAAAGAATCAAATATTATTATATTAAATATGTATTTAAATGGGAATAATTATTAAAGGATCCTCATAAATCATTTCTCAAATGATTTCTTAACCATACCTTATAGAGATAAAAAAATATTCTTAAAAATTTATAAGGAAAATCTGAAAATGGTGGAAACTCTAAAAATGGTGAAATCATCACAGTTCATAATTGATGATTATGGAGTTGCAAGAGTTGGTTTATGATCATTTTTTACATAGAATATGTTGATAATGAATAATATTATGAATGAATCACATATCTCGACCTTCTTTACTCACCCCGGGACCACAAACATGTATATATATATTAGAGATAAATATTTGTGGGACAATATGAAGAAGTAAATAGATTAATATTAATAAAAATTCAATCAATGTTAACAAGTTTATATATATAAAAATGTCTAAAGGGATGGTTTAACCATTACACATACCATCATAGAAATTAGAAAACACCACCATGGCCATTTTCATCGAACATCCAATGATAACCAATAGAAACAATGATATGATAGTTGTTTTGGATAATCATAAAAATATAGAATACATTATTCAAATATTGAGAGGACATATCACTAGAAAATCTTTTTCAAATATACATTAAATTAGTGGTAAGCTTATATGGAGTACCAATATTGATTATAGAAAACCTAGATATGACATTTACATGAAATTCATGAAATATATCCAAGATATAATAAACAATGAGATAAATGTCATTACAACTTATCATCCTCAAATTGATGGAAAATTTTAGTGGAAAATTTAGACAGTAAAAGTAATTCTGAGATATTGTTTCATTGACATTACGATGATTACACTTACATCTACCTATGGTCATGTTCTATTACAACAATACTTTCCACTTGAACATCCAAATGGTTCTATATGAATCCCATTGTCGAAAATGATTGATAACACTATCATGTTATGATGAATTTGGGGTATGTAAGCTGCTTTGATCTAAAATTTTTGATAGGTTGGTAGAAAAGGTGAAACCCATTTTTCAAAACACTAAGGCATCCAAAATATTACATTAGATCTATGAAGAAAATAGTTGATGGGACCTGGAGATTAAAGTTGGAGACATGGTACTCTTCCATGTATATCTAAGTATTAGGATCATGACATTTGGCAAGAATGGAAAGATGAGTCCAAGGAACATCTTAACCTTTGAGATTCATCATCATTTCATGGTTTTGTCATATCAATTTTCACTTCCACCTAACATGTCTCAAGTACACAATTTATTTCATGTATCCATATTTCATAATTACCGTCCATATCCTTCAGATGTACTAAATATATATGTGGTAAAACTAGAGAATGACCCATCATATAAAGAGAAGTTGGTGAATAACTTAGACCATATAGATAATGTACAACAGAAAACAACTACTTACCATGTACTTTTATTATAGTGGAACCATATGTAAGAAGATGAATCATGGGTATATGAAGAAGTGATGAAGGAGAATTTCCCTCATCTATTTTTACCAAAGTCTATAAAATGAAATTTTGTTGTAGAAATTTCATAAGTGGGGATGAATATAATGACTCATAATTTTATCAATCGAAATTACTTTCATATAATTATGTTATATTTTATAAAACACATACATCACAGAGAGAACCAAATAAAAATATTATTTTCATAAATTCAGAATTATATAAGTGGAATGTATAAAAAGTAAGAAAATCATAGCAACGAAATGGTAACATGACTATTAGAATAATAATGAAATCATTTAAAATAGAAAACCATATTACATAATAGTAATCTCACATATTAATGTATAAAAAAAATTCAATATTATCAATGAAAATATAATATAATACTAAAATTGAAGAAGAAAATAAATGATTGAAAAATTAAAAAATTAGTATTGGTATTTTATTGAAATGTAACAGTTAATTTATTTTTTCTAATTAATATAATTATTTAAAATGAAAACTATTTTAATAAAAGTAAATATAAAAGAAAATTTTATTATCTTATTATAATAATATAATTTTGTAGACCTTAATTTATTTTCAAAATTTCATTAAATCAGTTATAATTTTAAAATATGAATTTTTCTACTAAATGGTATTTATTATTAAAAATTAAATACCTAATATTTATATAAATATTTTTATATCATTGAGTCAATTTGTTAATTATAAAAATTGATATATTATTGGAATAATTTCTTGGATTTTTCTAAAATTAATAAATTTTTTATGAATAGTGTAATACAATAATTTATGGTATACAACAAATACATCAATTAATGATTCATTGATGACACGTGGATAAAATAAGCACCATTATCTCGAACACAAAATCATTACGTAATATATTTATTGAAAAGTATCAATATTATTGATAGTACCAAGCCAAAATAATAAAATACTAAATATAATAATAAAATCCCTTATCCCCCCAATAAAAAAATTAATCATCACATACTTTCCTCACACCTTATAAGACTTGTATCATGATTATTTTCCACCAAACTCTCCTATCATACATTAAACATCCAACACATTACATATATATATATATATTACATCAATATTTATGAATATCTATTACAAAACATATCAAAACCCATCCATGACAATATAGGTTTAGTGTCTTTAGAAATTGGGAAACATCAACAACTAGTTCATAAGGCATCTACATTATCTCCAACTTATTCATTTATTACAAGAACCGTTATAGAAAAATCATACTTAATACCATTCTTCATGACATGGGGAAAAGAAACATAAGAAAATATAAAGTAAAACTTGGTGATATCAACCATATCATAATTATAAAAGATTTGAATATAACATTTTAAAATATTATATTTTATATGAAAGGTCCTAATTTCATGTATATGGACCCCGCCAAAAAAATTACATAATCTTGAATTAAATGAATAATTTCTATTGAGGTTCTTTTTATGATTAGAGTTTTAGAGAATTAAGACATAACTATTACATTATATCTCAAAAATTACAAGGTATACACTTCTACTCAGTTTCAATTTTTTTCGAAAAATGAAAACTCTTGAAAAAAATAGTCATGTCTAGTCCCATGTTTTAGATAGCATGACTTTTACTTTATCTCATCCTTGAACCTATTCATCATTAATTCCTATGAAAAACATTTCAAAACTAGGGATTATCATAAAAATCATAGTAAGGGTTATAAAACAATGCAAGGAAACATTAGTACATCAATACATACATAACATAATCTCTTTAATATACCTCATGAAATCATAAGGTTTATTAATAACACATATAAAACATAAATCATAATTGTAAATTGTGGCATCTATAACATACTTATTTTTTAGCTTTCACAGCTACCTAGGGAGTAACAATTGGAATAGCCATCATAGTATATTCCCTAAATATCTTAGAAGAAACATTTGTGTTTATCCCTGTCACATTTACCAACGCATTGGAGAGTTATCTCGGGCTCACCCACCCTTGGATTATCACAGAACCACTCGTATATGTAACAATGCAGAAGAACCATAACATATTCGTAACACATAAAACAAACATAAATGAAAGTTAAAATTTCTAATTTTCGATAATGATATATCATTTAAATATATTCACATAAAAAATCCATTATCAAAACAATTTTCAATACCAAAATACATTAAACAGTTTATGGTATATGTTTTCTTTTTAAAAACAGTACGACTTCTCAAGGAATCCAATGATCAAATAATACTCGCGGTGCGGGAAAGGTCGTTGTCACAGTGTATGGTAAAAGAAACATACATTTTTATCATTTAGTAAAAATATTCGTAGAAAAATATTCCCTTTTAATGAAATTAAAAGTAGAAGGTATTTATATAGAGTATAAAAGAAAATCATGTCTTAAAACAAAATGTGCCTAAATGAAAAAAGATTGAGATGAAGTCCCTTACATCATGTCTGGATTGACCTGTTATTTAATCTCTTGAATAATAAACTAATGATAACTTCTAATTGCATAAGATGATTTTTCATGTTTATTATTCCTTTTATATCACTTATTACAATGTTATATACGTTATGTAATCATTTAAGTCAATAATGGTTGTTTTTTCGATATTTGGTACTTGAGTCTAAAATGGACTTCTTATAATTACTTATTGTTTATGTGGTCAAAATTTCTTTATATCCAGAATGATATTCATGATTTAAATTTAATATATATCATATATATCCAGTATATATATTTATTTATAATAGTACATAACATTTGGAGGTAAGAAATGAAATGCACCGTTCCTAGAGAAGGTATGTTGTACTTATGCATGAACGCTACATTCATTTATATTTCTTATTTTAATTGAATTAAAAAATAATGATAGACAGGTATATTATAATTAAAGTATAATATCATATATAATATCATTAAATACCTCCTTTATACGTCCCACATATGGAATTAACAAGTCATATAATTTTGTGGGGGCAGTAGTCCGTATTTCCTCAAATGGAATTATTACATTTACCCATAATGGAAACCGTAAAGGTATAATGTAAATGAAAAATGAAGAATCATAAATAAAAAATAAACATAATATATATCATATATAAATATAGTGCCATCTTAATTTCCACCATGAGAGGCGGTAGGAGATAATTACACAATTATCATTTCGTGAGCCATTAGTTTTCCATCCAGAGAAACAATATTCTCTTTACCCATTAGATGGAGGTGTGTGTAAGTGTAGTTAAAATTTTTCTCAATACAACATCATAGTATATTGAGGATACTGGTATTTTTATAAATGAAATGAATAAAAAGAGTTTAGGGGTTGGATAAGTAAAATAAAAGAAAACAACTTAAGAGAAAATGTTACCATTAATTCGGGTAACTCCCATTGGTTTTAATAAAAATGACTTATGGATGTTCCTTAAGGATACTAGGTAGAATATATGGATCCTGGTAGATTATTTGGGTAGTGGTTGTATGATTCAAGGGGCTTGAGAGGTGTGAGTAATGGGTTAGAAATTTTTTCTTTTTATAAGGGGGAAGATGGGCTCTTTTTGAATGTGTGAAAATATTATTTTATGATATAATTATTTTTGGTTTCTAAAGGTCAAAAACATATAAAAGTTGAATTTAATATGACTCATGATAGAAATAAATTCATCCAATAATAATTTTATAGGTTTTTTTATTATTTTAATCATTATAATATTATTTATTAAAATCCATTATTAATGAGGTAAACACTCCTTCATTATTGTTTCATAAATAATTTTATTTATATGATGACTAAAAATTATTAAAAAGAATACCATGATGTATGAAATCATTTTATCATTTCAATGAATATTTATAGTGGAAAATATAACTTATATAACCCCTTGTAAAAATTAATTTACCAAAAGTTATTTGTCTATGCCATTTTTGTATTTACTTTAAGTTAATTAAAATAAAGTGTCATTATCACTCTTAAGTAGCTCCATGGGGTCCCAAAATAGACCCAAGGATTTACATGTTCAGCCATGACTCATCCAATTAGGTTAGGTGAAGTGATACAATACTTTTTTAGTATTATTATATTCTTTTAACCTTGAATTACCCTATTTACCTTTAACAATGGTAAATAAAAGTCAAAAAATACTATTTACTAAAAAAATTAATCCTACTGAACCTCATTTTACTTACTAATAACATCCATGTATGTTAGATTTTCGAAATTCAATTTACAGAAATGAAAAAATTTCATTTAAATGAAATAGTCGGTTTTTGACAACTACTTAATGGTTTCACTATTCATCAAAAATAGTTGTTTCAAAAAACTACCGAAAATTCAGGCTGCTATATTTGATATTCTGAATTTTAAAAAATTTCTATTTTACGAAATTAAAAAAATATAAGTTGAATTTATTAATTTAAAATTAATTCTTGTCGTCAAAACAAAAGGCATGTTTTTAAGAAATGATAACTTTCAATAGATTC
Organism: Viscum album; assembly: GCA_963277665.1. Classification (NCBI taxonomy): domain Eukaryota; kingdom Viridiplantae; phylum Streptophyta; class Magnoliopsida; order Santalales; family Viscaceae; genus Viscum; species Viscum album. The sequence continues at coordinate 764,805,315 of OY728120.1, forward strand.
ACAGTTGTTTATGTCCAATTTCCAAGTGAAATTAAATCCAATGACCACCATTGGATTAAATCGTAAAAATATAAACTAATTAAAATTTAAACCCAATTGAAAAGAAAAATTTTCCATATTAATAAATTATATTAAATGTAGTTTTGAATTAAAATACAGTACTTTTCACTATTCATCAAAAAATGAATTTTATAAGAAAAATACAAAAAATTTACCCAAAGTAAATATTGGTGTCCCAATTCTAAAAAATAATTTAATTGCGTCAAAAAATACATATAAATGTTACAAAAACAATATTTAAATATGTTTCTTCATCAAAATGTGTTAAATCTCCCTTTTAAAGAATATTAGAGTATTTATGCTTAAAATTATATTAATTCACATTTTAAGCCTCTAAAATTTATTGGATAAATGTAAAAACATTTAAAAAACATGAATAATTATAATTTTGTTAGTTCTATTCATTACCACTAACACAATGGAAAGGTGTTAACTACATTTTAAATAATAATATTATATTATTATTGTGCAGCTTAAGATTTCAAGGAAACCTGTTGTTGCGTATCAGGTACGCCATCTTGCATACAAACCCTGTTAAATAAAAATTAATATTTAATTCAAAAATATGAATAATTATAAAAATTTATTATTTCATTATTTACCTAGGATGTAACATCATTCCCCCATTTTGGGAATTTTGTCCTCACGATTTTATTCACTTATCAAATAAATGTGGTTATTTATACCTCATAGCATTTTTAGATTCCCACATTTCCTCTTCAACCACATGGGTTTTCCAAAAAACATTTACATGGTGAATTACCTTATTCCTCAACACTTTCTCTCTTCTATCAAGAATCTAGACTGGTTGTTCCTCGTAGGAGAGATTATCTTCTAACTGAACTACCTCTGAACTAAAAACGTGAGATGGATCTCGCATATACTTTCTCAACATTGAAACATGAAAAAAATTGTTTACGTAGGATAAAAGTGGAGGTAAATAGGCTCTTTAAGCAACTGATCCAACCTTATCCATGATTTCATAGGATCTAATGAACCTCATACTCCACTTTCCATTATTAAAAAAGCACATCACACTTTTCAATAGATAAACTTTGAGAAAGACGTGATCACCTACCTCAAAAGAAAGAATCATCCTCTGATTATTCGCATATCTTTTCTATCTGCTCTAAGATATTATCATGTGCTTCTGAATCAACTAATCTTTTTATGCCATATCTTTTACCAATTTTGGTCTCATTAGTTTCATTTAACCTGCTTCATCCCAAAAACCTAGACTTCAACATCGCTTCCCTTATAATGCCTTAAATGATGACATCTCTATACTGGAATAAAAACTGTTATTATAAGAAAATTCCATTAATGAAATCTGTTCTCCCAGGTTTCCTAGTAATCCATCGAGCAAGAATGTAACATATCGTCCAAGGTATGAATTGTTCATTATGACTGACCATCTGATTGCGGATTAAAAGTTGTACTAAAATTTAATTCAGTACCCAAAAACTTCTAACAGACTTTCCAAAAGTTATAAGTAAACCTAGGATCATGATCAGATACAATGGAGATTGGAACTCGATACAGTCTGACTATCTCATTATCATACAACTGAGAATGTCGATTGAGAGAAAAAGTGTCTCGAATAAGAAGTAAATGAGCAGATTTAGTCAACCGATCAACAACAACCCATATTGTATTATTAGCTCGATAAGTCTTCTATAATCCCACAATGAAGTCTATGGATATATTTTACCATTTCCACTTTGGCACTGGTAATGACTGTAGCATCCCTTTCCTTGACCATCGCACATCTTCAACCTGCTAACAAGTCAAACACTTCACAATAAAATCAGCAATATCCCTTTTCATTCCATCCCACCAGCAATACTCATGAAGATCTTGGTACATCTTAATACTGCAAGGATGAACTAAAACGGAGAAATATGAGCTTCACATAACTACTCATTCATCAACTGTGAATCACAAGGAACACATATTCTCTTCCCAAACCTCAAAACAAAATCATTATAAATGTTAAAGTCAGTCAACTTACCCTTCTGAACCAACTCTACCTTTCTCTACAACTAACTCTCTTCCTTCGGTGCTTGATTATTTCTGTCTGATAGAGTTGATTTCACTAACACCTGAAACAAAACATAAGAATTTCCTACACCAATAACTTCTATTCCAAAGTTCAACGAATCAAAAACCAAAGTATCTCATTCCAAAAGTATCATGGTCAATGAATCATTACTTTTTTTACTCAAAGCATCATCCACTTTATTTGGATTTCCTGGGTGATAGTGAATCGTACAATCATAATCCATGATTAATTCCAACCATCTTTTCTATCTCATGTTCATTTATTTTTGAGTGAATATATATACTTCAAACATTTTTGGTGAGTATATATTTCACATTTTACTCCATATAGATGATTCCTAAAAAATTTTAATGTAAAAACTACAACAGCTAATTCGAAATCATTTGTTGGGTAATTTAACTTCTGAGGTTTCAAATGATTTAAATCATAAGAAATTAATTGATCATTCTACATAAAGACACAACCATGTCCTTTTAACAAAGCATCACTATAAATAACAAACACACCATTTCTGGATGGTAGTGCCAAAACTGGAGCATTCACAAATCTTCTGTTCAATTCCTAAAAACTATCATCACATTCTTTTGTCCAAATGAACATAACAAATTTTTGAGTTAACATAGTCATTGGACTAGATAACCATGAAAAACTCTCAACAATCCACTATTAATAACCTGCCTAACCATGAAAACTAAAAATATCATTTATATTTGTGGGTCTTGGCAATTCTTTATAAAAGTTTTTTTTTCAGGTGGATCAACAGTTATTCTATTTTTTAAAACAATTTGACCAACGATAGAAATTATGGTGTAACAAAAACTCACACTTGATAAATTTCCCAAATAGTTTCTTTTATTTTAAGGTTTGCAGGATAACCCTTAAATGACTATCATGATCCTATTGACTTTTAGAATAAACCAAAATATCATAAATGATCATAACCACAATGTTATCCAAGATCTCACAGAAAATTATATTCACAAGATCCATGAATACAGCAGGTGCATTGGTTAATACAAAAGGCATATCTACAAATTCATAATGGCTATATCTAGTACGAAACACAATCGTAAGAATGTCTGCTTCCATTACATTAAACTAAAGGTACCCCAAACTCAAGTCAATCTTCATAAAATGCTGAGATCTATGGATCTGATCAACTAAATTGTCATTATGAGGCAAATGATACTTGTTCTTAACTGTGATGTTATTAAATGCTCTATAATCCATGTGAAGTCTCATTGAACCATATTTCTTTTTACCAAACCAGACAGAAGAACCCCATTGTGATGTGCTAGCTCCAATGAAACCTTTATCTAATAACTCTAGTAATTTCTTCTTTAACTCTAAAAGTTCACTTTCAGCCCTTCTATATGGGGGTTTTCAAATTGGATTAGTATTTGGAACTAAGTCAACAAAAAATTCAACATCTCGATCGGGTATAATACAAGGAAACTCATCAGTAAAAACATCAAGGTACTCATTTACCATTGGCACATTATTAATATGATTAGTTCTTTTGTTTTCAACAATATGTGCAAGGTGACATTTATTTCCATATTTTACTAGTTTCTCAACTTTTTAATATGTTATCAAAAGTATGGGTTATTCTTGAACACAAACTAAAACTCATCATGAAAAGAAACATCTTTATCTCTGAATTAAATATTAGCATGCTAAACATAAAGCCAATCGATACCCAAAATTACATCAAACTCTACTAGAGGCAAAACAATAATGTTTGCAGGTAGATTCTTTCTGCACACAAGGACAGGAAAGTCCTTATAATTTCTTTTTTATTTCAAAATTTACTCTCAGTTTTTTACCATAAGATCAGGATTTATATATCTATATTGAATTCCCAAATTACTAGAAAACTTCTTGAAAATGAACAAATATATAGACCCCAAATCAAACAACAGATTGGCATAATCTGAACAAAAAAAACAATGTACCAGATACTACTTCATTTGATGGCCCAACATCCACTGAAGTCATTACAAATGACTTCACCACCCCAATCTACTTATATCCTAGTTTATTTCCCGTAATTGAGTTCTTCATTGGACACTCATTTTCATAATTTCCCATTTCATTTCACTTAAAACATTTTATTGATTATAAATCATATTTTGTCTTATGATTACCCTATTATTCTTTAGTGCAATTACGAGATTTATATCCCATTTTACCACATCATTAGCACTTACCAGAATTCAAAATACATTCCCCAACATGCTTTTTACCACAATTTTCATAAACTGTAAACATAAGTTTCTTACCATCAGACTTTTTTTAAGTGTTCTTCCCTTTTTCATGCCTTCTTGACCACTTATTCAGTTGTTTTTCAAAGAACACCAAATCATTGGTAAACTCCATTTCTACCTTCTCCACACATCGAACATTTTTTTCATAAAATTTTAACTCACGGGAAGCTACATCCCTTCAATAAATTAGAATTAATCCTGAGTATAATTGTTTGATTTTACTATCATGATCTAATATGAAATGTGGTGCATACCATTCCAGTCAAGTGAATTTTTCATCATAAGCAGTCACTGAGTCATCCTCCTACCTCAATTCTAGGAATTTTTTTCCATCCTAAGACAAACCACCTTAGGAAAATATTTCTCAAGAAACATACCTTTGAATTCCTCCCATTAAAGAGCATAAATATCCAAACTATCCGTAATATTTTTGACCATCGACCACTGCTGAACAGCTTCATCTTCAAAATGGTAAATAGAGAAACTAACCTTTTTATGTTTTGAACACCCCATGACGTCAATAATTTCCTCCAGTGCTTTAATCCATCCTTCATTTAGAACAGGGTTAGATGATCCATTGAATTATGGGGAATATTTCCTCATTAAATTCTCCACTAATGACATGTTCCTCCATGGTTTATCTGGATGATATCATGCATTGATACCACCACCATTTATAGCTTGAGTCAATTGTTCCATCACTACAACAAACTGTTCAGTTCTGATTGCAACCATCTCATGTTCGTAATTTGGAAGTTTGTCTTCCTCGTAATGTCGTCTAAACATAGTTGTCCAGTTTCCACTCTGTAAAATAATTTCGAACACACAAATATCTGAGTCAAAGCAACATGGTAATATTTAAATGCTATATGATTTCAATATTAACATAATTTAATTTATGGATATTAATTTAATAATACCCTAACTCCGAAATTTATCTAAACCAACCTCTGAAACAAACTATAAGGACTCAACCATAAATATTACATAATATTGAATTATTGGAATAATTCACATAGAGAATATTTTCAGGTTTAGAGTTTTAGAGAATTAGGCCATAACAATTAGATTACATCTCAAAAATTTCAAGGTAGAAACATCTTCTCAGTTTCAATTATTTTCATCAAATAAAAACTTTTTAAAAAAAAGTCATATCTAGTCCCACGTTTTAGACAGCATGACTTTTTCTTGATCCCATCCATGACCCTATTCATCTTTATGTCCTGTGTAAAAAAATTTAAAACATGGGATGAGCATAAAAAGCTTAGTAAGGGTTATAAAACAAAGAAAGGAAACATTAGTCCATCAATATATACATAACATAATCTTTTTAACATACCTCATGAAATAATAAGATTTGTGAATTAATCATATAAAACATACATCATAAAGGTAACTTGTGGCATCCATAACATATTTACATTGTAGATTTCACCGCTACGCAGGGAGTCACATTTAGAAAACCCATTATAGTATATTCCCAAAATATCTTAGGAGAAACATTCACATTTACCTCTATCACGGTACCCAATGCATTGGAGAGCTATCTCGGGATCACCCACCCTAGGTTTATCACAGAACCACCCGTATATGTAACAATACCTAAGAACCATAAAATATATTTAGCACATAAAACTAACATAAAGGAAAGATAAAATTTCCACATTTTAATCACAATATATCATTTAAATATATTGAAATAAAAAATGCATTATCAAAAGAATTTTCAATACCAAAATAGGTAAAAGAGTTTATGGTATTCTCTTTCCTTGTAAAAACATTACGGCTTGTTATGAAATCCAAATATCAAATAAAACTTGCGGCAGTGGAAAGGTAGTTGTCACCGCGTACATTAAAAAAAATAATTTTTTGTTGTTTAGTAAAACGCTTCATAGAAAAAATCTCCCTCTAAAAGAAATAAATGTCAAAGTTGTTTATGAAGTAAATAAAAGAAAAATGTGTAAAAAATCAAAATATGCCTCAATGAAAGAATATTTAGACGAAGTCCCTTACCTCGTGTCCGACTTGACCCGTTCATTATTTAATATCCTAAATAATATACTCATGTTAATTTCTAATTGAATAAGAACCTTTTTATAGTTTATTATTCCATTTATATCACTTATTACCATGTTATAAATAATATGTAATCATTTAAGTTAATAATGGTCATTTTGTCGATATTTGGTACTTGAGTCAAAAATGGACTTCTTATATTTAAAAGTTGTTCACGTGGTCAAAATATCATTATATCCAGAATGATATTCATGATTTAGATATCATATATATCATTTATATCCATTATATACATGTATTTATAATAGTAAATAACATTTGGAGTAAGAAATCAAATGCACCGTTCATGGACATGGTAAGTCTTACATACACTTGAATGCTATTTTCATTTCAATTTCATAATTTAATGGAATTAAAAGAAAGTATACATAGTTATATTATAATTCTAGTATAATATAATATATTATATCATTAAATCCATCCTTTATATATCACACTTTTGGAATTAACGAGTCATATCAGTTTGAGGGGGCGTTAGTCTACACGTCCTTAAATGAAATTATCACGATTACCCTTAATGAAAACAATAATGGAATGATATAAATGAAAAATATATAAGAATAGAGAAAAAATAAACATAATATTTATCATATATAAATACAGTTCAATCTTTATGGCCACCATGAGAGGCGATAGGAGATAATTGAACAATCATCGTTTCATGAGGCGTTAGTTTTCCATCCACATAATCAATATGTTCATTACCCATTAGATGGAGGTTTGTGTATGTGTAGTTAAAATCCTTCTCATAACAACATCCAAGTATATTTAGAATATTATTTTTATTATAAATTAAAATAATAAAAAGATTTTAGTGGTTGGAGAAGTAAAATAAAAGAAAATAACTTAAGAAAAATCATTTCCTTTAATTCGGGTAACTTCGTTTGATTTGAACCAAAAGGGCTTCTTGAAGTGCCTTATGCCAATGTTAATGCTTCTAGGTGTAAGTGAGGGATCTTAATAGCTTATTTGGGTAGGTTTTTGATGAACCAAGTGTATTTATAGGAGTGTGGAATGGGTTATAAGTGGTGTCCGTTTGCAAGGGGGAGGAGGGTCTCGTTAGGAAAGTGTGAAAATATTATTTTATTATATAATTATTTTCTATTTCAAAAGGTTCATAGAATTATTAAATTTGAATATAATAGGACTCATGGTCGAAATTAAATCATACAATAAGAATTTTACTATTTTTGGATATTATGTTAATCATTATAATATTATTTATTTAAAACAGTGATTAATGAGGTAAACATAGCATCATTATTGTGCCACAAATAATTTTATTTATTTGATGTATATAAATTATTAAAAAACTACCATGATATTGGAAATATTTTTATATTGACCATTAATATTTACAGTTGAAAGGATAACTTATATAACACTTTCTAAAAATTAATTTACAAAAAGATATTTTTTGGTGTTTTTTTTTCTTTAGTTTCAGTTAATTAAAATAAAGTGTCATTATCACTCTGAAGTGGATCCATGTGACCCCCAAATAGACCCATGGAGTACCATGGTCAGTAATGACTCATCCAAAAAGTTAGGACAAGTGTTAAGGTAATTTTATATTATTATGATATTATTTTTACCTTGAATTACGCTATTTACCTATAACCGCGGTAAATAAATGTCAAAAGTTACTATTCACCAAAAATTATTTTTATCTTATTGAACCACATTTTGGATACTAATAAGAACCATGAATTTTTTATTGACGAAATTAAATTTACAGAAGTGGTAACATTTCATTTAAATGAAAATGTAAGTTTTTAACTACCTCTTAGTTGTTTCACTATTCATAAAAAATTGTTGTTTTTTTGAAAACTATAAAAAATTCCGCCTAATTTCTATTTGATATTATGAATTAAAAAATGATATCTATTTTACCAAATTAAAAACATAGAATTTGGATTAATTAATTTAAAATTAATTCTCGTTGTCAAAACAAAAGGATTATTTTTACCAAATATTAATTATCAAAAAATTGACACTTTTTTATGTCGAATTTCAAAGTGAAATTACATCCAATGAAAAAAATGGTATTAAATAATAAAATTATAATCTAATTACACTTTAAAACGAACTAAAATTATAATCTAACTATTTAAAAAAATTATATTAAAAGGTCGTTTTGAATTAAATTACAATATTTATCACTATTCATCAAAAAGGAATTTTATCTGAAAAATACAAAAAATTTACCCAAAGTAATTCATGATGTCCCTATTCTGAAAAATAATTTTATTTTGTCTACAAGTAAATATTAATGTGACCAAAATAATATTTAAAAATGGATATTCATCAAAAGGTGGTAAATCGACCATTTAAAAAATATTAGAGTATTTATGCTTAAAATTAGATTAATTCACATTTTAAGCCTCTCACATTTATTGGGTAAATGTAAAAACATTTAACAAACATGTATAATCATATTGTAGTTAGTTATATTCATTCATTCCAATATAACACCTAGGTGTTATCTAAATCTAAAATAATATTATAATATTATTAGTGTGTAACATAAGATTTCAAAGATACCCGTTGTTGTGTATCGGGTACTCCATCAAGCATATCATCCCCTTTAATGTATAATTAGTATTTAATTCAGAAATATTAATAATTATGAAAATGCAGTATTTAATTATTTACATGGGTTGTCACATCATGTCATGGGATTATTTATAACAGTTCATAAAGAATTAATGAACATATTCTCTAAATTCATAATACAATACAATGAATTTTAAAGATATACTTAATAATATAAAATAACTTCATGTTATTCAATGTTCATTTAAAAAACCATCATAGTAGAAGAATACTATTAGAGAAAAAAGTTCACTCCTCATTCCAGCATGTATTACTGATCAGGTTTACTTCCCATTCCAGCCATCTATTACTAAAATGAGATCATTTTTGTTCAATCCCTATCAATCTAAGGAGATATAAATATTTACCCAAGTATTTGTATGGAGATATATGTCACACCAATATAATTAAGAAATCATTCTTATATGTTCCACAAAATAACAAATATTTCATCATAGTGTATCCTAAGGAATAAAATGGGTTTCTTAAACATCATTCCTTCATTTCATAATCCATAAAAAATTATGGGATTTAATAAATACAATTTCATCATAATAAGAATACAAATATAATAATTGTTGGGATATTCTACTTGAAATATACCCGTATAATATAATTCCATATTACATGGAAAATAGTGTTCATATAACACTTGAAATTAGTTCATGAGGGAAATATCCATTCTTTTCAAATATTTTTGTCTTCTCTCAAAATGCCATGAAATTTTAAAAGACAAGATTTTATTTGAAAATTAACATTGACATATTATAATGTAACATTAATGGAAATAACTCATTTCAATAATTTATGAAACAATTTATGCCTTATAAGATAAAATAACACAGTCTTCTAGTAATTATGTCGGATATGTCAAAAAGTACCACATATCGAAAATAAAAAAAATGATTCCTTTCATACGATTAAATTTAAATTCACTAATGAGTCAAGTTGAAATGATAAAATTGTAGAATAATTCAAATAATACATTGGTTGGAATCTTTAAAAATCATGGATATAGATAAACAATACACACCAACAATCTCATACCTAAAAACAATCTCAAATAATAATGTGATAAGAATAATTATCCCTTACCTTAGGTACGATATAAATTGTATATATCCAAACCTCATTTATAATAATCTAAACAATTTAATATACTTATAATATAATCATATTAATTATTATGTTATAATATGTGATCATATTATCTTCTGATTGTTAATAACATTTACATAGTGCTCGTTATTCAGGTATTAACTGTTTCATTATCTTATGCATGTTTTGTTAAATAAGTTATAGTTATCAATCGTAGGATATAGTTATATCATTTAAATTTTTTTATTAAATAATATCTATAATATGTATTCATTTTATTCATTTATATAATCGCACATTTCTGGATATTATGTATGATGAATCACATTGCATCGTGGAGACGATAGGCCGTAATTATGCACAAGAGACGATATCATTCCTCTAATTCTATGGTGGTATAGAATTCATTTGTATATATTTTATTAGAATTAATATCATTTAATAATAATAATATATTGTAATTATTCCCATATTTATACCCATACATGTATGTTGGTGGTGAAAAATAAATTACACCATTGTGTGGAGACAATATGTATTACATACACACGTGTGGTGGTTTTATTTTTCATTGTATTGATATAAGTTGGAATATGGGTTTTCCAAAACATAATAACATATAAGTATATAAGTGATATTTTTTTGTCACATTATAATGGAAACATCTCATGAAGAGGGTGTAAAAGAATAAATAAGTTTGAAAGAATCGGTAGAAGAGATTACTTCTTCTTCGACGATGTCCCTCTATATCTCCTCATAGAGCGCAAGATTTGGTCTTTGAAGAAGACTAGAACATTAAGAATATTACTATAGATTTTTATAATGGACCTTAGTATAATATTGATGATTTTTAATATTCATGGTGATGTGATGAATTAATGGAGTATGTTACCTTTTATTATTGTGCTCATGGGAACTTTTGGAATGTCCAAAAATATTTATTTATAATAAAACAAAAAACGATCGAAAACCCTAATTTTTTTCATATTATAGAAATTTAGATATTAAATACTAGGTAAATAAATAATAATACATTTTCATATTTATTAATATTTGTGAATTAGATATTAATTTTACTTTAAATGGGTTGCTATGTTCAATATCATACCCGATACGCAACAATGAGTTTCTTTGAAATCTTACGTTGCACACTAATAATATAATAATATTATTCTAAATGGTAGTTAACACGTAGCCGTTTTATTGGTGGGAATGAATAGAAATAACTAAAATATGATTATATATGTTTTTTAAATGTTTTTTCATTTATCTAATAAAATATAAAGGCTTAAAATAAGAAAAGAATTCAATTTTAGGCATAGGTACTGTAATATTCACTAAAATGTCGATTTATCGCCTTTTTGTGGCGAACCCTCTTTAAAAATAATTTTAGTTACTCATATACATTCTATTAGACCAAATAAAATCCTACTTTAGAATTGGGACATCAAAATTTACTTTGTGTATGTTTTTGTTATTTTTCCAATAAAGTTCATTTTTACTGAATAAGTTAACAATGTTGTATTTTAATTCAAAACCTCTTATTAATATAATTTATTTATATGATTATATTATATTTTGAATTTTTTTTAAAGCGCAATTATAATAAAATTTTAACATTTAATCCAATGGTGGAATTTGGAAATAATTTCACTTTTAAATTGGACTTAAACAAGTGTCAATCTTTTGATTGATATTGTTTCTTAAAAACACGCTATTTTGTATGATAACAGGAATTAATTATTAAATTAATTAATGCAAATTATATGGTTTTAAATTTTTAAAATAGTCATCATTTTTGAATTTGGAATATCAAATATAGCTTAGGGTGACTTTTTGGTATTTTTCTGAAAAACATCAATTTTTGATGAATATTGAAACCACTAAGTGGTAGTTAGAAAACTGATTTTTTGTTTAAATGAAACATTAACACATTTATAAATTGAATTTAAAAACTCCAACATAATTTTCTTTCATTAGTAACTAAAATCTGGTTCAATGAGATGAAAATAATTTTTCTTGAATAGTAACTTGTAAGTTTTATTAATCACGATTAAAGGTAATTAGTGTAATTTAAGCTAAAAATAATTTTATAGTAATATTAAATCATCGTGAAACATGTCATAACATTATTTTATTGGTAATGGACGACCATGACAATCCATGGGTCAAATTTTGGACCCCATGGATCCACTTGGGTATGATAATGACATTAATACCTTTTATTTAAAGTAAAAAAAATGTCACAAACATGTGTTGTTTTCTTAAAACAATTTATAAATGGTGTTATATAAATGATATATTTGATTATAAATCTTAATTAGAAAGATAAAATTATTTCCTAAATCATGGTAATTTTTTATAATTTTTATAAATCAAATAAATAAAACTATTTGTGACACAATGATGATGCTGTGTTTACAACATTAATGAATGATTTAAACAAATAAGAAGATAATGTTTAAAATAATATCCAAAACATGTAGAATTCTTATTGGATGATTTTATTTCGAACATGTGCCACCTTATATTAGACTTTAATAATTTTTGGACCTTTCGAAACCGAAAATCATTATATAATAAAATAATAGTGTCATGCTTTCCAAAAGAGCCCCTCCTCTCCCTTATAAATGGACCCCTCTTCCTACCCATTTCACACACTTCTAAAGCCCTTTGTATCGTACATATTTTACTCAAATAAGCTCAAAATATCCCTATATTAATCCTAGAAGACCTACCTTAGTCATAATGCTCCTCAAGAAACCCTTTTTGTTCAAACCTAGGAGAGTTTCCCGATTTAAAGGTAAAGTCTTCTCTTATGTTCTTTTGTTTTATTTTGATTCTCCAACCCCATAAAATATTATTATTCCATTATTTTGTAACACAACCAGTATATTCAATATTATAGGATGTTTTTATGGGATTTATTCGAGCTACACATACACACACCTCCGTCTAATGGTTAAAGAACATACTATTTATGTGGATGGCAAATTACTGCCTCACGAAACGATGATTGTTCAATCTTCTCTTAACACATTTCATGGTGGCCATTAAGATGTCACTGTATTTATATATGATATATATTATTTTTAAGTTTTCCTTATGCTTCATTATTTTTCATTTATGGCATTCCATTATGGTTTCCATTATGGGTAAACGCGATAATTTCATTTCTGGAAGTGCGCACTACTGCCCCCAAAAAGTGATTGGAATCGTTAATTCCATATGTGAGACGTATAAAGGATGGAGATAATAATATTATAAATTATATTATACTGGAATTATAATTTACCTTTATTTCATTGTGATTTCATTCCATTAAATGTGAAATATAAATTAAAGTAGCTTTCATGAGTACGTACGACTTACGATCTCCATGAACGGTGCATTTCATTTTATACCTCTAAATGTTACGTACTATTATAAATACATGTATATGAAGGATATATATGATATATATTGATATCCAAATAATTAATATCATTCTGGATATAATGAACCTTTGATCACATGAACAACTTGTAATTATATGAAGTTTTTTGTTGACTCAAGTAACAAAGATCGACAAAACGACCGTTATTAACATAAATGATTACATAATGTTCATAAAATGGTAATAAGTGATATAAATAGAATTATGAACTTGGAAAGGGATCTTAAAAAATTAGATATTAACTCTAGTTTATTATTCAGGATATTAAAGAGTGATCGATTCAAGTCGGACACGATGTAATGGACTTTCTCTCAATCTCCTTTCATTGAGGCATACTTTGTTATAATACAAGACTTTATTTTATATGCGGTATAAACAACTTTTAATTTTCCTTCAAAGGGAATATTTTTCTACGAATACCATTACAAAATGTCAAAAATGAATGATTCTATTAACGTACACGGTGACAACGTCCTTTTCCACTGCTGTGAGTAATACTTGATCTTTGGATTCCTTAATAAGCTGTAATGTTTTTAAAAGAAAATAAATACCATATAATCTTCTATGTATTTTGGTCTTGAAAATGGTTTTGATAATGGATTTTTTATGTCAATATATTTAAGTGATATATTGTGATTTAATTGTGGAAATGTTTTCTTTCCTTTATATTTTTTTTATGTCTTATGATTTTATAATGGTACTTGCAAATTTGACGGGTGGTTACGTGATATCCCAAATGACGAGTGGTGTCGTGAATACCAGGATGGGTGGTTATGTTATAACCTCCAATACAATGGGTATGTAAGTCGGCGGTATGGCTATAACATTTAGTGATATGTGTGGAATTTGAACATATGGTTATTCCATTTAAGTATGTTTATGTCCCAGGTGACATTTCTATGTTATGTGTTCTTTATATGGGTTTTAAAGTAATATTTTGGTTACAAAAGGATAAGAAATTATCTTTTATTCAGGGAAGAGTATTTACTACTTCATAAATGTGAAAATTATTACTTATGTTAATTTATTCATGGTTTACTTGTTGTTTTTAAAAACTAACAGTTTTCCTTATTTATGTATCCCTTACTGAGATTTTTATCTCACCTAAAGTTTTTGAATTTTTTTTCACATGACATAATGTGGTATAGGGTCAAGAATGTGATCAAGGAAAAGTTATGTTGTCATAAACATGGAACTAGACATGACTCTTTTTTTCAAGAGTTCATGTTTTGTAAAAAAAAAGAAAACTATGTAGAAGTTTCTGCTTTTTAATCTTTTGAGATGTAATAGTTATGTCCTAATTATCTAAAACTGTAAACCTGAAAAGATCCTCAATGTGAATTATTCATTTAATTCATGATTATGTAATGTTTTAAGGTTGGGTCCTTATAGTTGGAATCAGAGGTCGGTATAGAAAACTTTAAGAGTTTGAAAATTGTTAAATTCAAGTCAACACAATGATATAGTATTTAATGATTACCATGTTACTCCGCCTAAGATATTTCTGTGTTTAGAATTCTTTTTCGCAGAGGAAACAGGGAATCTATGTTGGGACAACATTAGGACGAATAAAACCTTCCAAATCAGTAACCTGAGATGGTCGGAATTGGAACTGAACAGTTTTTTACAGTGATGGCACAGTTGAATCAGGATATAAATAGTGGGGGTATCCATGCATGAGATCAGCCAGATCAACAGCAGAGGAACATGTCAGTGGAGGAACATTTCATGAGGAAACATACACCTTTATTAATTAGATCATCTAACCATGTTCCAGTAGAAGCGTGGATTAAAGAACTAGAGATGATTTTTAATGTCATGGGGTGTTCAGAACATCAAATGGTTAGTCTCGTTGTTTACCATTTTGAAGGTGAAGCTGATCAGTGGTAGTCGATGGTTAAAAATATCGTGGATGCTGATGATATTGATGCTCTTGACTGGGATGAATTCAAAGGTATATTTTTTGAGAAATATTTTCCTAAAGTGGTTCATCATAGGATGGAAAATCAATTCCTAGAATTGAGGCAAGAGGATGACTCAGTGGCTGCTTGTGAAGCAATGTTCACTTGACTGGCAAGGTATGCTCCAAATTTTATATGAGATGTTAGTCGTAAAATCAACAGTTTTTACTCAGGTTTAAAGACAATGTATCAAAGGTCATTAGCATCTTGTGAGGTCAAGATTTATGGAAAACTTGTTCGATGTGCGGAGAAGATGGAAATGGAGTTTTCCTATGATTAGGTGTTCTTTGACAAACAATAGAATAAGAGGTCCAGTTGGCAGGCAAAGGTAAACAATTCATCAAAGAATCCTGGAGGTAAGAAAACCAAATATACATCCTGTGAGAAGTGTGGTAAAATGCATCCTAGATAATGTTTATCCAAGTCTGGAAAGTGCTTTCAGTGTGGTATGTCTGGTCCTATTGCCCGTAACAGTAAGGAAGATGATCAAGCATGCAATGAAAATCCAACGGTAAGATGTTTTTAGTGTAATGAAATTTTTTATTATGAAAATGAGTGTCTAGAAAAGAACTCAACTATGGGAAAGCAGCCAGAATCCAATACGAAAGGGGTAGTGAAATCCATTGCAACTACTTCAGCAGATGTTGGGCCATCTAATGAAGTAGTATCAGGTACACTGTTTGTTTGTTCAAATTATTCCAATGTGTTGTTTGATTCAGGGACTACACATTCTTTCATTTCTGAGAAGTTTTCTAGTAAATTAGAAATTCCATCTCAAGATATGAATCCTAAATTTATTGTAAAAACACATGAAAAAAACGTTGAGATAAAAAGAAATTATAAGAACCTTCCTCTCCTTGTGTGCAGAAAGAATGTACCTATAAACCTTATTGTTTTGCCTCTATTAGAGTTTAATGTTATTTTGGGAATGGATTGTCTTTCTGATTATCATGCTAAGATTGACTACAGAGCTAAAGAGGTTTCTTTTCAGAATTTTTTTTTGTTTTTGTACAAGAATTAACCCTTGCTTTTGATAATATATCAAGAAGTTTAGAAACTAGTAAAAGATGGAAATGAATGTTACCTTTCACATATTGTTGACAACAAAGGAACTATTTAGATTAATTATGTGCCAGTGGTAAATGAGTATCTTGATGTTTTTCCTGATGATTTTCCTAGTATTATACATAATCGGGATGTTGAATTAATTATTGTCTAAGTTCCAAATTCTAAGCAAATTTTAAAACCCCCTTATCGAATGGCTCATGTTGAACTTTTAGAGTTAATGAACCAATTGCAGGAGTAATTAAATAAATGTTTCATTCGACCTAGCACATTACCATGGGGTGCCCCTATCTTTTTTGTTAAAAAGAAAGATGGTTCAATGAAACTTTTCTTTGATTATAGATCATTAAAAAACATCACTGTTAAGAACAAGTATCCTTTTCCTCATATCGATGATTTTTTTGATCAGCTCTAGGGAGCTTAGTATTTTTCGAAGATTAACATGATGTCGGGGTACCATCAATTGAAAGTAAAAGAAGCAGACATTTTGAAGACTGCATTTCATACTAGATATGGCCATTAAGAATTTGTAGTTATGCCTTTTGGGTTAACAAATGAACTTGTTGTATTCATGGATCTAATGAATATAATTTTCCATGAGTTCATAGATAGGTTTGTGGTTGTGTTCATTGATGATATTTTGGTGTTTTCGAAAAGTAAAGAGGAGCATGAAATTCATTTAGGTGTTATCTTTCAAACCTTAAAAGAAACTATATTTTTAAATTCAGCAAGTGTGAGTTTTGGTTACAACAAATTTTATTCAATAGTCACATTTTTTCAAAAAATGGCATAACTGTAGATCCTGCTAAAACCAAAGTTATTGAATAATGGCCAATACCCACAAATATAACTGAGATCCATAGTTTTCAGGGTTTGGCAGTTTATTACGAGATGTTAGTTGACAATCTTTAATATTTATCTAGTCCAATGACTATGTTAACTCCAAAAGGTGTTATGTTCATCTTGACAAAAGAATGTGATGATTTTCTTTAGGAATTGAAAAGTATATTGTTGAATGCTCTAGATTGGGCACATCCTTCAAGAAATGGAGAGTGTGTTATCTACAATGATGATTCATTGAAAGGGCTTGGTTGTGTCCTAAAGCAAAATGATTAGGTAATTGCTTATTCTTCACGTTAGTTGAAAACTCATGTGTTAAATTACCCTACACATGATTTGGAATTAGCTGCTATTGATTTCTCTATCAATATTTGGAGGTATTATTTGTATGGAGTAAAATTTTAAATATATACTGATCTATAAAGTTTAAATTATATATTCACTCAGAAATAATTGAACATTATATATAGTAGATGGATGAAATTAATCAAGGATTACGATTGTATAATTCATTACTATCTGGGAAAAGCAAATAAAGTGGTTGATGCTTTGAGTCAAAAAAGTATTTCCTCATTAACCATGCAATGTATGGAACAATATCCTTTTGTTTTTGATTTGAATAACATTGGCATAGAAGTTGGGGGTGCTGGAAGTTATTCTATTTTGTTTTATCTATTAGTAAGATCATCTCTATCAGACCAAATTAAGCAAGCGTAGAAGAAAGGAATTGAGTTGTAGAAAAAGGTAGAGTGGTTCATAAGGGTATGTTTCCTGAATTTAACATTTATAATGATTGTGTTTTGAGGATTGGTAAGAGATTATGTTATTCTTGTGATTCACAGTTTAAGAATGAGTTTTTATGTCCATCTCATAGTTACCCATTTTCAGTTCATCATGGAAGTAATAAGATGTACAGAGATCTGCATGAGTATTACTGGTGGGATGGAATGAAAAGAGATATTGCTGATTTTACTATGAAGTGTTTGAATTGTCAACCGGTTAAAGTAGGGAAGCAGTTACAGAAAGGGATGCTTCAGTCTTTATCGGTTTCAGAGTGGAAATGGGAAAATATATCCATGGACTTTGTTGTCGGATTACCAAAGACATATCAAGGTAATAATTCAATATTGGTTATTGTTGATCGATTGACGAAATCTGCTCATTTCCATCCTATTTGAGATAAATTATCTCTAAATAATCGTTCTCGGTTGTTTGTTAAAGAGATAGTCAAGTTACATGGATTCCCCTCTCCATTGCATCTGATTGTGATCCCAGATTTACTTCTATCTTTTGGAAAGGCCTTCATAAGTCGTTGGGTACTGAATTAAATTTTAGTGTAGCTTTTCAACTACAATCAGATGGGCAGTCAGAACGAACAATTCAGACCATGGAGGATATGTTATGTGCTTGCATGATGGATTACTAGGGAATTTGGGACCAACATGTTTCCATGGTTGATTTTTCTTATAATAACAGTTTTCATTCCAGTATACAGATGGATCCATTTGAGGAATTATATTGAACGTGTTGTCGAACTCCAGCTTTTAGGGATGAAGTATGGGAGAGAAAGCTGATGGGACCAAAATTGGTAGAGAATATGGTAGAAAAAGTATAATTTATTCAGATCTACATGAGAACAGCTCAGAGTAGGCAGAAAAGTTATGCAGATAACCGGAGAAAGGATCTATCTTTCGAGGTATGTGATTTTATTTTTCTCAATGTTTCTCCATGGATAAGTGCGATGCAATTTTGTAAGAAAGGAAAGCTGATTCCAAGGTTAATTGGACCATATGAAATTATGGAGAAATATGGATCAGTTGCATACAAAGTGGCATTACCTCCAATTTTGCCCCAGGTACACAATGTTTTTCATGTTTCGATGTTGATAATGTATATTCAAGATCCATCTCATGTTTTGAGCCTAGAGGTATTTCAGTTGGAAGATAATATCTCTTATGAAGAAAAACCATTCCAGATTATTGACCAAAGAGAGAAACTGTTGCGATATAAGGTAATTTATCAAGTGAAGGTTTTATGGAAAAATCATAAGGTTGAAGATGCAAAATGGGAATTTGAAAATGCAATGGGGGATAAATACCCCCACTTATTTTGATAAGTGAATAAAATTCTGGGGACACAATTCCCAAAAGGGGGGAAGCATTTAACATATCAGTTAAATAAAGAATAAGACATTTTCATATTTATTAATATTTCTGAATTAAATAATAATTTTACTTTAAAGGGGTTGCTATGTTCGATAGCGTACACGATACGCAACAACGAGTTTCTTTGAAATATTACGTTGTACACTAATAATATAATATTATTATTTTAAATGGTAGTTAACACATAGTTGTTGTATTGGAGGGATTTAATAGAAATAAATAAAATATGATTATAATTGTTTGATAAATGTTTTTACATTTATCCAATAAATGATAAATGCTTAAAATAAGAAAAGAAGTCAATTTTAGGCATAAATACTCTAACATTCACTAAAAGATTGATTTATCACCTTTTGATGGTGAAACCCCTTTAAAAATAATTTTGGTAACTCTTATACATTCTATTGGACGAAATAAAATCCTTCTTTAGAATCGGGACATAAAAATTTACTTTGTGTATGTTTTTTTTATTTTTCAGATAATGTTCATTTTTAATGAATAAGTGAAAAATGTTGTATTTTAATTCAAAACCAATTTTTATTTTAATTTATTTACATGATTAGATTATATTTTTAAATGTTTTTGAAGTGAAATTAGAATATATTTTTACCATTTAATCCAATGGTAGAATTTGGAATTAATTTCACTTTGAAATTGGACTTAAACAAGTGTCAATCTTTTGATAGATATTGTTTCTTAAAAACACGCTATTTGTTTTGATAACGGGAATTAATTATTAAAATAATTAATGAAACTTATATGTTTCTAATTTTGTAAAATAGACTTCGTTTTTTAATTCTTAATATCAAATATTGCTTATGGTGAATTTTTGGTATTTTTCTGAAAAACATCAATTTTTGATGAATAATTAAACCACTAAGTGGTTGTTAAAAAATAAATTTTTCTTTTACATGAAACTTTACCACATTTTAGAATTGATTTTAAAAAATCAGTCAAGTATGATTGTCATTAGTAAGAAAAATTTGGTTCAATGGGATGAAAATAATTTTTTGGGTGAATAGTAACTTTTATGTTTTATTAATCACGAGTAAAGGTAATTAATGTAATTTAAGGTAAAAATAATGTTATAAAAATATGAAATCAAATTGACACATGTACTAAACTTATTGGATGATTCATTTCTGAACAAGACAATCCATGGGTAAATTTGTGGGACCCCATGGAGCCAGCTGGGTAAGATAATGACATTAATACCTTTTATTTAAAGTAAAAATAAAAATGTCCCAAACATGTGTTGTTTTACTAAAACTATTTTTACATGGGGTTATATAAATGATATATATGAATATAAATATTCAATAGAAATATAAAAATATTTCCTAAAACATGGTAATTGTTTATAATTTTTAGGCATCAAATAAATAAAATTATTTATGACACAATGATGATGTAGTGTTTACGTCATTGATGAATTATTTAAATAAATAAGAAGATAATGTTTACAATAATATACAAAACTTTTCCAATTCTTATTGGATTATTTTAATTCTAACATGGGACACCATATATTCAACTGTAATAATTTTTGGACCTTTATAAATTGAAAAGAATTATATAATATAATAATAGTTTCATGCTTTCCAAAAGAGCCCCTCCTCTCCCTTATAAAAAGACCCCAATTCCTACCCATTTCTCACACTTTTCAAGCCCTTTTTCTCATCAAAACTCTACTCAAATAAGCTCCCAATATCCCAATAATCATCCTATAAGAATTACGTTAGGCATAAATCACTTCAAGAAACCCTTTTGGTTCAAACCAAGGGGAGTTACCCGATTTAAAGGTAATGTCTTCTCTTATGTTATTTTGTTTTATTCTGCTTCTCCAACCCCCTAAACTGTTTTTATTCCTTTCTTTTAAAAACTCAAAACAATATTCAATATACTATGTTTTTTTTATGAGAAGGATTCGAGCTACACTTACACACACCTCCGTCTAATGGTTAAAGAACATATTGTTTCTGTGGATGGTGAATTACTACCTCACGAAATGATGATTGTTCAATCTTCCCTTAACACCTTTCATGGTGGCCATTAAGATTTCACTATATTTAAATAAGATATATAATATGTTTATGTTTTCATTATACCTCTGCATTTTTCATTTATGTCATACCATTATGGTTAAACACGATAATTTCATTTTTGAAAATGCGGACTACCGCCCCCTCAAAGTGTATTGAATCGTTAATGCCATATTGGGGATGTATAATGGATGGAGTTAATAATATTATATATGATACTATACAGGAATTATAATTTACATTTATATCATTGTTATTACATTCCAATAAATGCGAAATAGAAATTAAAGTAGCGTTAATGTGTACGTATGACTTACCATCTCCATGAACGGTGCATTTCATTTCTTACCTCTAAAAGTTATGAACTATTTAAAATACATGAATATGCTGGATATATTTGATATATATGATATTTATATCATGAATATAATTTAAGATATAATAAACCTTTGAACACATGAAAAAATTTTACTTATAAGAAGTTTATTGTTGACTCAAGTAACAAAGATCGATAAAATGACAGTTATTAACTTAAATGATTACATAATGTTCATAACATTGTAATAAGTGATATAAAAGGAATAATGAACTTAAAAAGGTTCTTAAGAAAGTATATATTAACTCTAGGTTTTTATTCAGGAGATTAAATAGCGATCGTGTCATGTCGGACACGAGGTATGGGACTTCGTCTAAATCTCCTTTAATTGAGGCATATTTTGTTCTAATACAAGAATTTCTTTTATACATTTTATAAACACCTTTGACTTTTTATTCAAAGGAAATATTTTTCTATGAAGAGTTTTACTAAACGACAAAAAGGAATGTTTCTTTTAACGTACTCGGTGACAACGACCTTTTCCATCGCCGCTAGTACAACTTGATCATTGGCTTCCTTAACAAGCGTTAATGTTTTTAAAAGAAAAAAAATATCATATAGTCTTCTATATATTTTGGTATTGAAAATGGTTTTGATAATTTATTTTTTATCTAAATATATTTAATTGATAAATTGTTATTTAAATTTGAAAATTTTTTCTTTCCTTTATGTTTGTTTTATGTGTTCTGATTTTATAATGGTACTTGGACATTTGACAGGTGGTTACGTGATAAACTAAATGACGAGTGGTGCCATGAATACCAGTAACGGTGGTTACGTTATAACCTCCAATGCATTGGTTATGGAATTTGGCCATATGGATATTCAATTTATTGATATGTGTGGAAGTAGACTATATGGTTATTCCATTTAAGTATGTTTATGTCCCATGTGGCCTTTATATGTTATGTGTTTTTTATATGGGTTTTACGGTTATCTTTCGGTTTCCAAAGGGTAAGAAATTATCTTTTATTCAGGGAAGAGTATTTACTACTTCATAAAGATGAAAAGTATTACACATGTTAATGTATTCATGGTTTACTTGTCATTTTGAAAAACTAACAGTTTTCCTTCTTTGTGTATCACTTACTGTGGTTTTTATGCTCACCCCAAGTTTTTGAAATGTTTTTCATAGGACATAATGTGGAATAAGGTCAAGGATGGGATCAAGGAAATGTCATGTTGTCTTATACATGGAACTATACATGACTCTTTTTTTCAAGAGTTCATGTTTTGTAAAAAAGGAAACTATGTAGAAGTGTCTACTTTTTTATCTTTGAGATGTAATAGTTATGTCCTAATTCTATAAAACTCTAATCCTAAAAAGATCCTCAATGTGAATAATTCATTTAATTCAAGATTAAATAATGTTTTAAGGCTGGGTCCATATATTAGATTATATAAGGTTGTAATATTATCCAAAAAAATTGTAGAAAATGGTTTATATCAACTTTACATTGTCATTTTAACTAACCTTTAGTTATTATATATTAATTTCAGCTAAGGTAACAAATTACTAAATATTAAGACAGTTAAATATTTATATATTTTCATTAATTTTTCACTAAATGGTCAATTTAGTACAAATTTAACCATATAATAATGGTTTTATATTTTTCTAAAAGTATTATTATTTTTAATAATTTATTGACACATTATTTTGAAAAACAATCAGTATTATCATTTTGTACACTATTCAATTCATTGTTTTTTAATGATATTACGATAACAAGTTAAATTGTAAAAAATTATTTTATTATACTCATAAGAAATCAAAGTCATCTACAATATTCTATTGATATATTAATTATCCCAAATTATATATATTTTAATATTGTTAAGAAAATTTATTTATTATCATCATTAATGAAATAATTATCACAGTGGTTTCTGTAAAAATATCTAATATACATATTTTTGACATAATTTAAAACTGAAATACTATTATAATTATAAATCATCTATTTTTCGAAATAATATTTATAATCGAATAATTTTTTTTAAATTACTACATTAAAAATGTAATATTTATTGAAATATGAATTTGAAAAATTATAAATAACTCTAAATAAAACAGTATATGTTTCATAATCATTTCAGAATTTATACAAATGGTCAGTAACTCGACCCATGGATGATTATTTCCTATATATACTTGTAAAATAATAATTGTTCATTTTTTGTCTTTTAATAGTTATTATAATTTAAAAATATTTATTTTATTTATTTTCATCAATTAAATATTTTTTAATCATCAAAAAATAATCCCTAATTTAATTATTAACATATAATAATTAAAAAAATCAAGATAAATAAAAAAATATAACATTCAAATTTGATTTTATAGACTAATTTATCTTCGGTTAAACATTATATTAGAAATTATATAATTATTAAAATGTGAGTAATGCATATATATTCTTTTCATTAAATAAAATAAAATAAAGGCTCAAACAGATCCATGCGGCTTTTAAAGGATAAATTATTGACCCAATAAAGATTTAGGTATTTAGAAACTCATTAAATTATATTAGTAAAATATTTAGGTTATTTTTGTAATATTATTTGTACCCTTAATTCCCAAATTTTCCTATTTACTGTATTAATAAAATTTAGTAAACTTATTATTCATAATAAAAAAAATAAAAGAATGATATTTACATAATTTTGACTTAATTATCCCAAATGTTGAATCCATTTTTAAAAATATAAAACAAAAAAATTCTAGTATTGAATTAAAAATTATTATCATTTTCAGATTGAGAAAACTTTAACTAAAACACATAACATTTCAAATGATTGTAAAAATTTTATATCTAAATTTAATGTAAAATTAAATCCAATTACAAATATTATAATAACTGATAATAATATAATATATTTAAATGTTAAAAAAGTCAATATTATTAGATAAATATGTATTATTTTGAGGAAATATGTTGTTTTGAATTGAAATTTAGTATATTTCTACTATTCGTCAAAACATGACAGTAGTTTGAAAAATATCACAAATTCATCCAATGTACATTTTTATATCATGCATAAAAATAAAATGTTCATTTTTTCATTTAAATATTATTAATGGGTAAACATTTTAATTTAAAATTTTTTCTCCATTAAATGGTAGTAAAATTTCCCTTTTGAAAATATATGTTTTATTAAAAGAAATAGGTGTTTCTCATATCCTATGGCTAAAAAATATACTAGATGAATATGAAAAATATGTTATTAAATATAAAACATATATATTTTATTAATTTAATTTAATAATTGTGATTAAAATAATTTATCAATGCAAAAATTAAAATATTTTCTTTACATACAATTAGTTTATATTTTTCATAAATAATAGGAATCCAAAGAATTATCCATACATTTTCATAAATTAGTTTTATTTATTCCTACTAACATAATAACTAGGTTATAAATATAATATTATAATAATTTCAGCATTTGGATCATTTAAAAACACAATTTTGTGTGATTAAATCTGTTGAATAATTAAAATTATTTAAAGAATATATGTCATAAAAACATCTGGGAGTCAAATTCTACCCTTCAGAGCAGAATTTCCAACTCGAAAATCATCACATGGATATAAATAGATAATGATATCTATGATTCACCATATATTAATGATCCCATGTAGCTTCCTCAAATTTTTGATTCCTCTATAAAATTTTAACCAAGTGAGTGGTCTTATTTCATATAAATTTTTCGCTATGATCCAAATTCCATATTGGTTGTTCTTTATAAAAATGATATTTCTCTAGTGGTATGACTTCTATGTTTTGTATATATGAAGGATCAGGTATATACTTTATCAGGAGAGATAAATGGAACACATCATGAACTTCAGTGAGATTCAATGGAAGAAACAATATATAATATATCTTCCAAGCATGATAAAGAATTTCAAAAGGACCATAATACATAGGGCTAAGAATGACCATCATTAAAAATATCATTACATAGTTCATAGAAACACCTTGTCACCCACATCAATGTCAAGGTATTTCCAATAGTTTTCATCATATCTTCTTTTTGACTCTCATATTATTATCAGTGTTTTTGAATAGATATGACCTTCTATACCATTCCATCAATAAGATAGGGTTTTAATGGATTTTAATCCCCAACATCATCCAAATAAGTTGGATTTATTCACTCCTTTCCATAGAAGTATTTATAAGGTACAATCTATATAATTGAGTGAAAGTTATTGTTGTGAGAAAATTATACCAATGGTAGGTGGTGATCCCATCCTCCTTTGAAATCCATATATAGACCTCTAAAAATTTTCATTTTAGAGTTTTATTTTTCCCCTCAGACTAACCATCTTCTAAAGGATGATACGAAGTGATGAAACGTAACTCTATATCAAGAGAATATTAAATACTTCTCTGGAACATCAATGTAAATGTTAGATCCCAAAAAGATATAATGGAATGCAGTAATCCAAGTAATCTTACCACTTTCATTACATATATCTGAGAACAATGATCATGAGAGGAATACTATATATTATAATATAATTATGCCTAATTCGTAAGGAGATCAACTATAAAACATATATAATTATTGAATTTATATATTTTAGTATACCAAGAAAAAATTCCATAGTTATTTTCTCAATTTTTTGTTATTTTATCGATAAGGGTTATAAAAACCCCTTAGAATTATATCTCTCTACCTTAATTTGATGGAACAATAAACACCAAGAGGCATATTAAAAAACAACTATTTTCATTCGATCCTACATGAAATATTCTTCCATGACCTCATACATATTTTAGCTTCTAGTAAAAATATAGAATAATGATTTATGGGCCTCATCTAACTGAACCTTATTTAAGTCTGGTATTGAAGTACTAAAAACTCAGTTCTTAATCGTTATTATTCCATCATAATTACGGTTGAATTTTGGTACATTTCCCAAAATAAATTGTAGATATAGATCTTCCTGTTATTCCTCCTTAGTATTAAACATTATAGATTGTTGTAACTTCATTTTATGAATATTATATTTCTCCCTGACATTAAAATTTCATGATCCATCCTTCAAAAATCAATTTATATTTGATCTATTGTGATCTTCATCATGGATAGCCTAGCTTGGTCCTTTAAACACAAAGCATCTACCACCTTGATCGCTTTCCTAGTGTTGTAATGTATTGTATAGTAAATTTTTTTAATAAACACAAACCAACTTATTTGGTTCATATTATACTCTTTATGTGTAAGATTATATATTAAACATTTTTTATTAGTATAAATAGCAGAAAATTAACCATAAATACATTACCTTCATATCATTAATGCAATAGTAACCGATGTTAACCCCAAATCATGAGGTGTGCAAATTTTATATCTTATTTTAAATTGTAGAAAGAAATAAGTTATCACCATATCATTTTTCATGATAAAAAATCCCCTTCCATTCTTGTATGCATCACTATAGATCACAATAATTTATCCACTAAAAGGAAGTGTGAGAATAGGTTTGCTGGCTAACCATATGTTTATCTCTTATAAATTTTGTTTGCATTATTCCATACACATGAACTTCACTCCTTTCCACGTAATTGTTTTTAGTGTTGTAGATAGCCATAAAAATCATCCACCCAACATCAATTATATCCTTCCAAACCAAGAATACATAAGATCTTAGTTACCATTGATATTCTATGTCAAAGATCAATAAATTTTATATTTGTCGGATGAATAGATATCCCCTATATTGAGATTACGTGATCCAAAAATGAAACATTATAATGATAAAAATAAATGTTGTTAAATTTTTCATAATGATTATAATTTCTCAAGGTCTTCTGTAAAATTCTACTAAAATAATAATGTTACCTTTTTCTATTTTAATATATAATAATTTCACGAATTAATACTTACACAAATAGACCTAGATCATATCTAATGAATCAATTCATCAGATCCATGAGGATATCATGGTAATTAGTAATGAGAAAAGTCATCACTATAAAATAATAGAAACCATAGATTTTACACAATGTTGTGTTTGGTATATCCTCCTTCTTGACCCTTAAATGATGATATCAGGAATGAATATCAATCCTGAAAAAGTATTGATTTCGGAATAGTTGGTTTAATAAGTCATGAATGCCGGGAATATGATATTTTTTAAAGTTGCCTTGTTTTCATAAAGACAATAAATTAAAATTTATTTTTATCCATATTTATTCAAAATAAAAATAATAGGCGACAATAAGTTGACACAGATGGATATATGAATCCCTGGTAAAGATTCTCTTGGAGATACCTGTTCTATTCCTATAAATAAATTATAAAAATTATATAATGTGTCTATAAAATACACATAGAACAAAATATATGTTATATTCAATACTCAACATTATGTTTCATTGGATTTCTTATAAATTATTACAAAATGACCTCAAAAAACTCTCGAACCATATGTATATTCATAATGGTGATTTTATGCTCAATCATTTTAGATTGATAACCATAATTTGTAAGAACCAATACCTATAATATTGAATAAATTTCCACTAGAAGTTTATATTCATCCTTACATCGATGTATATTCTTATATTACTATGAAATATGAAATGTGACTTCCCATCCATACCAACTGATATGATCTATAAATATCGAAATGTATTACATTCCTAGAATATTAACAAATTCCTCTAAAAGATGTATAACAAGATTTTTAGGAATAAAATTCCAAAAAACATCAACTAGAGAAGAATTATAACATTGTGATGTGACTATTGCCCCATTAATAGTTTTCACAGCTCACTCAACATCTAATTGTTGAGGTAATATAGTGATAACCTTAGAAAATGATTCAAAAATAAAATATTTGTAGGATACATAATAAAAAAAAATATTTTCTACATTACAGTGTATGGTAATTGTACCCTTCACCACTTTATTATCATACACCCAGTTTATTATTGTGATCACATGTGACATGAATTTTTCTGTTTTCTTTAAGTGTATTCTACCACATTTCATCATTAATAAATGTTGGATTATTGTATTCAATTTTCTCTATTCCCCATTTCCATGGACATATAGAATCGATGTGTGGGTGGGGCATTCTGTTTATCATTTTCCCTATACTTATCATCAAAAATCATTTTCCAATCACTTCAGAATCCAAAACCATGATGACCTTCTCTCCCACACATCAATCATTTTGTATTCCTCTTAAAAAATGATCCTCCATGATTCTTTCAATTCCATGAGGATTTGGAAAAAACCATATACTATTCATTTTGGACTCTTTATTTTCCCTTGAATTCCATTTTTCTCTTCTAATAAAACCCATATGACTAATGGGTTACTCCAATATCCAACTAAACCTCGAGATCACAATGAACAATTTATTCATAGCTGTTGAAGTTCCATATGGATAATTCCATTAATTGAAATGGTTTTAAGAAACTATTGTATAAACCAGTTTTACTCTTAGGTTGGATAATAATTCCAGATAAATACCATTCAAGTCTTGTTATATTTTCATTATAGGAATCAATAGATTCATCATCCTGATGTTTAAACTCATGGAATAAATTCTACATATTTTTTTCAAGAATATGATTAATTTTTTTATTGATAATTATGTTCTTGAACATGTTCCATTCCGTAATTTACATTTCATCTATTTCCCTAAAAGTTTTGATAATATTACACCATTGTTTTATTTCTCCATCTAAACTATAAACTTCTATGATGAAATTATCATGGTCCGAACATTAGATAACTGAAAGTATCTTTTCATTAGTACTAATTCATTGTATTGACACTAATGGATCCAAATACCCAATAATAGATGGTTGAAATTTACTCATGAAGTGCTCAAAAAAATGAAGTTCACTTCTTTTCTCATTGGGTTATCCTGCATGATTTATTACTTGAGAATGTTTTGTGGGCATAGTGAAAAGATTTTGTATTCCTACCCATATAAAATTCATTTGATCGGGAGGAAAATCATTTCATTTCCCTTCCAATTTAATATTAACACTATTCCTTCGGGTTATATGTATTGACTAAAACTAAGAATCATATTCTTAGAAATAATAATCTTAATAGGAAAACCACATAATCAAGAATAAAAATACCATTTCTGACACATTAGGTTTTATCATAGTATATTCATGATAATTTGTAAAACACTAGGATTGTAAAATATAGTTCAACATACCCATAGGGTTCATACTAAGGTAATATCATCCTAGTTTCCAAAGAATAATTATACCTTTTCTATAATATGAACTATGATAGCCGAAAAATTATGCACATATATATTAAATAAAAACTAATGAATATGAATTATAGAACATAAAAAAATTATTATCCCATATATGTTTAGTGTATTTAAGAAGTAGAAAATATAAACCACTTGTTTATAAGACATCACTAATCTCTCTAGTTTATTCCTTCATAACTAAACACATTTCTGTCATATCTTACTTAATACACTTCTAGATATATTAGTGAAGAAAACCGATGAAAGTGTGAGATCAGATGGTTAGTAAATTTAAACAAGTGATATATCAATAATATTATAACCATAAGAAAAAATAACATAACATTTGAAAATATTATCCTGCACATGAAAGATCCTGATATCATGTAATTGGATAAATAATAATAGTTCAGACTGAGCCTCTGAACATATTCTCAAATGGAATAACATAAGACATTGAATTTTTTTGACATATAAAAACATAGAAAATAAATTCATATTAGTCATAGATTATTTAAAAAACATTTATAGTGGAAAAATTCCATTAATGAATTATTTCCACCACTCATTCTAGCCCTATATTATTGAATATGGTTTACTTCTTGTTTTGGCCCTATATCACTGAACCGATATCATTTCCATTTCTAGGAATATCTGTATTATGAGATATAAATATATAGCTAATGTTTTGGAGGGAGATATAGTTCCAAAAAATATCAAAATGAAATCATTCTTACATGTTCCACAAAAACAAAAACAATTCATCATAGCATATACAAAGGAATAAAATGGGTTTCTTAAACACCATTCCATCATAAGAAAATCCCTATAAAACAATTGGATTTCATACATAGAATTAAGTAATATAAAAATAAAATCATGGGAATAATAGGGATAATATAGTTGAAACAAAACCATACTAAACATTCCGTCATTGATGGAAAATTATTTTGATAAAACACTTTTAATTACACCTTAAGGAAATCATCTGTTATTCTTCAGAAACATTTTCATTTCTCAAAATGAAAATATATTTTAAAAGAAAAGAATTTATTTAATAATAAACATAAAATATTTTAAGTAGTCTTCATGTAATAAAGTTTTTATGAAAGTTAATTTTTTTTATATCGTATTTGTTAAAAAACATTTTTCTCTCAATTTTGTTGGATAAGTAAAAAAGAACCTCATATTAAAAACGATAGTGGATTCCTTTCATAATGTATAATAAAATTTAACCAACGATTCAAATATTCATTAAAAATTATTATATTAATATACATATTATTTTGGAATACATATTTAGGAATCACAGACTTGGATGAAAAATATAGCCCAGTAAATTTATTATGTAAAATGAACGTCTGATTACAATGATATTAAAATATTATCGCTTAACATTAGACTAATATTAATTAAATGAATCTAAAACCTCCTATATACTAACATAAATAATATCATTGACTTATTACATAATCATAGTCATTTTTATGGTATCATATACGATCATATTTTCATCCGATTTTTAACAACATTTCAATTCTAATAATTTTTCAGGTCTTAAATATTCTAATTTTTATGGATGTTTTTTTTAAATTGTTCCCACTATACTTAATAGGTTGTATTTATATCATTTATAAATTAAATTAATATAATTTATATTATATTTATTCATTATATAAGTTTATATAATTATGAATTTATGGACATCATGTAGAATGACTCAAATTGAATCTTGGAGATAGTTGGTTGTACGTACACATGAGTGAAAAATTTAATTCCAATAATAAGGAAATGATTTGGAAAGGGATGATATAATTTTTCCAAAGAATTAAAATCATGTTATATTAATCATACATAGTTATTATTTCCATCAATATAACCTTCCATGTATGGTGATGGCAACAAACAGATTACAACACGATGTGGAGACGGTAAGTCATACGTAAACATAGATGCATGTTGATTACCTATTTCATAGTCTAGATTGAAGGTGGAATATGGTTGATAAATAATAAAAATAAAATATTAGTAAATAATTGATACTATAATTATTACTTTATAATGGAATCAACTCATGAAGAGGATGTAAAATAAAAATGAATTGGTAGAAGAGATTACCACTTCTTTGACAAGATCCCTCTAGATCTTCTCTTAAATCACTCGAGATGGTCATTGAAAAAAAACCAAAAATCTATAAGGTCCCTAGGTAAGTTTATAATGGAAATTGGTAGATTATGGATAATATAAAAGTATCAATTTAAAGTGAATAAGGTAAGGATTATGTTCCCTTTTATAATTGAGGTGAGGGGTAGTTTTGGAATCTTGAAAAATCAAAATATATTATAAAATCCAAACCCATCAAAAAATAGAAAAAAAATTATATTTCATAATATTATATTATATCTAGTTATAATATCATAATAAAATAAATTTTAGACCTCTTGTTCTATCAATTTAAACCAACTCAGTTTAGTTAACCCATAGTTATTCAATTTTAATTTTAACTAAGGTAATAAATCAATAAATATTAAAAAAAAAAAATATTTAATCATTTTATATTAATTAGACAAGAAATAGGAAATATAGAACATTTTAAACCAATAATAATTGTTTTATATGGTAAAGACCTAGAATTTCCATGTAATTTTCTTAAATATATGGGAATTTTACGAGTCCGCCAAAATTGATGGCGCACGATTCCAAGGCCCGGAGTGCTAGAAATAAATTTTTGAGCATTATTTCATGTACAATAGGTAATCGAGCAAGTGGGTTCTTCTAAATATTGAACCAGTGATCAGAATTTAAATCTGAGGGAACTATTGAACTCGCATCATCGGTATTCTCATAAGGAGACTCTCACTCTGATGGCAGATGGATGAGGGTGAAAGTTTGTTTTTGTATTTTTTGTCTAAGAATAAAATAAAAATATAAGTGTGTGACATTTTTATTTTTATTTGAAACACCCATGTGGGTGTTGGGAGGTGGGTTCCACCGGAACTAAACCTCCATGTGGTAGTTAAGAAGTGGGGACCACCAGAACCTAACCTCCCATGAGAGGTTATGGTGGTGGAGACCACCCGAGGCCTAAACCTCTTCAACTCCCCTCGTTATGGAGAAAACCTCTCAACCCCCCTCGTTAATATGGAAGAGACTATTGACTTCCTCCACATTAATTGTGCCAATGCACACACCGTTAATATGCCTACCTAGTTAATTGATTAGGCTAATTTGAATTTAGTATAACAAAGATAATAGAGGGGATAATCTATTATTTTCGAAATACTTTACATTTGGGTGGAATTGGGAGAAATCATCTCCAACGAAGAACGCTTCCTCCACGAAGAATGCTCCCTCCATGAAGAAAGAAGGCAAGGAACGTCTTCGACTACGATGAACTGACTCACGATCCCAGGATTTGAGGTGTGTGGTAGAAGATACAAATGTCGACGACTTCACCTTCTTCCTCACGCCAACGTCATAAAGTGAACGAGGTAGGGGTTTATTTATATTTGATTATCACTTTCTATGTTCTCCCCTTCTAATTCATTTGCGGGAATGGGAATAGGGATTGACGTGGGTTGTGGGAAATGATGTTTTACAATATCTTCCATACACATTCATGCTTCGTTCATTGTAATCCACTTTCTACCACTATAAAGGCTGAGGGAGTAGGACAAACGAATGTGGCTCGACCCCTCCACAATTCTACTTTGATGTGTTCTACGAAATGGAGGAAGGTGACGAAGGTGATGAAGGAAAAAATGCCTCCACATGTGGCCTCCGTGACCAGCACCACCCCGCGGCGCTTCTCCCTCCTGGTCGGATCGAGTCTCCACGTCGCTGCCATGCCGAGTCAACGTCCCACCCTGAGCCAAACCCCCTCATCACAACACCGCCGAACCGAGCCGCCGAGCCACTCCGCCATCCGCCGAGTTGTTTCGTCGTCCGCCAAGTAGCCCCACCGTCCGCCGAACCACACTACTTGCCGGGTTGATCTGAGCCACGCCATCTCCACCATTATTCCCTCACTGTGTCCCTCCGAGCCACCCATTCCGCGACCCTACGAGCTGTCCCGAGCAGAGCTGGCCCATGGCCGAGCCGTTCCGTGGCCAAGCCGCACTCGTAGTAGCCTCTAATGTCAAGATTCCTTCGTGGACCCTCGCGGCCATCAGGCCAAACCCAACGGGTCAGGCCACCCAATGGACCGGGCTGAACCCAACGGGCCATGCCACCATGCTTGTGGGGCCGGAACCAGTGGGTCATGCCGGGTCGGGCCAGGTTGGTCCAACCGTGTCAGACTGGACCTGGGCCCACTACGACCCAGTTACATTCTTTTTTCCATAACATTGGCACCAGACATCCATTTGATGAACTATCAGTGGAGCTGGAAACCTTGGAGCGAGACTGTCCCTTTGAGTGATACCCCACTATGTTATGGGTTATGATGGGGAACAATCAGGTTGGATTCAGAACTAATCCAACCGGGCCCCTGAGACTAAAAGGATAATAACTCAACGACCGAGTGTTTGATTGATGTGTCGTTTTTTACGTTAAGACCCCTATGACGTGACAAACCAATGAGACCTTATTTTTTGGACTTCGTGGAATTTGGAGTATCGACCAGTATCTTGTGGATCAGATCCTCTTGAAGATGAGCGAGCATAGTGTGGGAACCCAGTGGCTAGCTGAGACTTGATGATTGCTAACTGTTTCGACTCAGAGGGACTAAACAGGCCCATTGGGGAGCCCCTTTGTGACGTGACAGAACCACGGTGGGGAGTGACTTGGTGACACGGAAGACCCACGACACTTGACAGGAGGGGTACCTCAGTAGGTCATGATGGGGAGCGCCTCTATGTGACCCGACAGACCCATGGTTGGGAGCGCATCTGTGTGATGCGGCAGACCCACCATACTCAACAGGAATAGTACCTCAGCAGTCCAAGGTTGGTGGGAAGCGGGCTCGGTGTCAAGGCAGGCCCACTGTACTGGGTAGAGTATGAGTTCTCCAGTAGCTAAGGTTTCGACTACTTGACTCAGAATATTACTTGATACTACCCGTATAATAAATCATGTTGTGAGCTCAGTCAGCACATCTGCGTTTTCTTCATGATTGAGAAGGATTACTTGATAACACAGGTATATGTATGGGCATATACCTATGTAATGTTATCTATTAATTTCATACATTTTTTTTATCCCTGTTGGATTATGTGAGACCTAGAGGGTCTCGGGGTCCCTACTGTGTATCGTTATACTCACCCCTGCACGGGCTATGCCCGCACCTTGTTTTGTTGGATGCAGATGACAGACAGCATTGACTGAGGCTGAGAATACTAGGATAGGATGGTACCTGGAGGTGGACAATACGGCAAGTCGGTACACGGAGGAGATGGTCGGACGTGGAGTGTTTTGGAGGGGATCTGTACCTACCCCTCATGCAGGAACCCCGGAGGATGATCCATTAGTTGTATTCCCTTATCTTTCTATTGTATTGTATCACTGTTGTACTTGTACTTTCCAGTTGGGCATGTTTTTTTTCCCCTTATTCTTTCAGCACTGTTTTGTTATATATTTTACTTGGTGTATCATCCAGACATGTGCTTGATTGAGTGTGTGTTTATAGGTTATAAAGGCACTTCCTTCCCAGTTTTAGGGAATTACGCATTTGGTTCTAGTCACCAGCCCCTGGCATATGGACGGTGGGCTTGGGGTTGTCATGGAACGGGCCCCGAGGGATGTGTCATGACAAATTGGTATCATAGGAGTCAGTTTTACCAAATAACTTAGAACCCTAATCTTTCTTTTTAATGGAAATAGTTTTAACTGTAGAGAGTGTGGTTATTAGTTTAGGGAATCCATTTTTTGGTGCGGCGGATGACATATCCATACACCATGACCCTGACTTCGGGTATCCGAATTATTGCATGAACACACTGATTGCATGTGTGTTTTCAAGAGTCTTCTTTGTGAACTCATTGAGTCATCTCGCCAGGTCCGCTCACCATGTATAACTTTTTGACCGTAGTGCTCCTGTTTCGTTTCTATATGCCTCCATTTAGATAGCCATCTAGAGTTCCAAGAGTTTTACACATAGATAGTACATCAATTGATGAGGCCTCGGTGCAGGGCCCTCTACCTGTAGATGCATCAGTAAAGGATCCAGGAGTACCTTTCCCCGTTGGGCCACCGATGCCACTAACCCCAGTAACAGACGGTGCATGCCGCTTGAGCATGTTTCACAATTTCCAGCACTAGAGGCCACCCAGGTTCAGGTGATTGACGGATCCACAGGCAGTTGAGGATTGGATGTAGGCTGTTGTGAGAGTCTTCTAACTCATAGGGACACCATCTGATCTCATGGCAATCCTAGTTGCCATCCTTCTACAGGCAGTAGTAGGTGGACGGTGGAGCATGATGCTCCAGGTCCATGACGAGGTGACCCTTCTCTGGGCAGACTTCGAGAGCCTATTTCAGGTAGAGTTTTTCCTAGTAATTCTTCGCATTGTGCGCATACCAGAGCTACTTCATCTGTAGCAGGGTAGCATGACTGTAGCTCAGTACTCAATGAGGTTCACTGACCTCTCATGCTACTCCACATATATGGTGCATGACCCATTCTTCAGGGCCCAGACCTTCGAGCATGGACTCGGGTGGGAGATTAGGGCTTTAGTGATCTCACTTAGCATCCCGAAGTAGATGGGGGTTTTATAGAGAGCCCTCTTGGTGGAGAATTTCCTTGTTGAGCAGACACCAACAGCGAGACCCACTACTAGTCCTCATTTAGTTTAGTCGTTTACATCTGTTAGTAGACAGATGTCACAGAGGTCCAAGAGGACCAAACCGACAAACTGACGACCGCATGACTCAGGATTTGTTATGCAGGGCACCCGAAGAGGAGATAGAAATACCAGGAGTGGGAAATGATTCACATGCAGCGGGCAGGGTCACATGGCTCATGACTATCCGACCCATTTTTCGAATGATAAGAAGATGGTCAAAGGACCTCCAATGCAGAGACAGAGATTCGATCGAGGTGGTCTGTAAGGAGAAATCAGAT
Source organism: Viscum album (assembly GCA_963277665.1). Taxonomy (NCBI): domain Eukaryota; kingdom Viridiplantae; phylum Streptophyta; class Magnoliopsida; order Santalales; family Viscaceae; genus Viscum; species Viscum album. Next base: position 764,842,669 of record OY728120.1, read on the forward strand.
GTTGCATCGGAGCTGGTCATGCAGCTGGTGGTGGGAGACGATTCAAGATATTACAACCACCACAACCAAGAGGTGCACTCAGAACATAGGGAGGAGGTGGACAGGGGAGAGCTCAGCTCCAGACAGGTGAGGCCTATGACCACACAGCTCCGGAGATGACACGAGGTACAATCAATGTATACTCTAACTTAGCTGCAATATTTATAGATACATGTGCCAGTCATTCTTTTATTGCCACTCCCTCATTCGGAGCTCGGATATTCCTACAGAGCCTTTGGATCGCTCCTTATGGCTATAAACTTCTACCAGAGCATATTCGATGATTACGTACTGGTTCTGGCAGTGTGATATTACTCTAGGGGGCGAGAGCTTCAGCTGGGATCTCCTAGTAGAAGCATCGAGGACTTACAATGTCATTAGGGGTGTAGACCGGTTATCTACATTCCATAATCAGATTGCCTGTATTAGGTGCATTGTGCAGTGTGTCTGCACGGATGGGGCCTAATTCACCTTCATCGGTCAGAAGGGACACTTTTTAGTAGAGGATGGACTTGATCGGAGGAGAGTGCAGCCGATCACTAATCATTTGTCTAGCCTTACCCTTGGATCTATTGATGTGGAGAGTCCGAGTTATCCAATAGTGGTGGACCAGTACACTGATGTTTTCCTTGATGTTGTCTCGGGTCTACCTCCTCATAGATATGTGGACTTTTACATTGACTTGTACCCAAGGATGACACTGATATGTACACCAGCATATTAGATGGATTGTCATAGGTCATCTTGAGCTATGGGTACTGCTTGAGGACTTGCAAGGGAAGGGATTCGTTCAGACCAGTGTTTCTCCCTGGGCAGCCCTGTTCTTGTTCACCAGGATGGCGGATGGGAGATTGAGGCTTTGTGTTGACTAACGATGCCTGAACCAGGTGATCGTGAAGAACATTTACTCACTACCAAGTGTTGACGACCTCCTTGATCATCTGAAGGGAGCATGGTGGTCCTCGAAGATAGACCTTAGATCAGGCTATCACCAGCACAGAGTTATAAATGAGGATGTGCTGAAAATAGCCTTTAGGTGTCGGTATGACCACTAAGAGTACTAGGTTATTCCATTCGGCATAGCCAACACTCTAGAAGTGTTCACGAGACTCAAGAATAGGATCTTTCATCCATACATTGATCGCTTTGTAGTGGTCTTCATCGATGAAATTCTGATCTACTCGACTACTGAGGAGGAGCATGCCTATTATTTTCAGGTTGTACTGGACACACTCTAAGAGCACTAGCTTTATGGTAATATCTAGAAGTTCAGGTCCTGGATTCGAGAGGTTTACTTCCTAGGACATGTCATATGAGAATCTGGATTTGTAGTAGATCTAGGAAAGATTAAGGCGGTACTTGTTTGGGAGACACCCAGGAGTGTGACGGAGGTACGGAGCTTCCTGGGTTTGGTTGGATACTACTAGAGTATTGTTCCAGACATCACCAGAATTGCATCACCACTATCAGTTTGGATGATGATGGGGCAACCCTTCATGTGGTCATAGAGATTCCAGTAGAGTTTTCAGGAGCATAGGTAGAGGCTGACTAGTTCTCCCATCTTGAGGCTTCTAGAGGAGGGCGTAGGGTACGTAGTCAAATGTGACACATCGAGGACCGGACTCGGATGTGTTATGATGCAGGAGAGATCAGTGATCGCATATGGTTCCTGAGATTTGAGAGAACGTAAGACGAACTACGCTAACCATGACCCGGAGTTAGCAGTAGTTGTTTTCTCCTTGAAGATGTGAAAACACTATCTGATTGAAGAGAATTTTACAGTGTACACTGATCACAAGAGTCTCAGGTATATCTTCCCATAGAAGGACCTGAACCTGAGATAGAGACATTGTCTTGGGTTCCCCCAGGACTACGAAATTGAGATTGTCTATACTCATGTGAAAGGGAATGTTTTTGCAGATGCACTCAGCTGGAGGTTTGATATATAGCTATTAGGTGAGGTGATGTAGCTGCTAGCCTCTTTGAAGATATCCTTCTTGGAACGTGATAGAGTAGCTTTTATTCTGTTTCTTATAGTCACTCCCTCACTTATTCAGTGAGTTAGGGAGGCACAGTGTGGGGCCGCTGACTACGAGTCTCGACATGCTCAGATATCCCTAGGGCATGCACTTGATGGATTTTCTGAAGGTGGGGAGCATGTCATCCTCTTCAGAGGATATGCCATGGTACCAGTGTAACATAAGGAGGAAGTGTTGAGTGAGTTCCTTAATTCCCATCTAGCATTACATCCAGGAGTGGCGAAGATATACCCGGATCTCCGATGATAGTACTGGTGGCTGAGAATGAAGAAAGCAGTTGCAGAGTCTGTTTCTTGGTGCCTCACATGTCAGAAACTGAAGGTGGAGCATCAGGTACCAGCATGCTTGTTTTAACCTTTATAGGACCCAGAGTAGAAGTGGGATGGGATAACTATAGACATTGTGAAGGGACATCCACATACTATTAGGGGACATGACTATATCTGGTTGATCATCGACCGACTCACCATGTCGGCCCACTTCCTACTGACTAGAGCGAAGGGTTCATTAGAGAGCATGTGACGCCTCTATGTGCAATAGATTCTGAGGCTTCATGGAGTACCTTCAACGACTGTCTCTGATAGTGGAACACGTTTTACATGCTTTCTATGGAAGGGGTTGCAGGATGATTTTGGGACGCAGCTTCATTTGAGCACCGCCTTCCATCCTCAGACATATGGCCAGACTGAGCGGACTATTCAGACCCTCGAGGAAATGTTGCATGCTTGTGTCCCCAACTTCAGTCGTAGTTGGGAGGATCAATTACCTTTGGTGGATTTTTCATACAACAACAGCTATCACTCCACCATTGGGAGGGAACCCTTTGAGGAGTTGTATGGGTGACATTGCAGATCACCCTTGTGATGGAATGACCTAGGGGAGTCAGCACTCATGGGACCAGAGATGTCTTAGGCTACCATAGAGAAGGTTTGGATCATCAAGGAGAAAATGAAGACTGCTTAGAGTGGGAAGATGTTGTATACCGACATGAGACAGAGGCCTCTAGAGTTCAAGGATGGAGACCACGTCTTTCTATGAGTCTCACCCCGATGAGGTCTAGAGTGATTCGGCAGAGATAGAAAGTTATCTATGAGGTTCATTGGACCTTTTAAGGTCCTGAGCAGAGTTGATGAGGTGGCATACCACATAGCTCTTCCACCTCAGTTGCACCTGGTGCATGACATCTTCCACGTATCCCAGATGAGGAGATATGTGCACGACCCTTCTCACATCATCGACCATGGCGAGCTAGACGTCGACGATGGGGCGACTTTTACGGAGGTTCCTGTAGAGATTGAGGATTTAAAGGAGCAGGACCTCAATCGACGGTCGATACCTTTGGTGCGCGTTCGCTGGAAGCACGAGAACCTCTAGGAGATCACATGGGAGCTGGAGGCTCAGATGTGTTCTCAATACCCCCACTTGTTCCCTTATTTTTAGTTATAGATTATGGGGACGTAAATCCTGAGGTGGGGAGAATGTAATGAACCAGACTTTCCATCCAATTTATTTAAAATATATGAGAATTGTAGAAGTCCATGAAAATTGACGGCACATGATTTCGAGGCCCAGAGTGCCCGTAACGAATTTCTGAACTTTTTTTCAGGTACGTTCAGTAAACATGCGAGCAGGTTTTTCTAAATTTTGAACCGGTGCTCGGAATTGAAAACTGAGGGCATCGTTGAACTCGCAGCACCGGTATTCTCCTAAGGAGACTTTCTCCCTGATGGAATATGTTATAGGGTGAAAGTCAGTATTTGGGTTTTTTGTATAAGAATTAAATAAAAATAAAATTGTGTGACATTTTTTCTATTTGCAACACCCATGTGGGTTTTTGGAGGTGGGGTCCATTGAAACTAAACATCCATGTGGATGTTGAGAAGTGGGGATAACTTGAACCTAACCTCCCATGAGAGGTTATGGTGGTGGGGACCACCAGTGGCATAAACCACGTGAAATACCCTAATTATAGAGAAAAACATCTCAACCCCCCTCATTAATGTGGAGGAGCCTCTTGACTTCCTCCACATTAATTATGCCAACACAAACACCTTTAATATGCCAACCTAGTTAATTGATTAGGATAATTTGAATTTATGAAAAAAATAGAGGGGATAATCTATTATTTTGGAACCACATTACATTTGAGTGGAATTGGGAGAAAGCTTCTCAACCGATGAAGGCATCCTCCACATAGAACACTCCCTCCATGAAGAACACAAACAAGTAATGTCTTCAAATATGATGAACCGACGCATGAGGATGGGATTGGAGGTGTGTGGAGGACGAGACGAATGTCGACGACTTCACCTTCTTCATCATGCCAACATCATCCAGTGAATGAGGTAGGGGTTTATTTCTATTTGATTATATCTTTCCATGTTCTCCCCTTATAATTCATTTGTGGAATTGGGAATAGAGATGGACGTGGGTTTTTGGAAATGATGTTTTAAAAAATCTTCCATACATATTCATGCTTTGTTCTTTGTGAACCGCTTGATACCACTCTAAAAGTGGAGGGTACATGCCAAATGAACACGACACGGCCCCTCCGACGTTCTACATTGATGTGTTCTACGAAATGGAGGAAGGCGATGAAGGAGACGAAGGCAACATCACTGCCACCTGTGGCCTCCGTGTCCCACGCCACCCTGCGTCGCTTAGCCCTCCTGGCCGGACTGAGCCATCGTGCCGCCGGCATGTCGAGCCGTTATGCTACCCCGGGCCAAACCCCCTTGTCGCGCTACCATAGTGCCGAGCTGACGAACCGTGCCGCCATCCGCTGAGCTGCGCCGCCATTCGCTGAGTCGCGCTACCGTCCACCGAGTCGCGCCGCTGTCCGGGTCGAGCCGAGCCACGCCGCCGCCTCCATCATGCCCTTTCCACGACCCTCCAAACCACCCAATCCACCCTCAGAGGGGCCCCGTGAGCCACCCCAAGCCAAGACGGCCTGCGGTCGAGCTGTTCCGCAGCCGAGCCGCCCTCGTAGCACCCTCTGAGGCCAAGCCGCCTCCACGGCCCCTCACGGACGTAGGGACAAACCCAATGGGGCAGGTCGCCTAGCGGGACATACCTAGTGGGTCAGGATGGGATGTCCCGAACCGGGTCAGGACGGTTTGGTCCGACTGGGTCGGACAGGAACCGGGCCTACTACGACACGATTACCTTCTTTTGGCCATATATTTTTCACCGTACGTCTGTTTTATGAACCATCAGCGGCACTAGAAATCTTGGAGAGAGACGGTACCTTTGAGTGATACCCCACTTTGTTTTTGGTTAAGATGGCTAATGGTCAGGTTGGATCGAGCACGAATCGAACCGAGCCCCCATGACTAATACGCTAATAACTCACAGACTGGGCGTCTGATTGATGCGCCATCATTTACGTTGAGAGCCCTATGATGTGATAGAACTTTGAGTCCATTTTTGTGGGACCTTTTTGGTACTTGGAGTATCGAGTAGTAGATTTTCGATCAGATACTCCCAGAGACGAGCGAGTTTAGTTTGATATCCCAGTTGCTAGCTGAGACTTGATGACTGCTGACCATTTTGACTCGAAGTGACTCGACAGGCCTACTGGGGAGCACCTTGGTGAAACGGCAGACCCACGGTGGTGAGAGCCTTGCTGACACGACATACCCATGGTACTCGACAGGAAGAGTACCTCATTAGAACATGAGGGGGAGAACCTCTATGTGATGCGGCAGAACCATAGTGGGAAGCACCTCTGTGTGACCCGGCAGACCCACATTACTCGACAGGAGGAGTACCTCTGTAGTCCAAGGTTAGTGGGAATCACACTTGGTGTTGCGACAAGCCCACTGTACTCGATAGAAGAGGAGTTCTCCAGCATCTGAGGTTTCTACAATGTGACTCGGAATGTTACTTGATATTACCCTTATAATAAATCCTGGTGTGAGATGAGTCAGTACCTCTATGTTTTCCTCATGATTGAGATGGATTACTTGATAACATAGGTATTTGTATGGGCATATACATATGTAAGGTAATCTGTTTAATTCAAACTTTTTGTTTCTTCCCTGTTGGATTATGTGAGACGTAGAGGGTCTTGGGGTCCCTACTATGTATCATTATTCTCACCCATGCACGGGCTATGCCCGCACCTTGTTGTGTTGGATGCAGACAACGAACACTGCTGACTGAGTCTAAGAGTATCAGGACTGGATGATACCTAGAGGTGGACCGTATAATGAGTCGATACACGGAGGTGACGGTTGGACATAGTGTGTTGAGGAGGCGATATATACCGACCATTCAGGTAGGAACCCCGTATGATGATCCAATAGCTTTCTTCCCTTATCTTTCAGTTGTATCGTATCTCTGTTGTACCAGTACTTTACATTTGGGCTTGTATTCTGGCCAATTTTTCTTTCTGCACTCTTTTTTTATACAGTTTAATTGGTGTTTCATCCAGCTGTAGGATTTCTTGGGTGTGTGTCTATATGTTATTAATTCAATGCCTTCCAATTTTTAGGGAATTACGCCTTTGGTGCTAGTCGCCAACCCCTAGCCTATGGAAGGTGGGATTGGGGTAGTCACCGCACGGGCCCCGGGGGACGGGTCATGACATATATTTTTTAAGGTGTAATATAGTTTTTAAATAATTTAGTGAAAATTAATTTGGATAAAAAATCAGTATTTTCCATTTTGACACTATTAAATTCAGTGATTTTAAAGTTTTTAATATAAAAATTTTAAATAGAAATAAATATTCTATTATATTCTTACTAGGTAACATTCATCAATAAAATTATGTGTATATATTATTTATCCCATATTATAGTAATTTTAATATTTGTAATAACATTTTATTTCTATCTCATTAATTAAAATACTTAATAAATCAGTTTTGTAAAATTATTAAATATATTTTTTTAATGAAATTAAATAATTAATTACTATGATGAAGATAAATTCTCTATATTTAATAATAACACATATAGATAAGTTTATATTTTGGAAAACCCTATATTAAAATGATATATTTATTAAAACATTTATCTAAAAACAATAACATCACATAAAATAAAATATTTTATGTTTGCTTATCATTTCTATATGGAACCAAAGGTAAATAACTCCACCATAGGATTATAATGGTCTAAAAATATTTAAAAATAAATAATTTCAAGTGTTTTTGTCTTTTATTGTTTAATTTATTTTTATCAAGAAATGTATTATTGATTTTTCATTAATTAAATTATTTCTACATCATCAATGTATAATCCTTAAAGCTAATTAGTTATTTTCTAAAAATTAAACATAAAATTACATAATAAAAAATTTGTCTTTAAAATAAGTATATATAGTCTATTTTATCTTTTGTATAACTGTATACTAAAAATGATATTGTTATTAATATTTTTGTATGAAATATTTAAATTTTCATTAAATATAATTAATTAATTATCCTAATCCCATCCAAGTGGCTTCTAAAGTATACCATTTTGACACAAGGATGATTTTGGATAAAACAAACTCATCTAATTTTATTCAAAAATGTGTAAAGATAATTTTATAATATTATCTTTACATATAATTATCATATTTATCATTTTACCACATTAATAAAAATTATTGATGTTAATATTCATAATGGCAAAAAATAAACAAATCTATATAATTAATATCAACCTACAAATTACATATATAAAATTTATTTTTAGAAATTCATATCATTGGAATTTCAGAAATTAATTTAAAATTAATCTAATTTTCAGAATGAGAAAACATATTTTAAAAGTTCAAACATTGCAAAATATTAATATTTTTTACTTCTAAATTTAAAATAAAATTAATCATAATGACATAAATAATATTTTATGCTAAAAATATAATCTATTTATACATTAAAACCATTTAATAATATAATTTAAAAATATATATTATTTTGATCAAAAAAATTGTCTTTAATTAAAATGTTGTATATATTTACAAACGATTAAAACATGAATGTTAATAGAAAAATATAAAAATTTCATCCTACATAAATGTTAGTATCATGATTCTATATAATAAGTTTAATTTGCAATATAAAAATTATCAATATGTCAGTTTTTAAATATAAAATGGGTTCTCCAATAAAAAACATTAAAATTTCCATTTTAAAAAATATATGTTTTTACACTAAATAAAGGGTTTATTCATATCCTATGGATAAAAAAATATTTTGAATAATATCAAAAATATTTTATCAAATATATAACATATATATTTCAGTAATTTCATTTTCTAATTGTAACTAACGTAATTTATTACTACAAAATTACAAATATTTACATTATTTGTTTATATTTTTCATAAATAATTCTTATCCAATGAATTTTCCATAAATTTTCATAATTTAGTTATATTTATTCCCAATAACTAAATGTATTTGTTATAATGGTAATTTTATACCAATGGAATCTTGCAGTTCGTTTAGTCTCCCCATTATTTGCAATTCAAGCTATTAATGAATACATATTACATAAATAAAATATTTTATAAAAACATTGGGGTGTTGAAAAACCTATTCCCTATATTATAGTATTTTATTTGTCTCCAAAATACTATTTCCATGTTCCTTAAAATTGTTTTGAAGGATATGTCACTCAATAGGTAAAACCCTCCAACATTCTCTTAAAATTTTCATTCTATTATAACCCTCCTCTCACCTCCCCAATCCAAAAAAGAATGATAAATCTAGAAATGTATATATATATATATGTGTGTGTGTGTGTTTGTATATATATATATAATGAAAATTTTGTATGGTAAGGTAATATCCATCATCTACACTCTTCGCTTATTCTTTTTTTCTAAAAATGAATACACTGTTCGTGAGGTGTCCATTCATCAGAATCAGGGACAATGTTATTTTATTTTTCATTACATTTTTCAAGAATGGACATAAAAAAATTTTAATTGTTAAAATAGATTATAATATTTATATTGATACATTTCTCTATACAAAAACTAATAAATATATATAATATTGAAAACTATAATAAATCTAGTTTCTGATGATAAAAAATTCAACAAAAGTAACAAACGTTCATCATTAACATTTTAACTAAGGAATCATTATAATATCTGAAAAATTAATATATGGGAAATTTTAAAATTATGGAGGTGCCACAATATCATAATGATACACATCTAAAGTTTTTTTAATTTTAGAATAACTCCTATAGTTAAACTCAAAAGAACTGATCATAAAATCATCCAACGAACAATTCTAGAACAAAAATATTTTATCATTTAACCAGTAAAAATACAATAAAAGAAAATAATAAAATTAAAATAAATCATATAATTATATAAGAGGTTATTAATTAGTTAATTAAAGGATTTTATTTTATAATTTCGGAAATTATGAACCAATGCATAACACTTTCAAACATAATCTAATGGATTCTATCTGATTCTCCCAATTACAATGAGTTATGATTTCTCTCTCATTACACCAAATTACATTTTAATTAAAAATTCATAAAAATTCAATATTATTTTTCTATATTTAAAACCACATTATCTACATCCATTTATCCTATATTGATATGGAAATATATATTTTATAAGGCCATTTTCTTGATTAATCTAGATAAGAAAGCCCGATTAAATGGAATATCCCAATTTCTAACACATTTTCATGTACAATTAATTAATCTAGTCTCAATAGAAAATAAATTAATAAAAAACTCTTTTTATCACTAAACAACTAATTATATTATTTCTGGTTTTACACAACTATTATGAATTTACCAAGTTTAAGGACTCATAAGTATTTTATCTTGAGCCGAAATAAATAGGTTATTTTACAAAGGTTCTTAACCACACCTTTTACATTTATAAACATTCATTAGGCATACTTTTTCAGTATATATTCCTATATTATCTTCTGTTTCTCCTTGTATGATTTTTTTCCATTCATTCATGGACATTGTTATGTTATGTGAATTTTTTATACCTTGTGAAATGAATATGATACCCACTTATTTCCATTGGTTACCCTTTTGTTTATATTTGATTCATCATTTGGACCACATATGCATGAAAATATTATTATGTGTGAACCCATATAGTCCTTTTATAAATTGTATAATTTTTTTCTTCATGTTACATCATGTTGGGATATGGAGTAAATTTGATTCCTTTATGGGACTTTGTGGAACTTGTCATAAAGTCTAAGTATTTACTATTGAATAATTTTTATGTCATATTTTTTGTTGCCTCAAAATACCTATGTTTCCATGATTACATGATACTATGTTCTATATTATATACCTCCAAATGTTTATTAATTTTCCATGACATTCAATGTATTAGTATTATTCATTCTTACCATTGTGTTTTCATTATTACAAGGTTTATTCCCTTAGTAGGCTTTTCAAATCATCAAATTTTTCAATGTATTCCACATTTTATCCTATACATATGTTTTATGTAAAAGGAAATTAAGAGGTCACTAGGGATGATTAATATAAATAAGTTTTATTTTATTTCCATGTTTTCATTTATATGTAAATAATCATCCAAATACATTAGACATTATGATCCTTTGTTTCAACTTTATCGTTAATTATTCATAAAATAATGTATATATAAATTTTAAATGTATCGGGACATTAAATCATTAGTTCATTCACATGATGTCAGAGGAAATATTAGTGTTAAACTATATTGGATGTTTCACCAACCTACAATGCTTTATTCCATTTTTTGTAGTGGATGATATTTCTAGGGTGAGACATTTTTAAGGTGATCATATCTATGAGATCAGGTCACAAGTAAATATTTATTGTTTATGAATCATTATGAATGTTATTAATTTTGAACTCACCAAGGAGGGAAATCTAAGAGATTCCCTGAGTAGTGTCAATACTATTTCAATTGGAAAATTTTGGATCTCATCTTTAAATCGAATAACGCATTTATATAATAGTTTCTGCCAATGTAGTAGTGGGAATGGTAATTAAGGAAGTGGACATCCATATCAGGGAAATTTTGTGTTCGATTTTTATCAGTGTGTATTTTTTTCCACAGGTGCCCGAAGTGTCCTTATCAAATAGTCAAATTTTGTATCAATTGATGACTGGGTCATTTTCATATGTTTTGTGTGAATTTTTTATTGTAGATCCATGATAGGGGATCTGAATAGGAACCTGAGTTGGGATGAGGATTAGACTCCCCTTAGCTGGTTGGTATATGGAGTTTCGCTAACATTTTAGGCTAACATAGGTTATGTGGTACCTCAATCATTAAAAAGAAGTTATTTTAATGGGAAATTCATTAGGGTTGTCATACTATAACATGTGGTAGAGGGAAATGTTAATTGCATATTATTCAGTCTGCTCTAACTATCATGGTAGTACTAATTCCTACCATCATTGGTATGATTGTTTTTCCATCTATAATAGATTTTTTGTTGTTTGGTATATGACCATTTTAATATTTCCAATCTGATAATTTTTAAATAGTTTTTTTGGAGTTTTTAATATTTTACTGTCATTTGACCATAAAAATGTCATTGAGTGAAAGGTTAGATAATATCAAACACTGGAATGTAGTTTCTATATATATTGGTAGTTACCAATTCATTTTATAAAAATCCTTGATGAAAATTATAGTCTTTGAATTGATTATTGGTATAGATTGGTTATTTTCATACAAAGATCACATCTAATCTTATATGAGGATAGTTTTTTATCTAAAGAAAGAGGTAGTTATATTACATAAGGTGAGATGGATTTTCACCCTAGTTATGTCAGACCAATTTATTGAATATTGAACTATCTCAAGGCTCAGTTATCTAGTCATTCTATAGACAATTTTGTAATTGAGTATAATTATTTTCATCCAGTTTTATATTGATTTTGGGCTGTCTTTGTAAAAAAAATTAGGATTGTATCTCTTTTGGGGGATCATGTTGACACTTGATTTAGTGTCGGGACCAGATCTAGTTTCTATCCCACTATTCAGAATGGCACCAATAGTGGTTCATAAATTTAAACTTCAATAAAAAAATATAAAATATGAAGGCTCCAAATTTCCTATTATATCTACTTGGGATTTCATAGTTCACTTCGATAATATGGAGACTATGTATTTATGTTTCTGTGGGGATTATCATAGGTTTAACTATATAACATTCAAGAATTTGTATCATATTCCACACATTGATGTTCTTTTGGATCACTTAATATATTCTATGATGATCTTTGATATTTATTTCAAATTAGGATATCATCAGTTGTGAGTGTGACCATTTTACACACCATTTACTTATTTTTTGAGTACATATGACTTCAATGAATTCTTAGTGACTTTTTTTGAGTTGAAAAACACATCAATGTTATTCTTGGCCTTAATGAATCAGTTCATTCACCTTTTTCAGAACCATTTTTTTTATTTTTTTCAATTATATAATTGATTTGTGTTTTTCACTATTTGATCATTACAAAAATATTTTCATATTCTTGACTACATTGGGAGATTGTCAACATTTCACCATGTTAACCAAATATAGTTTCTGGATTAATAAAATGAAATTATTTGACCATGTCTTCTAAGATGATGATGTTTTAATGGAACTAGAGAATTTTGAAACTGTAAAATCTTGTGAATAGACCAAAAAATTATTTATGATTCGTTTTTGGGTTTAGAGGGTTATTATTAGTGTTTGTTCCCTGATTTATGTCATTTAGAAGTACCAATGTCTTGGAAGACCGATAAAATACTCGAATTTTGTTTTTTATAATTTGTGAAAAATATATTTTCAAAATATGGAATGCAGTTTGTCCTAAAAATAAATTTTTTCTCCAGTTCCATGTATAGAATTTAACTATTACTATGATGCATATATAGTTAGACTCAGATTAGTTATAATGTATTAGACCAAATGGTTTCTTATGAATATGGAAAGTTGATACTGCATGATAGGAATTAACTTATTCACTATATAGAGAGATTAGTCATGGTACACACCCATATATGTTAGAGAAACTATCTCATGGGATAGAGTATTGTGGTATACAAAAACAAAAATAGCCTCAGGTACATTCTTTCTTGGAAAGACCTAAACCTTCATCAGAGGAAGTTTGTTATGTATTTGTAGTCATTTGAATAAGAATTGGATTATATACTATAAAAGGGAAGCATTGTTGAAGACACATTGAGATGAATGAAATAGATAAAAGAAAGTTTGGGAGTATTGCGATAAGTGGTGGATAAAGTACCTCTTCAATAAAATGCATCAAGATGATAATGATTCTAAGGGATGAGTATCTATGACATTAATATCTGTTATACCTAGGATTTTGGACCAGGATATGACCAAAAATGAGTTTTGTTCAAAGCGCTTTATTCTGAGAGAAAAATTATAGTGCGAGAAGACTCTATAATGATAGTATCTCATTATTTGAAATTCACTTCAAAAATTTTCCAATGTATGGGATTATATGGTCATATACAGAATATGATGAGGGAGTCTCATGATTCAATATGGGTGATGCATCCTAGTTTAGAAATGATGTATCATGATCTCCATATATAGTATATTTGGATAAGGATAAATAAATAGGTTGAATTATTCTAGTATTGATATATCACTAATCATTAGGTTAAATACCTGAATCAGAGTCTAGCTGAACTTTTCCTAGATTTTACCATTCTCGAGTAGAAATTTTATGTTTTCATAATGGATTATATGATAGGATTAACATAGAAAACTGATGTGAATGACACTACAAAGGTTGATGATTATATAATAGTTGTTGTATAAAACATTTTACCAGTTATTGAAACCTTCATAGTTAATGGTCTAGTTAGTCATTAAATGTATTGGGTGGTTTGGATGCATGTTGTTCTAAGGAGTATCATATCAGACATATGTTTCCTTTTCACATCGTGTTTATGGAATGGTCTTCATAAGGCAATGAGATTGTCTGATCTTCTAATCACGACCTATCATCCATAGGCTTATGGTCAATTTTAGTAGACAATTAAGGTTTGGGGGATATATTTGGAGATCATGTTTTGGATTTTGGTGGTTCATAATATCAATATATGGAACTCATAGAGTACACGTAAAATATTAGATTACATGAATCGATCCAAATTGAATGTTTTGGACCATTTACATGAAAGTCATGAGATGCACACCATTATGGGTTGTTGGTATGTGATGAAACACATGGTGGTCCTAGTCTAGTGAAGGAGACAATAGATCTTGATCGGTTGATCATAAAATAGTTGTTGATCGATAAGAGTATGCATAAATTATATTTCTACCATCAAAGATTAACACTATAAAATGAGGTTTGTCATCATGGTCTCTTTTTGATGTCTCTATGTTTTATTAAATGTCATATCTAGAAATAGGGATAGGTAGATCCTATGTTTGGTGGGTCCTTTGAGATAGTGGAAGGGGATTTTATGGTGGTGTACTGTTTTTCCAATAAATAGTACCAATGTGACATTCATGATGTTTTCCCTATGTTAATGAAAGATAAATATTCTCCAGAAACTTCACATGTGATAGATGTCAAAGGTATCAATATTTTTTTTTGATTTTTCTTTGATGAAAATATGATATGGGTTGTGAATCATAGTTACAAATATATTTGGGTTAGTAATATACAATTTTTTTAAGTGCAGAAGTAGGATTAGATGTTTGGGATGAGTGATGGGAGAGGGAGTTTGATATCTGAACATAGTTTCCAAAAATTTTCTTTGAGACTCAATTGTGATTCTTGGATTCACTTGAGGATGGGGTGTTATATGGTATTAAGATTTAGGATCAAGCATTTTTTCATGTATTTCTCTCTCAGAATTATTTAAAAAAAATAGTTGATATTCCATTATGGAAGTATATCAGCAAAATAAACAAAATATTAGTTTGTGAGGAAACTTCAAAAAACAAATCAAGACCTTTTTGGATATGCTTTGTTGGGTAAAATGACCTAAATATTAGTGATTTATGATTATTTGAATTAGTGATGTCTAGGTAAATGGGTTATGTGTTTCCTAATTTCGTTTTATATTGAAATTCTTTATAGGAGTTTCATGTTATTTATAAGTAAAAGTGGTCAGAATAACCATCTGAAAAAAATTTACGCACTGCGTAAATGGATTACTTGTAATGAAATTTTTTGTGTGTTTAAATAAAATGTTTTGGGTGAATAATTTTTTTTGTATATCCAATTAAAAATATTTTCATTATGTGTAACGATATTAAACAATATATAATTCATCAACATGAGATTTTAAATTACATTTTACAGTTGAATTTTATTCAAATTCATTGAATGTATTTTACTCTCTACATTGGGAAACCCTCTATGAGATTTTGGAGTGCCAACCTCTCTTCCAGAGGTTTAGATAGAACCTTCAATAACTGGTAAGTGGTTTCGGCCTATGTTTTCCCTTATATCACTTATTTTCAAACCATTGTTGTGAAATAATTTGACCATGTGAATTTTTGGAATTTATCATGATCATTTATGATAGGACTTTCTTTAGGCGATCATCCACACTATCATCCTTGTTGGTGTTTATTGTTTGAAGCATTATTAGATCATGTGTTAAATGTATGGTGTCTAAATCAGAACCCTATGGATTGATAGTTTCAATGTTTTATAAATATTGTGATATAACTAATATAGTGTGCTTCTAAATCATTAAAATACGTCATTTCGACAATTCCTTAAAGTCCCTTTGTTTCCATTGGATATTAACATGGCTTATGGAAACCCTCGAGTGAGAATGCCACTAACTTAGTCGATTTGGCTAGTGGTGCAAAGTAGGTTTATAATGGAATGAGACCTTTTTTGATAATATGATTTAGAATCCCTATTTTTTATTATTTCTTATTGTTTGGACGATGAATTAATTTTTATATTAATTTAATGTGGTTTAAGAGAGAAAAATACTTATTATCATAATAAATCATTGAGATTCATGATGTGATACTGTGATATACATGTTTTATGAAAGGCATTGTGTTATATATTTTATGCTTATATATCATGATTGGACTTTAAACATGTAAAATTATAAGCGATAATGTTGATTTTGAGTTAGATCTGCCTATTCTCAATCTCAAATTCTTGTTCACAGTGGGATTTTCCCAGTCACAATATATAATACATACAGTTATTTAACCTATATATTTTAATTTTATGGGGTCTTTGCACATATTTCTATGAATATACCATATTTATATAATGTCAGTTATAATGGTCGTAAGATATGGATAGAGTATTTCAAAATGGATCCAAATAAGTTTATTTGACAAGTTTATATGGTTTTGGTTTGCATGTTTGTAAGTCAAGATCAAAGATATTTCAGCATGGAGTCGAAACAAGTTATTGTTATACTTTATTAATTGTTGAATTAATTAATTCATCTAGTAATGTCATGATTACATGTACTTATTATCATATTTTTTATTTTAAACATAATGGTTTCGAACTATGGATGTATAATCACACCCATTTTGGGACACCATTTGAATACCAAGAAGAATATGTCAATGTGATTTTGGACAATGGAAAAGGACCATGATGTTGATTCCATGCTTGTTGGATGGGATAAATATTGTAGGGGGATAAAATGGGGATAATTATTGGGTAATTTTGATTATTCTACTTTTTAATGGTATTGTTTCTATAATTACATTTACATACATTCCATCGTTCGGTTACATTATTCCATAATTATTTATTTTATTATTTAATCAGTTGTTATTATTGTATTACACTATGTATATAATATTATTTCCTTAATTTATATTTATTATTATTTTACTTCTAGAACACATAGTAAAAGATGGGAATAGTCTCCACACTACACAATCACACCCTCACTTATAGTCGGTAGCCTTTGGAAAATGGAGAGCCATTCTTGATGTCTCGTAACTACCCATTTTTGGCAATGTGAGTGAGTTCCCAATTGGGGGATGATACAATCATCTTGAAATAATGAGCTTTATATCGATATGAATATATTATAATTTATAGATAATAATCATAAAGTAAAATCATGTACAATATATACATCACAAAAAAGAAACATGTAGTGTATCTTGTCCACGTATATAAAATATATTCAATAGCCAAGCCTTAAGATCAATATCCTTTATATAATCGTTATCTTCCTATATAATAAATATATATTAAGTAAAAATATATTAGAAAACCATAATTATATATATATATATATATTACCATTTATTGTTTATTTATAATATATTATCATTCAATTATTAACAATTCATTATTAAAATCAATGTTTCCACTAGTCACTAGTTCGTTTGTACTATATGCTTGGATTCAATAGTTCATGTCCATATATATTAATCATAGATCCTTAATATCCAAAAAAAATTGTTGTATATATGTAGTATATATTTATTATTAAGATATTTATAATCATATGTAATGATTGATATAGAAAAATGAATTACACCATTCATGGTGACGGTAATCCATCAAAATGCTTAAAATATGTTTTCAATATTTGATGGATAGAAATAAATAAATTTGAAAATTATTTAATATTTTAATAATAATATTTATGTAATAAATATCAAATATATTCATTTTTTAAAATTTATAGTCGTATAAGTGAATCGGTGATGAAGAATGAATTACACCGCTATGTGTTGAAGCCAAGATATATGTACGAAGGACTGATGTTTTATATATTTGTAGGATTGATTACTTATTAGTGGTACCATATTCATAATAATATCTTAGTATATTTATGATACGAAAATTATTATTTTATAAAGGTTTAAACACATGAATATAAGTAGAAGAAGCAATAATTTAAGGCCCCAACCATAATCATTACTTAATATTGAGTTAAGTCAAGAATTTGAATTTTAATCACATTGAGTATATTTTTACGTTTAGAGATTATGAGAATTAGTTAATAACTCATACAAAATGACATAAATGTTATAATTAGACAGTTCTATTCCCTATCCAATTATTTCAATAATATAGAAAACTTTTAAAAAACATGGTTCAGTTTAGGTTTAAAAAACATGAATTTTCCATGATCCAATCCTTGACTCTATTCATCTTTAATACATGAGTAAAAAATTTCAAAAAATGGGATGAGCCAAAAAAACATTATATTGGATACATACTGAATGAAATCAATTAGTCTTCTTAAAACATGTAATCCATGAATTTTTTTTCATAATATAACAATTTTCACATTGAAAAAGTAGCAAAAACCCTTCATTTAATATGTTCTCATTGAATACCATTTTGTATCCAAAATATTACCATAAATACCATAGAATAATAAACATATTACATATATAGATATCTTGGAACATAAAAAATACTGAAATGGAATAACTATATGGTCGAATTCCATGCATATTACTAAATGGAATCGTTATACGACCGACTTACCCACACAATGCATTTGAGGTAATAACGTAAACATCTATCCTAGGTTTATCACGTAACCACCCATCCTTAGTTTATCACGTAACCACTCGTATTTGTTTTATCATGTTACCACCCATAATTAGTTTATCACAAAACCACCCCTCAAATGTCCAAGTAATATTATATAATCATTACACAAAAAATAAAACAAATATCAGTATTTCTCTTATAACATTTCATTTCTAATCTCATGAAATCATTTCAAGATTTTAAAATATTCAATTAATTCATAAAACCATTTAAAATTTTTAATTAAAATACATTTAAAGAAATGTTTCCCATACCACATTGAAAATTTTAACATTTTAATACATTCTCGTCCATATAAATCTATTCACAAACCCCATTTTTTAAACATGGACAAGAAATAGACGTTTTTAGAGGAATAAATCAGAAATCATTTAAAATGATGTTTTAGTTAAATAGTGCATTGCCACTTGATAAACACTTGAATAAAACAAATTAATGAATGATGTTAAATAAAACATTAAAGATCATGATAATATACTAATTAATGATATAATGTTTCAAAAGGGTTGTATATACACCTTATAAGATAATAATGGTGAAAAACATAATGATATGTCTCAATCAAAGGAGATTTAGATGATGTCCCTTACAAAGATCTTATCATTAGATTAAGTATAAATAAATTAAATAAAAATGTTTGAAAAATATTAATAAAATAAATATAAGTTGATATTTAGTGTGAAACATTAATAAGATATTCACAAATATTTTTTATAAAATAACACAAATTAAATAGTGATTTAACTCAATGAATGAAGATTGAGTTATGATTTCCCTTACAAAGATTATTTTGTTTATAAAATTGATAGATTATGTGTATTCACTATAATTACACATAAATAAATTTTAGTTATAATATCGGTTATCAAAAGTTATTTCCCACATAATCATAGATCAAAAAAATCAACAATTGGAAGATGAACCTAAAGTATAGAAACTGGGTTAAGAAGTTCCCTTATATTGAGTCTGAATCATCACGTATAATTTTTATGTCCCTAAATAATAAACATAGGTTAATTTATACTTAGGTGAGAACATTTTTTGTGTTTATTATTATTTTTATATCACATATTATCATGTTTTTAAACATACATAATTATTTATGTTCATATTGTATGTTTTGTAGATATTCGAAACATGAGATGAAAATAATCTTACTTGGATGTAAATTGTACATGTAGAAAAAATTAAATCATCTCGAGAATTTTACTCATGATTTAAATATCATATATATAATTTATATAATTATATATAATATCAACAATATTTTGTGTTAAGAAATGAAATGCACCAATCATGGAGATATTAGGTTGTATGTGTGCATGAATGCTACTTTCATTTCATCATCACATTAACTGAATAATAATAAAAATTTATAAATGTATATTATAATAACAGTATTATTTTTATGTCATGTATGTCTCATATGTTTAATATATCCTTCCTTGATATATTACATGTATAATGTAAACGAATCACATCGCTTTGAGGGGATGGTAGTCCACACGTCCTCGAGTAAAATTATCATATTTACAAAACTTGGAAAACATAAAGGTATGTTATAAAAAACAATATAATAATAGAGAAATTATAAATATAATATACATCATATATAAATACAATTCCATCATAATGGGAACTATGATAGGTGGTAGGAGAAAAATGAACAGTCGTCGTTTTGTGAGGGAGTTGTTCGCAGAACATAGAAACAATATGTTCCATATCTATTAGATGGAGGTGTGTGTACATTTAGAAAAGAACATAGCATAAAAATCATAGTATATTGTGGATACTACTTTTGTTATATAATAAATGAATAAATAGTGGTTATGTGTTTGGAGAAGGAAAACAATAGAATGGATCTAGATAGAAGACATTGCCTCTAAATCGGGTAACACCTTTTGATTTGAGTGAAAAGGCTCCCTTGAATAGACTTATTCAAAAGATACATCTTTAAGGGAGGGATTTTTGGAGTTCATTTTAGTGAAAATTTGTTGATCCAATGGGATTGAGATGTGTGAGTATGTGGGTAGTGTTGGTGGCCCTTTATAAGAGGGGGGAGGGGCACTTTATGAATGTTTTGAAATATTATTTTATTATAAATCCATTTTATAATTATAATAGATAAAAAGCGATGTATTTCGATCATAAGATAATGATGGTTATATATAATATCAACCAATAGGTTTTTGAAAAGTTTTTGTCAAAAATTTGTCCAAATCATTTGGATTTAATGTTTAGTTAGTTAAATTAACTCTTAAGATATCTTCTTAAATTTCCACACTATATGGTTCATATAGAATCTATATAATGCTATGAGAACATAAATTGGATCATTAATAAATTTTTTTAAATTTTATAATCCATTTTTCCTAATCTCATATATTTATGACTAATATATACTTTAATAAAATAATATTTTCCTTAAAAAATTATTTATTTCAATTTTGACACTTTTTAGTAATTGATTTTTAATAAAGTCATAAAATCGTCATTATTTGAAAAAATCCAACATTAAAAAAAATATAAAATTTGAAAATCATTAATAAAATTCGTGTATGGAATAAAAATTTTCATATTTCATTTATTTTAATATTTATAATGTCATTTATTTGAATCATTCCTTAATAAGGTAATCATTTCATCATCATTGTGTCATAAATAAATTCCCTTATTTAATGTCAAAACATTATAAAAAAATAACAGGATATAGGAAATATTTTTATATTTCTTATTAATATATATATTTGGAAATATATGTTATATAACCCCACATTAAAATCAATTTCTTAAAAAGATATGTGTTTATGTCCTATTTATCTATACTTAAAATTAACTATTATAACATGTCATTATCACACCCAAGTGGCTCTATTGGGTCCTAAAATAGACCCATGGATTATCTTGGTCAGATATATCTCATCCAATATGTTGTAGAAATATTTTAGGGAAGTATTATATTATTATAATAATATATTTTACCTTTATTTACCTCATTTACCGTTTAACCACGGTAAATAAAAATAATTACTGAAGTTACTATTCATAATGTACAAAAATAAAGGTACCTATGTGAAAATTTTGGACATTTTGATTCCAAATATATAATCAATTTTTCAGAATTCAAAACACTTAATTAGAAGAAATTAATTTAAAATTAATTTGTGTTGTCAAGACCAGAAAGAAGGTAATAAAGAAGTAAAAATTGTAAAATGATTGACAATTTATAACCAATTTCAATGTTAAATTACATAGAATAACCAAAAATAGGATTAAATTATAAAATAATAATCTAATTGAACTTTTAAAAAATTAAATGTATAATCTATTTATATAAATAAATTAGATGAAAAGGTCGTTTTGCATTAAAATGCTGAATTTTTCACAATTCATTAAAAAATGGATTTTATTTGAAAAATTCCAATATTTCCACCAATGTAAATTTTGATGTGCCCCATCTAAATAATATGTTTATTTTGTAATATATATTATATTATAGAGAAAAAAACCATATTTAAAAATGGTTCAACATCAGAAGTCGGTGAAATGAACTTTTAAAAATATTATAGTATTTTATGCTTAAAATTTGATTAGTTCTAATTTTAAGCCTATAAAAATGATTGGATTGATGTAAAAACATATAAAAACGCATGTAATCATATTTTATATAGTTATGTTTATTCTTTTTAGTTGAACGGATAGGCATTATCTAATATTTAAAATAATAATAATATTATTGTATTATTTTTCGGTATAACTAAACATTGTGTGAAATGTACGATTTAGAAGAAACATGTTGTTGCATGTCAAGTATGCTATCTTTAAAAGATTCTCCTTTAACATAAAATTAATATCATATTCATAAATATTAATAGATATAAAAATTTATTATTCTATAAATACCTGGGATGTTACAAATATATTTGAATGATTCGGTAATGATGGTAGTCTCTTATTTTGTCGGCTCCCATTAGATATCTTATTATGGGGAAAAGGGATGAATATTTTGAATTGGATAAAACATAAATAACACAACAAATGAATTTTATAGGAAAAATTGTATGGTTTTGGTTGAGATAGATGGTTAAATGTGTTGCAGATATGTAAGGGAGGAGGTTCCCATTAATAATTGAGGTGAGGGGAACTTTAGAAATTTAAAAAAAATCACATTCAAATGGATCCAAATAGATATAATTTTATGAGAGGGTAATTATAAGTCCAAATAATTTCAACCAATAATATTTGTACACATTTTTTATATTTTCCCTCTTTACTTTTAGTTGTAACATGAAACTAACACTTTTAAGAATTATTATACTGTTAAACATTTATATAATATAATGGACAATAATATTTCAATTAAATAAAAAACGAGTAAATGGGCTATTTGATGATTTAAATATCCATATCCAATTAATTTGGTAAAATCCATGTTTTTTATGAATTTTAATACATTTAGTTAAGTACTATTTATTAAAAAAATATCAATAATATATATTTTTACATGTCTTATTTTATTTTACCTTAAAAAACCATATAGACACATTAAAAGATATTAAAATATTTTATTGTATCCATATCATGTAATATTATCGTCAATTTTACTTTAGGATTTTATCGATATTAAATTATATTAATTTATATATTTTAATTTCCATTTATAATAATTTTCCATTAATTGTAAAATTATCATCAAAACACTGTGTAAGAATTTAATTTTATCGTCTATTCGCTAAAAATAAAAAATATATTACCATCATGAATAAAATTCAAATTTCAATATAATATTTATAGTCAATTAAATACTTGTGATAATCCGATATTAAAAAATTATAGTTTTTAAAAATAATAGTTCGAGATGTTTGATCTTTCATGAAATAAAATAAAAGTAAAAATATCATCAAAATGGACGAAAATTCCACATTAAAATTCATGGAATAGTTTAATATAAATGGAATAATCTGATAAAATTTATGCACATTCAAAGTTCATTTTCAAGCCCTTATCGTTTTATTATTTACCATTAACTGCCTAATTTAACCATTATCATGGTTAAAAATTTATTATGGTTGTCATTTCAATTAAAAATAATCAAAGGGTCCAATTTAATAAATTATGTCCTATGGAATCAAATTATAGAATCTATTATTTTTAGAAAAATATAAATAATTGGAAGAATTACTTTTTAAATTATGCTAAAATGTAATGAAAAATTGTTTTTATGAAAAAAAATTGAATATACAAATGTTCTTAAACAAAATATATCAATAATGTTGATTGAAATGATCATAATTGTATTAATAATAATAAAAATGGACTATTTTTAGTCTTAAAATTTTTTAAACACATATTTACATTTAAAATTTTTGGAATATAAAAATATTTTTCAATAAAAAGATGTATTTTTTACTATTTACTAGAAAATAATTATTTTCATACAAATACCAAAATATCAAAGTAAAGAAAATTTATGAACTAATTTATAATATGAAACACCTATTATTAAGTACATTATCTAATAGTGTTTAATAAATTAATTATATTATTTTATAATGAAAAGTAATATACAAATTTTTTGATAAAAACATATAAATTTACAATACTGAAATATGTGTGTTCATATTCAAAGAATTTATAAACAAATTATTATTTATATAGTCATATATATATATCATAATATGTTTACACTTATTCACAACCACCAATTATAATTTCTACGTTATATCAGTGTTGTTAAAGCAATAACACTTTAATAGTGTATCACATTAGGTTTTGTCTTTTTATTACTTATTATATTCGCTATCTAACATTCAATTATTATATATTTTAAAATATTAGTTCACCATAAGATATCAATGAAATTAAATTTATTTTAATAAAATACCATTAAATATTTATTTGTTTCATTCTCTCCCCCTATCAAAAAATTGAACATCAATGATCCAATAATGTTGAATGATGAATAAATCTAGGCAGTTCATTTTCATTATTATGATTTCTAAAAATTTACGTTTCAAAATTATTCATATGATTTATTACACTAATTTGGTAGTGTCATATATCTTGATATCCTCTTAAAAATATTACATATCAGATTCCATTTAAATTTCTTCAAAGAGAAGAACATGTGTTGGAAATGGAATGTACTTCCTTAAAAATGATATTTTGAGCACAAATTATATTTTATAGAGGCCTAATGGAATTTACAAATAGGATGACAGATCTCAAATTAATTCTATAATTTAAAAATACATAATATAAATAGGGCTTCGTTTTCCTTTATAACCAAATATTATAACATTTTTTCATGTAGATAAATTCTTGTAAATCTGATCTTCCACATGAAAATTGAATCATTCTTAATGTTATCGACATATCTCTTTTATTACTTTGATTTACATTTATCTGGGTTTGAACAATATTTTACTTTTAAATTGTTTCCTCCACATGTTAGAGGTGTATAATATTTCATTAAACAAATTAATCAAAATATCTAAATATAAGACATCTATATTCATATAATGAATCATACAACAGAATGTGAATTCTTTATAATATGCTATTTTTATAGGATAAATCTATCAATGAAAAAATTTGATACATCATACCATGAATTTTATATGAGGAGGACCTCAACATGTTTTATATTGGTAGGATTATCCATTCTGAATTCATATCATTATAAGGATGTTAAGAAGTTCTCAGATGAAGCTCAGTATTTAGAGACATATAAATAATTTTCTAGATTTTGGATGTAAATCATTGATCATTATCAAAAATAATTAAATTAGTTGTTCCCTGAATTCTTATTGCTTCATTAATATATGGTCTAGTGAGGATCTTCATTGGTAAATCTTCTCTTATTGATTGGAAATGTGCATATTTGGTATGTCGGTTAATATTAACCCATATTACATAATTCATTATAGGTTTATTTGATAATATAGGGAAAAATCCATTGTAATGTCCTCTCATTTCCAAGTAGGAATAGTTATATTTTTCTATACATCATAAGGATGTTTTCTTTCATCCTTAATTTATTTAAATTCCAAATATCCTAATATATAATCAACATGTTCCCACATTATATTATTCCAAAAAAAATATTCCTTCAAACTTCAATATAACAAGGTGATATGAGGGTGTATATCGAAATTTGAGTTAACAAAATAAAATGATATTACTATTTTAACGTAATTATAAATGGAACACAAAACCTCTTTCACAATTCTGAAACACCAATTACATGAATGAAATAAACCAATTTCCCATCAATTATGGATTTTATATTCATTTGAAAATATTCATCATCTGGTTGAGAACATATTAAATTTAATAATATATATTTTTTGGAAATTAGTTTAAAATGGGGAGACGTTTCTATAACCATAATAATTCTCATTTATATTTTTACTATATACATGAACATAAGATTATTTGAATCCTTATTTTTCCCAAAAATCCAATATCCATAATTATAAATGTGTCTGATAGCTTATTTCCTTCTCTGGGTGGTAATGTATTGATCATTCACATTCCTTGAGTAGCTCATGGAATCTTCATTATCTCATGTTGAGCTCACTCAGTAGATGTTATAAATATTAGATTCTTATGATCTATTCACATCACACATGTTGTGAGCAGACCCCCAGAAATCCCATAGCCAATGTCTACAACCATTAAATTGTGGTTAGATAAAATTATATCACATCCCATTAAACAGAGCAGTTTTGTATTCATGGTAATCATGATACACACATGAGTCTTTTATTACAAATTAATGAAAATATTAAAACGTATTTTGTTTTCAAGGATAATAACTCTATTCGATCTTCTTTATCCTTTATTATAATTCATAGAACACTTCAAGGAATCCTAAGGTAATGAAACATAGTAAGGGTGAAATAAAATGCTCAGTAAGGGTGTGTACACCCAGAGTAGTAATGAATAAATGAGTATAATTATTATGGAATGTTAATAACTAAACACACATTCCATATAATAAATAAAAGTAATGGATAAACAACATGTAAAGGTAATAAATGAAAACTAATTCCTATCAAATAACTAGATAATGAAAAATCAATAAGGTAAGACCCATACCATTATCACATGAAATTTCAGCAAGAAACATAGAATGAACTACATCAATATAAAATGTCAAAGCAATAATATCATGGTTAAATAATAACTGAATGTAAAAGTGGGAAATTATTAATTATTGGACACCATTTTTCCTAGGTACATGTTACAATTACTATAAAGACCATTAAAAATGTGGTTAATAACATACTATTTAAAAACTGATTAACTTAGGCTATCAAACTAATTAATCCCGTTAGACTACTGATGCATTTGGTGGATATATATCACTATGAACACCTATTTCTATCATGTCCAAAGCATTACACATATATAGATTAATAGATTTAATTATAAAATGTGTCATATAAAATACCCATATTTGGTAAATGATACAAATTTCTCAGTATTTCCCTAGACAATAAAATAAATTACAACATCAATATTCCATGTAAAAATGATACTCAGGTTTGGAAATAATATTATTCAAGATAAATGATATGGATAATTAGGGGGAATTCAATGTTCAATGTGAATATGAAATTACATATTTAAGGGGGACTAAAAGTAATCAATGTAGAGAATGTAAATATTATCCAAGGTCAAGGAAATCATAAACCATCCAATTGAATAATTATGAATGTATGAATTCAAAATTTCCCAAGTGGTTCAAAAATAAAAGGCTTTTTTTCATTGATGAATGGAAGTAAAGTGAGAATTTCATTAAAAATTCAATAGGAATATAACCTTTTTTTAAAATTTGTTTTCAAAATATTTTTCATAGAAAATTAATTTTTAGAAAAATAATTTTTAAATTGTATGATTTTAAACATGAAAATTAATTTTCAAATAAATTGTGGTGTGTAAATATGTTCATTTCATACAAGGTAAATATAACATTCCCTTTTAATGGATTTTTTTGAAATGTTCCATGTTCAGAAAGAGATTAGGAGATTCATTTGAATATATTTGAAACAGACAAAATTATTAAAAATTAATTAAATAATTAAATAAATAAAGGTCATATAAAATTTATGAACCCTTTTAAAAAAACCTAGTTTTTAGATGAAAACATTTTCTTCAACTAAAAGAGAAATGATGTTGGGCTTTCATGGAATCATTTTATAACAGATTTTGAGTACCAAAAAGTAGAAAAATGATATTATAAAGTAAAAAGAACATCAACATTAAAATGATATGAAAATTGATGTATTCATTAAAATTAAGCAATAATTTCCTATAGTGGGGATTCAAGTGTAAAAAATCACGAACAAAATGTGATTTTGAAGTAATCCCTTGAAAATACCAAAACATTATTATGACAATCAATCACTGAATAGATTCTGAGGGTAAAATGTAAATTAAAATAATACAAGTGGAAATAAAACATTAGATATTGACAAGTTATTACACAAATAATCATATAATATTAGTAGCAATGAAGAAGTGATATAATCCAATGAAAAGTTATCGTGTTATGAATTTTTGTATCACTTTGTAACATTAAATTAAAATAAATATAAAAGAAATAATTAAAAATAAAACTGAAAATTCCATGAAGAATGAGTGGATCATTATATAACATGTAAAATTCTCAGTACTTACAAAATTTATAAGAAATTATGTGCACAAAACTAATGCATGCCTCATAAAATGAAATTCCAGACAAAACCCCTCAAAAATGTGGGAACATTTGAATCGGAAACCTCATAAATAATATTCAAAAAATGAAAATTTTTAATCAGATTAATATAAATTAATTCATTATATAATGTAAAAAAATGGGACTTATATTAACCAAACTAAAAATGTAAGTGGTGAGTATGATATTTATCCCATGGATGTAAAAAGTGAGACGACAATCCTTTACCTTGAGTTTCCTTTTGGTTGAACATTAATTAACATTCTGTATAATGGTTATAAACATGAAAATAAATTAAAATATACCCATAAATATATTTTTAAAATCAAATTCTGACTTATTATATTATATTATTACGCTTTTGTTAATAATAATTCATTTTTTTCTATATTTTATTCGTTAATCGTCTATTTTATCGCGTATGTTCAAAAATTTTAATTGTTGTGCCTATTAATTATTTAATTATTTAATCATAAAAATCATATAAATTGTGATATGATTATCATATATATTAATTATATATTAATTTATAATAATACATAGTATTTAGAGAAAGAAAATAAACTGTACTATTTATGTTATTATAGGTCGTATGTATGCATCAACACTACGTCGATTTTTTATTGAATGTTAAAGATTAAAACTAAATGATTTATATGAATATTGTAATTATAGTATCATATTTACTTAATATATGTTATATAATTTTATTAAATCCATAATTTTTACATTTCATGTTTATCTTGAACAAAACAAAACCCTTTGAGGAGGTTGTAGTCCACATTTCCACAAACGATGATATCATATTCCAAAAAAAATGGAACACATGAATGTATGTTTTATAGAATAATTAAAACAAATTTAAATAAAAAGTTAATATCATATATAAAATATAAAACCATAATTACATCATAATTCCCACCTTCATTGGTCGTAATGGAAGAAATAATAACCATCTTTTTGTGATAGGGTTGTCCATTATAGAAATGAACGATAATTTTCATACCCATTAGATGGAAGTTTGTGTAAGTGTTTCTAGAAGCCATAGAATGAAAAAAAGAACATATTGAGGAAAATTATTTTATTATATACATGAAATAATAATAATTTAATGGTTTTTTGATTTAAATAAATAGAAAGAGATCGTTGAAGAATTGTACTATGTTTTTAGGTAACTCAATTTGGTTTATACCAATAGACTTATTTATTTGGATTTATTTCCAAATAGATTATTATAATTTTATATTAATTATTTGGTATGCTTACTATAATTTCTTTTGGGCATTCCAAATTTTTTTATATGTAAGAATAATTTGGATGGTTGAGTGTCATTTTGATGTGCAGGAGGAGTAGAATTTATGTAAAATTTTGGAAAATAAATTCCACACATATTTTCCACATGTCAATTTCCTCAAATAGTTGTATAAATTTTGAAAATGGATTATAGGGTCCAAATGTTTCATCAAAATGGATTTAGTACATGTCTATAGGAAATTTGTTCTCTTATGATTCATGTTTAGTCCCTTATTAAGAATAATTTATCTTAATAATTTTAATTAATTTTCATAACATTCACTATTATTATTTATAAAAAACATAGTGGAACATATTATAAATTGTAAAATATAAATTATTCAAAATCTAAATATTTAATACAATCTTTTAAATCCCAATCACATAAATGGAGAAATAATTTAATATTAATCTAGTAAATTGGATGATAATGCGTATTTTTAGAGTGAAAATGTTCAGAATCAAACTATGTTCATATATCCAATTTCATAGTGAAATTGATTAAAAAGACCAAAATTAAATTAAATGTCTTATAAATGATATAATTTAATTTAAAAACAATTTAAAATATATTTTTTTATATAAATTATTGAGTTGAAATTTTAGTTTTCAATAAAAATACAGTATTTTCATTATTCAAAAAAAATTAAACTTCAATGAAAAATACAAAAAATTCACCCTAAGATTATTTTAACATTATAATTTTAAAAAATAAGTATAATTTTAGATACAAAGTCTAGGAAATATCTAAAATGTATATTTAAAATAGGGTATCCATCAAAAGCCTGTAAAATTGCATGTATAAACATATTGGGTTTTATGCATAATATTTGTGTTTCTCTAATGTTATGACTAAAAAATATATTATATGAGTGTAAAAAACTATTTTACTGAATATATAATCTATATATATCATAAATATAAATCCAAAATAGTAATTAATTTAATTTGTTAAGATAAAATTATTTTAGGAGAATAAAAATAAAGAAATAACATTTATATTCAATTGAATTATATTTTCATTTATAATTAATTGGCAACCAATGAATTTTTTATATGTTTATAAATACGATTTTTTTCAAATATTTTTAAATAATTTTAATAAAAATGAATTTAACATCCAGGTTATATCATATTATAATAATTAATTTTTTCTTAATAATATTTTATTGTTTGGTAAAACTCTGACTTCCATGTAATGAAAGCCATCAAACATAGTCATTGTTGCGTGTGATGCAAGATAACTCAGTGATTCAAGAATTTCATCCTATATAATATATTTAATTGATTTTTAATTTTAAATATATTATAATGTCTGGAGAAATTATATTCTCTTACACATATGGGGTTGAACATCATACACGCTATCGAATACAATATTCTTATTTTAAAAAAATTATTGATAAATTATCTCCAAATTAATAAATTGCATCCTCAAAATATAAGAATTTTCATGGTAATTTAGGATTTTATATTTAAAAATATCTATTTTAGGAAAACCCACATCAAAAAATATTTGGTAAAATATACTCTTAAGAAGAGTGAATGATAAATACAATTATCAAATTAAAATAAAATATTACTAGGATTCTATGTATGTGAAAATTAGTGGCGATTGAATATTATTACATGGACAAAAAGAATAAATATTTATAGGGAGTGATTGATGAAATCAATCACAAACTAGTGAATGATCAATGTAATTTTGAGGGCTTCTAATTCATATATTCATGATGATTAAAATTCAATAATTTTGATAAAAATTTGATGTTTTAGGATAACATTTTATTTAAATATCATTTTTTTATTATTTTTTAATTCCATTACATTCTATGATAATGAGTAATACACTAATATAGCTTATTTCCATAGACACATTATTAGTAATTTTTCTATTCATTGACCAATTCTGAATTCATAAATTACTTTATGAAATGGATATTCTAAATGGAACCACATTTTTCAGCCAAAATATCTAATATTTTATTTTTAAGATCATAAGTCCAATTAAATAAGTCTTTACATTTTATTCTTAAAATTCTATAACACGAAAAGAAACACTTCGGTTCATCATAAAAATTTATTCATCAAATTTTTTAGCTAAATTAAGAGACATATTAACAATGAAATCGAGTAGGTTAGTGGTTGGAATTATAGTTGTATCACCCTACAATCATGGGTTCAATTCTTCTAGCCTTTCAAAACATTTTATTTTATCACCTATAATATATGTTATCTTTTTCAAAACCTAAAATAACATTATTTCAAAAAATAAATATGATATAAATTGTTGTATGTTAATCATTATAAATAATTTTAACTATGTTTTATAATATAACACCATTAAATAAGTAATTTATCCATTTATATCAATATATGTCCATCCTTGTTCTAGAGTTTATAAATTTTTATATGGCATTGAATTGGTTTTTCCCAGATTCCCTACAATTATGGAAACAAACTATAAATGGATCCTACTAATTAGATATATTTATTTCCACTATACTCTTCATTATTACTCACTAATCATTTTCATTAAATCATTCTTTCCCACATATATATCATTTCCACATCCATTTAGACACATTTCTAGGTGTATACTTCCTTATTTCATGCATGCTGGAAATAAAGCATTTATTTCTTTATGGTCTCCACCACTCGAGAAATTAAAAATCATGTCCTTCGATTTCTTGGTGATTATGAGAGTTTGTTAAGGTACATATTGTTAATCATATTTCAAGAAAATTAATTAGGCATAAAAACAATATCATTCACTCATGTTGATTCCTCCTATGGTTGTTCATTGACTCCACTATGCACTTTAGTTTTCATTGTTTTCATGAATTCTCCATGTTCCACCCATCAACTAAAATCAAAATCAATAGTTTCAGTAACAATAGTAATAGGAAGAAATGTATGTGATCATATATGGGATATATAAATCCTGATATCCTATTTTCAATCTAAAACAACTCTAGTGTAACATATATCATTCATTTTCATCATCTATTCTAATAATTCATAATTTTTTGTAATACATGTGGATTTTCATTTTCATATACCATAAGAGTGTCAATCGAGGCGAGTAGTAATTACTGATTTCATGTATCAGTTTATGCTCGAGTCTGGCCTAAAAAACCAGTTATGAGTTGTTACCCCTAGGCACATCTATTCCAGAACCATGTCCACCTATAGTATCAAGAGATGTTGTATTTCTTGGAATACCAATATAATATCAAACATATGAAATTCTATGATTTTCTTCAATACATATCCAAAAATATTATCATAGGGATATTTTTTTGAATCAATGTTTTCCTAAATCATGTTATTATGTATTATAATAAACGTCCTATGATACCAACTATAGCGACCCAACCCTAGAAATCTAAGAGAGGTTGTCTACTACTGTCACATTATCATAAAATACCAATTTACTATGTCTCCAAGTAATCAGCAGTTTAGTTGTCTTGGTAAACTAGACACATACAAAATTCATGTATTATATACAAACACTAATATGTCAACATCAGATTTTAGGATACTAAAACTATTATAAATAACATATCCTTTAATATATTTTTTATCACACATCAATAATAACTCAATATAAATGTGGGAAATGATTAATTATCCGAAAAAATAATTCCATAATATATAACATATTTACCATCAAGACCTTTCACAAGATAGTTTGTAACATACTAGGTAAAACACATTATCATAGGCTATCCAACAGACATATCCACTAATACTATTGATGCATTAAGGGGTTATTAATAATTGTGCACCACCCATGTCATATTTGTCCATACCATTCCTCATATATCAAATAATCAATGTAATTAGAAAACAATGAACCTCCTCAAATATCAATATTGATTAAAGGAGATATATTTATCAATATTTCCCATGTAGACCAAATTAAAATAAATGTAAATACATCTTTTCAAAATGATATATGGTTTAGGAAATGAACATATATATGATAAATTATAGGGATAAATAGGGAAAATTCTATTATCAATGGGGAAATTTAATTAAATATTTGAAGGGGACTAAAATGAATATAGGTAGTGAATTCCATTACTAATCTTGGTCAATCAAATCGGAAACTATACACTATAAAAAGGATGGTACCAATACAAAATTTTCTATGTTTTTAGAAAAAAGGTTTTGTCATTGATGGATGAAAATAAAATAAAAGTATCGTTTAAAAAATTCACAAGGAAATATCTTTTTTATTTTGAAAAAAAATTGAAAATCACTTTCTTCGAAAATTACTATGTACATTTTTTTTTAAAATTATACCTTTAAAAATATAATGGATACTTCAAATAAATGACAACATGTAATTCAATATATGTTGTATAATGTAAAAATAGCATTCTATTTTCATATTAAAATGTTTAGAAATGTTCCTTTTTTGGAAAAGGAAAGTAATATTCCTTTATAAAAATTTGTGAAATCTAAAAGGGTAATAATTTATTAAATTAATCTTATTAAAAAGGTTAAAAATATTTATTAAATTTTTTAGAAAACATTGTTTTTAGATAAAAAATAGTTTCTTCAAATAAATGGGATATGATGTCGGGTTTTCATGAAAAACATTTTCTAAAACAGTTTACTACCAAAATTGGAAAAATCATACTATTACATTAAAAAGACATGAATAACTATATGATAAGAAAATTAATGGATTTATTAAACAATAATATTATAATTTACTCTAAGGGAAATTCATGTCTAGAAAATCCCGAAAAAAATGAGATTGTGAAGAAAACCCTTGAAATGACCATAATGTTGATGTGAGAATTAATAATTGAATAGATTATGATTATCAAATTAAGATAAAAATAATATAATTTAAAAAAAATAGATAATAAAATGTTATTACACACCAAATAATAAAATCTTAATGAAAATGTTGAAGTTATATAACCCAATGAAAAGGAATTGGGTTACTAAATTCTATAAAACTCTGTATATTTTAATCCATACCCCCTTAGAAGATATAATTAAAATTAAAACTCATAATTACATGAATAGTTAATGAATAATTATATTACAATTCAAAGTTAAATTTATTACAAAATATATTAGAAATTAGATACCAACAGATAATGTACGT
This sequence comes from Viscum album, assembly GCA_963277665.1. Classification (NCBI taxonomy): domain Eukaryota; kingdom Viridiplantae; phylum Streptophyta; class Magnoliopsida; order Santalales; family Viscaceae; genus Viscum; species Viscum album. The sequence goes on from OY728120.1 coordinate 764,877,397, forward strand.
ATACAATTTTGGTATTTGAGATGAATTCCTTTATAATTGTGGTAAAATTTGAATTAATAACTAAAAAAATATCACAAAATTAAATATTTAAATATAATGAAGATAAAATAATTAATGATATTATTCAACAATAGGGTAATTAGATAAATTTTACTAATGAATTATGTAGTAAATATGATATTTTGGTCATAGATGCAAGAATTGAGATGATAACCCATTATGTTTTGTATCATTTCATGGGAAATTACATTAAAATATTTTTTAAAGCTTTTAAAAAAGTTAAAAAATTATACTAGATCAATAATAATATTTATAATATCATATATCAAATTATTATAAAATCAAATATTACATTTTTTAATTATCATTCATTATTTTCACTATTTTTAGTGTTAATTGTCTTGTTTTTCGAGTATGTTGTAACTTGTTACTTGTTGTTCCTAGAAGTTATATGATAATTTAAACAACAATGTAATGTAAAAATGATTTAATTATTATATATATTCAATATATATGTATATATATTTATAATAATTCATACTATAGTGAGATAGAACATTTTATACACAATTCATGGAGAAGGTAGGTCACATGCATGCATGAACATAACATCCATTTACTAGTCATATTAAAAAGAAGGTAATGTAAACAAATATATGTAACTATTTTTTTATAGAATCATATTTTTTCCTATTGGACACATAGTTTTATTAATAGAATCATTTATACATTTCATATTTATTATTAATGAATTACATAACATAGAGGAGGGGGTAGTCTACACTTCCAAATGGTATATTATCATATTCCCCCAAAATAGAATGAAAGAAGGTATTTGTTATGTAAGATTTGAATAATTGTAAATACAGTATAAAATATCATATATAACATTTAAAAATATACTATCCGCCGAAATTCCAACCATGAGATGTCGTAACAGAATATAGAACAATCAACGTTTCGCAAGGTGGTAGTTTTTTGTACACATGAACATTTATTTTATTACCCATTATATGGAATTTTGTGTTTGTGTTTGTAGAAAATGTAAAATAGAAAAATTATTATATTTAGTAAAATTATTATATAATTGGATCATGTAATATTACAAATTTCATGGTTTGAAAAAAAATATAAGTAAAGTGATTGTGGAATAATGTTAAATAATTTTTGGGAAACTCTTTTTGGTTTATTCCAAAAGACATACATGGATGGATTAATGCCAAAATATTGTATTATATGATGAGGTTTGTGATTCTTTAAGCTTACTTTATGATAAGAAGGGTGATCCAATGGGATTTTTCGGTATGAATACATGGGAATGGTGTGTTCCTTTTTATAGTGGAGGAGGAGTTGCATTATTGTAAAGAATTACAATGGGAATTACACCCATGTTTTTTCAAATTCATGTTTCTCCATAAATATTAATAATTCACAAAAGTGACTATACGGTCCATATATGGAAATACAATTTGTTTTTGACATGTTTATAGGCCATTCAGTCTCATGGGTTTATGTTTTTATCCCATGTTATTCTTAATTATAGCCTAATCGGTGCAATTAGTTCTTATAACATTAACAAATATTTTAGGTAAAAAAAATATGAAAATATGAAAATATTAAATTATTTTTAATAAAATTTATATAATATATTTTTTTAAAATTTAAATCACATAAGTGGCAGAAATTAGTTAAAAAGTAATCCCATATATGGGCAGACAACATAGATTTTTAATGTAAAAATGACCAAAACATTTCAATGTTTTTGTATCTAATTTCACAGTAAACTTGATTCTAATTAACATAATTGGATTACAACATTCATAATTGAAATTATTTTAATTTAATAAAAAATATAAAATATAGTTTATCATTATAAATTATATAGATAAAAATTTAGTTTTCAATGGAAATCGTGTATTTTTATCAATTCGTCAAAAATTTATACTTCATAGAAAAATATAAGTAAATCACCCTAATATAATTTTAAAATTAAAATTTTATAAAATAATATTAATTAGACATAAAAATTTTATAAACGTTCCAAAATATATATTTAAAATACGTATGCCAAAAATATTATGTAAAATTACTATTAGAAAAATAATGGGTTTTGTAATAGGGTTAGTTCTTATCTTTTGGGTAAAATATATTGGATGAACAGAGGAAAAAATTATTTAATATGAAACATATATATTTCATTAATAAAATTCAATAATATTAGTTATTTATATTTATGAATACAATATACCATGGGAATGTAAAAATAAAAATATATCCTTTATATTGAATTGATTTTTATTTTCTTTTCTAATAAATTTGTAACCATTGAATTTATGAAATATTTTTATAAAAAATATATTTTCATTAATTTTTAAATATAATTCAAAATTATAATTTTATATCTAGGTTAGATTACATTACATTAATAATAATGTTTTAATAATAAAAAATTTCATGTTAAACATTGTCTTGCATAGAACGCAAGTCATCGCCCACACGAATGGCCCGAAGGCCGTCTTTTTTATTTTATTATGGATAATCCCCCATTAAGGGTTGAAGGGGAACCCGTACATGACCCATAGGCCCAAGGAACAAGGCCTGAGACACCCGTAATACATGACCTGAAGGTCCAGAGGTATACCATGCCCAATACATGACCCATAGGCCCAGTCCACTTGAACTGCCCCTCCCCAGATTTCTAAGAAATTGATCACCTAGCTCCCCATCTTTCCTTGATGATCAGCTAGAATTTCCCCATACAATGTTGCATGGTGCCTTATCCCAATTGCAGCTACCATACCGTCTCATTCATCCAATCTGGTTAGCATTGCATCCGTTGGCTGCTACTCCTGTTGCTCTGATCCTCTTCTAGGAAATGTTCTATGTGTACTAGAATACTCCATGGTCTATGTGACCTACAAGCCCATTGGCCTGAAGGCCATTGATGACACGAAGGCCCTGGAGACTCGTAAGCCCAAACCAGTGGCCCGAATGCCCAAATCGGGTGAATAGTTCCGGCTGCTACAGTGCCGAACAGTAACTGCTACAATAACCACTGTGGTACCGAACACTAACTGCTAGAGTACCCCGGAAATTCTTCTCCACTAGGTTTTGAACTCAACACTCTTGGATTCCATGTAGGAGCCCTTACCACTCGGGTACAGGCTCCTTGGCCGCAAGTCATCGAAAAAATTGGTTTTTTCATGTGATGAATGATAACTCGGTGTTGCATGAATTGGATTTTATATAGTAGATTTAATTTATATAAAATGTAAACTATATTATAATTTCATGGGATATATATTCACTTACTCTCTTATTGTTGTGTTCCATACATGCTATTGTATACAATGTTCTTATTATAGAAATTCAGGGTGTTACATAATGTCATTCTTTATATAAATAGTGTATCTTTATTTTAGAAGAATTGATTAAGTCCTATAACTCATGATCATAATTTTGATTGCTCAATTCGTGTTTTTAAACTACATTGATGCATATGCAATAAATATATAATTCTTAATATGGAAACAACGTAGTCCCTTCTATGATGCATAACTATATATCATAAATAAACAATTTCCCGATGATAAATTCAATGTCAGATCATTCACCAATACCCTCTTTAATTATTAAATACATTCCTTACATTCCTTTTTCCAAATGAACATATCCTGTTTATGATCATGCTTCAGTAAATGGTCACCTATCCGGGAATTGTTTGAAAAACATTCTAACAGTAACAAGCCAAACAAAAGAAACTACATACCATAGTTATTTTATGGTGTTCCATTACTAGAAATCCATTTTCATAATAGGATAAAGTGACATTCCATCGATCAAGACAAAATTAACTACAAACAAACTTATTGAATATATAAATAACACTCTCTATATTTCCCTAATTAATATTATAAATTAATATTCTGGAAAATGATTCATAAGTGATAATCAAGATCCCCATATCTTATATATTACACCTAGATATCATCAATAAAATCAAGATACTACTTGAATAATTTTTTGATTAGGCCCATAAAAATAGAGGATTTATTAGTCAATATGAATTACATTACATCAAACTCATTATGTTCATTACTCATTATAAATGTCGTATTTGGAATATCCTGTTTTATTACACAAAATTTATGATACACTGAACGATGATCAATATTTGAAAAATAATGATCTCTATGAAGATGAATGAATATGTCATAATTGGAATGAATAAGATACATGTTATTTATTATAATATCATTATTTTCATATCATCAATGCACTTACTCATATATCCATATTTCTTATTTATGGAAAGAATGTGGTCTCCCTATAGTGAAACATTTGGGTCTATAAATATCTTATTACACAACTCCAATATTTGTTTCCTCAATTATACTAATTCAATAGTGTACATTATATAAAAATAATTTTTTATAGATATTTCCTCAAAGATTAAATCATTATAAAACCCATCCACATACTATAGTGGATGTCCAGGTAATTCCTTTGGAAATAAGACAATGTAATTTTAAATATTAAGAAAATTTTCAATTTGAAGATCTCATTTTCCATCCATAGGATGTTTTCCCATATTATACAATATTTTTATTTATAATAGATTTTTTTGGGTAGATCGTGACATGAATCATATGACTAATTTTCCCATAAATGAGTTGGAATTCTATATCTTTATCCCAAATCGTAATTTCGTTCTCTTTATAGTAGTTACTTTCATAATAAGTTTGAAATCTAGGAGGTATTATGGATGAAATCAAAATAATCCATTTTTATGATTATAGATTCTTTAAATTGGAATTTTTTCTGGGTAATATTGGGAATTTAATTACACATTATGTTCACTATGAGACATCCATTAAGAATCACTATTATTAACTCTTTTATTAATATCTAATTAAAAAATTTAATTTTTATATTAATAATTAATGATATAAAATATTTCTAAGATTAGAAATAAAATGATTAATTACATATGTATATTGATATGACTAAAATTCCTATCACCTCATATTTAGGAACTTCATCCCTAGTTATTGTGAACAAAAATCCATGGACTTATTCTCTATCCATTTGCTAGGGAAAATTCTCATTTTTCAAAGGTCATTTATATTTCTACTACCTAATTTCTTTATAGGTGAAGCATACAAAATTAGTATTGTATCATTTCTAATATAGTTTTGATCCATGTAAACATTCTCTTGACACATGAAACAAACTAATTTTCTATTTAAAAATGAACATAGGTGTTACTTTCCACATGTATGGCTTGATGGAAAACTTCCATTTCTCACATTTCCCTAAATTTTTTTTCATATTCCATCATTTTCTTCTCTTAATTAACCATGGATTAATAATGTATTGAAAATTATTTCTCAATCATGTTCACATATTAAAATATACATTCATGTGGTGTGAATGTTTGTAAAAATAATTATCATTGAAGAAATTATATTAAAACATCAAATAATTAGTAAATATTAATTTTTTGTATTATATACATAGTTCACATCATTTATTGGATTCATTGTAATGCATTATTCACATATAGAAACATTTTAATCTTCCTCTATACTCATAATAAATAATTGTGTATTTATATCATATCATTGTTAATAAGAAAAATATTTTTTCCTGAAGACTTCTGTAAAATCCATCCATTCCATGTTCATTATATTCACCATATACAAAGTGTTTTGAATGAATGAAGTCCATTGATAAACATCCCCTTAATGATTATAAACATATATATAATCATTTTATAATTCATTACATCGTAATGTGACAAATATTTTCTATGTGGAAAAATTCATTATTTGACTACCAATTGATTGCTAGTCCCATTGAATGATATAGGTTGCCATTAAATGAAGCATTTAAACATTTTATAAAACATTATGGATCAACAGGTTTTTTGTTAATGGTATGGTTATTAGATATAACCTGATTTAGATATCAGAATATAGTTATAATTTTTTTTACTCTAGATACATATAAAAATATAACTCCATCTATAGCTTCATTACATTTCCTATGAGGGATAACCCAACACAGATTACGTACATTGATATAATTTTGATTCATTTTACCATGATCCATTTTTAAACAATTTAATATAAAAAATTATATAATAAAATTATGAAACTATGTTTATAATTTTAAGACATGTGAAACACTTAACATTAAATTAATATTTGTTTTGTATTTAATCTCAAAATCATATGAATGGTTTCTTTGGAAATTTCCTATTATATGTTTTTTTTTCAAAATCAATGTTCTAATAAATATAGTTTCCAATGTTTTCAACAAAAAATGATCTAATAAAAACTATAATGATCCCATATATAGAAATATAGATCCATTGGTCACATTATTACATTATAAATATATATTATCTATCGCATCCTAAAGGACCCAATAGTTTAGTAGTCTTGAAAAACCAAATACATACATTAAATTATCATATGATATAAAAAATCGTATAATTTCCATTAAAGATTAAATTTTTTATTATATTATAACCATTTATATAAATCGTATTATATTGTACGGAATCCTGTAAAAAACAATAATAAGAAATGGGTGATCTCAGATTCTTAGTAAAGGAATTCATACAACTTAATCTATATAAGGCAGGAGTAATATGGAATCGATAAATGATAATAAAATAATGTATATAAGTAATCCCATTAGATAGAAACTCATATATAGATATATAAATTAATTAAAAAAGGAAACATAAATAAATAACTACTTCTTTAATGATGTAATTCATAATTCCATGCATCTGAAATATATCGTTGCCTCGTTGACCAAGAAAATTTTAAAAATATCATCAAGACATTGTGCAAAGTTATTAATTATCATGTATGACCTCATCCAAAACTAAAGATAATTATGAAGATACATAAAGAGGATTTATAGGGTCACATTATCACACACTACTTCCATTATGTTTTTCATATGACTAAATAATACAATTGAATCAATATGTCTTAAAAAATGATAAATTTATGTATTCGAAGAACTGGTCATACAGAATATCAATACATTCCCCAATAAAACACATCCAAAAACATCCAAATAAATATGATTGATGGTATAACTAGAGTTCATAATAAATTTAAAATTCAAAAAAAAAATTCACATATAAGAAAATATATTATTGGTATTATTAAAATATTTCTTGAGGAAAAACACAACATTGAGTAAAAGTAAATTTTAAAATCATAATACTGTTATAATAATAAATAAATCGATTTTATTTAAATTAAAGTTCTAATATGGAAAATTAATTTTCAAATAAATGAGGATTTATGAACATGTTACAATCTTTTCATTCCGTAAAAATTTAGAAAAATATAACTTTCACAATTTTAATGTACAATGTTCGGAAAATGACCTGAATATTATTTTCAATTTTTTGTAAAAAAAGTATAAAAAAGAAATTAAACCACCATTTTAGAATATTAAATTAACTTTTTAATTTTTTTATAAAACATGGAAACAATAGTTAATTATTACTCAGCTAATACAAAAAATATATAATCATGAATAATGATGAGATTGTAAAATAAACCCATAAAACATTGGTGAATTTTTAACATAATTTCCATAAAAGAAATAAATTTATAATGAAATTTAAATACAATTATTTTCATCATAATAACCATAAAATTCATCCATAAAATGTATATACGCAACAAAAATTAAATATGTTGTGCATATAGAATGTGTCCAATATAAATAAAAGTGATCTAAAAATATATTACATTAGGTTTGACTTCAATAATACATGTATGAACCTCCAATTTAATAAATATATATTTATTATAAATATATTCAAGTAAAATAATTACATATATTGTAAAATATATGATTTATTTATAAAATTTTATTACCTTTCCTTATAAATTCTTTGATAGAATCACTATTTCGGGTGGTAAGTGCTTCATTTTTATGTATATATTCATTCAATACATTTAGTCATTATTATTTTGTAATATTTATATCATATATATATATATATATTATTTATGATATAAATATAATTTATTTTAAATATATATTTATTTATATATAATTATATTTATAGTGACAATAAAATTAATTGCACCATCTATGGAGACGGTAGGTCGTACATGCACTTGAATGCTATTTTTACATTTTAATGGATGAAAATAATGATGTATGATTAATAGATATAATTTTTAAAATCTTATTAATGTCATAAATATAATATGTTATCATTTGCTCAATATTTTTAACCATCCATCTATTGTTATGATAAAAATGAATTTCACTTTTACATATAGACGTTAAGTCAAACATATGCATGAGTGATGTTTTTAGTTTTTGTAGGATAAAAATATATTTAATATTGCACCTCCATAAAAATATTCAAATATTTATTAAAATGTATATATTATTTTGGGATGGGTACAACACATGAAGGTGAAGTTATAGAAGAAAAAATATTGAATGAGACCTTAAAACTGATTACCTCTTTTCGGTGGGAAATGATTAGATCTCTTCTTAAGAGTGCTTCAGATTATATTTTGTGGGGTTCATCACAAAAATAACATGTCTATGAATTTTTAAACTATCAATTTTCTGAGTATGCTAGGGATATATGGATATATATTGTCTTAATAATTAAAAGATGAGGGGTAGTTTTATATTTAAGGGGACGAGTAGTGTTAGAATTTATTATGCTATTTATCTCTTCAAAATGGATATAAATTATAATAATTTTATTCTTAGATGATTATAGGTTGAACTTATTTCATATAATAATTTTTTTACAATTTATGTATAATTTTTCATCCTTATCTTCTAGTTTTAACCCATTAATTACCTATTCAACAATTAATAGTCTATTAACATTGTTTGACCTCTATAGGTAAATAATTATAAAATTACAAATAATATGACCCAAAAATGTAAAATGTAATATGTAATTAACCATATCCCATTAATTTTTAATAATCTAGATTATTTTAATTTAAAATCACTTAATATCATATTATTTGTTATAAAATATAATGTTTGATATATTTAAATAATTTTCATTAATTTAATATTAATAACTTGATGAGAACAATTAAAATTAAAACCAAATATTTTATTTTACCCTTAACATATCATAGTGATCTTGAATAATTTTGGATCATATTATTTATCAGAAATTATATTTTATTTATTATTTTAAATTTCATTCATTTGTTTTTACATTAATTGAATAGTTTTGTGATATCATTTTGTAATAATATAAGGAAATTATTTTTCAATAAATATTAAAAAATAATTAACATGATGAATTAAAAAATTTATTTAAATATACTCTTTATATTACAACATATCATAATGATTACCCCATATTAAAACTAATATTAGTATAGAAAACAAGTGTGATATTTTTTCATTTATAGAAACAAATATAAAGGTATTAACCCCATCCAAATGGCCTTAAAATTTAATATTTCTAAATAAAAAATGATTTTGGATGAAATTTTCTCATAAAATTATATTAATGATTGATTTATGGGATTTTTATAGTAATTTTCAATTAATTTGTTTGACTTTAACTAGCTTATTTACCGATTATAGTTGTAAGAAAATTTTCTTAGTTTATTATTCATAATAAAAAAGGGAAAAATTTAATAAAATTTTACCATATTAATAAAATATAGAATAATATTATAAAAATAAAAAAAAGATAATTGTAGGAATTTAATTTAAAATTAAACTAGTAAAACAAAATGAAAAATGATTTTTAAAAAACTTCTTTTATAAAATTGATTCCAATGAGATTATTCGGTTATTAATAATACATGAGAAATATTTCTACGTAAAACTATTTAAAATTAAATATTATTTTTTGAAATGAATTTAAAAAATATATATTTTGCAATAAAAACTAGTATTTTTATTTTTCAAAGTAAAATTAATATTTTCAAAAAAAAATCTAAAAAATTTAGAGTAAATTTTTTTTTATTCTAATATAAACAATGAAATTATTTTAATAGAATATATCTTCTAAATGTGTGTTAAAATTTAATTATATTATATTCTCAAACGAAGAAGTAAAATTCTTTTTTGATGAAAAAATATAAAATTGCTTTAATATAATTTGGGTTCTTATTTCCCTACCATTAATCAATAAATATGAATTTATTAACACTAAAATATATGTATATATTTTATAGTAGGTTTAATAATCTTCACACAAGAAAATTTTAATAGAAATATTATAATGGACATCTTAAAATAATAATATGTAAATATTCTATAGTTATTTATTTTGGCACAATGTTTCATGTTATATATTCTATCATGTATAGAATCATATAAAAATAATAGGGCAGTCTTCACTATAAGCTATGTAATAAATTTAATTTATCTAGAAATAATGTGTTTTAAAAATATTTGGGTGTTACATAAATGTTTTATGAATCCCATTTTTAAAGATGGTAACTAATATGATGAATGTCCTGTTATCATAAACCACATATATCTATCATTTTTAGTATCTGATGTTTTGGACATATTTTTATCACTAATGAATTGGGTAAATATTGGGATCATATGAGTTAAAAAGGACAAGAATTTGGAGTAAACCCATTTCAATAAGGGTGTTTTTCCACTATGATGGCCATGAGAGTGAACCGTAAATAATACAATGGGTTGGGGGGTAAACATAGTCCAATTTTATTTTCATGGAAGTGAACCATGACTACTACCCAGATTTTGGGAGTGAAACTAATACACTATGATAGTCTTTTCATGTATTTGTGACAACTAAGGATATCATTTTCAATTCTTATGTATATTTCATAATTCCAGGTTATATTCCACTGATATGAACTCTGCGATTAAGTTATTTTATTCATTAATGATATGTGTTTTATGAAATACTAATATTTAATTCATAACTAATGATTTAAATCTATTTTATATTGGTTATGGTTTCAAAATTTTATCATTATGTAATCATACACTTACAATCTGGTTATTTTCAAATATCACTCTTCTTTAACCTTATTGATCATCTAATCACAACATTTCCAATGATTAATCGTCCTCATGTTATGAAGAAAGGTATTATTCATGATATGTTCCAAAATGGTACTAATTGTTATGAACATATTGGGAAGTGATTCAGTTTATTTATGAACCATTTGTTTATGTTTTCATGTTTCCAAAGACATTATTCCTTTATTATGTTTATACATTATTTTTGTGTAATGTAATTAATATTCATCTTAAATAATGTAGTATATTTGTATAGAAATTGAGAGTCTATGAAATATACCATGGTATTTCCATTCCAATTATTATATTTTATGGACAAATCATTTTCTTTGAGAGATATAATATTATTTTCTGTGCATGTTAAGCTCCTTCTATGTAAATATTAACAAAAATATATTATGATCATTATATATATAACAATTATATCCATTGAGATTATGCCTGCAAAGTTTCAATATGAATATTCATTTTACCAACATTAGTCAAACTATCTTTTAGTTATTGTAATGAAGGTTAAACTAAAATTATCCATAAGGTATAAATTTATCATTATTCATGAGGAGAAAAATACACACATTCATTAAATAATCACCCTCATTCCCCATATGAGGGTATTTAGAGTACCAATGTAGAGATTATCCTATTCTTGATCTAATTTAATAAATATTAACATGTATTGGTTCATATAAACATCACTAACTACTGATTTATCCTTTTATTTTGGAATGATTATTGATAGATGTTCTTCAAAATTTGTGGATAATACGTCGCAAATCTGATGAAACTGTAGATATAAATTTTGTATCTCATTTTTATATTCTTCAATCCCCTTTTTCTATAAAGGATAGACATATATCCCTTAGATTGTAAAAAAATCATAATGAATGTACCTGCAATATAATGTCTACTTTTTTTTCTTATTAGAAAATGGATTCATCATTCACTCATCGTACAAACATCCATCTCAATGAGTTAAATGTTTGAATATTGTGTACCCTACATTTATGGATGGTTATTAATATATATAATGAATATTTTAAATAATAATATCATTAATAACATTTTATTTATTATTTAACAAACATTTATGTGCATGTAGAGGAATTTGTTAAATGAATCATTCCTAAAAATTTCATCCCTTAACACCCAGAAGAATAGATTTTATGAAATTATTAGTAATAAAAAATTGATGAAATATTATAAGATTATCATATATTAAATTATAACTGTGTATTATATTATATTATAGAAATTCCATTAATCTAAATTTATTATAAAAGATTTTATAGAACATAGAAATCATGTGGTACATAAAGGGTTCATCATGAAAATATTTTTTCATTGATAGATATTTTATTTTATGCACCTATTTAGGTATATGAAGTGAAAATAATAGAAAATTTAATTTTCTTTATCATTTACCCATATAAATTCTTGGTATTTGAATTTACAATTAAAATAATTTAATCCATGATGCTTTAGACTGAATGCTAGATGACCAATATGTTTTTATCATCTCTAATTTACTGTTTTTGTGTATATATATCATAAATAATTTTTATATTTTGAATTTTTCCATATAAAAAATTTATATTATGTCTCATGTATACCCTTATGTTCATATAATTTAAATTTTTTTATTTCATGGGAATCATCACTCATATAATTTTAAATCAGTATGGGTTTTATGTTACAATATCAAATTTTATAAAGTTTGTTTACAATTAAAATTTCTTTATTATGAAATTATATGAAGTATCACTTATAAGTACTGTGTATTTTTTATCCTATATTTATCTATAAATATCACATTTCCACATTCATTTTTCTATAACTATATACATAAATAAATGGAATTATTTATATATGAAAAACAAATTTTTAAATATATCATACCATTAATATTTTATTTAAAATACTTACATACATTAAAATGTATTAAATAGTTTTTATTAATATAAAAAAATATTTATGGAAATAATTATTTCCATTTATTTCCGTTCTATAAAAAGATATACAGAATCATTGTGTTATTTTAAAAATGATGTACTTTTTATGAATTTTGTGAAAAAAGTATTTGTTTTAAAATAAGCCACATGAAGAAAAATTACCTTCATCATCATTAACCTATTCCTTGAATAATCCTTTAAATATGTATGTGGAATTTTCCATGAATTCTTTTAAATATTTTAGGAATTTATAAAATTTTAAAATAGTGAATTAAAATTGAAAATTGTATTTTCCCTTGGAAATATTCTAGTGATCTCATAATTGTATTATTTTCCATGAGAATATAAATTTATTTTATGTATGCCTCATAAGGTATATAATATAATAATAGTATATATATTAATTTAAGGGATTTTTCATAAATATTATTATGAGATATTGATTATCTATATTAAATTTAATGGATGGAGTGATAAATTTTCTGTGATCCTGTGTCATACATATGAATAACTAATGATTATGAGATTGTAGGATCTATTATATAACCCAAATTCCTTAGGTAATGAATATCTTTTTTTAAACTCAAATGGTAAAATAGAAGCTATCTCAATCCTAAAAGACAGAACACATGAGGATATCCCAAGAATGTCAATGATAGAAAGGTGGTGAACAACATATGATGAACCCCCATTTGGTTATCCCAGATATAAAATTTATATGATTCTGATTATTCCACGAATATTATGCCAATCTAAATTACATGTTCTTATACTAATGATATTCTCTCAAGGATTATGTTCATTTATCCTTCTATAATTAATCTCATGTGATATGTTAATTTTTTATGTAATTATTATGATGTATAGTTTTTTATTAATATCAAATATTAAAATCATTTTCTCTAAAACATATTCTGATGATATTAATAAATATTATCATTTATTAATATCTCCCATTTTTACCATATTAGTCATTTAATCTCAACATTTTCATGTCTTTCTTCCCACAGTTTTGAATATTGGACTTAAGTATGCTATGACTAAGAATATTACTATAATAGGAGAAAATTTTGAGAGATGTGAAATATCCATTGTCATATAATATGATTATATAAATAGTTTCCAAATAAAATAACTCTTTAAAGTTCAATTAGTGGATAATTCGGTTATTTATTGACTATTAATCTAATATAATGTAACATGTACATATGTAATGTTTGGGTCATCTTAATTCTAACAACTATAACTCAAATAACCTAGACATTGTATCGTGTTTATAACTCATTCATGAGCTAGAATAAATATCATTATAATGGGCATTATATTTTTTTGTATTGATGAAGAACATAAAAACATTCTTCCCAATTCAAATTATATAATAAAATATTAATCATAGAGAGAGAAAGTATTATGTATCCTTAAACTCATTCATGTATTACTTCATCATATCCCAGGGAAACAAAAACTTGTATATAGTGATATTAATTTAAAATTGACAGTTTTATTCATTAAAATAAATCTTCATTAAAGAAGGAATAATCATTATTGAGAATTTTATCAATGAAATAACATTGGTTTTAATCAAAAACATGAAAAATAAATGAAACCACAAATAATACTAGTATAGTAATCTCATGGAAAATAATAACTAAATTCTCAATGAATGAAACACAAAATATTTTACATCATGATATATAGATCATGGGTGTATATACCCTAAAAACTGATTTAATGTCATCTTACTAGTTTTTCTCGTGAGAATTTAATGCATTAAAAAGATATATAATTTCAGGACCCACCCATCACATCAGTTATAATAAATTTTTCATAAATTCCATTACACATTCAAATAATGAAAAATAATCCATGTGAAAATATATTCGTATAGAGTGTGGAGTATGGATTTGTCGTGTTTTTCTATGTTTATCAAATAATTTTCAACGTAAAAGGCAATATAGAATTATGTTATAGTATTTAAGAAATGTAAATATCCCTTATAGAGATTATATATTTTTAATATAAATTTAACATACAATTATTATAAGAAATATTATGTTTTAAGTGATATTTATTGTCCAAAAATTAATCATGATATTTGAAAAGACCATCAATTAAGTAAGATTTGATGTCAAACCAATTATATTTATAGATTATTGGAAAATTGATAAGAAAATTTTAAAATATTATTTAAATAAGAGTTTCTTATAAAAAATAATATAAATAATAAAGAAGAATGTAAAGGGAATATAATATTAATGTTTGTGGAAATGTATATTAATATTATATAGGCTATAAGTGAAAAATACATTTTTTATTTTTGTTATGAATGTTAAAAAAAAAATATAAGTAAAACATTAAAAATATTCATCTCAAACCTGTACAAAATAAGGGATAATTTAAAACATACATAAATAAATTATATTATTAAAAAAATTAAAAATAATTTTGAATAGTATGGTTATAGGTAAAAAATATAACCGATCAAAATGATAAATAAGACCAGCTTTTCAATCATGAAATACTTTTGAATGTATAAGGCCCCGGAATTAATCATTAAATAATCTTGCACTATGTTAATAATTCACATTGACGATCTTTTCAGATTTTTTGTTTTAGATAATTAGGTCATAAATTATACATAACAACTTGAATATTAAATGTATAAACTTCTAATCAGTGTCCATTTTTTCATAAAATAAATCTCGGAAAATAAAACAAGATTTAATTTCTTGTTATAAGTATTTTAGAAAAATGCTTTATCGTACCCTACCAGATACCCTATGGAAAACGTTTCAAAAAACTAGGATGTGCTGAAGTATACCATTAATGATTATAAAATAAATAATTAAAATATTAGCCCATCAATATATAAAAATCAATGAGATCATTATTTTTAATCATAAAACATATGTTCGTTAAAATAACTCATAAAATCATGAGATTTATGTTTAACACATAGAAATATAAAATAATAATGGTAACATGTGGCCATTTGGAATACCAATCATGGTATAATACATATATATTTTAGGAGAAACACTAGAATTGATCTCTATCACGTTACCCAATGCATTGGATAGCTATCTTAGGCTCACCTGCCCTCGGTTTCTCTCAGTACCACTGTTATACGTAAAACATTACCAAGAACCATAGCAAAATCATAACACATGAACCAGCATAATGGAGATTTACAATTTCCACATTTTAATAATAAGAAAATAGATCATGTTTTTGACATAATAAGTCCATTATAAAAAAAATTTCAATACCAAAATATTTAAAAAAGTGGTATATAATATTTAATTTTCTTTTCCAAACACTACATCTTATAGAGGAATCAAAATATAAAATAATGTTAACAGTGGATGAGTGTTCATTATCACCACCTACATTAAAAATAAATATTCGTTTTTTATTTTAGTAAAACTCTTTATAGAAAAAAT
The DNA here is from genome assembly GCA_963277665.1 of Viscum album. Lineage (NCBI taxonomy): Eukaryota > Viridiplantae > Streptophyta > Magnoliopsida > Santalales > Viscaceae > Viscum > Viscum album. The sequence goes on from OY728120.1 coordinate 764,893,838, forward strand.
ATTACCTTTTAATGAAATGAAATGTCAAAGGTTTTTATACACTATATAAAATAATTTCTTGTATAAATCAAAATACACCTCAATGAAAATAGATTGAGGCGAAGTCATTAATAAGATAATTTTTTTAATAATATATATATATTATGAGTATTAAATATAAATACACAAAAATCTTGTCTAAATTCATGATAGGACATAATTATAGCAATATAGAATCATGAAGTAGAAGATAAACCTAAATAATGGAAATTGGGTAAAGAAGTTCCCTTACAACAACTCCGACTTGTCTTATATGTTCCTTGTTATTACGGAATAATAATGATAAGTTAATTTATAATTTATTCATAACCTTTTTTAGGTTTATTAGTACTTATATGTCACTATTTATCTTGCTATATCAATTAGTTAATTATTTGAATTCATATCATACATTTTTTTGATGTTCGTAACTTGAGTAAGAAATGAACATGTTATAATTACAAATTTTCCATGTGGTCAAAATTACATTATCTACATAACTATATTAATGATATATATATCATATATCTCATATATATATAGTATATAGGTATTTATAATATTCCATATCATTTGGAAATATGAAAATGAAAGGCAATGTTCATGGAGAAGGTAAGTCATACGTATGTATGATCGCTACTTTCATTTCATTTTTCATTTTCAAACGGCTGAAAAACAAATGATACATTGGTATATTATAACTCCAGTATAATATCTTTTTTTATTTTTTAAATAATTTCATTTATTCTTTCCTTTATGCATTCCTTGTATTTCATGAGCGAGTTATATCACATTGAGGGGGTGGTAGTCCTCACTTCTTCAAATAAAATTATCATATTTACCAATTATGGAAAACATAAAGGCATGATATAAAATAAAAATAAATAATAATATAGTCAATATAAATATAATATATATCAAATATAAATATAGTGAAATAATAATGGTTTCCATGAGAAGTGGGAGGGAAAAATCGAACAATCATCATTTAATGAGTCTGTAGTTTGATGTTCACAAAAACAGTATGTTCATATCCATTAGATGGATATGTTTCTAAGTGTAGTTATAATACATCTCATAAAAAATATAGTATTTTGGTGATTTTGGGTTTTTAATAAAATAATTCAACAAAAATAGGTTAGGGGTTGGAAAAGGGAAAATAAATGAAACAAGGTTGAGATAAGACATTAACTCAAATCAGGTAACTCATTTTGATTTAAGAAAAAAGACCTTATTGAATTTCCTTTATCAAAAGTTAAGGCTATAAAAAGAATAATGTGTTTTTGGGAGCTTATTTGGGTAGAGGATGGATGAGCCAAGGGGTCTTTAGAGGTGTTATCAGGGGTTAGAGGTGGTGACCTTTTATAAGAGGGAGGAGGGGAAATTAAAGAATATCTTGATTAGTTATTATATTATAAATTCTATTTAGATTATAAATGAGTCCAAATTAAGTTAATTTAAATATAATATAAATATTGGTCTTTATAAAATTAGACAATAATAATTGTACTGGTTTTTTTTATAATCTTTATATTTTTTATTTATCCCTTTTTTACTCTTACTATTTTATCAAGAATTTTACACTTTGAGATTCAAAATAGTTACCAAAACATGGAACATATCCAATTAAACAGTCAATAATAATGTTTTATTATTATTACTACTATTTGGAAGAATAATATTTTTTTTTTGGAATTTTATATTATTTATTAAATATTTTATATTTCAAAATATTAATTTATTCAATTTTGAGACTATTCATAACATGACTTTAAAAAAAATACATATCATCTTGATTACTTCGAATAAACATCATTAATACAAATATAACATGTAACTATCATCCATAAAATTCATTGATGACATAAAAATAACCATATTACATTATTTTAAACATTTACAATATCATTAATTTGAATCATTTATTAATGAAGTAAACACCATATCATCATTGTGTCATAATTAAATTTATTTATTTAATGTCTAAAAATTATAAATAATATATGATGATTTAGAAAATATTTTTATATTTAGAATTAATATTTAATGTCTAATTGATAAATTGTATTACCTAATATAAAAATTATTTTATTAAAATATATATGTTTATGTTATATTTTCCTTTATTTTAAATAAAATGTAATAAAATGTTATTTTCACACACATGTTACTCCATGGGGTCCTAAAATCTACCCAAGGATACCAATGGTCAGACATATCTCATCCAATATTGGTAAGACAACTTTAAGGGTAATTGAATATTATTATTATATTATTTTTCCCTTATTTACCGAATTTACCCTTTAACAATGGTAAATAAAACATGTACAGAATTTACTATTCATAATTTCTAATAATAAAACATATATATTTACACAATTTAGACCACATAATTCCAAATTTGGAATCCAATTTTAAAAATTCAAAACACATTATTGGAATATTTTAGTTTAAAATTAAATCGTGTTGTAAAAACCAAAAAAATTGTTTTTAAGAAGTAAAAAAACTACCAAATGATTGAAATATGTTTATGTCTAATTTAATAGTGAAGTTACATCCAATGACCAAAATTGGATTAAATTGTAAAAACATAATCTAATTACTATTTAAAACAAATTAATAGAATAATTTATCTATATAAATAAATTCGATTAAATTGTAGTTTTGAATAAAATTGTGGTATTTTCACTATTCATTAAAAACTGAATTTTATCAGAAAAATACCAAATTTTATCCAAAGTAAATTTTTATGTTCAGATTATAAATTAAAATTTTATTTTGTCAAATAGATCATATAAAAGTGATAAAAAACAAGATTTAAAAAGGGTTCTCCATCAAAAGGTGGTAAAAGGACCTTTTATCAAATATTAGAGTATTTCATGCTTAAAATATGATTCATTTTAATTTTCAGCCTCTAAAGTATATTTCATTAATCTAAAGGCATTTAAAAACAATAAAATTCATATTTTAGTTATTTCTTTTCATTTCATCCAATACAACGGTTATTCGTTAACTACCATTTAAAATAATAATCTTATTATATTATTTTCTGGTATAACTCAATGTTTTGTACAACATAATATTTCAGAAAAATATGTTGTTTCATGGTGAGTATCTTATCAGACATATCATTCTATTTTAAGTAAAATTAATATATAATTCACGAAAATTAATAAATATGACAATTTAATATTCATTATTTACCAAGGATCTTACATCATTCTCCCCTTTTGGTAATTACATCCTCGCAGTTTTTTTCACATAACAAATAAGTGGGGGTATTTATACCTAATAACATTTTCATATTTCTTCTATTTCTCTTCAACCATATGGTTTTTCCAAAAAACTATTACCTAATGGATTACCATATTCTGCAACACTATCTCAATGCAGTCATGAATTTGGACTAGTTATTACCACTATGAAAGATTCTCTTCCAACTAAAAAACCTATGGACACAAAATATGATATAGTTTCCGCATATACTTCCTTAAAATTGAATCATGAAAAACACTGTGTACTTGGGATAAAAAATGAGTTAAAGCCACTATATAGGCATTTGATCCAACATTCTCCAGGATTTCATAGGGTCAAATGAACCTCAGACTCAAATTTTCCTTCTTATCAAAATGAATCACACTTTTCCATGGAGAATCATTGAGTAAGACATGATCACCTACATCAAAAGAAATTTCCATCCTCTGGATATCACCATAAATTTTTGACCTACTCTGAGCTGTTTTCATGTGCTTTCGAACCATCTGAACTTTTTCTACCATCTCCTATATCTATTATGGTCCCCTCAACTTCTTTCCACCTACTTCATCCCAAAAATATGGAGTTCGACACCAATTTACATATATTTCCTCTAATGGAGTAATATGTATACATGAATGAAAAATGTTATTATAAGAAAACTCTACCAAAGAACAATGTGGGTCCTAACTTCTTTGGTAATCCATTGAACAAGCACATAGCATATCTACCAATGTCTCAATTGTTCCTTCTAACTTCCCATATGATTGTGGATGAAAAGATATACTAACATTATTCTAGTTCCCAACGACATCTAATGTCCCTTATAAATGATAGATTCGAGACTGGGATCATGATTAGATACAATTTAGAGGTTAAATCCATGTAATATGACTATATATATATTGTACAATAATGAAATTAGATCTAGTGACATATTCTATCGAATAGGAAGGAAATGAGAAGATTTAATCAATCGGTCAACAATAACATTGATTTCATTAACCACTCAATAAGTCTACGGTAATTCCACAACGAAGCCCGTGGATATTTTTCACATTTCCACACTAGCACTGGTAAAGGCTAAACCATCTGATTCGGTAGCATCCTCTCTAATTTAACCAGTTGAATATTCAGACACTTCACATTAAATTCATCAATATCTCTTTTCATTACATCCCAACAGTAATACTCCTAAAGATCTCCTTACATCTAAGTACTGTCGGGATGAAATGAAAACAGTTAACAATGAGCATCACATAGAAACTCATTCATCAAGTGTTAATTACAAGGGACAAACAACCTCTATTCAAATGTCAAAAACAATTTTATCAATGTTATATTCAGGTAACATACCCTTCTTAACCAATTCTTCATTTTTCTACAACTAACTTCCATCTTTCTGCTCTTGAATTTTTATATCTGTTATGGATGATTGTATTGAAACCTAAAACAAAATAGGGAATTTTCATACATCAACAACTTATTTGACAAAATTCATAAAATATTTAATCAAAGGATATTGTTCCAAACATAATATTGTTAATGTAGCATTACTTGGTTGATTCAATGCATCATCCACATAATTTGATTTCCTAGGTTGGTAATGAATTGGGAAATAATAATTTTTGATTAATTCTAGCCATATCCTCTATCTCATAGTCCAAATTTTATAAGTGAATATATACATCACGATTATGTGGTCACTATATATTTCACATTTTACTCCATAGAGGTGATGCCTCCAAATTTTAAAAGAAATAAAAGGAACAACTACTTCCAAATCTTGTGTTGGATTATTTAACTCATGAGGATTCAACAGACGTGAAGAATTATAATTTTCTTGATCCTTTTGCATTTGGAAACAACTAATTCCTTTCAATGAAGCATTACTATATATAAAAAATTCCCCATTTCTTAAAGGTAGTTCCAAAACTGAAGAATTCACCAATAATCATTTCAATTCTTGAAAACTCTTATCACATTCTTTGATCGAGATGCACTTGACACCTTATTGAGTTAACTTATTCAATGTGCTAGATAACCATGAAATTTTTTCAACAAACCTCTTGAAATAACCATATAAAACAAGAAAACTATATAAATCTATGATATTAGTAGGTATGGTCCACTAATCAACAAATTGTTTTAGAAGGGTCAACAATTATGAAATATTTATAAAAAATTTGATCGAGGAATGAAATTTTCTTGGACCAAAACTCACACATGAAGAATTTCCTTTATAATTTATTTTTCATTAAGGCTTCGAAGTTAACCCTTAAATTACATTCAATTTACTCTTTTATTTTGAAATATACAAAAATGACATAAATAAACACAACCTCAAAATTATCCAATGACTCCCAGATAATTATATTCATAAGATCCATGAATACAGTAGGTGTATTGGTTAACACAAAAGACATAACTACAAATTCATAATTCCCATATCTAGTTTGAAAGAGGGTCTTTGGAATTACTATGTCTATTACCTTCAACTGATGGTACCCCAACCCCAAGTCAAACATTGAAAAATATTAATCTCCCAATAGCATATCAAACTAATCATTGATATGGGGAAAAGGATACTTATTCATAATACTTATGTTATTAAAGGCTCTATAATCAATTCATAATCTCATTTAATAGTATTTCTTTTTATCAAACAAGATAGGATCAAACCATTTTGATGTGTTAGGTCGAATGAAACCTTTATCTAATAAATCCTATAATGGATTCTTTAACTCTAAATGTTCAATTTGATCTATTCAATAAGGGGGTTTTGAAATTGCCTTATTATTAGGAACTACATAATCAATAAATTCAACTTCCAGATAAGATATTATACCAGGAAACTCAACAGGAAAAACATCAGGATACTCATTTACCACAAGCACATCATTAATATGAAAAATTCCTTTGTTTCAACAATATTATAGAGGTAACAATAATTTCCATTATTTATTTCTTTCTCAACTTCTTGATATGTTATCAAAATTTTATGATCCTTCTTGTAGAAAAACTATAATTCTTTCTAAAAGTAATCCTTTTTATCTCTGAATTCAATCTTAGCATGATAAATAGAAATTCAATCCATACCCAAAATAACATCAATCTCTACTAGAGGGAAAAAATTAGTTTTCCAGGTAGATTCTATCCACAATAATGGAATGAAAAGTTCTAAAAATTTCATTGTATCTCAACATTTCTTCCATGTTTTTTACCATATGATCAGAATTCATATAATGAGATGAAATTCCAAACATACTATAAAATTTCACAGAAATAAAAGAATGTGTAGATGCTAAATCAAATAACACATTGTCTTAATCATCATAAACAAACAATGTACCTAAAACTACTCCATTCAATAGACCAACATCTACTGATGTAGCTACAAAGGATTTCACCAGCAATTTCTGGTTGTAGTCCGGATGATTTCCCTAAATTGAGTTTTTCATTAGACCCTAATTTTCATAATGACACATTTCATTACACGTAAATAAATATACTGGATGTAAATTACATTTTTTCTTACCATTAACCTAATATTTTTAGCGCAATTACAACCCTTATGTCCCATTGTACCAAAATATAAGCACCTCACAAAATTCAAAAGTCATACTATAGTTTTATTTTTACCATAATTTTTATAAACCATAAACTTATGATTCATACCATTAGAGTTTTTGGAAGAGTTCGTCCCATTCATCTGCCACCTCATCCTGGTATTCTATTTTTTTTTCAAAGAACACGTGATCATCCTAAAAATATATTTCACCCTTCTACACACATTGAACATGTTTTTAATAAATATAAAACACATGAGTAGATAATTACCTTCAATAATTTTTCATTAATCCTCTGTGAAAATAATTGATTTTTCTATACATATATTGTATGAAAAATGGATCATACCTTGGTAGTGGAGTTAATTTTTCTTCAAAAGATTCCACTGATTCGTCTTGTTTCCTCAATTCCAATAATTGTTTTCCATCCTATGTCAAACCAAATTATGAAAATATTTCTGAATAAACATACCTTTAAATTCATCTGAATATGGAGCATAAACCACCACATTATCTCTAATATTATTAAACAGAGACCACCACTGATCAGCTTATCCTTCAAAATGGTAAAGAAAAAGACTATCTTTTTGATGTTATGAACACCCGATGACATTGAAAATCTTTTCCAGTGCTTTAATCCCCCCGTTCAGCTAGCACGGGGTCAGATGATTCTCAAAATAATGGGGTATTATTCCTCATGAAATGCTCTACGACCGACATGTTCTTTTGTGGTTGATCGAACTAATCATGTTCATGGATACCACCACCATTTATAGCGTCAGTCTTCTAATCCATCATTGTATCAAACGATTCTATTCCGATTCCGACTATCTCTGGTTGCCGATTTTGAAGGTTGTTTTCTTCTTGATGTCGTCCTATCGTGATTTCCTTGTTTCTTCTATAGAAAACAATTATGAACAATAAAATATCATAGGTGAAGAAACATAGTAATCTGTAAATGCTATATAATTTCAATCTTACCATAAATTAATTTGAAGATATTAATTTAAAAATATATTAAATCCTATAGTTTTCTAAACCGACCTTTGAGACCAACTTTAAGGGAACATCCTTAAACATTATATAATCATTAATTATGTTAATAATTCAAATTAGGAATCATTTCATGTTTTGAGCTTTAGTGATTTAGGTCATAAGTTATACATAAAAACATGTATATTACATGTATACACTTCTACTCATTATCCATTTTTTTCATAAAATAAAAAAACTAGAATTAATTTCCTTATATAAATATTCTTGAATTCTTTCTTTCTCTTACCCTTCCAGATACAGTGTGAAAATCATTTCGAAAACATGGGATGAGAATAAAAATATCAGTAAGGGTTTTAATATAAGAAAAAAACATTATCTTGTAAATACATAAAAATGTATGAGATCATAATTTCCAATCATAAAACATATTCTCTTTATCATACATCATGAATTCATAAGATTTGTGAATATCACATAGAAATCAAAAAACATATTGGTAACCTATAGAATTCATAACATACTAACATTTTAGTTTGCAGATCTACATAGGGTGTGACATTTCGAATACCCATAACATTATATTCCCAAAATATATTTGTAGAAAAAATAAACTTTACCTCTATCACGTTACCCAATGCATTGGAGAGCTATCTCAAGCTCACCCACCATACGTTTATCTTGGAAACACCTGTATATGTATACAATGCCAAACAATCATAACATAATCATAACACATGAACAAACATAATTGAAATATAACATTTAAAAATTGAAATCATAATATATCAGTTCAATATTTTGACATAATCAACCCATTATCAAAACCATTTTCAATACCAAAATACCTAAAAAGGATACTTGGTATTTAATTTACATTTTAAAAACACGACAACTTGTAGAGGAAGCCAAATATAAAATAATGATTGTGGAAGAGTAAAGGGGATTGTAATCGCGTATATTAAAAAGATACATTCCTTTCTTCATTTAGTAAAATGATTTGTTGAAAAAATATTCCCTTTGAATAATGGGAAATTTCAAAGGGTTTTATACACTATATAAAAGAAAGTTGTATATAAATCAAAATATACCTAAATGAATGGAGATTGAGGCGAAGCCCCTTAAAATGATAATATTGTTAATAAAATATTTCGATTATGAGTATTCACCATAAAATCACATAAATAATGCATAAATACAAGATAATTCATAATCAAAGCATGTAATAATTAAGATGTATAATATTAACACAACGAATAGAAATTGGATTAAGAATTTCCCTTACCTCATGTACAACTTGTCTTGTATGTTCTTTGTTCGTCAAGAATAATAAAAATAAGTTAATTTATAAATGATTCAGAACCATTTTAAATTTTATTATTCCTTTTATATAACTTTTTACCTTTCTATAAAAATTAGTTACTTATTTTAGTTCATATTGAACATTTTTTCGATGTACGAAACTTGAGTAAAAAATGATCTTGTTATAATTACAAATTAACCATGTGGTCAAAAGTCCATTAACTCCAAAACGATATTCATTTTTTAGATATCATATATATCATATATATCCACTTTATATGTATTTAGTATTTTCCATATCAATTGGATATATGAAAAATAAAATCATCATTCATGGAGACGGTTGGTCGTACGTACTCATGAATGCTACTTTCATTACTTTTTTCCATTATTAGAGGAATAAAAACCAAATGACACAGATTTATATTATAAATCCATAATAATATCTATGTTATATATGTTAAATAGGTTAATAAATTTCATCCTTTATATGTTCTATGTATTTCATGAACAGGTCACATCACTTTTAGGGGGCCGTAGTCCGTACTTCCTCAAAGGGAATTATCATACATACCCATTATAGAAACCATAATTCTGTACTATATATGGAAAATACAGAAGAATTTATAAAATATAAATATAATATATATCACATATAAAGATTTATCCATAATAATGGCCACCATGATAGGTGGTATAGAAAAATTGAACAATCATCGTTTCGTGAGACAACAGTTCACCGTACACAGAAATAGTATGTTCGTATGCATTAGATGAAGGTGTGTGTGAGTTTAGTTCAAATAATTGTCATCAAAAAACATTTTATATTGAATATAATAGTTTTTTTATAAAATAATTTAACAATGATAGGTTAGGGTGGAGAATGGAAAATAAATGAATGATGTTTGAGAGAAGACATTACCTCAAATTGGGTAACTCCATTTAATTTAAGCAAAATGGCCTTCTTGAATTTCCTTATTTCCAAGGTAAGTAATATTATAGGAAGGGAGGGATGTTTTTATCTTATTTAGGCAGAGGATGGATGATAAAAGGGGACTTGAGAGATGTGAGTAAGGGTTATTGGTGGTTTCCTTTTATAAGAGTGTGGAAGAGAATTTTAGAAATATCTTGAATTAATATTTTTGTATAAATTCTATTTGGATTATAAATGCCTCAAAAATCATTTATTTCCAATATAATATGAATATAAGCCGAAATAAAATCATACAATAATAATTATCCAGGTTTTAGATCTTTTTTAATCCTTATCTTTTACATGTAACCATTTTTTTATGCTTCACATTTTTTCAAGAATTTAACACTTTCAGAATCAAAATAGTTTACAAAACATGAAAAATATGCAAATTATGGGTAAATAATAAAATATTAGAATTACGATAACTATTTTTCCAAATATTAGTTTTTTTTAGAATTTTATTATATTTAATAAAATATTTTATATTCTTAAAATATAAATTATGTCAATTTTAAACTATTGATATCACAGCTTTTTAAAAAAATACATAACTTTAATACATAGGAAACCTCAATTAATACAAATATAAAATGTACCTATCATCCAAAAAAATCATGAATGAAATCAAAATAAATAAATTACTTTTATTTAAACATTTATAATATTATTTATTTGAATACTTTTTTAATGAAGAAAAAACTACATCATCGTTGTGTCATAATTATATTAATTTATATAATGTATAAATATAATAAATAAAATATCATGATTTATAAAATATTTTTATATTTTTAATTTCTATTTATATAACAATTTATTATTTATATAAACCCATATATAAATTGATTTAGTAAAATATATATTTATGTTATATTTTCTGTATCTCTAAATTAAATGTTATTAAATGAAATTTTCACAGAAAAGTGGAACTATGGGGGCCTAAAATCGACACAAGGATTCCAATGGTTAGAAATATCTATTTAAATAGGTTTAGGACAAATGTAAGGGTAATTAAATTTAACTATAACATTATTTTTTACCCTTATATAGCGGATTTATCCTTTAACCATGGTAAATAAAATATTTAATGAAGTTACAATTAAAAATGTCTAGATTTAAAAGTTACATATTTACACAATTTGGACCTAATGATTCTGAATATGGAATCCATTTTTCAAAATTCAAAATATATAATTGGAAAAAAAATAATTTAAAATTAATTATCGTTGTCAAAACTAAAAAAATGTGTTTTTAAGAAAGAAAAAATACTAATGATTAACGTGTGTTTATGTCCAATTTAATAGTGAAATTATTTCAAATGAACAACATTGGATTAAACGGTAAAAATATTATCCAATTACACATTAAACCCATATAAAAGAACAATCTACCAATATAAATGAATTTGATGAAATGGAAGATTGGAATTAAAATGCGGTATTGTTCACTATTCATTAAAAATGAATTTTATCAGAAAATACCATGTTTTCTTCCAAAGTAAATTATGATGTTCCACCTCTAAAATTAATTTAATTTTGTCAAATATAACATATAAATGAGACAAAAACTATGTTTTAAAAGGGTTCTCCATCAATAGGTGATAAAATGACCATTTAAAGAATGTTAGAGTATTTCATGCTTAAAATATGATTCATTCTTATTTTAGGCCTGTAAAATTTATTAGATAAATGTAAATACATTTAAATAACATTTATAATAATATTTTAGTTAGTTCTGTTCATTCCCTCCAATACAACGATTATATGTTAACTATAATTTAAAACTATAACATTATTATAATAATTTTCGGTATAAGTCAATGTTGTGTGCAGCATAATATTTCAGAGTAATTCATTGATCTGTTTTGAGTACGCTATCAAACATATCATCCCATTTAAAATAATATTAATATTTAATTCGTGAATATTAATTTATATGAATACGTTATAATCATTATTTATTGGGGATGTTATAAAAGGATACATATTAATTTGATAATTAATCGTCTTTAATCTTTATATATATATGTTAAATACCTCAATAGGGATGTATATTAAAAAATGAATCAAAATAGGAATATAATATAATAAATGCCTCAAAATGTAGAAATTGAGATGAAATCACATAAAAATATTATTCAATTATTGTGAGATTTAATCAATGAAGTTGTTATGTTTAAAACTTTTAAATGAAAAATTATCTTGTGGAAAAAAATAATAGATCCATTTTTTAATTTGACATTTATTCAATATATAAAATAGTCAAATGAAGTAGAAGTACATGCTAATGATTGGAAATTAATTTTTGAATCCATGTATAACATTGGTAGAATTTATGTTAAATCCCTTAGGATTAAAAAATTTGATATAATTATAAAATAACATTATTTATGAATGATGCATGATATGTAATGTAAGAGGTATATTATATGAACCATATACTAGAAATTGGATTCATAACATTAAAAAATCTCACATTAAAGAGAAATTGGGATATAATCCCTTACCCGGGTCCAAATCATCATGTAAAATATTTATCTTTCAAAATATTAAATTTATGTTAAATATTTAGGTTATTAAGAAAATTATTCAAGTTTATTATTTATTTTATATTATTTAATACGATGTTATATTAAATTACCCAGTCAATTACGTCCATATCAGCCATTTTGATAACATTCATTTTACATGTCCAAAATGGATTTGGTAGGTTGAATATGGTAAATGTGGTCATTTTTAAATCTTATATAGAAAATAATGATTATATAATTTACATTTTTATGTACTAATTATAATTTTATATACAATCAAAAAACATAGTAATAAAAAAATAAACTATGTTGCAATTTTGGAGATGGTAGGTCATATGTACACATGCGTAACATCTTTCGTTTTTAAAGAATCATTATGGAAATAAATTATTTATTATTTTATAAATTTATAAGTATTATTATAACAAAAATAAAATATTATTTATTTATATAAAAATTTATATACTTCCCATGTGATGTGGTAATGAAAATGGAATCAAATCATGAGTTGAGGTCGAAGTCCACCCATACACAAAACCAATGTTGTCATTTTTGAATGGATGTGATGGATATAAATTTTATGTTATTATACATGTAAATAATGATAATTTATTCATTTATGTAATATATATATATATACACACACACACAATAAATACAACATTATAACCAACCATGGTTGGTAGTGGTGGAAAATGAATTATATTCAGACGTGAGGAGGTAGTCTTCCATACAGATGAATAATGGTTTCGTTTCCCATATGACGATTGTCGGGATGAATTTAGGTTATTTAATTAATGTAATAACATATAATTATTTGGGATATAATTATTTTATTATATTTTAATTGAGTAAAAATATTTAAATTCAGATAAAGAAAAAATTAATTATTCTAGATTAAGAATGACATCTTATCATTAGATAACAACTTTATGTTTTTACATAAATCATTACGATAATGAAATAATGATCAAACCAATAGCTCTAGGATATAGGGATAGATTAATTAATTTATTTTTTATTTTCAGGATGAAACATTATCCTTTTTATCTGTTAAGAAAATAGTATAGGATGTTCCCATTTATAAATGAGGGGAGTAGAACTTTTGAAATCCCATAAATTATTAAATTAATATGAAATAATATTAATATTCATATCCATATAAATTGATATAGTTAAATTATATGAGATTTTTGTGTCGAAATAATATATTTTAATAAAATTTATATATATTTTATTATATTTTTAACCATACCCTTTATTTTTAACCCATGTTAACTATTTCGACAAATATCACAGAATTAAAGTGTCGTACCCATTATTGCTCAATAATTTAAATATTCAATGAAGAAATATCCATAAATATAATATGGATTATATTTAAAACTATATAACATTATTTTTTCCACATATAAATTTATTAATAATATTTTATAATTTAATAAAATATTACTTATTACAAATAACAATAATGCCATTTCTGACACAATCTATTTAATTATTCAGTAAATACATCAATAAAAAATGTAATTAAAAATAACTCATTCAAACATCAATTAAATTTTATATCTATCTAAAAATTTTATTTAATAGTACAATTATTTTAAATTTTTTTATATTTACTATTTAAAAATAATTTATTTGGTTTTTCTATTTAATAAATAAATGTTTTTTCGATGTTGTTAATCCATATTAGTTATTTATTTGATCACGAAAAATTATAATTAATATTACATGGAAAAAAAATTTATATTTAATATTAACATTATCTACAATAAATAAGTTATATAAATCCTGATCATAAAATTTCATAGATATTAAAAGATGAAAACTGACATTTCTTACTTTATCTCCTACTTTAATATTATAAATTTTGAAATTATATCTAAATTGAACCAAAGGTTATATATTTGTCAATTGGATGAATATGGATGGAATATTATCATATAATGAATTTATGGAATGTTTTGAGTTTTTTTAATTCCTTGTTACATTATTTTTAACCTTAATCACTCAATTTACCCTTACGAGGGAGAGAGTACCTTACAATAGTTGCTATTAATAATTGACAGAAATAAAAACGGGATGTTAACTGAATCGATACCCTTAATTCCAAATATGGAATCAATTTTCCATGATTCAGTTAAATTAATGGGATGAATTTATCTTAACATTGATATTAAAAAGGAAAAGTGAAAATGTTTTCCATAAAAATGCCTTTATATATATATAAAAGTTATTCTAATATATTAAAACATATAACATATTTTAATGAAAATAGTTATATTGTTAATAATATTAATGGACTTATTCTTATTTTAAACCATTTAAAAACTATATGTATATATCAAAATTAATTAAATGAAAATATAGTTTTAAATAAAAAACTAGTTTTCACTATTCATTAGAACAACAATATTATCAGAAAAATAAAAAAAATCAATCCTACTATAAATTTATATAATTATTATAATAATTAAGTAAAATTTATTAAATAAATTATCTACAAGTAACAAAAATTAAATATCTCAGTTTCGAACAAAATTAAATAAAAATCATTTTTGAGCAAAAAATATTTTTGAACAGTAAAATGGTTCCACTATGATTATTTATTTCCAAAAAATTAATTAATACAATTTTTTCTAGTAAGATGTTAATAAATACTTCATAATGTTGTTAATACTTTAAATACTCAAAAATTTAATCATTATGTGAATAAATAATAAAAGTTTCATAGTATATTGAGGTTTTCTTAAACTCAATGTTGCATATCTTGTATACTATTAAACATTCCCTTATTTTAAAATATAAGGATATTAAATTATACCCTCATTAATACAATATTACATCAAAATTTTATCTTTACCATTATATGTTCAACCATTTCATAATAGCCAATATCATACTGTGGGATAATAAAACTTCTATTATAATGAAAATGTTAGAAATATAAGGGTTACACGAAATATCAGTTATTATGGTTTCCAAATATGGAGGACATTATTTGGAAGTTAATATATATATATATGTAGAGAGAGACATGGGAGAAAAAAAATATCCATGGAATAATATTGTGTTATATAGAACATGGTCAAGAGAATGTTAATAACCACCAAACCCTAAATATTTGGGGTTAAAGAGAACATCAATTAGTCGTAATTGATAGTAAAAGGATTAAATTTTAATTTGAAGCTCATTTTCCGATTGTTTTGGCATTCATTAAGCATAAGGAATGAATATAAGATAAAATCTATATACATAATTTATTTCCATTTTATAAGCATAATACCATTCATTGGTAGTTTTTAAATAAATTTTCACTTCATATCATACTCTATCAATTGAATATGCATGATCCCTTTTTATGCATCATTCCCAAAAATATGATTTTAATGAATCATAAGATATATAAAAAATAAAAATTCATTCCCCATATCAATAAATATATACCAAATACATATTTATTTTGATATGTAATCTAATATGATAAATACAACGCATAAATCACTAAAAACATGAAAAAAACAGCCCATGATGAACATAATATATTTAATTAGTATATAACCTAAAAATTCCTATAAATTTTTTTGACCAAATTAAAAATCCAATGTCTAAAATATTGAATAAAATATTCATTCATATACTAGATAATGAAACTCATACTGTGAATACCCTGATCACATTTCCACTTTAATCATTATAATTACATAAATAACTATAAAACAACAATAAAAATAAAAAAAATCTAAATTGGAACAATGTATTTATTCTATATATCCTTAAATAAAAAATTAATTGAACAAAATCATAAATTAATTTTTATTTAAATCAATGGAAATTTTTACGATCACCAATGCCATCTCATCTATTTAATCAATTTCAATCCACTATTTTTCCAAAATAATCATTCTTAACTCAACATTAGGTATATATAAAGGGTTTTCATTCAATTAATTAAATGTTTGACATAATATATCAATTTAACATTAAATGAAATTCTAGGTCATCATTACCATTTAACTGATAATTTAAAATAATTAATGTAAAACAAATGTAATAAAATCCTAATAAATATATGATTACTATAATAAACATAAATCATGATTCCAAACAAATTAGTACATTTATCAAAAACATTATTTAGTAAAATCATAATCATTCTTTTCTCCCTTGGGAATTTAATATAATATGTTCTCATGATTATTAGTGCACTGGTTTGAGTAATGCCTTATATCATTATAGTTGAATAACTGGATAATAGAGGATTATTAAATTTTCCATGAAAACTTTTCTAGATTACGCTTATGTAGTAATATTTACAAAAATACAATACCCATGAATACCTTTACATGATGTTTCTCTCCACCATTTTCACATTATTTTAATTTCATGGTTCCCTTCTTCATTCAATTTTTTACCAATTTCGTTGTCCTTAGTCACTCTATTTTTCTTAAAATTTCTTTTAATGATTTAAAATATATTGAATTCCATGTCTGAATTAACGGAACATGATAATTTATCATTATATGATGTAATCATTAAATAAAATAGTTCCGTTCATATAATCAACTTAATCCAATCAATTAAATTGTCAATATTCATTTTGGATCACTCATGTAGCATGAAGATTTCAGGGTTAATCACGTGACATTATCATTGTTCACCAAGGGGTCCTTTGGGCCACAAAAATGGGCTTTCACGCCTTGTATTCAGGACACTTGGCCTTGGGCCTTCGGGCTATGTAATGGGTCACCCTCTACCCAGTCTAAAGAGGTGTTTTCTTAAAATAATTAATTGAGGCTTCATCCCTAACCATTAAAAAAATAATGTTTCATTAGTCTTATATTTCACCACAAATTCATCCTCTTTATGATTTATCATGAAAAACATCCTCTCCATTTCATCTCACTATTCATTATTGAAGTATTTGAAAATGAAAATTATTTTAAAAAAATTCATTTTAATTATTAATATTTATTAATACAATTATTGTCTCGTGATCAATAATCGCCATTAATCCCCATATCAGTTCAAAAGGTAAACTATTATAATAACCATTTAACTTTCATAACATACCAATGGTTTGAATATCTTTCATGATATTTATCCAATTATCCACTATCAATTGATTAGTTGTTCCACTAAAAGGTGGTGGAATTTTACAAATAATATGATCCAAGGTAGGTGAATAATGTTATGGAATAAGAGGTTTTTTCCATTTGAGAAATTTAATTTTTCATAACCTATGTTATTTTCCCAAATATGGCCTCAATTTTCTTAATTTCAAAACATGTTTTTTTCTCTTAGGATAGTGAATATACTGCCCACAAGTATTGGTTAACATTCATCTAATTGGCATCATAAATTTATAATGGAACATTTTGAGTTATCACATTACCATCCGGAATATTTAATCTATAAAATAAAAACCATCTAATAGTAAATGATCTAAAATATTATAAATGAATATCATAACACTAAATAATTCTATCATAACTTATTATATATTTCACGAGGATTCAACTAAATTTTATCTGATAAAAACTGTGACAACCACAACTCCAGTAACCCCGAGATGATATCTTATTTAAAACATTGGAATATGATAAAAATGATGAAATCCCATAGGGATGAAGTGATCAATAGTCTTGAAAAACAAGATTTTTACATTCTTCGTATTTTACATTAGAATATAAAACATAGATCATAGTCATAGAAATTGATATACATCGCCGAAGTCATTTAAAATTCCCTCTCCATATAATTGGGAATGAAAATTAAATAATTGGTGATCTCAAATGCATAGTACGTGTTTGAAATACATAAATTTATCATGATTAAATAATAGATAATCAATATGGCAATGTTAATAAAATATAAAATATTACATTTAAAAAATATGTTTAGAATTAAATTCATCATTGGAGAACAACAATGCAGAAATATCATGGAAAATAAAAACATAATTATAAATTATGTAAGTTATAAATATGGGATTTTGTGAATTAATATATCCTGATATCTATTGTTTTATGAACATTCCCTAATATAACTTAAAATATTTTTTTCTAAATAGAAAAGCACATTTAATGATATCTTACTGATTTTACTCATAAAACTAACAATGAATCTAGGGGATATATAGCTTCAAAACCATATCACTTCATTTCCAATGACCACATAATATTATTAATGATAAATTAAATTCATAAATAATATTTCATATTAATAAATATCTATATTGAGTAGTGAATAAAAATTTATCGTGGACTCCCTATTATAATCAAATAAATATCAATGTAATAAACCATATATAGAAATTATATACAATATAATAAATATGAATATTCATGAGATATAATATGATTATTTTAGATAAATTTAATGCCTGATCATTATAAAAAAATAATTTATTCAATGGAAATATAATGTCCAAAATTTAATCAAGTGGCGAGAGATGGACTTCAAAAGCTATTTTCTCTGGAAAAATAAATTCTTTTATATAATATATTAAAATAAAAAACCATTAAAATAATTTATCATAAATAGTTTCTATTTCCAAACCATTGATATAATATAGAAGAATATAAATAGATAAAATGGTTTGGTGGTAGTAATTTTTATGAATGAAATAAGTTCAAAGAAAACATTACTTCTGACGATTTATAAAGAATGATAAAAATAACATTTTTAGTAAATAATATTATTCCTATAAAACCATGTCAATAAAATAAAAGAATATTTAATATTAGATTATATAAATAATAATAGAAAAAAAATTGATTTTTGTTAAACCATCTTGAAAATTAAGGATTTGGGAGAAAAATTTTCCAAATCAAAAAGGGAAATAGGATCATATTTTATTCTAAACATTCATATTAAAAGATAATATTTAATTAAATCATTAATCATCAGGATTATATATATATTTAAATATTCATGTTAAATACTATAACGTGATAATATATACACCACATAAAATTATATAGGTTTAAAATACCTAATATATTTGAAAAGGGTGGAAATAGAGACCAAATCTCTAAAAAAGTTCATAATATTTCAGTAAGAATTAAAAACTGAAGTTATTATGTGTGATAAGTATTAATACCTAAAACATTTGAAATAAAACATAACAAAATCATATTTTATTTTAAATATATTCTTATCTTAACATAGTCAAATGTGGTATATGTATAACCCAATGGATGGACATTGAGTTTGGAAACTAAAAAAAATGCTAAAATTCAAGTAAAATTCCAATGGATGAAATAATTTTAATTAAAAATTAAAAATTATATCTTTTAAGTACTCCAAATAATAAATTTAAAACAGAAATTATCAGCACCATATAGAAAAAATTATATGCATAAAATTAAAACATGCCCCAAGGATGTAAAAATGATATATAATCCCCTAACTCAGGTATGACTCATGACATATATTCATTATCATCCTAAATTATAAACTAATATTTATTTATAATATAATTAAGAAAATGTTTTTCCCTTTTAATTTGGTTATTTAGCAGATATATTTAATAACATAGTGAATTATGTTCACATCAAATGTTTTTTATAATATTCGATACGTATGTCCAAAATAAGTTTGGTATAATGACTATTGTAAAATAGTGATTTATTCCATTATCTATAAAATAAAAATAATTAAATAATTATATATTATTTACAAAATTATACTTTTAAAACAAATAAATGAATATGGTTTTGTAAAAGTTAACATTGTTTTAATCATGAAGATGGTAGGTTGTACACATGAAAGATTAATGTTTTCTATTTTTCAAGGATCATAGTAGGAATAATTTTTTATTTTACCTTTAAATAATTCCAATTATATTATATATGACGTGTTATTTTATTAATAAAACCCGAATATATCATCCTTGTGATGTGTTCATGAAAATTAAATCACAATTCTTTATGAATTTGGTAGTCCATGAGTACAAAAAAAGGACGTTATCATTTTTCAATGGATGGATTGGTAAGAAAATATATGAAATAATATTTTAACTAAAGGAAATTTTTTATTGAATAACACAAATATATTTATTTGTATATAATAAATCAAATAGTATAGAAAACCAAGAGGGGTGGTGATTGAAACAAATTAAAAGATATTTTGAGTTAGTTTTCCACCATACACTTGAATGTGGGATTTGTTTCAAAATTTATGGAAGATTATATAGATGTAGGTTATTATATTAAATTAATAAAATCATTGTATATGATAATTATGGATTTTAATATATTGGAGTGGTATAATAATATTTTATTGATGGAGGAATAAAAAATATAAAAATATAGGATAATAATGATAAATCTTCTTTAAACAACGTATTCTGAAATTTAACTAAATCTATTATAGATTGTATATATGATAAAAAAAATTTAATATGGGTTGATCAGGGATGTAGGTAAGAAATATGGGATTCTTATTTCAATATAAATTATTTTTATGGGTGTTGAAATATGGAGAAGATGTTCACATTTATTATTGAAGGGAGGGGCAGTTTTAGAATTTAATATTGTATTAATGTAAAATAAAATACTTATCTTATTAAAATTTATCCAAACTAAAAAAAATTTAATTATAGGAGGAATATGGGATTAAATACAATCATAAAATATTCTATAGTCATATTTTGGTTTCAATCTTTCTTTTATCCGTTAGTTTGAACCCCCCCCCCCCACCCACCCACCACCATCAATCCATTTCATAATTACAGTATTATTATATATTTCTAAAATATATGGGCCAATGATGATACTATTAATTGAAAAAACCTTAAATGAATCATGAATGATTTTTTCCAAAAATAACATATTTGTATTGTTGAAAATAATATTTTTATGAATTTTTAAACATTAAATAATGTATTATTTAATAAAATATAATGTTAATTCCAACTTTAATGGGATCCATTTAATTTTATATTAAATAGAGCAATACAAATAGGTAATTTAAATATAATGAATAATAAAATCACCATTTTATTATATTTTTCTGTAATTTGTTTTAAACACAATATTTTTTATTATTTTAGAACATTTAGTGTTTTTAAAAAAAATTCTTATTTTGTAAATTAATTAAGGAAACGATGTGTCAGTGTTGTGAATTTATTTATGTTAATTATTTAACAACTAAAAAGAATAATTTTCTTTATGGGAAAAAAATATTTACCATTATAATTTATATTTATTACCATTGGTATGTAGTATTTTTATATGTAATATGATACTATATATATTAAAAGAAAAAAGTGGCATTATTTAATTATCCATTACATAAATATCATAATGTCAAAATCATAAGAAAATGGTTAATATGTAATATTTATTAATTTATAATTGTTATATATTACATAGAATCATCAAATTAAATTAAAAAAGTTTTTCATTAACTTTTCATTCCATTTCCCTATTAATTTTATCCTTAATAATTCAATTACCATTAACATGATGACAATTATAAAATAAATTTACTATTTATAATAACTAGAAATAAAATTTCCTACATAAAAAATTTGTACCTCTATATTACTTATATGGATACATTTATCAATATTCAATTAAAATAATATGAAGATTCTAATTTAATATCATAACATATAATTTCTTTAATCCAAGGGGTTTTTAAAATATTATTTGTATGTAAAAAATGTTTCTATAACATATTAAATCGTTAATTTATTTTCAATTAATATAATTTGATTATTCCTAATATTAATGAAATAATTTTCCTTTGACACTCTATTATAATTAAATGGGACATCATAAATTTATAAATTACATATAGTTTTCAAAAAAAGTATTATTTTCCCTATACACTGGAAAAGCATTCAATTCATAAAAATAAAAAAAAAATTTCAGACAATTTATATTTGTTTATATAGGAAAATAATTTTATTTTATCAAATAAATTTTTTAAGAGTTTCAAAAATTATTTTATTATTTTCTCCCAAATATAGTAACAAAAAACAATATTACAGAAAACATATTTTTCAAAAAATTACTATTAATAACAAATGTGTGTTTAATTACTAAGAGTTAATAAATAAATTTTTATTGAGTATGAAATTCATTTACACATCATAATTTGGTTATTATAATTCATTAATTCCAATTTATCAGTTATGTGATTAAATAAAAAAACTTAATATAATATCATGGTATTATTAAACTTCTTGATATGTATCCTATACACTATACAATATATTATTATTTTAAAATAAAAATATATTATAATTATTTGTGTCTTGAAAGATATTATTTACTTTGGTATATTATAACTAAGAAATATTATTTATAAACCTATGGATAACCCTGTTTTTAGAGGAATATTCTATGTTTCGATAAATAAATGAGTTTAGTTTTTTTATAAATTATATTACTCTATGTATATTAAAATTTTAACTCATTTGAGGAATATATGAATATATGGGTTACAAATAATAATGGGTCAGATTCTGTATCAACTCAATAATCACATATTCATGATGAGTGTGCCTAATTCATTACACCTGGAAAGAAACACTTGGCGGATATGCATGGGTTAATTCATATTCTCTTAATAGATCATTATACTGGATTAAAATGATAGGATATAATATAACCCATTATGATCTGAATGTAAAATAGGTAGATGATAAAACATTCATTGTTTGATGATAAGGTGACATAATTTGGGAAATCATGGTAATTTTTTTTCTTTATTGTATGATTTTTCACACTCATTATTTTTCCGTGATTCATACATTACAAATTTTTAAAGTCAATGGATCAAAACAAATGAAATCAACATAATAAGGATGTGATGTAAAATTATATGGGTTAAAAATAAGGATTAAAACTGTAATGAAAAATAAAATTGTTATACTAAACCAGTTATCTAATTTATGATTAACACCATGAATTTATATTGGATTCCTAAAATTCTACATAAGTGATTAATAGTTTTTTCTGAAAGTTCATGTGATCAATACCATAGAGGAAAGAACATTTAATTTTTCATGTTTGATATATAGAAAGAATAAATCAAGTTATTTTCTCAAATAATATATTAAAATGTTTTTTATGAAGAAAAGAGTAGATAATGAAAGTAAATTAAACAAAAAACTGATGTTCAGATTAATGTAGTGGATATCACAATTACGATTACACAAGATATCATCATTTTTTAATTTTTTTTATTATTCAATATATGGGAATTATAAAATTTGATGTCCTGGGGGGATGGAAATAATGAAAATGGGATAAAATAGTTATTTAACTAAATATTATGTGATTTATGATGATGATATTATGACTAACATATGAAAGGAAGGAAATTATAAAAATTAAGTATAAAATAATTAGTTAACATTTTATAAAATGGACTTGAATAATTGAACTATTTTTGTTATGGAATTTTAGAATTGATTTTTTAATTATTATAGTCATGTGTTCTATTCCGAAAAAACTAGAATGTTATATTGACAATCCGTTATATAATATTGATATTGATAAAATAATGTTTATATGGGTTATAGATCATCTTGATATAGATAATGTAAATTGGGTATTCTATGTAATGTTAATTTCTATATGGTTTTATTATTATTTTTGAAGCATTATGGGGATTTACGGTAATTATGAAAATAATTAGCATATTTTGGGAGTATATGATTTGGTACTATAAATTTTTTCTATATGAACTAATGAAAAGTTGATATTATTTAGATACAGTTTTCAAGAAGATCCAGGAAGAATATAGAATTCATTTATTCTATTTATTTGGATTTATTTTCTATATGATAGATTATTTTGATTTTTAATGTTAGTTATTTATAGAATGGAATAATTTTTTCATTGGATGTCATTGTATATATTTTGGATATTTGTGTATGATGATTTATTCATATTGTATAAATTGGGAAACCATTTCAGTTTTAGAATATATGTAGAGATGCGAGGGATAAAATGTAATTATTTTCTAGATAATTTGATATAGAAAAGAAAATTTTGGTTGTCTATAAATGAAATAATCAAATTGAGATTATCAATTATAATTAATATATGATGATACAAGGATTAATAAATTATCAAATTATAATGAATGTATGAAATTATGCTTTTGTTATGGAAATATATTATGAAACTATGTTTTCATATATTCTAAACCATAATGGTAAATGTTTCTTTAAAATCCAATAAGATGAAAATAAATCTATAAATTCATATATAGAATGTAACAGTCAACAATAAATGAATATTTTTGGAAACTATTGCATCATATAATGATAAATACAATGTTTATGATATTCTTAATTAGGAAATTATTTGGTTCTAAGTAGTTTAAAAGAAATAGGCAATCATGATAGAATATATATAAAATTTCGTCAAAATATAATGATATACTAATTATAGTGAGTGATAAATAAAATTGTAGGGCATAAAATTATTTTATGGGGGTTTGAGTGTGACACTTTGAGATTTTATAATATATTTATCAAAAAATAAATTATAATTTTTAGACATCACACATGACACAAATCCAATAAAATTAAAATGAAGGGAGATATATTATAACAAACTCATTAAAGTAGAGGTATGAATAATAAAATCTATATTATAGAAAATATATATAACGGTTATATATTATGGTAATTTTTTTATTTATTCATATTCAATATGTACTCAATATTCAGGACAATTTATTCTTTCGAAAAATGTTACATAACAAAGTTATAGTTATTAGCTTTTATATCTGAATGTAATATATAATTTATAAAATTTTAATGGTATTTTATTTTAGAAAATTATATTATTTCTTAAATTAGTATTTCATTATTATGTTAAGGAACACTTTTTTTAAAATTTAAAGAAATGTATTTTTTAATTGAATAGTGAAAATCCCGATATTTGAAATACTTTTTTTCCTATTAATTACATAATGTTATTTAAAAGTCCATTCGTTTTTAATATGATCTTAATTTAACATAAGAAATGTTATTATTGATTGCATTTTATTTTAAATAAAATTTTATTTTGGTTATTTATATTATTAAGAAAATAACAAATTTTTTTAAAAATGGGTTTTCATTGGGTTTTGTGTATTTGTATTCAAATTTATTTATTTCACTTAAAATAATTTAATCAGGAAACCATTTTTAATATTAAGAAAGAAGTGGTTCAAATTTCATATACATCTACCCTTTTATCTTTGGTGAATTTGAATTTATACCATGGATTAGTGGTGACCTAAAAATCCATCAATGACATAAAAATAATATAATTTAACTCCATCACCAATTTACTATATTATTTATATTATTTTAAAGAATTTATATATTAAAATTGTCTTAATCAATAATCTAATTATATTATTTAATGACATATAAAAAATGATATAAAAAATAATAAAAAATTATCCTAATTAATTTTTTATTATATGATATAATGTTTAGTTTTTAGTGATGATAAAATTAGATTAAATATTTATGCAACTCCCATAATGTAATGAAACATATAATAAAAAATAAATGTAAATTATTTCTGAAACATTATATTAATATTTGTTTGATAAAAATTCTTAAATAAATTTCAAAAGTAATTCTAAATTATAAATGATTGTAATTGTTTATATATTTTGAATCTCTTTCTTTCTTGATGTCTTTTACTTGAAATTAAGTGAACAGTTCCAAAATGAATTTGATGATATTTTATGATAAATCATATTTTTTTAAATGATCTAAAAATAATAATAAAAATATTTAAAGGGGACACTATAAATTAAAAACTATCCAGTCTTTTATTCATGGATTTATTTCAATCAATTTTTCTTCTTATAAAATATTATAAAACCCTTAATTTCTAAAAAATCTGTTTTCCTAGATAAGATTAACAAGGGATAATGTGGGGGTTAGACAAAAATATAATGTTTAAGATGAAACAAACCATGTATAAATGTTTTTGTATTAAGTAATGTTTACCACATAATGTCCAAAATTCAAAATTAATCTAATTTATGGACACATTATATGATTATGATATATATTATATATAAATATTTTATGTAATTCCACGTGTTTTCATTCCCTCACATATAAAATAGATCCTACAATAATTGTTTATTACCTATAATTTAGAAATATATATTTTACAAACACTACCATAATAACATATTGAGTTTATTATCATCATCTTTGAGCTTATACTCTTCCCCTAAGACCATCATCAGAGGTATTAATGTGTAATCCATGTAATTTCTCTCAAAAATTGAATTCATTGTCCTACGTGACTATTTTATGGTTTATTTATTCACAGACTTCTTATAAATAAATTATATCCCTCTTAATATGATGAACCCAGTATTATTAATATACATAAATGTTATTATTATTACAAAAAATCCATTTCACAAATCTTTTCCATCAAATGTGAAATTAAATTATCTCTTGTGTGCATGTTTGTATTATCACCTCCGCAAAGCAATGTTACTCATTTTCATTCTCCACCTCACAATGAATCTAATAATTTCCTATTTATTAAATATATATGATATTTAATATTTAATAATGATTTTTGAATGATAATATATTATTTAATTCCCTTTAAAATATTCTTATTATAAATGGATGTATTATTCATGTGTATATACATACTACTATCTCTATAAATGATATATATCATAATTCTATCTTCAAAATTAATAGGTGGTTTTACCCAATTTTATAGTAATAAAATATGATATTTATATCATTATAATCATTGTTGAGTTGATTTATATGGGATGAAATTAAATTACTCTATACATCAGAAATGAAACATTCAAAATAATTGAAATAGTAGACACCCTAAAATAAAGATATTAATAAGTAAATATTAATGAATGATTTTTCAAATTATATATGTTTATCATATATGATATTATACATATATATTTGTAACTATTATAGAATAACAATAAATCTAAATTTATTTTATATGATGTTAGATAACATAAAAATCAAATCTTACATAATGTAGGAGTTCTTAGTCTACATATTATTTCATTGAGAAATTATTAATGTTATGCAACTATTATTTTTTATGTTTCATATATAAAACCCCATTGAAATTAAATATCCTAGAATATTCTCAATTCATGTTATATAATGTATAATTTAAAATTATTTCATCCATTGGATTTTATTTTGATTCATATCAATGGGGTAGGGGTTTATCATCTCAAATTGTCTCCATTTCGACATATATTTTGTTATAAAAATATATAATTTTATAATGAATATCTAAATCCCCTTTTAAATTTAATCTCTAGAATATCCTTATGATAATGTAATTTAATGTTTCATTTTTTGTTACTTATTCTATGGTACTTATGACTCATAAATTATTAAATCAGAAAGGGTGCTATGTTAAAATCTAAATTCTTAAAAGGATTCATCATAAATATGTTCTACAATGATGAAATTATAGTATATATCTCTAAAAAATCATATGATTTTTCTTATCAAATTTTTTAATTCATGAAAAAACAATTTTGTTTTTCATTTTCATCATTCCTTTTACTCAAACATCCAAAAATTGTTATTAAAAAACATTCATTATTTTATATTCAATAATGAATAATTTCATCCATATTAGTATTAAAAAATAATTAATGTTTTTAATATATTCCTATTATTAACTAAATTAATTTTACCTATAATTTAATGTCAATATATTTGTTTAAAAAGAATCTTGTTTAAATTTTTTGAATAATGTTATTTTTACCAAATGTGTGTGTAATATATTTGTTTTAGCAAATACATAACAAATTAATTTCCCCCAATAATCAATAATATTTTATTTGAGGATTCTATTACAAGTTTACATGGGTATTTTCAAAGATATACTTTCCAAATATTATGGGAATTTTTATATTATAGTTAATATATTTCAAAAAGAAATTATTTTCCTAAATAAATTATTCTATTAGATTTTATAGATTTTTTCATCTACAAAGAAATAAATTCACATTACATATGACTCAAAGTGGATATGATCAATCTAAACAATGTTAATTTATTATATATATGTTTTATGATTATAATTATGAGATATTCATGAAACACATTTTCTTTATCACGGGACACATTGTTGTGAAATGATAAACGTGTTAATTATCCTATTCTATGCATATGAATATATTATGATTATGTGACAGGTTAGTTTATAACAACAATCCAAATAATTGGGTAATTATTAATTTTTATATGATGAAAGGACAGGCATGAGGGTTTTCGAATACAGAAATAGGGTATACGAAAGGTTTCCAAAATCAAGAAGTAGAGTACTAATGATATTATTACAATCCCAAAGAATGTACATGGTTGGTTATCCCAAACATAACAAGAGATGTTGTATATCTTTTTTATTTTCATAATATAATATTTCCACGATTATTATTATTCCAAATTTTTTGTTTACACTGTCTATGACAAATTTCATTTTTATGATATTATCTCATGTATCATGATCAAAAATTATTATTTGATTCATGTCTTATGATATTTAAATTATTGGGTATTAATTGCAATTGTAAAACTAATGATATCAAACAAATATTCTATTTTCATTTCGATATATAGTTTAATTGAATGAAATTTCCCATGTTTACCATTATTGGGCTTCTGATATCATTTTTTCTTATGTTTCCTTTCATCGGATTATGATGAAATGTTCTGAATATAGTATTTTAAAGAAAACTATCATGATAGAAGAATTATTTAGGTCATGTACAGGATGATTTAATAGATATTATGATTCTATATCTAGTCTCCAAAATGGTAATCCATTACTACTATAGGGAATCCATGATTGTTTTATGTGGTTAATATTCACTAAAATGATATCATATTTATGTATTTATTATTTAAGTAAACTAAACATCAATAGTCCACACTAAAAATTATAGATCAATTTATTGGGATTAGTATGCGAAACAATGGTCAAAATGAAATTATATTGTATTATCAAGGGTATGATAGAGAGGGAGATAATCCACATTCATTAATAATAGTAATGTAAAATCAATTATTTGACTTCCTAACCTGTTTTCCTACCCTGAAAATTCAAATAATAAAATAAGGATGCATATTAAATGAGATTTTTTAGTTTTAGATTATTCCCCGTCAATTTATAATTGGGATCATTGGGAATCACAAGGATATAGATGTGTGAATAATGAACGATGATATAAAAGGGGCTGAAATGTAAATAGAATATTTAATTCTTGTTTATACGGTCAATAATATATTACCTAGTAAGTTCATATTTATAAATAAATGATTTCATTGAACGGTAATGGTATAGATGATAATATATGATTGTAAAATGAAAAGTTGCATCACGTATCCATTGAGTGTCAAATAATTCCTTGGTAATAATAAAATAATTAAATACATATTTATTTTTAGAAAATGTAAATTTCTAGTGATAGCATTTTTAATATGATTCACATGAGGAATTGTAATTTTCATGTGGGTGGTAAAATACCTTAATCAATTTTTTATTTTATTCTCTATAAATATTTTTCAATATTTTTTTAGTTTAGTGTAAAATTTCATAATTTTGTTAGGATTTTATTTTTATATATATTTTAGTGTATCAAATTATTTTTAGTCATTTTATACTATAAAAAAAATATACTGTAAATGAAATAAGAATTACAAAATGTTCATAGAAAATTGAATTTGTGAATTTTTAACAAAGGTTATGAAATTACAATTTGATTGTAAGTGTAGAAGATTCATTATAGTGGATATAACAAAAAATAAAGAAATTTTGTGATATAGATAAAAAGGAGTTCAAACCCTAGATCTCCATCCCAACTCTTGGGATCCCTTCAGAATAGAACTTCCTTCAAAATCGTGAGACAAGCATGGCGATAAATAGTAAGGCCCACAAGAATATAATAGAGCCTCAATGTTTTATTCAAAAAAATAATATGTTTTGGTTGATTGGAATATTATGTACACAATTCATTTTTTTTGTTTCACATGATATGGAACACCCCACACACCTAACATATGATGTTTGTAGATTTTGGGAGCCAGTATCAATATTAATAGAGGGATAATCACATAGAAAAATCAATGTGGGAAGTATTTTATATTATATATTGAGAATTCTAATACTGGGATGGTGGATGAACTAACCTTCACATCATCCAACATTATATTATTCATTCATATGTTAATTTACATCTTATAATTAACCTCAAATGTTTTATCAAAATACATGGAGGGCTATTTAATCTCAAATCCAACATTGACAATAGAAAACATTATAGTTCCTAACTAAACATATCTATACTAATTAACACCATTAGGAAGTCTCTTCATTCTTGATTATTTTTATTATTCATGCCTCATCCAATAGTTGAGATCAATCTGAATAATGTGATTTTGAAATCACTAAAATCAGTGAGAGAATGAGGACTAATCAATCTAGGTCCCTAAATAATAGGCCAAGGATTTTCATATCTCAATGTAACCAAAAGAACACCCAACATTACATTTGGTTCAAATATATCCTTAGAAAACACGAATGAAATCTTAGGTAATTCTAATGGATCCTCTAGTATATTGTTTTATACATGATAAAACCAATTAATTCTCAAGATGAAAAAGATTCACATAAGAAATCTCCAGGATATGTAAGATATTTGGATGTATTGAAAATCCTTTTAAGAATTTTATTTTTCTAATTTAATAAAATTATTAGAAATTAATCTAGGTATATATTTATGTTCCAAAGATTTAATTTCAACTGAGGAGGTTGAGGGGTTCAACTAATTTTTCACTTTTAATAGGTTTCAAAAAATAAAAAAAATCACCCATGGAACATGTCAATATTTATATACTTATCAACCATTAGTAATGACTCATGCATGAAAAGGTATGAATACAATAATAGCACATAATAGTTATAAGGTTCGTCCTTAGTGTCTGAACCAACATCCTTTTCATATCTACTCCCATGGGTTTATGTATACATAATATTATAAAGAACTAAATACAACTTGTGAAAACTAATGTTGGACACCTACTATGTCATGATAAGAAAGATTTTACTAACCGCCATAAATTTTGAATGTTTTTTTATAAAAAAATTGTTTCCAAAAAAATAATGAAGTCTTTGATGAATTTTCTCCACAATTTCTCAGTTTGAATCAGCAGTTTGATTTGGATGGAACTAATTTTATATTCTCATAATGCTTGATCTAATTTTTTCAGAATGCTAGTTTTGATTCTTTTAGTATGCTAGATCTAATTTTTTCATTATGTTAGATCAGATTATCATAGAATATTGGTTCTGATTTTTATGGAATACTATATATGATTTTCTCATAATGATGGATATTATTTCCTTAGAACATTGGATCTAATTTTCTCAGAATATTAGATCTTATTTTCATAGAATGTTGGATCGGTTTTTCATAGAAAATTAGTTCTAATTTTCTCAAAATGTTGGTTTCTATTTGATAAGAATATTGGATCCAATTTTTATATAATACAGGGTCTATGATCATAAATACAATGTTGGTTCTGATTTTTAGAATATTTTGGACATGTTTTTGTCAAAACGATTTGCAAACCTCAATCTCTTATTGAATGATAAATATTTTTCTTATTCAATCCAATGGGAACCTCCACTTTGATTACAATATCACTACACATTTTGTGTGTATGTTAAACGATGAAAATAAAAAAATGATCTGAGTTTTTATGTACATGAAACATATAAAACAAATGTAGTTAAATGGAAAACGTTCCCCACTTCCTCAAATTTCAAAGATCCACATATTTCACACATTTAAAACATCAAATATGACTTCTTCAAACCATATCATCTTTCTATGATATTTATGAAAAATATTATTTCATTTTTGAACTCCTGAACTTGTGGAATTTTATATGAAAGTGAATTTAATTTATGTATATGCTATATCTGATTTTTAGAACAATAATGCTAGATTTGATTTTTTGAAGATGCTAGAACTGATTTTTTGAACAATAATGATAAATCTTATTATAAGTATAATATTATTAGATATGATTTCCTATAGAGTCAAGATACAATTTTCAATTGATGTTGGAAATTATTTTAAGAACAATAATATTGTATCTTGTTTTCAGAAGATGTTAAATTCGATTATAAGAAAAATAATGATGGATCCAATTTCTGTTTTTTAGTGAATCTGAATCATACCCCTCCACCATTTCTCTTAAATAATTTAACCTAAAAGTTTTCCTATTTTTTGAAGAATTATTGATCATTAATGCATCATCTTATTTTTTTAGAATTTATGAAACATTCTAGTTTTTGACATCTCAATGTTCATCAATATACTACTTTTTCCACAAGATTATTTCTTAAAATATTAAATTATATAAGAATAATCATCTTTCATCCTAACATAAGAGTTTCAATCTTTTTAAATCATAAAATTCATTTATTTATTAAATGTACATATTTGTTTCATTGATTAGTGAATATAAAACCTTTATCAAACAACCACAACATCTTCATAGCTTTATCTATGTGTGGTGAATCTCTATACAGACCTTGGTTCTAGAAACATGTGTCTAGAAAACAACCTGGATATGATTCATGAATGAAAAAAATATTTATAAACTAGAAATTTAGTTGTAATTCAAATAAAAATTATTTAATACAATTAATCACAATGGTAGTTCAATTTCCAACATTATATTTATTGACAACCATCGTTAACAACATTTCCAACTGATGGATTTTTTCATAACACATATTTTTTAAACAATTCATGTTTTAAACATTAAAGAAAATATAGCCTATCCCAAAAGATAGTTTCATGATGATATAGTACTGGATAGAGTAATTTTTTTGAAGGAATTCCATTCCTCTGTGGCAAGAATTTTTTTTCCATTTAATGATAACTCCCCCCAATCTCTTCCACTCTCAATTTTCATTTCCTCCGTCATTTTTATTTTTCTCCCCCCCATTATATGATAATGAAATATTTATATTCATAAAATAAATCTATGTAAAAACTTAATTGAAAGTATATTTTGTTTACATACACTCTCCCTTTTTCAAAATAATCTAGTTAATTGTGGGGTATTTCATTATATGTTTTAGGATGTCATTGTAGTAGGATGACCAAAATGTTTTGGCCTCAATTCCACAAACCGTTCTTTCAAAATTTAAATGGTAAAGATACGAGTAATTAATACATTGTTGAAATGTATTTGAGTAAAACACCTCCATCATAAACTTTCTATTTTATAAAGTGAATTTTTTTATCAATGTGGTTTGATATTGAATTTTGGATAGGTTTCTTAGAAAGAATAATTGCAGTCATATTTTGAAAGGGTATCATCAATGGTTTAGAAACTATTACATTCAAATCATCCTTAAAAACATTCACCCAGAACATTTGAGTATAGGATTGAGTAGTTGTAACGTATTTTGATTCACTTGTGTTCAAAGTTATTGAACATTGATTACTAATACGAAACATCACACAAAATTCACCAAGAAAAAAATTTCTCCTTGAGTTTAAATTTCATTCATTATAATCTACTGCCCTATAAGTATCAATTTAACCAAGAAACATCATATGACTACTAATTTTGTATAAAAACCCACGTGAAGATTCTCTTATAACATATCTCATAATCCTCTCTTCTACCAACACAAATTATTATTTCAGATTAATTTGATACCTAGTACATTATGTCAAAACATAAAAAATATCAGGCCCTAAAGATGTAAGGTAATGGAGACATAAAATCATCTTTTGAATGTATTTCTAATTCATAGTTATTCTGAATTCATCTTTACTGAACATTGTGCTCACTAAAATAGTAGTTGACAGTTATTTTTATTTACCTATTCCAAGCATCTTTACTAAATCCCTGGCATACTTTTCTTGATATAGGAAAATATATTTTTCTATAATACTTGTAATCCAATGAAGAATGTTAATTATACAATCATTTAAATTTCAAATTTTTTTATTATTTATTCATAAAACTCTTCCCAACCTTTTTCTTTATCCCTAGAAAAAATTATATCATCTATATAAACACATACAATTAAGGCTCTGGAGTCAACGTTTTCACACACATGTTACTATCGACTTTTCCTTTATCAATTTTCATCATTATCAATCAATTTTCATTATTCTAATACCGCAAAAATATATCTTGATTATTCCCATAGGATTCATTATTTAATTTAGAAACATGTTTTCTGTCCTCTTCATAAAGATACTAATAAAGATCCTCAATGTAAACATCTTCCTCAATCCACCATTTAATAAATATGACATTACATCTATAAGATAATCATTGTAATTATGATTTACAGCTACTTAATGAAACATTCTAATTGTTTCAAATAATTTATACTATGGAAAATGTATCATCAAATTACACACATTCCAATTGTATATATCCGTTACAAACAATCCATTCGTTATGTCTTAATATTTTTCTATTCTTATTCAATTGTTTTCTATAGAACCACATGGTTCTCCTAAAATTTATATTTTTTGAACTTTTATAAACCTCCCATTTTTCATTCTTCTAAAACTGATCTAATACTTCATTCAAAGAATCCAACCATTAATTATATCGAATAGCCTCTCATACTTATTATGGTTCATCGTTGAGGTAATTGACCTCTGAATTTCTAATATCAACATCCTTCTCATCTGGACATGAGAATTTCGTTTCCCGATAATGTTTTCCGATTCAACATGTTTTTATAAGGTAAAAAATATCAAATTTTCATCCCCAGATAGAATTTTTGTATAAAATTATTCTTTTGAACCTTGATAAGATTTTGTTGAATGACATTCACTATTGTTGGAAATCTCAAATTTATCTTCCTCAATATTCTCAACAACCATTAACATGGAACATTGAATTACAATTACCTTCACATAAAATGATTCCAAAAACATTTTTAAACATTTGTTCCATCATTTATATGTTCTCCCATTTTAGTGAATAACCCATGAATGTTCCTTCTTCATCTTTACCATAAAATGTTCCCAAATCTGGATTTTTTATTTTGTTACAACATGGAATTCCAAAATCATTGAATTAATTCAATGATGGTTTTGTATAACTCAATTCATATAGAATCATGTTGTTTTTCGTTCACAAAAAGAATATATTTTGAACATGAAAAACAGTACTTACATATTCTCTCAAAAGAATTTTGAAAAATTATATTCTGCTAATATACATCTCTCCATTTCCACCAATCTAGTAATCATTATTTCTACTACTACATTTTTATGTAGAGTATAGGGAGCACTATACTAATGTTTGATACATTGTTTTCATGGATAATCTTCAAAAGTATTATTTTGGAATTAGGTACCATTATTTATTATTATAATATTTATGGAATCCCCCAGTTCTATAATAAATCTTTTATTGTGAATTTTATCATCTCAATGGCCCATGACTTGTTCTTCCTGAACAGGATTTTTTTAACCATGTGAATTCATCAATAAAAATGATAATGTAAAAGCTTAATTTGTTCAATTGATGTCTCATAGGTACAAATTATTAATAATGAATATGATAGTGTTCATGTAAAATTAATCTCAACTATTTTATGAATTTTTTTGGTCAACATTCATGTTTAGAAAGTATTAAAAACAAATTCAACTCTTTATTTCAATTTAAGAATATTCTAGAACACAACAACATTAAAATTTTTATTCATGTCTTTATGCCCATGGTGGCCAAGTCTTTGGTTCCACAAATATTTTTCATCACCAGGACTCAAGTTACATTATTTATTGAAATATTGAATTTAAAAAGGATTCACAATGGATGTTCCCCTTTTTTCTAATACTTTTCCTTCTTTCACAGTTTTGATGATACAAGAATTATTAATGGATATTACTTGCATTACATCCCCCACAATGTTGACTACATAATGTATGTTCTGTTTTTTCCCATCAATAATTACAACTTCCTTAGATTTCAATTTTTCTAAATCATTATTTATTTTTTATTTCTTATGACATTTAAGGATGTACCATTTCAAAAATATATTAATCCACCAAAATTAATTTCATTGGGTTTCATGAATTTTATATCACCTGTCATATGTGAAGAGAAACCACTATCATGCATCTATGGTTTCTTTGTCTTGCATTCTTTCAATTTTGTCTCAACAATAAAATCTATTCCCTCATCCCTTTACTTATAATTTTTATTTTCCATTATAACATAAGAAGCTTTTTCTAGAAATATTTTAATATATCTTTTTTCATGATGACTAGACTAATCACATATTCCAAAAATTTATTCTAGACATTCAAATTTATTATTGGTTGGAAAATTTCCTAAATATTGATAATTCACCTTTTAAACATCTCGTATTTAAGGAAAGATACTCATTATTCTTTCACTATTTCATCCATTTTATATAACATTATTTAGTGTAAAGATATGTTATGCCAGAAATTAATGTTTTTATTACCATAGATTCCACATCACCAGTAATAGACATCAAATCTGCCTTATCAATTAAAGAAAGATATTTGTCTATAGAATCATTGTTGATATTGTTAAGTTCATTCAGCTTTAACATTCTAAGGATGAGGGAAATATTTTCTTTGTAGTGATTAATATAAATTTTTAGAATTGATAGAATTCATAGTTCTTTTCTATACTGAATAATTTTTTCGAATCCTAAAATATAAAATGAATCATATGGAACATTATTTTTGGTAAGATAAGATTTCAACTGATTCTCATAGTGAGCCTTCTCGGAAAGTGTATATGTATTTGATATTACTTCCATAAATTTTTTTGAGAATTAATTCATCATCATAATGATACTTTCAGACTGAAGATGTTTTTATTTTAACATGATGACCTCTTGCTTGTTACCATCCATCTTCTTTCGAAGATATTCATTTATTTTTATCTATTCAAAAACTCTTTGTTTGTGAGTTAAAATATTCTTTGTGTATTCATCAATCTGCTTGATAATGTATTTTCCTCTGTTACAATCTTCATCATGATATTTCTTCATTACTATAATTTATATCATGGGAGTTTTTTATGCTAAAGATATTAAACAAGTTTGTTTTTAGGTGAAACCCTCAATAAGATTCTTTACCACCATCTTCAATATATGAGGATTCATTTTATTTCACAACATTTCAAAATAGGTTTCAGAAAT
This sequence comes from Viscum album, assembly GCA_963277665.1. Lineage (NCBI taxonomy): Eukaryota > Viridiplantae > Streptophyta > Magnoliopsida > Santalales > Viscaceae > Viscum > Viscum album. Next base: position 764,931,725 of record OY728120.1, read on the forward strand.
TTTCTTTACATTAATCTTCATATGAATTGTTTTCAGTTGAGTCTTATTTAAATTTGTTACTTAAAACACTTCTTTTGTTTCCAATATCCTTTTTCTTGTATCTATTTGGAGAAATTTATTCTTTATCATTTTTGTTTCACTTATTCCATCAATGTTTTTCATCAGAATCATATCGATAATCTCCAACATTATTCCCCGGAAATTCATTGTAATGTTTCTAATTACACCATATTTAAAAAATGAGTGGATGTTTACCTCCAAACATTCCTCTTCCATGTCGATTGTTCTCAGATATATGAGAAATTATTTTCTTTCATTCAGCTCAACATCCTCATTATATATGGGCTCAAAAGTCTCTACTACCTCAACATATTGGATTTTCATCATTCATAAATCATCAAAATCTATTTCATATTTCATGTTCTTTTTAAACATTGGGGATATCCTCATTTCATAAGAAACAATAATTTTATGAAACTCATCAAGAGATAAATTATCCTTCTCTTCTAATGAGAAAATTTTAGAATCAACCCTATTTGAAATGTTCCACAGAAGATTTTTTACAATTTTAGAACCTTGCAATACATCTATGAATCCTTTGATTTTTCAAACATTTTAATTTAATCTTGTGAATTATTAATGAATTTTTTCTTTATATCTCATTTGTATGTCTTCATACTTACTACGCACAAATTTTATCTTTTCTTATATAACTTTTTTATTTCCTTTAAAAAATCCTTCCTTCTTGTCCCACATAATATTTGATGTTTTGAGACCCATCACCTTTTGAAAAAAATATGATAAATACAAGATAATATAGTCTCTACCTTTTACATAAAATTTTATATTTCTCTTATCTACAAATTTCAAAGGATAATATTTTTCAATATCTAGAAAAAAATAATTTTAATGTCAACAATTTCTAGGCCAGGAGATAGAAGACAGGGAATCATCATATTTTTTCATCGATATTAATTAATTACATATAATGTTGTACTTTTTCTAATATTTAAATAATTGACATTTTCCATGATAAGAATTCAAAAATTGACCCTAAACCCCTTTAATACTAGTTGAAGTTCCATGGTTAAAATAAAAAATAAGAACGGGGTTGAATCAGTTGTTCACATTTTATAAGTTTCACGACTTATAGAGGCACAACCCCAGCAAAATGTTCTGATTTATTACATTATCAACGTTTATTAAATACTAATGCATGAAAATGTTGTAAAGAAAGAATGTTACAAAATATTTACATTGTTTGGCCTTAGTGTGAGAACCTAATTCTTTTTTATAGACACTCGCATGGGTCTACCAGAATCCACTTTTATGGAGTGTTGAATATGACTTGTGTCAACTCCCATTAGTTTCCTTTTATATCCCGATAGAAAATATTATAATGAATCTAATCAGTTGACAACATTTTATTATAAAAAAAATGGGCCAAAAAATAAAGTCTTTGTTGGACCTTCTCTAAAATTGCTCCGTCTAAATCCTCATTCTGATTTCATTAGATATGATTTTATTTTCTCAAAATGTTGTATCTGATTTTTTCATAACGCTGGATCTGATTTTTGCAAAATGATGGATCTAAATTTTCCAGAATGCTGGATCCAATTTTCATAGAATTATGGATACGATTTTCTCATAATACTATATTTGATTTTCTTAGAATACTGGATCCCCATTGCCTAAAATACTAGATCAGATTTTCTTTAAATATTGTATCCCATTTTCTCAGAATACTGGATCTAATTTTCACATGTTACTATTTCTAATTTTCTCAGAATTCATGTTTTAATTTTCTCATAATACCAGATCCGAGTTTTTTATAATAATAAATCTATGTTTCTAAATAAAATTCTGGATATAATTTTCAGAATATGATGGACCTATTGGTCTCCTCACAATTATGAAAAAAAAACTCTGATAGATTTCTTAATAACATTCTTCTTCAATTAGATGGGATCTTTCACATTTATTTCTCTTGGTCCCCATCTTTTACTTTTATGTTGAATGTTTTAAATTCACAATGATCTGATTATATATTTATTTAAAACTCAGAAATCATTTGTGGGATACTTTAAAATATTCCCCACTTCCTAAAATTTTAAATCTCCAAAAATCACATTCAATTAAAACATCAATATGGACTTCTTTATATTTCTATAGATTTATCAAAGATTTTTGAAAAAAGGAATTTCTAGTTTGAACTCCTCCATTAATGTAATTATACTTTTGAGTGATTAAGATTACTTTATATGATGGATACGATTTGTTACAAGTATAATGATATATCTAAATTTCCAAATATGATGGATCAAATTTTCATAACAATAATGTTGGATCTGATTTTCTAAACATTAACATTGGATCAAAAAAATTCTTTTTAGTGAGCCTATATTAAACCTCTACACCATTTCCTAAAAAAATTATCAAGAATATTATCATAACATATGCGAATTTTAAGATTAGAAAAACAGGGAATTATTTTTTTTAGAAATTAGAAAAAAAATTTACTACTGACTTATCAATCTTCTTCAACATACCACTTCATAAATATTACGACTTATTCAACCAGAAACTTTTATATAAAAAATTTCATTTCATCCTAACATAGGAGGTTCAATATTGTTATATTTTAAAATTTTATTCAATCTTAACATCAACATCATTATTTCTTTGATTACAGAAATGAAAAATTTCAGTAAACAACAAATTTAACTTCCTGACTTTTTCTCTATCTAGTGCAGCTCAATACAAACCCTGGTTTCATAAACATCTGTCCGAAAAACAATCTAGTTCCTATTGATGAATAACATAAACATTAGTAAACAATAAAGTTAGTTAAAAACCATTTTGAAAAAAATTTATTGAAAAGGTACTCAATATCTTTTGGAGGATAGATTGATGGAGTGTTTTCATTTTTATCCATTGGAATAAGGAGATAATGTGTGAAACTTTTTGATACAACTACCCCAACCCATGAAACTTTTCCTCATATACATATAATTCATCCATGATCTAATTATCATACTAGATAAATATTTAACGATTCATTACCTCATATATTCTTTATATATTCTTTGTCATAATGTTCTACTAAATGTTTTATATCATTCCTAGAATTTTATAAAATTCCCTTGAGAAATTAAAACAACCTTAAAAAAATATCTCAATTCTCTCAACTATACATAATTTCCCATTTTTGATCCAGATAATCATTTAAGAATAAATCAAAAACTATTGGAAAAAATTGTAATAACCACAACACAATGATTAGAATATGGTGATAACATCAATAGGGAACCCTGATATTATATCTAGGTTTTACACTGTATTTAGCATAACTGGAAAATATTAAATATTTTTTATAGGAGTTATGTGATTATTTCTTATGATTTATTCCCTCTAAGACCCATATTTTTTTATTACTCATGCTTAACTATTAATTAATATTAATTATTGGACATTATATTGATTTTTTGAGGGTTTGGGAAAGGTAAAGTGTATTGAAACCCAAAATATGAACATTGATAATGATAATTGGAACCCCATTGATAAGTGTTTCATAAGATGTAGTGAAACATAATTATAGAATTTTAATTTTAATCACTCCTAAATAAGGATAGATGAATCCTCATGAGGAATTTTATTTTTTTATTTAAATCATTAGTTATCTCGTGAAAGAATTACTAATATTTAGTGAAATAAATGGAACGAAATTCTCTATTAAATCGAATTCTCGAAATCACAAGAATAAACAGTAACCAAAATTTCCCAAAACCACAAAGAACTAAATAAACTCCTTACTGTTTTTCAATACATCAATAATGAATAATTATAAAATAAAAAAGAAAATTTAAAAGAGATAATAATTATTATTTTCAAGGAAATACACTAGTCTCCCATTTAATTTAATTTTCCATTATTTATTAATATTTAATGATTTAGTTAGATAGACTACATGTCCATAATAAAATGTACGAGTTATTAAAAATTATAAATATATTTTTAGTCTTATATAATGGATACAGTCTAATTTGTAGATCTGATATGGTTGAAACATTTGAACTATGGGCTAGGATACAATAAATCATTCTTTCAAATTCCATATATATTTAGATAATGTTATCACTATTCAAGATGGTATAAATTGTTAATTTCAAAATAGTTTATTATAATATGGGGGATATATTTACTAGATATATGATAATATTTCTGAATTTATTATATTAATCTCTGTAATATGTATATTTCCAGGTATTGGTTGATGCAAGAACCATAACACTTGTATTGAGAGTATGCATATTTCATATGATAATAAGAATTTCTCATTGGTAGAGTGAGTTATAATATATTTGATAACTTGTTTTGAAGGATTAAAATATAGAGTCCTATGGGATTATGGAGTCACCCTAAGGGGGGGATTGGTAATTTGGGGTGACCAACTTTTACTAAATATTATTAAGTTGGATTTCTAGATTCATTAATTTCAGTAAAACCACTACCATCAATTTTTATTTATTGATATTTACAATAGCTAATCACATCTTTTTCTTTACACAATGAACATAATGTAATGTAAATACCATATACATTTTTAATAAGGTTTCTCATTAATGTGATATCATACTCCTTCCCTTGTTGACAGTCATCAAGTCATGTATTTTCTATTAGTAATCAAAATATCAATAGTATGTAGTGAGGGGAGTTATTATAATTAACCCACTATGTGCATCCCACACACTAATCATCCAAACCAAAATATTACTCATGTGGTTAATCTATCTCTTAAAAGACCAATCAATAACCCAATGAGATGGTTGAATTAGGTATATTGGAATCACTAGAATTCAATGACTATCCTCAAAATTCTTCATTAAATGAAATTCTACTAACATTAAAAACTTCATTAAACATGCATTCTTGTAAGCTAATACATTGATATTTTTAAACTAATATTCTAGATATCTCACCAACTAAAACATCAACATCCTTAAATTTTACAAATTTGTGCACAAAATTATTTTGATACACCACGTTTTGGTATCGTAAATTCATATCACTCACTCAATACCTTAAACATTCAAATTATGATCTTCTCACATTTTAATTGTTTTGAATATTTTGAGTTTAATTGTTCTTCAATGTTTCCTCCTTTAGTTATTTAGTAATTTTTGTTGTTATCTATTTATTTTTATTATCATTTTTCAAAAAAATAATTATAAATTATTATAGATAATATTTCTTAAATAAATGTAAGGAATACGAATGAATAAATTTTAAATTTTTTCCTTCAAAACTACCTAGTTACCACCTTTAATACATTATGATGAAATATATTCTTGACCCCATACAAACTCCTTCACAAATAAAAAACACTTATCTTCAACTCATCCTTATATATAACATAGAATCATTCTCTCCATTTATTAATAATGAATAATTTATGGTTCACCTCATAACATAGTTCTAAACAACCCTTTCTTTGACATCTCCCTTCATGCAAGCAGATTAATCTAATCCTTTCACCCATTATCGGTCTTTTCCGTGATCCTAATGTTGCCTCTTACCACTTCCTCTTCCAATCCATGGCTATATCTCAAATAAATTAATTCATAGGATGCCTATGTTAATGGATTTAAGTTCTCTCATCTACGTGATAGTTATATTCCCTTGAAGTTGATAGTTCTATCTAAAGAGAACACTACTGTGGATATCTTCCTTTCAACACCAACGTTTTTGGTGATTAGATGTCATTATCTTATCTCAAAGAACCGTAAATACCCGATTGGATTTTGGACTATATCTGAATTGATGTCCAGTGCTTCATCCAGATACCCAATGAAATTTTTTGGCGATGAGTCTTGGTGGAATTCTAGACCTATGTTCCATTGACAATAAATTTTCTCATATAGAATTCCTATGGTTCATGATATCATGTAAAATAATATTTCATTTCAAATGAGTTTTATTCTCGCTCTATTTCGTTGATTTAGGTTCTTGAACATAAGAAGAAACCTTCACGTGTCAAAGTGTTTGTTCGGTGCATGAGAACCCATAGTTTCCTCAATGGTTTCCAAAAAAATTGTCAAATATGGATATTATGTATACCTAAGAATTATATTGAATTGATATCTATATCAGATAAATCCATTAGTATAAACTATCTATGGGAGAAGGTGATCTTTTTCATTATGTTTTGTATGCTAACGATGAATTTCCAGCAATAGAATCATTGTGGGATATCGTGAGCTCTCTAAAAGTAAGGGATTATCCATTGATAGTTTGTGTGGAATTCGACATTATTACCAATCTAGATGAGAAAAAAGGATGGGTTTCCTTTCATAGAAATGAAATTTAGAGTATTGTGTACTTCATAACTGTAAACAATCTCATGGATACTATTTTTAGGAGATCTGTTTACATGGTGATATAATAAGTGAAAAAACCATCACTCTTGGAGATATCTTGATAGATTCTGTGTGAATTATAAAACAAATTAATACTTCCATGAAATCAATGTAACTCATCTGGATCATGGTCATTCATATCATTATCCTCTCTGAATTTCCATACAGTCCATGATTACTTCTGGGGATTTCATTCATTTCCCATTTTCAAGGGAAGATATTGTGGATTTTCTTGACATAGAGAAGGGATCTTGGGAGCAGTTTAAGAGGGGTAACCCATGTTTTTCTCTTCATAATAACCTTATAAAACTCAATTTTCAACATTGATCCTGGGACATGTGACCTCTCTCTAGAGACAACATTCTGGAGAACATTAATAGATACATTCTGAAGGATGGAACTAAGTTAGGAAAACATTTCACATGGTAATTTTTTTATTGAAATGAGGTGAAAAAAATATGGATTAGTAGATCTTGTACTGAAATTTAAATTGGCTGATAATGATAATGGAAATATCAAATGGATTTGAGAGTGGGATAAAAACTCGGTGTATTTCCACACTTCTCTTAATGAAAAACATCGACATAGATATCCAAACCTGAAGATGGTAGATAGATATTATTAGAGTTAAAGGGATGTGGTTGGTTGTATGGAGGAATCCCTCCTCAAATATCTTCATGAATCCCCTAATCCTCACATGGAGGGTGGTTATCCAATTGTCCCCTCCATCCTCTTTCAAATTATTCTATGTTGTGTAAATAATGAGATGAACGAGAGACTGATGGCCATTCCAGATGAAGATGAAATTCGAGAGGTGAGGTGGTCCATTGACATGGTTAGCATAGTCGGGCTTGATTAATTCCCTTCCACTTTCTATAGGAAATTTTGGGATAGAGTAAAAATAGTTCTTTTCTATTTTGTGTTTGATTATTTCTCTGATGTAAATTTGTCTCGATTGGATTACACTACAAAACTAGTTTTTGGGCCCAATGTCAGAGACCCATAATATCTAAATCACCATTGGAATTTTATTTTATATAATGTTCCACATAAATTTTTGGCTGGTATTCTAAGCATAAGTATCACACCTTTCATTTAAAGTGGGGTGATAGAGGAACAACATGCTTTTGTGAAATATAGGTTTATCAAAGTGGCTATATATGTGGTCCATTAAGTTATTAGTATAATAATCTGAAGTGTTCTGTTAGTAATGTGGTTATAAAATTAAATATAATAAAATCATATGAAAGAGTATAGTATAGATTTATCAATTGGGTTCCTTAAAGTAATGGTTTTTCAGTTTCGTTTAATTATCTATTATTCCATTATTTCAATTACCCATATATGTCCATGACATATCTTGGAAAAAAAATATGGTTCATTAAAAGATGTTTGAGGATTGAAACAAGGAGACCCCATTTCTCATTCCATTTTAATCATTTCCAATTATTTTCATAGTTGGTATTTTAATCATTAAATAGATATGGGAAAGATAAATCAATTCAAAAACAAGAATTGTGTTGGGGGTATCTCTCATATCATGTTTGCAGATTAAATAATATTATTTGTGAATTGGAGTAGAAGATCAATCCAATGGATAATGATTCCTTAGAGGATTATTATTCCTTGAGCGGGGAAATGGTCAAATAAAGTAAATGATAGTTCATTGATCTTAATAGATTCTCGAAGTGGAGTGTAAGGGCCATGGAATCATGTTTGGCTATAAGAAAAGGGAGTTTTCCTGTGAATTATTCTGGTGCCCCTATCTCCAACCCCCTTCTCATTAAACATTTTTAAATGGTTGTTCAAAAAATTATGGGGAGTATTATTAATTGGATGAATTGATTCTCATCAAATGTATGATGGATTTCCTAGATCAACATAGTACTCTGCTCCATCGTTATGCATATTTTTTCAACCATGGAGATTCAAAATAAGGTTATTTAAATTATTGAAATAACTTTGATTTATTTATTATGGGATGATCACTTTCAAGTTATGTCACATTGAGCCTATTGGTGAAGACTTGATAAACCCATTAACGATGGGGGGTATCTATCTAAGGAGTGACTATATCACAATGTTTGGATTTCACGCCAAATTAGATTGAAAGCTTCTTGAGGGGAAATCTCTGTTGGGAAAATATAAGCATTTCACATTTGTAATGGATGGGTGATCTTATCATTTGAAACCATATAAAATCTAGAATATGATACAAACATATATTTATCTTCTCCCAAAAGAAACACTTTGGTCAATTGGAAAAGAGGATGTTTGTTTTTGGCATCAAAACTAATGTGGGGATATACTGTAATTCATGTATATCCCATCTCTATCTATCACATTTAGGGAAGAAAGGGTTAATTTTTCCTTCACCCGATCCTCTTGGATGAAAATTAGCAGGGGTATTTTTGATATTATAGATCTGGATAATGACTCGGAAAAGTGCTTCATCGCTAATTCTGCTTCTGGTACCTTCTCTATTGGAAAAATTAAAAAAATAAAATATGCTACTTACCCTTCAGATAATTGGTATAATATCATTTGGTGTAAATATCATACTTTTAAATACATTTTCCTGGTTGGTGAGTCTGTAATAATGATTTTCCCTCCAATAATAACATTCATTGATGTGGTATTAATCATGATTCGAGATGTATTCACTTCTAGGAGCCATATCATGAGACTCCAAACTACCTGTTTTTCAATAGTGAGTGGGAGAAGATTGTATAGAGCTTATTAGACCAGTGCTAAAGATAGTCTGATCATTTGATCTATGTTGAGACCTTCCTTCCCCACTAGTTTCATGGAATATTCAAACATATCAATAAGATAAATTTCATGATATTTATTTTCAGAAGAACTTGTTTAATACTCTGGTAGTATATAAATGATAAAAGACAAATTTATAATCTAAAATCTATCAAATGTATAGTTATAGACATTATTTACATAATTGTGGACCTCCCTCATTTGTGAAAAGGCTCAAATAATGCTCGATAACTTTTTAAATTTTTCCTTGGAATAGATTTGACATCATAACCTCATCTATATGGGGAAATTAGATTAGTTGGATCACCACCATTTGGGGTATAAACGTAACAATAATTATTCTTCTTATTTGGGGTCTACATGCATGACCATCTTTATTAGAGACTCTAATGGATTAATTATTTGTACTTTCACTACCATTTTTGGAAGAGGGGATTCAATTCAAGAGGATTCCCTTGCCATGATCACTAGAATGTTTCATTTTTTTGGTGTAAATTTTTATTAATGAATTTGAGAGTGATTCTCTAGTCATATTACATGAAATTTAAGATAATATCCCCAGCCCTAGGTCAATCAAAAATAATATCCAAATGTCAACTGTTTTTTTGGGTAAATCACTTATCAATTCATTATAGTTGGCGAGAAGTAAATGATGTGGCTGATTGTATTTATTCAATTGAATCATTGAGTTTGTAATGACCAGGAATGTCGTGATTATTTTTAAATAAATGGGAATATTATGACTCCGCAAAATCTGATGGTGCGTGATACTGAGGCCTGGAGTCCTCAGAACGATTCATCGAAGTTTTGTTCAGGTTAAGTAAATGTGCATAAGCAGTTTCCCTGAAAAAGTGGAATAACACTGAAAAGGATAATCAGATCAGAAATCTGAGGGCACCGTTGCACACAGAATGGCAGGTTTACCCTAGGCGTGACTTTTGATTTGCTCGTGCGGTCTTCCTGTGAGAGAACCCAAAAATTGCATAATCGTAAATAAAATAATTAAATAAATTATTTTATTATTTAAATTCTTATAACTCACAAACATTAACATGGATTAAAAATATGAGAACACCGCTGAACTCGTGAGTCGATTCTTTCTTTAAACAGATACTAACATTGGTCGGTGCGAGCCACCAGATAATGTTAGTTTTTGGCTGCAAATAAAATAATTAATTGGAAATTATTTTATTCTAAAATTAAAAACTTCTAATCTGTAACTCGGATAGAAAATATGAGAGTACCATTGGGTTCATTGGGGCGTTTTTCAACTATGCAGAGCCAATCCTCAACCATTGCGGGTTGAGGGTGACTGATAATATTTTGCCAAACTTTTTATTCATGTACGTTCAGTAAACGTGTGAGCGGTGTTTTGTTACTTTTGAACCAGTGATCGAAATTTAAAATACAATGGCACCATTGAACTAACAGTTCCGATATTCACTTAAGGATACATTCACCGTGATGGTAGATAGACAAGAGAAAATGTTAGTTTTTGTGTTTTTTGTGGAAATAATAAAATAAAATAAACTTTATTTTATTTTATTTTGAGCTTCCATGTGGATATTTCAGTTGGGGCCCACTAGAACTAAACCTCCATATGGATATTGGATATGGGGACCACCATACCTTAACCTCCAATGAGAGGTTAAGGTGGTGGGGACCACCCAAACCATAACCCCCCATGAGATATAATGGTAGTGGGGACCACCCGGGATGATACCCCCCTTTAATTGGGAGAAACCCTCAACTCCCATAATTAATGACGGAGAGCCTCTTGACCTCTAATACCTTAATTTTGCCAATGTGTATACCATTAATCATACAATGCACAAAATAATTCACGCTAATGCAAAACATTATTATGACAATGTAAATTAATTGTCTTTCCCCATTTTAAATTAAGTAACAGCATCGTTGAAATTTATGAAGCTTCCTAATAAATGAATCATCATAAATTCCAACGATCATTACCTACCTACCCCCTCTCCTATATATATGGATCTTGGGAGGAGGATTGGAGATGGGTTCACCAAATTTCGAAGAGCTGGTATAGTGATGTGACGCCCAACACTTGGAGGATTATGCTCTCCAATGAAGAACATGTTCTTCCACAAAGAACGTTGGGGAGGAGCATCTTCGACTTCTTCCTCAGAACCACCTTGCGGAGGCAACCGACGTGGGATGTCTTCGACAACCAACATTCCCTCCTTATCATCATCAATGAACCGACACACGAGCTCCGGATTGGAGGTGTGTGGTGGATGCGATGAACGTCGACTACTCTGTATTCGTCATCACGACTCCATCGACGAACAATGAACAAAGCAGGGATTTTATTTTGAATATGATATTATTCCATTGTTTCATCCTTTCTAAAACAAAGAATGGTTGTGGGTATTTTCCTTACTGGATTGTAATAGTTTTTATTGGTAAGGTCTTGATGTTATTCATTCTTACCTTCTGTTTAGCCACTTTCTACCACTCTAAACGCAGAGGGTGTGGGACAAACTAACATTGCCCGACCCTTCCGCTAATCTCCTATGGTGTTCTTCGTGATGAAGAAGGACATAAACATACGTGGAGGAGCACAAGAATAGATGAAGGCACCCCCATCATCCATGACATATGCAACAATTCATTTCACCGCTATACAGAACTTCCGCCCCGCCATGCCCTCGCAGTAGCCTCTCGGCTCCGCCATCCCCACCCACCATGCACCCCGCTACTCCATCGTTCACACGCCCCATGCACCACATAGCTACAGCTTCGCGGTCCCCTCCTAAGCTTCCCTAGTCGCGCCAGTCACCGACCTCCCATGCCCCTTGTGGAACCATGGACAAACCAACTCGCGCCCTCGTGGTGCCCTCCGAGCCAAGTCGCCCACGCGGTGGCCTCCGGGCTAACCCACGGCCGGTTTGCGCCCTCTCAGCACTCTGTAGCCCCTCGTGGCCAGCTGGACTGCGCGTAGTGGGCCGAGCAGAACCCAGCGGGCTGGCCCGCCCAATAGGCCTGGCTAGGCCCAACGGGTCAGGTCGGGTCAACCCAAACCGGGTCGGCCCAGGCTTTGTTGGGTGGGGTCGGTCCGACTGGGTGGGACTGGACCCGAGCACACTACAACCCTTAATTTCTTTTGGCCATATCCTTCGCACCGGTCATCCATTTTATGAACTATCAATGGAGCTGGTAATCTTGGAGCATGACCATCCCTTTGATTACACCCCACTAATGTTTGGGGTATAGTTGAGATACGGTTGTGTGGGATCGTGCACGATTCCAAATGGGCCCTGGGACTAAAAGACTAATAACTCACAGACTGGGCATCCGATTGATGCGTCGTCTATTTCGTTGAGACCCATATGATGTGGAGAACCTTTTAGATACTTCTTCGTGGGACTTCTTGATAGTAAGAGTATTGCCTAGTAGCTCGTGGAGTGGATCCTTCCAATAATGAGAAATCAGAGTGTGGAGACCTAGTAGCTGGCTGAGAGTTGGCGAATATTGATCGATTGATTCAGAGTGACTCGATTAGCCCAGTGGTGTGCACCTGATGTGGCGGAAGACCCATGGAGGAGAAGCATCTGGTTGTGGTGGCAGACCCACGATACATGCAAGGAGGAGTACCACTGCAATCTATGAGGGGGAGCTCCTAGTTTTGGCGGCAGACCCATGGTGCTGAGTGCCTCTATATGATGCAGCAGTCCCACGGTACTCAACAGGAGGAGTACCTCAGTATTCCAAGGTTATTGGGAAGCGAACTTGGTGTCGTGGCAGGCCAATTGTACTCGATTGAGCAACAGTTCTCTAGTAGCCATGGTTTCGATAATGTGAATAAAATCCTGGTTGAGTTGAGTTAATAATTTATTGTTTTCCTCATGATTGAGATGGATCACTTGATAACATAGGTATATGTATGGGCATATACCTAAGTAGGGTTATCTGTTGCATTCATAAATTATGTTTTTTCTATGTTGTATATTGTGATCCCTTGAGGTTCTCGGGGTCCCTACATTGTATCTTTATACTCACCCATGCATGGGCTATGTCTGCACCTCATTGTGTTGGATGCAGAAGACGGACAACACTGACTGTGGCTGAGAGTACCAGGAATGAACGGTACCCGGAGGTGGACCTGTATGACGAGTCGGTACACAGAGGAGATTGAAAGATGTGGAGTGCTGATGAGTCTATTTGTACTTACCCTTCTGGTTGGAATCCCATAGGATGACCCAATAGCTGTTTTTCCTTTCTTCAATTGTACTTGTACTTCCAGTTTGTTGTACATTATGTTGGGAATGTATTTCTGGGACCTTTTAACTTTCAGAACTCTTTTTTTATACAGTTTACCTAGTATTTTTGTATCCATCTATGTGCTCTATTGTGTTTTTTTCAGGTTATAAAGGATATGTCTTCCCGGTTTTTGGGAATAATGCCTTTGGTTCTAGTCGCCAGCCCCTGGCCATTTGAAGGTGGGCTTGGGGTAGTCACGGTATGGGCCCCGGGGGACGGGTCATGAAAATTGGTATCAAAGGTGATACCCAGCCTTAAGTGTGGTGCACTACCTTGGATGAGATGTAGGTCCCACAATGAGGACGTTGTGCTCTAAAGGGGGGTGATTGTATTTCCCGGGAATGAAAAAGGGTTAAATGACTAAATGATGTGACTAATGTCATCAAGGTGCACCTTTCTTTTTGGGAGCCTGTCTGATTAGAAATCCATAGTTAAGCATACTTGTCCTGGAGTAGTGATCCGGATGGGTGACCTCTGGGAAGTTTCCCAGGGTTTGTGTGAGTGAGTACAATGCACACTGGAAAGGAAATGTGTTGGCCTGTGGGGACTTTCAATAGTCAAATGACCCGTTCAGGCATGTGGGTGGACCCTAGGGTGGGGACCATGTGTCTCATGGGAAACTGGTGGTACCTGGTGGGCCAAGACCCAAAGGCAATGTTAAGGCATGGTGGTTTTGCTGTCACAAGGACCAAGTTGTTACAATTGGTATCATAGGAGTTGGTTCTACCATAGAAGATAGGACTCTGATCTTTTCTGCGAAGCAATAGTGTTAAGTGTAGTGACTGGGGTTTTTAGTTCAGGGTGTCCATTGTTGGTGTGGAAACCGACGTGTCCATACACCATGACCCTGACTTCTAATTTCCGACTTAGTGCATGAAAAAACTGATTTTGTGTGTGTTTTCTTTGTGATATCTTATGCCAGCTCACCAGGTATAATCTTTTGACCGTGTCGCATCTGTATTTTTTGGTCCACCTACACCCAGAGAGCCAGTTAGAGTTCTGGGAGTTGAACATACTGATAGCCCATTAAGCAACGAGGCTCTGATGTAGGGCCCTATTACAATGTTCGCACCTTCGGGTGGTGTACCAGCAGCACCACCACCCCTTGGGCAGTAGATACCACCAGCCACATTGGTGAATGGTGCACACTGACTAAGTGCATTGCACGAGTTCTAGTAGTAGAGGCCTCTGAGGTTTAGAGGTGATAAATATTACCACACAGCTAAGGGATGGCTAGAAGTGATTACTGGAGTTTCTAGTCAAGTTGTGACACCAGTAGAGCAGACATTGATCTTAGCTACTAGAATTTTTTAGTGAGTGACCATGAGGATGGTCTAGTTATTAATGAGGCTTCAGTACGTGGACTGTTTCCCGATATAGTACCTTCAGGTAGTGTTCCAGCTATATCACTACCCATTGGTCAGCAGTTACAACCAGCAGTACCGGTAGATGATACATGTAGGCTTAGTGCTTTATACGTGTTTTAGAATCAGATACCCCTCAGGTTCCAAGGCGAGCCTAACTCACAAGCAACATAGGATAGGCTCGAGGAGGTGGATGAGATTTCCCTTGAACTTCTACAGATTCATAAAAATGTCATATCGGTATATGAGTAGTCATCGATGCATACCGATCTTTCTGGGCACTCGATGAATACAATACGATATGTGCTTCAGGTCTTGAAAATCTGAGCAAAGTGTGTTTAAAGGATATCTGAGACAACACTATTCCATTATGAATTCCTACTTATGTTAGGGTGCTAGAGAGAACCTTTATGGTTGAATGTTCTTTGGATGAGAAGATACAGCCTGTGAATGTTTGCAGTGGGAAAGTAGGAAACTGACACCAGACTCAGAGACATGGGCATGTAAAATGTCTCGGGGAGAAGATGTGTTAGTGATAGATGAGTCTGCAGGGCAGCAGATGTGGAAGCAGATCTAGGAGATCAACAAGAGGTGGTGTACTTTTTGACATGTTTAAACCCCCCCCCCTTTTGTGGACCCTGCCAGGCTCAGGGAGCTGGAGGATAGGGGAAGAGAGTAGTTGCATGCGGTCATGTAATGTGTCCCAAGGGATCTAGGAATGATTAGAGGTACGGTCTATGTCTACTAATAGCTTCCCTGTCAATAGACATAGGTTCCAATCATTCATTCCTTCCATGAATATTGTCCAGGACCTAGAGTTTATGGTTAAACCGTTCACTTGACCCTCACGTTTGGAGATACCATTGGGAGGAGACTCAATAATCACACTTATGCCGATGGTGTGATATGACCCTTGAGGTGAGAGTTTAGGTTGGAAAAACATGGTGGCAGCGTCGAGACCTTATGACGTTAGTTTGGGTTTGGACTTGACATCCACAGTTCACACTCAGATTGAATGTATTAGGCAAAGAGGTAATGGTTTATCTACAACGTTGGGATGGTGATTTCCTTGGTCCATGAAAAATGAAACCACGGAAGCACAGGGTAAACTCATTCCTAGGTGGGTGCATCCAATCACTTGTGAGCTGGACAACTTCACCCTCGTGGTAGCAGTAGTAGACTTTGAGATAGTCTATACTCTTAGGAAGGGGCACATGGTAGCAGACGCACTCAGTAGGAAATATGCCCTGCATCTTCTGGATGAGGTGATAGAGCAGCTATTCGGTTTGTAGATATCCTTTTTGGATCGAGAAAGATTATCTTTTCTTCAGTCTCTTACAGTCACACCCCCACTTCTTCAGTGAGTCTAGGAGATGTTGTGTGGGGACGTTGACTATGAGACGTAACATGCTCAGATATCCATGGGGCAGGAACCTGATAGATTTTTTGATGGTGGGGAGCTTTTCATTATCTCCAGAGGACGTACCATGGTACCAATATAACTTCAGGAGGATGTGTTGAGGGAGTTCCACACATATCCTCTAACATTACACCCGGGAGTGGCGAAGATGTACCAGGACCTCCGACGACAACACTAGTGGCCATGAATGAAGAAAGCATTTGCATAGTTTGTCTCTCAGTGCCTCACTTGTCAGTAACTGAAGGCAGAGGATCTGGTACAAGCATGCTTGGTATATCCTTTAGAGGTCCCAGATTGGATGTTGTATGGGATATTCATGGACTTTGTGACAGGACATCCACGTACATCCAGAGGACATGACTCGATTCGGGTGATCGTCCACCGACTCA
Organism: Viscum album; assembly: GCA_963277665.1. Classification (NCBI taxonomy): domain Eukaryota; kingdom Viridiplantae; phylum Streptophyta; class Magnoliopsida; order Santalales; family Viscaceae; genus Viscum; species Viscum album. The sequence goes on from OY728120.1 coordinate 764,948,376, forward strand.
CCAAGTCTACCCACATACTACCAATCAGAGAGCAGGGTTCAGTAGAGAGCTTGGGATTCCCCTATCTGTAGGAGATTGTGCGGTTACATGAATTACCCTCAACGATTGTCTCTGATCATGATACACATTTTACTTCCTGGCTATGGAAGGGTTTTCATGAGTCTTTTGGGGTGCAGCTTCGTTTGAGAACCACCTTCCATCCTCAGATGGATAACCAGACTGAGAGGGCCATTCAGAACCTCAAGGACATTCTCTTTTCTTGTTTCCTAATCTTCGGTTGTAGTTGGGAGGATCACTTACCATTAGTGGAGTTTTCATATAACAAAATCTATCAGTCCACCGTTTGGATGGAAACTTTTGAGGCGTTGTCTGGGTGACCTTGCAGATCACCTTTGTGTTGGACTGACCTAGGGGAGTCAGCACTCGTGGGACCAGAGATGGTATGGGCTACATTAGAGATAGTGCAGATCATCCAGGGGTAGATGTAGACTACACAGAGCAGGAAGAAGTCGTATTCTAACAGAAGACGGAGACATCTGGAGTTCGAGGATGGTGACCACGTCTTCCTACGGGTCTCACCCCGATGAGGTATATAGAGATTTGACCAAGGAGGAAAATTATATTTGAGATTCATCGGACATTTTCAGTTCCTTAGTAGAGTTGGAAATGGGGATTACCGCTTAGCTCTTCCACCTCAGTTGAACTGGGTGCACGACATCTTCCACATATCCCATCTGAGGAGATACGTGCATGACCCTTCTCACGTCATCAACCATGGAGAGATGGACATCGACGATGGGGAGACTGTTATGGAGGTTCTAGTAGAGATTGAGGATCAATAAGAGAGGGTCCTTCCTGGACAATCGATACCTCTGGTGTGAATTCGATGACAGCACAGGAACCTCCAGGAGAGCACATTGGAGTGAGAGGCTCATATGTGTGCTCAGTACCTCCATGTGTTTACCTATATGAGTTGTGGCTTACGGGGACGTAGAACCATAAGCTAGGGAGATTTTAAAGACTTGTAATGTCATGAAAGTTTTATTTTTTAAAATTATATTTTAATTTTATGAGTCTGTGAAATCTGACAGCATGCGATTCAAAGGCCCAGAGTGCCCAGAATGATCTGTCAGAGATTTGTTAAGCTTTGGTTAACGCGGATAATAATTTTTCCTGAAAAAGTGTAATAACTATTAAAAAGTTAATCTGATCAGAAATATGAGTGCAATTTTGAGCTCAGGATGGCTGGTTTACCCTAGGTGAAACTTAAGATTTGTCGGCACGGACCTCTGATGAGAGAACCCAAAGATTTATTTTTTATAAAAATAATAATTAAATACATAATTTTATTTTCCAAATGATTATAACTCATAACCGGTATCACCGATTAAAAATCCAATCCACCACTGAACACATGAGTGTATGCTTTCTTTAAACAGATACTAACATTGGCCGGTGCGTTCCACCAGATAATGTTAGTTGTTGGCCGCAAATAAATTAATTAGGTGAAAATTATTTTATTCTAAAATTCATTACATCTAAAAGGTAACTCAGATTGAAAATCTGAGAACACTGTTGGGTTCGCTAGAGTGTGCTTCACCTAGGCAGAGCCTAACCTTGATCGTTGTAGGTCGAGGGTGACTGATAATATTTTTCTGAACATTTTTTTAGGTACGCTCAGTAAACGCACGAGCTATGTGTTTTAACTATTGAACCGCTACTCGGAATTGAAATCTAAGGGCACCGTTGAACTTGCAGCACTGGTATTCGCTTAAGGAGACATTCACCTCGATGGTAGATAGACAATGGAGAAAGTTAGTTGTTGGGTTTTTCATGGAAAAAATAAAATAAAATATACTTCATTTTATTTTATTTTGAGCTTCCATGAGCATATTTCAAGTGGGGTTCACAGGAATTAAACCTCCATGTGGATATCGGAAGTGGGGACCACCAAACCTTATCCTCCCATGAGAGGTTAAGGTGGTGGGGACCACCCAAACCATAACCTCCTAAGAGAGGTTATGGTGGTGGGGACCACCCAGGTAGAAACTCCCCTTTAATTGGGAGAAACCCTCAACTCCCACAATTACTAAGGGAGATCCTCTTGACCTCATCCACCATAATTGTGCCAACACGCATAAAATTAATCCTGCCAACGCACCACATCATTTTCATCAATGGACCACTTTATAATTCCAACATAAATTAATTGGAATGCCCCTTTTTTAATTAACTAATAAGGTCATTGGAATTTATGAAGGTTCCAAATAAATGAATCGTCATAAATTCCAACGATCATTACCTACCTCTCCCCACTCCTATATATATGGATCTTGGGAGGAGGATTTGTGATAGCTTCACCAAGCGACGAAGTGCTGGTAAAGTGATGTGATGTCCAAAACTTAGAGGATTACGTTCTCAAACGAATAACGTGTTCTTAGACAAAGAACTCCGGTGAGAAGCGTCTTTCACTTCTTCCTTGGAACCACCTTGCGGAGGCAACCGACATGGGATGTCTTTGATGATCGACCTTCCCTCCTCATCATTTTCAAAGAACCGACACATGATCTCGGGATTGGAGGTGTGTGGCGAATGAGATTAATGGCGACAACTTTTTATTCTTCCCAATGACACCATCGAAGAACAACGAACAAAGTAGGGATTTTATTTTGAATATGATATTATCCCCTTGTTTCTTCCCTTCTAAAACAAAGAATCCTTGTAGATGTTTTCCTTGGGGGATGGGATTAATTGGTTTTGGGAAGTGCTTGATGTTCTTCATTCTTAACTTCTGTTGATCCGCTTGGTACCACTATAATTGCGGAGGGTGTGGGGCAATCTAACATGGCTCGACCCCTCTGCCGATCTCCTTTGGTATTCTTCATGATGGATAAGGATCACAACCTATGTGGAGGATCACAAGAACGGTGGATGGCACCCCTGCCGGCCGCGATAAAGGCAACGACTCATGACACCACTCCGCGGAACCGCTGCCATAGCATGCCGTCACGGTGGCCCCACGGATCCACCGTCCACGCGCCCCTCGCACCCCGCAGCTCCGCTATCTGTGCTCCCTGCATGCCCCATGCACCACGCGGTACATCCGTCCGTGATCCCTGCAGACCCCGTGGCGTCGCCGTCCGCACACCCCGCATACCTCGCGGCTCCCCCGTCCGCGGACCCTGTGCACCCCGCGGCTCTTCTGTCTTCGCACCCCGTGCACCTCGCGGCTCCGCTGTTCGCACGCCCCGTGCACCCCACAGTTCCACCGTCTACGTTCCCCAGGTGGCCCATGCACCCCGCAGCTCCGCCGTCCGTCTGCCCGGCGTGCCCCGCACACCCCATTGCTCCGGCCTCACAGCGCCCTCCCGAGTTTCCCTGGCTGCGCCGGCTGCCGGCCTCCCGCGCCCCTCACGGTGCCCCGGCTGAGCCGACCTCCCTTGCACCTCATGGTGCCCCGGCCTTATCGGCCTGCTCCCTTGCGATTCCCTCTAGGCATATTCTTCCACGCAGTGCCCTCCGGCCCGAACAACCCTCACACTAACGCGCATCCAGTCCATGCCCTCACAGCCGGTCCACGCCATCTCGACTCTCCGCAGCCCCTCGCAGCCTGCAGGTCTGGGCCCAGTGGGCCGGGCCAAACCGAGCGGGCTGGCCCTCTCAATGGGTCAGGTCGGGATGTCCCAAACTAGGTCGGCCCTGGCGAGGTCGGGCAGGGTCGGTCCGACCGGGTCGGACCGGACCAAGGCCCACTATGACCCTTTACTTTCTTTTGTCCATATCCTTGGCATCGGACGTCCGTTTGAAGAACCATCAGCGACGCTGTAAATATTAGATCATGATGGTCCTTTTGAGTATACCCCACATTAGTTTGGGGTATAGTTTAGATACAGTCAGGTTGGATCGTGCATGATTTCAACCAGGCCCCCAGCAATAAAAGGCTAATAACTCACAGGTCGGGTGTCCGATTGAAGCGTCGTCTGTTGAGTTGAGACCCCTATGACGTGGATTACCTTTGAGATACTTTTTCATGGGACTTAATGATAGTTGTTGTATCGACCAGTAGCCCGTGGAGTGGATCCACCCAGTAACGAGCGAGCAGAGTGCGGAGACCTAGTAGTTTGCTGACACCTAACAATTATTGACCGATTGACTCGGAGTGACTTTACTAGCCTAGTGGGGAGCGCCTGGTTGTGGAGGCAGACCAACTGTACTCGACAATAGAAGTACCTCTATAGGCTATGAGGGGGAGCACCTGGTTGTGGCGGCAGACCCACGGTGGGGAGTTCCTCTGTGTGACGCATCAGACCCACGGTAGTCGATAAGAGGAGCATCTCAGCAGTCCAAGGTTAGTGGGAATCGTGCTTGGTGTTGTGGCAGGCCCACTATACTTGATTGAGTAGTGGTTCTCTAGCAGCCATGGTTTCGATAATTGGAATAAAATCCTGGTTGAGATGAGTTAGTAAATTTCTTTTCCTCATGATTGAGATGGAACATTTGATAACTTACGTATATTTATGGGCATATAACTAAGTAGGGTTATCTGTTGATTTTATACATTATTTTTTATCCTTGTTGGATTTTGTGAGTCCTTGAGGGTCTCAGGGTCCCTACTGAGTATCGTTTTACTCACCCCAACATGGGCTATGCTCACACCTTGTTGTGTTGGATGCAGACGATGGACAGTGCTGACAGAGGCTGAGAGTACACAGACTGGACGGTGCCCGGAGGTGGACCTGTACGACGAGTCGGTACACGGAGGAGATTGATGGATGTGGAGGGCTGAGGAGGATATATGTACCTACCATTCAGGTAGGAATCTTGGTGGATGACCCATCTTATTTTTTCCTTTATTCAGTTGTACTAGTACTTCAAGTTCCCTATAATTTACAGTTGGGCTTGTATTTCCATCCCCTTTTACTTTTCAGCACTCTATTGTTATACTGTTTACCATGTGTTTTGTATCCATCTCTATTCTCTTTTGTGTGCATTTATAGGTTATAAAAGCAATGTCTTCCCAGTTTTAGAGAATTATGCCTTTGGTGCTAGTCACCAGCCCATGGCCTATAGAAGGAGGGATTGTGGTAGTCATGGTATGGACCTCGGGGGACGGGTCTTGATAAAGTTTCCATCAACCTATCATTTATAGTCTTTGGTCTTTTCATCCTAGGGAATTCAGATTTCTCAAGTTGATGCTCTTGGGCTTCACTATTTTAGAACCCCTTAACTATTTTCTTGTTTTCTTTTCAGCCATTTCATTTCATTAAATAAAACGCTTTTTGTGTGTGATGTACGTTGAAATGAATATGAACTTTACAATACTCTTATCTAGAATTAGTTAACAATTTTACCACCCTCTACTAACTAATATAGTTTCCATTAAACATAATACTCCATGACGATTTACAGAAGACCTTGTCATCAGGGGATAGTTTCATTTTCAAATCCAACCTCTATATGTTTTAATTCAATATAATTAGGTTAAAAAATTAACCTATTTGAAGGTGTTGTTTTTCTGATTGAAAAAAATATATCACAATCTAGCTTATCATTGAGTATTTATGTGATTTCAACAATATCAAAATTCAGTGTGTATTTAGCATATTGAGATCATCTGTCTTATTATATTCATTTTGTATTCTGCATATTTTTGTTTATAATGTGTAGCATAGTTCCACTATACATCTATCCATTTTGAAATTTATTAGCATGAAATTAATTATTAGGTGAATTTTTCCCCACATTATTCTTGTCTCAATTTTATAGACTTTGTAATTTCATAGGTTTCATTCATCCATATGATTTTCCTCACTTCTTTATTCTTTAGTGAGTGAATTCTAGTCAGCTCAACATACCATCATCCAAATTTACATCTTATGATAAAATATTCTATATCAATAAGTAAATATTGTAAATTATATTCAATTATTTCATCCATCTTTAATGAACATATTAAATCTATCTAATTTTATTTCATTCATTACAAATACCATCATAACTATTTAAGGGGATCTATTCGATCTTCCATTCACATTCAAAACTGTTTTTATATAACTTTTCAGAAAAAATATAACTTTTGTTTTAATTAAATAACAATTCAACAATCATCAGATGTTAATTAATTGTTTTTGATAACTCAATATGGGAAGTTAAATTCTTCAATTATAAATTTAGTTAAAATTACATTTTCATCCTTCGTCACTATTCATAAATATAGTTATACTAAGCTCAATAAATGAATTTATATTTATATCTTCTTCCGAATAATATTATTTATTGTAATATATGTTCTATACATCATATATATTCCAATAAATTATTATCTATTTAGAAATAATGCCATGACCCTCCCAAATATTTAAATAATATCATTTGATTAATCATTAACGTGAGATTCCTTTAGTAGAACATGAAGTTATAGTATTAAAATAACATATGCTTGCAACATCTAGAGAATACACTTACAAATAGTATTATTTGGAGACACCTAGAGTATATATCATATTACTTTAACATACTAATACAATTTTCCACAATTGATTGAAAAAAACATAACATTTTATCTTCAGCTTTTATTTGGTATTATAATCTTCTCCATTACATTTTTTCAAATTAAAATTTTTCTTATAATTTAATGAGTTTTTTATATCCACCATATTAAAAAAAATTCCAACTATTCTATATGTGGGACCCAATTCCTCAATTTTTTCCCCATTGATTTTTTTCAATTTGAATCCCCCATGATGACATCATGGGGTGAGGGAGGAACATTCTTTATGTCTTATTATCTTCTCCCATTTTCATCCAATCAACTGGATGTTAATGATTAATTTTTCAGTGGTAGGATAACAACACTATTTCATAGTAAAATAGTCTAAAAAATCAAATCTATTTCTATGTGATCCATTATCAATGTACAGAAAACGAGTTATTATTGTAAACATTAATGTTGTCCATGGATTTTACCAAGTTATTTAACATTTTTTCAAATATCATTTTATAGGTAGGCTCATTGGATTTCAATTCAACTTAATTTATTATATCTATCTCAAAAAAATTATTCATGATATAGTTGGTTTCAACCATTTAACTTAACATTATCATTTTTCATAAAAAATTCAAAATATCACATTTTCCAATGAACCGGTATTTAAAATGAGTAGGGAATTATATCAACATTATTTATGATGCCAACATATACCTTTCTTGAAGATTTCAATATCAAAAAATCTATAAAAATCCTTCTATGATTTATTTCCTCAGTTATATTAATCATCATATTACTAGAACATCATAAATTGTTTTTCATAATCTTTGGTTATCTGGATTTTTTCTCTTTATATAAATATAATTATGTCTTACAAATCACCACAATAATTTTATTGGTGAAAATATTATCAATTCCATTACATTAAATTCAATTTTCCATGAACTTCATCAAAATATTTATCATAATAATGTCTGTTTTTCTTTCGTAATAGTTAATATAAGTAAGGGAAATGAATTTTCACCTGATTAAAACATCCATCCAATCAATTCCCTTTTAAAATAAACATTTTTTTGGAACTATTGATATTTTTCCCCATAGATTTCATCTTAATTAAAATGTTATTTACAATGTTTTGATAATTTTTATCAATAACTTCTAGAAGTCACAAATTAATTTGTTTTCCTCAACTCACATTATTCCAAATTAATTCAACTTTTCTAGAAATAAAATCATGCAATACTTCAAAATGTGTCCTAATTTCTTCGTGTATAGGACATATTTCATAGTATACGACTCTTAGGAATCGTTTCTCTAGTTATTTAACTACATAATCCATCTGGGTAATTATATCACACATTTTTTGGATAATGGTTTGCCAAAATTTCCCTACCAAACATAATCTTATCTTCTGATTTCTTACATTTCATATATAACATATAGTGAAGCTAAAAATCATCATTAGAGACGAATTCCGCCATTTTGACCCATATATATCATTTTATGATTGAGAAACATTTTTTATATTGATTTATTATATTATGTTAATCATTAATGTATAGTTTAGAACTATACATGAATTTTTCGTTATTACATAAAATTATCACCCTTTCTTAGGCATTACATTTTCTAGTACATTATCCTTGGGTGAAATATCTTTTGAAATTTTTTTTTATTTACACATCATTTAGGAAAAAATATGTATATTACTTTTAAATATCAAAATATATTTTGATATTCTTATATTAATTGTGTTTCTCTTGTTCCTTATATAACTAAACCATCACTCACCATCATAATGACCACTTCTTCCATAATTTCCATAAAACATTTCACGATATGAATATATATTTGATGTTGATTTATTTTAAATAATTAATATACATTGTATTATATTATATTATTTTATTTTAATTATTTAACCTCTCCTTTATATTTTAGTCCTTCAGTTTTTACAATAATTGACAAATTATTTGAATAATTGATGGTCTTGTTCCAAAGATTTACACAAAACTCGAAGTATAAAAAATTCTTATTTGTCTATTGTGTATAATTTAGTTTGGTGGAGGGTTATTAAATTTAATAATAGTGACTTATTTCTATTTAAAAAAACATATGGGGAACCAATTAATCTTTTATTCCATTCATCTACCTTCAAGGTGGTGGTGGTAATGCGAATATTTTATTCACCCATTTTATTGTGGTACATAAATTGTATCCTGTAATATTAAATGGTTAAGAAATAGTTCACATGATTTCGTTAAAATTTATGTCAAAAAAATCAATATCATATTTTTTGAAAGGTGACATCCTATGCATTACATTCTTTCTGTCACTAGGTTGATTCTTATGGTATGTAAGAATCTGCATTGAATGTTTTGTAGCTTCCCATTTATCTACATGATGTTAATATGTAACATTATTATCATAAATTATTATTTAAATTAAATTACAATAAGCATTAAATTTATAGTTAAAAATATTCTTATATAAAATCACACTATCTTTAATTTAATTTCTTTATATTCAGGTCATTTCATACTCCATCTCTCATTTATTATATAGACTTGTGTAGAGAAATTTTATTATTCTGGATATGGTATCAAAATAAGAGTCTAAAACCTTTATTGTGCAATATAATTCACTTAGAGTTGATAAAATAACATTCAATGTAAAAAATTTCATAAAAAAACTCCATTTTAATTCATCTTTTACTATGGAGTTTTTTTCAATACAAAGTGAATTTGATTGTTATTTTAGTTTTGTGAGTTCTGTGAGAGTTTTTCATTTTTTTCTTCATTACTAAAAAATCTTCTATTACTAACATTTATTATTCCTACTATAATTTTTTAACCTGTTGAATTTTGATAAATGATTGTATGAATACTATAACTTTAGCTTGGAAATTTTTCATGTAAGGATTTATTTCAATGTAATAATCATTAGTGGTTTCAAAATATTGATATTATTCATATAATGTTATAGTTTATTATTAGAGATGATATATTCTATCCAATTAAGAAATATATCTCCCACTCTCCATATATTCTATTAGTTATGGATCCTCTTTCGACTATTACATAGAGGAACTATTCTACTATGTCTGAACAATTTTATTTTTCCAGTTATTCATGCATTTATTTAAATCCTATAAATTATTATAACACTATATAACATAAATTTAAGTTTCCTAGATATATGTTTCATATCATTCCAAGAAATAATTTGGAAGACATCTGCAAATATTCATAAAATATAAATAATTGTAAAATAAAAAAGAAATAAAAGTATTTTTATCTGAACTGAGGGAACCTATTTTTTGATAAAAATTGACATTCCTAGTCTTTTGTGAAGTTATCCTGAATGAGGGTGGGGTAGAATCATGGGAGAACATATTTTATCAATTTTGTTCAACATTATTTTCATTATTCCTATAATTTCATCAATTTTGTATCATGAGATAGGATTTATAGATATTTATAATTTTTTTCAGCACATTCCCCTTATTCTATGATAATAATGTAAATTTAATATAAAAATGCGATTTATATGGTTTATAATTAATATTCAAACATAAGTTATCCATGTAGATTCATATTGAGTATTTTTTATTTTACACTAAAATAGTTATTTTTAGTTTAAAGTGGCATGAGACGATATTATCCTCAACTCTGTATGACCATCAAAAACACTTATCTCTAAAACCACAATATAATACTTATGGTTGATCTATATGATAATTTTTTAGTTTTAAATCTTTATATGAATAATTTAATTGTTTATAAAAGAACTATAAATTTTCATGGAATCTCCTCAATCAAACTCATTGGAAGAACATGAACGATTAAGAGATTATTGATCGAAAATTACTGAACATTTTTGTAACATCCTAACTCAGATTGTGATCAGAAATAGTTTCTAGATCAATATATAACATCACTTCAAGATGGAATACCCTTATAGAATAGGCTATTGACTAGAATAAAGGGAGTAATGTGGTTTATTGGCGATACTATACCCTCAAAATAATAGTTGTACAATAGTATAACAGAATATAAATTATAGACAATCTGAGAAGAAGTAAAATGAAATGACAAAGCAGTGGAAGAATAATACAATAATTGAATATAAAATATGGCGAATAGCTATTTATAAAAAACATGCATTCATTTCATAATGATGTTACATAACTGAAAATTGTAAACATAAATCATTTTTTATAATTCAGAACAATAAAATACTCATGTAAATAAAAGAAAAGAAATTACTCCAAGGAAATATCTATGAGTATCCTGGGATCCAAATCGATCTATTGATCTTAAATCCTAGGTACTAGGAAACTAACCAATCAAAAAACATAGGTCCTCAAAAAATGTATGTCTACTACGGTACCCCACTACAATAGCGGCCTAATCATAGTGTGAGATATAAATCTCAGCAGTTCTGCACCACCAATGATTATCCCAATACAAACAATGAAATATAAATTAATTGGTGTTCCATATATTACAGATCCAGAATGATTAAAAATTAAAAAGGATCAACATTGTCTAGGTTCCTAAATTTAGACCAATCCCAAACTACCATTAATTTGTGAAGAAATTTTTTTGAATGTACCTGTGTTTGGAAGAATATATATTTAAAAGGGTCAATATTATCCTAGAAATATAAAGAAGGAATGTAACCAAGTATGTGATTAAGAGTGGGGTTTAAATTCCATGTCATTACATATGTTTTCTAGTATGATGAGAAACACACCTCATGTGCATGATCAATACATAATAATAATTAAGGATGGTCTATTTATGATTGAATATACAAAGAAACAATAAATGTAATTATAAAATTCCATTAAAACCAAGGTTGTGTTCTATGCTCATATTTGGAGATCATATATGAATCCAAAGGGTCACAACAGAAACATCCAATATAACCCAACATCTTCATTCCATCCAAGTAAACCCATACATCCTCCCATATATCCCTCCAGGATAATGACTTGGAGTTCATGCCAAATCTGTAAAATAGCAGAGCAGATATCACTTGAGGAATGGTAAAACCATTTTTCCAATAGGTTTGTCCTCAGTTTCTCCATACAAAACAAGGCCCTCAAATGTTATAAAAAACACCCTTATGAGACAATACTTGTATTGCTAAACTGTCTCTCTTGTCCATAACTAGATGAGCATGGTGAGTCCATCCCAGATATCCTTAACTTGTGATCCATGATCTCTCTCGACCTGTATCAAATGTGGCATTCCATGAAAGGAATATAATACAATGAAATTCACACACACACACACACACAAAGATATATATATATATATTTATTTACACGGTATCATAGAATAATATCAATATCACATGCTCACTATTTAATCATCATATAAAAATTAATCCAAAAAACATTATCACAATTCATATATCAATGTAGAAAGAAATAAGTCATAACATAAATTTTATTTTTTGTTATGACATGTTATTCTAGAGCACAAGTTAAAAAGGTTTCCATATCATCTCATATTGTTATATCCATGAAACATGGGTTAAAGCATTAAGAAACATTCATAAGTAATGGAATATAGTGAAATGTGTAATTCATTGACATACCTCTTCCAAATTTCATTATGGAATTATAATGTCCCAAGAATTCAAGATTGGCAATAAATTTAATACAACCAAATCTAATCAACATGGAACAAGTATCAATTATAATCATTAAAGGGCATAAGACACCAGTCATAATATAATAAGTACAAAATTTTATTCATAACATTTTTATGTATTTAAAACTTGGATGATAAAATATAAACAAGTAATTCTATATGGAATGACCATATGCAATGGAATTTGGCTCCACACAAGGGGATAACCATTAAAAAACCTGAATTCACATTGTCAAAGGGACCCAATTCATGATCAAATTAGCATTTTAAATAATGTTAACAATTAAATATATAGAGGAAAAGTGAAACACCACTTAAAACATTACGAATGTTAGGAAATAATGTATAGAACTGCCAGTGGGTTTTCCCAATTCCGAGGAGGACACTGTAAACATGGGGTTTTTCAATAGAAATGGTCACAGTTGACACAAAAAAATAAACCCAAACAATTTAATATACTACAATAGTCTTATCCAGATGGTTTAAACCAGAGGAAAATGGAATGATGACTAAAACCCAAGGGAATGATGGGAATGAATCATAGATACCAAACCATAAATTAGCCATATCTTTTAAAACAACACATTTAATTTTATTAAAAAAATCATTTCTAAATAATGATTCCATATCATAATGAACAACCAATGAAATAATCCAATGATGCATTAAATTCTAATATCAAATAATCATTATGGGATTCAAAAGTTAGTGAACCTCAATTAGAGGGTTTCTATTATAAAAAAAATTATTTTATCAAACAATTCATTTATCATTACTATGTATTTTATTTGATGACAAAAAAATAAATTAAAGGATATTTATTGTAAAACTATGTAGAAATAATTAAATTTTCAATAGTAATTACTTAATTTATTATTATATTTAATGGTAAAGGAAATGGGATCCTATCTCAAGAACAATACCAAACAAAACTATCATCACGTGACAGATTTGAAGATAACAATGACCGCTCCACACTTTCATGCACATACACTCGTATATATATATACACACACCTCTCAATTATATTTACACATTACCATATCTATATGTAAACATGTACAATGAAGATATATATATATATATATGTCTATGTGTGAATGTATTTGAGGAGCCACAACACGGAATAAATTAAACTAGATGGAATCATTATAGTCAAACAGACCCTTAATAAAATTGGAAAAACTTGGAATCCAATGTAAACCCTTACCTTATATGGTTGTGAAAATCCAAACTGACCCAAATCACATCACATTTATTGGAGAAAACTAAAACCCATGAGGGAGAGTATCGAAAAATATTCTATGTTCCTAGAACTAAAAGAAACATAAAAATTGTGATTCTCCCAAACCCTATGGTTGGCCGCACCGATCCGGGTGATGGGAGGTTAAGAATTATCTTGAAAAGGGTAGAACTATGGAGTAAATGACTCACTTCAATCAATCAAAGATGAAATCAGATAAGATATAAGGAGAATAGTGATCTAAGAGGAGGCCTCAAGGTGAATTTTCATGCACGAGAGTGAGTGAGGGTGTATTTCACCCTCATGTAAAAAGAAAGGGGAGACCCCCTTCTAGACGATTAATCCTAATCAAAATAATAATAGTAATAGTAATATAGTTAAAACTATTCTTTTATTTTTATCACCCATTGACATTCATATACTCAAATTTAATTTATTTAAAATTTTAAATTATAATTATTTATTTTAATTTCATAAAAAACTCAAATCTTAAAGTTGATCATAAACTAGGAATTCTGTTCCAAAACACGGATTCAAAAAAAACCCATCCAGTTAATGTAAAAAAATCATATTCCCCTAGATTTTTCATCCAGTTCAAAACATAGGTTGTTTCAACCTCCACACATTAGAACAAATTTTCAATGAAAATCCATTGGGAATAATTAAATAATAACCCGAACTACTAAATACCTAAAGTCTCATTCAAACTGTCACATTGTGTTTCATAACTCCCAAAATAACTTCATACACTTTTCAAGCATATGATACTTAAGAAATTAAAAACTAATAAAATTACATTTATGAAGGAAACATGGAGACAATTCGTACTCAGTCTTATTTAACAAGATATATGTTCATGTAATCATCTTTTTATGATTCTAGGTGATGGTTCTCCCCACCACATGCCTCAACATAAAATCGATCCAATATCAATGCATTGTATCCCCCCATCATAATTTCCTATAATGCATTCTTCATCATTCCAACAATGATTGTTTTCATGACATTAAATGATCAAATAAATGATTTTGCACCGAACTCATTATCCAAGTCAAGGATGATTTTCCTAGAATAACACAACTGAAACACACCACACTTTCCTCCACCTAATGACATTCCCTGTAATAGTCCTTCAATAACCATAAATCACAACATGGAGAAAGACATGTTGATCAATCTCTAGCTGATCATCTCACAATACTCAGAATAGATGGTTGATTTATTATAATGTGGAGTGCAATGCCTTCTCCCATAGAACATTGCGCTTGCAACAACACATGTACTGATGCATGAAGATGAATTATAGATATGTTCCCTAATCAGACAACCACCTTTTCATTTAGATTGCTATTCTACTGCACGAATATGTGTGTCACCTCGATCCAACCTATAGGAATCTTTGAACCCTTAACATCACCTCTGAGCTTGACCACATTTTCAAGCTAACCTCATATTAAATGAAAACGAGTTCATGAATCTAACACATTTTAGTCCAAACACCATGTTTAAAAGAATGATGTTTGTAAAAGCCCAATGGTCCGCATCAAAAAATAGACTATGATCCGGATGGAATCTTTTTGTAGTTTATGAAAATGGGAAATAATGTGGTTCAAGAGTCCATTCATGGCGTTCCTACTTGGGAACACATGTATCAGTTAGGATTAATCGAGCCTCGATAGACCACATGTCTAGTGTGAAACACCAAAAGAGATCGAAAAACAAGACCAAAATCTTTGAAAACATTTGTCCGGAGTAACTCCAACACTTTCATAACACATATAGGATGATGTAAAGGTAATGGACATGATAATAACTATGAAGAATGCACTAATATGATTTTCATAGTCTCCTATCAATCATAAAAAACAACTATAAGATGAAAAGTAGAACCATAAAGAGTGACATTAGAGAAGATACAAAGCTTTACCTACTGAGGAACCATCATTAACCGATAACAAAACTACACCACCAGAGGAATCACAAGAAAATTCATTATTTCCCACCAAATTCCGTTCAAGACCCATAATGTTTTACGAAGGATACTTACACAACCAACCACATTCAAGTATATTTTTTAGAATAAACCGACATAAATTGAGTTTGAAATTCCCAAATTCATTCAACCAAGATCGAACATGTATAAATGGTCCTCTTATTATGTGTCGCTTCTACTAATAAGGTCACAATCACTAGATTTGACACAACGCTCCCAGATATAAGAGTTTCATATCCATTAAAACCCGAAATGGGCCTGCCGTTCACAAGATCACTAGGTCATATTCACTATTATTGAATGTGTGATGTGCCTCTGATTAAAAATAAATAAAATTGGGACATTAAATAGGGAACCAAAAACTGAACTGACCGGCACGTCAAAACACTCGAGTCCTAAGAAAGTCCTCATGAATGATTTGATGTACTAGTTTATTTAATGATAAGATTAATCTACTCTAGATATGTTCAGATATCGTTTACAACAACACGTGTTTATAAAATTTAACCGAACTGAACCAGTTCATTAAGTCATTTAGAACTAGATGGGAATTGTAGATATGAATGAATACTACCAAATGGAATTTGAGAAAAATGACACCTCTTGGATTCTATCAACAGGCTATCTTCCCTACGAATTTAAGAATTTAATGTCATGTGTTGAAAAGTGGATGAAGTTGTTCTATCTCATTTGAAATTAAAATATAATTCTAGAGCTCAAGTCCCCCATGGAAAAAGAAACAGGGTTACAAGATCTAAAACACTGCTGACCATGCATAATGAATGTCTAACTTGCAAAAAATGAACATTACTTGATTGTCATGTTTGTAAAAATATTCAATGATTATTGTAACCACCCATCTGAAAAAGGGTGTAACTAAAATGTTTGATAGACATTATTTTGGAAAACAACACCTAAACCACACCAAACATCAGAACAATTCCCCATTATTAGAAAGAAACTAATACTGTAATGGTGATACCTACTATGGGATAACCCCTTATAAATGGAAAGAATCAACCCTCTCAAATGTTCATTCTAAATGAACGCCACTATTCTCAGAACTAAATAATCTAATACATTTATAAATGA
Source organism: Viscum album (assembly GCA_963277665.1). Lineage (NCBI taxonomy): Eukaryota > Viridiplantae > Streptophyta > Magnoliopsida > Santalales > Viscaceae > Viscum > Viscum album. The sequence continues at coordinate 764,964,857 of OY728120.1, forward strand.
AAGGAATATGGAAAATACCTATTATTACATTTTACAGAGACTCCAAGATAAATCTCAAACAACCCTTTATAAAAAGGGTTTTTAATAGAGAGAACCACCAAGAGTCACATTTTCATAACCTTATCATTTATTCAAATTTAAACTTGAATCATGTAAAATTTTAAAACAAAACATGATGTACCCATTATAATGAAACTTGGCACCTTAATTTAGTGAACCACTTAAGGAAAACATGAAAGTATCAGTGAAATTAATTTTTAAAACTTTATACATTGTAGCATTAATTGACATTCCATTTTTAGTATGAAATTTAAAATGTAAGATACTTTTGAGTTATTAATGATAAGGAATCTCATAGGGATCCCACTGAGCCAATATAGGTTCTATAAAGAGAAACCATACAGAAATTTCTCAATTATTAATGTTATAAACTCCCAAAATGGGTATCTCTTATGAAATATTCCCTATCTAACCTACATGGGTTTAGTATAGAATTATATATTGAACCATTTCATTTTAAAATCAAAATTTATTATCCCTTATATTTAAAACCAGTGTAATTTTAAACACATGGTAAATAATCCTATTTTAGTGGAATGGGATGACATCTACCAATACATAAAACACCCATACACATTACAGCATGGAATATGTCCCTGATTTAATTAAAGCCTTTTAATTATCCCATGAAACAAACTTCCTATTTAAACAAAACTAAAAGGTCACTAAAATAACGTAACAAGACAAAGAATGCTATTAATCCAAAGATCATGGAATACTACACATTCAATTCATGATCAAAATTTAGGCGGAATGAAACATTATCATCTAAGCATGTTACGTAAAAAATCATGATAAATAAAATACATGGAATATCACTGAAGGAATGCAATCCAGACTAGAATATATCATACGTATGTAACATTATGGCATGAAATTAGCTTGGAATGTGAATATCAATGTTCCTATATTGTTTCATGTAATGATTCATCCATTATCTACCATGAAAAAGGGTAAAATAATAGAATATCATAAATAAATATGTATTAGAAAAAACATCATTCACTCAAGGTGAAATCACATCAACTATAATATCATACCTCATGAACATAAATCCCTTCCCTAGACACTTAGTAATTTAACTTTATGTGGGGTTATCAGTCCCAATAATTGAATTTTCCAAACACTAACAAATTCTTATTCTTCTGTGTACTAGACAAAATAGTATGAAATAGAAAGAGAAAATTTATTATACCACATTGTAACATCCTGAATCAGCTTACCCTAAAAAATAACTTCTAGAATGGTGGGTTTCATGACCTCACACACACCTCCCTATATTCTAGAGACTATCGACTAGTAGTGATTGTTTATTGAGGATCAGTGGGGAGAAAATTCAATCATAATTAGAGTTGCACTATGATATAACAGAAAATAATTAGTAGACAACAGATGATGCAATAATAAGAAATTACAAAGAATTGAACGAATAATATAACAATTGACAATTAAAGTTGTTCAATACCTATTTATAAAAAATAAGCATTCATTTTATAATAATGTTAAACATTGGAAAACAATATACATCTAAGATGAACAATTTAGGAAAATAAAATACTCATATAGTTAAATGAAAACAGAATCCACCAAGGGCATGTCAACAAGCATCCAGAGCTCTAGCTCAGTCTTTTTCTCCCAACTCTCTATTACTCAAAAGAAAAAAAATCACTCAACCTAGGTCCTAAAAAATGTTGATCTCCATGGGTACCCTACTAAAATGGAGGCATAAGAAGGGTGTGAGAAGTTAAAATAAGTAGGTCAACACCACAATTTTCTAGCCTAATATAAACAATGAAATATAAATTTAGTGGTGTGTGATTTAGAAACAGTAAAGAATAATAAGAAATTTAATTTTAGAAACATGGTATAATTTCCTAAATGGACACTCATTCCAAACCACCTTCTTCTGCCTAAGTCAAATGTCTATTAGTATACCTTCACAAGGAATAATATATATATATATAAGGTCTAATGGTAACATGGATAATAGGAATGAATTCATTAATAATTTTCATTAGCTTGTGGTCTAAATCCCATGTCATCACATAAGTGTGGTTGTAAGATATGGGAAACACCTCCAGTGAAAACACAATACAAAATAATAATGAAGGATGCACCTTATATTATTCAATAATCAAAGAAACAATCAATTAAATTCATACAATCCATATAATATTAGGTGGAGTTCCACACCCATCCATAGAAATCATATTTGAATTACAAGGGTCACAATGAAAACATCCAATATAACCCAATAACATGTATAAAAATAAGTGAACCCATATTGTGTCCCTTGTATCACTCAAGGATGGTGAATCTGAGCCTGTTCCAAATATATCACATATGTGATCGGGTCTCACCTGATGCATGGTGTAACCATATTTCCAATAGTTCTGTCCTTAGTTTCTCCCCATTGGAACCAACCTCACTCATGAGTTATCATAAAATATCCAGTGATCTCATACATTTAATTCCAATGTGTCATTCCTGAACTCAACCATTTGACAATAATGAGTTCATCTTGGAAATCATTAACTCGGGATCCATGTTATATCATAGACTGCATCAAATGCGCCATGACATGAAATGCACATAACATAGGAAAACAAATAATATATAATTTCATTCCAAAAAGTAATCCCATAAACATCATATGTTATATATTTAGTGAATATATTCACATTAATCCAATATACATTATCACATTTTATATAACAATGCAATAAGCAATAAGTTATAGCATATGAGTAATTGAAAGGCATCACATGCAAGTCAAAAGAACATGAAAAAGATATTTATAGGTAATCTGATATGGTTCATGACACTGAACACGTGTACCTGTTTTATTCAACTTGCATATGAAATTGAATATAGCCAAAGGCATAATTCATTGACATACATTTTCCACATTCCACTGTGAAATTAAAATGGCCCATGATTTTAATCATGTGAAAACGGTTTATACAGCCTAATCCATTCAACATGGAACAAGAATTACACATAATCAAGAAAACGAATAAGACATAAGGCAAAACAAAATAAGAATTAAATTTTATACATAACATATGTATATTATTTATATCATTCATAGTAAAACTAGAAAAAATTAATTACATAAGGAATAAGCTTAAGAACTGGAATTTGGTACTACATTTGAGGGTAAAAAATACAAACCTTTCATACAAATAGTCAAAAGGACACAATTCAGGGATCAATTATCAAATAGAATCAATTTATCAATTTACAATATTATGGAAATGTAAACCCCCATAAAAATAATAAATAGAAAGAGTCCAAAATGGATGTCACACCAAAAGGGTGGCCCAAAGCCAAGGAGAACACCAAATACATATGTTTTTCCATATGGAATGTCAAAATAGATACTATAAAGAAACCTTGTCAATTTAATATGTAATAAGAATCTTCCCTAGATGGTTTTAACATTCTCCACAATGGTTTACTGTCGAAAAAGAAGTCGAACAATGGAAAATTAGCATAGGCACCCAATCATGCATTATCAATATCATTTAAAACTATATATTATAATTTTTGAAATACATTTCAATTCTAGAAAAAATGATATTTAATAATAATTAACTACCAATTCAATAAGAAAATCATAAAATTCTAATAATAAATCGTTAATGTTAGCTTTCAAAGACATCACACCATAGTTGGAGGGGTTTTCTTTAATTAAATGTTTTTTCAAAAATATAATTTATCAGTTCTAAGAAGTTCCTTCAAGGATAAAAAATTCATGTAATTGATATTATATTATAAAAATTATAAATCACTAATTAAAATATTTAAGGAAATTAATTAATTACTTATTCAATTTATGTGGAAAGGAAATGAGATCCTACCTCGAGAAGAACATTGAGGATAACTCTGAGAACACAAATACATTTATGATGAAAATGACCACTCCACCCTTGAATTCACATAAACTCATTTATGTATTTATATACTCCCAAGTATTATGTACACATTCTCATCACCATGATGAAACATTAACATAGAGGTTATATATATAAATTTACCTATGTATGTGTGTGCAAGTCTTTTAGGATCCACAAAATGCTATAATTTAACCTAGAGGGAACCAAATTCAATAAGGGAACCTAAATAAAATAATAAAAACACATTAATATATGTAAAACCTTACCTCATATTGTTTTTGTAAGACAAATACACCCGAAAGACATCACCTTCAATGGTGAACACTGAAACCCTAGTGTAGGAGTCCCGAAGAACTTTCCACATTCCCAAGTAATGGATGAAACATAAGAAATCATGAATCTCCAAAATCCTAGGTTTGGCCACCCCTCAATGGGTGATATGGATGCAAAATATCAGAAAAAAAAAGGATAATGATGGGGCAGAGGACTCACCTTGATGAATCTAAGTGGAATCTCGTTGAAATCGATGGAGAACAATAATCAATGAGGAGTCCACATGGTGGAGTCATACGCTCCAATGAGAGGGAGGGGGTAAGTCATGTTCGAGTTTGGAGAAATGGGGAGACCACCTTTTGATTCCCTTAAATGTAAAAAATAATAATAATAATAATACCATTAATTATAATAATAATAGTAATAATGTTAGTTTTATTATTATTAAAAAATCTCTTTATTTGTATCACCCTTTTATTCCCATTTACAAACCTTGAATATATTTTAATTTTAATTGAAATTAATTATTTTATATTATTTAGAAACAATTACACATCAAATAAAGGTGTTCCTACCCTCATTATTTCAATCTAAATCTCTATTTCAAATATGGCCCATCCAGCAAACTCATAATATTTAAATTCCCATGAAATTTTCATCTAGTTCAAAACATGGGTCATTAAAATTGGAATATCCCCAAAATTATGTAGATGGATATTCCAAATCTCTCAATTTTAAGAACATTGAAACCTATAAAATCAGAAATTTCTAACTAGACTTTTTAGGCACGCAGCCTTTTGGACTTCTAAATCAAAAGAACTCACATAACACCTCAAAAAACTTGTTCCAATGTTTTGAATTATTTTTCTAATTTAATTTTAAAAAATTTACATGTTCAACTCTTTACAATTCTTTTTTGGTTGGTAATATATTTATATATTCCTATGTGTTTTATTATTTAATAAAATTTTTTTACCCATTCCAAAATGATAATAATCATTAAATAAATTTACGAAATGTGTAGGATGCTATTTTAAATTCTCATTTCTCAACTCTTGATTTGACCACATTCTATATATGATGAGGTTTTTTAGATTTCACTACATCACAATTCATATAAAAAATAGTATCAGAAATATTTAGTCAAAAAAAATTTACATATTGAATCAAAACCAAAATATTAATTTATATAAGAACTTTTATTGTTCACATATATATCAATATTATGGGGTTTCCATTAAAATATTATTGTCTATATAGCATATTTGAATACTTACACATGCATAAACATTACTCATCATCTCATGATTAATAATCATTAGTAGAACTCAATCATCTCCTTATAGTTTTCCCTTTCCATTTAATCTATATTTTTTAGCCATTAATAAATAGACCATCCTAAAGAATGAGTCATGTAATTCTATTCATCACAATATGTATCTTATTAAAAAAATTAAAACAAAAATATTATCATCCTATTATAATGGAATCAATACTGGAATCAGGTAATCAATATTATTACATAGGGATATCTATATTCTATATATTATTCATATGGATTTTGTTTAGGATGTATTATATTTTGAACCATGAATCGATCATATTAGGAACTAACTCATACCCTGAAGTTTCTTCTTCTGATTAATCATTACACACACATCCCATTATTCTTCTACTTATCATCCTACTTGAAATATAGATATATATTTTTTCATTATTATTTCAAATGATTAAATAACAAGAACATCACATGATATCACAGATGACTGAAATTCCAATAGTTAAATGTAAAAGTATATGATTATTTATATATATTCGAAACATACTTTGAAGAATCCATCCTCAAATCCCTTCAATAAATTCAAAAATTCAACTTTTATTATATATTATATGGTCCTATAACTATGTGATGTCCATCATATGAATGAACAACATAACACTATCTATCATATAATCTAACCATTATGTCGGATTGGAAATATCAAATCTATTGGTATCATTTTCATTAATAGATCATAAATATTATTGTTATTAGCTTATTTTCTAATGATATTTCTTCCATAGGTGTTTCTTTGTCTAAATCACAAATTATTACTTTCGAAAATTGTTTACTATGTAAGATGTTTATATGGTCATGTTTAACATACATTATTCTGGGATTAATTTTTCAAAATTTACATTTTCTCAAATGTGTTCCATCATTTTAATTATTCTTTATTATTCGTATATCAATGTATGACTTTGGTTCATTTTAGTATTCCATAATTAAAAATCATAACATTTAAAAAACTATTCTTTTCCATGAATGTTTTTGTAACTACATGATTACTTATTTCATATATCATTATCATAGATCATGTATATCTAAAATTGGGTCTTCTGTCATCACATTTTATGGATTTACTAATTTAATTAGGACACTTCTCTTCAAAATTTACTTTCAACTATTATGGAAATTACATTGGAAAATTATATGGGATGTTTCTCACACAATGAATGGAATATTAATAATTATTTTTACATATTTTAGATCTCTACATTCATGAAAGACACATATTCCAATCCAAATATAGTTTATAGTTCCTTGTATTCCATTGTCACTAGCCCTAAAAATGTTTTATTTAATATTATGTATGTGTATTATTCTATATAAAATGTCTCCACAAAATTATCTACCATCCATCATCAACACTCACACGTATCCTTTAATGCTTAATTCCAATGACATGGTGGTTAAAACATCCAAAATTTTAATATGAAAATTACACATTGTCATCGTTTTTTAATATAACATTGATTTGTGGTATTCCAACTTCTTATGGTAATATCAACAACAATATGTTCATTCAAATGATTATTAGTTGAAAACAACCATATGCGATTTCATTTTACTATAACATAATCATATAATTTTACAAATTACTTTGATAAAAATAAAAACATTATCATCAATATGTGATGTTAACATAAAAAATGGATGTAATTTAATAGTTACCTAACTTTATATATAAAGGATTATGATTTGATGAATAAAAAACATTATTGATCTTATCTCAGTGAATTTATGATATAATCGATAAGATAATTTAATAATTTATTATTAATAAATGATTGAATTAATGGTTATACCAATGGTTTTGTATTATCTTTATAGGATATAGAATCATTTTTTAAATTTCCCACAAATTTATTTCATTTCATATTCTAAGGGAATTTGACTTTTTTTCAGGGCGTAGTTCATTTTAATATTAGAGACATAGATTAGAGATTCATGTATTTTAATGAATTTATGACTTATTTATAGTCATAGAAAAATACCATCCACACGGTTTAGGATATTAGGTAGTCATTTGATAATGGATTGGGGTGACATGTATCTTTGTATATTAGATAACTATTTTGACAGAACCTGAAGGATTCTTCTGTGGGGGTTTTTATTTGGGGAGGACCACAAAATATCCAATTATCTCCTTCTTAGAGGGTCCCTAATAGATAAAAGAAAATGTTAAAACATAGAATTTGTTGTTCTATAGCTAAGGAACCACACCATACTATGGTATCAGTCATGGGAGTCCATGATATTACCCTAGGGGCCAGAACATTGAGGTTTGGATTGTGAGGTCGAACCCCATATCTTTTGGGGGTTAGATAAGCCACAACTTGTATGGAACACAATATCATGGCCAGGAAATGGGGATTATAGTGGTTCCCTAATGTATAATATACGATCATGTGTTGGATGGGTTTATTGAATGGTTTAATTGTTATCTGATAGGGGGTTTATACTATCACCCCCATGGAATCGAACAGATTTAGATTCTTGGAATGAATGAGAAGATCCATCTTAGATTCCTATTTCTTCCAATATCATTATCCTTAAATTTATATCATTTTATGAATAATCATTATGTTTAAAATACTTAATTATCACCTCTCAGTCCCATTTTCAATTCTCCATAGATTCCTTGATTTTTTATTTTTCAAAAACAATTTTTTAGGGACCATTCCACTAAAGCTTGGTGAAATAATTATTCTCATTCGGTATTTTTTTTACCCAAAAAGGATTTGCTGAAAATTCGATATCATGATGGAATTCATCTCTTACATTAATTCATGTTTCCAAGTGAGATTCATTTTGTATTGTATGGAATATTAGTGAATGTTGACATCAATTAGACATTGTAATTTGGATACATTTCATTTAAAACCTTCATGTGTGTTATAGTAATTAATTCAACTGTATTTCATGATGATTTAGATTATAGGGTATCCCAATGAGTTCAGTGTTGATTATGAGAATTTTTTATTTTTTTTAATATTTATGTATAAATTATTTTGAAATAATTATTGGATTATAGATGTTCTAGGGAATTGGGATGTGGTAAATGGGATAATTTGATGGATTCTTTTGTCATTGGATGAGGTAGATAGAATTTATATATTTTAATCTCTTGATCTCTTGAAATTTTATATTAATGTGTGACCATTATATTATTTAAATATTTTTATGGATTTTTTATATTATCTCATCCATAAATTAAGATGAAATCACATCATGCAAAAATTTAACATTATCAAATTAAATTGATAGAGAGTTTGATGGATATTACATGGCTGAATAATTTTATATGGCCCTCTTTATTTATTTTTGGGAGGCATGTATCATATTTTTTATGGTAAAATGAATTTCCGTGCTATTTTAAAATTGGGATATTTCATGAAGTTAAAATTTATTCAAAAGTAAGGGTTTTATAAATTATATTGAAATTATTTCTAAAATGATATCATAAGATTTTTTTTTCAATTTTGCCTCAGGATCGTGATGCCCTATTATTCAATGATGGCACGCTTGGTATACTGTGTTTTTATGATTTCATCTGCATTGTTGAGTATGATGATGTTAATTATATGAAAATATTGATGATATAATATTGGTGTCATTAATAAATGTAGTTTTGGGAATATTCAAGGCGACTCTCTGGGATGATATGGGAAAAAATGTGTCATTGGGTCTAAATGTAGAGTTCCTTCACTCATGATGTTGTTGAATCCATGAATAGTGTTTTTATGTAAAACCATAGGGGGTTGGAATTTGACATGAGAAGAGTTATCATTGGAATGTTAAATTGATTTATTCCAAATTGTTATTGTGGTATATGCTTTTTTGGTGTAATGATATATATTAAAGATAGGCCTTGATGTGTCTAGTTGTAGGCATGTGTAATGGGTTACATGACATACTTGTAATGTGATCTCTTATTCGTGTTCTAGGAGTGAGATTCCTATATGGGTTAAGTGTCATGAGGCCTTTGGATTCCATGTGTGAGATAGAGTAACTATTTGGTATCTATATTTTCTATCTATATGTGAATTTTTGTGGATTAAGACCTCTTATGTTCACCATGATTGTGATGGGATAAATGGTATATCACATGATTGATAGGGTAGTGGATGATCTTCGATGAATGAGATGGGATCTATAGTGAAATTAATTGATAGGATGGGATGTATGAATTCATGAGTGATATGATATGAATAAGGTAATCCAGGAGTCAAATGGTTTACCCAAGAAATGATAATTGGGAATCACTGAGTGACATGTTAGGGACATGTGATGAAGATGTTGGATGACCATGACTAAGATTGTTATGCATTTCATTTGCATGTGACCATCCATTTAGTGAGAAGGGATATTTAGATTCTTATTATGCCATCAGGTATACATGAAACCCTATAAATAGTCTAAATGTGAAGGTTGTGCTTATCGCACCTAGTGGATCTTCCTTCTATAATTGAAAAAAACATGTATGGTAGATGTTTTTTTCTATTTATTACAAATGTAGTAATGGTTAATAAATAGTACTAATTAGTAATAAATTTTAATATTAGTAATAAATAGTTGTAATTTGTAAAAAATAGTCGTAATTAGTAATAAAAGGTTGTTAATTGTATTAAATAGTAATAATTAATAACAAATATAAATAATATTTAATTAATAATACTAATTAGTAGTAATTAGAAAAAATATTAAATAGCAGTAAATAGTAATAATTAGAAACAATTAATAAAAATTGGTAATAATTCGTAAAAATTAGTAAAAATTAGTAATGATTAGTAATAATTAGTAAAAACAGTAATAATTAGTAATATTTTGTAATAATTTCTAATAATTAGTAATGAATATTATCAAATAGTAACAAATAGTTCAAATAGAAACAAATAGTAATAAAATGTAATAAATAAAAACAAATTGTAATAAATAACAATAAATATAAACAATTAGTAGTAATTATTAATAATATTTAATAATTTGTAATATGTAGTATTAATTAGTAATAATTAGTAATAATTAGAAATAATTATTTATAATTAGTAATAATTGGTTATAATAAGTACTAATTTGGAATAATTAATAATAATTTTTAATAATTAGTTATCATTAGTAGTAATTAGAAATAAATAGCTACGAATATTAGTGAATAGTAATAATGAAGACGAAATAGTAATACATATTAGTAAATAGTAATAATTAGTAATAAACAGTAATAAATAGTAATAAATCAGAATAAATATTAATAAATAGTGTTGAATAGTATTGAATAGTAATAATTTGAAATTATTTGGAATAAATTGTAATAATTAGTAATAATTTGTAATCAATATTTATAAATAGTAATAAATATCAACAAATTGTAATAAATAATATTGAATAATAATAATTAGAAATAATGTGTAATAATCAATATTAGTTGGTAATAATTAGTAATAATTTTTAATAATTATTAATAATTAAAAATTATTATTAAAAATTATTAATGATTACTAATAATTAGTAATAATACGTACTAAATAGTAATAAATAGTAATAAGAATTAATAAATAGTAATAATTAGTAAAAAGTAGTTATAAATAGTAGTAAATAATAGTAAATAGTAATAATTTGTAATAATTTGTAGTAATTAGTATTAATTGAAAATAATTAGAATTAATTTGCCCTATTATGGAACAATTACTAATAAATAGTTATTATTAGTACTAAATAGTAATAAATTTTAATAATTAGTAATAAATATTAATAAATATTAATAAATACAAATTAAAAGTGAAAATTAGTTATAAATAAGAAATAATTGTAACAAATAAAATAAATTGTAACAAATAGTAATAAATAGAAATAAATAGTTACATTTAGAGATAAATAGTAATAATTAATAATAATTTTTTATTGTTAATAATAATTAGAAATAAATAGTAATATTTAGTAATAATTAGTAATAATTAGAAATAAAATTTAATAACTAGAAATAATTAGTATTAATTAGTATTAATTTGTTATAAATATTAATAATTACTAATAAATAGTAAAAAACATAATAATGAGTAATTATAAAAACATATAGTAACAAATATTAATAATCAAGAATTAGTTGGAATTATTTGGAATAAATATTGATAAATTGGAATTAGTAGGAATAAATAGTACAAAATTGGAATAAATTATAATAAATAGCAATAAATATAAATAAATAGCTATAAATTGAAATAAATAGTAATAAATAGCAATAAATAGTAATATTTAGAAATAATTAGATTTAATTAGAATTAATTATAAATCCTTATCCATATATAGAAATAATTTTCAATAATTTTCCACCAAATAGAAATAAAAAATTTGTACACAGAAGGTTGAAACAAATTAGTATGGTCTAATTTAATCTAACTACAAATTTTTACATACATGTTCAAAAAAAATTAGTAATGTCCAATTTACACCATCCAAAAAAATTATACATACATGGTTCATACAAATTATTAATTACCAATTTATATAAACCATCTCCAAATCTATAATTAGGTCACTAGAACCAGGAAAAATATAGTGTGATGCATTGATGGAAGAAAAAATAGGAAGATGGGATACATCGATGAGATGACATAGTTGACATAAATTGGTGTACTCATAAATTTGGACAAGGATGGTGTAAATTGGTTTCATCACCTGGTGATTGGAAAATCTAGGATTGTTACATTTTTATAATCCCGTGAATTTTCAATCTTTAGTTGATCTAAAATGACTAATTTATGCCAATAATGTCCAAATTCATTCCTAGGTCTCTAGAACCATGACATACTTGAAGTGAATCATCGACAGTAGCAGCAACATTAAAAAGAGGAGAAGTGTCAATATTATACATAGTTGAAAAAGTCTGGTGTAATGAAAAATTTAAATGTGGTAGGAATATAATTGTTTCATCACCTAAATATTCTAAAAAAACTGATCAAATATATAAAAACAAAAATATTTAAAATTTAATTATGATTGTTTTAATTTCTTCTCTATTTTGGAATAATCTTTTTCATATATAAAATTATTCATAAAAAATAATTTATTTATTAGTGTTTATAGTAATGTGGACCATTGATGTCAAAAACAATGATTATTACATGATAACTTTTGGAAAATCATCACTGAAATCTAAACTATTCTAGTATAAATCATGTATATATTGAGGGTGTTGAATCAGTCATATCATTTTCAACATGATTACTAAAACTTATTTACGAATGGAAAATTAAGTTTCCTTTCATTAAATGTGATCATATGATGTTTGAAATATTTGACAATGATGTGGGTTATCTAATGTAATTTGTGTTTTGAAACAATAATCCATTTTTTCTCAACATAGTGAATATATTTATAAAGAAGATACAAATAACTTCATTCAAGATCCATCATAGTATCAAAATTTATTACACGATGTTGGTGTTCCTTCTTTTCAAATAACTGAAACTCATAATGATTTTGATTTAACTATTGAGTTGAAACCATCCAAATTTTAATATTTTTTAATTTCTACAGAATATTCTTTATATCCTATTTTTAAGATAATAAAATTTAATTTGGTCACAAAATTTATGTATATTTAATCAGATAATAGAACATCAAATGTTTGTTTTGATAAGATATTCTCTTTTAATAAAGCACTATTACTTGAAGTAAATGTTCTTCCTAAAAATTTCTTTTAATGAAAGAGGTATGTTAGTAATTCGAGAATTAATAATCATAAAATTCATGAATGTTTAAATTATTCCATCTTCTAATATAATGGAAATCTGTCATTAGTTAGTTGTCATACATATAGAAAAAGCTATGTATAAAGAGGATAAACTGGGGAAGTCTAGATTTACCCATATAAAACAGTTGAAGTATTTACTAATTTCACCTATATTACAATGTTTATTTTTGACTCAGAATATAGTTTCATTGATTTCATGGCACAAAACTAGTATTTAAAATTGTAAAGGGATAAACGAACCTATTGAGGGAAATTTATTGTATCATTTTTACCATGTACATTCATCTTTTTCATTAGATGCTCAAAATGAATCAATGGTAACAACATAAACACGAGCATACGATAGGGTACATGCGACGTCTAACACAAGGTTTAGGGATATAGTTCCCTTCACTAGATCCTCTATTTACTCCAAATGACCACCTCAGGGATTTTCTTACATTTTCTAATATATATTTCAATGTAACAATTTGTTTTAATATTATTTTTGAATCCAAATATTTCCATTTATATAAAGTGAGTTCTTTATTTTGTTACAAATGTTTTATTTTTTATTATTTTATTATTTTATTATTTTATTATATTTTATTGCATTATCAGTTTTTAATATTTATATTACTTTTATTGTTGTATTATTTAGTTTTTATTTTTATCATTATTATTATTTTTTAATATTGTTGTGAATATTGCGTGTGTTTTTTTATTTTATTATAATTTTAATCATTTTTTATTATTTTTATTAGTTTTTTTATTTTCTATTATTATTATCACTATTATTTTTAATATTTTTTTACATTTTATTGATATTAATTTTTTATTATTATTTCGGTTTTTCTGTTTTTGTGACGGGTAGTTTATCCCATAGGGAAAAATATTTTTTTTAAACCCTAGAAAGCTATTTTCAAAAGTATGTGATCCCATAAAATATAGATATTTCTTTAATTAGTCCCCATTAAAAATAAAATTTTTCAAAGACATCCCATCAAAAATGGTGTTTCACAAATGCTTCAATTTGTAGTTGTGGTGGTCTTAATAATGGGAGAAAAAAAACATTTCCCTTAGAGTCTAATCCATCGATCTATAGCATGAGGGGTCAAAAACCATAAAATTGGGGGTTTACCACACCTCATCTGATAGGACACACTAATGTGTGGACTGGATAAGGGAATGGTGGTTTAGGCCTCATGGAAACACCACTTTCAAGTGTTTTATGAGTTTTAAGGGACTTTTACATATTTAGTAAGACTTATATTTTACGATATTCCTATTTATTTCATTGGTTTTTTAGACTCAAGTATAATGGGGATATAACCTTTAATTATTCATTTATCTCACCATAGTTTTTATTTATTGTGAAAAAATATACAGAGACATGTTGAATGGATTTTAGGTAGGTCTCTCATATCTTCTTCAATGTTTATTTTCATATCTAATATTGATTTTGGGATTCTCATCAATGGTGATTGTGATATGATTTGAATAAATAATAGATAAATCATCATGATCATTTAGGAACTCATGTCCATATGATATATAATATCATAAGCTAAGGAAATTAAGATGTCCTTCATGTAACATCCATATATTATAAAATTAATTTCCTTTTAAACTAATACTATATCTAATATATTGTTCTACACAGATCATAAAAACATATCAAAACCCTAATAAATTAATATAAATTAATTAAATTTCACCATTAGATTATATTGGTTAAATCTATGGGTACAATTGACCCTAACTAAACTATTAATACATTGTGTATTGGAGAATTAATGATAATATGTAGTAAAATTCCTTTATATGAGTCCCACCTTTTCATGATTTGGAATGATTTGGGGTCCCATGGGTTTCCCCTATAGCATGACCAAGCTAAAAATAATAATTCATGTATTAGTGAAATCATTTATGATATATTTTTAGGATTGAAGAATTTTCCACATGATCCATACTAGGTGAACTGCTACCATCAAATTATACTAAATCAAATCTTATACATTGATATTTCATTTTGATCAAGAGTGGATATGTAAGTATAAATGAAGACAATATAAATATTAAACATTCAATGAAATTAATTATTTATATGTCAATTTTATTTTATACATTTATCATTTATTCTTTTAATGTAATATAAATTTTACTTTAATACTAATGTCTTGATAATACTAATCAAATGTAGTTTAATAACTAATTATGAATTTATTTTATTTCATCATAAATTTTAATTTATTAATTTTAATTACGAAACTAAATAAATTCTAGATAAAATATAATTTTTTCCTGAATAATTTAATAAAAAATATTTATTGGTTATAAATATGAAATATTAATAAAAATTGTTTATATGTTTAAAAGTAAATTTTGAATGAAAATTAATTTTCATTATATTATTTATGTTTTTATTTTAATTTCAAATTATAAAACATTGGAATTTAATTTTACAAAATTAAAATAATTTTTGAATTTATGATGAAAAATTGTCTTGTGATAAATTTTTGAGGTTTTTGTGGAATGATTTATTTTTAATTGAATAACTAAAAAGTAAATCTTCATTAGTAAGATATGGTTTTGTAAATTATGATTCTAAATTTATGACATTCAAATGATATAAAAATAATTACATAAATGTTAATTTATTCATAGTGTAATATTATTAATTTAAATGTACTATTTTAAACATGTTAAACACATGTTTTTCATTTTGAAACATTAGTAGTCTTCTTTTCTTATAAAATTTTTTTCCATATTTTTCTTTAAATTTTTTTTATCACAATGTAGGTTTATATAATGGGATAAATTTAAAGGAAAATAAATCATATTTAAATAAAAATAATCCAATTAATATCATCTAAATCAAATCAATTATATTTTTATTCCAATTTTAATTATAAAAAATATTAATTTTCTAAACAATAGTGTTTCTCATTATTTTTAATAATATTTTATCAGATAACTATTATTTTTATTTGAAAAATTGATTTTATATTTTTATCCAATGGATAACAATTTTGTAATTTAGTCCCATTTAATATGTATTATAAGTAAATTACAAAGGTAAAAATTATTTACCGTGGTAAAAACTAAAAATGTTATAAGTGAAGAATCTATGAGTAAAAGGAAAATATTATATTAAAAACATCTCTCAAAATAGATGGTTGAGGATTTATATACATTAAATCTTCACATACTCCATTATTATCAATTATTGGATCCACATTATATATGAATGGTGAATTTAAATTTATAATTAATTAAACAATTACAATCCTAACCCTTATAAAATGTTTCATCCCCAAACTACATCTATTCACATCCTAAATAATTTATTTTTGAAAAAAAACTTATTTCTCTATAACTCTTCGATACTCCAATAATCTTAGTATAAGAGATGATTTTTTAAAATTGCAGCTCTCAAATGTCTAATCCAATCATTAATTGTGTTCTTCCAAAGAGAAAGATAGAATTCTCAATTACCCCATTTCATTTAGTTTACATTATTTATTATTATACCACTTATGAATTTAATCATAAATTTGTTTAATAATTACATAAATATAATTTTTAGTCATAAATGTTATTATGTTTAAGGAAGAAAAATTTTATACATTTTTTGAATCAATTCAAAAAAATGAAAATGTAGTTATCGTTAAATGAAAACTTCCAACTCTATAAAATACATGGTATGTCTTTCATGACCACCATACATGTAATTTCCAATTGTATTATTTAATTAATAAATATGATCATTAAAACATTCTTATGATTTGTAAAATACTATAAATTATTATATTCTATCCATTCATTGTAAAATGTAATCATCTAACAGGTGTATGTGCAGACCCCCACCTCCATAACATTATATATTTATTTTTCCGTCACTCAAATATATTATAATTTGTGAAAATATAATAATATAATAATAAAATCCATTAAAAATAAAAAATATTATCAATATTGTTCTATAATATTTATGTTCTTCTAGAATAATAACTTTTTTAAGGATATTCATCCATTGATTGCAGCACATTATTATTTCTGTTTGATTAATCATCTACATGAAGAAATATAATAATCTATATGATGGATTAATATATAAATATAACTACTAATATTATTACTCATAAATTGGAAATAACAATTTTATTTTTTTTATAAATTATATACTTATATTTTACTTATTAGTAATATTTCCCTTTTTCAAATATTGTTTTTTCCGAAGCTAGATCGTCATCAATTTCATGCTCACAATTATAACTAAATATATAATGTGATGGATGAATAAATTTAAAATTATTATTGGACATATATTTATTTTCCATGGATAATCTAGTAATGAGGATATTTGTATCATGGATTGAGAATCACTATTTATATTCATAATTATGGATCTAACAATCAAAATAATTTTCATTTGGCATATAAATAAATTTTATCACACTAATAAAAGTATTATAAATGATTTTTATAAATTTTAGTAGATATTAATATGATTATGAATTAGTTTAATGTGATTGTTTTATTACCTAGGTGATTAAAGTACATTTGTGGATGTTGGAACTAAATTGTATGGGGTCTTTTGGACTCAACATCCTTTCAGGAATAATAATGATTTCCCTTTGATATTATTTTGAACATGGTTTTCTTATATTAAATAATTATATTATAATTCATCTAATCATTATATTCCCATGAATTATATTAATTTATTAATTACTTCATAATGTTTAATGATATCATGTATGATACCCTTGCCTTCCAATGATATATTTTTCTTCAATATCTAAATGCATTATTCCTTGTAGTTTTCAAATTATTATTATTTTTGAATAAAATGTATTTTATTATTGGAAATATTAATATTTACAACTATCAAATTTAATATAAAATAATTTTAACTCTTTTCAGGATTTATTTTTTAATAATTTTATTTGAGACATATTAAAGTGGATATCCATTTGATCATATTTTTTATGTTCCATTTCCCATTATTGAAAAAAAACAATTATATATTTTTATATTAAATACTAAAAAGATTTATTTTAATGAGGTTCCCTAAAAAATATTTCATGTTACCCTCTTGAAAATGTTTTTTTTAATATGAATTGTAATTTTGTCTCTTTTGATCAATATGTCAAAATATTTTCTCAATATTCACTTTCAGTGTTTCTCTTTGATGTTCCACATTAAATTATATAACTCATATTATGATTTATTTTATGATACTATTTAAATTACTAAATAGAAAAAAAGGAATTTTGGGTTAATATATCATGGTATCAACCAATCAATTATTTGATTTCATTTTATGTGATACCATTATAAAATGATCTCAAAATGATATTTCTAAAGGGTTCATTCTGATATGATAAGGGATTGATTTCAAGTGGAAAACATATGTATTGATTATTTATGGGTGACTTAAAAAAATTCCATCAAATAAATATTTTATAAGTAGATATTTGATGAGATATGTATTTTTATGTGGTATTATGGTTTTCAGAAAAGCGTTGGTGAATGTGATGAATCAAAAAAGTGAATTCCCATTTTATTATGTTACAACCAAAGTTCGTTACCACATATTTTCCCAAGATAATGTTACATTTTTTAACCAGAATATTATAATTATTCTATATGAATCATGTTTAATTTATAATGATTCAAAAAAAATTCAATAGTATATGTATTCTCATTTAAAAATACATTTCTATCAAACATGTCTTATTATTAACCCATATAGTTGAATGGTATTTATAAAGTATATTTCTACAAATATCTTGATTTATAATTTTTTTATGATCTTAACCATGGTTAAATGTTCACAAATATTACTTTAAAGGGAATTTGAGCTACCACACTTATTTTGATTTCATTATCTGGGTAATGCGGATGATTATCACTAATGATATGCCTATAACTGATTATTAAATGGGTCAATTGTGGATACATTTTCACAATTATTATATAATAATTGTCTTAAGTGGCTATTTATCAAACACACTAAAACCATATTGTGTTGTATTTTGTGCTAATTGTTAGATGTAATTTTTGTATTTATAGAAATTATATAATTTAGATATATGTTTATCTTGGGTCATCTCACATGGTATTAATGAATATATGTAAAATATCTTTTTTTATCACCAGACCTGGGAGTACAGGCCAAGAGTTCAAGAGTAGGTATAATACAATGGATTAGTTATTTTTTGGGAATAATTTAGTTTTGTAATTTTATACAATTTGTGTGATATAACATAAGTGAAAACATGATTGTTTAATATATATTTATGTGAACATCCTAAAATTTTATTATTGGTTTTAGGATATAGTTTTCATTACCATTATATCCCTTCCTAGATACTATAAATTGGA
This sequence comes from Viscum album, assembly GCA_963277665.1. Classification (NCBI taxonomy): domain Eukaryota; kingdom Viridiplantae; phylum Streptophyta; class Magnoliopsida; order Santalales; family Viscaceae; genus Viscum; species Viscum album. Next base: position 764,984,538 of record OY728120.1, read on the forward strand.
TGCAAATATGGAAACAATCCGCATAGGTGTAGGCCTCTTGAAAACTATTGGTTGACTACAAACTCAATATTCAGTCAGTACATGATGATGGGGCATAATCCTCCACATAGTTTAGGACACTCAAAATGGAAATGATTTTGTTAAATACAATATCTTTAAAATTAATTTTGATGGATTTATTATTTTATGGAATTTGGATAATATGTTTGAAATAACCTTACATAACAAATCCTATGATGAACTAACAGTGGTTTAGGGATAAAATTCCTATATAAAAATAATATTTTGATGAATTTTTAAGACATTAGGAGGTTTAATTTTTCATGTAATTTTGATAATATAAGTATCTCATGATACCACTTGTTTTATGACCCTTATAATCCCATTATGGTATTAGTAGTGTCTAGATCTAGATGAAACCATATTAATATTGGGTGTGATAGAAAAAAATTATTTCATCATGAAAAAACCAAATGAGATGAGATTTTGGTTGATACGACTTATGTTTATGACTAACTATCTATTGGATTCATGATTAACAACATGATATTTTTAGAACTTTTGAGAAATAAGATTAAGAGAATGGTGGAGTCTAATGAGAAATTTTTTGAATCATTCCTTGGTGGAATGAATATTAAATTACCCACATATCCAATATATGTTAATAATCATCGGGGGAAAGGATTTAATAAATAATTATGATATATTTTTTGTGATAAAGGAGAGAATTGAGTAGAAAATTACTAATGAAAAATGGTGACTTTAAATGATCTATTGAAAGGAAATAGTGTTCATATTGAAGTACCACTAAATACTAAATGCATAAAATGGTGGAATATTAGAATTATCCAAGTAAATTCAGAAATCCAAGTGCTAAAAATGATGTTTGATATGAGATATTCCCTGAACAAGGGATAAAGTGAATACTGATTCAACCTGAACTGCTGAAGTTGTTACTAAAAATGTTTTATATTGAGTTATATCGAACATCCCATAAATTACTATGAGTTTTTTATTAATATATTTTAAAATAATATGCATTGTTCCTAGAATAATTTTAAATAAAATAAAATCACCCACTCAGCGTCTAGGTATTGAATTTCTAGTAAAAATTCATTTTTATGACTATTATATCTAAAGCTTGTGTTTTTGAGAATGTTCATTATTCAAATCATGATATCCTTCTATTAGATAAATTTAATGTGCATTTTGAAATTGATTGGTTCTCGCCGTATATTGAAAATATTATTTTACGTAATATGGAATATAAATTTTAATTCATCCTATGATTTTTTATTAATGAACACATGATTATTAACACCCTTTAGAATAATAACATAGAATATCTTTCTTGATAATGAATAATGACATACTATGAAATAAATTGTTAGATAAAAACATTAAATTAGATATAAAAAACATTGAAAAACTTATGTTTCTTATATTGATATCAATATATATATATATTATAATGAGTTATGTATATATTTTGGATACCCTTATATATTTCCATTATAATGTTATAATTGAAAAATGTTATGATGACATTTATATGGGGGGAAGTAATAGCTAGGAATTTTAGTATTAATTTCATGATAACTAAATAATATATAGAATATAATATTTAATAAGAAATAATATACTAAAATTAAAAAAAAAAATAAAAAAATTTTAAAATTTTGATGATATAATGTTGATATTAAATTAAAATACATTATTTAGAGTAAACATCCTAATAAAACATATTTGAAAATAAATATAATAGAACAGAGGAGTATGGGTATACCATATGAGGATTATCTATAGTTTATTGATATATTAGTCACATCACATGTTGTTTCCCAAGAAAAAACCCCAATATAAATTAAAAAATTCAAAATATTAGTGTAATTATAAGTGAGAGTTGTTCGTGGTTGTCTAATTTTACAAGAGATACATGTCAGATTAAACACCATGCTTGACTTCCACTAAATCATATCTTATCATTTGATCATATGTGAGTATCTTGTGGGATTATGTATATATAAATTAATAATATATGGATATAAAATACTAAATTAAATAAATAAATTTTTGATAATTTTTTTACATTTAATATTCTGGCATTTGATGAAAAATAATGTCGGTTTTCAGAAAACTACATCGACAAAACAAAATTAATTTAACTAAATAACTTTTGAATAATAAAATGTAATTTATAAAATATTCGATTTTATTTTATTTAATTTAAAATAATAGATATATATTTAATTATATAAATAGTTTATATGAATAATATATCAACACTGATTTTAATTTTTTATTGATAAGAAATTACGATAATAATTGAAACAATTTGTAAATTATATTTTCCAATGAAATGAGTATTCAATATATGTTTTACATTTATATAAAAAGTATGAATTATAATATATTTTATCCCTCTATCTCTGTGGTAATAGGACCAGGATTCACTTCTACTAGACTGAAACACAATGTATATTACGCATAGGGAGATTCAAAGCCATTTACAAATATGGTGAATGTATGGCACACTCTAGGCCTATCGGGGCCCCTGGTGGTGGCGATCATTACCCTAAGAAACATTTTGTTGTTGGGTTTTGTCTTAGTGGTAAGTACACCATAATACTAAATCATTATTGGGGTTCTAATCCCATGGTGCACAGGTATTATAGAAGCACTATATAGAAATTGTACCAGTGGATGAACATTATCTTTGATGGAACTGTAGCATCAACTGCACTATATCCATGGTAGCACTACATTCAAGAATATAGAAACTTTTTTTTATAGAAACACTATTCACCAGTGGGCCATTGGGTACAAAGTATGGCACTGTAGGCCACATAATGGGTTTTCATGCAAGATTGGCCTACGTTCCATGTAATTAGTTTCATTCCCCCTGGGCCAACGGGCCATGTAAAGTGTAAGCAATGGCTTGATGAGTGGTCTATCCCTAGAGGTTGTGGAATTTTTATCAGATTTATGTGGGATGTTTAAGTGTGTTTAATTATAATTATACCCCAATTTAGATAAAATACATAGAAAACCTATGTTTATCATTTATGTCCTATATAAAATACAATTATAAAATTTTATTCTCCGTCATTTTCATTTAATTATTTTATAAAAATGTAAAATTATAATTTATAATAAATTTAATGATAAATAATATATATTTTGTTAATAATAATCCAATTTATTCATTAAATTCAATATCATTGATAATATAATTGTAACTATAATTTAAATTCCTAAAAATTAATTTATTCTATATCACTTATTTGAACATTATGTTCACTAACAATACAATTATTTTTTCTCACCTTTAGAGACATGATTTATGAAAATATATTATATAATTGGAATCTATAGGTTAAATATTAATAAAAGGTCATATTTAATAGGAAATAATAATAAAGTACAACCACGAAAATTAGATACCATGATAAAAAACCAAAAGTGGTGAATGTAAAAATAATATTATGATTAAAATAAACAAAAAAATGAGAAACAAATGTTTGAAATTGTTTTATTTGGGATTTATATAACATAACCCTTACCATATTCCTTTATTTTCATTTAATATATCAACTTTTCCTTTTAATAGTGACTTATCTTTAATATTTTATATAAAAATATACCCATATAATATATAAAATCATCCATCACCACCCCACTTCTCCTCACACACCAATACAATAATATTACAAAAAAACATCAATAATAACACAAAAACAGTACTATACACCACATAGTGGTTTCAATAAACTCAATTTTGCATCTCTTAGTGATATAATCCAATTTTCAAAGGAGATATTCTAAGGAGTGGTGTAAAATTCTAAATTTATTTTTTTTTCTTTTTTCCATTTATATAATCTTCTAACTTCTATGAAAAGAATTTAACAATGAAGAAATAATTATAAAAATATAGTGATTATAATAAAATGATAAAATTATAAATGGTTAACCATTTTCTACATTCCTTCAATCCTTTCGAATAATCAATGTCATTTTTGATACACGATGATTACCACCTCCAAAAGCTACATGATTTGTTTTTTCATAATATCCTTACATGGATATATTTATGTTTTCATTTATTGAATATGTTGAATATTTAATACATTCTAAAAATTCTGATAATTACATATAATTCCTATATTTATTTGGATATATGGAAAACTAGAAGATCATCCATGTGTATATGTGGACTTCCTTCTCTATAAAGTGACATATTTTGTTTTTCATTTCATGAGTATTTTATTATTCATCTATCTATTTTAAAATATTATTTAACGCCATTAATAATTATAAATAACAAAATTAGTATATTATTAATATATTATTCTAAAATAATCACATTCTTTACAATACACAATAACCAATTAGAAATATTTCTTGTTTGGGTCGGTTTAACCACTTATGTGAACAATGCAATATATTTATATCATGGATTTTTATAGATAATTTAATTATGATTTTATTATATATCAATGATATTTTAAATTTTTTTATGTTTCTTTAATTGTTATATTAATATTTAACTTATTTTTAATACTACACTTTTTTGTTAAAAAAATATCTAAACCATCACATTACCTATTTAGTCCTTACAAATCATTAATATAAATAACCTTGGATGAATGTAGGAAATTAAAAATCATTATGGAATATATATAATATTTTAATAGAAAATATATTAATTAATAAAATGTTATCAATTAATGGGAATCAATATTTTAATTTTAATTTACACCTAAAACTATAAATATCGCAAGTATATGATAATTAAAATAAACTATAATAAACAAAGAAATGAATAAAAATTTATTAAAAATGACTTTTTTATAGCTTAATAAATATAAATAGTTATAAAAAATAGGTTATAATATTTTTATAATTATTATATAGATAGTTAATGTACATTCAAGGGAATCTCGGATAAAAATATGGGGTTTATTCATCAAAATATATTCTTGAGTAATAATGATTCCAACATGAATATAGTTATACATAATTATTTTTTTTATATTATAGGATAATATTATAAAACATTTCTTATTTATTGTATTGGTAATTTCATTTATGTTTTATTTTTATTATAATAAAATGAATTGTTACATTAAAACCCATACATTCAAAATGATCTCTTTTTATTCGAGATGAATTTCATTCTTTAATATATTGCAATCCAATAATATTTTGAAATCTAATTATTTTTTATTTCTAATAAAATTAATATTTATATATACAATATTCAAAATATTATTCAACACGCTCTTTACAATGGAGTTTAAATTAATGTACATTTGAAATATTACATAGTATTTTACATTAAAGTTCATGTTTTTTACTTACACTATATATTTCCAATGAAAAAAATCTATTTATTTTTCATTTATACACTATTTAGATTTATTTAAAACTTCTTTTTCAAAATATTTTTTATTAATATTTTTCAAAAAAAAATTTGGATGTGATTCATAATTTTGTTTCTTTATGAAAATTATATTGAATGTTTTATAATATCCCTATTTCTTGGTATCACATCCATTTTACCCATTATATGATCATAAATCCAATTGAGTTATTTTCTATGAATAAACCTATAAATGAACCTATGAAATGTTCCATTTTTTGGATTTAATGACAGTATCAATCAAATTAATTAATGATGTCACATTATGTGAGACTATTTGGAAATGATATGTTTTATATTTTCATTCCACAGGTTCTTTATGACATGATAAATGATTTATTTCATGTGGAAAAAATATGAATGGAAAATTGTCCAGGGCTGGAATATTTGATAATCAAATACATTTTTTTGAATTTTATATCTCATGTTGTAAATATATGTGGGTATAATTTTTTTCCCACAAAATATTGGTGACATTAGGGTTTCATAGATGTGGGTTTCCTTATTTTTTTTCAAATATATTTTTATGTTATGCCCCAAATAAATGATATGTTTAAAAAATGATTACTATAATTATTTTTGGATCATTTTTTAGAATCTTGTTATTTTATACACATTTTCCAGGGAATATATTTTTTCATTTGATATTACAAGTACATATATAATTAATTAGGGAAGACTCTTATTATTCAATTTTATTTATAAAATTATATCTCTTACTATGTTGCTATAAAAATTCTTATGATATTACCCATGATTTCATGTAGTTATATATTCTCATAATGAGAATCTAATCTCATTCATTTCTGATATTTTCATTGCCCATATTATGAAGATGAGTATAACATTGGAGAAGCCTTTAAGGCATCAAACATTTGGTCAATTATCGAGAAATGTTGACATGTTTTATAAAATATGTTACCTATGTAACAACTTATCAAATGAAAATAAACATTAGGTACATATGATTTTTAGTTCTTTGTGATATGTAATCTTTAACTCATGAAAATGATGTAAAATAAAGATATTTATTATAGGGTAATCTCAATTGGTATTAAAGTCTATGGGTAAGGTATGTGGTTTTCCCTCTAAATCCCTGTATTTAGGTTTGGGGAACCTTATTTCATTGTTTCCACTAATTTATGTTTGTTACCGAGATTATTTAGGGTTTTTTGTGAATTTTTGAGAAATGGTAAATAAAATTGATTTTGTGAATTAATGAATTTTAAAACAGTGGCATTTTATTTGTGTTCGTAATGGACAACAAACTACTTGTCATAGATTTACTATTATATGGAATCCCAATATGTTAAGTGATAGTTATTTCATATTAGAATATCGGTTTAAAATTTATAATTAATTACTTAGATATAATATTTATAAGATATTTTTTCTCATATACTTAGAGGGTAATCAACAGTTTTTAATAGATTATTAAAATATCATATGTGGTTTGTTTCTATTATATATTAGAATCTCCATGTATCTTTTGATTTCATGTTTTTTTACCATTATATTATCTTCTAGATTGTGGTTTAAACTTTTTGTGGTCTCAGACATAAATATTTATGGTGTAATGTTATCTTAGTAGTATACACAGGCTACATAACTATTCAATGATGTAATCCTAGTCGAAAATGTGCATTTTACCCCCTTTATAGAATATTTGGAGTTGTGTGATAAATTTTAAAATAAAAATAGTTTCCCTTTTGAAAATGGATTTATAAATGGGAGATCTTTCAAGATTAATTTAAATGTAATTCAAATATTTGATAATAGTGTATTAAATGATTTATTAAGGGAGGAAATAAGTAAATATTTATTTTTTTGATAAAGGGTGGAAAATGAATTTTTTTCAAATAATGTACAATTTTTTATTATAGATACCCAATAATTTCTTACTTAGACATTAAACTATTTTAGAAGAAGGTTCAATACATGAAATTATAATATATTGTAGAAACCTAAAGTTTTATTATCATTAGATACAAGTTATATTAAAAATTTTATCATAAAGGATCTTCAATGTCCCACGCTATTTTCTACACGAATAACATCCTTTATTGACGCATCATACGTACACCATTATTCAGATCTTGGGTATAAGTAAAGATAATAAGTTTTAGTTTATATTATTATTTAGGGTAAGTATGTTATATATCATTCGATATTTATAATACTACATAAGTTAATCACAAGTGTATTAGAACATAAATATAAAATAAATAAATTTAACCCAATCATTTAAACTTTTTCATCAAGATTCATCATTTAATGATTTTTCATAACAAAAAAACATTTCATAAGTGTAAAAACATTAAAAAGTCATTAATTATCTATGAGATGACATCATAAATGTATTAATATGGTATACAAATAATATTGTAAAATATTTAGCATTTAAAATAGTTATAGTTTCTCTAATTATGTAATGGAAATTAAATATAGAACTCGTATAGACTTATTGACAATAAAACATATTTAAATTTTTTTATAGTTATGAAAAATATGACCATACATATACATATTAATAATTAAATTATCTAAAAAAATATTGTAAACAATAATGTTGGTTATAAGATAACATTTTTATGTCATGAGTTATCCATCATTTCCATTTCATTGGTGGTATATATCAAACACAACTTTCATACAATCATAAATAATAATTAATCATTTAAGTAATAAAAATATAAAATAATTCATCATATCAAAACCCATGGAAAGTAAACATGATACATATCTATTTCAATATTAATTTTTATCATAACCAATGTTAAAAAATTTGTTTCATAATCATTTATTTATATCATAATTATCATGTGGGTAAAACATAGGATTCATGGATTTATCTTCAAATTATCTTGATCATAATGATTTCATACAAATAGTTTCGCTGGCATCATATGATAATATCCCCCAATTAAATGTAATAATACTTATAAAATTTGTACATATATGTAAAATAACATTCAAATATAATTCAAAATAACATTTGAATACATGATAAATATCTTTTTATATTAATTAAATTTTAACAAATAATTAAAAAAATGCTGCAAACAAAAATATACTTGAAAATATATTATAGAAATTTAAAAGGGATAATAAATGAAAATAATGTTTATTTTGGAATGAAAATAATTTCATTTCATATATGTTAAAATAAAACACAACTTTTTCTCCATTGAAAATAATTCATAGTCATCTTAGTGAGAGAAACATTTATTAAAAAAGTTTAGTTTTTAAAGAGTACTAAAAAATTCAATGACAAAAAATTATCATTTTAATAAGTTTTAACTATATGTACAAACATTAATAAAACAAATTTAATCAATATTCACTTGGATGAATAATATAGTAGACCAATGACAAGATAATGTTGAATTTTCATAAAAAAATGTATTTTGATCATTTAATTTTACAGTAAGAGGAAAATTGTATTAATATATGGAATATGATAAAACAATTGGTTGAGAAGAAAATATATGGATTTTTAAGGATTTGATCAATATTATTTCCATTATTCAAAAATAAACGTTTTAATAACCATGATTTAGGTGATATTGAAGCTGAAATACATTACCACTTTGGTTAATTTTGAATCATAAGCCAGATGAAACAAGAAAATCAAATGAAACACTTATTACAATGAAAAAAAATTAGTCATATTATTAAATTGAAAATATGTATTTTTTATAAATCTTAAACATATATTGGTGTATAACATCAATAATGTCTCAAAAGAAGAAGATTGAGATTAAGAACCCTTAACTCAAATTCAACATGAATCAGGATCACCTCAAAATACAATAAAATAATAATTAATTTTTGATACATACGTAATATATGATTTTCAAACATATTTTATGATATATTAATCTTATATTACTTTTAAACCACCATTTATTACTAATTTATTATGCAAATAATTATTTCAAGGTGTTAGATGTTTTATTTCACAAGAATATTTTGGATTCAATATTTCTGGTATTTTTACATTGACCATTGTTCAATCATCTATATAATTTTAATTATTTCATACGTACCAAATTTAATAAAAATATAATTTTTTTCATTCATATATAGTGGCTTTGAGAAATTAATTATATCACTACATGGATATGATAGTTCGTACATATGCATGACTAATGTTTCACCCTTTATATGGATGTGGTGAAAGGTAATAAAATAATAATTTACTTATATAGATTAATAATTATATCTTTAATTTCATATATATTCATTTAATATATCCTTATTACCATCCATGTAAACTAGAAATGAAAAATTAATGACCTAACTTGGTGGAATCCTAGTCCACATTTACACACGAGTGCCATTATCTATTTATATATGTTTGAACGGTAAGATGGTAAAAATATCATTAAATTACACATTTATAAAAATACCATGAATATAATATATTATCCTTTAATCAATTATAATAAATATTGTTAAATGTTTTTGATGGAATGTGAATCATATAACTATGGGGATTTGTAAGTCCACATATACACACGAGTAATAAATTCATTCCACATTTATTAGAATTGTTGTTGGATAGTGTTAGTCAGATAATAATAATATTAGTTTTGAATTTTTATTATGATGGAGATATTATTTTATGGAAAATACCACATATTTAGTGGAGTTAGAAGATTAAATTATTTGAATGGGGTTAGGTATGATGATTACCACTTCATGAGTAGACCATCTTTATATCCCTTATTAAGGAACCATGAATTGATAATTAAAACCAAAAATCAATAATTTAGTCATATGGAAATTTTTAAAGGAATTTTTTAAGGTTTGGTCATCAGAGTTGGCTAAAAATTCATTAAATAAGATATTTTAGGGGTACCCATTTATAATGTAGTAAAATGAAGTCGTTACATTTGAAATGTGTATAAAATATTATACAATATCATTCATGGAAAATTGGATCAAAATTTTATATATTTAGAAGAGAATATGATATAGTACAATAATAAACTAAAATATAGGATTATAATGTGTTTTAGATAATTTAAACACTTATCTCTTATGTTTAACAATCGTTAACCCTTTATATCCATCACCTTAAAAGTGTATTTTTCATATATTATGTTTTATAAATTGTCAAATAATGTAAAAATTGTAAAAAAATGATATGAGGATGTAATTTTGGACCATATATCATCCCATTTAACTATTTAAATTATTTTATATATTTCAAATAATCAAATTATATATTATATAAAATAAAATACAATTAATTTCATTTGTTTATTCTGAAATGTATTTGACATTATATTTAGGACAATAATAATGTATTATGCATATAGATACACTAAAAATATATATGTAATAATTACACATAAATTTCATGTGATATCATAATCCATCCAAAAAAAATTCATTTTGTGGTTTTGGAAGATGAATTATTAATTTTGTTACCTATTTCACAATTAATGTGTAGCCATTTCCTATCCATTATAGGTAATTATTTTATCATTATGTTTTCCAAAAATTTAATATAATAAAAATAAATTCATAATTTTAAATATAATAATTTATAAATGACCGTTGAAAACTATTTTTATTAATGTATTATTTGTTTCTAAATAAATAAAATTTCAATGATATCTTTCATTACAAGTAACACAGAGTTGGTTTGGTGTTACACCAAACAATGAGTTTAAATGAAACATGAGACACTATTAAATTATTTTCAAATAACATGATATTTATCACCTAGAAATTAAAAGGTAAGGTATGAATTACATTACATAAATTATGAAAATATATGGATAACATATATTTATATAATTAATTATTTAGAGATAAATTGGTTATAAATGAAAATAAAACCCTTTTAAAATAAAATATTTCACTACCTGGAAAAAAATTATAAAGAAGTTGTTATAAAATAATAAATTAAATAAAATAATTTTCGATAATTATATTAATTATATATATATATTATATAATTAATATTTATTTTAACATTCATATTAATTTTATAGTTATGATATATGAATAATTCTTATTTAACACTTACCCCTATATTTTATAATAATACATTTTTTCAATGTTGGAAAACTTATTTTATATATATTTGTAAGACTTCTAAAAAATTAAATTTTAAAAAATAATATTAATTTGGAAATAAAAATATCAAAATTATTTGTGGGAGAAATTTATGGATTTTTATGGAAAGACTCATTTTAGATGAATTCTTGAAAATACTGAATTTAAATTCAAATCAACATTTTTTGTTTAATTTATGTATTTTGTAAAATTATATTTTTATTTTTTTAATGTAAAATTTGTTAAATTATAAAAAATTATTCTAATTTATATAATTAGAATAAATTTAATATTTATCTTTATTTTAAAAACCATGTAAATTTTTTGACATTTCCCCTTTTTACACGTGAAAATATTAAGATCACAGATTTATTTTAAAAAATTTAATGTGTTCCCTCCACCCAATTATAAATGGTCATCATATCCTCTATAATTCACAATATAATACCATTTTGGATTGGAATATACCATACCAAATCACTTAAAAATTTCCTTAATCTCATACTATATTTCTTATTTTTGAAATAAATCTAACATAAGAAGTAATTTGGTGAAAACTTTTGGAGGATACCCAATGAAGAGGTAACACTCATAAAAGAGTGTTTTTATTTTATTTCTCCCCCACCAAATTTAATTTCAATTAATCAGTGATTATACAATATACTTAATCTCTCATATATATTGGTTTTATATAATTTTAGTTTATAAACAAAAAAAACCATAACCATTTCCATAAAATGTTTTACAAAACTTTCATTCATGTGTTTGAAAAACTAACGCAACACAAACTGATGACATAAACTTTTTCCATTAAAAACTGTAAATTTTGTATATTATGGTGTAATTTATATTTATATATGATATTTGGTGTATTATTATTCATGTATATTTTTTATATGTCACATACATACCTTCTTTCGATTATATTGGAATATGGAAATGTTTCTCATTTGTAAGGTAGACTTCCGCCACAGATAGCTATGTGATCCATTCACACTATAAATGTATTATATTCATGATTTTTTTAATGAATATTTGATATATATTGGGCATAAAATTATTCATTAATGATAATATATGTTATTTTTTAAAATTTATTTAAAACCACCACGAAAATGGATGCAACATAAATTAATTTTTGTGATATGACTTTTTAATGAATTATGTAGTGAAATACCTATGACTAAATTTTATCAATTAATTTAAATAAATATATTGTGAATATATATTAAATTTATATCATGAATTTAATTATTAATATTTTGAAACCAAGATGTCTGTAAGAGAACCAAAAATAACAAATCAAAAAATTTAAGAAAAAACAATACTGTTATTACCCAAAATGATACATTTACATGGAATTATTAATAAAAAGGTAACAAATGGTTATATAAAAATAATATATCATATGATATATATAATTATGTTTTTAATAATTTAATTATAATATAATTTTTAATATATAGGAGTTTTGAACATGTGATAAGGAATTAAAGACATATGGTAAGGGATTTCTATGAAAACATTTACTTCTCTAAGACACCTTCCATATTTTCTACCTATTTACTTTTTGTTGTGTACATATGTCCCATGAATGTATTTTATGATTATTATAAATAATTTTATGGGTATTTAACTAAAAATATTTGGATATTTCTTTCATGGTGTTTATAGTTTCAATATTACCATATCAGTAAAGAATTTCTAGTCTCTCTTTTACATTTGGGAGACATATGATAATTCCACACTCATATTTTTCTTATGATGTGTATAACTCCCCGTTAACATGTTATATCAGTAATATAATTATTTTCATGACATTTAATGCTTTATTTTAATTTATTTATTTTTGGGATTACAATAAAATAGTTTACAAAGCTGTAGGTTATTTTTGTCTCCATTTTTTTTCACTGAGATGTACATTATTTTATGAACCTATATTATTTCATGGGGTGTATATGAAAACTGTTTGAATTGATTTATCATGATTTTATTTCAACTAATAATATTTGACAATCAACTTTTATTATTCTATCATGGGGATTAAGATTCAGTGTTAACAAATTTTTAATGATTTAATGTCACAATCTCACTATTTATTGAGATTATTTTTTGTTATGATTACAATGATAAAAAATTATGATACATATCTCAAAGAAACTCTTGAATTTTATTCACTTATGTCCATTTCTAGTGTTTATATGTAATATAACAATTATCCCAAGATATTTTAGATAAAAATTTGGGATTTTATTAACGATAATATGACATTGTTTTTATCATTATTCGAAAATATTCTTTCTTCAAAACCCATGTTTTCTAGAAAGGTTTTCTGAATTTTATATTATTTTATAATGATTATTTAAAACAAATTACCCATATTTTTCTTTTTAATGAACTATTTTTATAAAATATTCATTTCATTTTCCAAACAATTTCAATTTAAATTTTATCAATAATGTGAATAGAATATTTGTTTTATGTTATATGATGTAATGAAACATCATGTCATCATGAACATTATTTTATTTGAATATGATTTTATATGTACTCATGATTTTTCTCAAAGAATATTTTCAAAATATTCTATGTTTAATTTTTTTCCTATTTGGAATGGGTATTTTCCTCATGAAATGTTTTAAATTTTTTTTATTGATTCATTTTTATTTTATTTTTCATTTTTTTCAATGAATAGTATTACTGCAATATTTTATATTTTTATTTTAAAAAATGATTTTCAATGAATTGTTAAATTTCTAAAAAAAAAATTAAAAATAGACATTAATAACAATTCTCAATTTAATATAAACAATGCTTATGTTAATTATGGTTTATAGGTGATATGAACTAAGGATACAATTTAATTATTTGTCTAAATGGTTTATCAGGAAAATATCAATTTCTCTTTAATGGGTTATACCATGATAATATTCATATGAAACTATCATATTTTTTCATGTGTAATGTAATGATACAATGATAAAATAATTAGGAAATCTGTCTCTTTAAAATAGGTTATAATATGATTAAATGTTTATGAAATTTATTCTATTTCATTGGTTTTGATATGATGGATGTTTAATGACGATGAGGAAAACAATTGTTTGTTTTTAATTATAAATGTGTGGGAACAATATTGGCCTCATAGGATTTGGGAAAAATTGATAAATATTTATTATATATGTTATGAGTGAACTTTATCACATTTTCACAATGTTATGTGTGAACCTGATTACATGTTCTAAATATTATCAATGAACCTCATAAAGTGATAACAATGTTATGTGTGAACATGTATTTCCTGAACAAAATTTTATACGTGGACTCATAATTATTTCCCATAATGTTATTAGAGGACTTAGAAGAATGATTATAAGTTTATTTGAGGGCCTCATTTCTTTTATTTATTCTAATGATTGATCATGTCACTTTTTATATATGTTCATAATGTTTTCTGCGGATGTGTATGCTACATATCTATATCATATACCAATATTGTGTTGTCATGGATTGTGTTCTTTGGTTTCCTTACTACATGGGTCATATGAACCTCCAATTATTATTCAAAGACTCGTGATTATGATCATTGATATGAAGTTAATGGTTTTGAGGTTTATGTTATCATTTTCATACCCTTATTCTCGTGTTGTGCTTACCTATTTTCCTTTTTTACCCTTAATGAGCATCAGTGCTGAAAATTTGTTTTGTATCCCCATGTTTTGAAAAGTATTTTTAATCAGGATTAATAATAGGTAATATGTTTTTGGTTGAGATTGAAGTTATTCTGTTATTGAAGAAGATTGTGCTCTATGTTTCCAAAGGCACTAAACTATTATGGTCCTCAGTCATCTGTTTGTTTAATGAATTGAATATTCATTTTTATTATTTATATAAATTTCTTATAAAACATGGTCACTATATACCAGAATATTTTTTTAACCCCACGATAATATATTATTTTTTATAAAATTTAAGAGAGTGGTGTAATGTATTTTTCTTTATTTAAAATAATATATTATGAAATTTCTAATAAATTTTGAAGAAAATATATATAATATTGAATCATGGATGAGGATGGTATAACCCAATATTTAAATATATTACTATAATGTTTTAATATTATTTTAATTTATTATGAAATAGTTTTAACCATTATATACCATTTTTACCCTTACCGATGTGTAAAATATTTTTCTTCTTTAATATTCATAATTACCAAAAATTAAAGGGACTATTTACCCAATATTTACAAACTGATTCCAAATATGGATTTATATTTTCATGAATAAAATTAAATATTTATAAAGCATAAATTTATGCCTAAATAATTGAAACAAATTTTTTTGTAGAAAAAATAAAATTTTAACCCAAAAATTAACTTACATCTGAATCATGATTATTTCTGATATATATAGAAGTAATTTGATTATTATAAATACAATAAGAAAAAATTTCACATTAAATATATGTATAATATATGATGATTCTTTTAAATTACTTAGTTTAATATAAATAAATGAAAGTATTTGATTTATCTGTATTTTTCATTATTCACTAAAAAAATTCATTTTGGAAAAGTCCCAAAATTCATCCTAAAATAATTTTTATATGATGATTTCAAAAAAAATAATTTTAATATGTAAAATAAATGTTATAAATTTTCATTAGAATTATTATATTATTTATTATAAAAAAGAAATAGATACTATTTTTAGAGAAAACCAATTTATGTTGTAGAAAATAAAATTACTAAATATTTAGTGATAATTTCCAATCAATTAATAAAATATTTGTATTGAATAAGAAAATAATACATATATTTCATAATTTGATTAATTATATTCGTAATTTAAAATTAAATAGTTAGGTTATAATAGTTACATTTAAGCAATAATATTATTATATAGTATCATAAGTCGCTTAATGTTTATTCATCTGTCTTAATGATGTTGTTGATATTATAATTTGTTAATCTAAATTATTATTGTTCAATGTTAACCAACATAAAAAAATATTTGTAAAAATATTATCTATACATTCACTAGTTTAATATTTCAACATATCATTGCTGGGAACCCACATCCTATAGTGAGAAAATAAAAAAACATTTGAAAAGAGGGTAGTCTGGAAAAAAATAGGTTATCATAAATAACAAAAACTCAGATTCAAAAATATGGAAAACACGATTATGTGTTTTAATTTATAGATGGAGGAGAAAAATATAATTCATAGAATTATATATAGTTTTACATAGCATGGTAATGAGAAAGTAAATCAGTAAAAACTATAAATTAAAGAGGGTTTAAAAGACAATGAATTAATTAAAAATGAAGTAAAATGCAACTTATTGCCCCTCCTCATTATATTGGAAATGGAGTAGGATATTACCTATTCTTAAGCTATATCTCCAAGGAACCAAATTCTAGAAATATGTTCCAAGGAATTAATTTAAATACAAGGAATGAATTTCCCTTTGAAAAAAAGAAAACAAACCAAACACACCATAACCAAAGGAACCACTATGTGATGCATGAAATTAATAAAAGTTATCTCATCAAGAAATTTTGATATAAAAAAATAAATCCTAGTACTATAATGGAATACTATAGTATCAATGTATATATATGAAGTCACAGTTGAAGGATTCCAAATTAAAAACTATGATCCAAACATTCTCTATGATCAAATTACAAAAAAATGTAAATTATCATGAAGTAGCACTAAAGAAGTGTGATACTTTACCTTTTCCCTTTTCTTGATAATCTAAATCTTCAAAAGCACTAATATTCCAATGTAGAGTTGTATAATGAAACATGGTATATTTTTTTCAAAAGAATTCCCTACTCACACCAGTAGGATAGAACAAGTTATATATTATATAAAAAATTTATATAGAAAAAATAATAATTTTGTATATATCCAAATATGTACATGTTCTATATTCAAAAACATCCACGTGATAACATCCTATTATATGGAATGAAAAGAAAAATCATCTAAAACCATTTCATTTTCCCTTTTAGTCCTACCACATTCCAATCCAAAAATCCACACATCTACAGATTCATGATTCTTTATGATAGTTCCATTATCATCTGTAATTTCTCATCGATATACCAATTAATCACAAGTTAATTCCACACCATGTTTCATTACACCATTGGAAGAGAGAATAAGGTCGTATTTCAACCATGTATCATAATTCAATTTGAAGACACACCACCATGTATGGAAAAAAACCCATTACAATAAAATCATGGAAAATTGATTTCATGTCCTAAACCATTTCATCTATTTCAATATAGATATACATTTATTGAAAACCATTCAAAAAAAATTTCATATTATTACAATAAAACCTTTACTTAATTGATAATATTTCAATGAATTCTTTTACCATAATACCATTCAAATTATGGAAAAAATATACAATTTAAAATTAAAAAACCAAAGCACATGCACAACTAATTTCAACTAAATGGAAAAATACCCAAACCATCATTAAAAAATCATTCCACCCATCTTTGGAAACAAATTTCGAAATAAATTTCAATAAATTTAATAAATTTTAATCTAATACAATAATTCATAGAAATATGAGTCCAGATTAATTCCACCTACCATGATAATTTGGAAAGAATGATAAAAAATTTTAAATCATCCTTGAAACTGGGTGGAATATCTACAATTGTGCATTACATATGTTCCTCTGACAATAATGATGAAAAATATTAACAAAATTGACAGAAAAAACCAACGATAAATACCATTTATATGAATATATAATAAAATAAGAGAGGCATAGAAGTTGATATAATAAAACAGAGAAATATATTTCATGAATGAAGATTTTGTTAGGACTAAGTTGTGATTTGGTTTTATTTGATTTCAATTGATCAGTATTTGGAAAATGGTAGGATGTTGAGAAAGATGATGAATAGTAATTTAGATTGAAGGGGATTGAAAGATTAGAGAAAGAAAGTATGATTCATTTGGCTTTCAAAAAAATTTATTGGTTTCAAAATAATCATGTTGTGGATTAATTTGAAAGGAATCATATCCTTGTTTTTAAAAAATAGGATTCATGTTTTCAAATGAATTAGATATATGTTTTTAAAAGTATAATACCCATATTGTAAGTCCATTGTAAATGGAGGAAGTGTTTCTGAAGAGACTCACATAGGGACCGATTGAAAGTGAAAACATCTTGCTCGAAGTTAATGGTCACCAGATTCACTGTAAATATGATTAGAAAGAAGAATTTTTTTGATGGAGAATAAATGTCAACATTACTATGATGTTTTAATTGTGACGATTCTTTTCTAATTTTTATATAATATAAATCATTAGATGGTATGATACATTTTTATGCAAGATTGATAGAAGGAAGGGTGAGTGAGAAGGATCCTACCAATCAAAAAAAAGTTATATGCAATAGTATTTTTTTCAAAAAAATTAGAACATAATTGTATTTAGATTTTTTTTCAAAACAATCAAATGAGAATCTTATTCATATTTATCGTATCCATAGGGAGGAAAGAATGTAGTGGAGCCGAATGTTTTTCAAAAATTCAGAAAACAATTATATTCATATTGTTTTTCAAAAAAACATTAAAAGAATAATATTCTAATTTATCATACCTAGTGGTATAGAGAAAGAAGTGGGGACAATTGTTCTTCAAAACAATAATAAAACACTTTTATCTTGATTTTATCGATTTTCATTCAAAATAATTGGATTATGGGTGAATTTAATAGAAAAGGGATGCTGCTGGAATGCAATGCTTATCTAAGTGGTGCAGATGGAATGGTGATGCTGATAAAAAGGGTGATGCAGATAGGAAATGAGATGCCAATGGAAAGTGGTGTCGATCGAAGTGGTGAAGATGGAAGATGATACACCAATTGGTTTTTAGAATAGTTTTTCCCATTATATGAAATGTAAAGGGATGATGTCGATTGAGAATGAATCATATTTCAAATGAATTTGATCATGTCTATCAATCATAACTAGAATTATCATATCCATGAAGTTTGTATCTAGTATGATCATAACCATAAAGATCATATACAGTATGGTCATAAAAAATGATCATATCCAGGATGATCATATCTAGTATGATCGTAACCTAAATGTTCATAACCAAAATGAACATATATAGGATGTTCTTAACTAGAATGATCGTAACCATAATGATCATAACCCGGATGATCGTATAAATAATGATCGTAACCAGAATGATCGTAACCAGATATTATTGAATTTAGGAAAATAGTATCTAGACCATTAATATTCATAAAATATCATGCTTAGGTTTAGATGAAAAATAATGGAGCATGAATTAATGGATAGTTGCAATAATTTTCATTTGATGTCAGATGATGCTAATGATGATCCTCAATGTTTTCATATTCATTAAGGAAGTCATGATTAAAGCCTAGGTTTTGAATGTGATGATGTATTTTCTAATGTGGGTGAATAAAAAAAAGTGGATATTGATGAACAAATTTTCAAGGGGGTGATTTCCATTTAAAGAGTGATTGCATCTCAGGTGGGGAAGTGCATTTCTTTAAACACATTTAATTGATACGGTATCAAGCATTGTTTTAAAGAAATTAGTATTAGAGCACCAGATTCAGAACCCTGAATTGATCATGAATTGTAATTGTATTGAAATTTTAAATTGGATTCTAGAAAATAAGTGATGAATACTGGAGAAGATTTGAGAAAAATTGAGAACCATTAACAAAGACATAATTTCCCATAGATTTTAGGAGAAATTCTTATTTTGGTGAATTTACGTAAGAGGGAAAGTGGTTTGGGATTATTTCCTAAACATGTTACAAGTCACCTATAAAAGGAATTATTTACATTTTACTTGTGTGATTTAATAGAGAGAGAGAATTTCTGGGTTTCTAGAAAGAATGAGAATTCAGTTCCATTTCGATTGACAGTTAACTTCGGTGGTGCCGATTCATTCGTATTCTTTTCGGTATGAAAATTTATTCTATGAATTGATGTGTAGTCGATTCAACTATATTGATTTCTATATGAGAATCGGAATGGGAGGTTTGATTTGAAAGAATCTGTAAGGAACCGGAAATTCCATGGAAATTTGTTTTCTTAAATACATGGGAATTTTATGAGTCGGCGAAAATTGACAGTGCATGATTCCGAGCCCCGGTGTGCCCAAAATATATTTCTGAAGTTTTGATCGGGTACGTTCAGAAAACATATGAGAAAGTTTTTATAACATTTGAACTTGTTCTTGGAATTGAAATATGAGGGCACCTTTGAACTCGCAGCGCTGGTTTTCGTTTAAGGAAAATTTCACTTCGACAGCAGTGGGTCGAGAATAAATGTTCATTTTTGGGTTTTCATGGAATGTAATAAAATAAAGTGAGCTGGACTTTATTTTTATTTGAGCCGCCATTTGGGTGTTTAGGGGTGGGTACCAATGGATCTATAACCCCCTTGTGGTGATTGGATGTGGGGACCGTCATTCCATAACCACCCATGAGAGGATATGGCAGCGGGGACCACCATGCTTCAACCTGTCATGTGAATATTAATGTGGTGGGGACCACCTGAGACCACATATGCTCCCAATTTGAATAATAGTGGTGGGTACATCCCGAACCATATTAAATGAGAGGAGATTAAAACCTCTTAACACCATGTTTACTACCTAGGAGCCTCCTGATCTTCCTCCACATTAAAGTTGCCAACACACACAATTAATGGGGCCAAATCCTCCCATTAATTTGAATGGGCCAACAAATGTTTAGATTTATTTTTTAAATCATGCCAATGAAATAATAGATTTTATAATATATTATTTGGCACATCTATTCTTTTTGGGGGAGAGGAGAGCTTGGGAGAAAAGGAATTCTCCAACAAAGAACCTCATCTTCCAACAAAGAATTAAGAACATGTTCTTCCAACGAAAAACGCCGGCAACGATCTTCTTCGAACTTCTTCCCCAGACACCTACCGATGTGGAGCATCTTCCACAACCTACGTGTGAGCTCAGGATTGGATGTGTGTGCCGAATGTGATGAATGAAGATCTCCTTCATCTTCTTTATGTGACTTCATTGTTGATCAATGAACAAAGGTAGGGTTTTTTTTTGACTTATACTACATTCCTTTTCTATTCTACGGTTGGAAAGGAATCGTTGCAGTGGTTGTAAAACAATTGAAGTTCATCATTCTTACTTCTTGATGAGAAAAATGATACCACCATAAACGTGGAGGGGGCGGGCCAAAAAAAAACATGGCCCAACCCCTCTGACATTCTTGTTAATGATGATCTTCGACAAGGCGACGAAGCAACGAGGTGATGAAGGCATTGAAGACAAAGGTTGCACAACATGTGGCCTCTGGGATCCACGCCACCCCTACGGCGTCCAGCACCGCCACCATCCAAACCGGCCCCATCTGATCCCCTATCAGCTGCATCGCTCGCAGTGCCGAGCTGCTGCCCTGATCTAGCTCGCGCCCTGCCAGCCAGCCCGGCTGCCTAGCGGCCCGCCTGGCACCCTGGCCGGCCGCCCGCCGGCCCGCCTGGCGCCCTACCCTGCTTCCAGCCAGCCTGCCCGACCACCTCTTATGTGCCCGACCAAACCACACTATCCCACATGTCCCATCATCCCCACGCATCCCGTGACGTTGAGCCACACCATCGCGGTGCTGGCTGAACCGTTCTCTGCCATCCGGGTCGAGATGTCGAGCCACACCGTCGCGGCACTCTGGGTCGAACCGCCCATGCGGTCGGCTGGGCTGGGCCTAGCGGGCTGGGCCGAAACTAGGAGGTTGGCCCACCCAATGGGTCGGGCCATACCCAACAGGTCTAATCGGGTCGACCCAGACAGGTTCGGTCCGACCGGGTCGAATTGGACCAAGGCCCACTTCTGAACCACTACATTCTTTGGCCATATCTTTGGCACTGGACGTCTGTTTGACAAACCGTTAGCAGCACTAATATTCTTTGAGAGCAATGGTCCCTTTGTGTATACCCCACTGGATTTTGGGTATAGTTGAGAAATGGTCAGGATGGATCGAGCACGAATCCAACCAGGCCCCCGGGACCAAAAGGCTAATAACTCATAGACCGGGCGTCTGATTGACATGCCATCTGTGGCGTTGAGACCTCTATGATGTGGCAGACCTTTGAGATAGTTCATCATGGTACTTCTTGATAGTTTTAGTATCTACTAGTATCTTGTGGTGCAGATCCTCCTGGAGACGAGCGTGCGTAGTGCAGAGACCTAGTAGTTGGCTGAGACCTGACGACTGCTGATCGTTTTGACTCAGAGTGACTCTACTAGCCCAGTAGGGAGTTCCATGTAGTCGTGACAGTTCCAAAGTGGGGAGCACTATGGTGTCATGGCAGACCCATGGTACTCAATAGGAGGAATACCTTATCAGGCTACGAGGGGGGGGGCACCTTGGTGATGCGGAAGACCCTCTATGGGGAGCTCCTTTATGACATAGCAGACCCACGGTACTCTACAGGAGGAGTACCTCAATAGTCCAAGGTTAGTGGGAAGCACCTTGGTGTCGCGATAGGCCCACTGTACTCAACAGAGGAGGAGTTCTCCAGCATCCGAGATGTCGATAATAAAAATCATGGTTGAGCTGAGTCAGTAACATTTGTGCTTTCCTCATGATTGATATGGATTACATGATAACTTATGTATATGTATGGGCATATGCCTAAGTGGTGTTATCTGTTGATTTTATTACATTATGGATTATCCTTGTTTGATTTGTGAGACCTTGAGGGTCTTAGAGTCCCTACAGAGTATCTTTATACTCACCCCTGCACAGGCTATGCCCTCACCTCGTTGTGTTGGATGCAGATGAAGGACAGTGCTGACCGAGGGTAAGTGTACCAGGACTAGACAATACCCGGAGGTAGAGCACATGACGTGACGGTACACGGACGAGACAGACAGACATGGAGTGTTGTGGAGGCTATCTGTACCTACCCTTAAGATAGGATTTCCCAATGGATGATCCAAAATCCATTTTCCCTTTTTCCAGTACTTGTACTTTCAGTTTCCTTGTACTTTACAGTTGGGCTTGTATTTCCGGCCCCCTTTTCCTTTTCAGCACTCCTTTTTTATACAGTTTTATTTAGTGTTTTGTTTCCAGCTCATACTCTATTGTGTGGATTTTCAAGTTATAAAGGCAATGCCTTCCCAGATTAAGGATTTACGCCTTTAGTGCTAGTCGCCTGCACCTAGCCCATGGAAGGTGGGCTAAGGGTAGTCACGGCACGGGCCCCGGGGGACGGGTCGTGACAAATTGTTATCAGAGGAGTTGGTTCTACCACAGAACATAGGACTCTGATATTTTCTATGAAGCAGCAGTGATAAGGGTACTATGTGTGGTTTTCATTTCAGAGAGTCTAGTTTTGGTACGGAAACCGACGTATCCATACACCATGACTCTAACGACTAATTTTTGACTTAGTGCACGAAAACACTGATTGCATGTGTTTTTTCAAAAGTTTTCTCTAAGTTATCTCAACCAGGATAGCTTACCAGGTATAAATCTTTTTCCATGTCACATCTGTTTCTTTTAGGATGCCTCCTCGCGGATGAGTAGTGAGAGTCCCGAGAGTAGTATGCACAGATAGCCCATAGAGCGACGAGGCCTCGGTGCAGGTCCATTTTTCCAACAGAGGCACCAACGGTACTACTTCCTTTTGGGCCACCAATACCACGATCCCTATAAGCAGATGACGAACGCCACTTGAGCGTGTTGCACGAGTTCCAGCGCCAGAGCCGACCTCGGATTTGGGGAGAGAGGGACCCACAGGCGGCTTAGTATTGGCTGGATGTTGTGTTGAGAGTTTTCTAACTGGTATGGACACCAGCTGACTTCATGGTGATTCTTGATGCCAGCCTTCTATAGGAAGCAGTGGGCAGATAGTGGATCCTAATGCTCCAGGTTCATAATGAGATGACTCTTCTATGGGCATACTTCGAGAGCCTGTTTCGGGTGGTGTTTGTTCTAGTGACTCTTTATGCAGTGCACATATAGGTGCTACTTCATCTGTAGCAGGGCATCATGACTATAGCTCAGTACTCAGCGAGGTTCACTGAACTCTCGCGCTACTCCACTAATATTGTATAGGACCCATTCGTTAGGGCCCAGACCATCGAGCAGTGGCTCAGGTGAGAGATCATGGCTTCGATGATCTCCCTCAGCATCCTGATGTATACAAGGGTGTTGGAAAGAGCCCCCATAGTAAAGAGTTTCCTTGCTGAGTAGTCCCTAGTAGTGATACCCACCACTAGTCGACATGCAGCAGAGTCCTCTGTAGTTGGCTGTAGACAGATGTCGCAGAGGTCCACGAGGACCAGACCCATGGGTGGATGACCGCATGACTCAGATTCAGTTGTGTGGGGAACCCATGGAAGAGACATACATGATATGAGCAGGTAGTGTTTCACATGTGGCGGGCAGTGTCACATGGCTCATGACTGTCTGTCCCGCCATTTGGATGATCAGTAGATAGTCGAAGGATTTCCCTGGCAGAGACAGAGAATTGATCGAGGCAGTCTGCAGGGCGTAGGAGGACGTGGAAGAGGAGCTGGTTGAGAAACTGGCAGTGGGAAATGTTTCAATTTGTTACTTCCACCACCACCAAGAGGTCCACCCAAAACACATGGAGTAGGTGGACATGTGAGAGCTCAGCTCCAGGAAGTCGAGGCTTACGATCATGGTCGTCCAGAGATGATTTGAGGTATGATCTGTGTCCACTCCCCCTTAGCTACAATACATATAGACACAGGTGCCAGTCACTCTTTCATTTCCACTTCCCTCATTTGGAGATCAAGGATTCTGATGGAGTTGTTGGCTCGATCCATACGGATAGAGACTTCTACAGGAGCAGACATGATGATTATGCACTGGTGCCAGATGTGTGAGCTTACTCTAGGATGAGAGAGCTTCAGCTGGGATCTTCTCATAGCGGGGTCGAGGCCTTACGACATTATCTTGGGTGTGGACTGGTTATCTACAGTCCATGCTCATATTGACTATATTTGGCACATAGTGTGGTGTGTCTGCACAGATGGGACTAGGTTAACCTTCACCGGCGAGAAGGGAGCCTTTACAGCATAGGACAGACTTACCTAGAGGAGGGTGCAACTGATTACTCATCAGTTGGCCTGCCTTACCCTCAAAGCAGTTGATGTGGAGATTCCGATATATCCTGTAGTGGTGGAAAAGTACGCAGATGTTTTCTCTGAAAATGTTCTAGGACTACATCCTCGCAGAGATGGGGACTTATACATTGACTTGTACCTCGGGACGACACTGATATCTACACCAACGTATCAGATGGCTCCCGCGGTGCTTCGCGAGCTATGGGTACAGCTAGAGGATTTGTTGAGGAAGGGATTCATCCGGCCTAGTGTTTCTCTTTGGGCAGCCCAGATTCTGTTTCCCAAGAAGGTGGATGGAAGCTTGAGAGTTTGTGTCGACTATCGTCACCTGAATCAGGTGACCGTGAAGAAAAAGCACCCACTCCCAAGGATTGAAGCACTCTTTGATCAGCTGAAGGGAGTATGGTGGTTCTTGAAGATAGACCTCAGATCAGGCTATCACCAGCTTAGAGTTTGAGAAGAGGATGTGCAGAATACGACCAATAGATGACGGTACAGCCACTACGGGTTCTTGGTTATGCCCTTCGACATAACCAACACATTAGCAGTATTCATGGGATTCATGAACAGGATCTTCCAGCCATACCTCGATCACTTTTTCGTAGTCTTCATCGACGACATTCTGATCTACTCGACTACTGAGGTGGAACATGATGACCATTTGTAGGTAGTACTGGACACACTCTGAGAGCACCGACTTTATAGTAACCCCTCGATGTTCATGTTTTGGATCTGAGAGGTTCACTTTTTGGTACATGTCATCTCAGAGGCTGGAGTTGCAGTAGATCCAACAAATATTGAGGTTGTACTTTCTTGGGACCACCCAGAAGTGTGATGTAGGTACGAAGATTCATGGGTTTGGCTGGGTACTACCAGAGGTTCATTCCAGATTTCTCCAGAGTTGCAGCACCACTGTCAGCCTTGACGAAGAAGGGGAAACCATTTATGTGGTTAGAGAGATTCCATCAGAGCTTTCAAGAGCTGAGGTAGAGGCTGACTAGTGCCCCCATCTTCAGGCTTCTAGAGGAAGGAATAGGGTACATAGTCCACTACGATGAATAAAGGACCAGACTCGGGTGTGTCCTGATGCAAAAGTGAGCAGTGATCACGTATGGTTCTTGGTAGCTGAGACAACACAAGTATAACTATGCTACCCATGACCTAGAGTTAGTATCAGTGGTCTTCGCCTTGAAGATGTGGCGACACTATCTGATGGGAGAACATTTTACCGTGTACTCTGATCACAAGAGTATCAGGTATATCTTCTCTGAGAAGGACCTGAACCTAATACAACGGCGTTGGCTTGAGTTCCTCCAGGAATATGACTTCGAGATAGTCTATACTCCTGGTATGTGGAACGTTGTAGTAAATGAACATAGTAGGAGATATGGTATACAACTGTTAGGTGAGGTGACAGAGTAGTTGGCTTCTTTACAGATATCCTTTGTGCATAGAGATGGAGTAGATTTCCTTCAGTCCCTTACAATCACTCCCCCACTTCTTCAATGATTCAGGGAGGCACAACATGGGGATGTTGACTGCGAGACACGCCGTGCTTGGATATCCATAGGGCAGGCACCAGATGAATTTTCTATAGTTGGGAAGCATGTCATCCTCTTTAGAGGACGTACTACAGTACCAGTATCGCTTCAAGAGTAAGTGTTAAGGGAGTTACATAAGTCCCCTATAGCAGTACATCTTGGAGTTGTGAAGATGTACCTGGACATTTGACGACAGCACTGGTGGCTAGGTATAAAGAAGTTAGTAACGGAGTTTGTGTCTCGATTCCTCACTTATCAGCAAGTGAAGGCAAAGCACCAGGTACTATGAGTCTTGGTTCTGCCATTACAGGTCCCAGAGTGGAAGTGGGATGGTATTTCCATGGTCTTTGTGATAGGACATACACGTACATCCAAGGGTCACTACATAATTTGGGTGATCATTTATCGACTCACCAAGTCGGCCCAATTCCTACTGATTAGATAGTAGGGTTCAGTAGAGATCATGGGACACCACTACATATATAAAATTGTGTGGCTAAATTGAGTACCTTCTTCTTCTGTCTCTGATCATGACACACGGTTTACTTCCCGACTATGTAAGGGGTTTTAGGAGGATTTCAAGATGCAGCTTCGTCTGAGCACCGCCTTCCATCCTCAGACGGATGGTCAAACTGACCGGACCACTCAGACCCTCGAGGAAATGCTTCGTTATTGTGTCATCAACTTCGGTCACAACTGGGATGATCACTTACCTTTGGTGGAGTTTGCATACAACAACAGCTATCACTCCACCATTTTGATGGTGACTTTAGAGGCGTTGTATGGGCAACCTTGTAGATCACCCTTGTGCTGAACAGACCCAAAGAAGTCAGCACTGGTGGGACCAGATATGGTATGTGCTAGCATAGAGAAGGTGCAGATCATATAAGAGTGGATGAAGGCTATACAGAGCAGGAAGAAGTCATATGCTGATAGGAGACGGAGGCCTCTGGAGTTCAAGGATGGAGACCATGTCTTTTTACAGATCTCACTACAAAGAGGATTAAAAAGATTTGTCCAAGGCAGCAAGTTATCTCCGAGGTTCATCGGACCTTTCCAGGTCATCAGCAGAGTTGGTGAGGTAGATTACCGCTTAGCTCTTCCACCTTAGTTGCACCGAGTGCACGACGTCTTACACGTATCTCATCTGATAAGATATGTTCATGACCCTTCTCACATCATCGACTATGGAGGGATGGATGTCGACGATGGGAAAACTTTTATGGAGGTTCTTGTGGAGATTGAGTATCGACAAGAGAGGGTACTTCATGGACTATCTATTCCTCTTTTTCACGTTCACTGGAAGAATGGGAACCTCTAGGAGAGCACATGAGAGCAGGAGGCTGAGATGCGTTCTCAGTACTGCCACTTTTTCCCTTAGTTCGAGTTGTAGCTTCTGGGGACGTAAAGTACTGATGTGGGGAGAATGTAAAAAACAATAAATTCTATGGAATGTTTTTTCATAAATACATGGGAATATTATGAGTCTTATAAAATTAAAGGTGCATGATTTTGAGGCCCGGTGTACCTGGAATCAATTTTTGAGGTTTTGTTCTGGTACGTTCAGTAAACATACGAGCGAGTTTTTTTAACATTTGAACCGATGTTTGGAATTAAAATCTAAGGGCACCATTGAACTCACATCACCAATTTTCGCTTAAGGAGACTTTCACATTGATGGAAGTGGGTCGAGAATAAAAGTTCGTTTTTGGATTTTTAGGGAAAGAAATAAAATAAAGTGAGCTTCACTTTATTTTTATTTGAGCCACCATGTGGGTGTTTGGAGGTGGGTCACACTAGATCTATAACCTCCTTGTGGAGGTTAGAAGTGGGGACCACCAGGCCATAACCTCTCATGAGAGGTTATGGTGGTGGGGACCACCACGCCTCAACCTCCCATGAGAGGATTAATGTGGTGGGGACCACCCGAGACCACATGAACTCCCAATTTGAATAATAGGTGTGGGGACCATTCAAACCCTATTAAATCATAGGAGAGGAAAAAATCTCAACCCCCTCTTTAATGTGGAGGATCATGTTGAGCTTCCTCAACAATAAAGTTCCCAACACACCCAATTAATGGGGCCAGATCCTCCCATTAATTTGAATGTGCTAGTAAATTTTTAGTTTAATTTTTGAAATAATTCCAAAGAAATAATAGATTTTATAATCTATTATGTGGAACATATATTATTTTTTGGGGAGAGGAGAGCTTGGGAGAAAAGGAGTTCTCCAATGAATAACCTCATCTTCCCACGAAGAATGAAGAACAGGTTCTTCCAACGAAGAACACTGGAAATGATCTTCTTCGAAATTATTCCTTGGACACCTACCGATGTGGATCATCATCCACAACCGAAGTGAGATCTCAGGTTGGATGTCTATGGAGAACACGACGAATGAAGAACTCCTTCGTCTTCTTTCCGTGACTTCATCATTGATCAACGAACAAAGGTAGGTGTTATTTTTTAAGTAATACTACATTCCTTTCCTCTTCATTGGTTGGAAAGGAATCATAATAGTGGTTGTAAAACAACTGAAATTCATATTTCTTACTTCTTGATGATACAAATGTTACCACCCTAAACACGGAGGGTGCGGGCCAAACCAACATGGCCCGACCCCTCCATCGTTCTTGTTTATGATGATATTTGGCAAGGCGATGATGTAACGAGGTGACGTAGGCGGTGAAGAAAAAGGCCACACTACCCACAACCTCTGTGATCTGCACCTCCCATGAGGCATCCCACATCGCCGCCGGCCAAACCGACCCCAGCCGAGCCCCTGCCAGCTGCGCCTCTCGCAGAGCAGAGCCGCTGCCTTGAACCGGCCCGCTCCCTACCGGTCTACCCGGTCGAACTGCGTCGGCCCGCTAGCAATGCATGATTCGCACGCCCTGTGACATTGAGACTCACCCTTGTGGCGCTGGCCTAACCGGTATCATCCATCTGGGAAAAGACGCCAAGTCGCACTTTGGCGGCGCTCCGGGCTCAGCCCGGGCCGAACCGCCCACGCGGTCGGCTGGGCTGGGCCCAATGGGCCGGGCCGAACCTAATATTTTGTCCTTCCCAATGGGTCAGTCTAGACCCAACAGGTGTGATAGGGTTGACCTATACCGGGTCAGCCCAGACCGGGTCAGACCGGATCGATCCGACCGGGTCGGACCAGACCCAGGCCTACTACCGACCCTCTACTTTCTTTGGCCATATCATTGGCATCAGATGTCCAATTGAAAAACCGTCAGCAGCGCTGGTATTCTTGGAGTGCGGCGGTCCATGTTTGTATACCCCATCTGAGTTTTGGGTATAGTTTAGATACAGTCAGGTTGGATCGAGCACGAATCCAACTGGGCCCCAGGGACCAAATTGCTAATAACTCACAATGCGGGCGTCCGATTGACGCGCCATCTGTTGTGTTGAGACCTCTATGATGTGGCAGACCATTGAGATACTTCTTCGTGGTACTTCATGACATTTTTAGTATCTACTAGTAGCGCGTGGAGCGGATCCTCCTAGAGACGAGCGTGCATAGTGCGGAGACCTAGTAGGTGGCTGAGACCTGACGACTGCTGACCGTTTTGATTCGGAGTGACTCTACTAGCCCAGCGGGGAGCACCATGGTGTCACGGAAGTCCCACAGTGGGGAGTGGATTGGTGTCACGGCTGACCCATGGTACTTGATAGGAGGAGTACCTCAGCATGATACGAGGGGGAGCACCATAGTGATGCGGAAGACCCACGGTGGGGAGCATATTGGTAACACAACAGAGCCATAGTACTCAATAAGAGGAGTTCCTCAGCTCTCTATGGTTAGTTGGAAGTGCCATGTTGTCATAGTAGTCCCAATGTACTCGACAGTGGAGGAGTTCTCCATCAACCGAGGTTTCTATATTAAAAATCTTGGTTGATCTATGTCAGTAAATTTATTGTTTACCTCATGATTGAGATGGATTACTTGATAACTTAGGTATATGTATTTCATATATCTAATTGGTGTTATATGATGATTTCTTACTTTGTGGTTTATCCTTGTAGGATTTGTGAGACCTTGAGGGTCATGGGGTCCCTACTGATTATTGTTATACTCACCCCTGCACGGGCTATGCCCGCACCTCGTTGTGTTGGATGCAGACGACAGATAGTGCTAACCGAGGATGAGTGTACAAGGACTAGATGGTACCCTGTGGTAGAGCATACATCGTGATAGTACATAGAGGAGATGGACGAATGTGGAGTGATGTGGAGGCTATCTGTATATACCCTTCAAGTAAGATTTTCCGGTGGACAATCTCGGAGACTTTTTCCCATTTTCCAGTACTTTTACTTTCATTTTCCTTATACTTTATAATTGTGATTGTATTTCCTGCCCCCTTTTACTTTCCAGCACTCCTTTTTATACAGTTTTATTTAGAGTTTTGTTTCCAGCTCGTACTCTGTTGTGTGCACTTTCAAGTTATAAAGGAAATGCCTTCCCAGTTTAGGTATTTATGCCTTTAGTGCTAGTCGTCAGCCCCTAGCCTAGCGTAGGTTGGCTTGGGGTAGTCACGACATGGGCCCCGGGGGACGGGTCGTGACAGAATCAGAATGGGAGCTTCGTATTGAATGAATTGGACTAGGAGCATTGTTTTGAAATAATTGGATAGGGAGCACTTTTTTGAAAAAATCAGACTCGTAGGAATCAGACACAGTGTTTAATTACAACTTCTAGGTGTTTCATAGATTTCTTATGGTTAAGGAATTGATGAATTATATTATAATTTTAATACATTTTTTGAATAGAAAAAAGTGCAGGTAACATGAGCTGATACAATAAAATTGTATTACTCTATTTTGTTATTAGGGTTCACATCCACTAGGATGATTGATTCATTGTGATACATGAGTGTAAGGGTACATTCTACTCGTTGTAATCCAATGATTGTTTTCTTATTGGATTTTATGGTATTTGGTAACTTCCAAGTCTTACTATGGATAGAGCTATTCTTATTGAATAGTGAACCTTGTAATTATTTGTGTTCCTATGGATGTTTTATGAGTTTGCTTTCAGTAGGGAATTAAAATATCAAATAGGAGGTGAAGGTTGTTTGAATTGAAAGGAAACATAAAATAAATATATTATCAATTATTCACCCCCCCCCCCTCTCAGTGTTACATTACACCAACTGGGCACTTCCAATTGGTATCTAATCGTGTGTTCCCTTTATTATTATTTACTGATGGAGAACGTGAACTATGTGAAATGTAACGGTATTCTGGTCATTAATGGAATGAAATATGATATCTGTAATTATAAAATTCTTCCATATCATATGTCTATCAGTTATGATGTTTTGGAAGCTATAACTGTTGGGTTTTCACCCATTAATGATAAAACTATACATACACTTGTTGATAGAAGATATCTTGAGAGTTATGGAACATCGAATAATGTTATATTGTCTTTAATTCCAAAAAGTGAATTCATGGGAGTAAAAGGTCTTCCACAACCAATTGTATATGGGATAAATTGAAAAACATATATGGAGTCAATACAAAAGTGAAAAAGGAAAAAGTTACAAATATGGATATTGATATATGATGCTCTCAAGACAGGATGAGCATGAATGTGTTGGGGTCTTCTTTATAAGTGTAAATGTTATAGAAGTACTATTTTATTTCTTTGTGAGATTTTGGATTATTCTACCATGGTTGAAAACATCTAGATAATCCTACCCGACAAATTTGATGCAATAAATTCTTTATTGGAAGACAGAGATCCTAAAACCTTATCTCATGATTATTTACATAGAAATCATATCACATATGAAATGAGAATAGAAAATTATATGAAGAGAAAAAAAATGGTTTATAGAAAAATTATTTTCAAGGATTCTATGAAATAAATAAATATTCTTGTAGAATAAGAACCTAGTGATTCTAACTCTGAAAATGAGGTATGTAAAAATATTGATTCTATTTTGTCATCGTTTTCTACGAATGTGAAAAGTAGTAGATGATGGTATAATTGGAAACATCCCATAATGTTTTTTGGATGTGGAGTTACTGGGAATTTTGTTTACAATTTTCATCAGAAAGGAAATTATGAATAAATATATGAAGAAGAAAGTGAAGATGAAGAAAAAAGGATAGAAAGATCTTAGAAGAAAAAGGGTGAAAAAGAAAAATTCTCTACCAAGATGGATGATATGAAGTTCTCCAAATCCAAAAGGAGAAGCATTTTTTTACAAGGAAGATGATAGTGAGGATGTTAAAAATGATGGTGAAGACAACACCTTCATTCCAATAGTTAATGAAGAGTGTTCTTCTAGTAATGAAAGTAGTTCTACTAAAGAAGAAGTAAAAAATGAAGCTGAATTTGAAAATTCCATTTAGTATATTGGGGAAAATAATTTTATTGCAATAATTAATGATGTTGAATTCAAAATAAGTAGTTCTTATGAAGAAGATACCGAACCAGAGATTCATTTGATAGACGAGTTGAAAAAATTCTTAAGGAATATCAGAAGTCGTGATAATAAAAACAAAAAGATGGAAGCTGGATGTTTTTCAACTAGAAATTATGAATGTATTTCTGATGAGAAAGTGAATTTGGTGGGAGATATTGATGTTTTTTAGAATTCAATTGATGAATAAATGATACAAAATGAGCATCTGGAAGTGAAGATGAATGGAAAAAAAGGCGGAGTTGGGACTTATCCCACAAAATTTATCTGAAGATGAATTAAGAAATACAAATTTTAAAAAATCTATCACTAAAATAAGTGGATGTTCTTGGAATGAGAAACCTGATAGGGTTCATCAAAAGTTAACTAAAAAGTTTGAGAAGAAGAATGGAATTTTTATTAAAAATAATAAATATTGGAATATTATATATGTGGACAAGACCAAAGAGGATGGAAATTCAAGAAGTCTCAATGAACCATGTGTCCAAATATATTTTTGAACATTCTGAATCTAGAAATGTTTCTAATACTTCTAGTTTTGTTATTTTCTAAATGAAAAGGAAGAATCCAATTGATAATATAAATGTTAGTGGATTGGAAATGAAAGAGAAGAAGGTGGCTGAGAAACACATTCACAATTCTTAATAGTATTGAAGATTCATAGGAAAATACTCCCTTTATTGATATTGCTGGTATTGTGGTGAATTTGGGCAAACATATAATACGAGTTAGTTTAAAAAAACACTAATATTATTCCATAGGTTATGGAAGGCATGGTTTGAGGTGGAGTCTATTCCCTCAAAATAAGAAGGTTGAGAAGTCTGTGTTGATGAAATATTAGATGAATGAAGTAATGAATGAAAATAGGTTACAACTATTAGAACCTATTTGTGAAAGGTGTGAGATACATAGACACTATTAAAAATGATTTCTTGTTTTATTATCATCACTAGAAAAGATTCTTAAAAATTCTTAGAAGTCGGATGTTTTGTATGTCAGGAAATAAAGATCTATTAAATTTGAAAACAATGAGTGATTAGTAGTTTGGCCAGAACACATTGACCTGGCTATGAAATTTGGAGGAATCACAAAAGAAATTAAAATAAGAATGTTAGAAGCATAATTTTGATAATATGAGAAATAATGTCAAAAAATTATCCCCAAATGGAAAAGATGAATAATAAGTACATTATTTCAAAACATGTTCAACTATCTTTCAAGAGAAAAAATAGGAATGGACAAACTGGAATAAACTGATTGCAACAAGCATGTTCTTAATGATGAAGAAAAGTAGTCATCCTCTTTATAAGATTCAACATATAAGAAGAAAGATGTTATAAATATCAAGAAGGATGAATAGAAGGAATAAATCAAATCTAATGAAAAATCGATGAAGAATATGATGAAGGAAAGACTGAGAGAGGACTCTCTGTCCAATTGTTGGTTTTAACAAACAATCTAGGTTCCTCCTTATTCCCAATATCATTTTATACATGATATAACATTTAGGGCATTTAAGGAGTGTAAATAAATAAGATGGAATCGATGAGTCTCTTACCGTTCATTCAAAAAATTAAATGAGGGTTTGAAATGTTTTTTTACACCTCAACATTTTGACTTGTTTTGTGATATGGGTGCATCTTACATTTATCCTAAACAAATTCTTTTGGATTTTTCCCTAATTCATGGTATTTTTCAAAGAATTTTAGAAACTGTATTACATGAAAATTGTGTTGTGGATAACATTGATCATAGTGATTATACACTATTATTTTCTACAGTGGGTTCTCCCCCATATACATGGAGTTTTTTAGTTAAAAGTTAGTTTTTAAGAAAATTACGTAATACCCTTGTCAATGAAAATTTCCAGCCTCTATAAGTGGAGATCATTTTTCAATAAGGGATAAAATTATCTTGATAAGCCTTTTTAGTTTGAGTGTCAATATAGGGGATAGATAAGAAAAAAGGTGTAGAACAAAATGAAATAGGGGCCACAAGAAACCAAACAATACCAAAAAATATTTCATGTGGTTAAAATAATTAATGCTGGTATTGAAAAGAAACACCAAGGGGGAGATTGTTAGGACAAAATTTTGTTTTTGTTGTAATTGTTGTCAATCGATCAGTATACTGATGAATGAAAGGATGTAGAGAAAGAGGATGAATATGAATTTGGATTGAAATGGATCGAATAAATTAATAATGGTATTATGATTCATTATGTTTTCAATAAAAAAACTATTTGTTTCAAGAAATTAATATTGATTAATTTTTTAAATGGAATCAAATCACTGTTTTCAAAACAATCAGATTCATGTTTTCAAAATAATTAGTTCCATGTTTTTAAAAGAATCGGACACACATTGAAAGTCCATTGTAATGGGAGTAAGTGTTTCTAAAGAGACTCACCTCAGGACTGAATGAAAGTGAAAACATATTTTTGGAATTTAATGGTCATCAGATTCAATATGAATATGATGATAAAAAAGTATTTGTTTTACTAGAGACTTAGAGTCCAATTAACTATTATTTTTCAATTCTGACGATGCTTTGCTAGTTTTTATTTAATATAATTCATGAGATGATGTGAGAAAATGTAATGTGCGTTTGAAAGATGAAAGGTGGAGTGAAATAGATCCTTCTAATCAGAAATAAATTGTATTTAGATTGTTTTTAAAAAAATCAGAAAATAATTGTATTCATATTGTTTTTCTAAACAATTAGAAATTAATAGTATTCAGATTTATCGAATCTGGAAGGAATAATGAATGTAGTGGTAGTAATTGTTTTTTAAAACAATACGAATAGAATCATATTTATAATGTTTTTGAAAACAATCAGAAAATAATCATATTAAAATTTATCATCCCCAAAGTTAGAGAGAATGAAGTGGTGCCAATTATTTTTCAAATCAATTAGAACCCAATTGTATCTAAATTTATTATATTTTCTTTAAATATAATTGGATTTTGGGTGAATATAAAATAAAATTTAGGCCAATGGAATTTGGTGTCGATCTAGGTGATGCCGATGGAATGGTGATGCTAATAAAAAGGGTGATGTTGATGGGAATGGTGATTCTGATGGAAAGTGGTGTCGATCGAAGTTGTTTCGACGGAAAATCGGACCCTATCTATTTTACGAAACATTTGTTTTCAAGTAAATTTAATGGAAAGAGATGGTTTCAATTGATAATGAATCATATTAAAATTATATTTGATCTTGTCCAGTAATCAAAACCAAAATGATCATATCCGGGATGATCTTATCTTGCATTATCGTAACCATAATGATAGTATCCAACATGATCGTTACCAGAATGATTGTATCCTATGTGATCCTATCCAGAATGATCATAACAAGAATTATCATAACTAGAATGATCATAAGCAGAATGATCATATCTAAGATGTTTGTAACTAGAATGATCGTAACCAGAATTATCATATTCTGGACAATCGTAACCTAAATAAACATAACCAATGTGATTGTAACTAGATATGATCGTATTCAGGATAATAGAATCTTGACCATTTTTATGCAGAAAGGATCATTCTTTGCCCGATATTAAAATAAATAAGTGGGACGGAATAGAAAGTTACAATACATTTCAATTGATGTCAGACGATTCTAAAGAAGATCGTCAATGTTTTCAAAGTCAGGAAAGATGTAATGATTCTAGAACTGATTTTGATTGTGATGTTGTGTTTTCTCAAGTGGTTCAAGAGATTAATGTTCAGATTATTGAATTAATTTTCACAGGGGAGACTTTAATTTAAAAGAGAATTCATATATCAATTGGAGAAGTGAATTTATTCGAAATCATTCAATTGGTATGGTATCAAGCATTGTTTTGAAGAAATCAGTAGGAGAAAATCAGATTTAGACCCATGTATTGCTCATCAATTGTAATGGTATTAACATTTGAAATAGGAGTCTTGAAAAGAATAGGTGAAGAATGTAGATGATTTGAGAAGAATTTAGATGCATTTACATAGTTAAAATTCTTCATAGATTTCAAGAGAAATTCAGATTTGGGTGAATTTATGTGATCTAGAATGTTTTTTTGGGATTCTCTCCTAAACATGATTCGGGTCCCCAATAAAAGAAATTATGTACATTGTACTATATTGACTTAGTAGAGTGATATCCTCTTGGGTTTCTAGAGATAATGTGTGTTTAATTCCATTCAGATTGACAATTGTCTTGGTTAGTGCCGATTCACTCACATTCTATTCGGCATGACAAATGTTTTTAGGTATTGAAGTGCTTCCCATTATACACAATTGTTTTCTATCTGTAAATCAGACTAGGATCATTTTTTAGAAAGAATCTTAATGGTAGATTTGTATTGAACGAATCATACTGGGAGCATTGTTTTGAAAGAATCAGACATGTAGCTCTGTTTTGAAATAATCAGACTCAGTGGAATCAAACTCAATGTTTCATAACAACGTCCAGGTGGTTCTTACCTTTCTTATCGGTAAATAAATGGGGAATTTTATAAAAATTTGAATACATTTGTTTAATTGAAAATAAGTGTAGGTAACATTAGTTTTTACAAAACAATTTTATTACTCTATTTTTCTAAAAGGTTTCACATAAACTAGTGGGATTGTTTCATATTGATACATGAGTGTAAGGGTACTTCATACTCGTTGTAGTATTGGGAATGTTTTCTGAGTTGAATTTATGGTATAGAATCATTTCCAAACCAAACCATGGACATAAATATTCTTATTGAATAGATAACCATGTAAATCATTGTATTCCTGTGGATGTGTGTTGCTTTGTATTTTATCAGGGAATTCAGATCTCTAACAGGAGTCATAGGTTGTTTAAATTGAAAAGAAACATAAAATAAAAAGTGTATCACTGATTCACCCACTTCCCTATTAGTGATACATTACTCCGACTGGGAACCTTCAGATTTACCACAATAATCCATCTTAAAAAAACCAATAGAATCCATCACATTGCCTCCATAATAATGGGAGAAGCTAATATATTCTTTTGAAAGATAGAATCTCGAGTTTAGTCATTCTAGGTGGGAAAATGAATTTGTAGATAAAAAGTTATTTGATCAGTATTTTATGATATCACTATTAACACATACATAGTTAGTCAAACAGTTTGGGATATTGTGAGCAAACCATACGCTGACCACTTTCTTAATGATGCAACTTTCACGTCTGGATTTCATGGTTTCCAAACCGTGAACCAATCCTTCCAAATCCCATATTCTCAAAATACATGTTTTCTCCCTACTTTCCGCATAGTTCTGAAAACCTTGTGCTACCTATACACATTCCCCTTGGCATATTTCACTCTTTGTATAGTTTCCTAATGGTTTTGAATAGCCTACCCTAACACTACACCAACTGTGAACCCATTAAAAACACCACAAAACATTCCAAAACATCTCCAACATCACCCAAACACATTATATAACTAAATATCAAAAGGAATGTATTACATATATAAAACCGGGTGGTTATTCATTCTCCCCACCATTGGGCTTTCCATCCATAATGTTGAAATCCATATGTGTCCTGATATAGATCAAGCCATTGTTCAGTCATTTACATATAACATTACCAAATTTCATTTGGAATCTGACCATGATTCCACAATACCCACACTAGACCAATGAATTTTTCATGCAGGACATTCTATTTCCTCTTGATAATCTACATAGGGAAATGTTCTAATGATGAATCATAATCTAGTTTAACATGATTCCATCGAATAACATAGTCAAGATCATGATTATTTATTTCTTACTAAGATACATGATAAAAATTATTCACCTCAATGACATGTAGTGGAAATGACAATTGTTATTTCACCTCATCAACCAATTAAAAATATCAAATGAACGTCTATATCTATCAAATAACATGCCCCGCATCAAAAAATGACGTAAAATACCTAAATATATCTTCAAGAATAC
Source organism: Viscum album (assembly GCA_963277665.1). Classification (NCBI taxonomy): domain Eukaryota; kingdom Viridiplantae; phylum Streptophyta; class Magnoliopsida; order Santalales; family Viscaceae; genus Viscum; species Viscum album. The sequence goes on from OY728120.1 coordinate 765,024,151, forward strand.
ATTATCACTCCCCATTAAGGAAAAAGTCCATTGATGAGGATCCTCATAAGATTTCTAACATCTCTAATCCATATCCATCTATTTATTAATTAACTAAATATTCTCCATTTCTTCATTGAAAATTCTCAACACAAATAGTAGAGTATCACCTATTTCCACAAAAAAGTGAAGAATAATAAGGATTCTAATCCCATGAGAAAAAAGATCCATTTTTATCGAGGCCTGATAAACTTTTTTATATGAGAAATCTAGTAACAATGCATTCTATTCCCATGAGTGACTAAAATATGTTGCAGAATCCTGAAAAACATTCTCCAATGTTAATATCATCGTTTTGGATTACCTACTCATAAGTGAATGATACGCCATACACATATTATACTGAGTCGCAAGGTTTTTTTGTAATGATATACAGAAGAAGTGGTCAACCTCAGATCTCTCTGTTATACTGTAAAAATTTGTATTACATGCCCTCATGAAACTTATTTGATATAGATCTTCCACAATCCATCCAACATATGAGATTCGTGAATAGGGATACATGATCTATCATTATGAGCCGATCAACTATCACCCATAAGGAATCGTGTTTCTAAAACATCATTGGGTTACCTGTTACAAAATCCATAGTTATATTGTACCATTTTCACCATGGAATTGCAAGAAATATAGAATATCTGTTGTTCTTTGATGTTCTTCCTTAACCTTCTAACAAGTTAAACATCTTTAAACAACATCAAACACTTTTCATTATATACCATCCTCCCAAAAATATTATATAAGAACCTTGTACATATTCTATATTCGAGGTTGAAACTCCCATATCAAATGCATGTATGCATGATGAAGTTGTTCCTAGAAAGATATAGGTTTTACCATCCAATTTCTGATCCACCAAACTAAACCTCCATCCAGTTTACATCTCTAAATGTTTTACGCTCCATTTATTTTTGAGCTCATAGACACACATTTTGAATCAGACGCCTCTATATCTTTAAAAATCATCACAAATCCAGGAACCATAGAAACTAGAAAGGAAAATAAAATGTCAGCACAATATTCACATTCCATGTTCAGTTTTACTATCACAAACATCAACTACAACTTATCTAAGGCCTACATTGACAATTGATCATAAGAAATCCTACATAATGAATCATTCACATTACATGTTTTACCTGGTGTATACATCTATTTAGAATCGAATATTTTTTTCTATTCCAACCATCTTAATTTTCTCATGATCAAATCCCATTGTGATAAATAATGTTTCAATCTCTTGTGATTCATAAGAACAACAAATTTCTTACTAATGTGTTAATGACACCATATCCCCAAAAATGGACTACAATAGCTAATTACAATTCATGTGTTGCGTAGTTATTCTCATGGACTCATAAATACATTGATTCATAAGAAACTACATGATATCCTTTAATGAGAGCACAATAAAACAAATATCTTGAAGCATCATAATACAATATGTAATATTTTCCCAATTCTAGAAATATAATGTCTTGTATTGATGTAAGTAAAACATTAATCTCATGAAAATAATTACGTAATTCATAATTCCATTGAAATTGAACATTATTATTCTTCAAAGATGTCATAAGAAATTCTAATGATGATATTTCATGAAAAAACATCGGTGATAACATGTTAGACCACGAGAACTCTATATCGTAAGGTCATTTCCTTTGAGGTTTACATGATATAACATCCCATATATTTTCTAGATCTATTGTAACACATTTTATAAGGAATTAATGGCCATGGAAGCATACCAATTTTATCCAAAAATCACACATTGAAACATTGGTGTATATATGATGATTACTAAAGATTTTTAAAATTGTTATCATGTGTTACTCATGAGAATATCATTTCCATGTATACAAAAATATGTCATGAACAAACATAACCATTAATAAATTCATATATAATTGAAATATCTAATAAATAAATTCCCTAAAGACTGATAGTGAATTTGTAATACCTAAAGACATCACCAAATATTCTTAATGGCCATATCTACTTCTGAATGGAGTTTTTGGAATATCCTCCATCCAAACTGACAATTTTATATATATAGGTCACATGTCAAAGTAAGAGAACCATTTATCACCCCTTAGTGGGCCAAATAGATCCTCATTTCATGGAAGTGGATACATATTCATTATCTTTACATTGTTAAACCTACATTAATCCAAATAGATGTGTTCATTTCCATTATCCTGTTCACCATAAATAATGGGGCTTCCCATAATGATTTTCTAGGACAAACGAAACATTTTCATTCCATCTCTTCTAACAACACATTATTATTTGTTGGACTGCTGATAATCAAATGCATGAATATTCTTGATATTAGTGGAATCAAAGTGTCTAGCTTCATTCTACTAACGATATTGATTCTTCTTCCCTTGTACCATTGACGCATACAATGCATACGACACTATAGAATTGTACAAAATATGGGACCTTAGAGTACTGCAGCAATAACATTGATGATTCTCTATCATGTTCCAATGTTTTATGCTCTTGGAGGTTTTGTACACTCTAACATGAGATTTCAAAGAAGCCACATTGGAAACATCCATCTACAGTTGTGGTCCATGGATGAAGATTCACTAATCTAGAAATTTGATTTTCTTTCTTTCTTCCATCTTGGAAATTGGTGTCCCTCTTCCACTTGATCTTATTATTAGAGTTCCCACTATTTTTCCTGGGTATGAACATACTTCCTCATCACATATCCCTTATGATTTCCATTTTATCTACTATATATCTATTTAATATTTCAGTCTAATCTGTAATTTGGATAAAAATAATAAAGTTAATCTTTTACCTTTTCCCTGATTCAATGAAACAGTCCTCCAAGAACGTACTAATAGCCAAATCGAGTGCAAATTGAACTAAATTCATAAATTTTTCCACATACTCTATGATAAATATATTTTCTTAATTGATGATGAAGAATCAATTGTTCATTGAATTTTCAATTAATGAGGATAGAATTGTTTGTTTAACAATTATTCAAAATATTCTCATGCACGGTCTTGGTCTAATTTTGCATGAATAGATAAATCCCACTAATTGGGTGAATGATATTCCACCATATATGTTTCCATCATGACATTAAGATCTATCGATGTGACAATAAAATCACTGATGGGATTCATCATATTTAGAGACACATATTTCATTTCTAGTTCTAAATCACCATGAAATGTGTGTTGATTATTCTTTTATAATTGGTCAGAATACACCACTTTCCATGGATCATCCCTCTAGTTTCCCATATCCACATCATGAAAATATTGGACTATACTCTGAAATAGTTTCTGGTTAACTTGTCGATCAGGTGAACCCACATTATTAGCAGCTACCTCTAATAGTTTCTATAATACCTACCATGTTTAATATTCAATAATAACAATGAACTGCATGAGACTACCTCTATATCAACTAAAGGATTACCATTTCCAATTATACCACAACATGATATAAAAAAATTCATTTCAAAATCAATATTTTAGACATTCAAACATTTTTGAAAAATATATACATTCTTTTAAAATCAACCCATTTTCAAATTACCACAACCATTCTCTTTTTTAAAAATCACACATTTGAAAATAACATTAACTTTTATTTCCAAAACCATCATGTTCACTTAAAATCATAAACCATTAATCCAAATTATGTATCCAATATTAGTGGGATGTCATTGTATAAATTAATTTCATGCTTTTATAATTGGATAAGCCGATGAAAATGAGATTCTATATGTTATATGTTTTTCTGAAACACTTATTTACCCAACTACCTGGTAACTTGAAGTTCATCATCAAAGGGTTAGCTACTTATTTTTTTATCATAATTTATATCCATAATAATACAACTATTTTCTATGATTCCAATAAAATTAATATACCATAATGAATTAAACTCAAAGTCCAACAACCAAACCATGCCAATGACACCCCATGATTACTAACTCTTTTTCCAAAATTATCAGAGCAACCAAGATGATACCACTTCTAACATATCACCCCTCATCATTACCTTGAGATGGAAATAGGATATTACTTACCCATAAGTGACACCCCATGAATCCAATATATGACAACAAATTCATATGGATTCATTAAGAAATGTTGGAAGATTTTACCTTTGAAAATAAAACAACCATCCATACATTCCATAACCAAAAGAACAACTGCATGGTGCATGATATCAATAAAATATGACTCAATGAAAACCATTTATATTTACATAAATGTAATACCAATTACAATATGGGTACACTACAATATAAATGCACAATGTGGAAGTTAAAACTCAGGGACTCCAATCAGAACACTAAACTCCAACCGTGTTATATGATCCAACACCAAAAAAACATTCCTTGTATCATGATGTGAAAGTAATGATGCCTGAAATATTACATTTTATCATGTCGTGATAAAAATAATCTAAAAAATCATAAAGATACAAATAATGGGTGGGTAACGAATGTCAATATATTTTACTCAATGACTACCATACTCATGTCACTAGCATGAGAAAAAGTAGCACATTATATAAAATTGTTTGCATAAAATATTTTATAAAATATCTTATATAAAAATATGAAAAAGGTCCATAGTTAAATATTATAAACTATTTAACGTCATGTTTCCCTGAAATGATAACAAATAAATCTCTACATCCATTTAGTTTTCCATTTTCCATATCTCTTACAATCCACAAATACACACATTTACACATGCATGAAATGTTGTGATAGTTCTATGGTCATGAGAAGTTTCTCATCAATCTACCAAGTTTTCAGAATGTAATTAAACCATATGTTATGTTACCCCTTTAAAACTGATCACAATGTCATATTTCTAATAAGGCTCATAATGAAACATTAAAATAGAACACCGTGTATTCCTAGAAACCATGGCTACAAAATCAAGCTAAAATTATTTAAATCATTTCAAAACAAGAATAAATTTATTGGAAACCTTTCAAAAACACAGTTCATGTTATTTAAACATTTTAATTTTATTGAAATAATATCATTTAAAACATTTAAAAAAATTACATAAAATCTACATATGAAATTAAATATTTTAAAATTAAGAAATAAAAGAACATACACATCCATTTTCTAAAAAACCATAAAATACCCAAACCATCAATAAATAAGGTTTCCAAATTTATTTTCACACCAATTTGTTTATAAATTTTTGAAAATTAAATTAATTTTAAACTAATACAATCATTTTTTAAATATGATTTTATAGTGAATCCATATTCCTCGTGAATTTTTCAGAAATGATAAATGCCCCTAAAAACATCCACAATACATGGATGAATCTCTAAAAACACACCATATATATATCATCCAAAACATAAATGATGAAAAATGGAATTGTATTTTGAATCCAAAACCATTGATATAACCAAATATGATGTAGATATAAGATTCCAAGAGAGACATAAATTCATATCACTGAAAATAGCCAAGAGTTAGAAATAATGAAGATATACCATGAGATTCTATCTTCAAAACATAGGCAGAAGCATTCCAATCAACACCATAATGATGGAACAATCTTATTTATCCTTTGGTAAGATTGAATGTCATGTAAGGGATAAATGTGATCAATAATTGAGAGTTAGATATGAATATGTGTGAGATACACAATTTTAAGATCTCACTTTTAACTTATGCATGGTTAGTCGCACGATTAAGAAAAAAATTAGAAACCATGCACTAGACAATACCTAAATGATGAACAATGCATGGTTGGATTGCATAGTTTCCAAACCATGAACAAACTATGCCAAATACAATTGTCTAAAAAAGAATGGTTTCTCCTAGGATTCCTCATGGTATGGAAAAACTGTGTAACGCCTGTGTGCATTCACTTTATCCAACATCTCACTATGAATTGTATCATGTAGGTGCTTCATGGTTTCCCCAAAATCGTTCACCAACTATGCACATTTATAAAAGCCAAAAAAAATAATCTAAACCTCTTCTAGGCCCACCCACACTTTGCCCAAACATTTTTTCTACTTAAAATTCCTATGTAAATGGTTATATACTTGAAACTGATTGTACTAAAGTAAAATAATAATTTTATAATTTTGTTATACATTTTATAATGTTGAGGAATATTTTTACTAACCTTATAGTGAATATGATAAAACACACATAATTCATAAATCTCTACTTCGTAAATACAATTTCTTTCATTGGATTTGATTTTATAAATATCAACTTCATCTCTTACTCCATGAAATTAGTATTCGAGATTAATTTCTCAAGACAGAAGTAAAAAATTTAAATCTAAATATATTATAATATCCATAAAAATTTTTACATTCATTCACTAAATCTCAAAATACTTTTCAAAACCAAAATGGTTAACTCAATTTATATAATATTGAATTAAGAAATATTATATTATATAAAACCTCGATAATAAAACCCAAAAGTCTAACTTAATTCATTCGATAAATATTATCCTAATGACTCTTCCATTATATATATATATATATATATATATTTGAAAATTTAAAAGATCAAAATTCAAAATGATTTTATCACTGATTTTTTCCCATGATAAACATTAACATTGACACCCAAACAACATGATGTTTCTCATAATGTCACTTACCACACATTTGAATACCGTAGTCATATGTTCTTATAAAAAATGATAATATACTAAATGGCCATAATACCATAATGAAAAATATAATCTTGGAAAAAAAATTAACCTTATTATTCAAAAAAATAAAATATTAATTAATATATATACCATAAATCCTCTAATGTAATAATTTTTGACATAAATACCTTTTCCAAAAAGAGTATTATAATTTATGGGTCCATATAAACATTCAAATTGAATTTATCAATACCAATAAACAATGTATCTAATTCAAAAATTATTCTCCCATCATCAGGAACATGTGAATGGTTATCAATCCTTAAATATTGTGTTTTGAAATATTTATTACCTTATCAGTAAAAATATTTTATATTTTTCCATTACAAGTGAAAATATTTGTAGACATAATTAATAAATTTCTTTATAAAACAATCCTTAGATATTTAATGATTTTTTAACGATAATATCATTGATAAAATACTTTTTATAATATAACACTAAAATCAAAATTCTTAAATTGTTTATTCATTTATCATCAATGATTTTCATAAAATATGCCCTTCATTTCCCTAGGAGTTAATCCTTAGATTATTGCATTGACTTAGATAATTTACATATTCGCCACCCCAAATACCTTGAACTATACATGGTACCTTTTTATGAAATCCATTTCACAACACCAAACTCTTCATTTTCTCATTAAATTAATTGATCTATTCCATTATTTTTCGCTAATTTTACATATTCCCACTCCATTATGACATTACCCAAAATTCATCATCCCACATTCTAAATATATTGGAATGTTATTCTTCTTTCTTCTATGGTCATTATGAAAAACTATTTTTCTCATATTTGGTTCATTCGTAAAATCATCTATGTTCATGTTATTTAACATAAATAAAGATAAATGGTTATGTAAAACAATATTTTATTGCATTACATCTCCCTCAACATTTATATTCTTATAAATACAATCCTTGAATTGTGTGTCACATTATTTTTTAACATGGTTACGTCAGCTTCCATCCATTGATAAAATATCATTTTTTAATAAAAAATAATTGTTGTAAATTAGATGATAATTAAATCAATTTATATATTTTTTAAGTCACCAATAATTCCTTTAATTCTATAACACCAAAGGTAAATCCTTGTTTATAGATGGTTATCATCTATACAAATATATTATAATTATTTATAATTAAATTATTAATTAACCCAAGGGTATCCTCCAAGGAATTTAAATCCATGTGTGGAGTATGGGTCCATTCACATTGAACATGATTTATGGTAATTATATAGTTTAGAAACTATTTCTAGAGTTTTTACCCCTAAATTCATCAATGAAAAACCCAAACAAACTTTTAGTTTTCAGAAAATGATTAATTTCTTTGAAAAACTACATAATATAGACATTTATAAATATATTGTATTTTATCATAAAGAAAATTTTAACCACATGGTTTTCAACAAGATTTTATAATTATAATCTCAAAAAATGAATAATACCGACTTAGATAGTAACTATAGTGAAAGAAGAATTTCATATTGGGATACTAGATCAATTTTTATGAATATTGAAAACATAAAATTATGAACCTTTCTATGAAAAGAAATGTTTAACTTATTTTGATATAATATACATAAAAATGTAATTTCATAATGTATCTTTAATATTGACCAATATGTTCTTCACACCTATCACCCCTCTTAGACACGTCATTCTTGTAACCATTAATCATATCTTATAGAAAAAAGAAACATAATAAAGAGTGAGATTATAATTTCTATAAAAGGAAAAATAGGATATATAAATAAATGATTAAATTGATTAATAAGATAAGAATAATGTTATAAATACAAATACATAACATATGAACATCAGAACCAATAAATTAAATATCTATAATAAAAATACATGGTATATGGATTTTTCATAACAAATAAATCATACTAGTATGGAATTATCTAAAATTATTCATAATCCATGAGAGAATACCATAAAAATATGAATGTGTAAAGTCAAAGGATTATAACATTTTGAACATTTATAATAAATAACAGTTTAACTCATTAAGTTATGGACATGAAAAAATATCACAACCAAAACATAGAGATTGGAATCACGGTCCACACATAATCATAGGGTTAAGAAAACCTGGATGAATGATAAATTTAGAGACATGAAATATTAGGTAAAGTTGTAATAGCATGAATATTAAATAATTTTCATGTATATAATAATCTTCTCATGATATATCCATTATTAACTTAGTCATTAAAGGAAAATAATGAATTCCCATGTCACATGTCAATAAACTGAAAATGTTATAAAAAATATGAAATATATTAACCAATTATTCATATGATAACCTTCAAAACGAAATAATGGTTCATAAATGATTAATCATTCAATCATATCATAAAACTTGGAAATGAAACATATTTCATAAAGGGTTTCATCCATAACAAAATTAACCCTCGGGAAACAAATGGGTTTCGTAGAATCCTCAATAAATCATAACAATCATAACCAATATTGAGAAATAATGTTTATAGAATTAGAAGAAAATTTTCCTATAGAATAATAAAGATTATTAAATTATGATGATATAGAATAAAAATACCATTCAAATATCATTCTAACAAATCCATGAAAATTTTATAAAATATAACTTTTTAAAAAATTTATTAACTAAAAATTCCGAGGATATTGAGAAAACACATCTTTTTAAAAATAAATGATGAAACATGAAATTAAATATTCAAATAAAAAATGGTAATGATGTTGGTATAATACATTCCAACTATATATATTAAAATAAAATTCATTTCACACCATTATAAAAATTCATATTTTTATTTGAAAATTATATCATTAAAAACATTCAATTTGTATACTATTTTAAAAAAATTCAATGTAAATTAAAATTTTAAAAAATAATTAATAAGTAATGAAAATATAAAAACAATTTTTATGAAAACATAAATTGAAGAAAAATTCAATGACCAACGTGGAAATAAAAATGCTTTACCGTTAAAAATATTTTATTTATCATTTTAGGTATTATTGAGTGGAAAAGGAAACTAAAAGAAAAAATATGTAAATAACAATATTTTAATAAAAAACTGTGTTTTTAAGGAAAATATCCATATAATTTCCATTAATGGGAAATTACATATTAAATAATTCTAATTAAAATGAGGTTGAAAAAATCATTACTACAATTGTAATTTTGAATAGTAAGCCCCATGAAAGAATAAAAACAAATGAAAAATTAAATATTATGAATGTAATTATATTCAGAATATGACATGTAAAAGGGGATTTATATATAACTTATAATCATATAAAAGTGAATAAGATCGAACATGTTCCAAAAGAAAATATTTAGATGAAGATTATATTGCTTCATAATAGCTCTAACATACTATGTAATAAATTTATCTTCATTACAATTATATATATGGAACATTTCATTACATTTAATATTTTATACTGTCCAATTATAAAATTTCCACAACTATTGTTTAATAATTCATTATTAAAATTGTTATTTCAGGTTGTTAACTATTTCTTTTTTCATGAAATGATCAGTTCATTAGTTCTCAACATTTGTAAATTGATCATGGTTCCATCACCTCATTATTATTAATAGTTTAATATTTACCACATTTAATCATTATAACCATTTTTGTATCCTTTTATATAATTTTTTATTGAATAAATAATTACATAATGTCACAGAGATGGATTTCCATACATACACGATGGATTTGTTTCCATATTTAGATGGTTGGAATGAAACAAAGTGACATAATAATAAAAATTAAAAGAAATTATAACTATATCATAAAAATAATATATATTCATAAAATATATTCTTATTACAACCTATGTAAAACATATATGTGAAATGGATCATATCGCTTCTTGGATATGGCAGTCAACACATGTGCACGTGAGACATTATCACATTACAATGGATGTAAAGGTAAGGAGTTTCATAAGATATTATAATACAAGAATAAATATTATATCATATGTATAATATATAAACCATAAATCCTACATAATAACCAAATGACTAATTATGGTGGTGAAAGGTGAATCATACACCTGCCTGCAGGTGGTTTTCCCCACTTATACACATTCAATACTATCATTTCCCATATATTAGAAACTATAGTTTATAATGGTGGTTAAATTATAATAATAACATTTTATTTTATTTATTTTATTTTATTTAAATTATTATTAGGAATAATACAAATTTACATGAGGTAGATGATGAAATAAATTGAAGGAGGTGGGGTAGGATGATTGACTCTACTTTGGTATACCTCTTTCATATTCCTTCTTATATTACCTTAGAAAAAATTTTCAGAAGACATGGACCTATAATCACACTATATGGATGTTTATAAGTTAAATTTTTAGGTATTGTGTAAAATCTATTTCTGAACAGTTTGTAATACGAGAGATGGAGGTTTTCTATTTATAAGGTAAATAAGGAAACACTTGTAATTTTTAAAAACACTAAAATATTAAAAAGTCACAATCATATAATATTGGTTCAATGTTATCTTAATTTTAAATATTAGATGATATATGATTAAAATAATCATATCCAATAGGATTTATACTAGTTTTTTGGTCATTTAAACCGTTTATCTTTAGTTTAACCCCCGTAATCCCTTTTATCCATATGAACGATAACACATGTTTCAATCAATTATGGTTATAAATTTACTTCTAATATTTCAATTGCAATATTATTTTTTAGGAGATAAAAATGCATACCCTATTTTATCTCATTTCCCACTTTTTATATTTTTTATGATGTTTAAATAATTTAATAAAATATTATATAACATAGAATACTATTATTTATATATTTTTTAGTAATAATTTATTTTTATATTATCCTTATTATGACAAAAATTTGTTTCAAATATATTTCATTTCACCATCACATATACATTAAGACTACACATACATTCACATAGAAAAGTAATTTTACTGAAATTGTATACTTTAACATTTGTTAAATTATTTATGAAATATTTATATTGCATTCAAAAATATTATGTATGAGTTCCCTAAAAATATACTTTAATTATAACATAAATAAAAATTTAAAAAAACATTATCAGAAAAAATATTTGTTTTATTCAAAATAATAATTCATAAAATACCAAAGCATATTTTTACCCCCATGATAAACTTTTATATCTTTTATTGAAAAGAGAGTGAAAATTTTTATTTTTAATTACATAAAATAATACATATATCCCCAAAATGAAAAAGGGAAAAAATTGAAAAAAATAAAATCTTAGATGATTATGGTCAAACTATACCCACCGAAGAATAATATACATGGATATTACATTTTTTAGATGAATATTTTTTACATTAGAAGATTTATTTCATGAGGAGATTAATAGTTTTGTGTCATTAGAAACATAGAAAAAATTTCAATCCTTGTGGGAGATCTTCAAAATTTTCCAAAAAAATATCCACCTTTAGTACATTTACCAAAAACCATTTATTATAACCTAGGAAAAGTAATCTTGAAAATGGGTGCATTCTAATTCTCTTTAAGGGTAAACAAAGTATATGCATAAGCATAACGTTAAAAAAAATTCTGGAACATAAGCATAAAATTTGATGATCATTCCTTGTATAATAGAGATCACAATTAATATTGGATGTTCATAAGGCATTGATCATAATAGAATTAAAGCCTATGTCATGAATGTATAACATATGAATAGAACCTGTAATTGTGGAAAACACATAATCATATAAAAATCTAATGTCAGGATGGATTACCAAGGCATTTATAAAATCATGGAATTGTGTTAATCACCTATGTACCTGCTTCAGGCTTGGGATTCCCTGATTTGTACCCTCTTGTTTTAGTATTGATATTTTCGACAGTTTACCATCATGATTTCATCTTGGGATTCCCTTCAATTTACACTCTTGTTTTGGGGTAGGGACATCCTCCTGTATATCCTCTTGTTTGGAGATTGGGATGCACTCATGAATACCATTTTATCTCATAAAATATTTAGCATTACCCAATAAATTGTAGGTATATATAGGTCCCACCCATATCCAAATGAAATCATATATATAGGTCCCACCAAATATTTAACAATAATATAATAACACAAGAAATGGAATGAGTATCATAAAAATGTCATCACATCATAACCAATAGAATAGATAGGTTTAATAATCACATCATGAAATCATAACCTATGAAAAAATAGTGTTTTAAAAACATTCAACCTATGGAAAATTATATTTTCATAAATGGAATGTGCCTCATTGATGGAAAATTGAGAAAAAACTACTTCACCAATTTCGTATCATTCAAAATAAGAAAAATCCTGAAAGAAAGATCATGAAATGGATATATAAATGATAATAAATTTAATTATAACAATGATATAATTCATCCATGGTTAGCATACAAAACACTAAAAATTAATGTGTGGTGAATAAATCATATATCTCATTTAAAATAAAAATAAGATTAGATTCCCTTGCCTTGTGACACTACTATTGTCGTACTAATTCAAATATCCATTATAATAAATGTAAATTTATTATACATCTTTTATTGAAAAATTATCTTCTATATAATAGAATATATGCATTTATTACAACTTCATATTAGTTGTTTGTTTAGCATTTTCATGTTAAGGTTACGCTTCAAGTAATATTCTCTCTTTTTTTACTTATGTCTTACTTTGTTATATCATTAGTCAGTATAGTAATATCATGATTTAAAAAATAAAAACCATGATAAAATATCAATTATATTAAATATTTTTTTATATTATATCTTATATAATATTTAATAATGAAATGGAATACACCGTTCATGGAGACGGTAAACTATACGTATGCATGAACATTGTTTCCATTTGTTATTATTGTACTAAATGAAAGCATTTAAATGAAATATATGTATATAAATTTATATATAAATTTATTCATATAGAATTACTATATCATATAAATAATATATTTTTACTAAAACCATAAATAATACATTTCATGTAATGTGTGAAAGAATCACATTATCCTGAGGGGGTGGTAGTCCGCACATCCTCAAAGAAATTCTCGTATTTATACAAATGTAATGTTAAAATATATTTGTTTTAAAAGTAATTAAAATGATTATAGAACAAAGAAACATGATAGATTACTTATATAAACAAATTTTCCATAACATATTCCAACATGAGATGAGGTAAAGGAGAAATGAACAATCACCATTTAGTGAGGTGGTAGTACACCTTATGGATAAATAGTATGTTTGTTACCCATTAAATGGATATGTGTGTAAATAAATGTCAAAAACATTTAATAAAAAAATACAAGTATATTTAAGATAATATTTTTTACTCAAAGCATTGAATGAGGATAGTGGAAGGGGTGGAGAAGGAAAATAAAATAAAGCAGTTTAAGATATGAGAATACCTCCTAATCGGGTAACAGCTTTTAGTTTGTGCCAAAAAGATTCCTTGTATTTCATTCATCCTAATTATAGGCTTATATGAGGATGGTAGGAATTTTGATAAGTGGATTTATTTTTATATTTTTAAGAACCTATGAGTTTTCAGAGGTGTGAAGAATCAGGATATGATTTGGACATCTGTAGGGAAAGAAAAAGATTCAGTGGGAATTTATGAAAATAGTTATGTGTACAAATGTTATTACCTAAAAAGTGTCATAAAGAAACCAACCAAATATAAATAATTGTTTTTTTATGTAGAAATATGTATAACCAATGGGTTTTGGAAAAGTTAAAAGGGCATTTCAGCCGCTAATTTTATGTTTTATATCCTAATTGATCTTAATTTGACCTTAATCGATGTGATTAATTTAAATCACATTATAAAAATTTTTTTGTCAAAAAATTTCTTGATATAATTATAATCTGAATATTATATCCATTAATATGTTTTATTTTATTTTTTCAAAATTCGTTTCACAAAATTGGAAAAATTATATTTAATGATTATCCTACTGACGGGATGAAATAATGTGTTTTTTAAGTACAAAAATGTGTAAAAGTTTGTAATGTTTTTATATTAATTTTAAATGTTAAAATTATTATAATGACATAAATTTTATGAATATATGTAAAATTGATCTAATTTATATTTAAAAAATGAAATGGTTATTTTAACATTAATAACAACATAAATGAAAAGGTTGTTATTAACTTAAATGTATTATTTTTTACTATTAATCAAAAAATGATGTTTCACAAAAAAAATCCAAAAATATCACACTATTATAATTCAATGATTATAAATACCAAAACAAACATAATTTTATAAAATTAAAATTTTAAATGTTTCTAAAATTAATTTTTTCTTCTTTTTGTAAGAACATAGAGAGATAATCGTTGAAGAAGATCGTATTTTTAAAAGGCATAAAGACGTTATGAAAATTTTAATTTTTTTATTTATATAATAACATAATAACATATTTGAATAATATTTATTATAATAAATGTTTCTAATTTTTAATGACTATGATATATCTAACTTATTTAAATTATTATTAATATAAAAATATTTTCATATAAATTCGGTATTGTGTATATCATAAGCCAAATCGAGGTTATGTGTAACACAAGCCAAGTTGGTGTTCTATGTAGCACAATCCAATCCAATGTTGTGTGTAAAATAATCCAAGTTAGTTTTGTGTGAAATAAATTTTTGAAATATGGTTTTAATATTATTTTATATATATATAATAATTTCAAGTGTCACATGTAATGAAAAATAATTAAAAAAGAGATAAATTCAAAAAACACTTCACAAAACCATGTGGTGATACATTATACCCAAATAAAATGATTTTCTCCCTTGAAAAGCATCTTTTTAATAATAGTATGCATACAGGAATGTTCATTTTCATTAAACCCACATCGTAATAATGAATTGTAAAACATCAATTAAAATAGAATATTGGATCCAATGTAGTAAACAAAAGTAGCATATAGCATGGTTTACACAAAAGAGAAAAATGGTTTTTATTGATGATTGGAAATTTAAGAAAATATTAAATATTTGTAGGCATTGATTGAGGACATTAAACATAATCAAGTAAACGATTAAGAAACTATGAGGACCTCATAATCAAAATTTTTTAATGATTTAAAAGTACATTGGCTAAAAAAAGAATAAATAATTAGGAATTTATTTATCAATATCATAAAATTTGGTAATTATTTTATATATGAATAATATAATGAAATAACCATAGATTATATATTTCTATAAACAAGTTTTTATTTTGTAGTTTGGATTTTATCAGTTGTTAATTCATCTATTACATTATGAAATATATTTCAATAAATTAGCATTGATGCCTGAAGTGCTAATATATAATTTTAGTAGATCTTAATCTATTTAGATGAATAAAATGTATAACCATTTACCTCTATCTATTATTCAAAATAAAAATATAAAATTCATTAATCTAGATATATAAAATGAAATAGTACTGTTTCATAATAAATAATTATTCGTCAAAAATAATTATACATATCTATGATATCTTGTAGGAATGTGGTGGTTGTGAAACCCTTATCATCCTTAGGGCATGGGTTCAATACTTGCAAGATTTCCAGACTAGATAGAATATCACCTGATATACAAGATGTCCTTTTCTAAAAACAGACTAATATATTGTCAAAAATATTGTCAAAATCATTGAAATAAAGTAAATCACTAAATATCATTTTAACCATGTATTTATATAAAATCTCAATACATAAATATGTCCTCTGAATTTAAACATAAACATTTCTTGACTGGTTAACCTTATAACCATTCAGGAAGATGAAAATACAAAACATTGGAATAAAATCATATAAATCATCCTTACATTAATTCCCAATTATAGCACAATGTACCACATGGTGTTTATATTCCAAACATGTGAATAACCAAATCTTATATTCCCTTTAGAATGATAATAAACTAAATTACCATAAATCCTTCTGTAAAACATGCATCCTTCCTTATTATAATTATTTCTGAATATATTATTTGAAGCCAATAAGTCTTAGACTTCTTCTTTGATTATATAGAATTTTTTGTCAATAATCAGTTCCAGGGTAATCTGTACAGTCCAATTTATGTATTCATATCCAATAATTCATTATCTGACAATCATTGTCTCTTTTTTATGAATTAATTATGGTCTACCCCCCTTAATGAAAATATCACATTTCTTTGAAAAAATATTCTATGTCTTCATCACAATTAAACATGTACATATAAATCCTTAATAAAAACATATAATAAAAATATATAGACATTTCATGATTTCAATAACATAATTTTTGAATTACATAACATAAATACTTCATTAATGATAAATTATTCTTAAACCATTACTTGAGATTTATCAAATTATTCATTAATAACTCTTTCCAAGATTATGAAATATGAATCATTTCTTAAGTACCCTTAACTTAAATCTAATCACGATTCTTATTATCAATGTAATTAATACTGGATCAACATCACATAACTTACACATTGCATTTTCTATAACATTATCTTTTGAAATATAACCAATACTCATATCACCTTCCTGGTTGTATTTATGATATTTCCACATGGGAAATAGATTTTAATAATCCTTATACCATCCATATTTGAAACATTCTATGCTGACCACCTTATTTATAGTTCATTCAATTGACTAAAACTAGATAGAACTTGTTGAGAAACACATATCACTTGTAAAATACACATAATCATGAAAAATTAATATATGATGTATAAATCATGACACCTAATTTTTAATCGATTACTCCTTCGATTTCATCTAGGTTATTTATAGGAATTTTCTATTTAAATCATTCATAATGGTTCATCAAGTGTTTGTGAATTTCCAAATCATATCCCCCGGGTGTGGAAAACCATGGTGCAATAAACCACGTTGTCATGTAGCAAATTACCTCGAGTCCTGTCCAAAACATATTGTTGGAGTTGTTACCCCTTAGTACATATGTTCCATAGACACATCCACATATAATATCTAGAATTGGATTTATCACTTGGAAACCACTCACACTATACATTACAAAAATCATCGATCATTTTCTTAAACATTGACTCATCCTTATAATTTTCCTTCATGAAGTCACTAAATATTGCCTTATAAGTATACCTAAGTATATCACTATATTTTTCTAATATTTTTTTAAATTTTTGAAAAAACCATTCCATTGATACCAACTATAATGACATAGGAATGACATATAAGGATATTATATCATTTTAGTGGAATATTCAGTACATTTAAAAAATACATGCCTGAGGACCATAATAATTTAGGGTATTTGGAATCATTGAAACAATGTATTCTATCATTGTGGAATATCTTAAATATATCCGACAAATATCTCAACCTTTGAAACTTCTACCTAATATAGGTATTCTTAACAGAGGTAATGTAAATAGAAATAATGGCTATGATCAGATTTTTAGTAAGGTTAATTAAAGGAAATATGTATGCATAACATTAATAAAGGGTATAGAACATGTGAAAAAAATTTGAAGGACATACCCTTTATATTTGAGATCATACTAGACATTTTATTTTCATAATACATATATCATAAGTGAGTTAAGTTCATATGTCAGGAAAATAAAAACTAAGGAATATAAAATGGAATTATGGAAAACAAAAAATAATATAAAAACACTATGTCAAGATGTATTACCCATTCCATCATATCATGTTGTGATTTGGTTAATCACATGATCACCTTCATTGAGATATATATTCCCTCTCATATAACCTCTTATTTAAGGGTTCATATGTCCTCTAATTTACCCTCGTGTTTTGGGCATGGGATATCATCCCATAACCCTATATTTTTTGGAATAGGATTCCCTACCACGTACACTCTTGTTTCGGGCATGGGATGTACTAAAATATACCCTCTTTTTTCCTTGGAATTCCCTATAGTGTCCCATATGAAATCAAAAATAAATTTTCCATTACCAAATGAATTGTTTGGAGATCTAGGACACACAAATCTTATAATGAAATCATACCTAAACATGCCACAATATAACTAAACTACATATAAAATTGATCAAAATAAAATCATTTAATGATGATCAAATTAGTATGATAGTATGATTACATTGTATGAATTTGACATTAATATAAAATTTTATTTGTAATATGTATATATGTATAGATATATATATATCTTATACGACCATAAAATACATTCTTGGAACAATTAATGATGGTTAGTGAGGAAAAATAGATTTCTTCATTAATGGTGAAGGTTGTCCGCAAGCATGAACGATTAACAAACCAATTTCATAATGAATAATTAGAGTGAACGTATTTAAAAAAAACTATTTTAAGAATATATTACTTTTATAAAAATAGTATATTTTTTAAAATTATTCATTTAGTTGGATCCATGTTAGTTTGTTAAAATAAATACGACACATCATTCATGGATTTAGTAGTCTATATAAACCCCTGATTAATGATCTCATTCATTAACGAATGGATAGAATGAAGGTAATCATAAAAGGTGATCATTTTTTTATTTAATATTTGGCACACTTTTTTTTCATCAAAACCATCAGTAATACTATCTTAACTTTGTAATGACGGGAAAAACCACATCATTTTGTGGAGGCCATAGTCAGTACATATGCAGAATCAATGTGTTTGTTTTTATTAGTGAATTCATTAAAAATTAATGACTAGTTTTTTTGTAAAAATAATGTAATGTAATTTATGTATATCTATTATTCTAAATTTTTTATATTTACCATTTTATGTATGATTATGAATAGGAATATTAAATAGAATGACTTAGAGTAGATTAATACTCATATCGAAAACTTTTATTTTGCATGGAATTATACTTTGAACTAAAGGGATTAGGATAATAATGGTTAAAAAATGTTAATTAATGTGGGATAGTGTTATATAATTAAGACATGGCAGGTATTGTACATTTAATTATAATTTATTGGTGTTTAAGGAATGGGTGTATGTGGTAACTTTTTACGTGAATAGAACGGTAGTTTTTGAATTATGTTAACTTTTAAATTACTTTATATAATTAATATTCATAAAAATAATAAATATTTAATATATATATATATAATAGGGGACATGATATTATCAACATCCCACCCATATAATAATTTTTAGACACTTTTTATTAATATAATGGTTTGTACATTCACTTTTCACTATAAAAATGTGTAATTTTTCCAAGGTAACTGTTTAAATCAAATTTTTAATTAAATAAAATGTTTTCTAATAATAGTTTCATTACTAGTTAATTTAATTATTATAATCCTATATATAGTGTTAATTTGTGAATTACAAATATAATAATAATATTATTATTTAAAAATATAATGCTTAATTTTTTTTAATATAATCATTTTTTAATGAATTAAATTTCTTATGTGTGCTAAATTATATAATTTAAAAAAAATTAATGTCCTAAATTTATTTAATAGAAATGTAAATATGATTATTAGAAATTAAAAGGAATACATAACCCAATTTTACCAACAATTATTATTAATTAAATAAAAACCCATAAGACTCTTTTCATTATTAATGTTTCGTTCTGTTTTTGTTTATAATGGATGGCCATGTGTTTTTTAATTTCAAGTAATTTTTCCAAATGAATAATGAAATTCCTTAATTTCATTTTTGTTTACTTAATTAATTTTTTACACAATAAATCAACATTAAAAATGAAAATTTTAAAAAATTATATATTTTTTAAAACAACATTTTTATTAAGAATCTATATTTTATGAAAATGATCAAAAATTCACAATACGTAAATGTTGATATTATAAATAAATTGTAATTTTTTCTAATTATATCTATAAAAGAAAATATATTTTCTTTTAAAAAAATATAATGATAAAATTATTTTAGTAAGACGTATTCCCTTATCAATATGTGTTTTTAATGTTATTTTATAAAAAAATTCTATGTTGAAATTTCATTAAATTTCATTTCATATATAGATATATTATTTATTATAATAATGATATTTTATGAATTATTATGTATATTTTATATTGTATCATATCTATCTATTTTCTCTGTGAGAATAAAGACATCACAATCATAATTTATCAATGTTATATATATATATACTAGAATATTGGTAAGTTATAGATGTGGTAAAAGATGTGATGGTTTTTTGATAATGAATCTTCTTTATTGTTATGATATCTAGAATTAATTTTTATTAATTCCTTCCCCAATACATTTGTCATATAGTATTTCTTGGTTTGTGAATATCTTTTATGATTTAAATCTATAAAGTATGTAGTAGCATAAATTATGGAAGCATAATTAATAATAAATGTTGTATCATATGACGGTGATGGTTTTTTGATTGAAAATGATGATAATAAGAATGAATCATGTGATAATATGGATTATTCATGTAGTAAATGAGAATTTGATTATTTTATTGTTAATTATTTATTTAATAGCTAATATTAATAATTAAATTAGTATAATCTCATTAATAGAAAAAATTTAATGAACTTGTTCATGAATGTTTTTATACAAAAAAGATTTAATGTCCTTATATGTGGAAAATGTGTGTTCAAGCAATTATAGATGTATTTTATCAAGTTATTGTATTTATCCATGTGGTGTTATTTTTATAGATATATATCTTTTTATAATAATTTATTTCATTTTCTACCTCACCTATGTTAATTTGGAGACAAACACCTAGTGGTCTCAGAGAAGGTTTTTCCCCTACATCTATGTTGTTGATGAATAGATAACTGAATTCTGCTATTAATATATTCACTTATCTAGATAGTATTTTTTTCATGTATGCAATGTTGATAACATTTTCATATATGTGTGTAAAATTGTGTGATGGATTTGTTTTATTTCACACTCATGTATCATCAGATATAGAATCATAATGATATTATCGGTATATCGTGTATGGGTTATTATAGATTGAGTTATAATAATTGACATATAGGATGTGGTGGATCCTAAAACTATGTTGTTGCTATCTGATGGAATGGAATGGGATGTCATGATAATGTAACCTATGAGTTGATTGATATAATACAATAGCTCTGGTATCATTACTCTAGCTTACATTTGGAGGGAGATGGATTATGACAAGCAATTTTGGGGTAACGCAGTAAACTAATGGTGAATTTATTGAATGGTATATTAATTTGATATATGTTGTATATTTTAGGACTAATTGTAACAAATACTAGGTTATAGAGCCATATTGATACTGGTAACATAGTATACCTAATATGGGTTGGAGTTAACTACACTTGTTTATTCACAATGCTTTAGTATTCATTAATTATAATCGGTAAAAGAGTATATTTTATGGAACCAACATAGTATAACTGTTATGGTCACCCAATATATATATAAGCTATTTTCATGTCCAAAAGTGGTAATAGGATATTTTCATTGACATTACTATATTTTGGAGTTGTTTAGGTTCTATTTGGTATTCGATTTCACTATGAATATTCTCATTTCGAAACATGTATTTAATTTAGTTATTGTTCAGTTGTTTGACCATGCATGAATGTATTGGATCTACCATTTCATTTCGTATGAGAATAGGTTTTTTTGTGCTTTTATCATATATTTCATTCCTCATGATCTCTATTAGGATCATGTATCTCATTTTTGTGTATGACATACCCTACCTAATTTTCAAAAACCCATGTCCTATATGAGGTGATCTTCTAGAATAATTATATCATTTTCCTCATTAGTAGATAAGGATTGGTTTTTTTTTTTGTGGGAGACATTTGTGAAAAAATGGTTTATAAGGATCGGGATTAGAGATATAATATAATTTGGAGGTATGAACTCATGAGGAGTTCATTGTGGGTGGGAAAATAGTGTCGTCTAAATGGTGAAAGTGAAGTAAATTGGGATTATAATTTAAAACATGGTAATGTAGGCCCCCTAAAATTTCATATGCGTACCTTTATGTTTATTGATCCACATACTAAATGTGATACTAGTAGCATTGTAGAAGCCATGAAATGTATCATGCAACATACTTATATTAATATTTTATTAAAATGGGTAGAAAATCATATTCATTTAATCCATAATCAATAAATAGTTAATATACAATTACCCATAATCAGATTTTAGGGTTCTATAACATCTTATTGTATTGATGTTTTGGCTCCATACTGATATCATCCTCAGGTTCATGTGCATGACGTTAAACATGATATTAGTGGAGATCTCTATTGGGATGACGTTGATGTTAATAACACATTAGGGGAAAACATTAGTAGTTTCATTAATAATGTATACATAATTGTGATTTATCAATTTCAGAAAAAAAAAGAATAATAAGAGGAGTGACATCACTTCTCTCTAACGGAAGGGCGATGACCTTGAGATGATGGAAGATTCGGAAACCCCTCCTCTACCGAGGGAGGGGCCTCATCCTCTGGCTCATTGTTCTCTACAACAGGGTTTCTAGGGTGGGGGTAGGGACTTCTTTCAATTTTCACAAGTCGATAGACTCTTAGTCTTTTCCACCATCAACATCTGTCCTAAGGTCTCTGGGGTCCTTCTTGGCCAACAAATGGTTCTGATATCTCCTCATGAAATCCCCAAAGCATCAAGATTTATCCCTTATTCTATTATGGTCAATTTCATTCAACACTAATATCATATTGATATTCTTAATAGTCATATGAATGACAAATGGTGTTTATGTCAACGTTAGATTTTCAGGGTCATAGGGCTGTGATAGATCCTTCATTATTTTACATGATCATGATGATCTTGTGAGGGTAGGTGTAGATATACCAGATCTGTTCATGGATTCCTTTTTAATCTTATAAGTCATTAATTTTACCTCCACATGAATTGGGACCCATCCACTTCATCTATTTTTCTTTAATTTCCTACCTCTTCCCATCCAGGACCCGCTCTAATTCCATGTAAAAGAAAATCCATTAGTCAGTTCATGTGAGCTGATCTAAGGACCTCTACATTGAGGAATCCTATTTTGGTGGGAATTTTTAACAAAATGGAACTCACATGACCCCCTAAAAAAATTGTTTCGATGATGATTGAGATATATTACAAGTATTACCAACCAATTATTTTTTAAACATGGATGAATCTTTTCTCAATATCTAGAAGGCATGGCCACTCCCACCTGTAATGTCATAAAAAGGGTTCTGGGTCGTTCAATGGTCAAACCCCCTAATCATTCTGAAGGACATATGGACTCTTATTTGAATTATTTAGGAAAAGAGTGATCAGTATGTGCTTCAATTTAATATCGGTCTGAGAACGTGTTCTAGGATCACTCATGAGGTTTGGGACTCCCCATTTCACATTCCTTCCTTGTTTAGGTTTCCCTGTTGTCTCGGATCGGGAGGTCCCTAAATCTTTTGGTGAAGATCAATCCAGGAAGGTTCATCCCCCAATGAAGGTACATTTGGGTCCATGGTTAGGGTATTCCTTAGTCAATGTCAAGGAAGTTAATCCAAAGGATTCAGGGATATAGATTACAGATGTTTTTCCTCTTTTGATATGTTGTCTAGGCTTCATCCCATGTTCAAGCATATAAAGGGTGGTTGTGGAAGTGAGTAATGTTGGGAATAGGGATAGGAATCCTTCATGGATGATGACTTGTACAAGAATTTGATCCCCTCCTGCCCTACCTTTGAATCTATTTCGAACATGGATTCCATTACTGGTCCAGGTGATGGTGTGATTTCTCATTGTTTCTGTTGGGAAAACACAAATAAGCACCCCCAAAATACGGGCCATGATTTTTTGAAGCATAGAAGTTTTAATATGCCTAAGAAGGTCTTATAGTCTAGACCATCCAATGATGATACATTAAAGTCTAGTTTAATTTCTACCCTTTCCCCTATTTGATTTTCAGTTTTGGAAGACAATGATTGTTATATGGTTGAGGATGGGTATAAAGAGGATGCTTCTTTTGGTGAGAACATCCCTTCATGTTGGGGGGATTCCTAGTATTATAGGGATTCTAATATGGAATATCATATCAAGTCAATGGTGGTGGACCTTCCTGATGACTATATTAGATTATCATCAATGAAGGTGAAGAATTCCATTATTGAATCAAATGGGTTCATAAAGAACTCTGGAAGGCCATAGAGGCAAAAAAGGATATTGGTTCTTACCAATACCTCATATTACTAGATCCTCAAGAAAAGGGATGTTTCTTTAGAAGTTTCTCATGATGGTGGAAACAAAATCGACTAAGGAGATTGATCAACCAGTATGGGGAATCATCTATCATCCACAAGGTTTTTTTTAAAAGTAGACAATTTTATCATATATAGATATAATAGATAAGGCATGATGAGTGGGAAACCATTATAAGTTACAATAAATAACCCTTGGAAAATGTCTTAGAGTTCATCACTATGAATGAGAAGTTTGACACGGAAGTAGGGAGGCGTTTTTAGGTTAACCATACCATGTAGCATGGTGCCTAAGCCCAAATACAACTTGGAATTATGGAACATGGATTCAAGAGATATAATTTTATTATGGAATACCTCATAAAAAACTTGGACATGATGGTTTAAAATTTTGAAATCCAACTCAATGATGATCTGAACAAGAATTCCACCATTCTTCAATGGAGTCCCCTCATAGGTATAGTATCTAATAGGCTTAAATTGAAAATCATTGACTCTGCTATTTTGTATTAGGTAAATTGAGTATCTATATATGTATATTTTTTATATATGTATTTTCATTAAAAATATGTTCTTAATTAAAAAATGTATATTTGTACATGGATTCATTTCAAAAATTGTGATAGTGTACTTGTTAGAGGAGTTAGAGATAGCCTTTTGTTTCATCCATGTTCAGAAGGAGCTCTCTTTTTTAGATTATAATGATACATCCATCACTAGGTAACCCATTTATGTTGTTTTAATATCTGAAGGCTTTGGTTATAATATATGTTATAGAGAGGATATTATCCTATAATGAGTCATCATGAGATGGTAGCCATTAAGATTATTAATGTTGTAGAGTTATGGAAAATGGTTCCCGTTTACATAGACATAAGGGTTTTTAGTAAGAAGGGTGTTGGTAATAGACTTTATTAACTAATTTCTCTTAGGGTGGAAAAATTAATGACCCAACTAAGTGTTAATCTTTTTTTGTATATATTTCATGGATATTTATGTTTAGAGTGACCTTCCTTTCTGACCGGATAACCTCAATAAATTTTTCTACTTCATGACCATTAATTTTTTCTATTTTAGTCATGAAACAATAGAAAAAAGATTTATATTTCTATTAGTAGAGGGATGATGGGATTAGAATATGACATCCCCATGATTCTTATAACCCTCATAGAGAATATTTCACTCATGGAGGCATTCATGAATAGGATTATAAAGGTTGTGGAGTAAGTTTTGGCTCGTCTCATGCATTGGAATTTCAATATCAAAGAAATTATTATAATTTTTGAGATACATATATATTTTCCATTTGGGTTAATGATTTTTTTATTCAGGATCATTTTAATCCACTACATCACCCATCAAATGTTTTTCTTTATGACATGAGGGGGTGAATTCAATTTTGTAACACATTGACATTTTAAAATAGGAACATAACATTTGATAGTTTATATGAAATGAATCAAAAAAATTATTATATAATGTAACTTCACATGAAAATAAAACATGTTTCATTAAAAATAATGTCAATCTCTTTGATAGCATTCAACGCATGCAACACTGAGTTTTGAGTGATACTCGATACTCCATTAAAATATCTTTATTAACATGACCATTATTAACTAGCCATTAGGTTGATGGGTACAGATAGTACTAAAATATAATTAAAATTATATTGTTTACACATGTATAAAATAAATTAAATGGTTATATATTTATTATGAATAATTCAATATCTGTTTTAAATAAATGAGTATTTTTTTGAAAAACACTTTTTTATAAAACTCTGCCTAGTATCACATTTATCACATATTTTAAAATTATTTTTACCAATTATTTAAAATTAATTTTGAAATATAAACATTAATTTTTAAATCTACATGGAAAAATTATATTTTGGTGAAATATTTAAAATTATATAAAAATATTAATATTTTAGTGAATACTGAAAGTATTAGTTTTTATAATAAAATGAAATTTCATTAAAATAATTAAAGAATATAAATTTTTTTAAATATGGTTTTAAAGAAAATATTAGTAAAATTATATACAATTAAAAAAATTCAGTTCATTAGATTATATTTAATATTTAATTCTAATATATAAGCATTTTTATCATTTGAATATATTCTTGTTGAAAAAAACTTTTTAATCGCGTCTGCGATATTAATTATAAATTAACATTTCTCAATTATGTTAATTTAACTTTGAAAAATGAATTAAAAAAAGTTTTAATAATAAAATATATTATATAATGAGGTAAAATTTTTTTTAGCCAATGAATTGTAGAAACAGTAATAAATAATTATCGTGATTATGGTGAAAATTCATTTACAGACGGTTAAACTAAATAAATAGGGGTTCGAATGATCTAAAAAAATTTTAAAAGCACGTTTTATGTTTATATTTTGACCTTATAACCTATAATGTTTGGTAATGGCTCATTTGGGATCCATATTTCCTATAAAAAACGTTGGTACACCTTTTAATTTTCAAAAACTACTACTGTGAAACTCACCTCACTAATAAATAGACACCCACTCTCCTCTCCACTTCACAATTTAAAAACCATTTGTATCATCCAATAACTACCAATATATATTACATAAATAAATTCTCACATAATATATGAATTTATTATATCATAATTTGAATCTATTAAAGCATTAGGTTAATCTTATTGAGGTTTCTCAGAGAAGATTAAATGTCTTAATGTATGTGTTTTCATTTTACTTATTCTTATAATACATAATAAAATTATCCAATTATTAATAAATAATATCAAAATACTATCTTATAAAATTTGAATTTATTATTTCCATTTATGGAATTATATCCATATCCACTTCCATCAAATGCAAAATGAAAGTATCCATCATGTGTATGACGAACTACCACCTTATGAATCGATGAAGTTAATTATCAATCACCGGATTTCAAAGATGAATATTAAGATGGATTTAATATATATATATATATATATGAAATTATGTTATTAATTAAAAATATTAAAATATAATATCACATTTATATTTTTACTTTCCATTAATTTTTGGATAAGATAATGATGCATGTGTGTACAAAAGACTACAACCTCACAAAGTGATGTGATTCATTTTCCACTTACGCATTAAATGGATTTTTTTAAAGATAAAATGTAACAATTATATGTGATATTTGTTATCTAAAAATAATAATAATAATTTAATATGACATATTAGTTCTTACCTGCTTATTAATTAGAGGAAAACAACATTGATAGTCCGTATGTTTGGACTAAAGTGTTGAAATATCGATATAAAATGTTTTTCTTTTTACATTTTCATTGATTGTAATTAGGATGATTTTTTATTAAAATAAATTTTATATATAACATAATAATTATATTATTATGGTGAAATAATATTTATTTTATATTCTCTCCACCAGTGGAGAATAGTGCAAACATCGTTCATCTGTACATACGCCTACCATATCCTTGACCGATATACACCATTTTCTATCCATACAATTGATATTTTACTATAAATAAATAAATACTGATTATATATTATATTTATATCATGGTTAAAATTATATATAGGTTCCAACCATGATCTAACTAAGTTGACCGAAATTACTGAACTAAAAGATACATGAAAAATGGAAAGTTTATCATATAGAATATTGATTTTAACCAAGAATTACTAATTAAGGAATATTTATTGTTTATTACTAAATAATATATAGAATGAGATATATAATTATTGATCAAAAATTGTTTTTTAATTAAAAAATATTTATTATTAAATAGTTTTATACATATAGAAAGGAAGTCAAATAAGTGGGAAGGAGTTCTTATCTCACTTCAACTATAGTGATACATACAAAATAATCCCCACTTATTACATTATGTGGTGTATATAATTCCCCTTTATATATTTTATATAATTAATATTGTTATATTAATTGTATTTAATGTTTTATTTTATTTTATTTTTATGAAGGGGATTATTATTCAAAAATTTAAAAGTTGGTATTTTGGATTTCACAATACCATTATCATATTGGATTTTTTCCTAAGGCTCGCATGGGGGGATTATTTTATATTTATATATTATATTCTATATATATTTTTATCAAATGATTATTTTTTATCTTTATGAAATAATACTATCAATTTCCTAATATTTTGTACATAAAACGTTTGAAATAATATTTTTCAGAAAATAATCCATTATTTCTCTCTTTAGTAAAAAATCCTTATTCATCAAAATCCAAGTTTTATAAAAATTATTTCAAATAGTTTTTTTCTTTTAATAATTATTTATTATTGAAATTATCATCCAGTTTTACAATTTAATTTTGTTTGAAGGGAAAATTCATGTCATTTACAATGTAAGGGTTATTTTCCTATTACCAAAAAGTGGAAGGAATCTTATTTTAACATGTCTGTTATGAACATAATTTTATTTCATAATGACCAATCAATATTTTAATGATTATTTTAAAATTTATTAATATTTTTTCTGATAATATATATTATTTTTTCTAACTATTATATTTAAAAATATTTGAATATTAAAATGATATATTCCTCAAAAATAATTTTAATTAAATTTATATGGTATTTTGTTCATCAATGAAATCAAACCCTTTTTATACATATGTCTCATTAAAGATAAGTTGTATTAATATCATACTATTTATTTCTCTAGATGATTTATGATCATTTTGAATAGGGATGTACATTTTTATTACTATTCATCATAGAACTCTGGAAGGTTTATGATTATGTTAATTAATATTGTTAATTTTTAACAATTAATTTTTTTTTAAATTACATTGTTTTATACGAATTATATTTAACCCCATTTATATATTTACTGCAATGGAATTATTCAGTTAAGAGTGGTGAGGGGAATTACATGCCCCCTTGATTTGTTGATAGGTCAAATGATACAAATTCACTTAATTAATTGGCTAAGGCCTTACCTAATATGCAATATATATTTGCACACAGAATTGATCATAATAAGAATTTCAAGGAGTCCCTAATGGGATGATTAATATGGATAACATTATGTATTCCATAATTTTGAATTCATTCATTTATATTCCATATGATTATTTGAGAAGTTTGAATATCCATGGTTAATTTTCAAGATCATGTGATTATTAATAAGAAATTAGTTGATCAGTACGTATTTCTTCTATATTAAGATCATTTTATTGATAAAATTGATGGTGTTTTATCTATTTATCATCCCATATCGATTTTGATTAATTATTCATGACATATTCAACATTTTATTTACCCATACTAAGCATCTAAGATCACCACATCCTTATGTTTTATTTTCCTACAGATACCAGGATATGTTTTCTGATTGATATAATGGGAAACATGATGAGGAATAATGTATTTTCAGAGAAAATAATTTTTTTATTTTATGTTATCAATTGTATTATGAAAATCATGTATGTATCTAATTTACGAATATTACTAAACTATTTGGTCCTTCAAGATATGATTTCATGTTTCATTTGACAATGTAATAACGTGACCACTTTCTTTGGGATACATGGGTTAAGGTTACTACATTGTCACCTTGGCAATGAATCTTCTAGTTGTAGCATTAAATTACATCTTTGAGGTATATGGAGTCCAATATATTGTTATAGGGAAAAAACATGATATGACTTCCCATGAATTTAGATAAAACCATATTAAATCATTCTCATCATGGGGTAGTTGTAGTAGGTGTGTGACAACATGGATTTCATATAGAGGATGATTATATTTAATGACGGTGGTAGAGTGTATAAAATTTCTTATGGTCTGTAATACCCTTAGATAAGTTGTATTCAAGTTCCATTATTTTATTCCATGATGGATTCTTTAATGATGATTTCATTTTATATTCAATTGATGTTGATTCAAACGTTGAAAAAATAGTACCATGATGTCTTTCCTGATGAGGCTATGTAATTTCCCCCAATGGGAGATCAATTTTTGGGTAGATCTAAAATAAATAAATTCTTAGATATAAATGTATTCATTTATTATGGATCCTAATATGTTTTGGTAGTTGTGGATACATATATATATGATATTTTTTAGATAGGTTATTTTATACCTTGTGTCTCACCAGGGGATACACTAGTTTTGTTCATAAATAAGGTTGATGGATGTCTATACTCATTTAACAATGATGATATGTTGAATATGGTGGATATGAAAAAACAATACCCTCTTATCTGGATTTATTGTTTATTAAGTCAATTGAAAATACCTAGATTATTCATAGAGATTGATTTATGATTGATATATAATCATATTATGTTAAATATTTAGTATATACTAAAATAAAAATTATGAATCTATATGGGAATTAAAAGTTCATTTTAATGATTTTAGGTGTCATTAATTTTTATTCTTTTCTTATGGTTTTGATGAAAACAATGTTCAAATATATATCAAAAAAGTTAGTGGTAGTTTTCATCGATTCCATCCTTTTGTAAAATGTATCTAACGACAATTAGTCATAACATATATGGTTTTTTTAGGAGTTATTCATAAACAATAGATATTCATGAAGTGGTTGAAATATGAGATATGTGATTATGAGGATCATTTTTATAGCATTTCATCTATAAACGTGTAGCTGTTGTAGATATTTTAATGATCTCGAATATTTTTTCCATGGGTATCCCTCGAGACTACTATAGAGGTGTGGAGATTATTTTTTTATTGTATGCTAGTATATTATTTTTGTATCATAATTCCCCATTATAATAACTCCTCCAATAGTCTTAACATGAATTAATTAGACATTATTTGTGAATGAATAGTTTTATGAAGAATATAATTAACTAAACGAGATGAAAATCAGTGATCTGGTCTTTCATTTTTTTGAATAATGATTTCACATTTAGGTTTAATTTGAATAGTCAATTCTTGGAATGGGATCTATTTTGACATATATGTTAATAGTAATTTATTACAAGTGTAAATATTCACGAACCCATTATAATTTATATTCCAACAATGAACTCAAGTTGTTAGTAGTTTCCTTTTCCAAAATGTTATTATGACATTTACTCATTCGTAATTACTTTATTTTTTTCAATGTTCATAAGTGTCATAGGTATATCTTCTCCCAACATCACCTGAACATGTTAAAAATTTTGTAGATGGAATAATATTTTATTTTTTCATTGATATTTCATATACTCTAGTAAAGGGTCACGTTTTTGTTGATTAACTAATAAAAAAGCCACATAGTTTATCTTTGCATTATTCTAGATATTCATGGAGCCTGATTCAAGAACCCTATAAGATTCATTGGGAAATAGAATATTTTTTTTGAGGATGATTCATTTTTCAGAGGATGGTGTCAATTTCATTATCTCTATAGTGTGAACAGTCAAATATAGAGGAATCCAAAGTGATTTTTTGGTATGAAGGAGTTGTTGGTGGTGATTCCCCTGATGGTTTCTGAAAGTATGAACAGCATCTGCTGATATTCTAGGAGATGTATTTCATCCATGTAGTGGT
This sequence comes from Viscum album, assembly GCA_963277665.1. Taxonomy (NCBI): domain Eukaryota; kingdom Viridiplantae; phylum Streptophyta; class Magnoliopsida; order Santalales; family Viscaceae; genus Viscum; species Viscum album. The sequence goes on from OY728120.1 coordinate 765,056,665, forward strand.
GGATAAGGTTGTTCTCTGTGAGATTCATATTTCACCCTTTGTGTACATCTTGGTGTAATAATGTTGCACCATACTTTGAGAGTTAGTTTTAGTTCCACGGATTGATGTTTTCAATTTTTTGGTTTATTTTTCAATTTATGTTCTACTAGAAGGTGAAGGATGAACAATATGTTACTGGTTGGTTTCTACAAATTTTTAAGGACCATAATTTGATATGGAGGAATTTTTCATATTCTTATTCATCTATCTACCATGATAACATGGAGTTTTTGATTTTATATGGGTGATGTTAAATTGTTTGAAAAATTTATCACAATTTTTAGGGATAAAAAAATTAATGTTATAGGAGGGTTTGTTGAGAACGTATCTAGAAAAGTGGTGGCTTCCCATGGGGTCCATAAGGATTATTATCTCTGAACATGATCCTTTTATCACATATAGATTGTGGAGAGGTATCAAACATGATTTGTCTCTTATATGTCGCATATCATAACATTATATCCAAAAATAGATGGCTAGAAAGAGAATACCATCCATACTATTGATGAAATGGTGTGCTTTTGTGTCTATGATTTTTGATGTTCACTGATAAGGTATCAACATTTTATCATTACTGGATACAAAAATAGTTTCCACTCCATATTTTCCATGAAATAATTTTAATATATGTATGTTTAACATTACTTTTCTCTTTTTTGCTGGAATAGGGTTAGAGAGTCATTAATTCTAGGTAAAAAACAAATGAAAAGATCTATATGGATGGTTCATGTAAATCTTGAGCCAATTAAGGAAGAAATAGATTATCATAATTCCTTTTTTAAACATATTATTTTAATGACATATTATCATGTTGGTGATCATGTGTTCCATTTGTTGACTCATCATCATTTGTAGAGAATTCATGGTAGTGGGATTATATTTCTCCCCAGCTTGTTGGGCCTTGTAAGGTGTTCACTCATGCAGAAGTCATCACATATCCAGAACAGAATACCCTATAGAAGTATTGGATACATGATTCAATCCATGTGTGGAATCTTATAAACTCTATTCATAAATATTCACATGTCATTAATAGGGGAGATATGAACATTGATGATGCTTTTACGATCAACATGTGGAAATTAATTATTCTAGACATCTTGGAAAAATGATGTTTTAGGAGGATTCTATTCCTATAATTCATGTTCTTCAAAGGTAGGGTGGTAGGTATGAGAGATATTGGGATCATGAGACCAAGGAATTAACTTAGTACAATGATTTATTTGATTATTTCTTCATCCATTATATCTATGCATTGTGGTTAATCATATTTATAATTCTTATGAGATGGTTTCTTTTCCATGATGTCATATTTGAGCCCTCGATATTGTTTGATAAGTATAACCCTTGTGATATTTTTTTCAAAATGGGGTTTAATGAGGAATTATTTTTCACTATGATCCTCTAACTAGGGTGGTTTTGATCATATAATGGGGAATCTTTTGAGAGGTATCTCACTTGTTTTTTGTTTCGATGACGCATTCATTTTCATTATCAATGGATTTTGATTTAATATTTGAAGAATTTTTTTAGTTGTATAAATTGTAATGGTTCATACCATTAATGAATTTAAATTTTGTTTCCTAGGGAATAATGTAGTCTAGAGTGAGTTTGGAAGTGTTCTCAAGTCTTGGAGTGGTGTTATGGACTTTCAATGGGCCACTATAGACTATTAGTTGGTGTGGTGAGGCCTCTATAAGGGAAAAAGTCTTAGGAATATATTTTTGGGATAAAAATATTTGAGAAAGGTAAAATATGGAGTGAAACATTAATTTTCATTCCTTCTTCCTATTCCTTTTATTCCTTGATTTTCTCATTTGTAAAAAAGACACATAAAAATCCTAGGAATATAAAAGTTGATATATTGGTTCTATAAGGGACCACTTATCCCGACCACCTTGAGTAAGTTACCATTCAGATTATCTATGTAATTTTAAGGGATTATCACCTCATTGGAGGAAAACACTCACTTTTGGAATCCATTTTCCCTGGAACATTAAACTAACTCCATATCCAATGTCACAACATTTTGGAAGTTGTTGTGGCGATCAGTGTTGTCTGAAACAACTCATACTATAACCGGTATTCCTAAAATACCATTTGTTTCAAAGGTTGAATCTATGTGAATCTAAATTAGAGTTATTTAATGGGGTCATATGTTATTTATACCTCTATTAAATGATATTCTCCTCTCCCATAATGTGTTTTTTTAGATTTGAGACACTTCAAATGAACATTGTGATTTGTGGGTTGATCTCTCATATTATGTCACTATTGAAATTTGATATTATTTGGTATTTTTTATAATAATAATTGTTATGACATGGTCATTTCTCTTTTTATTCCAACTAGAAAATAGATAATTTATTTCTCTAATCTTTCTAATATTACTTTTCTTCTTCTCTTTTACATTCATTGATTTTATTGGAAGTTCATGGTTGAAAAAAAATGTTTTTTTGGGTGTTTTTTCCTTGGTTTTTTGGTGGAATGTGAATTTAATGTTTTTATTTACTTAAACAATCTTAGTGGAATTTCTTTATATTTTTTTGAAACCTTCATCTTCTATTATTAGCAGGAGAATTATGAACTTCTAAATCAAGTTATTGGATTCTTTTCTTCTTCAATTAATTTTTTTAAATAATAATGTTATCATGATTTATCACATTCATTAAAGTTGTGATTATCATTTATAAACATTAATAAAAAATAATGGGAATAAATTTTTTATAAATGGAGAAATCACATATGGTTTAGGTATGATAAGTATTTTCCTCTTTTCGGTATATATATGGTTCTATCGATGTTTATGTATCAAAATGAAATGTATTTTATATATTATTCTTCAATAAATTATGTAATTGGTTAGTTAATGTAAATCCAAAATTTTCTTGACGGATAATGAATAAATAAATATGGAATAAGTTTTTCCAATATAATAAAGATGCTTCTTTTAGTTGAAATGGGTTTTCTATAAAAAATGAAGGATATAAGTTGATTCATGGTTAAAGATAAAATGAAATAAATCAACCGCATTTTAATGGAATTTGGATAATGAAGGTAAATTTATTAATTATTGTTGATGATAAAAAGGTGGAATGTTTAATTAAAAATTTCAACCTTATATATGGATAAAAATAGGTGTTATGTTTAAATATTTTTTTTAATAATTTATAGATATCAAAAGATGATACCTTAGGGTTCATATAGTTATAATCCACGATCAATTAGTTTTTAAATAAAATGTGTTGATGGACTAAATTATTGATAGATGTAATATTTTTTGGGATGAGATATATCATTTTCAAGTAATTATGATTCCAGGATTTTGGTTCAAAGATACCCTATTTTAAGTTTCTTCCATTATTTATATCTCATTTGATATGAGTATATATGATCCTTAATATTAAAAAGAATGTGATCCTAGGTTTCCTGTTGGTTGACGAGACCTTAATAAGGATCCCCTAGTATGTGGATGTAGTTCGCACTAGTGATGTCAGGATGAGTGTATGGTGATATGAATATTGGAGTTGGGGAAGGAAATGAAACCAAAATAACAGTTTGAGGTTGGTATCAACCATTATTTTCTGAATGAAAAATTTATTGATTTATAGTGAATCTAAATTGAATATTGTATGCTAGAGTATCTTATTTATGAATTCCATTCCCATTGCTTTACACAACTAGGTATGCATGTTTTATACATGTATTTTAAAGAATATTAGAATAATTCATAGTGTACCTAGTATTATGTAATGATACTGAATTATAAATATTTCTTCTGATTTATTGTGTTATTTTAATTAAAATGATGATAATTTTTAAAAATAATGGGATTAGTTAGTTTATGGATAGAGGGATTGAGAATTAGTTGATGATAATTCTATGTTAATGTTTAATGGTTAATATAATGAACAAAAAAATATGAAATGTTTAAAAGAAATAATTAAATGAATTTATTCTAGAATGATTCTTTTATTATAGTATATTGAGTCCAATGTAGTGGTAAATGGGTATCATATTGATGAAAGTTGTAGTTGACCTTAAATATATACTTATCCCCATTTTTTGGTTGTTATCAATATATATCATTTATTTTATGTGATTTAATTAGTTACCCTAACTATGAGAATAAGATGATTGACACCAAGTGGTCTCTAAATAAGTGTTTTCCACAACATTCGAGTTGGTATGGAACATAAGGTATATTTCCACAAAAATCTAAGTTATCTTCTCTATGTATTTTTGTGTTTTAGTTCATATTGTGGTTACTAGTCCCATTTATCTAGGTATAAGGACATAATGGATTTTGGTTTTTTAAAAATATATAACAAAATATTAGATCCTATGTATTTCTAAAGGTATGTTGTGTATTATATGCAGTGGAATGAGTAATAATACTTTCCATACATGACATAATGAATCTTGTAAACTACTCAGTTACACTATGGAGATGTGTAAAGGGTCATTGAGATAATGTGCTGCATGGGATTCTTGGTACATGAAGATGTTATAATGAGATTCATATGGTGGATGATTTGATACAGTAGCCGATTTTTCATTAAAGTGTAATGATTTTATAATGATACAACCCATGACATGATAAAATGCGGTAAAGAAGAAAACTTTTGGGTATTATATAGTAGTTTGACTCCCTTTGATATATGTTGTATATTATATGATGACTTGTATAAGATACTTATTGAGAGATCAATGGTGGGTTTGTGAACATTGTATACCAGATTAGGTGATGAGTAATATTAACTTATTTATTCACTGGGATTTATGATGATTTCATTTTTTTGTTCTGAGACACTCAATGGAGGATCCTATTTAATATACGAGTTCTTCTCACCCTACATATATGTAAACTCGTTTTTAGGTCAGTAGGAGATGGTTTGTGTTTGAGATGTATATTACTATCTCATATAGCTGTTTAAGAGAGGATTGGGATTCAATGTTACTGATGTAACATCCCAAATTTTTTTTAATGTTAAATGTTTCATCAAAATGTGGTTAATATTAATTTAGTACACAATGACACTATATCCCCATAATAATGAAATGAGTATAATTGAAATGTGACATTTGGGTTTTGACAATTATATAATTATTGTTAAATTATTACTGTTGGCCAATAAAGATCATTGGTCAATATGACCATGGGTTAATATGACTGTTGCAAAAAATACACAAAATAAAAATTTTAACATTATAATTGGGTTTACAAAAACAAATCACAATGTTTAAATAATGAAAAAAAATATTTTATGGCTTTAGTCAGTAGAGTCATGCCTTACGAAGCCCTTTTTTGCAAACATGGGAGGGAGGAAGTATCTTTGGGAATCTCTTTTGAAAATCACAATCCAAACATCAATATGTTAAGATTGAATGAAATCACATTTGGGAGAAGTTCGAGTTAATGGAGATTACCACTCATTCAATTTTATCTAAGATTCCCAATGATTCTATAACCATAACGCACCTTACTCTTAGGTCCTATGTGGGTATTCTAAGGGGTTATGTTTCATGTCCTTAGTTACTTTAATGGTAATACCTTTGTTAAAATAAAAATTTTAGTTCATCATTTCAATTTTTTGTATAGTTTGTCTTAATAAAATATATGTTTACGTGATAAAAATTTTATAAAATTAATTTATTTTTAAAAATTTTACTTTTTAGGTATTTGTCATACGTAGAGAATTATTATGGAAAAATAAACCTCATTTTTTAATTTTAAATGTCTAAATTAATCCAGGGTAAATATTTAGAAATTTTTATGAAGATTCATATTTTTGAATAATAGTGAAAAAATTCATCATTTTTAATTTAAATAGTTTTTTACTATTAATAAATTTAGTTTCTCAAATTATTTTTGAAAAATTGACATACAATGTTTCAATAACTAAGATATATAGTGTCTAATTGGATCGATATAATTTTTTGTGAATAGTAACTAATCACTTTGGAATAGTAATATTTATCGTATCTATTGTATTATAACCAACAGAATATTATCATAGCCTATGGAATAATAGATATAATTTAGACACCATAAATAACAATGTGATATAAGTATATCATATTATTATTAAATAAAAATTCTAGAAGTTCTTATAGATGTATTTGTGTCTTTCGAGTAAATAATGATTTTATATAAAAATAAAAAGTCTCATATTTAGAAAACCATTTTCATAAAATGGGGGTTATATTTAAATTCCTAATATTGATATTAGGTTATAGCGAATTTATGAGAATTTTATAAAATACTATGTTTTTTAATGAATAGTAAAAATATAGTTTTGACTTTTCAGTATGCTTCATTACATCATTTATGATGTAATGAGAAAGATAAGACTCTAGTCCACTCTTGTGGGTAAAAATATGTTATGAGGTGTCCCATGTGTCCAATACCATGGGTAAGCCTAGGGTTTTCCAAATACCACTATTATGGTGTCCTTAGTAATTAATAAAACACACATTTACTTTTTCTATAAATACCCCCAAATTTATCCATTAGATTTAATTCCCAGATATCTTTCCTTAATTATCTAATAGTATTACCTCACAAGGAGGACTCCCAATGTTTTCTCAAGCCACAAATGTCATAATCATCAAGTATTAGGTGTTAATAATTATGGTAAGTGAACTCTCACCATATCTTTTCAATTAATGATTCCTATTACTGTGCTATGTAATAAAAATTTCCAAACTCTTTTATTCTATACATTTTTTATATGATATTACATTATTAAGAGTGTTTCATTAATGGGAGTCCCTTTTCCCCTTAATTTTTAATGTTTTATAAAATCATTTTTCTTTCCAATTATACCGCCATATTTTCATCTCATAATTTCATTATTTTTTCCAATAAAATAATTTATTGGGAATATCCAAAAAATATCTTCTCCAAGGGTATTAAAAAAGATTAAAAATGTTCAAGTTTAGTTATGGTATATGTATTCATGAAACCCACCTTATTTTTCCATGGGTTTTTAAAAGAAAAAAATAATATTTTTTAAAGAACTTTCTAAAACACCATGATTTTGATTTGAAACCCAATAATTTTATTCTCCATGGGTAAAATATGAAATGAAATATTATGATATATATGTCTTATATTAATTAAGACATATTAAGGGTGAACCCTGATATCAATCCAATACATAGGGTAATGATTTCAATCTCAAGGGATGACATGTTTTATGAAACCTTGGTAAATAGCCGTAGTTATTTTTTTGACACCTTATTGATAAACCTCAGTGATATGCTTATGAATTACTCAATTAATGTTGTAGAATAATTTATGAGTTATGATTAATGTTATTTATTTTATTATATGCCTCATGTTCTCTTTTTGATTCCATATTGACCTTCTTTATGTTCATATCAATATTTGTCAAGATCACACGTAAACTGTTTCACATGCTTTTCCTTACTAGGCTACTCACCCTTTCAATTGATTTATGTCCCCAGTTTTTGAGATGTAGTAAAATTACATACGATGAAAATTGAATAAGTCATTCATGTGTAATATAATTTTTTTTATGTTTTTGTGTATTATGTACATTTTTTACAAGATAATAAACATATAAATATCATCTATTTGTAAAATGTAATTAAATGTTGTGTATTAAAACGGATGAATTTCCATAATTTGTATCAATATAAAATTTAATTTTTTGTGAAACTTATGATATGGAAATATTATTTATAACCCTATAGAAACGTTTAAATATAGTAAATATTCCTAGTATTTGGGTGAAATGTCATGTATGTAGTTTCCAAAAAAAATTGTCCTTGTGTGTATTCGAACAAGAGGATGTAGCTCTATAACAGATGTATCTAGGGGTAAATTCTGAAAAAAAAAATCACTTTATGATAATCTCAAATGGGAACTGGTGAATGAAAATGGGTCTTTCTACACTTCTGGTTTGACACTCCCTAGTGATATGTTTGGTTATACACGAATTTTTCAGGAATCGTTATGAATGATTTACAGAAAATTTATTTATTTTCAATGAATAACATATTTGAGAGTGATGTTATAATACATAAAAGATCCCTTAGAATTATAAGATTATAAAATGAAACATTTTTCTCACTAAGGTTTTCATCTTTATGAAAATGGAGGGAAATAGGAGGAACAATGCTATTTGTGAGTGCAATGAACCATACACTGGAGGACCTTTGATTGAATCTGGAATGGAAACCGTGATGAGAAGGATGAATCAACTAACTCTTGTTATTGGATATACTATGAATCAAGGTGAGTTAACAATTTTACCATAGATGAAAAAACATTCTATTGAGTCTTTTATGTGTTAAAGACAACCAAATACCAAGGGATCTAATGACCCATTGATTTATGAATAGTCTCTATGCTCTATAGAAAATACCTTTTATGTACATAGATGTTTATAACAAGAGAATTTAATTATGGTTATGTACATTTTATAGGTTAAATTATATCACTGGTGGGAACTAATTAAAAATAAGAGTCCTAGAGTGACGTTTGAAGAAATGGAGTGGAAATATTTCAGAGGAATATTCACTAACATATTTTTCCCTCATTCAATGGAAAAAAATAGAGAAGAAATTCCTCAAACTGAAGAAGAAGGAGAATAAATTTGTTGGTAGCTATGAAATGATCTTCACAAGGCTTTCTTATTACACATCCAGGTATTACATGGATACTAATGGGAAGGATGATATATTCCATGGTGGACCTAGGCCTCATCTATGGAAAAACGTTTCCAACCAAGAATGTGACCACTATGAAGTGATCCTATTGATATCTATGAATGTTAAGCAAGATTTTTGTTAGATATGGTGGTATGACAACTTGAAAAATTACCAGAGATTTTTAGATCTGAACATAAGGAAAATCATTGACCAATGAAGAGAAGGAAATATTGTGTAACTTTCCACCTGAAACTAATGTGTGAATATGTATTTAGGAAACTTCCTACTCAAGAGTGTGAAATGTTACATGTGTATAAGAGATGGCCGTATTTCTCAGAATTATCCTAGTGAGGTGAAGACACAACTTCACAACATAAATGAAAAGGGGAAGATGGTGCAGGATTTTCCTGAAGTCTAATGCTACAAGTGTGGATGTTTTGGACACTTTTCCAATCACTTTACAAATTTGATAGAATTTTAGGGGAATAACCATCCAACTAAACATATAATAATTGATAAAGGATGTGTTTTTACTATCAAAATAGATGAAGTTGATGCTTCATATATTGTGGTGGAAGGTACTCCTGTTATTCTCTAAAATCTAACAAGTACTTTTTTTATTCTGGTTCTATGCATTCCTTTATTTCATCTAACTTTTTAAAGAACAACGAATCAATTAATGAGTTTTTGGATGTAGAGTTATTAGTAATGACTCCTGGTGGGATTATATGAGGATCATCATTGTATAGAAACTCTAGTATTTACATTAGACAACATAATCATATCACAAATCTAGTATTCATTCCCATTCGGTAATTAAACACTATATTAGGGATTGATTGGATGTCAATGTATAATTCTATGATAAAATGTAGAAGTAATGAAATATTATTATTCATGACAGGAAATCCTTCAGTTATCCCCTATGAATAGATATCTTGACCTGTCCTTTTTCTAAAAGGACCACCCGTAGCCTTATTTATTGATTTTATCATTGAAGATGATGAAGAATATACAATTTTAAGAATTGAAAATGTTCCCATTTTTTAGAAATACATTTCTTTTATTTCGTAATGTTTTACCTTTAACTCCCCCAAAAAGATATGTAGATTTCTCTATTGATTTCATTCTTGGATCCAATCCAATTTTCAAAACACTATATAGATTATATAATTTAGAGATATGGGATTTAAGAAAAAACACCATGATCATTTGGATAATGGGTTTATCCATCCATGACGGTCTCATTGGGAACAATATATTTTAGTTCTGAAGAATAAGTATGGATCAATCTATCTTAGAATTGATTATAGAGAACATAACATGAAAAAAGTGAAGAACAAGTACCAACTTCCAATAATTGATGATTTAGTTTACCAGCTTCGAGGGGAAAAATTCTTCTTTTAGATTGATCATTAATCAAATTACATTAAGTTGAGGGTGAATAATGATGATAGTCCAAAGACTACCTTGTGATGAATATATGGAAATTATGAGTTTCTTATTATTCTCTTCAGTTTAAATAATGAACCTGCTATTTTTATGGATTTAATGAATATAGTCTTTATGGACTACATTGATAACATTGTAGTTGTTTTTATTGATAATATTCTAACATATTCCAATTATTAGGATGTTCAGGAGGATAATTTAATGGTTATATTGAAAACTCTTATGAAGGAAAGATAATTAAGATTGTTCCTCAATTTTTAGTATTGGTTACATCATGTTTCTTTCAGGGGTCACATTGAAACCACTGAAGGAACCTCAGTTGACCCTAGAAATACAAGGGTTGTAGGGGAGTGGTCTCAGCTAAATACAAAAACTGAGAATAATATTTTCCTTGGATTAATGAGATATTTTAGGAGGGTTTTTAAAAAAATCACAATTTTAAAATCTATTAGCCATGTTAACTTGAAAATGGGTCAGTTTTATCTCTACAAAGGAGTGTGAAGAAAGTCTCCCATAGTTGATGAAGTGATTTGTTACTGCTCTTGTGTTACCCCTAACCTCTATTAGAGAATGATTCATTATTTTTAGTGATGCATCTCTAAAATATTTTGCGTGAATACTCATGGAAAATGATAATATGATTGCTTATTCATGTCAACAGTTGGTGCCTTATGAGAAGAACTATCATACTCATGATCTTAAGCTGGTCTTGTTTGTTTTTAAATGAAGATATAGAGACACTATCTAAATGTGGATAAATGTGATATATACACAGACCATCAATGTTTGAATTTTATTTTCACACAAATGGAATTGAACATGATAAAGAAGATATGGATAGAACTTATTAAATACATTTATTTTTCATTCCATTATCATCGTTGAGGAGAAAGAAAAGTAGATAATTCATTATGTTGAAAATAACCAATTGTGCTGAAAATGATGAATATTCAATGAGATCTATTAATCTATGACCTAGTAAAACTATACATTGGAATTTTAAGGGAGGGTAAATGATCAGACCTATCTGAAATTATTTCCCACCCATTATTAATAGAGATTACAAAGAAATATCAAGGGTAATATTATTTTGTATATAAAAAGAAAAGGGTTGTGAATAATGAGACATTTATCAAGTTTATTATTGTTCAATAATGTGTATTGAAATTTTGTACAAGGATATGTGTTCCATATATTCTTGAAATAATAAAGGAGATTAAGGATGAAGTTATAATCTATTCTTTATCTATACATACTAGAATCACAAAAATGAATAGGTACCTTCATGATCATAATTAATGTGATAACATGAAAATGGATATCGATGACTACTATAAAATGTGTCATGGGTGTCAAAAACTGGTGGCAGAGAGACAACTTCCTAAATTTGTATTACAACCATTACCCATTACATCATGGATGTGGGATAATATCACTATTTAATTTTTCACTGGTCTCCCATGAACATCCAAAGCGTACAATGTGATATGGGTAATAGTGGACTGTCTCACCATGACATCCCATTTTGTTAGTATTTTTGAATATTTCTCTCTTGACCAACACTCTACAAAATACATGAATAAAGTGGTAAGGATGCATGGAGTTCAAATTTCAATCGAATATCATCATGATCCAAGGTTCACATCCAAATATTAGAGAAGTATTCCACATTATCTAAAACATAATTGAATCTTCTGTAAGTATTATCATCCCCAAACTAATTTAAAATATTAAATGACTATTATAAAACATGATTTCATTCTACGCACATGCACAATACAATTTAATGGTCGATGGGATCAACATATCCCATTAGTTTAGTTCTATATAAATATTATAGTTGGTGGCCTAAAACCAACTACTTTTTACTTTATTCATTAATAAAAGCCCTATCACATCTTGATTGTTCTTCTGTTTGATAGTGCATGTGATAATGTCCTAAGGATAGTTGTTTCATTAAAGGGTCATAGCGGGTCCCTGCTATGATGAGAACCTGGAAGTTCCATAAAACTGTTCTTGAATATATGTTCTATGGCCGGATGATATTATTTGAGGGACAAAAATAATACATGACATTAGGGGTGAGGACTCATAAAACATTGAGGCACCATCTCATGGTGTGCTCCCGTGGTAATATCCAGGAGGATATTATGAGAATGGGACCACCAGTAGGAAATCCATATTTCATAGTGTCATTGGATGTTCCAATCTGTGGACATGTGTATTGATCTTTATAATTTAAGATTATTATTAATGGGTATTATAACTCATTCACTTATATGTATTGACAATAACTATGAAGACACACTGTTCGCAGCGAGGTAGGATACGTTGGGTGTGTCACGAGTAATACTACATTAATAGATAATGAGAGAAAGGATTTGTCCCTTCTGTTCCATAACAGAAGTAGATATCTCAAGACCTTTGATGGAATTGATATAGCCTAAATAAATCCACGGACATGGTAAGGTAAGGGTGAGTTCGATTCCAGAATGATAAAGAATGAATAATTGAGCACATGGGTTGATGACACTAGCATGCTACCCGCTTGATTCGAGATATCGCGGAAAAGAGATTATATTACACAGTAATCATTCATATGAGGTGAGACGTCATTGTGTCATTAACTTCTTTCTGTATGGGTGCCTTGGCGTGTTACTAGACACTAACCATGGACATTAGGAAGGATCCACATAATGCCACTGATAAAGAGGCCTAGAGGGTCACACACTAAGTGTGTCCATGTGTCTCAGTTAAATATTAATTTAAAAAGTTAATAAAAAATTATTCCTGATTGTGGTTTAATAATTATTTAAGGAAGCCGGATTGCATTTATTTCAAAACAAGTTATTCAAGATAAAATATTGTGGATGAAATAATATTTATTAGTGAGTGATGCAGTTATATTTATTTATGAAATAAACAGCCATTACTCAAGGTCTAAAAAATGTGGTGGAGGAAATAAAGGAAAGTGGAAAATAAAAGTACATGCCGTGTATATTAAATATACACGCCGTGTAGTTTTATGGAAAATGAGTACAAACCATGTATTAATGATTACACGTAGTGTAGTTATTCCAGTCTAGATTTTGAGGATATAATATTGTTTTATTAAATGATATTTATTATAATCAGCGTGGGTGCATGTCAAGGAATTAATAATTCGACCTGGGGGTCATCAATAAGAGATAATTAAATAAATAAAATGTGTAACGCGTTTACTTATTGTCATAACTCTATAACCTCAACCCCGATTATAAATATCCTCCCAACCCCAATACTTTTCCAGAAGAGAATCATTGTGCAAAAAAATTCCGGAGAATTCGTTGAAGACCAAAATTACTCCTTCTTATAATAACGCTCTCAAGATCGAGAGATGAAGGTGATCAAAGGTGTACATCACAAGAAAAGGTTCTTCCATGCTAGCACCAGGAGATCCCATCAGCAACGTCCTGAGATACATGACACATGTGTGGATCACCGCTAGAGGAATCCTATAGTTGGATTCTACTACGCAACGACGGATCACAAGATCGTGACCGGAGACATCAATGAAGAAATAATTCCACCAAGGTAATTCATGTGGATTAATTAAATTAATGATAACCAACATATGATGATCCTATCTTTATGGTTCCATTATTACCTCTTATCTTTTTCGTTTCACATTCTATTCTGATGATTATGAATTTTGCATCGTGACGGATCTCGGATTGAACGATGTTTAACGTAAAAATTATTGTTTGGAAAACCCACCAATGCGCCTCCGATGCGCCTGAAACCTACAAGTGATATCAGAGAGGTCATATCGTTGATTATAATTATTTATTTTATCGTTGACCTTTTACTCATTTAATAATTTATTTGTTTCAATTCATGTTTAATCGATCTGGAAATATGAATCTTGAGATCTTTTCCTCCTCCCTCGTTTCTCGTTCACCTCAAAGAAACAAAATTTTCTTTAAATTTTTATTAAAATAAAATAGAGGAAATCATTTAAAGGAGAAAAATGTTTCTAGTTGTACATCACCAGAATACACGACGTGTATTCGAAAGTACACGCCATGTTGTCTAGGTCCAATGCATTGACTGATCCTTTAAATCAGGTCGTGTATTGGAGTATAACTTTGTCATTTATGACAACGTTTTTTGACCAGGAACAAGTGGCACACAGTTTCTGGATTACACGACTTGTGGTCCAACTAAACACGGGGTGTAGTCCCTTAGGGTTCGGGTTGGACTGTGTACCCCATACATGGCTTGCCCGGCTGGAAACTGTTCAACGTGGAAACTACACAACATGTGTCCCACATAACACGCCGTGTACTCAAAAAATTTCCAAATTATACTAACATGCCTTGTCCCCAGGCGTGTACTTCGGATGGATGGTGAAGAAAAGTACACACCGTGTAGTCGAAACTACAGGTCGTGTACACACCCAAATTATGCATATTTATTAAAATTTATTATTATATTATACAAACCCTTGATACATGTACCATGGTGCAGGCGTAAAGTTGAGTCACAACACGTGATTGTTGTTTTATATATATATGTGTTTAATTTAACATCTATATAATGAACGGGAATTCACCGGGTGGCCTCTAGGGTACAATTTAAATACAAGTATAATTTTAAATGAATTTATTTGATTAAAATTATGATGGATGAGAATATCAAGGAAGTTCAGAAAAGGGTTTAAGATAAAAGGATTGATTAATTAAAGATAATTAATTGATTTGAGAGTGATTTATCTTAAACAAGTACAATTAAAGAATTTAATGATAGTTTTATTTATGCGTAAATATCTTTGCATGTATGTATAATCATGAGCTAGACCGGGACCTTTGTATGTGAATGGTTTCTTTTAATTTATTTATTAAAATTAAATTTATTGGCCTGCGGGCCATCTCCTCATTAAAATGTAGGACCTTCACATCCAAGAATTATTTTATGTAAAAACCCCTTTTTACCCCTCACCTGCGTGTGAGATAAATGCATATGTAATGGATGGAGCTCCCAAGCTAGTGGAGGCGGCTCAAGTCCGGAGCCAAGGTTAATAGTAACCAAGGAGATACAAAGGTGGACAGGTGGAAAGTTGTAAAAACGAACCTAAAAGGATCAAGGTGTTTCCCCCAAGGTCTTATGTTAGTTTATCAATCACTAGATAAACTAACCAATGGAAAAATCTCATGATCATACCATTTATTTTATTTCTATCAATTTCAGGGTTTATTTATTGTGGGTGTGTTTTCACGAACACAAAATTAATGAATTAAACGAGCATGCAATATGGAACTAAAATAAAACCATCTTATACGTAAATATTATCTTAGACATGGTTAATCATTTAAGAATATCCCACATCATATTAACAAGAATGTAATAAAAGATAATAAATTGGGAATTTATGTATAATGATATATCCCTCAAATGAAATATTAAGTCAGTATAGCCTTCCATAATCTTGGTTAGAATCGAACCACAGTTTAAAGTGCTTGACCAATCCTAGTTGGGGTGCTTTCAATTATCGTGGAATTCTAATTCAAGGTTTTGGGTTGAATTGACTTGGTTCGCATCAGGGGTTTACTTCCATCGTAGGACTTATTGTGACCAAGAGGCAAAGGTTGAGGAAATCCAAAATAAAAGGATTTCAGGATTGGGGAGTCCACTCAGCGGATCACGGAGCTGTGAGTTAATGCAGTTGTCAATTTGGAATTCCTACCTAAAATCCTTCATCTTGATTGACCAATCTTATTTGGGGTAATGTGAAGGGAAATATGGATCTTTTCCACTAGAATATACAGGCAACAGAATATTCTAAAGTCAGTGGTGAGGGCTATTGGATTTTGATAAAATAGTGGGAGACTAATAAGTATTAATTTATTTATTTTTCTTAGTTTTGTAATGAAGTACTAAACTTTTTCTCATCTTAATTTTTAGAAACTACATAATGACTTCAAACATATCATTGAGAACCATACTCGATAAGGAAAACCTTCTCACTACCACCAATTTCCGAGAGTCGCAGAGGCGTTTACGCATCATCCTTCACCATAAAATAAAATTGTATATGCTGGAAGAGCCTATTCCAGTTGCGTCGGGGAAAGAGGCCAGTGATGAGGAATTATCTCTCTATAAGAAACAAGTGGATGATGCCACATACGTCCAGTGTTTCATGCTATCATCCATGTCCAATGAGCTCTTAAAGCAACATCAAAACATGGACGCGTATAACATGATGTCTCACCATAAGGATCTCTACCAAGAGAAGGTGAGACAGGAGAGGTATGAGATCTCCAATGATTTGTTTACATCTAAACATGGAGAGTCTATGCCAGTTGGTCCTCATGTAGTCAAGCTTATTGGCTATATTGAATGACTGGACATCTTATAGATTAAATTTCCGGATTATTTGTGTACATATCTCATCCTATCATAACTTCCCAAGACCTTGTCTAGCTTCATTGTCAATTATAACATGAGAGGCAATGAGAAGAGTATATCAGAGCCTCTGTACTTGATTTGCGAGGTAGACAAGGACATGGGGCGTGGAAAACCTGCAGTCCTTATGGTGAGCACGAAAAGGAAGGACCAGGAAATGGGGCCAAAGACTTCTAAACGGTATCAATCCCCCAATCATCGTCCCTCCAAGAAGGGGAAGATCCAAATGCAGGGCAAGGAATGGGAGGCAGTGTATTTTGCATGTGACAAGTAGGGCCACTAGAAGAGGAACTGCCCCCAGAAGCATAGGGATGTTAAAGGTGTATTCGTTATTGAGTGTTATCTTTTCATTTCTACAAATTGGGTATTAGATACAGCTTGTGGGGCTCACATCTGTATTCTAATGCAGGAACCAAGTAGATTTAGAAATATTGCAAGAGGATAGGTGGATCTTCGAGCTGTCAATGGCGCATGGATGGCTGCGTTGGCTATTGCCTATTACCCCCTATCATTTCCGACTTGAGTGATTTTTGTTTTAAAAAATTGTTATTATGTGCCTAGTGTTACCAAGAACATAATTTGTGTATCTTGTTTGGATATGGATGGATTTATTTTAATTTATGGAAATAAGAGTTGTATCGTTTATAAGAACAATGCATGTTATGGTATGGAACATTTAAATATTGGTTGGTATGTATTAAATTATGAAAAAAAAGTGTTGGAAATTGATAACGAAACAAACTCACGTGACTCATACATCACCCTGTTGTGGCATCACCATCTCGGTCATGTGAACGAGAAGCTCTTGACAAAGATCTACCAAGATGGCTATTTAGTCTCTACTGAGCTAAAACCACTTGATAGGTGTCACGTTTGTTTACAAGGAAAAATGACCAAGCCAAATTTTGGTGGACATGGTGAAAGGGCCACAGAGCTTCTAGGATTGGTACACACAAATGTGTGCAGACCATTTCCAGTAGAATCTATAGGTTGATAATATTACTTTATTTGTTTTACTGATGATTTGAGTAGATATGGTTATGTTTTCTTTAATGAGGTATAAGTCAGAGGACTTAGAGAAATATATGGAATTCAAGAATGAAGTAGAGAATCAGCTTGGTATGAAGATAAAGAAGCTTCAATCAGATCGAGGTAGAGAATATCTGAACTAAGAGTTCATCGATCTTCTATGGGAGTCTGGGATTCTATCTCTGCCCACTCCTCCTTATACACCATAGTGGAATGGTGTTAGTGAAATGAGGAACCACACCTTGTTGGACATAGCGAGGTCGATGATGATTCATGTGTATCTTCCATTATCCTTTTGGGGATATTCATTACAAACTGCACCATACACATTAAACCAAGTACTAACTAAGGTGGAAAATGGAATTCCCTCTGAGCAATAGAATGGAAAGAAACCAATTTTTTCTCACACACGTGTATGGGGATTTGAGGCATTTGTTAAGGCCTCCTCAGGCAAAAAACTAGCACCCTGGGGCACGAGGTGTATCTTTATAAGATATCCCAAGGAAACGAAAGGATATTACCTATATAACCCTCCGACAAGAAAGTGAATGTAGCTAGACAAGTTGTCTTTCATGAGAGGGATCACATCCTCAGGAAGTATAGTGGGAGAA
The DNA here is from genome assembly GCA_963277665.1 of Viscum album. Lineage (NCBI taxonomy): Eukaryota > Viridiplantae > Streptophyta > Magnoliopsida > Santalales > Viscaceae > Viscum > Viscum album. The sequence goes on from OY728120.1 coordinate 765,074,922, forward strand.
AGATTGACTTAGACAAAGTTGATGCTCAAGATACAAAGGAGTTGGTACAGGAACAAGTTTCATAGGTCTTCGTGGAAGAGGTTCAAGAAACACAAATACTGCATTGGAGCTCAATAGAGGTAAGGGAACCAGATAGATTTGGGTTCCTAGTCACTGACGATGGTGAATCATTATTCTTGGACAATGATGAACCTCTCTCCTACAAGGAAGCAGTAGAAAGCTCATAAGCTGCAAGATGTCTAGAAGCTATGAATTCTGAGATGGATTCCATGTATCAGAACTATGTCTAGGTTCTGGTCGATGAGCCAGTTGATGTAAAGCCTATTAGATTCAAATGGGTATTCAAGAGAAATATGGACATGGAAGGTAAAGTTAGCACCTATAAAGCAAAGCTAGTAGCTAAAGGGTTCAAAAAACGTCAAGAAATTGACTATGATGAAACCTTTTCGCCAGTTGCCATTTTTAAATCCATAAGAATAATACATGCCATAGAAGCTTACCATGACTATGAGGTTTGGCAGATGGATGTCAAAACAGCATTCCTTAATGGGATCCTTCAAGAAGATGTCTATATGACAAAACCAGAAGGTTTTGTGACACCAGTTGAAGCCAAACGGGATTTCAAGTTATAGAAATCGATTTATGGATTAAAGCAAGAATCCAGGTCATGGAACATTCGATTTGATGAAGCCATAATGTAATTTGGGTTCATTAAGAACGAATGTGAGCCGTGTGTTTATAAGAAGTTTAATGGTAATTTTATCATTATCCTAATAGTATATGTTGACGACATATTGCTTATTGGAAATGATGTACCAGTCTTACAATCAGTTAAGGACTGGATGAACAAGTGTTTCTTCATGAAGGACATGGGTGAAGAAGCCTACATTCTAGGGATCAAGATCATTCGTGATAGATCCAAGAGGCTTCTTGGACTAAGTCAGGGTACATTCATTGACCAAATACTAAATAGATTTACTATGGAACAATCCAAGAGGTGATTAGTTTAAGTTTCACATGGCCTATATCTTCCTAAGAAAATGTGTCCTCATACATAACAAGAGAATGATAGAATGAGTAGGATCCCATACGCTTCAGCTATAGGATCCATAATGTATGCCATTTTATATACCAGGCTTGATGTTGCCTATGCACTGAGCATGGTGGGCAGATATCAAGCAGATCCAGGAGAACATCATTGGACTGCTGTTAAGACTATCCTTAAGTAACTGAGAAGAGCTAAGGATATGTTCCTGGTTAATGGAGGAGATGAGGATATTGTCATCAGAGGGTATGCTGATGCTGGTTTTCAAACAAATCAGAATGATCTGAATTTACAATCTGGATATGTTTTCTGTCTCAATGGAGAAGCTGTGAGCAGGAAGAGTTCAATGCAACCAGTTGTTGCCGATTCTACAGCAGAGTCCGAATATATAGCATATTCTGATGCATCCATGGAAGCCGTATTGATTCTGAACATTGTCCAATAGCTTCATGTGGCTCCTAGCAGTAAAGATCTCATTACATTGTATTATGACAATACTGCAGCAGTGGCTCTTGCAAAAGAAGAATGGTCACATAAAATAACAAAGCATACACTCCGAAATTATCACCTCTTGAGGGATTTCTATCAAAGGGGTGATGTTATAGTGAGAAGAGTGTCCACGGAAGAGAACGTGGTGGACCCCATGACTAAAGGCTAATCTCAGCAGAAGCATGAATATGATGTGAGAGCTAGGGAGTTAAAGGTTTTTAGCAGTTGGCTCTAGTCCAAGTGGGAGCCTGTTAGATTTTGTGGCCTAGAACCAACTACTTTGTACTTTATTCATTAATAAAATCCATATCACATCTTGATTGTTCTTCTGCATGGAAATGCATGTGATAATGTCCTACGGATAGTTGTTGCATTAAAGGGTCATAGTGGATCCCTACTATGATGAGAACTCGTAAGTGCCACAACACTATTCTTGAATATATTTTCTATGTCCAGGTGATATTATTTGAGGGAAACAAATAATACAGGACATTATGGGTAAGGACTCATAAAACTTTGAGGCACCATCTCATGGTGTGCGTCCTTGTTAATATCCAAGAGGATATTATGAGAACTAGACCCGCCAGTAGGAAATCCACATTTCATTGTGTCATTGGATGTTCCTATATTAGGACGTGTGTATTGATCATTAGACTTTAATATTATTATTAATGGGTATTACAACTTGCGCACTTAGATTTATTGACGAAAACTCTGACGAAACATTGTTCGCAGCGAGGTAGGATATCTTGGGTGTGCCACGAGTAATACTGCATTAATAGATAATGCGAGAAATTTTTTGTCCCTTTTGTTCCATAACGGAAGTAGATATCTCATGCCCTATGATGGAATTTATATATCCTAAATAAATCCATGGCCATAGTAAGGTATGGGCGAGTTCGATTCCGGAAAGTCAAAGAACGAATAATCGAGCACGTGGGTTGATGACACTAGCATGCAACCCACTTGATTCGAGATATCGTGACAAAAGGATTATATTACATTGTAATTGTTCGTATGAGGTGACACATCATTGCAGTGTTAACTTTTTTCTCTATGGGTGCCTTGGCGTGTTGCTAGCCACTAACCTTGGACTATAGATAGGCTGCGCCTAATGCCATTGAGAAATAGGCCTAGATGGTCATACACTAAGTGTGTCCATGTATTTCAGTTAAATGTTAATTGAACAAGTTAAATAATGATTATTCCCGACTGTGGTTTAATAATTATTTAATAATTCCTGATCACATTTATTTCGAAACTAGTTATTCAAGGGAATATATTGTGGATGAAATAATATTTATTAGCGAGTGATGTCGTTGTATTTATTCAAGAAATAAATAGCCATTACACAAGGTCTAATAAATGTGGTGGAAGAAATAATGGAAAGTGGAAAATAAACGTACACGTCATGTATATTAAATATACACGTCGTGTAGTTTTATTGAAAATGAGTACATTGCATGTATTAATGATTACACGCCGTGTAGTTTTTTAGTCAGGATTTTGAGGATATAATATTGTTTGATTAAATGATATTTATTCTAATCAGCATGGGCGCATGTCAAGAAATTAATAATTTGACATAGGGGTTTTCAATAGGAGTTAATGAAATAAATAAAATGAGTAACGCGTTTATTTATTGTCATAACTCTATAACCTCAAACCCGATTATAAATATCCTCAAAACCCCAACACTTTTCCACAAGAGAATTTTTGTGCACAACAATTCTGGAGAATTCATTCAAGCTCAAATGAACTCCTTCCTCCAAGAACGCTCTCAAGACCGAGATATCAAGACGATCAGAGGTGGACATCGCAAGTGAATGTTCAAACGAGGTAGCACCTGGACATCCCTTTGGCGAAATCCGGAGATACATGGCACTTGTTTGGATCACTTCTAGAGGAATCCTACACTTGGTTTCTACAACGCAACGACGGATCACAATATTGTGACCGGAGACATAAACTGAGAAATAATTCCACCAAGGTAATTCTTGTGAATTAATTAAATTAATTACTACCAAAATATGATGATACTATCTCTATGGTTCTGGGTTTCCCTCTTATGTTTTTCGTTCCTCATTCTATTCTGTAGATTCATCATTTTAAATCATGATGGATCTCGGATTGAACGTTGATTAATGTTAAAATTAACGTTTGTAAAACCCACCAACACGCTTCCGTTGCACCCAGATCCTACAAAAACAACACCTTCCATTAGAGAATTCAAATGTAGACCTATGAAGATCTATATGGGATGTGATGTCGAACATCATCTTGATTGGATTATGCATGTGAGAGAATAATTCTTGGGCCATATATTTTTCAAGATATGACAGAAAGGTTGATTTCTTCCAACACCACATAACGACTACCCAGAGCTAGCATAAGAGTTATAATAACAACAAATGAATGGATATGGAGTTTTATGTTGGTGAAAATTTCTTACTTCAAATTTAACCATGGACGAAGACTTGAGGATTGGGATGAAATGGAAGCTAAACACTAAGTTCATTATCCCTTATGTTTTCCTTTATCACGTAGGACTAGCGGCCTATCAGCTTTTACTTCCTCAAAATCTATCACATATTATTGATGCTTTCCATGTATCTCTCTTAAAGAAGTACATACCAGACCCTTCACAGGTACTAAATCCAATGGTGGTACAACTAGATCCTGACAACTATTAGGACATGCAATCAGTGGAGATCTTGGAACAAAAAGAAATGGTTCTATATTACAAGACAACCCACCTTGTTAATGCATCGTATAGGAAAAAATATAAATAAGGGACATGGGAACTATAGGAAACAATGAGGTAAAATTACCCTCACCATTTCTCAACTGAGAGAACTAGTTGGAAATTCAGTGATGCTATTTCATAAGGCAGAATAATGCAATAACCCGATGTTTTTTGAATGATAAATGATTCCACAAACTATGGGTTATTTTATTCAATACTCTACAATACTATATCCCCTTAATAAAAAAGTTAGTATAATTTAAATATGATCTTTGGGTTTTGATTGTTATATGACAGTTGGTCAGTATGAATGTTGGTAACAACACAATTAATAATAAATTTAATGTTATAATTGGTATTATCAATTGTAATGATTATAGACAATTAATAAAGAAAGAGGAGTCAATGGCCCCATCTCATAGATTTATGTCATATGATGCCCATTTTTCATAACATAGGAATCTGGTTGAATCTTTGGGCATATCCCCTAACCAATCCTAATCCGAGCATCATCATTAAAAGCTGGAATGATATTTTCTTCAAGATAAGTTAATGTTAGTGGATAATAACACTTGGGATATGTTATCAGGATCACCCAATGGTTCTATCTCCATCAGACACCTCACTCATAGGTTGTACAAGGATGATATAAGGGGTTATGTTTCATACCCTTAGTTATATACATTGTAAAAAAAAATTTTAAAAAAAATTATTTAATATTTTCTATTTTAAGAATAATTTTCCTTAATAAAATAAATTTCTAATTGTAAAAAATTTTCATAAATGGATTTTATAGGTAAACATTTTACTTTTTAGATATTTCACATACTAAAGGAATTATTATGGAAAAATAAACATCATTTTTTAATTTCAAATATTAAAATTAATATAGGGATATTTTATAATATATTTCTATGAAGATTCATATATTTGATGAAACGTGAAAAAATACTATTTCTTTAATCGTAATTTTTTTAACATTAAATTATTGATTTTGTGAATATATTTTTAAAAAACATACATACACATTTGCGATCAGTATGATTTTTGGGGTCCAATAGGATCTACTAAAAAAAATTTGTATAGTAAATTGACCCTTTGGAATACTAATATTACCCTTATGAATAATAATATGAAAAAATGGAATATTTACCTCACCTAAGTAATTATATATATAATTTAGGCATCATAAATAGAATGTAATATAAGTATATGATAATATAAGTAAATATACATTTTAGAAATTATTAGTAATGTATTAGTATTTTTTGAGTAAATAATTATTTTAGTTAAAAATTAAACTTCTCAAATTTATAAAATCGTTTTCATAAAATAGATTTCATATTTTTATTTTAATTTAGATATTATGCTTGGGTGAATTTCTGATAATCTTAAAAAAACCATAGTTTTTTAGTGAATAGTAAAAAAATATAATTATGAGTTTTAGCTATGTTTAGTGACATAAATAATGATTTAATGAGTAAGATAAGATGGTGGTCAACTCGTGTTGATAAATATATGATATCAGGTGTCTAAATTGTCCAATATCAAGGGTAATACCCTGGGAAATCCCATGGATTTTCAAATACCACTACTAAGGTGTCCTTAGATATTAATAAAAAACTCTTTCACATTTGATATAAATACCCATCCATTCATTTGTTTGATTTATTTCCCTATTATTTATCCATGATTATATGATAGTCTTAAAAAGTGGTTCCTCTCAAGGTGTAATAATTCCACCATGTTCACAATCATCATGATTTGGGAGCCCCTCTTCATTTTAAGGGAACTCTCAACATATATTTTCCTTTCATGTTTCCTGTTTTTGTGGTTTGTATTTCAAATGTCAATACCATGATCTTTTGTCCATTTTGTACCATCCTATTACTATATTATTATTTTTTGATGAATCATATAACCATTTCCCCTATATTTTTAATGTTTTGTAATATCATGTTTTATAGTCATTATGTCGCTCAAATTTTGGTCACAATATTTCTCTCCTTTTGTCATGAATTTTTTTTTATTTTCTATTGTGATTATAAAAAACGTTTTCTTATCCTTGAATATTCATATATATTTCAAAATGATCTATTTTAATTATGGTATTATCAGTCATTCATAATTAATTCCTTTTTATGGTTTAAAAATGAGAAAAATGATTTTGTTTTCAAGAAATTTCTAAAACTCAATGATTTGGATATGAAACCCATTTATTTAATTATCTATCATTTATTTATGAAATGTGTTATAATGATATATGTGGATCATATTAATTAAACCATAGGAAGAGTACACCTTGATATCTCACCATTTAATTGGGTAAAGAATTTAATCTCTAGAGATGTCATGTTTTATGATACCTTGTTGAATAACCGTGGTAATTTTTATGACACCATGGTGATAAAGCTTGGTGATATGCTTATTATTTACTCAATTAAATGTTGTATACACATTTAAATGTTATTATTCATGTTCTTTTATTAATTACACTTCTTATTTTCTCTATTCCATTCCATGTTGAATTTCATCATGTTCTTATCAATATTTCTCAAGATCATTTGTAAATGGTTTCACTTGTTTTCCGTACTGGGCATTCTACTCACCCTTTCAATTGACGTATGACCCCAGGTTATGAGATGAAATAAATTTAAATAGTATGAACGTTTAATATCATTTTAAAATGAAATATAATAATTTATTATGTTTCTGTGTATTATGTACCTTTTTTATGACACTAAACATTAAAAGTGAATCTGTTTATTTAATGTAATGAAATGTTAAGTATTAAAAACTAAGGACCCCATAATTATTAAGGAATACCCTTTTGGAAAATTTAGTTTCATTTATAGATTAAAATTATTAAAACAATAAATTCTTGTATCGGTATATATATTTAATTTTTTTATACGGAGTTATTGAGTGATTCTGTCTTATATATAATTCATCATGTTTTGTTTTTGGGTAATGCCTCCCATTAACATGTATGAATTAACCTCAGTTCATCTGTCCATTCTATGGCATATTTGAAGAAAACTTTAGAAATAATTGTCTCCCTTATTTAATTTTATGTACTATATGGGTACCTTTAGTTGGAGGTGTTATCTAACTGTTGAATCTATGAATTACACCAATTACATCATGTTCACAATAAACTCCATAAAATAATTTTTTTAATTATAAGAAATATTTTTTTGAATACCAGTATATGTTGTGATTTTGTTTACTTTTTGTCCACCATTATTGAAAATATATCCTTGGATGATATTATCAATTGAAAAAAAATTTGATTTAGAGGCTATTCCCCTAAAAAGTATTATTTACCATGGTTTCTTAAAAATATTATTAATTGATATCCAATAATAAATTCATATATGTAATAATAAATATAAAATATTTTGATACATTTTTTCATGTTATTAAATTTATTAAATTTCATTTCATCATATTAGCATTACCATGAGAGTAAAAATTTAGTATTAGTATATCTCAAAAAATCAATAATAAGTCACATTTTCATATCATGTTTTTTTATTTGATATAATATAAAAAATCTATAATTGATTATGATAAACCAATGTAATTTTCTATTCTTATGTTGATAACTATACTAAATCTAATTATCATTATCCATTGATCTCTAGTGATTTACATTCACGAATAATAGTATATGGGAAATAATCCTATACACTTATTTTTGGGGAGGTCACATCTACAAGTAAACTAAATACATAAAATATGTAATATTGTTAAAAAATAACTAATTTTTATTTTCTATTTTGTTAAATTTATGGTTTCACCATTGACATCAAAAAAATTTGAAAATCGTTACTATTAATATGTCTATAATTCATAATAGTAAAAAATCATGTCAACTACTAATAATTGGTCTATCATACATACATGTTAACAAATAATATTTTATGATATATATATATATTTATTTATTTAAATTGTATTAGACAAAATATTTATTTTTTCAACACATAATTATATATTCAATGAGAAAATAAATTTTAGAGAAGGTCATGAGATGTGAAACCTCTAACTCATTAAGGATCAATTTAACAAACATATAAAATCCCTAAATTATCTTATTTTATTTAAATGATATAAAATTGGTATAAATATTCATAAATTATGAATGTTGATTAAATTTTTTTTTTGGTTACCTCTCATTACCACATAATACAAATAAATTAAACATATATGCACACATTCCTCAACTATGTAACTATTCAAAATAAAACCATTGTGTAAATTACTATTCATTTCATATGAATTTGTTTTATACAAATTCAATATAGTTCAAAATATCTAAAAATAATATTGGGTCCAAATTTAATTATTTTAATTGGAAGGTGTATTATTAAATTCATTATACAATTGAATAAATATTGATGAAAAAATATCTCAATGTTACAAACAATTAATTATTCCTCTTCCAATATTTAACAAGAAAACATTTATCAAATTTTTGGTATAAATGAATCTATAAATTTGATGATATATAATCATCATATTCTTTGAAATATATTACATTAATAGATATATTTTTAAAGCAATTAACTCATAATAGTGGGTTTAGTAATAAACTTTTTTAGAGAATTATGTTCCTCTTCTATTTACTGATCAATTTCGATATATTTTATGAATAACTATCTATATCCTTGAAAATTTATTAACCTTCTTAAAATGGTTTATTATATGATGTTTTCATTAAAAAATTAAGTATGGGTGACTTTCCTCTCATTATGATAAAAAAATTAAAAAATCATTTCATGTTTGATACCCCATTCCTTTATGATGTGTTTAGATTATAATTATATTATTCTCTTACGCAAGACATTTAGAATCAATTAAATCAACATTTCACATATATTTTATTCAATTTTCATTATGCCTAAACTATTATTTCAAAAATTAGTAACAAAAAATGAAAAATCAAATAAAATAATTTTATTACTCTAATTTAATTTTATTCACTAGACACATTCACCACCATTAAATATTTCATGTAACATTTCCTATTAAAAAGGAGTTCATTTAATTTATAATTTATATCACATCCTATCATACACTATGGTTCATTATTTACCTCACTAGTAATATAAAAACATTAATTATTTTTTCCCTATATTATTGGATCATTGGAATGAATCGTCGATATCCCATGAAATTAAAACTATAATGAAATTTAGGACTTATAGATCATGAATTTTTCATAAAAAAGGTTGGATAGTTTACTATTCAAACTCATTACAAAAATAATTTAACATAAATAAAAATAATTTTTCATCCACATAATTACATCATGTATCTAAAATGTGTCCTTAATATATAAATACTATTTTTTTCACACCAAAATTCCAATGTTGTTGCACTATTTTATTTATGGTTTCAAGTAGACACATTTTTCATTTCCATGATAAGAAGGTCCAAATATCAGTAAACATAAAAAAAATCTCAAACACATCCATATAGAAAGGAAATATATGGTAATTAAATTGTACATATACCACATTAAGTAAGAATCTAAACTAAAATACTATGTTATCAGATGGTAAAACCAAATTGTAGTAAAAAACGTTTATCTAAAAAATGTGGTATCTTGTTACAAAGTTGTACATTTCTAATACATCAGTAGGATGAACAAACACATTGTTATCCAAAAATCTCCCATCATTATGAAAACATATATTTTATAAAATTGCATTAGATATTCTCTATATTTTGTGAGATGTGTGACATTTACTATTGTTGTTGAATAAACCATCTTCCATTTGAAATTAGTTTTGATGGACATGAACCTCCTTGTATATGGTCATATTGGCCTATATTTATCTTATAAAATAATCTATAATCATTCAGGAATTCTATACTATTTTTTGCTAAAAATAATATATAATAAACTAACAGCCATGACATATAATAGTTAGTGGAAATATATGCCACAAGATCTTGTTTTTTTAATTTAGTAATGTTATTTTGTTTGGACCAAAATTCATTAGGATAAAATATCATATCTTTTTATGTAATTTTTGGATGGTTTTGAAGTTTTATGGACCTATTTATAGTTGGTGGGTGGTTTGGTAAAACTATTATGGTTATACCAGGTCACCAAGAATCGTGTTTTTGGGTTCTAGGGGAGGGAGAATGGTTAGGTGATTAGTTGGTGAGAAAATATTTTCATCCTCTTAAAATCGTGTAATATTGGGTTGTGTAATTTATTATTGATGACACCTATTTATCAAAAACCAAGTTTCTATATTATGCATCTTATCTATAAAGACATGAATGGGAACTTGGTTGGATTTTTAGAAAACCTGTTTTCAACACCATACAGAAAAATTTAATTAATTTGATTATATATTTTAAGACCCAAAACCCATTTGATTTTCTTATTTCTGCATCAAGTGAAATAATATCTCGACTAAAAAACACCTCTTCGAGATTTGTGACATTCCATGTCTCTATATGATTATTTTTCTTGAATCGTTGTGTGTTAGATCCAGTTTTTCAAATATTTTTCTTTGTTCGTTATTATTACTGATTTCTGTTCAAGATATAATCCTATTTCGATGAATATTATAAAATATTGGGAATAATTACGATAGATTAAATGTTAGTTAAATGATAAAATTCAGATTCTTATATATTTTTCATTGAATTCGAATGTTTTCATGATCATCATTTATAATTGTGCACTTTTTATGAATCATTATAGTATGTTATATTCCTCTATTTGTTTATATTATAATAGTTGAATTAAATATTCCTTTGTGAGAATTATAGGATTCATGTTCTACCTAGTATTGTTTAACCCTTAATTCCTCATGGACATGGGATCCTATTAGAGTATTAGAATTCGAATTGTTTAAAGGTAGTTGGTTTCATGATTTTACGTTATTATAAAAACCATACATTATTTCAAATTGAATAAGTGTTTTAAAATTATTGGAATCCAAGGTAATATAATTTATATTGGAAATATGATTTAAATGGTTTTAAAAATTGTAGACAACTATTTTAATAAAAAATATTATTTTTTGGTAATTTTTATGGAATATAATTCTCTAATCGTGTTAGTAATGGAAATTGTAATAAAGAATTATATTTATGGTTTCATATATGAGATGTATATTTCATAATCAAAATATGGTAAACTAGAATATGAGTATTGATGAGGTTGGTCGAACTAATAGTAGATAAAATTCATCCCCTATAATATTTATTATAGTGTAATTAGTGAACTAGGTTCCCAATTTTATGGAAATGATCCACAATTTGGAGTCAACTCATATAATAAGATGTGTTAATATTGGGTAATTTTCAACCTAGATGATTTATTGATCATGGAAATGTTATGATATTCCTCATTAACATCGATCTATTAATACTCATGGTCATGTATTTTGTATTTATTATTCATGATATAAATTTTTTTGGAATTTATCGACATGTCTTAAAAAATGGGATATTGGTATTATTTTAAAGAAATATGAAAAATATTTTATTTCCATGTTCTGTGTAAAACTGTGTAAAATTGTATCACATTCTTGGTATTTTTTTAAATCAGCCTAATTAGTTTATTTTATAAATTATTCTTATGAAACGCTTTTTTTGATCCTACATGGCTCTTTTTCACACCATATATATACACCATTAGGTGATTGTATATTTTTTTATCTAACATAGGAAGTGTAAAGAAAATTTAGGTTAGAAGAAGGTTTGATTGTTAACTGGTTGTGGGTGTTTGTACGGGATTCCATATTATATAGAGTTTCATTTTTATGAATCCTTGGAACATTGATTGTTTTATAGATCATGGAAGAATTTTCTATTTATCATTGAATCCTTTCACCTATTATATTTTCTAGATTAATGAATCCTTATTTGTCTATATTTCCTATTTTATTATATTTATTGAAAAATTATTCCCAATGTTTACTCACACAGACCATGTGATTATATAGAACCTGTGGGTATCGGGAACACACTTCGGTTCATGATAGGAATATCTCATGTTTTAGATAGTGGGGTAATTAGGGTTATTTCAAGAAAAAATGGTATTAATGTATGTTTACCCTTTTTCAATTGTTGGAATGCAATTTGTGTGGTATTGGAATAGATGTTATAAGAATTTTTTGTCTTATTGAGTTTCATTGTGAGTGAGTACCTATTCAGTTTTCATAAAGATGAGCATTAAGATACCATGTTATACAGGAATTGTTTCTTTTAGAATTTTGATTTCCGTAATCCAAGAGGTTATTTTTGTGATTATTTTTATTATTTAAATTGACATATTTTATTCTAATCATGAATTGAGTTATGGATTTCATTTCATGTTCTCTTTTTTTGTTTATGGGTATAACCTCCCCCTAACTGTTCCATCAATTCCTCTACAACGAATTACTAAGGAGAAAGGTAATGGAAACCCACATGTTGATCAAAATATAACTAAATAAGTTTTTTACATAGTTTGAGGTATAGAACTACATGTGTCACATTTACCTATTATACATTTAGAGGAGGAAAAGGGAATATACAATTATAGGAATTGAACCTATGTTGTTCTTTATAAAAAAACCACAATCTATCCAAGGGACTGATAGCCTTGTGGAGGTATTGAATTTTTCAAGAATGATTGAGTGGAACTTCAAATTCCATCAAAGTAGGAAATATTTACAGTGAAATGTTTTTCCCATGACCCCAAATGTTTGGAACTCATGTGGGTGTATAGTCACATGCAGAGTTTTTTATTAGTTATATCATTTCCACATTATTTTATACATTCATTAGTATCTAGATGAAATAATGTGATGTTAGAAGCTTCGTGTACAATAGAGATGCATCCAGATGCCTCAAAAACAAAGCATCTTCATAGAGTGAAAGGGAATCCAGTCTAAATTGGTGTAGTTCCTATGACTATGAGAAATACTATTTGTGTTTCTTGTGACACTTATGATCTTTATTTAATATTGTTTCCACTCACACAACTATATCAACTAATTTTTTGGGTCATCTAAAACATCCAATAAAACACATGCCAGTCATTATGGAAGTAGTAAAGACTCTTAGATAATACTATCGAGATTGACTAGTTGATTTTTTATGATAATCATGTCAATTTTTATCAATATAAAGATTATTGTATTTCCTTTGGTGGGTACTCTAATGTGTTTTTGTGGGATTGGTATCCGAGTTCTAATATGGAGATATATATATTCTTGTGTTTAAAAATATTATATTTTGTTTCGCATCCATTTTCAAACTATAGTATAGCGGTGGTGATGTTCCACGGGATGTCAATTAATTCCTTTCTGTGTTTTTTGTATGTTTTTGGGGTTTCATATTAATTAGAAGGTTGAGATCCTAATGGAATTAGTAATATTATAAAATCCAATATAAATTGTGTTATACAATATGGCCTCATCTATGATAAATGGTATTAAAATTAAGTTGAATAATTTTAGATACAATGGATTTTTATGTCCCTGTGTGACATCGTTGGAATACCATATGCACATTGTTAGTAAATAAAATATAAAAATTCACATTTCATTTGATTATCTGATTTTCAATGGAATAATATTTAAGAATAAATATCCCTTTATTAACATTAACAATTTTTTTATCACATGAAAGAATATTTATGGTTTAATAAAAAATATATTTTGTTTACTTAAGACCATGTATGATTCAATGTATCGGATATTCCTAAAAAACTTTTATAATCATTTTTTCCACTTCCATTTCCTAGTTATTCCATTATGTCTATATAATTATCATTATGTATTCATTGAATTGGGGAACCAAATTTTTTACCCAATACCTTGAAACCATTCTGATGGTGTTCATTAATGAAATCGTAGTATATTATTTTTCTAAAAATGATAATATTTTTCAAATGAAACATGTTTTATAAATCCTATGGGATTACCAAGTATATTAAAAACTATCCAACATCCAATTTTGGATTTATGAAGTTATGCTCAAGAGTCATCAAATCTGTGAAGATGGATTTTCAGTTGATTCTGAACTAGTTTTTCTTGTATTTTCCTGGTTGAACCATAAATTGTCATTGAAAAACAAATATTCTTATTGTTAGAAAGATATTATTAATATTAAAAAATCTATTTCTCAATTCCTAATCACCTATTAATTCTATTATATTGATTTTTTAATGTTATTACTATATTTTTTGTGTAATCAATACTTAAATGATATAATATTGATATTTACCTCTATTACAATTATGACTCTACAAAAAGGTGGATATGGATAAATAGTTTATTATATTCCATCATGTTTGGGTTTTCTATCCTTATGTATGGGGATTTTGTGGTGGCATATGGTTCATGTAATCTTCAACCTCATGAGTTGAATTATACCACTCATTATTTTGAAATCATAGCTTTGGTACATGCCCTTAATAGTTTGTTACACTATCTTTTTATGAAAATTATTTTACTTTACTATATACCAATATTTATGGGATAAATATTTTCACAAATATATTTGAAACTCAGGTAGAGATGGTGGTTAAAATTACTATAGTCAATTTGTATTGAAATTTCCTTTAATTTATGATTGGATAATTTAGTTGATGATTCTCTTTTTTATGTCATATTCATATTTTTTAATGGAGAAAATGGATGAATTGAACTTATTGTGTAACTATAACCGATTCACTCAGGATTTAGGATGGATCAGGTAACATTGTTATGATTGTTAATGAGATTACCTCTCTCCCTAAGATGATTATCTATGAACAACAAAATGAAAACAAGTT
The DNA here is from genome assembly GCA_963277665.1 of Viscum album. NCBI lineage: Eukaryota > Viridiplantae > Streptophyta > Magnoliopsida > Santalales > Viscaceae > Viscum > Viscum album. The sequence continues at coordinate 765,090,000 of OY728120.1, forward strand.
ACAGAATGTTAAATATTGTTTCTAGGGATAGTAGAATATCTATGAGTGCTCTCTATCTATGTCAGTTATAAATTTATTCTTAAACATGTACATTGATCCATAGAATGATATAAATACCATGATGTGCTATTTTTATCATTCTCTATGCATTCTCTACCATATAACCACAAGGATCATTTTGGTCATGAGGCACTTGTTCTATTGTAATGTGTAAGAACCTGGATCTTGTTCTCAGTTATGTATCTTGATTTCTAATGTTTTTATGAAAAAACAATGAGTTCCTGAAAATTTAAGGAGTACATTCCATGTACTTAGGAGTACACACCATGTACTTGGTTGTTGTCAGTGTCCATGTACTCATTGTGTAGTGTCCGTGTACATGGACATGTGGGGTGACCTAGATACCACCTAAAGTGGGGGCCAGTTAAGGCAAGTACACACCATGTACATTTAAATAACACACCATGTACTTTTATTTCTAATTATTAAGTCATACCAGGGTTGCATCAAATCGAATGAAACCTTTTCTTCTAGTTCTATCTCATCTAAGTGAGACAGATAGTGATGAATCATCTCTGGACCTCGGAATCAACGGGTGTTCTCCGAATTATACTCTATCGGTTGCATTGGAATCACCACTGTGAGTTCATGTTTCTTCAAGTGCCTCATTCCTTGATTTATCATCTTTCATCAGATATCCTTGGTTGCATGTTTGTGATGTTTTTGAATATCTACTATGTTCTAGTTCGATTCAAGTGCAGACGTCGGAGTATATCAATTGTACAATTCCAAAGAAGGTGGCTTGTTCCTTTCCATAGTTTGTCTTTGAATATTATGGGCTAATGTTCCCAATACCCTAGAATGTGGTATTGTGTGTTTAGGTATTTTATCCCTATTATTGTCTTATATGACATGTGTTCCTAGTTAGAGGTTGTTTGATATTGAATAGGGTTATTTTCCATGATACAGATGTGTTTCCCATGTTTGTTTTGGTAATGACTGTCTTGTCTCGCTTTTCTGGTTGGCTGCTTCTTTTCAATGCCAAGTGTTTTTTAAGATATAGTGATATTATCAATTGTTGTTATATTCTTGTAGTTGTTTAGCCGAGTAGTTCATGAAATGCATTATCCAAGTAGTTCACAAGGTTTACTTTTTCTATAGAACATCATTGTGCATGATTGACTTACATAGGGCTGTGGGAACCTGGTGTAGTAGACCATAGAGAGAATGGGCGTTGAGGGCTTCTTTAGAGTGTCTATTTATTTTACGTTTTGAGACCATAGGGGGGATGGGAATGTGCTCCCTCAAAGTGTTTTTATTTCCACATTTTGAGACCTCATGGGGAATTGTACGTTGATTGCTTCCTCAGAGGGTCTATATATAACGATACAAGACCACAAGGGGAATTGTCGATTAGTGCTTCCTTAGAGAGTCTTTGAAAAATCTATAAAAGAGGGGTTATACTATGATTACATCCCATAGGGTTGACTTTGTTTAATTGAATGAACCAGAGGGGTTAGGCTTTGAGTACATCCCAGAGGGTTTTTCGTTTTTTATTAGATGATTACTTGATATATAAAAATGAATGAAATTGAAACTGTAGGATTGTTTGCTTTTGAGTACTTCCATGTTTACTACATCATTTTTCTTTATGTATTCTATATATATTCACTAAATATTAGGAAAATTTCATGGGGTGGATTACTACTAGGATTCACCTCACACCCTGTTTGGGTCATGCTTTTGGACCCAAATAGATTATATTATTGCATGTATAGATAAGGGAAACCCCCTTTATTCTTCAGGTACTTAACTACTGTGGAGATGGAGATAATGAGACCAAGATGAGGCTTGAGATGCTACTTGAGATTATTTGTTTTCTTTTTTTTAACATTGTTTTGGTAATGTGTTCAAGCACTGTGACATATTTTTCTGCTTTCCTAGACATATGTATAACGTGTAATTTATATATTTGCTCCATTTGTTTATTACTTCCAGTCTTCCAATGTTAACTTATATCATGTTATTACTACATTTACTATTAAAATCTGTTTCTTTCCATTACATTACACTGCCAATGTGGGAATGGTTTCCCTACTACAAGACCCAACACCCTTGCTGCTAGTCAGCAGCATCTGGCATTTAGGGAAATGGGCTTGAGGCCATGTGACCAACCGAGAATAGGTCACCTCAGGGTGGAACCCAGAACCAGGATCTTACAAAGTGGTATCAGATTGAATATTTTCTTTTTGAATTACTATTTGAAGCCTATAGATAGGGATATGAAGGATTGGGTAGTTGGTAAAAAGTTTTTCCTGGGAGTGTCTAAACCGTGTATAGTGAAAAGCTAATTTACCTTGATTATTGCAATTTTGTTTGTTTTGAAGTTTTACAATTGTTTTTGTTTCTCTATAGGATAATTCAAATATTTTTTTCTATTAAAATTGATAATATTGAGGTTTAATTTTTTTTCCAGCCCGACGAGATGATGGTATCCTATCTCATGAATCATATAGGCACTTCTTGATGATCACATGTCATGCATTCATGCCATGCCATTTAGAGTGCATTACTGATTGCATGTTGTTGTGAAATATGTGGTGCTAAATATGAATGTTATTTTGATAGTTTCCTTGGTAGAATACCTTATATTTGGAATGGTATTTTATTGTGTAATGTTTCGTTTGTCTGAATGGAAAACTTTGGTTCTTCAGGTGTTACGGGCCCTCATGGATCGTAATTTGGTGGATCATTGAATAGTTATGCATGTATATGACATGTATAAGATGCCAAAATTTGACTCACGGGGAGTATGGTCCCTCATGTATAATAATTTGGATCTTTAATGTTCATTTCAGTGTTTTTGTGGGCTCAAGAGTACTTTCAAAGGCTTAATCTCTGAAAAAACCCCCAATACACTGTGTGTATTGCAGAGTACACACCATGTATCCTCCTATTTGGAAAAGAACTGTTTTTCTTAAGTATATGTCATGTACTGTATGTGAAAACTATGTAGTCTCTAACCATGTTACTGCATGTGTGGGATGAGACTTGGGGTTGGGAAATCATTGCTGGAACCCACTGGGTACCGGACGTACACGCTGTGTTTATAGACCATGTGTGCAGCTGTGTGACCAACAACACAACATGATTATGGGTAGTTAGTACATGTCATTTCTGGAAAAAAAACACATCAAATAGATTTATCCGTGTAACCATCCATGTTACTAACAACACAGGTCTGTGAAGTTCTTGCTTGTACATGTTGTGTCTGGCACAAACACCTAGTGTAGTCTTACTCTAGGGGAACCGTGTGGGATAAGTCCTGCATAAGAACTCGGTAGGGGAAGAGGATTCAATTACACACTATGTCTGGGGAGAACACGCTGTGTGTATGGGGTGTTACACGACCTGGGTTGGTGAAGGTACATGCCCCTGTGAAGGCTTAAGGGAACAAGTCATGTATGGTTCACACACGCCGTGTACCCATGTTGTAAAAAAATTACATGCTTTCCTTCTCATGTTATCTTATTGAACTTCTATGTTTTAGTCTTTCATAATCTTGAACTAAGGTGTGTGCTTGAACATTCAGAGTCATGCCTCCAAGACATCCTCCGATTGCAGACGAGATATAAGGCTATGATTAGACAACATACATGGCAGAACAGAAATATCCAGCAGATCCTCCAGTCGTGTCCATCTTGGCACCAACTGTTATTCTAGACACAAGTGTCGATGAATAGTTCAGAGAGGGATTGATGATGTTTATGCCAACATTCCATAGTTCACCACCTCCTACCCCATCCATGGAAGAGTTGACACGGGTCATTCAGTAGCAGCATCCTCCCCCCTTCCAGGGGGATGGAGGACCTAAGGTTGTAGGATCATTTTAAGAGGCCATGCTTTCGATCGTTAAACATTCGGAGATGCCTCCAGGGAGGAGGGTTAATCTATTTACATATATAATTCACGATTCCTCTATGATATGGTGGGATGTTATTTCACAATCATGACACCATCAGGTTTTGTCTTGGGATGCATTTCATCATACATTCTTTCACTTCATATACCTAGAGACTTTGAGAGCTGATCGAGTCCTAGATTTCACGAGTCTGGAACATGGTACTATTTATTTTATGGAGTATTCTTCTCTCTTCATAGAGATAATGGGCTTCACAATAATCCCAGGATTTGATGATTTATTCCTGGAGAGAAAGTTGGAGGACGGATTTAGGCACGACATTTGATCTCATGTGAAAATCTTCGGGCTGACTTATATCACCTAAATAGTCAACCATTCGCAGATCATAAAACGCAATTTGATTGATTCTGAAGCTGTAATTAAGGGGTGACATGACATCTGAAGTTGGTACCCCTCCTATGAATATAATGATGCACCGCATATAGTATACACAAGTGGACCTGAGGAAGCGGGATATTTCATCTTGTAGAAAGGTGTTGTGCTACAAGTGTGGGATGAGTGAAAATATGAGGCCACATTACACGAGAGACCCAGTAGAGTGTCGATCCTACAGTAATATGGTCATATTCAATGGTTCTGTCAAATTTTCTCAGCATTAGTTGGTGATTGGAGTTCATCTATGAATCCACGATCAGGAGCAACACCACCATTTTCTCATCAATTTGTTAACTGTAGTTCTTTTGGTTGTTCCGACCAAGGTAGAGGTTGTGATTGTGGTATCCTATCAGCTGGAATTTAGTGACAACAGTGTGGATCAGCTTAGGATGGTCAAGCAGGGTCATAGGGTCACGGTAAAAGTCAAACATCTGCAGTAGATTTGACCCAGCAAGAGAAAGATCCCAGACCCTCTACAGTTTGAGGTACGATTCTAGTTTCCTCGGTTTTAGCTTCTACTCATTTTAGAACAGGGGATTCACATATTTTTATATCAGTTGTTGTTATGGAATGACTTGGTCTCTATATATATTCCTCTATTTATATCTTGATTTTGGAAACTATATTGGGGATAATAATGGATAGTGTAAATCATAGAAAGGAGTTCCCTTTCTATGTTGGTGGGATTCACTTCTTATTGGAACTTTATTTACTACATATTATAGGCTATGATGTCATTATTGGGATGGACTGGTTAGTTCCCTTCCAAGATGATGTCAACTATTATCTTCATAGGGTGAGTTTCAAATCACCATAGGGTGGTTTGTTTTTATACAAAGGTGAATGGGATGTCCAGGTGAGCAGAGCAGGACCTGGGCATCCTGGGTTGGGAGGATTTAAATCCCATATTGTTAGTTTGTATATGTATAATCAGGGACTTAATAGTTGGACATTTCTCCAGTTTTGGATCATTTCTAGGATGTCTTTTTAGAGTAATTTTCATTTTTTCCTCTGGAGTGAGTGGTAGAATTTTCTATTGAGCTTGTGCCAGGAGTAGTAATGATGTCCATTCCTCCTTATAGGATGGCTACTTCAGAGTTACATGAGATCATGAAGTAGTTTGAGGAGTTGCTGGAATAGGGTTCAATTTGATCCAGTACTTATCAATGCGGGTTTCTTGTCTGTTTTGCAAGGAAGGCAGACAGTACCCTCAGACATTAAGTGGATTATCATAAGTTGAACCAATTGATGGTCAAGAACCGATATCCCTTGGGAAGGAATGATTATCTCTTTGATTTACTTCGAGGAGAATGGGGGTTCTAGAATATTAACTTGAGATATAGTGATCATCAGTTGCACGTTAGAGAAATAGATACACCTCTTACAGCCTTTCGAAATAGGTATGGTCTATAAAAGAATGTGGTTATGTTGTTCAATCTCAAGAACATGCTTGCAGTTTTCTTGGGACTGATGAACTAATTCTTCTATCCATACTTCGATTCTTTCGTGTTTTTCTTAGTGGACGATATCTTGGTGTACTCTCACACTCAAAATCATAATGACACACATATTGACATCATTTTGAGTATTTTGAGGGAGCATAAGTTATTTTCTAAGCTATAAGAATTAAACTTTTGGAAGGACCAAATTCACATATAGGGTCATGTTATCTCAGAGACATGAGTATTATTAGACCCAGAAATGTGAGTACAATAGTTTCCTGGGATCAGCCGAAGAACGACATTAATGTATATAGTTTTCTAGGGTTTGAGGGATACAACATAAGTTTAATACAAGACTTTTCATGCGTAGATGAACCTCTTAAAGGAATGGCTAAGAAGGGTACAAAGTACCTATGTACATATTCTTGTGAGTCATCCCTTCAGGTGCTGAAAGCGAGGTTGACTTCAGAACTATACTAGTTTTCCCAGAGCTGAGCAAGAGCTATTCAATTTACTATGATGCTTATGGTATCGGTCAGGGAGTTGTGCTTATGTAGGGGGGAGGATTTTTTCAATTTGGGTCTCTGAAATTGATGCCACGTGAGATTAATTACCTGATGCATGATCTTGAGTAGGTTTTAGTTTTTAATGATATACTTTTTTGGATACATTAAATTTTGGGAGAGCATTTGGTGGTTTTCCCTGATCACAAATGACCCAAGTATATCTTCACTTAGCGAGATCTGAATTTAGACAATGAAGGTGTGATGCATACCATCAGTCCTTTGATTTTGAGCATGCCAACATGGAAGGGACAGGAAACACAGTAGCTGATGTGTTGAGAAGGAGGACTCAGATACAAGCATTTCAGGAGGTGACTAGTGAGTGGAAGCTTATGGATTTTCTCTCTGAGAAGCATTTGGAGGTGCATGACAGATAGGGATAAACATTTCTTTCTTCTATGGTTGTTGCATATAATCTACTTGATCGAGATAAAATGAGGAAACTATTAGATTTTGAAGGCCTAGCCCTATGGGAGAGTGGGTCATGACAGGACCCTATTCCTAGTTGAACTATAGGTGGTGATATGATCTTGCGTTTTCCTGGGCGTATGTGGGTTCCAGCAGACAAACATGAGGAGATGATGGGGGAAATTCATTCCTCTATTTGGGATGTTCATCCTGGTGTAACAAAGACATATTTAGATATACATTATTAGTATTTATGTCCTAGTATAAATAGATATGTTTCCGGTTTTGTGATGACATGTTCCGGTTGTCAACAGGTGAAGGCAGAGCATCAATGACCAGCATGGCTTTTGAAACAGTTACCCATTCTCGATTGGAAGTGTAACAATGTCGATATGGACTTCTTGATCGGGATTCCAAGGTCACCTCAAGGGAATGATGAGGTATGGGTTTTCATTTACAGAATCAAGAAGGTTTCTCACTTCTTACCGATCAAGGAGACCTTCGGTGTTGATGGTCTAGGAAGCCTATACATCTAAGAGATTATACATCTACATGGTGTTCCGCAATCCATTGTTTCAGATAGGGACACCTGTTTAACATCTCAGGTCTGGGAGGGACTACATATGGATTTGGGTACACAAGTACTTCTGAGCACATCATCCCACCCCCAGACAGATGGCCAATCCCAGTGTACGATTCCTGTGCTAGAGGACATGCTTCAAGCATGTATCCTAGAATTTTGAGGTTCTTGGGAGAAGAACATACTACTTATAGAGTTTTCCTATAATAATAGATTACAAGCTAGTATTCATATGGCAATTTATGAGGTTGGGTACGGTAGGGAATACTGATCACCCTTATATTGGATGGAGGTAGGAGAGGCAACTTTGTTGGGACCTCTTCCTATTTATGAGACCACATAATAGATATAGTGGATTCAGAAGAGTATGGCTGCTGCACAGTCACGACAGAAGTATTATACGGATCGAAGAAGACAACCTCTAGAGTTCATGGTCAGAGATCCAGTTTTCTTATGTGTCACACCATGTTTGGGACATAGGAGGATTATGAGATAGGGTAATATTTCTCTGAGTTATGTTATACGATTTGAGTTTTTGGAGAGAATTGGGCTGGTTTCTTATTGGTTTCTGTTTCATTAGAGGTTTTGGTATATGCACAATGTATTCCACATTTCTTAGCTACAATTTTACTTCTCACCCTTGTATCATGTCTTTCAACTCAAGGAGGCTGAGCTACAGGTGGATGCATCATTCGAGGAGAATCCTATCTGGATTGTTGATCGTAGTTCAAGGTTTCTCTATGGAAGGTATGTTCCTCTCATATGAGTGATATTGCAGCATGGGTGAGTACAGAACCAGACTTGGGAGAGGAAGGTCGAAGTACTATCATAGTGGCCAGAGCTGTTTGAGGATTATTCTTCTTATCCACCATCTTAGGGAAATTCTGGGATTAATTTATTTAATAGGGGATGCTTGTTAGAACCCGGATATTCTTCTCAGGTTTGGATCATTATTTCTGATGTTTTTACAAAAATGAGAGGAGATTATGGAAGATTAATGAGTACATGTCGTGTAATTAAAAGTACACACCATTTACCTAGATTTCCTAGGTGACCGTGGAATTTTCGTGTAACGTCCTAGTACATGGCCGCATTGGGTGACTTAGAGACCGCCTAAAGAGGATGCTTGTTAAGGCAAGTACACGCCATGTACTTTTAAAGAACACACCATGTTATTTCTTTTTTAATTTTTATGTCAGACCAGGGTTGCTTCTAATCAACAGAAACCTTTTATTCTTGGTCTGCCTCATCCAATAGCGACAGATATCAATGAATCATCTCTGAACCTCTGAATCGTCGTCCATTCTCCAAATCTAACTTCGTCGATTGTGTTAGAATTTCCATGATGTTCATTCTATCTTCTAGATCCTCATTCCATTATTTGTCCTTTTTCATGAGATATCCATGGTGGATCATATTTGTCGTTTTTGTAGATCTACTATGTTCTAGGTCGATTAAAGGCTTTAAATCAGAGTATATCGATTGTACAATGCTGAGGTCAGTGGATTGTGCCTTTCTGAAGTTAGTTATTGAATATTATGTGCAAAAGATCCTAATAACCTAGAATGGGGTATTGCGTGTTTGGGGATTTTTTCCAAGTTATTTACCATTATTCATTTTTTGCATGAGAAGAGATTGTTTGATTCGAAAATAGGTTATTTTCCATGATATGGATGTGTTTCCCATGTTTGTTTTGACCTAGATTGTTTTGTCTAGCTTTACTGGTTAGGCTATTTGTTTTCCATGCCTAGGGTTGTTAGAATGTAGTGATATTATATGCTACAGTTATATGCCTGTAGTCATTTATCCAAGTAGTTCTTCAAAACATTTAGCCAAGTAGTTATTATGGTTTACTTTTGCTATGGAACCTTGTTGAGAGTTATTGACTTGCATAGGGCTATAGGAACCTGGGGTAATAGAACATAGGGAGAATAGTTGATGAGGGCTTCTCTAGTATGTCTGTTTACTTTTACATTGTGAGACCATAGGGGGAATAGACTTGGGATCCCTTAGAGTGTTTGTAGTTCCACATTTCATGACCATAGATGGAATTGGACGTTGAGTTTTCTTCATTGTGTCTATTGTTACCGATACATGACCACAAGGGGAACTAACGGTGAGTGCTTCCTCAGAGAGTCATTGCTAAAGCTGATCCATAAGGGTTATACTGTGAGTACTTCTCAGAGGGTTTCTTATGTTTAATTAGATGAACCAAAGGGGTAAGTTTGTGAGTACATTCTAGAGGGTTACATGTTTTTCTATTAGCTGGTTACATTTTATATATAAATGAATGCAATTGAAACTATTGGATTGTTTACTTTTTATTCCTTCTAGGTTTACTGTTTTATTTTGATTCTTGCCTTCCATATATATATATATTTACTGACTATTAGGAACATATCTTTGGGTGTTTTCCTACTTGGATTCACCTCACTCATTATTTTCATCATACTTTTGGGCCCAAACAAATTATATTATTTTAGGTATAGATAAGGTAAAGAACCTTTCAACGTAAGTTACTCTACTAATGTGGAGATGGAGAGTATGGGACTAAACAAAGGATTGTGATGCTGCTGGAAATTATTTGTTTTCATTGTACTTTGGTTTAGTACTATATTCCATAATTTATATTTTTTGGCTGCTTTCCTAGACATATGTATCATGCATAATTTATGTATGTGTTGTAGTTGTTAATTACATCTAGTCTTTGGATATTTACTTATTGTATGATATTACTGCTTCCACTATTTTTATATATTTCATTATTCAACATTAATATTCCAATGAATGTATTGCTTCCCCTCTATCACAACTGAGTCCCTCTCTACTAGACGACAATATCTAGCATTTGGGGAAATGCGCTTGAGCCCATGTGACCAACTTGGTACGGGGCACCTTTGGGTGGCACTCGGAACCGGGATGTTACATAATGGTTTGAAAAGTGACATAGCTGCAATTTTATATCGATGATATACATTGAGATAGACGTAGGCTATAAACCAAAATCCTTCATGTATTATTTATCCTATCCCTTTGACAATATAGAAAAGGAATGATATTCCAATGTTTTTCAATGTTTTTTTTACCTCATGATACCCAAGTTAAGAATGTAATGTATGTGTTGATCAATTAGTTAGGAATGTTTTCTTATTTAATACCAATTTTGGGTAGAAATAATGTAGAATATATTGGTTGTCATATTCTCAATAGATCATAAGGTTTCATGGAACTCATATTTCCATACAATCAGCAAGATACTATATTTTAACCTCAATTTTTTACAAGGTATTTCAATAGAAAATGATAATATATGTCACATCAAGTAAGGTATATCATCCTCGTATATATGGTATGAAATATATAAAAATAAGGTTCAAAAATTTAATCATCATGTTGAATTTTTTGACATTATAGTATCATGGAACATACATTTGGGACTAGTTCAATATTATTATAATAATATATATCAATTATATCCCATAATGGTGCTTATAAAATATTTTTTTTATCATCCATGTTATTCCCCTCTCTGTTGATATGAGGATAGAGAAACATCATTCACTTGACTATGATTGTTTCCAGAGAAAATTATAATAATCCAGCTGATTTGTTTGTGTTTGGACATGTCTAAATGATTGTATAAGTCTTATCTAGATATATTTCGTCATAAATTTTTGTTTTTATTTGGTGACCATGTGTACTTGAATGTCTCACCTAAGTTGGGCTACTAAGGACATAAATTGAAAGGGAAGACCACTCCTAGTTATCTGAGAAAATTTGAGGTAATGTAATGGATTGTAAATGTGGTATATGACAAGGATTTACCAACAATGTTGTCTTCAATCCATAAAAGATCCCTAAATCCCAGGTCTAGAAGAATCAACCTAATTATTCACAAGTTTTTTTCTTGGAATACATTGTAATGGAACTTCATATGAACATAGAGAAGAAACTTATTCAAAATATTTATTATCATGTGAAGATACTATGTCGGTTGTTTATATCATTGGTTCGAGTATTGTGGAATCACAGTTCTTATTATCAAGAGACTTTAGGGATGGATTAATTGATGAGGGTATATATTCATAATATATTTGGGTGCTAACCCTCTCCATTGTATAATTCTGGATGTAGAATGAAATATGGTTTAGAGAAGTGTCAAATCCTATGGTTATATTTCGGTACTTACATTCCTTTATTTTGACCAACTTTTTTGGTTCTTCTCACATGTTTTGTTGGTGAATTTTCATAATTTAATGTTTTTTGGCCCTTTTCATGATTGCATCATGGTTTGGGAATGTCATGTGGGTCATCCTAGTGAATCACGACCCTTTAATTTGGGATACAAACCATGGTGCATGTTTCGATACATGTTCAGGACAAACCATGTGGCTTCCTCCTAAAATAGTGCACCATGGGGTAAAAGCATTTTTCATTGTTGGAAAACAATTTTCAAATATTTACAACAAAACCATGAAAAATCTATAGTAGAAAAAAGTATTTTACAATATTCCAAAATGTGAAGCTAAACCATGCGATAAAATTTATGTAGTCAAATTTTTATGTCCTAAAACTAATCTTGTTTTCCTCCGTCCTCTTCTGATGGAATAAAAACATGTGCATGTAGACACCACATTATGATTTTGGATATTCTTACCTCTCGGGGAACATTTTTTATGTATCATTGTGTATATAAAATGTTTTCAAATGTATTTACAATTTTCTTTGGTCATACATTATTTCTCTTAGGGATTTTATGTTCTCTCCATGAAAAAAATATTTTATTGGGGTTATTGATACTAGATCTATGATTAGTGAGAAGATGTAATTATTTTTCTTATAAATCCATCGTGGAATAGTTTTTTTCAAGATATTAATTACCATTGTGCATTCATCATGAATCATTATGATATGATATTTCTCCCTCTATCTGTTCATTTTGTAAAAATGGTGGATTTGAGATTCTTATTTAAAAATTCATGGTTTAGTGTTCATCTTTGTCTTCATTAATGATAAATTTATATTTTCATATTTTTCTAGTGAAAGTGTTGGAATTATATGTGTTTTTATGGGATTAGATTCTAGAATTGCCTTTATTATATAATCATATATTATTTTCTCGTTAAATTTGTTTTATAAAATGGTTATAAAGAATGATTTAATAATTTATCTGTTATATTGTTTTTTAGTTTTTTAAAAGTTATTCAGGTATATTCCTGTTAAATGTTTTTTGTTTTTGGAAATATTGTGGAAATGGATTTTCCACATAGTGTTATAAACATAATTCATTATAAATTAAGATTTTTATGGTTTCAATATCGAAATGAACATTGAATGATTCCAGTATGGTTTACCTAATTATGGCCAATGATGAAATGGAATCCATCATTTGGGATGGGCACTTTCCCCGTAGAATTGTTTTCCTAGGATAATATTTACAATAGGGTTTCCATGTTGTGATGTTGAGACACTCTCAAGATAAAATTAATTCCCCTTAGATCAATTCCTCTAGGATATTATGCACACATAATCTCACAATAATCATGATGATGTTACGAGGATACTCATTTCCTAGAACTATTGATATACATGGTATTGTTTTCTCTAGGATGTCACGACCCGTCCACTGGGGCCCGTGCTATGACAACCCCAAGCCCACCTTCAATAGGCTAGGGGCTGGAAACTATCACTAACGCTGTATTACCCAAAACTAGGAAGGAATTGCATTTAAAACATGTATGACACACAACCAAGCACACCGCAAGATAAGAAATCAAGTAAAGTGAACAATAAACAGAGTGAGTACTGTATGTAAAAAGGGGCCAGAATACAAGTCCAACTGGAAAGTACAAGGAAAACTGGATATTACAAGACAGCTGAAAGTACAAGTAACTGGAACAGCTCATGTGATCACCCACCAAGTATCCTACCTGAGGGGTTGGTACAGCTCTGGATCGATCGTCTCTACAGTGCGTCTCGTGTAGGTCCACCTCTCACCTACCTCCAGTACTGGTACCCTGGTCCTCAGTCAGCGCAGTCTGTCATCTGCATCCAACACAACAATGTGCGGGCATTGCACATTCATGGGTGAGTATAACGATACTCAGTAGGGACCCTGAGACCCTCAAATTCACACAAAATCTACCAAGGATAAACCATAATATAGGAAATCAACAGATAACCCTACTTAGGTTCATGCAAATACATATACCTAAGTTATCAAGTAATCCATCTCAATCATGAGGAAACACAGGGGTATAGACTCATCTCACACCTGGTATATATTTAGGTACAATATTAGAGATGATTAGATGTAACTTATAAATCATTTTACTCCGTTAATAGACTCTGCTGATAACTTCCACATAATTGCTAGGAGCTGACTCACACAGGATTGTTGGAGCTGACCCACACAGGATCACTAGAGATGACCCACATAGGATAGCTAGGAGCAGACCCACATATGATCATTGGAGCTAACCCACATAGGTTCTCTAAGAGAAGACCCACACATAATATCTAGGAGTTGACCCACACAAGATCGCTAGGAGCTAACCCACACAGGATCGCTGGATCTGACCCACACAGGATCACTTGGAGCTGACCCACATATGATCACTGGATCTGACCCACATAATATTTCAATGATCTGACCCACACATTATTTCTAGGACGTGACCCCTGCATTATCACTAGGAGCTGACTCGCACATGTTATCTAGGAGAACTCTTCTCGTCATAGCAAGCTACTGGGTTTCAGCACTATGCTTTCTCATCTCTGGGAGAGTCTATTCCACAATCCACTAGTCAATTCTACAACTACCACTGTTTCCCATGAAGAATTATCACAACGGTCCACCACGCCATAGGGGTCTCAAAGCAACAGGCGGCTCGTCAATCGGACGCCTGGTCTGTGAGTTATTAGCCTTTTAGTCCCAGGGGCCCCGTTGGATTCGTGCTCATTCCAACCTGACTGTACTCCATCAAAATCCCAAACTCCATTGGGGTATACGTAAAAGGATTGTCTCTCTCTGAGGTTTCCAGCTCCACTTACAGTTCATCAAACAGACGTCTGATGCCAAAGAAATGGCCAAAATAAAGTAAATGGGTCGTAGTGGGCCTAGGTCCGGTCCGACCCAATCGGACCGCACTGGCCTGACCCTGCCTAGGCTGACCCAGTTTGGGTAGACCCAACCTTACCTATGGGGTCTAGACTAGCCCGCTGTGTGACCCGGCTCGGCAACGGAGCGATAGAGGTCGTGGGTGCTACGAGGCAACATGGCAAGGTCGCGGGTGGCAGAGTGTCGCGAGGCACTAAGGTATCTGGCGGTAGAGTTCCATTTCCTTCGTCACCTTCGTCCATTGCCAATAACCCACCAAAGTTGTAGAACATTGGAGGGATCGGGCCATGTTTTTTCGGCCCGCGCCATCCGTATTAGAGCGGTAGAAAGAGGTTCACAAAAAATAGAATCATGAACGTGTATAGAAGATATTTAAAAACATCAATTCCCACATCCCCCTTCAATCTCTATTCCCAATCCTGCAAAAGAATTATAAGGGAAGAACATGGGAAGTGATAATCATATAGAAATAAACCCCTATCATGGATTTTTCAATGAAGATGGTGCGAGAAGGAAGTTGATGTTGTTGATGTTCATCTCTTCTACCACACACCTCCAATCCCTGGATCGTGAACTAGTTTGTCGTAGTCGATGATGTTCCTCATTGGAGGGTGTCCCGATGTAGAAGTCGAAGTCGCCATTCTTTGTTGGAGGAGCGTTCTTCGTGGAAGATAGCATTTTTTATTGGTTTATTTTAATCCTCTAAGGGTTCTCCTCTCACAATCCCACACAAAAAAAATGAAATAGGTTCCAAAATGATTAACTTAAAGGATTAATTATGTTGGCACAACCAAGTTGGTGTAATTAATGTACTATGTTGGTATAATTAATTATCTTAATTAATTAGCCCAATTTAATGGCTCAACTTAATGGGAGTGGTGGGATATTGGGTATTTGGTAGGTTTCTCCACCATTAAGAGGGATCGGGTGGTCCCTGCCTCAAAAATTCAAATTGGGGGTTTAGGATCTGGTGGTCCCCACCACCATAACCTCACAGGGGAGGTTTAGTTCCGGTGGACCCCACCTCTTAACATTCAAAGGGTGGTTTAGTTCTTGTTGGTCCCCACCTCCCAACATCTAAATGGGTGTTTAAAATAAAAATAAATTGTTACAAAATTTTACTTTTATTTTATTCTTTCACGAAAAACCTCAAAACTAACTTTCACCCTCGATCAACTATCGTCGAGGTGAAAGTCTATCTAAGTGAATACCAGCATTGAGAGTTCAAAGGTTCCCTCAAAATTCAATTCCAACCATTGGGTCAAATTATATAAAAACCCGCTCGTGCATTTACTGAACGTACCTATGGAAAAGATCAGAAATTCATTCTGGGCACTCCGGGTCTCAGAATCACATGCTGTCAATTTTCGCGGACTTGTAAAATTCCAATTTATTTTAAAAAAATTACATGGAAAATTAGAGTCTTTACATTCTCCCCACCTCAGGGCTTTACATCCCAGTAATCCAAAACTCATAACTAGGTAAAAAAGTTGGGGTACTGAGCCCGCATCTGAGACTCCCACCCCCATGTGCTCTCCTGGAGGTTCTCGTGCTGCCAGCGAACACATACTAGAGGTATCTACCATCCATTAAGGACCCGCTCCTATAGATCCTCATTATCTACTAGAACCTCCATAAAAATAACCCCATCATCGATGTCTAGCTTTCCAATGTTGATGATGTGAGAGGGTTCATGCATGTATCTCCTTAGCTGGGATACGTAGAAGACATCATGCACCCGGTGCAACTGAGGTGGAATAGCTAAGTGGTAAGACACATCACTAACTCTTCTAAGGACCTAAAAAGGTCCAATGAACCTCGGAGATAACTTTCCATCTCGGCCAAATCTCTGTAGACCTCTTTAGGGTGAGACCCGTAGAAAGACGCGGTCCCCATCCTCAAACTCTAGAGGTCTCCGTTTCTTATCAGCGTATGAATTCTGCCTGCTCTGTGTAGTCTTCATACGCTCTTGGATGATCTTAACCTTCTATGTGGTTGCCCGTACCATCTCTGGTTCCACTAGTGCTGACTCCCCTAGGTCTTTCCATCACAAAGATGACCTACAATGTTTCACATACAATGCCTCAAAAGGTTCCATCCCAATGGTTGACTGATAACTGTTGTTGTATGAAAACTCCACCAAAGGCAAGTGATCCTCCCAATTGAAACCAAAGTCGAGGACACAATAACACATCATGTCCTCGAGGTTCTGAATAGTCTACTCAGTCTGGCCATCTTTCTATGGATGGAAGGCAGTGCTCAAACTATGTAGTGTCTCAAAAGACTTCTGCAACCCCTTCCATAGATGGGATGTAAAACGTGTGTCACGATCATGGACAATCTCTGAGGGTACACCATGTAGCCATAAAATATCTTGTACATAGAGGCATCCCAAACAATCTAATGAACCCCGTTCTCTGATTAGTAAGAAGTGGGATGACTTGGTGAGTCGATCATTGATCACCCAAATTGAGTCATGACCCCTTGATGTACATGTAAATCCTATCACGAAGTCCAAGGATGTCACATCCCACTTCCACTATTGGACCTCCAAAGGCTGAACCAAGCATGCTGTTACCTGATGTTCCGCATTCACTTGCTGACATGTGAGGCAACAAGAGACAAACTCTGCAACTGCTTTCTTCATTCACGGCCACCGGTGTTGTCGTCTATGATCCCGGTACATCTTCGCCACTCCTGGATGTACCGCTAGAGGTGATATGTGGAACTCCCTCAACACTTCCTCCTTAAGTGACACTAGTACCATGGTACATCCTAGGAAGACGATGACGTGCTCCCCACCTTTAGAAAATCCATCAGGTTCCTGTCCTGTGGACATATGAGCATGTAGTGCCTCGCAGTCAGGGTCCCCACGCAGCACCTCCCTGACTCGCGGAAGAAGTGGGGTAGTGACTATAAGAGATTGAAGGAAAGATGCTCCATCGTGTTCCATGAATTATATCTGCAAAGAGACCAGATGATCAATCACCTCACCTAGTAGCTATAAACCAAAACTCCTGCTGAGTGCATCTGCTATAATGTTCCCCTTCCCAGGAGTATATATTATCTCTAACTCATAGTCCTAGAGGAACTCAATCCAATGTCAATGTCTTAGGTTCTGGTCCTTCTGATAGAATATATACCTGATAATATTGTAATTAGAGTACACTATAAAAAATTCACTGATTAGATAGTGCCACCACATTTTCAAGGTGAATACCACTGCTCCTAACTCCATGTCATGGGTAGCATAGTTCTGCTCATTCTGTCTTAGCTATCAAGAACCTTATGTGATCACTGTTTGCTCCTACATCCAGACACATCTGATTCCGGTCCCTGTTGTGTCGCAGTAGACTACGTACCCTATTCCCTCCTCTAGAAGACTCACGATAGGGTCACTAGTCATGCTATGCCTCACCTCTTAAAAACTCTGCTGGTATTTCTCTGACCAAACGAAGGGTTCCCCCTTCTTCGTCAATGCTAATAGTGGTGTTGCAACTCTGGAGAAGTCTAGAACAAACCTTGAGTAGTATCCAGCCAATCCCAGGAAACTCTGATCCTCCGTTACACTCCTGGGTCACTCCCAAGTTTGTACAACCTCAATATTTTCTAGATCAACTGCAACTCCAGCCTCTGATATTACATGTCCCCGAAAGTGAACCTATCTGATCCAGAACTCTCACTTCGAGAGCTTACCATAAAGTTGGTGCTCTCGGAGTGTGTCCAATTCTACATGTAAATGATCTGCAAGATCCTCCTTAGTATCCGAGTAAATCAGAATGTCTTCGATGAAGACTACTACAAACCGATCAAGGAATGGATGAAAGATCATGTTCATGAGTCCCATGAACACTATTGGAGAATTGGTTACATAGAATTCAATAACCAGGAACTCATAGTGGTCGTACCAACATCTGAACGTCGTCTTCTGCACATCCTCGTCTCATACTCTAAGCTAGTGATAGCCTGATCTGAGGTATATCTTTGAGAACAACTGTGCTACCTTCATCTCATCAAAGAGGACATCAATCCTCTAATGTGGGTAATTGTTCTTCACGGTCACCTTGTTCATGCACCAATGCTCAACACAATGCTTCAAGCTCCTATCAGCCTTCTTGGCGAACAGAATCGGGGTTTCCCATGGAGAAACACTGGGCCGAATGAATCCCTAACCCTAAAAGTCCTCTAGCTGTGCCCATAGCTCATGAAGCTCTGTGGGAGCCATCCGATATGATTTTGTTGATATCGGTGTTTTCCTAGGGTACAAGTCAATGTAAAATTACACCTCTCTACGAGGAGGTAGACGCGATACATCATCGAGGAAGACATCTGTATACTGGTCCACCACTACAGGATAATCCAGACTCTCCACATAAACCACCCTAAGGGTAAGGAAAACCAACTTATGTGTAATCTGCTTCACCCATCTCTGTGTAAGTCCATACTATGCTTTAAAAGCTCCCTTCTCATTAGTGAAGGTAAACCTAGTCTCATCCATCCAGACAAACTGCACTTTGCGCCTAATACAGTCAATTTGAGAGTAGACTATAGATAACCAGTCCATACCCAAGATGAAGTTGTAAGGCCTCAACGCTACTACTAGGAGATCCCAGCCAAAGATCATGCCTCCTATAGTAATCTCACACTGCCATCACTAGTGCGTAATCGTCGAATCCACTCCCATAGGAGTCTCTAGCCATAAGGATCGAGCCAACTCATCCATTGGAATCACTGAGATCTGAATCAAGGCAGTGGAAATAAAATAATGACTGACACCTAAGTCTATAAGTACTGCAACAAAGGTGGAGTATACACAAATTGTACCTCATGTCATCTCCAGAGTGTCGTGATCATATGCCTCAACTGCCTGGAGCTGATCTCACCCCTATCCACCTGCTCCCTATAGTCGGGGTGGACTTCCTGGTGGTAGTGGTGGTAGCATCTTGAATCGTCACCCACCACCAGCTGCACGACTAGATCCTCTGCAACGTCTTCCTTCTCCCTACGAACCTCCTCGGTCGAACCTTTGTCTCTACATGGGAATTCCCTTGACCATCTACTGATCATCCTTACAGTGGGTTGGACAGTCACGATCTAGGTGACCCTACCCGCCGCATGTGTAACACTGCCTGCTCCTAGTATGACTGGCACTATCTCGGGATCCCCACACAACCGATCCTGAGTCATGCGGTCGTCCACTTTTAATTCTGGTCCTCTTGGACCTCTATGACATCTGTCTACAGCCAGCTATAGAAGACATCGCTACGTGACAACCAATTGTGTATCTCACTTCTGGAGACTGCTCAACAAGGAAACTCTCTACTAGGAGGGCTCTCTTTAACACCCCCGCCCACGACGGGATGCTGAGTGAGATCACAGATGCCCTAATCTCCCACCTGAGACTCTGTTAGGAGGTCCGAGCCCTGAATAATATGTCCCTCACCATATTTTTGGAGTAGCATGAGATTTTAGTGAACCTCACATAGTACTGAGCTACAGTCATGCTACCCTGTTGTAGATAAAGGAGCTCTTGTATGTGCATTGCACAAATAGTCGTTGGGAAAAGATCTTCCCGAAACAGGCTATCGAAGTCTTCCCAGAGAAGAATCACCTCACCGTGAACATAGAGCATCAAGATCCACCATATGCCCACTACTTTCTATAGAATGCTAGTGGAAAAGATCACCATGAGATCGGCTGGTGTCCCTACCAGTCGGAAGACTCTCACTACAACCTCCAACCAATCCTCAACTACCTATGGGTCTGTCTCTCCAATAACCCTGGGTGGCCTCTAGCACTAGAACTCATGCAACGTGCTCAAGCTACATGCACCCTCTGTTGTTGGGGCTGGTGGCATTGGTGGCCCAACGGGTAATGGTACCGCAAGTGCCTCTACTGGTGCCTCTACTTCATGAGGGCCCTACAATGAGGCCTCATTGCTCATTGGACTATTAGTATGTAAAACAATCAAAACCCTAGCTTCCTATCTGTGTGGAGGCATCCTGAAAAGAAATAGGCACACCACGGTCAATAATTTATACCTGGTGAGCTGACTATAAAGATCACAAAGAAAACTTTTGAAAACACACACGCAAACAATGTTTTCATGCACTGTGTAAAAATCAGAAGTCACGGTCCTGGTGTATGGATACGTCAGTTGTTGCACCAACACTAGATTCCCTAAACATGATAACCACACTTACTACACTTAACACTATTTCCGTTAAAAAAAGATAAGACTCCTATGTTTTACTGTAGAACTGACTCCTCTGATACCAATTTTTCACTACCCATCTTCTGGGGTGTAAAGACCAAGAAATTTCAAGGGAAATTGTTTATTAAATATTTTGGAATTTTAC
Source organism: Viscum album (assembly GCA_963277665.1). NCBI lineage: Eukaryota > Viridiplantae > Streptophyta > Magnoliopsida > Santalales > Viscaceae > Viscum > Viscum album. The sequence continues at coordinate 765,110,829 of OY728120.1, forward strand.
GAGTCTTTGGTTTCTAACGGCACTTGATTCCGAGGCCCAGTGTGACCGAAATCAATTTCTGATGTTTTGTGTGGGTACGTTCAGTAAACCTACGTGCCAGTTTTTCTATCTTTTGAACTGGTGCTCGGAATTGAAATTTGAGTACATTGATGAACTCCTAGCGCTGGTATTCACATAAGGGGACATTTGCCATAGTTTCATTTTATGCGGGATGGATGTTAATTTTGGGGATTTATAATAAAATAAATAAAGTTGTGGAACAAAATTTTATTTTATATCCGGTAGTTATATCATACAAGGTGTAGGTTGTTGTTGGGGCCCACACCCATATAACCTACCATGAGATGATATTTGTGAGGAGGGGACCACACGAACCCGTAACTCGTCACCTTCCCTGAACTCCCCAATTAATTCCCCTTGCATTTATTATGAAAACTTCTTTTTTAATTATGACTCTTCACTTCCTCCCCTCTCACCCTTTAATTTGTGCGAACTCTTTTAATTAAAGAAATCTTCAATTAATTAATCTAGTTTTGAATAATTTTGAATTGGTTGGAATTTATTTAAAGTGGGAGAAATCTAATTTTATATTGGCATAAAAAATATTATTTGTGGGGGAACCTCTAGAGAAATAGAAGAGCTCCCTCCTTCCACGAAGAACGACACCTTCTTCGATGAAGAACTCCGATTCCGTGAAGAATGAAATTGTGTCTTCCTTTCCCTTCTCCATAACAAGTGAGGAGACACCGCTTCCTCCTCAGACGCAACCCGATGTCATCTACAAATCCTCTTTCTATGACTCCGCTCTTGAAATTGAGGTAGGAGAATTATGTTCAATTTTTATTGATTAAAATTATTCATATTCATCGTTGATAATAATGGTACGTCCTTGGCCTTTTCATACCACCTAACGTGGAGGGACCGGGACGAACTAACACAGCCCGACAACCCTCCGTTTATTCTTTATTTCTTTGGCGGCGAAAACAAGAGGCGGTGGTGACGAACGGAAGCGGCGGCCATGCGCCGAACGTATGCCGGTGAACTGGGGCCTGCAACCGCGGGCCACTCGGCTGAAGAATAATAGGGCAGATAAAGCCGACCGGGATGAAGGAGGATCGTAGTGCCAAAAGGGGTGCCGCCCTGCAGAAGACCACGACCCACATTCCATGGGCCGATCGGCGGGCGACCCGGCCAACAGGTGGCCGGGCAGGCTAAGGAGAACCGCGGTGCCAGTAGGGCGCCGCGCAGGAAGAACCGCATCCCGCCTGACTGGGCCGCATGAGTCGAGAAGGTCGGCCAGCTTCGGCCGACCGATTTTGGAGGGCGGCACTGCCAGTTTGGGGAGCCAAGGCCCCCCACCTCGGAACGCTCGGCCAGCAGGGTCGCGCTCTGCCGGGCCGCGCCACGCCGGGCCACGTCGGGTCGTGCCCCCTCGGGTCAGGTCATGCCCTTCGGGCAGAGCCCCGCATTTATTCAGGCTGGGCCGACAACCCATGTCGGGTCAGACCCACCAGCCCACTGGGCCTGACGGGCCGGGCCCGTTACGCTTCAATGTGAATATCGTCATGATCGTGTGTCCGATTGATGCACCATCTGCGGCACTGGGAACCTTATGATGAGGAGGTACTTTTTCGATACTCTTTGTGAGTTTGTATGACTCTGGAAAATGGATGGTTTTGGAACGAGTTTATTTCCAACTAGGCCCTTAGAGAAAAAATGCTAATAACTCTCAGATCAAGTGTTCGATTGACGCACCGTCTGTCACATTGCATTCCATTTGACGAGATGGAACTCTGGGATACATAAAATCTGGAATTCATGATAGTTGATGTATCTACTCCTTGTCTTAAGGAGTAGACCCTCCCAGAATCGACCGTGCTGTGTGCAGGAACCCTAGAGCTGCCTGCGACTGCAACAACTTCCGTACTGGAATCCTCCGTGGGTTCGACAATGATGAAAAATGTACTTGAATCCTCTGTGGGTTCGATGAAGATTAAAACTGTCCTGGAATCCTCTGTGGGATCGACAGTGATGACTACCGTACTTGAATCCTTGGTGGGTCTGACAGTTTTAATTCTGTTCGAGTATCCTACGTGGGTCCGACAGAGTAGTTGGTCTAGAATCCTACGTGGGTCTGACATCTTAGCTGGACTAGTATCCTATGTGGGTCCGCTATATTAGATGAATCAGTGATTTCATATGATCATATTTATCACTATATGAAAGATTTATACCTCTGTTAGCTGAGTCTTGACATTAAATCATTATCATTGATGTGATTGACTTCTTTTCTGTGTGGACTGGGTTGTACTTGGGCTCGAGAGTTGGAGCCGAACTGGGATCGATGACTTAGGTATATGTATTGGCATATACCTAAGTAGAGTTGGTTGATACATTTTGATTGTATCTTTCCTTTTTTTGGTTTATCCTTCATGGATTCTGGGAGACCGTCAGGTGTCTCGGGGTCCCTACTGAGTATCGTTATACTTACCCCTACACAGGCTATGCCCGCACTATGTTGTGTTGGATGCAGACAAAGGACATCACTGATCGTGGTGGAGACTTGTTGAGCAGGATGGTACCCGGAGGTGGACCACTTGGAGAAATGTATACGGAGCGGACGGATGGATCTAAGGTGTTGAGGAGACCATCTGTACCCACCCTTCAAGTGGGATTCCCAAAGGACAACCTGGTGGTTATTGTTTCCCTTTACTGCTGTTATTCTAGCTTTTCAGTTGTATTGTACTTTTAGTTGGGTTTGTATTCTAGCCCATTTACCTTTCAGCACTTACTTTTGTATTCAGTATCACTTTTTTCTTACACCTATTGCGTAATCTGTTGTGTTTGTTTACTATCATAAAGGCAATGCCTTCCCTTTTATTGGGATTTACGCCTTTGGTGCTAGTCGACATCCCCTTGCCTTTGGAAGGCGGTTTTGGGGTAGTCATGGCACGGTCCCTGAGGACGGGTCGTGACACGGGGCCTATTCCATGACTATCCCAAGCCCGCCTTCTATAGGATAGGGGCTGGAGACTAAAACCGAAGGTGTATTCTCTAAAACTAGGAGGCATTTCCTTTACAACCTGTAACACACACAACCAATCACACAACAAGATACGAACTCAAGTATACTGAATAGTAAATAGAGTGAGTACAGTATGTATAAAGGGGCCAGAATACAAGCCCAACTGGAAAGTACAAGGAAAACTGGAAAGTACAACATACCTGAAAGTACAAGTAACTCGTATAGATCTTGTGATCACCTACCAAGGATCCAACCTGAAGGGTAGGTACAGCTCTAGATCGGTGATCTCTGTGGTACGCCTCGTCTAGGTCCACCTCCGAGCTACCTCCAGTCCCGGTACCCTCGTCCTCAGTTAGTGTTGTCTGTCGTCTTCTTCCAATACAACAAGGTGCAGGCATAACCTATGAAGGATTGAGTATAACGATACATAGTTGGGACCCTGAGACCATCAAGGTCTCACCAAATACACCAAATATAAACTAAAAATTATGAAATCAACATTTATCCGTACTTAGGTATATTCCCATTACAATAGCTACGTTATCAAGTATTTCATTTCAATCATGAGGAAACACATAGGTACAAACTCAACTCACACAAGGTATATATTTACATATAGTAGTAGATAATATTAGATGTAAATACTAAATCATCATACTTCGTTAAGAGGATCTGCTGCTAACCTGCACAGAATTGCTAGGAGGTGACCCACACAGGATTGCTTGAGCTGACCCACACAGGATCGTTAAATATAACCCACACATGATCGTTAGATATAACCCAAACAGGATCGCTAGGAGCTGTCCCACACAGGATCGCTGGAGCTGAACCACACAGGATTGCTGGATCTGACCAAAAAATTATCGATAGGAGCTAACCCAAACAGGATCGCTTGGAGCTGACCCACACAGGATTGCTGGTGCTGACCCACAATGGATCGCTAGGAGAATACCCACACAGGATCGTTGGATATAACCCAAACAGGGTCACTAGGAGTTGACCCACCCAAGATCTCTAGGGGATGACCCACACACGATATCTAGGAACTAACCTATGAAGGATCGCTAGGAGCTCACCCACATAGGATAACTAGGAGCACTCTTTTCATCACAGCCAGCTAATGGGTTTTCGCACTAGGCATTCTTGTCTCTGGGAGAGTCTGTTCCCCAAGCCACTGGTCGATTCTGCAACTACCATTATCTCCCACGATGAAGTATCACAAATTTCTACCACCTAATATGGGCCTCAACGCAATTTATGGTGCGTCAATCGGATGCCAGATCTATGAGTTATTAGCCTTTAAGTCCCAGGGGCTCGGTTGGATTCGTGCTCAATCCAACCTGACTATACCACATCATAATCAAAAACTCTAGTGGAGGTTTACTTAAAGGGATAGTCTTGCTCCGAGGTTTCTAGTGTCACTAACGGTTCGTCAAACAGACATCTCGTGCCAATGTTATGGCCAAAAGATAGTAAATGGGTTGTAGTGGGCCCGAGTCTGGTCTAGTCCTGTTGGGCTGACCCGGTCAGAGCTTCTGGGTCTCGCCAGGCCCGATGGGTGGCCTGGTAGGCCGTGAGGGGCCGCAGATAGTCGCGATGCTATGGGGCGGCTCGCCCGGGGTGGTTCAGATGGCAGCTCAGCCCGGATGCGGTGGCTTGGCCCAGGCGACTACGGTGGCTCGGACGATAGATCTGCCCGAGGGCCGCGGCTTCGGCGGCGGTTTGGCCTGGACGACTATAGTTGCTCGGATGGAGGCGATGGCTCAGGCGGTGGGTCGGCTCGATAGTGGAGCGACGGAGGCCGCGGGGGCCCTGAGCCGGCGCAGCGAGGCCGCGGGTGGCGAAGCGGCGCGGGGCACGGTGGCAATGAGCAGGGGTGATGGCCATGGGCGGCGGCGGCTGGGGCGGCTGCGGCCGGGGCGGCGGCGGCCGCGGGCGGGGGTGGCGGCAGGCTGGGGCGGGGGCGGCTACGGGCAGTGGAGTGCTTTTGCCTTCGTCGCCTTCATCCAATGCGAAGAACACACCAAATAATCAGAACAACCGAGGGGTTGGGCCATGTTTATTTGTCCCTCACCCTCCACGTTAGAGCAGTATCAAGCGGTCCACAAAAAATTGAATCATGAACATTTATGGAAGATATTTAAAAACATTAATCCCCACAACCCTCGTCAATATCTATTCCCAATCCCGCAAAAGAATTAGAAGGGGAGAACATGGGAAGTGATAATAATATAGAAATAAACCTCTACCTTGGATTTTTCTTTGACTTTGGCATGAGAATAAAGATTAAGTTTTCGATGTTTATCTCATTCGCCACAGACCTCCAATCCTGGGCTCGTCTACCGATTCTTCGTAGTCGAAGACGTTCCTCGTTGGAGGGTGTACCGAGGTATAATTTGAAGTAATCGTTATTCGTTGGAGTAACATTCTTCGTGTAAGAGCGTGTTCTTTGTTGTAGAAGTGTAATCCTCCAAGGGTTCTCCTCCCACAATCCCACCCGAAAAATGAAAGAGTTTCCAATATGATTAACATAATGGATTAATTATGTTCGCATCACCATGTTGGCATAATTAATGTACCGCCTTAGCATAATTAATTAGCTCAATTAATTGGCCAAATTTAATTTCTCAACTATATGGGGGGGTGGAATATTGGGGTGTTGGTAGGTTTCTCGCCATTAAGAGGGTTCGGTTAGTCCCCGCATCTAAAATTCAAATTGGGGGGTTTAGGCTCGGGTGGTGTAACACCCCAGGTAAATAAAGAATATTTCATTTTCAAATTTATCCATATTAGTGAATAATATATTAATATGACTTTAAATGGGATGCTATGCTCGATGGCGTACCCAACACGCAACAACGAGTTTCTTGGGAATCTTACGTTGCACTCTAATAATAAAATAATATTATTTTAAATGGTAGTTAACATGTAGCCGTTGTATTGGCGAGAATGGATAGAAATAACTGAAATATGATTATATATGTTTTTAAATGTTTTTACATTTATCCAATAAAAGATAAAGGCATAAAATAGGGAAATACATCAATTTTAGGCGTATATGCCCTAGTTTTCACTAAACGTTCACTTATCGCCTTTTGATGGAGAACCGTCATTAAATATAGTTTTGTTCACTATTATACATCCTTTTGGACCAAATAAAACTCTTCTTAAGAATTGGGACATCAAAATTTACTTTGTGTAAAAATTTTGGTATCTTTCTGATAAAGTTCATTTTTAAATGAATAGTGTAAAATGTTGTATTTTAATTCAAAACCTCTTTTTAATCTAATTTATTTATATTATTAGATTATATTTTGAATTTGTTTTAAAGTGAAATTATAATATATTTCTACCATTAAATCCAATAGTGGTCTTTGGAATTAATTTCACTTTGAAATCAGACTTAAACTAGTGTCAATCTTTTGATACTTATTGTTTCATAAAAACACGCTATTTGCTCTGACAGTGGGAATTAATTATTAAATTAATTAACGTGACTTATATGTTTTGAATTTTGTAAAATAGACTTCATTTTTGAATTCGGAATATCAAATATAGCTTAGGGTTAAATTTTGGGATTTTTCTGAAAAACTTCAGTTTTTGAGGAATAGTGAAACCACTAAGTGGTACTTATAAAAATTGATTTTTTCCGTTTAAATGAAAATTTTCCATCTTTGTGTTCTGAAATTCAAAAGTCCGACATACATGGTTGTCATTAAGAAGTAAAATGTGGTTCAATGGGATAAAAATAATTTTTTCTTGAATAGTAACTTATTATGTTTTTAATCGCGATTAGAGGTAATTAATGTACTTTAATGTAAAAATAATGTTTTAATAATCTGAAATGAACTTGAAACTTCTCCTAACCTCCTTGGATGTGTAATGGCCGACCAATACAACCCATGGGTCAACTTGGGGACTCCATGAAGCCACTTTGGTTGGAAAATGACATTAATATCTTTTTATTTAAAGTTAAAGTAAAAATGAGACAAAAATGAAATGTTTTACTAAAACAATTTTTACATGGGTTTATACAAATCGTATTTTTGACTATAAATATTAATTGGAAAGCTAAAAAGATTTCATATATCATAGTATTTTTTTCTAATTTTTAGACATTATATAAATTATATTATTTATGACATCATGATGATGCAGTGATGACCTCATTATTTAATGTTTTAAATAAAATGGAAAGATAATGTAATATCTAAGACCTAAACATGTCCAAAACCTATTGGATGAGTGTATTTCGAACCCTTATCACCTTATCCTCGAAACACATCAATTTGGGTCCTCTTAAATCCAAATAACATTTTAAAATAAAGTGACTTTTCTTTACCTTCCAAGAGTGACCCTCCTCTCCTCTTATAAAAGGCCCCCACCTCTACCTCCTTACCAACACTCCCAAAGCCTTTTGCTCGGAAAAACTCTTCCCATTTTGTCTCTACACTTCCCTATATTACTCCTTGAAGCCTCACTTTGGGAATAAGTCTTCCCAAGGAAGCCTTTGAGCTCAAACCAAAGGGAGTTACCCGATTTTAAGGTAATATCTTCACTTGAGTACTTTTGTTTTATTTTGCTTCTCCAACCCCCTAAAATCTTTTTATTCATTTCTTTCATAACAAATAAAATATCATAAATATACTAGGATGTTTTTATAAGAATTATTCGAGCTACACGTTCACACACCTACATCTAATGTTTAAAGAACATACTGTTTCCGTGGATGGTGAATTTCGACCTCCCAAAACGATGATTGTTCAACATTCTTTTAACACCTTCAAAGGTGGCCATTAAGATGACAATATATTTATATATGATATATAATATGTTTATGTTTTCCTTAATATTCTGTATTTTTCATTTTGGGCATACCTTTATGGGGGTAAACATGATATCTTCATTTAAGGAAGTGCGGACTACCGCCCCCTCAAAGTGATTTGATTCGTTAATACCATATGTGGTACGTATAAAGGATATATTTAATGATATTATATATGATAACATACTGGAATTAAAATACTATTATGTATCATTATGTTTTAATTCCATTAAATATGAAATATAAATGGAAGTAGCGTTCATGTGTACGTACGGCTTACCGTCTCCATGAACGGTACATTTCATTTCTTATCTCAAAATGTTATGTAATATTATAAGTACATATATATAATGGATATATATGTAATATATTACATAAAAATTATGGATATCATTCTGGAATTATAACATATATATATCTCTCTCATTTTGTTTTAATTCCATTAATATGACAAAAAATGAATGTAGCCTTCATGCGTACGTACGACCTACCGTCTCCATGAACGGTGCTTTTTTTTTTTTATCTCCAAACGATATGGAATAGTATGAAATGAATATTTACTGGATATATATGATATTTTAATCATTAATACTATTCATGAAATTATTTACTTATAACTAAATGGGCAATCTTTTTTCAAACAAGTTCATTTTTGACTCATGTACCAAACATCGGCAAAAACGTCTGATATGAACTAACATTATTAAACAATTATTATAACATTATAATATGTGATATGAACTGAATAATAATATCTAAAGGAGGTAATTAGGCAATTATTAATTGACCAAATTTTATTATTCAGGAATATAAAGAAACGAACAAGACAAGTTGGACTTGAGGTAAGGGATCATACTCCTCCCTTTCTTTTTAAGTACACTCTTTTATGTCATTCCTTTTAAAACTCATCTTTCTTGTTATTGAGATGTTATTTTATTTTAATCTTACTTTAATTTTTATGTTCATGTTATGAGATACCCTATTCTCTCTCATCAATCCATTTTGGAAGTTTTGAGTGGCGCCGTTAGGCTGCCGAGTTTTCGTAAGGGATTTTTCATCTCACTTTTATTCCCGTGAGATTTATGCTACATTTGCCACAATTTCCTTTGAGTGGTGTATGTACTGAACATTATTCTAAACATTGTGTAATATACTTTTTTTTATGAGTATTTACATCAATTAATTATTGTCTTTCTTTCAAGGGGTGAATGTTTGAAAAGATATCCAAGTCGGTAAGGGAACCTTTCACCCTCCTTTTTTTGAAAGACTTTTTTTGTTGGGTATTTTAATTTACATATTGTATTGTTGGGATATGTTCTTATATATCCTTATTGATGTAAATTTTATTTCCAAGTTATGAGATACACTTTTTATCTCTCATCGACTCATATTCTGAATTATTGAAGTGACGACGTTAGGCTGTCGAATTTTACCAAGGGAACTTTTTAACCCAATTTCGATTTCTTTGGGTTAAACATGTAGTTATTGAATATGTCATCTTCTGAATATGCGTGAATTAAATTCTATTGTTTTCCTCTTAATATCCACTTATATTGGGTGTATTTATATTTGTCACACATAATTTTGATATTGAATTATCTTTAATTTAAGGATACCTTCTTTATAAGGGAATTCATCACATTTGTTATTTCTATTGAGACTTCATTGTTTTTATGCACCAATTCACTCTTATATGGTGTATATACTGTCCTTTGGAATATTATATCATGAATCCATTTATTCTCATGATATTATAAAGTTCTGACTATATGTTATTCATCAATTATTGTATTCAAGTGTCTCTAATTTTGGTAGAACCCCTTTAACCAAAATATCGCTTTAAATGTTTTAATTATTTGTTCTTATTAATATCCATGTTTTCAAAATGGTTTTAAGGATTTATTTATATGGATATCAATGGTTTAAAATTTTAAAAGCTTCAAGGTGGTATGGGACACTTTGATTCAAAAATCAATTTATTAAATGTTTTAAATGGTTTTGGAAATGGTTTCTTTTTGAATGGATTCATTATCTCAATATACTAATGTGTTATATTGTGATTGAAATGTGGAAATGTTATGTTTCCTTTATGCATGTTTTATGTGATACGTTTATGTTATGGTTCTTGGGCATTGTTATGAAAATGGGTGGTTCCATGATAAACTAAGGGCGGGTGAGCCCGATATAGCTCTCCAATGCACTGGGTAACGCAAAGGAGTGAAACGTTAAGGTTTCTCTGAAGAGATTTATGGAATATATTGTGGTGGGTATTACAAACGTAACCAATAGGGTTACTCTCTATGTAGGAATGTTATGAATTCCTCAAGTTACCTTTATGTCTTATGATTTCTATGATTTATTCATGGTTTGATGAGGTATGTTAATGTTCCTATGTTTTATGGGTAAAGTATGATTTCATTCTAATGTATATATGAACTCATGTTTCCTTTCCATATTTTTATAACCCTTAGGGTGCTTTTTATGCTCATCCCATGTTTTTGAAATGTTTTTCACAGGTCAAGGGAAAGGTACATGATGTGATGATAGTGTCAAGGATGTGTCAAGAAAGAATACATGTTTTATTTTCAATATGTTTCTGTTGATGGGAAGAAAGAATACTTTCTTTTATGTAACCACTTTGTTTAAATGTGGAATGTAATGCAAGTTTCATGATCTAATTTTCTAAAACTCTAAACCTGAAAAGATCCTCAATGTGTAATCATGTAATAACTCAAGATTAAGTAAGGTTTAAAGGTGGGGCCTTATAGTTGGTATCAAAGGTCGGTTTAGATAACTTTAGAGGTTAGGGTATTCTTTAAGCATAAGTGGCATTACCATAATGGTTAGGATTTCAGAATGAGTCCTAGTTTTAGATAAAGTGAATGAGTAAGTATATCTTAGTTTTTATCTTCATCATTAGTACATGATTGTTTTTTTTATATACTCACACTGACCTTTTTGGTTTTAGTAAATGGCTGGATCTAGCAGGCACTAAAGTAACAGTGGATGTGAAGGAAACTGTGACAGTATTTTTGAGCACGCAACTGAATGATATGGGAGCTGCAATGAGAACTCTTGTGATTATCTTCAACCAAATATCTGTAGTCATGATTTACCACCTAAACCTTGGTGATTTATATAAGGCATCATATATGCGAGAAAAAAATCCCTACGGAAGTACAGGTAATAATCATAAGGGTAAGTGTGTTAAAAAACCTATGTGTCAATGATGTAGAAAGAAACACCTAGGAAAATGTTTCAACGGGACAGAAATATGCTATAGATGTGGAAATGAAGGTCATAAAGCAAGAACCTGCCATGGAAAAAGGAAGCATCCAGTTGACTCGAGGAAAGGGAATGAAGTTCTTTATGAGGGATCAATTGAATGTTTTAAATTTGGTGTGCATGGTCATTATGAAAACACGTGTACTATGAAGAAGTTTGGTGAATGAGATCACCAAGAGCGTACAAATGTTCGTTTACCAATACCTAATGCTATTCCGATTGAGGATGAAGAAACTAACAATGACCAATCAAAGCTATGTATTATTTCATGACTATTGTTTTCCTATTTTGGAATTTTAGGATATGATTCATGATTTTGTTTGTCGGAAGGAGGTATTTCGGAATAAGTTGGAAAGGAATGGTTAATGGATCATGAAGAATGTTGAATGAGTAACATGTCAACATATAAGGGATTCAAGAGTTATGGTGAAATTCTTAAGAACATTAAGTCTCTTTTGATGATGGGTTACATTAGAAGACATTTTATATTATGTGTAACCCTGATGATTAATATAGGCAACTTTTATTCAAGGAATAGTTATATTTTCTTTTGTGAACATAGTTATAAAGAACCATTTGGGTTTATATGATCCATACTTTTGAGGTAATTGTGGATTACTATATGTTATGATTGAAGTGAAAGGCATGAGATAAAATTGTGGTTAAATTATGTTATGGTTATTTTTGATGATTTTATCCCTTTTTGGGGAATGATTTTAGAATTATATAGTTTTGGAAAAAGGACAACACGCAGATCGTGTGACAACCCGTTGCGTCGAACAAAGCTGTGGGAATCGAACCCACAACCAAAGTGCGACTGGTATTTATTGCATACCACTGGACTATATGAAGTCCCTGGTTAGTTTGACTGATTATTTTTAGTTATATGATTTTATGAATTAAGAGTAAGTTGATTTTGGGTTATTTATGAAAATGAATAACCTATCATGGAGGATATGTGATTAGGTTAATTACTTTTCAATACGAGACTTTAGGAGAAACTGATGTTGTTTGGAGATAAATGTTACGATTTAACTTGGAAGACTATGTGACTAAATCCTTCAAATATTTGGCTTTAAATCATAGATTGGTTTACTTTGATGAATTTTATGGAAAAATTGATTATCGAATGGTCCTCGTTGAACTTTGGGTTTTGTTGGACAAATTTTGGAGATTAAGAATAGATTTTATTTTTATAAAGGGTTATCCTTTTTTGGATTATCTGATCTTGTACTAACCTTTCTGGTTTGTTTTTGGTAAATGTATAAATACATGGGAAGTATATAGTTCTCTTTGGTGGATTAGGCGATTCTCTAGAAGTTGATTATAGTACTCTTAATGCGAACAAGTCTCCCTAAATACTCGTCTTTTGGAAAAAATATGAGTTTGATTAAGGAATCTAGTAAAAGTTGAAAGTCAACATGATAAGTGTTTATGTTTCCTTATGAATAAATTCCTCAATAAAAAGTAACTTAAATAAAAAATGATGTCTATTAACTTTTCCTACTGGGGAATCGAATACCGTTTAACCCATTAAAAGTTTGTGATTTTCTTATGGTTAACTTTCTCCTAGACATGTTTACTATCACACTCCCTCAAGAACATGACCCTTTGCTTTTTCTTCCATGTCCATGTTTTTCTACATGGAATCTTAGTATGGGTTAACATGGGTGACCTCTGTACTTATCTTCCATTATTTTAAAGTGATTGTTTTATAGACTCTTGTTCCGATGTGGGACATTCAAGGATGTTTCCAAACTCAATTTTAAAAATTGCGAGGACGCAATTCCCAAAAGGGGGGAAGGATGTAACACCCTGGGTAAATAAAGAATATGACATTTTCATATTTATCCATATTTGAGAATAAAATATTAATATGACTTTAAAGGGGACGATATGCTCGATGGCGTACCCAACACGTAACAACGAGTTTCTTGGGAATCTTACGTTGCACTCTAATAATGAAATAATATTATTTTAAATGGTAGTTAAAATGTAGTCATTGTATTGGCGGGAATGGATAGAAATAACTAAAATATGATTATATATGTTTTTAAATGTTTTTACATTTATCCAATAAAAGATAAAGGCATAAAATAATGAAATAATTCAATTTTTGGCGTATATGCCCTAGTTTTCACTAAAGGTTCACTTATCGCCTTTTGATGGAGAAACGTCATTATAAATAGTTTTGTTCACTATTATACATCCTTTTGGACCAAATAAAACTCTTATTAAGAATTGGGACATCAAAATTTTCTTTGTGTAAATTTTTGGTATCTTTCTGATAAAGTTCATTTTTTAATGAATAGTATAAAATGTTGTATTTTAATTCAAAGCCTCTTTTTAATCTAATTTATTTATATGATTAGATTATCTTTTGAATTGGTTTTAAATTGAAAATATAATATATTTTTACTATTATATCCAATAGTTTTTGTTGGAACTAATTTCACTTTGAAATCAGACTGAAACTAGTGTCAATCTTTTGATACTTATTGTTTCATAAAAACACGCTATTTGCTATGACAGCGGGAATTAATTATTAAATTAATTTATGTTACTTATATGTTTTGAATTTTGTAAAATAGACTTCATTTTTGAATTCGGAATATCAAATATAGCTTAGGGTGAATTTTTGGGATTTTTCTGAAAAACTTCAAATTTTGATGAATAGTGAAACCACTAAGTGGTACTTATAAAAACTGATTTTTTCCATTTAAATGAAATTTTTCCATCTTTGTGTTTTGAAGGTAAAAAATCCGACATACATGGTTGTCATTAAGAAGTAAAATGTGGTTCAATGGGATAAAAATAATTTTTTGGTGAATAGTAACTTATTAAGTTTTTAATCGCGATTAGAGGTAATTAATGTAGTTTAAGGTAAAAATAATGTTTTAATAATATGAAATGAACTTGAAACATGTCCTAACTTCATTGGATGTGTCATGGACGACCTATACAACCCATGGATCAACTTGGGGACCCCATGAAGCCACTTTGTTTGGAAAATGACATTAATATCTTTTTATTTAAAGTTAAAGTAAAAATGAGACAAACATGAAATGTTTTACTAACAAAATTTTTACATGGGGTTATACAAATCATATTTTTGACTATAAATATTAATTGGAAAGATAAAAAGATTTCCTAAATCATAGTATATTTTTTAATATTTTTATACATTAAATAAATTAAATTATTTATGACATCATGATGATGGAGCGATGACCTCATTATCTAACGATTTAAATAAAATGGAAAGATAATGTAATATCTAAGAACTACACATGTCCAAAACCTATTGTATTAGTGTATTTCGAACCCTTATCACCTTATCCTCGAAACACATCAATGTGGGACCTCTTAAATCCGAATACCATTTTAAAATAAAGTGACTTTTCTTTACCTTCCAAGAGTGCCCCTCCTCTCCTCTTATAAAAGGCCCTCACCTCTACCTCCCTACCCACACTCCCAAAGCCTTTGGCTCGTCCAAACTCATCCCATTTTGTCTCTAAACTTCCCTCTCTTACTCCTTGAAGCCTCACATGGGGACTAAGTCTTCCCGAGGAAGCCTTTGAGCTCAATGCAAAGGGAGTTACCCGATTTTACGGTAATGTCTTCACTTGAGTCCTTTTGTTTTATTTTGCTTCTCCAACCCCCTAAACTCTTTTTATTCATTTATTTTGTAAAAACTATAGTATCATCAATATACTAGGATTTCTTTATAAGAAGGATTCGAGATACACTTTCACACACCTACATCTAATGGTTAAAGAACATACTGTTTCCGTGGATGGCGAATTTCGGCCTCCCGAAAAGATGATTGTTCAACATTATTTTAACACCTTCAAAGGTGGCCATTAAGATTACACTATATTTATATATGATATATAATATGTTTATGATTTCCTTATGCTTCTGTATTATTCATTTTGGGCATACCTTTATGGTTTCCATTATGGGTAAACGCGATATCATCATTTAAGGAAGTGTGGACTACCGCCCCCTCAAAGTGATTTGATTCGTTAATACCATATGTGGTACGTAGAAAGGATATATTTAATGATATTATATATGATACCATACTGGAATTAAAATACCATTATGTATCATTATGTCTTAATTCCATTAAATATTAAATATAAATGGAAGTAGCGGTCATGCGTACGTACGGCTTACCATCTCCATGAACGGTACATTTCATTTCTTATATCAAAATGTTATGTAATATTATAAGTACAAATATATAATGGATATATATGTAATATATTACATCAAAATTATGGATATCATTCTGGATTATAACATTTATATATCTCTCTCATTTTGTTTTAATTCCATTAATATGACAAAAAATGAATGTAGCGTTCATGCATACGTACGGCCTACCGTCTCCATGAACAGTGATTTTTGTTTTTTATCTCCAAATGATATGGAATAGTATGAAATTAATATTTACTGGATATATATGATATATTAATCATTAATACTATTCTGGAAATTATTTACTTATAACTACATGGGCAATATTATTTCAAACAAGTTCATTTTTGACTCATGTACCAAACATCGGCAAAAGTGTCTGATATGAACTAACATTATTAAACAATTATTATCACATTATAATATGTGATATGAACTGAATAATAATATCTAAAGGAGGTACTTAGGCAATTATTAATTGGGCAAAGTTTATTATTCAGGAATATAAATAAACGAACCAGACAAGTTGGACTTGAGGTAGGGGATCATACTCCTCTCTTTCTTTTTAAGTACACTCTTTTATGTCATTCCTTTTAAAGCTCATCTTTCTTGTTATTGAGATGTTCTTTTATATTAATAATACTGTAATTTTTATGTTCATGTTATGAGAGACCCTATTCTCTCTCATCAATCCATTTTGGAAGTTTTGAGTGGCGCCGTTAGGCTACCGAGTTTTCGTAAGGGATTTTTCATCTCACTTTTATTCCCGTGAGATTTATGCTACATTTGCCACAATTTACTTTGAGTGGTGTATGTACTGACCATTATTATAATCTTTGTGTAATATAATTTTGTTTATGAGTATTTACATCAATTAATATTTTCTTTCCTTCATGGGGTGTATGTTTCGAAAGATACCCAAGTCGGTAAGGGAACCTTTCACCCTCCTCTTTTTGAAAGACTTATTCTGTTGGGTCTTTTAATTTACATATTGTATTGTTGGGATATGTTATTATATATCCTTATTGATGTACATTTTATGTAAAAGTTATGAGATACCCTTTCTATCTCTCATCAACTCATTTTCTGAATTTTTTAAGTGACACCGTTAGGCTGTCGAATTTTACCAAGTGAACTTTTTAACCCAATTTCAATTTCTTTGGGTTCAACATGTAGTTATTGAATATGTCATATTTTGAATATGAGTGAATGAACTTTTATTGTTTTACACTTAATATCCACTTATATTGGGTGTATTTATATTTGTCACACATAATTTTGAGATTGAATTATCCTTAATTTAAGGATACCTTCTTTATAAGGGAATTCATCACATTTGACATTTCTATTGAGACTTCATTGTTGTTATGCACCAATTCACTCTTATATGGTGTATATACTGTCCTTTGGAATATTATATCATGAATAAATTTATTCTCATGATATTATAAAGTTCTGACTAAATGTTATTCCTCAATTATTGTATTCAAGTGTCTCTAATTTTGGTAGAACCCCTTTAACCAAAATATCGCTTTAAATGTTTTAATTATTTGTTCTTATTAATATCCATTTTTTCAAAATGGTTTTAAGGATTTATTTAAATGGATATTAATGGTTTATAATTTTAAAATCTTAAAGGTGATATGGGACACTTTGATTCAAAAATCTATTTATTAAATGTTTTAAATGGTTTTGGAAATGGTTTCTTTTTGAATGGATTCATTATCTCAAAATACTAAAGTGTTATATTGTGATTGAAATGTGGAAATTTTATGTTTCCTTTATGCATGTTTTATGTGATACGTTTATGTTATGTTTCTTGGGCATTGTTATGAAAACGGGTGGTTCCGTGATAAACTAAGGGCGAGTGAGCCCGATATAGCTCTCAAATGCATTGAGTAACACGAAGGAGCGAAACGTTAAGGTTTCTCCGAAGAGATTTAGGGAATATCCTATGGTGTGCATTCTAAACGTAACCAAGAGGGTTACTCCCTATGTAATAATGTTATGAATTCCTCAAGTTACCTTTCTGTCTTATGATTTCTATGATTTATTCATGATTTGATGAGGTATGTTAAAGTGCCTATGTTTTAAGGGTAAAGTATGATGTCATTATTATGTATATATGAACTCATGTTTCCATTCCATATTTTTATAACCCTTACTGAGATTTTTATGCTCATCCCAAGTTTTTGAAATGTTTTTCACATGTCAAGGGAAAGTTACATGATGTGATGATAGTGTCAAGGATGTGTCAAGAAAGAATCCATGTTTTATTTTCAATATGTTTCCGTTGATGGGAAGAATGAATACTGTCTTTTATGTAACCACTTTGTATAAATGTGGAATGTAATGCAAGTTTCATGATCTAATTCTCTAAAACTCTAAACCAGAAAAGATCCTCAATGTTTAATCTTGTAATAACTCAAGATTAAGTAAGGTTTAAAGATGGGGCCTTATAGTTGGTATCAAAGGTAGGTTTAGATAACATTAGAGGTTAGGGTATTCTTTAAGCATAAGTGGCATTGACATAATGGTTAGGATTTCAGAAAGAGTCCTAGTTTTAGATAAAGTAAATGAGTAAGTATATCATAGTGTTTATCTTCATCATTAGTACATGATGGTTTTTTTTGATATTCTCACACTGACCTTTTTGGTTTTAGTAAATGGCTGGATCTAGCAGGTACCAATGTAACAGTGGATGTGAAGGAAACTATGACAGTTTTTTTGAGCAAGAAACTGAATGATATGGGAGCTGCAATGAGAACTCTTGTGATTATCCTCAACCAACTATCTGTAGTCCTGATTGACCACCTAAACCTTGGTGATTTCTCTAAGGCATCATATATGCGAGAAAAAAATCCCTACAGAAGTACATGTAATAATCATAAAGGTAAGTGTGTTAAAAAACCTATGTGTCAAAGATGTGGAAAGAAACACCTAGGAAAATATTTCAAAGGGATAGAAATATGCTATAGATGTGGAAATGAAGGTCATAAAGCAAGAACCAGCCATGGAAAAAGGAAGCATCCAGTTGACTCGAGTAAAGGGAAAGAAGTTCTTTGTGAGGGATCAATTGAATGTTTTAAATGTGGTGTGAATGGTCATTATGCAAACACATTTCCTATGAAGAAGTTTCATGAATGGGATCACCATGAGTGTACAAATGTTCCTTTACCAATACCTAATGCTATTCCGATTGAGGATGAAGAAACTGACAATGACCAATCAAAGGTATGTATTATTTCATGACTATTGTTTTCCTATTTTGGAATCTTAGGATATGATTCGTGATTTTGTTTATAGGAAAGAGGTATTTTGGAATAAGTTGGAAAGGAATAGTTAATGAATCATGAAGAATGTTGAATGAGTAAGATGTCAACATATAAGGGCTTCAAGAGTTATGATGAAATTCTTAAGAGTATTAAGTCTCTTTTGATGATGGGGTTACATTAGAAGACTTTTTATATTATGTGTAACCCTGATGTTTAATATAGGAGAATTTTATTCAAGGAATAGTTATATTTTCTTTTGTGAACATAGTTATAAAGAACCATTTGGGTTTATTTGATCCTTACTTTTGAGGTAATTTTGGGTTACTACATGTTATGATTGAAGTGAAAGGCATGAGATAAAAATGAGGTTAAATTATGTTATGGTTATTTTTAATGATTTTATCCCTTTTGGGGAATGATTTGAGAATTATATAGTTTTGGAAAAAGGACAACACGCAGACTGTGTGACAACCCGTTGCGTCGGACAATGCTTCGGGAATCAAACCCACAACCAAAGTGCGACTGGTATTTATTGCATACCACTGGCCTACATGAAGTCCCTGGTTATTTTGACTGATTATTTTTAGTTATATGATTTTATGAATTAAGAGTAAGTTGATTTTGGGTTATTTATGATAATGAATAACCTATCATGGATGATATGTGATTAGGTTAATTACTTTTCAATACGAGACTTTAGGAGCAACAGATGTTGTTTGGAGATAATTGTTACGATTTAACTTGGAAGACTATGTGACTAAATCATTAAAATATTTGGCTTTCAATCATAGATTGGTTTACTTTGAAGAATTTTATGGAAAAATTGATTATCAAATGGTCCTCTTTGAACTTTGGGTTTTGTTGGACAAATTTTGGAGATCAAGAATAGATTTTATTTTTATAAAGGGTTATCCTTTTTTGGATTATCTGATCTTGTACTAACCTTTCTGGTTTGTTTTTGGTTAATGTATAAATACTTGGGAATTATATAGTTCTCTTTGGTGGATTAGGTGATTCTCTAGAAGTTTATTATAGTACTCTTAATGCGAACAAGTCTCCCTAAATACTCGTCTTTTGGAAAAAATATGAGTTTGATTAAGGAATCTAGTATAAGTTGAAAGTCAACATGATAAGTGATTATGTTTCCTTATGAATAAATTCCTCAACAAAAAGTAACTTAAAACAAAAATCATGTCTATTAACTTTTCCTACTGGGGAATCGAATACCGTTTAACCCATCACAAGTTTGTGATTTTCTTATGGTTAACTTTCTCCTAGACATGTTTACTATCACTCTCCCTCAAGAACATGACCCTTTGCTTTTTCTTCCATGTCCATGTTTTTCTACATGAAATCCTAGTATGGGTTAACATGGGTGACCTCTGTACTTATCTTCCATTATTTTAGTGTGATTGTTTTACCGACTCTTGTTCCGATGTGGGACTTTCAAGGATGTTTCCAAGCTCAATTTTAAAAATTGCGAGGACGCAATTCCCAAAAGGGGTGAAGGATGTAACACCCCAGGTAAATAAAGAATATGAAATTTTCATATTTATCCATATTTGTGAATAAAATATTAATATTTCTTTAAAGGGGACGCTTTGCTCGATGGCGTACCCAACACGCAACAACAAGTTTCTTGGGAATCTTACGTTGCACTCTAATAATAAAATAATATTATTTTAAATGGTAGTTAACATGTAGCCTTTGTATTGGCAGGAATGGATAGAAATAACTAAAATATGATTATATATGTTTTTAAATGTTTTTACATTTATCCAATAAATGATAAAGTCATAAAATACGGATATAATTCAATTTTAGGAGTATATGCCCTAGTTTTCACTAAAGGTTCACTTATCGCCTTTTGATGGAGAACCGTCATTAAATATAGTTTTGTTAACTATTATACATCCTTTTGGACCAAATAAAACACTTCTTAAGAATCGGGACATCAAAATTTACTTTGTGTAAATTTTTGGTATCTTTCTGATAAAGTTCATTTTTAATGAATAGTGTAAAATGTTGTATTTTAATTCAAAACCTATTTTTAATCTAATTTATTTATATGATTAGATTATCTTTTGAATTGTTTTTAAAGTGAAATTATAATATATTTTTACCATTAAATCCAATAGTGGTCGTTGGAATTAATTTCACTTTGAAATCAGACTAAAACTAGTGTCAATCTTTTGATACTTATTGTTTCATAAAAACACGCTATTTGCTCTGACATCAATAATTAATTATTAAATTAATTAATGTGACTTATATGTTTCTAATTTTGTAAAATAGTCTTCATTTTTGAATTCGAAATATCAAATATATCTTAGGGTGAATTTTTGGTATTTTTCTGAAAAACATCAATTTTTGATGAATAGTGAAACCACTATGTGGTACTTATGAAAACTGATTTTTTCCATTTAAATGAAATTTTGCCATATTTGTGTTTTGAATTTCAAAAATCCGACATACATGGTTGTCATTAAGAAGTAAAATGTGGTTCAATGGGATAAAAATAATTTTTTGGTGAATAGTAAGTTATTAAGTTTTTAATCGCGATTAGAGGCAATTAATGTAGTTTAAGGTAAAAATAATGTTTTAATAATATGAAATGAACTTGAAACATGTCCTAAACTCATTGGATGTGTCATGGCCGACCAATACAACCCATGGGTCAACTTGGGGACCCCATGAGGCCACTTTGGATGGAAAATGACATTAATATCTTTTTATTTAAAGTTAAAGTAAAAAATGAGACAAACCTGAAATGTTTTACTAACACAATTTTTACATGGGGTTATACAAATCATATTTTTGACTATAAATATCCATTGGAAAGATAAACAGATTTCCTACGTTATAGTATTTTTTTATAATTTTTGGACATTAAATAAATTAAATTATTTACGACATCATGATGATGCAGCGATGACCTTATTATTTAACGATTTAAATGAAATTGAAAGATAATATAATATCTAAGACCTACACATGTCCAAAACCTATTGGATGAGTGGATTTCGAACCCTTATCACCTTATCCTCGAAACACATCAATGTGGGACCTCTTAAATCCGAATACCATTTTAAAATAAAGTGACTTTTCTTTACCTTCCAAGAGTGCCCCTCCTCTCCTCTTATAAAATGCCCCCACCTCTACCTCCTTACCCGCACTCCCAAATCCTTTGTCTCGGCCAAACTCTGCCCATTTTGTCTCTACAATTCCCTCTCTTACTCCTTGAAGCCTCACATTGGGAAGAAGTCTTTCCAAGGATGCTTTTGAGCTCAAACCAAAGGGAGTTACCCGATTTTAAGGCAATTTCTTCACTTGAGTCCTTTAGTTTTATTTTGCTTCTCCAACCACCTAAACTCTTTTTATTCAATTCTTTTGTAAAACCTACAGTATCATAAATATACTAGGATGTTGTTATAAGAAGTATTAAAGCTACACTTTCACACACCTACATATAATGGTTAAAAAACATACTATTTCCGTGGATGGCGAATTTCGGCCTCCCGAAACGATGATTGTTCAACATTATTTTAACACCTTCAAAGGTGGCCATTAAGATGACACTATATTAATATATGATATATAATATTTTTATGTTTTCCTTAAGCATATGTATTTTTCATTTTGGGCATACCTTTATGGTTTCCATTATGGGTAAATGCGATATCTTCATTTAAGGAAGTGCGGACTACCGCCCCCTCAAAATGATTTGATTCGTTAATACCATATGTGGTACGTATAAAGGATATATTTAATGATATTATATATGATACCATAATGGAATTAAAATACTATTATGTATCATTATGTTTTAATTCCATTAAATATTAAATATAAACGGAAGTAGCGTTCATGCGTACGTACGGCTTACCATCTCCATGAACGGTACATTTCATTTCTTATCTCAAAATGTTATGTAATATTGTAAGTACATATATATAATGGATATATATGTAATATATTACATCAAAATTATTGATATCATTCTGGAATTATAACATATATATATCTTTCTCATTTTTTTTAATTCCATTAATATGACAAAAAATGAAAGTAGCGTTCATGCGTACGTATGGCCTACCGTCTCCATGAACGGTGCTTTTCGTTTTTTATCTCCAAATGATATGGAATAGTATGAAATAAATATTTACTATATATATATATGATATTTTAATCATTAATACAATTCTAGAAATTATTTACTTATAACCACATGGGGAATCTTTTTTCAAACAAGTTCATTTTTGACTCATGTACCAAACATCGACAAAAACGTCAGATATGTACTAACATTATTAAACAATTATTATAACATTATAATATGTGATATGAACTGAATAATAATATCTAAAGGAGGTACTTAGGCAATTATTAATTGACCAATGTTTATTATTCAGGAATATAAAGAAACGAACAAGACAAGTTGGACTAGAGGTAGGGGATCATACTCCTCTCTTTCTTTTTAAGTACACTCTTTTATGTCAATCCTTTTAAAGCTCATCTTTCTTGTTATTGAGATGTTATTTTATAATAATATTTCTGTAATTATTATGTTCATGTTATTAGAGACCCTATTCTCTCTCATCAATCCATTATGGAAGTTTTGAGTGGCGTCGTTAGGCTGTCGAGTTTTCGTAAGTGATTTTTCGTCTCACATTTATTCCCGTGAGATTTATGCTACATTTACCACAATTTACTTTGAGTGGTGTATGTACTGACCATTATTCTACTCTTTGTGTAATATAATTTTGTTTATGAGTATTTACATCAATTAAGTATTGTCTTTCTTTCATGTGGTGTATGTTTCGAAAGATCCCCAAGTCGGTAAGGGAACCTTTCACCCTCCTCTTTTTGAAAGACTTATTTTGTTGGGTCTTTTAATTTAAATATTGTATTGTTGGGATATGGTCTTATATATCTTTATTGATGTACATTTTATGTCCAAGTTTTGAGATACCCTTGTTATCTCTCATCAACTCTTTTTCTGAATTTTTGATGTGGCGCCGTTAGGCTGTCGAATTTTACCAACGGAACTTTTTAACCCAATTTCGATTTATTTGGGTTCAACATGTAGTTATTGAATATGTCATCTTTTGAATATGCGTGAATGACCTTTTATTGTTTTACAATTAATATCCACTTATATTGGGTGTATTTATATTTTTCACACATAATTTTGAGATTGAATTATCCTTAATTTAAGGATACCTTCTTTATAAGGGAATTCATCACATTTTACATTTCTATTGAGACTTCATTGTTTTTATACACCAATTCACTCTTATATGGTGTATATAATGTCCTTTGGAATATTATATCATGAATCCATTTATTCTCATGATATTATAAAGTTCTAACTAAATTTTATTCCTCAATTATTTTATTCAACTGTCTCTAATTTTGGTAGAACCCCTTTAACCAAAATATCGCTTTAAATGTTTTAATTATTTGTTCTTATTAATATCCATGTTTTCAAAATGGTTTTAAGGATTTATTTATATGGATATTAATGGTTTAAAATTTTAAAAGCTTCAGTGTGGTATGGGAAACTTTGATTCAAAAATCTATTTATTAAAAGTTTTAAATGGTTTTGGAAATGGTTTCTTTTTGAATGGATTCATTATCTGAATATACTAAAGTGTTATATTGTGATTAAAATGTGGAAATGTTATGTTTCCTTTATGCATGTTTTATGTGATACGTTTATGTTATGGTTCTTGCGAATTGTTATGAAAACAGGTGGTTCTGTGATAAACTAAGGGCGGGTGAGCCCGATATAGCTCTCCAATGCATTGGGTAACGTGAAGGAGTGAAATGTTAAGGTTTCTCCAAAGAGATTTAGGGAATATACTGTGGTGGGTATTCCAAACGTAACCAAGAGGGTTAATCTCTACGTAAGAATGTTATGAATGCCTCAAGTTACCTTTATGTCTTATGATTTCTATGATTTATTCATGGTTTGATGAGGTATGTTAAAGTGCCAATGTTTTATGGGTAAAGTATGATTTTAGTCTTATGTATATATGAACTCATGTTTCCTTTCCATATTTTTATAACCCTTACTGAGCTTTTTATGCTCATCCCATGTTTTTGAAATGTTTTTCACAGGTCAAGGGAAAGGTACATGATGTGATGATAGTGTCAAGGATGTGTCAAGAAAAAATCCATGTTTTATTTTAAATATGTTTCCGTTGATGGGATGAATGAATACTGTCTTTTATGAAACCACTTTATTTAAATGTGGAATGTAATGCCAGTTTCATGATCTAATTCTCTAAAACTATAAACCTAAAAAGATCCTCAATGTGTAATCTTGTAATAACTCAAGATTAAGTAAGGTTTAAAGCTGGGGCCTTATAGGTGGTCCCCACCAATATAATCTCACAAGGGAAGATTAGTTCAGGAGGACCCCACCTCTTAACATTCAACGGGTGGTTTAGTTCTGGTGGTCCCCACCTCCCAACAACCACATGGTTCTTTCAAATAAAAATAAATTGATACACAATTTTATTTTCATTTTATTCTTTCACAAAATACCCAAAAACTAACTTTCACCCTTGACCAACTGCCGTCATGGTGAAAGTCTCTTTAAGCGAATAATGATGCTGTGATTTTAACGGTGCCCTTGGATTTCAATTCTGAGCACTGGTTCAAAAGTTATAAAAACCCTCTCGTACGTTTACTGAACGTACCCGAAGAAAAGATCAGAAATTCATTCCAGGCACACTGGGTCTCGGAATCACGGGCCGTCAATTTTTGCGGACTCGTAAAATTTCCATTTTTTTAAAAAAATAATTAATTTACATGGATAATTTGGGTCTTTACAATGGAACTGTCCTTGAAAATATTAATTTTTTACTTTTAAGGAAATGTTTGGAAAATTGGGATAATGGGATTATTCACATGATTTGTGAAGATCATGATTTATCAATGTTTTTTTATTAAAATAGGTAGAAATATATCTTATTCATTGTTTTTATTTAAGTAACATTAATTGGATTAATTTATAGAGACTACATATGATAAACATGGTTTTATCATACTAGATATCATATCTTGCACACTATATA
The DNA here is from genome assembly GCA_963277665.1 of Viscum album. Lineage (NCBI taxonomy): Eukaryota > Viridiplantae > Streptophyta > Magnoliopsida > Santalales > Viscaceae > Viscum > Viscum album. The sequence continues at coordinate 765,136,530 of OY728120.1, forward strand.
CAAAATTCCATGTATGTAGATTTTGTTTTCGTTGATGTATGTAAGGGAAATGAACGATATTGCAATAGTGTGTTTCTTTATTAGTAGAATGTGGGATTCTGGAGGTGACATCATGCAATAATGATTTGGTGGTTTGTTCCACTTATACAAATTGGTATTTAAATATCTTTCCACACATTTTTCTACATGATTGTATCCTTTCACCAATATTCATTTTTTTTAAAAAATAATGACACTTTACTTTGATAACTTTCATTATATAATGTAATTTATTGAAAAATTGATTCCAACGGTCAATCTTGTAGCCCATACCTTTCTTTCCATGACAATGATATTTGGAATTCCATTTGGGCCATTTCAGGACTATATAAGGTTATGGTTAAATGGGTAATCCATTGTGGTTTATTAATATCTAAATCCATCAGGTGTCAGTCCTTAAAAATGAAAACTATAGAAATAGTTACATTATTAAAAATTAAATTAACTATTTTCCCCTGATACAATAACATAAAAAATCATATCATTCACATTTTACTATATACATCATATACATGGTTCCATTCACTATGAATTGTTTATTTACACTCTAAACACTCTAATTTTCATTAGTTTCATTATATGTAATATTACAGTTATTTTATTTCATTCTTATTCATTAAATCTATTAAATATAAATATAAAATGATAAAAAAATTCAAAATTCCACTCATTTTATTAAATCAATATTTTCTTATTTTTCTTTCTATCTCAATTGTGATATCAAATATAATGGTAAGATTAATAAAAAAATTAAATGATAACTCACTTATCCCTACGTTATCCAAGGTCTTATAAAAATTTATAATAATTCCACTAAATATGTCTTCCATATGATTCATTGATAGATAAATAATATAATAAAATTTCAAAATAATACAGAAAATCTGTTGAGATCCGACAACATTCATTCCTAAAAAATTTATCCATTCGAATCTGTTAAAAAAAATGTTTCATAAAAATAATCATCATAGATATAATATTAAAATTCCTGACAATGATACATATTTTGAATTTATACTATTATAAATACAATTATATATGTATATACATATATATATTTGAGTATTAATAATATTAATGTATTTATAGGAAACATTATACATTTGAAATACCCCTACATGATGGGAGTTCTTAACAATAATAATTCTTAATATATAGTCTCCAATTTGATTACAGAGAGAAATCAATATGAAAAAATTGACATATTTTTACTTAATGAGAGGGTTAATGTAATGAGATGAATTTTAGTCACTATTATGGATATGAAAATAAAAATAAGAGATTTAAAACAATATTCCATTACATATAATAAATGGGGAATGCTAAAAGAATATCCTAAATAAAATTTAATAAAGAAAAAAATTTCTTCCAGAAAATATGAAAATTCCCATCATTGACATTATGTTAACAATATTAAATATATGTCCCCTCTTTGATATTTGAAAAAATAATTCCCTATTTTTCTAAAAATAATTATCTACCTTTAAAATAAATTTTGGTATTAATTAAAACACATCCTGGTATTAATCGTAAACAACAGACTGTTTATATTACCCCATAAGTTATTCGTTTTATTTGATATAATCACCATATAACTTTAATATTAATCAATATAATTTATAATAATATCCTATACAACGATCTGTATTAAAAAAAATATTTACATCAATAAAAACTAACAACATTATTATTAATAAAAAATTCATGATATTAAAAACCATGGACTATAAAATTTATAACACACCATAGATAATTTATCGAAAAAATATATTATTTTATAACAAGAGGAAACAACATTAAATAACTATTATGAACAATTAAATTTAATAGTTTATTAGTATGGATAAATTCTAATTTATCACATTAAAAAACTTATAAACCAAATATATTACCATCACAATTTCATCATCAGTTATTTGAATATTTTTAACTATAATAAAAACATAAATATTTTAATGCAACATATCATTTCTATGTAAAATAAATTTTGTTATGTTGAAGCAAGAAATAAAAATGATTAATGTAAATATGTATTATGTTTTCCACCAAGAGAAATATGATTGTTCCATAGATTATTTATAAAAATCCTATAAATAAAAACACAAATAAAATTCATGAAACAAAAAATATTATATAAACATTTTAAACAAGGGATAATGTATAAAAAATTATCTTCATAAAAGAAGAGAAAATTAATGTGGAACCACAAAACATGATTATTTCGCCTAATATTTTTTGTAAAAATATAAAACAATATGATACTATTAAAAGGAAATGATGGGGAAAAAGAATATAGAAATATTGATATGAATATTTTTCTAGTGAAAGGGGTCATTCTATTTTTTTCATCATACCCTATATCAATAGTTTGTCAAATCTATTTCCAATGGAAATATGTATAGACTGTTCTCACAAAAAAATTGTAAAAATATATCAACAGATTATTAAAATAATAATTATTATTAAGAAACTATATAATCCATTGTAGAAAACCATGGGTATAGTTATATTGATATAAACCATAACTATAACACTATATATATAGTATAAATATAAGTGGGGAATGTGTAGCATCATGTTACTATTTTTAGATATTCGAAAACCCCTATTTTTACCAAGAATTGGTTGTGTTTCATTTAGGGTTGAAATATTTAATGTTATGTAAATTCTAGTCTAGTAAATCGTTGGAAATAATTTTGAAAAATGATGGTCCCTCTCATGAAAAATTGTAAAAACCATGGAAGTTTGGTTCTCCATGGTTGGTGAATGGTTTTTCAAACCATGCACCAATATAGTAGAAACTATGTGACCAATTTAAATAGTGTTCTAGACTAGTCTACATAGTTTGTCAAACCCCATGACCCTTCAATGATAACTGTGAATGCGATTTAAGATATTCAAAAATCTATCATTAAAATCTAGAAACAATCACATTTGGTTTCAGATGGACCTACTATGAACCCATACATATTCATCATTCCTCAGGGTCACCCAAGAGTCAATTTGGTCCCCTCAACACCGTCAGAAAACCAGATCAATTCTTGAAGAATAAAATTCAATATCCTCCTTATTAGTTTCATCATTATGTTATCTATGTCACGCAATATCTATTCTCTTACCTAGGGTATTATAGATCCCATCCTTGATTCATGGATCCAAAACTCACAGTTTCATATCATAAACCCAGTTTTGATACAAGGTTCCTAAATTCAATGATATTAAGTCTACCTTGATTAATCCTGAGTTGGGTTTTCTGAATAGAGATCTCATGATCCATAGGTAGGTGGTTCCCTCATGATTCTCGATTTTTATTAAACCTAAATTGAATTTATAAATTCATTTTTTTTATTTTAAATTAAATTTCATGAATTAAATTATATTTTTATCAACTTTATTTCAAATAAAACCCAATTCCATTTGAATTTTAGTTTTGAAATATGATTTTGGAATGAAATTGGGAAGCCCCCAATTCAATTGAATTGGAATGTGATTATGTAAATATTTGAGATTTCAATTGTTTAATTTAAATTATCAAATAATTCTTATGGGAATGTTTTGAAAAATGTCAATTCAATTGAATTGGGGGTTTGTTGTGAAATTGATGTAAATTTCATGAAATTATACTGTTGAATTTAATTATGTATGAGAATTGTGAAATTAAATTTTGAATTGATTTCAAATTATTATTCATGAAATATGGCATGAAGTGGTATTCAGAGAGGCATTACTGTTTCATCTCGAAAAAGGCATGTTTTTTATTAAAACCCATTTTTGGTTTAAAATGGAAATTGAAATTTTTATAAATTAGGGATTGATACTTAATTGTATTTTCTAGGTTAACAATAATGTTCCCCTCAGTGAATTGTAATAGAGAACCCAAAATCCTAGGTAGTTATTATGTTACTAGTTCAAACACACTATTTTGGAATTTTTCATAGCAATATGTTAATCCAATAAAAAAATAACAAAACTATGGTTAAGAAATATAATTTCATTAATAAAACATGGATGATTCTTTTCTTTATTTGTGTCGAGTGATGTGTGTACAAATTTTATTTTATCACCTGAGTGTGAGTGAAAACCATAACCTAGAACTATCATACCTCATAGCATATGAAACTTTTGCTCCCTTGTTTGTATGTGAGATATAAATGTATTCCCTTGATTGATATATTTTTTAAATTCCTTGTAATTTATATAAATTATTTTATATAAAATTAATAATTTATGGTATTTTTTGTAGATAACTCTTTGATTAAAAGTATTACCCTCATTGGAAAAGTACTTCCATCATTTGATGTGTTATAAAGAGTTTGTCTAAATAATATTTTAAAATCCCATAACATTTCATGTTAAAAATGAAATATCGTCATTTGGATTATTAATTATTGTAATATTATAATATAATTTTTTATGAGACCATGTATGGCTTTTTTTCACACCCTACCTATAAATTTAGGTATTAGTATATTTTGTCCATCCAGATTTGATTAGCGGTAAAGCACCTCTTAGAGGTTGTTCGAGCTGTTGATCCATGGAATTCAATAGATGCATCATTTATGACATGGACTGTTTATCTATCCCAATTTTGTGGTACATTTATACAGTACCATGGGTTTTTTATACATGTTTTAATTCTCTAAGATAGCTACTAGTGGAGTTTTGTTTTTATGCATACAAATTGTTTTATCATAATTCCCCGATTTTTGTGGAAAATTAAATTAAACTTTATTTGTTAATGATTACATGTGATATTTGATTACATATAGGGATTGGGGACTACTTTTGGGTCATGATAGAGCTTCATTGGTTATTGGGTTACCAGGTTACCCCGATTGGTTCATGACAATGTGGTACAATAGTGAGGTTCAACTTCTTTACTTGAATTCAATTTACATTATGAAATCTCATTGGGTCATATGGGGTAGTTTTGATTATATCCTTATACATATCTCAAAATATAGAAACATAAGTCACCATGAGTGGTTTGGGAAAGACATAATGAGATTATTATTTTTCCTTTCACGGTTTTTGATTTTGATATGTTGAAATCCAAATAACGTTTGAATATCTATTGGGATTAGTTTCCCCCACTAATCTCTTTGAGTGTTTATATGTGGACTTCTTAGTTAGTTGATGATGTTTTGTAGCCTCATGACTATGAGAAGATGGAACAAATCAGATATATGATGAATCATTTTTTGAAACACCTTGATAACATCATCTTTTGGAACTGAACATGGTTGAGGTGATTGGGCGTACTGTCAATGATCTGGTAGTGGTACCACCACAAGTTTCTGTTCAGGATCCAGTAGTGGAACTTCATAGTTTTGTTATCGAGGAATGTTCTCAATAATTCCCTCACCATAATATTTTAGTTTTAAAAGTATTAAATGATCCTCAGGAGGCTTAATAATGGTTTAGCATGATGGAGAATTTTTATTGTATCATGTAGACACTAAATGAAATAGTGGTCAAGTGTGACAACATTTTGATTGAATGACTGGGAATGATATGGTGGGGACCAATTTTTATTATTAAGAATCACTATTGCAACACCCCTAGTGTTTATGAGATAGATTCATTTTAATTTCATTGAAATCTTGTGTTGTTCTTTACACCAATATTAACATGCCCTATGCGCAACACCGTATTAGCTTGGAGTCTATGCAACACTATTCTTGGCTTCTGTTAAAAAAAATTTCATGTTTTTTCATATAACTCATTTCATTCAAGATTTATTATACATGATGACTATATATTATAACCTATTCATTGTAATGATGGGTATGTATAATATTATATTCATTCTAAAAAACTATTTAAATGAAAATATGTGAGCCTAAAAAATAATAAAATTTATATTTTTGGATTTTATTATTGAAATATATGTGTATAATATTTAATTTATTTTTTATGATTAATATTATCTATTTTTATACACAATATAAGAAAAAAAATTAAATTTCACAGATAAAATGAGTGTTTTTCTAAACATACAGTTTTACCAACTTTTGTTGGAAAAACAAATTAAAATCTTTTTTGACACTTTTATAAGTTATTTTTTATAAAATAAAGTTATAATTTGAAACAAGTACATAAAATTTTACTTTGTTTTGTTTTTTGGAATTTTTTTATAATAATCATTTTTTAATAAATAGTGAAAAAAATTTCTTTTTAATTAGAATCTTCTTTTTCATCTGATTAATTGATAACGAAATGTTATAATTTTAATTGGTTTGAAATTATAATTAGATTAATTATTTATCATTTAATCCAATTATGGTTATTGGATGTAATTTCACAAATGAAATTAGATATAAACACATGTCAATCTTTGGATGGGTTATTAATTAAAAAACCTTGTTTTCTCACATTAAGAACTTGAATTAAATTTTAATTAATTAATGATACTTCTATGTTTTGAATTTTTGAAAATATATTCCATATTTGGAATCATTGGATCCAAATTATTTTAATAGTTCACTCTTATTTTTTCGATACTACAAATAGTAACTACAATAATTTTTATTTACCACAGCTAAAGGTAAATCAAGTAAATTTGGGTAAACAACAATGTGATAAAGAAACAAATTACCCTAAAACATGGAAAATCCTATTGGATTAAATCAAATCTAATTATATCACCTAGGGGTTAGAAATAAATCAATTAATGGAAATTTTTTTAGTGAATGTGATGTAATTATAATTAAAACAAAAGATAGTGACAACATGTCACTCTCTTTTCTCTTATAAGTATAATAATTTTAATGTAGTGATAAACATGATAAAACTTTGAAAATAAATAGTATATTGAATTATAATTAAATTAAATACATCTTGTTAATTATTTTAAATTTTTAGACAATAAATAATTACCACAAATATTGACACAACGAAGATACAATAATTATTTTATTAAGGGAAATATTAAACAAATGTTATTATATAGAGTGAGATAAATATTATTTGAAATAATATATCTCATCCATGATTTTTATAGAAGAATATGTCAGGTTATAATAATATTAAATTATTTGGGATGATGTTTTATATATATTTTGGGATATTATTTAAATTTAATGAAATTAATAGTGTTAAAATGACACTAATGATATTTTATTTATATAATATTTTATTAAATTATTTAAAAATAATAAAAATCATTTAAAATTAAAAAGTGTATTTGATAAGATCTAATGTTCTTTAATTTTCTAGTTATGTGAAATTTACCCCATATATATAAACTAATAACCTATAAATAATTTAAACATTGTAACCTCAATTAAAATTAAAAGAGTGAAATTAATGGTAAACTGAAATTATAATGGTTATAATTAAATAAATACATATCTAAAAAATATTGGATGATATTATTTAAAACCATCCTAATCTTGTTCTCTAAATATATCACATTGGAGAAATTATAATTTAAAAATTAATTTATAGTAAAATAATATTTCAGGACATTCCAAAAGGGCCCCTCTTCCCTATTATAAAAGGACATTACATCTACCCACATACTCACACATCTAAAGCCACGTTTCATTTCCACATTTTGATAAAATAATCTCCCAACATCTATACCTTTCTCTTATAGAACACACATTGGGAATAAATCAATCTTATGGATACCATTTGTGCCAATCAAAAGGGGATACTCCAAAAAGAGCTAATTGATCTGTGACCACTTTCAAAATTATTTTCTTCTTTTACAACATCATCTTATGTTATTTCCATACTAATGTAAAAAATCTAGTGTATTATATATTATTTTATCTTATTATAATTATTGTACAACCTTATACCACATTTTATACATCATATAAATAAAAATATCACCATGTGTGCGTACATACAACATATCATCTCCTCACCATGGTGTAATTTTTATTTCGACAATAAATAATTTGGATGGGTATAATAGTGAGTATAATGGATAAAAATAAAAACTATAAAATGATAATTATTCTATATAATTAATATACCATCCATTTATATATTATTTAACCATAAAGAGAATGGTATCTTCAATCGTGTGTACGTATGACCTACCATCTCCACAATGTGTGCGATACATTCTACATGATATTCATTATACCATAATTGTAAAGATGAATTTAATGAATAAAAATGATATATATGTTACTAATATAATTATATAAATGATATAACTAAATCCTAAGAATTGGAACATGAACTTATCTGAAAAAACATTAATCATAACATAAAGCAGTTAATATCTGAATAACGAGTGACAATGAAATGTTACTAAAAATAGATGATAATATAAACATATGTGATATTATAAATATTATTATGGTTTTGTAATAAGTCAATAAAATTATTTATATCTTTATACAGGTTAATTAGAAACATGTGATGGATATCAGACCAAAGGTATGGGATAATTTATAAATCTCATTTTTATCTGAGATTATTTATATGTAAGTATTTAATTAGAATAAATTTATCATATATGTCCATGTATTCTAAAAATGTTATAAAAAATGTTTAATTTGATTATATGTATTTATAAATTCATTTTTACCCATTTTTTACTTTTAATATATGGTGTGGAATGAATATTTCTTTCATTTACCATACGATGTACTGTTTTACTTCTCCATCAAAGTATGAAGATAATGTTTTTTCAACTGATATTGAATGAATGGATTTCTAAGTCTTCATAATTCCTTATTTCCATGAAGAATCCTCTATAATATTTCTTTTTTATTTTAATTTATCTTCCATTATTTTAAAATTTTGACACATTTTGAGAAAAAATATTTGAATAAGAAGCGATATTCCCTCAAGAATTATGTTCACATATTTTATAAAAATTATTTTTCATCTAAGATTACTCTATATAAATATGTTTAAATTTCTATCCCTGTTATTACAATGATTTTATTTTGTTAATGACAGAATGTTATTTTAAATGGATTATTTTATGATGGAATGATGTTTAAGAAACCCATTTTAATTTTTGCATTATGATATGATGAATGATTTATGTTTTTGTGGAACATGTAATAATGATTTAATTATAAGTTGTTTGGGACCTATATATTCCTCAAATACATTGGGTAATGATTTATATCACATGAGATTGACATGACCAGAATGATAGGTAAATAATGTTCAATAATATAGGGCTGGAATGATATGTAATCTCAGTTTAGTAATAGAATTTTTACAATATGATGGTCTTGGATAAGAGAGTTGGCTAACAAGGAAATGATTTTATATGCTTATGTGTTTGCCTCAAGTTAATTTTTTCTACCGATTCTATGTTATAAAGGTTAATTTTCCATTATTATTTATTCCTTATGAATTGTTATGATTAATTTCATGACATAATATTTTTATATTCAATAGTTATGTTCATGTTTTCTTATATTCATATGTTCATTTATTTTTTGATTACCCTTAATGAGATACTAAGCTCACCATTTCTTATTCTTCCATTACTTAGGTTATAATGAAATCATTTATGTAGGATTATTAAAGGGGATGAAAGTTATGGGAGTTGATGAAGATATTTCACAAGTTAGAAGAATGTATCCAAAGTTTCCAAGGGGAATATATTTACGGGAGAATATATTACGATACTCAAGGGTGAAATTCATAAATGTTATGAATATTCATCTAAAAAGATATTATATTTATATACATCAGTCTTGGGTCATTATAGTTTGTAATAGAGGAAATGTTTAGTCATCTATTAAAAATTATGATGTGAAATCATTAGGGAGATCCCTAGGGATATTTCTAGGGGATTTTATAAGAATATGTATAATTATAGGTTATCGTACTTGAATTATTTTAATGGTCATGAATAACGTAGGATAATACATAAGATTTTTGATATTCAAAATACACCCCACTGATTTTTTTTTTTTAATTGTGATTTTCCTCACACGCTGTTTTATTTGGGTTTTAACCAATAGATGGAACCTAAATATACGATGTTAATGATTAATTAAATGGTAAAAGAATTGATAGTCCTCTTTAATAAATTATTTTAGTATATAGAATTAAAAACCATATCTCTATACATATACATGTTATGAAACTTTCATGGACATCCAAATGATCAGAGAAGGGGAAAACATTCTATTGAATCCTTCATGGAGAAACATCCACCTTCATTCAATGGGACTTCTTATCCACTTATTACAGATCAATTGATCAATACAATTGAAAATATAGTTTCCATACTTCATTTTTAGGTACATGAAATAGTCATTTTTGATGTTTATCATTTTAAATTAGAAGCAGACCAGTGGTGGACTCTAATCAAGAATACGAGGCAATAAGTTGAATTTGCATACAAATAAAGGGGAGAGTTCAAGAATTTTTTTTAAAATAAATATATTCCTCGCATTCTTTGAAAAATAATAGAAAAGGTGTCCCTTGATATTATGAAATTTATGATAAATATTTTGGGACATACGAGGAAAACATTTGAAGACTTTCAAAGCATGCTTTTGGATTTATTATCGAACCTAAAAGTAATTTTTATTGATTATTCAGTGTCTTAAAATAAAATCATAGAAGGTATTTAGATATAATTGACTTTAATTTCTATGATAAGTTATTCAATTGTGGTATCCGGGTAGAATATGATGTTGCTATTACATATCAATATCATGGTTTTTAAAATAAATTAATGATGGAGTTCAAAGGAAAATCAGAAAACAGTGGTGAAATGAAAATAAGAGTTTCCTTAGTCTCAAAATGTATAATGAAGCATGGTGGAGACTACCATAAATGTAATATTAATTGATATATGTTTGAAAAATAATTTAATTAGAAATATTATGAATATTAACTATGATAATTTTTATTTACCACCGTTAATGGTAAATTCAGTAAATTAGGGTAAAAATTTGATTAAGATAATAAATTTAACCTAACACATGAAAAAATCCTAATAGACAAAAAAAGTCAACAAATATCAACTATGGTTCATAATGTATTCATTTAATTGACTTTTTTCCATGAAAGTGATGTCATTATAATTAAAACAAAATAATGATATTAAATTTCAATATCTTATCTCTTATAAGTATAAAAATTCTAATGTAGTGATAAACATGATAAAAAATCAAACCTAAATAATCTCTAGAAATATAATTAAATTATCTAAATCATGTGAATTTATGTATATTTCTTTGATATTAAATAATTGAAATAAATATTGACACAATTGTGATACAATAATTATGTTATTAAGAGAAATATTAAATATATGATATTATAAATAGTAAAATAAATATTATTTGAAATAATTTATTTCATCAACACTTTTTCTAGGAGAATATGAAATGTTATAATACTATTAAATTATTTGGTTCTATGTTATTTCTATGTATGATTTTTATTTAAATTTAATGAAAAGAACAGTGTAAAAATTGGAACTATATTTATTTTATTAATATAATAATTTATTAAATTATTTAAAAATAATAAATATATATTAAAATAAAAAAAATTCTATGATATGGTTGAAATGATTATTAATTTTCCAATTATGGGGAATTGAAAATATATAAGCAAACATAATATCCTCTTAGTCATTAATGTGTTTTTACCTCTATTAAAATTAAAAGACAGTAATTAAGTATAAACTGAAAAGATAAGTTTTAAAATAAAATAAATACAAGTCTAAAAATTGTTGGGTGAGTTTATTCTGAAATATAATCCTCTTATCTTTTAAATATATCACATTTGAAATATCATAATTTTAAAATCATTTTATAATAAAAATTATTTCAAGACATCCCCAAAGTTCCTCTCCTCCCTCTAATTAAAGGCCACCACATCTACCCACTAACTCACCTCTCAATCCAATTTAATCAACAAAATTATACTCAATTAAACACCCAGAATCTCTCCATTCCTCCAAGTGAACACACATTGGGATGAAATCAATCCACATGGGACCATTTTTAAAATTAAAAATGAGATACTAGAAAAGGAGGTTATTGGTTTATCACATCATTCAAAATTATTTTTTTCTTATACTTCCTATTATTATATTGATTCCATAGTAAGGTAATTAATCCATTATCTTATACCTGATGATATATTATATTAATTATTTTCAAACCTTATAACTCCTTTTATCCATCCTTTGAAAAATAATATCACCATGCATGTGTACGTACAACTTAATGACTCCACACTATGGTGTAATTTTCATTCAACAATACTTAATTTTGATGGGTATAATTATTTTTATAATGGATTTAAATAATTAATATAAAAAGATAATTGTTCATTAAAATTAATATACCATCCAATTCCATACTGTTTAACCATTAATTAGATGATATCGCTGCTCGTGTGCTTGTATGACTTACCATCTCCACAATGCGATAAGATTTATTCTACATGACCTTCATTGAACAATGATTATATAGATTGACGTGTGGGCTATTGGATTGACGTGCGGTGTGCGACGCGAGGTATGTCAGTGATTTCGCGATATTTGTTAACAGGATTGATACAATCGTGGGCACGTGATGATGATATGGGTCGATGATCGAGGCGGCTGGCGATGACCTGATTTTGAAATTTGAAATGTGTTTTTCGTCCGGATGTAGAGAAGTGGTTTTAGGGATGTATGGGTACCGGAAACCCCTTAAATCGGCTTCATAAAATGAAAAAAAATTGATTTCCATGCATGAGATAACTATATCTTATAAAGTGTAACCGAGACATATCTGACAAGATGTTCATAAGAACATAAAGCATTTAATATCCTAATAATGAGTAAAAATGAAATTTAATAAAAAATGGAGGATAATATAATCATATATGGTATAATAAAATGATTATGGATATATAATAAGTCAATAATAATATTTTAATCGTTATACTGGTGGTTTGGATACATACAAAGGATATCAGTCCGATGTTAAGTGATAATTTTGTAATCTCATTTGTATCCGAGATTGTTTATAATAAGTATTTTCTAGGGGTATATTTATCTTCCATGTCCATGTTTTCTAAAAAAATTCATAAAACTTTTAATATCATTTTATGAAACAGAAAAGTCATTTTTACCGATTTTTTACTTTTACAACAAGGTTTGGATGGAATCTTTCTTTAATTTCGGATACGAGGTACTTTATGGTTTTTTTGACAAAGAATGAAGAGAATGTTTTTAACTAATACTTTATAAGATGAATTTTACGTATTCATAAAACATTTTCCATGAATATTTCTCTACACTATTTCAATATTGTTTTAAAATAAATTCTTTTCGTTTAAAATTTAATGATATTTTTAGATTGTAAAATGTTTTTGAAGAAGAAATGATATTTTCCCAAATTATTATGCTCAGGTATTTTATCAAAATTATTTTCCATCTATGATAACGCTCTATAATGGGGTTTGGTTTATATACCTATTATTAATATGCATTTATTTTGTTTATTATGGAATGACAATTTAAATGGATTATGATACAATGGAATTATGTTTAAGAGATCCATTGTATTTCTAGGGGTATGCTTTGATGAATGATTTATATTTTTGTGGAACATGTAATGATTATTTCATTATAATATGGGGGAAAGCTATATCTCCTTCCAATGCATCGAGTAAAGATTTATATCCCATGATATAGACATAACTGGAATGGAAAGTAAATTTGGTTCAGTAATACAAGGATAGAACAAAAAATAAACCTAGTTCAGTAATAGACATTTTCTACTATGATTGTATTAACTATGAGCCTTAGCTATCATGGAAATGATTTTCTATGCTTATTTGTTTTTTACACATCAATGTTTTATGCCAATTCTATGTTATTATGGTTTTTTTTATGATTTATTCCTTATGAACTGCTATGATTTATTTAATCACTCGATATTTGGATATTCTGAAGTTATGTTCTTGTTATTTACATTCAAATGTTCATCTATTGTCTTCTTAACCTAAATGAGCATAAAATCTCACCCTTTCTTATGTTTGGATTCCTCAGGTTATAAATAAGCCATTTAATTATAGGTATTAAAGGGTTAATTATTTATGAGAGATGTTGAATATTATTCACAAGTAAGAAAAATGTATTCCATGTTTCTAAAGACATTAAACTATTATAGTCCTCATGCGTGCAATAAAAAAATGTAATTAATATTCATCTAAAAATATTTAATATTCATATACATCATGACTATGTCATTATAATGATTTCATAGAGATGGAAGACTTCATGTTTTCATTCATCGACTAGTTCCATCTAGAGTCAACAGTGTTTGTAAAATTGTGTGGCCCCGAACAGGTTACCATACACAATAATAAAGTAATCTAAAAATCAAAATGTAAAATCATAAAAACCTTACATTAGGTTCTATGCATCCCAAGAACGATTGCATATATTTTATTCTTCATTTGGATGACCAGAGAGGTTATTTTGGACCCTCTACACCACCCCAAAAGCATATCGAGGATTGATGAATGTCATTCGATCTCATGCCAATTATTTTCCTCATCCTATTCTCTATTTGTCTCCATATATATTGTCCCCCCTAGGGTTTTTTGGATACCTATGTTTATTAGTGGATCAAATACCCATTTTTTGGAAATTATTACTATGATTCATCCTTGTTTCCCTTATATTGTGTTCATCATTCGTCATAGACGAATCTCGATTAGGTTTTGTTGAATTGGTATCTAGTGATATAGAGTTATGAGGTTCTTCCATAATGAACAACATTTATTAAAAATAAATTAATTTATTTAAATCAATGGTATGGTTTAAATTAAATTTCTTGATTTAAATTTTATTTATTTTAATTGGTTTGTTGTAAAAATACCCAATTCCAATGAATTGGGAATTGAAATGATATTTTTCATGATATTAGGAAAACGCCAATTCTATTGAATTGGGGTTTTCCTATGGAAATTGATGAGATTTAAAATTTTCTAATTTAAATTGTGGAATGGGATTAATAAAAAATCAGGAAAACCCCAATTAAATGTAATTGGGGGTGTGTTGTGTGCTTAATGTATATTGTTTGAAATTTAGTTGTTTAATTTAATTTTGAATGTAAATTCTGAGATTGTTTTTTGAATTCATTTAAAATTATTTTTTTTGAAATATCTATTGATGTGGTTTTGATAGAAACCTTAGGGTTTTATCATGTAAATGGAATGTTTTTTATTAAAAACTATTTTTTGTTTTTAAATTAAATTAGAATTTTTTAAATTGGAGAATTATATTTAAGTTTATTTTATGGTTGCTTAAAATAAATTGACCATAATTTTATGGTACAAGATCACAATTCAAGAACAAGAAGTTAGTGTGTTATTTGGATAAACACAATTGGTTATAATTTATATATAATCATATTGTAGATTTAAAGCCCTAACAAAACATTTTTTAGCATTTTTAGTTCCCATGAGGTACATGGATGATTCCTCTCTTTCATATGATGAGGGACACATATACCCATTTCAGTTGGTCGCATGACTATGTGAGGATCCCATTACATGTAACTATAATAAATCTTTTCATATAAACATGTTTCTCACTTATATTTATATGAGATATAAATGTATTAAAATTTATAATAAGTAATTTAAATGCATTCCAATTTATATAAATTGTTTTATATAAAAGTGTTTACTAAATCCATTTTGTTTAAATAACCATTTGATTAAAATTATTTCCACCATTTTAAAACATTTCCATCACATGAAATGTTACAAATTATTTGAATAAATATTATATTTATATTAGAAACATGTTTATTTGAAAATTGAATTATATTTATTTTGTCATTAAATATTTTCATCTTATTTGGGAATCCTTAGAGAGACCATATTGGTCTTTTAGTTGACACCTACTTTTTCCCTTTTTCTGTCTTCTCATTTTATATATCCATGTTTTAGCATTGGTAAATCACCATTTAGAGGTGTTTCTAGATTTTCATATATATATTTGGTGGGTTTCAACCATTGGTAAATAGGTTTTCTATCTATCCTATTTTAAGTGTAGTTTTCTAAAGTAATCTGGGGTGTTTATACGTGTTTGAAATCTTGTTCACATCATCTAGTGGTGTTTCTTTTGTATGCATATAGATTTTTTCTATTGTTTTAGAATATTTTTTCAAAAATCATTCAATAGTTCATTTTTTATGATACCAAGTGCCAATACCCAACCCATTGGGATTTGGAATGCCCTTCGAGCCATGTCAGATCCAGCTCAGTTATTGGTTCACCATGTTAACCGAGATGGTTGAAGATATAATGTTTAATTGATAATAAAAACTGTAAATTTTTACTTAGAATATTATTCACGGGGGAATGAAATACAATGGGGGATAAAATGATCACAATTAAGAAGTGATGAAAATGTGAATGAGAACTAAAAAAATTCACTAAATTTAGGTTGATAATTATAGATTATATTTATCTCACTATGTGAAAAGAATTTATTTTATATATTTTTTGATTTGTTTCTAGATTTTATTGTTAAATTAATAATATCCATATGTGTAAAGTCCCAGATTTATGATACAATGGTATTAAATCATAATAGATTAATATTAATAACATGACATAATATTCCATGAAAGAATCAATGTGCTCTAGTTCCCTTAGAATCTTGGAAATAAAAAAATGTGTCTTTACGTGAGATACATCATCTCATAGTATGTTCTTTATAACATGATTGTTTGTTATTAATATTATAAATAATAAAAATTCTCATAACCTAGGGATAAGAAACATATGATACGGTGATCTCAGATGCTCAATACAAGTTACCATGGGACATATCATTCTATGATCATATGATATAATCTGATAAGTATAAGGGTATCAGACAATGAACCTAACATGTGATGTTTATAAACAACCTATCAAATACCATTAATATGATTCATTTCATAAATAATATTCATTCGAAAAGACTTGATTCATAATAGTGTTAATTAATCCCTAATCATGAACCATAATTTTATGTCATAAAAGTTGGAACAACATATATATAAAAACCATTTCATCAAACAATATTTGTCACAAATAATATCATTCATTATTGATCTAGTATCATCACATGTGTCTAATTGTGGATCAATCTCATTGGTTGTTTCCAATTATGGATAAATCCCATCATTTTATTTTCAATCATGGATTAATCCCATCAACATGTTTTCCATAATTATCACAGGAGATATAAATATATACCCAATGCATCGGATGAATATATGGAACCCAACATTCATATAATGAAAATCATAAATTCTTGTTCTATAACACTATACAACATTCAATTATTATAAACCATCAATATAAATCATTTTAATAATAATTTCAACATTGAATATCCGATAGAATTCAAACATGTTTCATTATCCTTTCATCATTTCACCATAGAGAAAAACATATATAAAGAAGAATGTTTTATAGAATTTTATCATTTCATATCTAATTGAAGAGAAAGGTGTTTTATAAAAATCATTTCAACATAAACATAAACCATTTTGTTAAATAATTGTAATTTTATTATTTAATCATATCCCCTATAATTATTATGAAACATATGAGGATGTCATATTATATGAAAAAATATTTTGAATGATCACATAGTCCATTTCTGGAAGAAAATGGATCTTCCACTTAGAATATCAATTTTTCAAAAAATGATTAATCATTATCAAAATATATTTAATTTAAAATAAATTCAAAAATATAATAATTAATATTTAATTCATTTATTGGTTATGAATGATAGAAATTATATTTATTATATTGACATTAAAACAAATATTCTTATAGCATGTTTGGAAAAATAAAAGCATTCAATTATTGGAAAAGTACATAAAGAATATGTCTAAAAATTGTTTATAAAATGTACAAAACTCTTAAAATTACATTAAAAATAAAATATTAATATTAAAAAATATCATGAAATCATTTTAAGAAACCAGTCTATATAAGAAAATTTGGTTTTGTCTAAAGAAATAACTAAGGAGTATTTTTCATAAAAACATTCTTTTTAAATCCTAAATATTTTAATATACAAAAATAAAAAAAATACATATTCTCTAGAAATAATAATATGAAAATAAAATATTTCACTTTCGTTAGTGGAAGATCAAAATATCATATCATTATAAGCATAATCATAGAAAATCCTGATAAATAATGAGATTGTAAAATCATTCCTTTACCACTTTTTTATCATTTGAATCATAAGCCCCGTGGATGAATAAATTTTAATGAAACATAAAATATTTTGATAATAATAAATTTGAGTATATAACATGTGGATGGGATTTTACATCCACCTAATAAAAGAAGATGGGTTAATTACATGGCCTTAGTCAAAATAAAGACATTTTCATAAAAAAAACTTCTATAATTATTAGAATCCATCATAAAAAATTGAATGTCCTATAAATAAAAAATTATAAACATATATTTTAGAAACATAAATATATATAATTGTAAAATCATAATATGTAAAACATTAAATGGTTCTGCGATCCAGTGGGTCACTTGGCCCGAAGCACGCATCCCCATATAGTCAATGATGCTGACTATTAGCATGGGACTATGGTTTTATAGTTTGAAGAAAACACCATCCAAATTAGAGTATTAAGAAAGTATCCTAATTGAATAAACACGTTGAATAATAATCATCATCAAAAAATATATCATCTATGGGACTGTAATGATATTGAAATCCAAAAATAGATTGATATAAAATATGATTAGAATATCTTGTCTCAATACAAAATGGTAAGAAATATATAGGAAAAAGATACAGTAAAATATATGTATTAATGAAAAAAGACCCAAAAATAATTATATCTAGATAGAATCAAAAGAATATCTTGATCTTGAGCTCACCTACTTCTATTCACAAACAATGAAGAACTGAAAATTATGCCTTACACTGATCCCTACCTGCTTCTATGATGTTTAATCGGATACGTAATGAAGGACGAGAATTGTTGTGAGATAACAATCAGAAGGCTACCACCCATGGTGTCTATAACAAATCCATTATATACATATTAGTTGATGTTGTGCGCATATATATAAAAGTAAGAAAATTATATATGAACAGGTTATACAACCGACCTACTAAGGCATGTTATATACAGGAGACCGATAACACCTGCTAAGTGTAAATAATGAAAATCATTAACTCCAGACTATAACTATATAGTCTTGATCCCAAGAATAAAATGACCAATTCCTCCCCCTGATTCCATGTATTATCTTAATAGAATTCTCAATAAGGCCTTATATGGAGCCTAATGTGCATGTCTAAGGAGGTTCATGCAAGCATGATCCCTGGAGTAGAAATGTACATGCTCTACAATGTACTCACCATCCATATAGTAGAAAATTCCGTAGAATCCAATATAATCAAGATACGTGGAGTAAAAATTCCCATGGAATGAAAATTAATAATAACCTTTTCATTAAACCATATAATAATCCTTCCCATAGTCGTAAACTATCATTGAATTCGTACAATAGATTCCAAATTTTCTATTTATTTAGTTTAATCAATTTAAATCCATATAATCACGTGGTAAATGAGACATAAACTCTCTCATTATATCCATTTAATTTCCCTAATTATCCTAATAAGAATGTGAGCACACACACACCCAATGAGGTGGTATATCAT
This sequence comes from Viscum album, assembly GCA_963277665.1. NCBI lineage: Eukaryota > Viridiplantae > Streptophyta > Magnoliopsida > Santalales > Viscaceae > Viscum > Viscum album. Next base: position 765,156,241 of record OY728120.1, read on the forward strand.
AACGATGATTTGTAAACCCACCTCAATGGTTCTCTAAATAGAGGTTGAAAATTAAAAATAATATTATTGTAATATGTGGGAAGTCTAATGTGGTTCCATCAACTTAGAATAGAATGTGTTAATTTAGGGGAAACCCTTGACTGTCAATCATGTGGTACAATAGAATCTATCTATAAAAGAACTATACATGGTGGGAAAATATATAAACAACCTACCTTATTCGAATGATGGAACACTCATCTAGTACCATCTCCAAACTCAACCAGGATTGGTATAAAATGAATAAAAGGATTATTGACATGAAAATAGTGATTATTAATTTACATTAAAATAGTGTCTCTAATAGTAAGGAATGTAGGGAAATTCGTAAGTGGAATAGAAAAAACACTTGCATCAATCCAATGAGATGAATGTCTCTTGAATGAGACATTATATGGAGAAACCAAACCAAACCCTTGGATATATAGGTTTAAAATAACAAACATATGAAAATATTATCCCCATTTCCAATATAATTAATAAAGTAGTGTTTGGGTTCTATAAATAAGGATTTTTTTCTGAAATAGTAATATTTCAAAAAATAGAGGGGTTATATGGTTTGGTCATACCATTACCTAAAACATTCCCCAACCATGAACCCATTAATATCTATGGAGGGACCTCGCGAGAATAGTTTTGATGATTTAAGAAACCACTGAAAAACATTGTGTTTTTCCTCTATGAAAAAACTAGAGAAATGACTCATTAGAGTGTGGCCTGGATGGCCCAATTCCCCCTAAATTTTTGACTAATGTAATTCGGTTGGAGCACTAAATGGGGTTTAATAATATCATTTTTCATTGGTATAATTATTTATATTAACAATGATACTAGGATTCCTCCTTCAAAAATATAGTCTCTGGGTTCTAAATAATCCCAAGTAACCCCCAAAACAACAGTGACATTATTAATAACTTACATTTTGTTAAAACCAAATAATTATACTGAAATGAATATGATATGTACCTCAAGTAAAACAATGGGATCCTTAAATATCCTCTATTTTGATAAATAATCAATGTGTTTCACCTCTATGGGTGATAAAACATCTAAATAGAGTTACGACCATTAAGCATGTACACCTACCATTCTCCCCTCAGTCTCATCCGGCACATGGCCATTCTATAATAGACGCCAAAATATTTGAACTAACATACCATTGAGAGTTATTTGGCTCTTATATATGATATGTATAGTATTATCATAAATTGATGAATCTATATGAAACTCAACCTCATATAATGATGTGTATGAGATTGATATGATTTATAATTACCTAGGTGAGACACATAGAAGATATCATGCATGGTTCGAGGCCTATAAGGTAACTTCGACCAGTAGGCTACCGGACAGACTCTATCTAGAATATTAAATTAACTAACATATCATGGTGAAGGGGTACCCTATATTTACATCATTATGTTGCACTACCTCTCAGAAAAACATAAAAATAATCACATCTCAAAACTAGAACACCAAAGGTCTTCAAAAGAGATTTGCATTCTTTATATATATATATATATATATTGTTGTAGACACCTATTTTCTAATCAACTGGACCTGCATTGAATTGTCCATAATTAGAGGAGGTATATGAATGGATTCCTCCCCTACCTCTAAATTGAACAAAGGTTATTGACATGACATAAAATTCATATCATCTAAAGGGTCATTCTTTTTAGTCTCTTGATGGATATTGTTGTAGGTGAATTCATCTAGAGGTATATGCCTCTCTCAAAATTACCCATAATCAAGGAAAAATTATCTAATAGTTTCATCTATAAGATGTATTATGATCATTACATTAAATAAGACTAGGTTGGTATCGTCTTCCTAGAAGAACTTATTTTCACCATTCCCTCTGTAATTACATAGAAAACTAGGATGTAGGACAAAATTCCCAATCTGATACAATAATGTGTTTATCCCTATAAAAGAACAAAATCACATTAATATATTGTCTCCAAAACTCATCTAATGAGAATGTTTCACTGATTTTAATTAAGTGTTTGACTCTAACTAACAATGATTAAAAAACATGAATATCAGAATATTTTAGAGGAATATTCATCACATTAGAAATTTACATGCCCATGGATCGTAATAGTTTAGCTTATTTGGAAACATTCATCACAATATAAAAAATTGTTGAAGGATGACCAATTATTCAGACAATAATTTTCCCATTTATTAATCATACATAAAACCATTCATCATAACACTGGGATAGGATACCGAAGAATGAGTGACCTTAGAGTCCCATGAATGGTATATAAAAGGATACATGTATGTATAAGAGGCGTATAAAGGTATGGGAACATGATTATAAAATTTTAGGATAATACACTCCAGAACAGTGATCATAATCAGAGGTCATGGATGATGTAATGGATGTTCATAAGACATGAATCATAATGAAATAAAAGATAATAATCCATGAGATTATAACATAGGAATAAGAAATAGAAATGTGGCGCACACATTGGAATATAAAATCATTCCCCATTGTTAAATGATCATTTCCAAAACATATCTGGTCATATAAACTGGTTTACAACTACTAGGAAGAATACACCACCATCCCCAAATGTATTCCTTTATGTATGGTGAATCAGGATAAACTGTCTTCCCAAAGGGGTCCAAGTTAAACCATTTTCTCATACTGGTTTGTGCCAATAAACAAGCATTTCAGCATTATCTCATGTGATATAAGTCTTTAACCAATTTAATAGAGGGAGATATAGGCTCCCACCATCATTTGAGATATAACAAGCTTACCAAGTGTTATCTGGGACACACCATGTTATGTTGTAATGGGATTACCCAACACTATATGGTCCAGCCCATGTCAAGTTATAAAATGATTTCTTGTTGAAATATAAGATATCCCATCAAATAATAAATTTCTATGAACCACAACCTGAAAAAAGTACCATGATATTGAATACCTTTCGAAAAAATATTAAAAACAACCATTATTTCATAACATGATTATCCAATGGAAAATAAATGTGTTCTATATCATATTAATTGAAACATGAATATCACATGCACGAAAAATAGGTTTCATAAAAATCTCTTTGAAACCTTGATTTATCCATGTAAAAGAAATGGAATCCCTAAAAATAAATCCATAAAAATATTAACCATTTTGATAAATAATATAAATGGAATCCAGGGATCTTATTCCAAGTAAATTAATTACTATATCAAAATATTTCATCATATATGTATATGTATTTTGAAACAACATTTTGAACATTACTATTTCAGAAAATCACATTCTAATACATATAACATATTGAAAAAATTTATATAAAACCTACTTAATAAAAATTAATGAATTTGGTTAGGAAAATACACATTCCAAATTATAAAATTATTTTCCAAAGAAACAACATTTTAAAAACCATTTCCTTTTAAAATAACATTATAAAATTATGAAGGAATATTTGAAAATATTTTAAATAACATTTTGAAATATAAAATACCTTAAAAATAAATTTCCATGAAAATGATCTGAAATGATCATTTAATAAAAAAATTCAATTCAATTTTTGAAAACATGTTTTATAAAAAACATTTTTTATTTCCAAAGAAACAATGAATCTTAGATTTTTGTATAAACACTTTCTTAATATTCATATATACCAAAGTGTGGAGAAAATGGGAAAAATACATGAATATACCCTGAATAAATATAGGATAAGTAATTTCAATGAAATTAATGAGATAAGGATCATAATTTTTTATCAATGGAAGCATAATCGTAAACAATCTCAACAGACAATGAGACTATAAGAAAAATATTTTAACACTTCAGTAACATTAAGTAATAAAATAAATAATAGAATTAAATTAAATTAAAATTAAAATATCATGAAAATGAAAATATTTATCATACAACATTTTAAAAGGAATTATATACATGTTGTAAAGGAAAATCGATCATAACATAACATGTATCTCAGAAAAGGAAAATTGAGACAAACTAACCTTACATATTTGGAAGCATTTTTATTGTAAACCCCATTGAAGATAGATAATAAAATGGATATGTAATGAAAAAAAATTTATGGATAATGATCATATAAGATATTAAGTGGTATTATATACATCTAAAAAAAGAAATGAGTGGTGAGTATGATATAAGACTCAAAAAAATAAAAGTGAGACTCGAAATGCCCATAACAAAAGTCTTAGATTTATTAGTATGTTCCCAAACAACCTATTTAATAAATTTATATTTAGTATAAATATTAATGATGAAAATATTCATATATATATATTACCTTATACGTTCTAATTATGAATTTATATTACCCATTTATTATCAATTCCATGTTAAATTTAAGTTTCCGTTTAATAACTACTTTTTCTCTTTTAATTTTTGATTGGTAATTCTTCAAACCACTTATAAGATCAAGATTTTATAATTTCAATAATATAAAAATTACATAAATAGAAAATATATTCATTATATATTAATTTATATTAATCTTTAAAATATACAAATTGGAAATCAAATATAGCTTTCATTGTGCGAGTAAGTAGTACTTATGCATGAAAGGTTGTTTCCATTTTCATATCATATTTAAATAAATAAAATTAAATGATATATTTATATATATATTATTTTATATATTTCATGTAAAAAATATCACATATTTTTTATAATACATTCCTTATTACATTTCCTATAATGTGTGAATGAATCACATTGATATGAGGAGGGTTTAGTCCACACATCCAAAAACAATGTTATCGTAATCCCATAAAATGGAAAGCATTAATGTATGATTTATATAATATATAAATAAGAATAAATAAAATATATTTATCAAATATATCTTATAAATATACAAATTAAATCAATATTCGCAATGTTGAAAAATGGTAATTGAAATTCAAATGACTTAGGTTCGTGAGAATGTAGTTTGTCATACACACGAATCATGATTCTGTATCTAATTTTATAGAAGTTCCTGAATGGGTAGGAAATACCCTTAAAATAATAAAATATAAAAATATTTATGAATTTGAAGTTTTTATATAATCATTAAATAAAAATAAATCAATTGGTGGGAAAATAATTAAAACAAAATTGCTCAACTGAATAATGTAAATTCTTCTTCGGGTAACTCCTTTTCATTTAAAACAATGGAATTTTTTAGTTCCCTTAAGCCAACATATAACTTTGTAATATGATATTAGATAATTTCGGATCTTATCTGAGTAGATTTTGGATGAGAAAAATGGATTTATAGGTGTAAATACGTTAAGATATTGAGTATTTTTTATAGTGGAGGAGGAATGATATTATTGTAAGTACCAAAAATTAAACACTATTGGGAAGTCCCCATTACGTATTGTGCTTGAAAAATGTAAAAATAATGGATGGGAGGTAAATTATGTTCTATAAAAACGTACCTAACACATAAATAAAATAATTATTATCATCTTGATCATTATTCATAATGATTACTCAATTTTATCATTAATTATTTTTACTACGGTAACACAATTTTTTTTGTTCACCTTGGTAATTTATCATTTATGAATGTAAATAAAAAGAAAATTTTTAGAAAATTTAAACCTAATTATTATAAATATGGATACCAATTCAGTAAAAAAAACCATTGTGTGTGTGTGAAATTAATTTTAAACCAACGTATGTATTGTGCAAAATCTCATTTTAAGCTTAATCGTATTAATTAATTTTAACTATTTTCACTATTTATAACAAAAATAAGATTAAGATAATTAATTAGAATATAAATATTATGATAATTCCATATATTTGTATTAAAATTTATAAATTTATTTCATATCTAATGAATAATTAAATTTATAAATAATCCAACAGACATGACGAAACAAAGAGATTTTTATATGATAATGTTTAAAAGATTGAATTGTTTTTATATCCAATTTCCATGTGAAATTGATTCAAACAACATTAATTGTATTAATATATGATTATTTTAACTAAATAAATTTTAAAACCATATGTATCTACATTTTTTATATATAAATGAAATCAATGAAGAAATATGTCTTTAATAAAAATTCATTATTTTTCACTATTCATCGAAATTGAAAATTCTTTGAAAAAACAAAAAAAGTTAAACATTGAGAATTTTGACTTTCCACTTCAAAAAATGATTAAATTTTATCAAATATAATTTATAAAATTCTATAAAATTATATTAAAAATATTTCCACCATTTAAAGGTAGTAAAATTACTTTTTATAAAAATACATATCCTTATTCATAAAATTGGTATTATTATTACATATCATCCATAACAATTATATGATCACAGAATAATTTACTTAATATAATATATATATATATATATCACTAATATTTTTTATCAATTTTTTTTAACTAATTTATATATAAATTTCCAGAATATGATTTCCAATATTTATAAAAGGGCTTTATTTTCCATTCTAGTTAGTTTGTCACCAAATAATTCATCATATACACATGTCTAAAACATAATTTCATAATTTAAAAAATCAAACTAATAAAAAACATTTCAATTTATTTGGGACATTTATCATATTACATAATAATATCTCAACAATATATCATATTTCATTTAAAATAATTTTTGTTAATAACATGTTCTAAACAAAGTGATGTGTGTAACTTTGGATAATCTAGTGTTGCATGTAGCATAAAGATTAATTTGTGTTGTGTGTAGTGAAATATTATCTTTTTGTTTCATTAGTGTAATATTTTTTTATCATTGCATGTAGTGCGATATTAGATTTTTATTGTGTAAAATTTAAAATATGAAAATAATTACATTAAATAAAAATTATACTTCCCAAAATACCCAGTTGTTACATTCAACACCCATAAAAATGAATTTTTCCTTGAAATTTTTCTATTCCATCCAAGTATTAATATATGAAAGTTCATTTAATATAATCCCACTTCATAAATTTTACTACTAAATCATCCTTTAAAAAATAATGTTAGAAACATAATGGTTAACTATTGTAACTCATAACTAGGTTTCGACATAGAAGAACATAGGTAGAATGTAGAGATTTGGACATTGATGAAATGAAGTAATAATTATAGATATTGAAAAATTTCACTGATCAAAAGAAACTAGGTGATTCATATAATTAAAAATATCATAGAAACATGCATATCATAGGTTAACTAATATTTATAAATCCTCATGTGGTAAAAGAATAGTCTCTAAAACCTTATCTAAACATTAAATTTTACCATTCCAGAAATGGTTAACCATATAACCCTTCCAAATGATGAAAATCCAAAAATTTAGAAGCAAGTTCAAAAATTTACAAAAATAAACTAAACATAGATCCCAATATATAATAAAATATTTATTAGTTTTCATATACCAAAAAAGTCTATACATACATAATTTATTTTATTAAAACATGGTAACAACATGAATTACGATAAATAATTTTCAAAAGGATTCGTGATTTCTTATTTCAAAGATTCATGGATATATTTCTTAAATCCATGAATTACTTATACACAATCCATGATATCACAACCAACATTTTCAATGAATCATTAATATTTTTCCAATCTAGTCAGTGCTATATAATTTACATTATACTTTTCTAATATATATTTATCCAAAAAAGCATAATTTTCACATGATGTAGAATATATTAATGGTATGATTTCATTAATATTGTGTTTTCATTAATTAATATTCATTCCATTAAATCAGTTTTCCATTTCATCAGTACCATTAAATATATTTTTTAAAATACATAATGGAAACCAAATAATTTATGATTCATATAATATAATTCTTTAATTCTAATAAATATACACTTCAGTCGTCCAACATTATTCATAAACAATCACTTAGTATTCATAATAATTTATATAATAACCCTTTCTAATAATATTAAATTTGAATCATTTATTATCGTTCATCATCATGAATTTAATAATGGTTTTTATATATAATGTAAATAATACAGTTAGAAGATACCATACCATTCACATGCCATTTCATGGTCTCTTTATCTTCCATAGTATAACAAATACTTGTACCACCTTCCTAATTATCTTCATGATATTCCAACATAGGGAATCTATTTCACAAATTTCTATACATTAGACATATAAAACATCGAATTTTATGCTAGTTCATTCTAGTTTTTTCTAGCGACTAAAATAAAAAATGTATAGTGTGAGAAACACTTGTCATATAAAAATATATCATAATCATAAAATAAAATTAAAATATTTTTAAACCATGAAACCTAAATTCATAAACTATTATACTTTATTTTTATCAATGTTAATTCATTGTAAATTTATATGGTAATCCATTATGATGGTTCCAGAAGAGTTTATGAATATTCAATGAATATCCCATAGGAGTGTCAAACTTGGTATATAGTAAGACCCATTATTGTGCTCCAATTATAAATTGAGTATCGCTCAATAGAGTTTTATTGGTTTTATTCCCCATATGTTCATATGTTCTAGTTCCACATCAACTTGTAGTATAATTGGATGGAATTAATTTCTTCAAAACCAAACTCTCAATCATTTAGCACAATTCCATTACATTTTCCTAAACATCGACTCATCTATATACATACCCTTAGATATATCCATATAAATATTCTTAAAAATGTCTATAGGGATCTCAATTAGGTTTTCTCATCCTAGTTTCTAGTGGTGAGTTAAACTGTTCCTTTGATACCAAATATAGTGACCCAAGAAAAACATTAATTGATATTACATAATTTTATATGAATATTCATCACATTTCAAAATTACCTGCCTAATGGCCACAATAGTTTAGTGTATTTGGAATCATGGAAGGAAATATTCAATCATGGTGAAATATTTTTGATACTCCATGCATATATATTCCCATTTAGTAATAATTCATAAAACCATGATTAATAACATAGAAATGGAAACATAATTAAGGGTGAGAATAAATGCTTAGTGAGGGTAATTAAATGAGATAACTAAGAACAAACTGAGTATACGGGTATTAGAACACGATCATAACATTTTTTGATCACACCCTACATATCACTGATCAAAATCAAACACCACATCATAAAGAGTGAAATTTCATAAGACATGAATCATAAATAAATCAGTGAGTATAACCCATGAGAATATAATATATGCATAATACATAGACTTATGGAATAAAATAATAATAGAAAATCATTGTCTATAGGATAATGAAAATTTATAAAACAAATCAGGAAACTTCATGGAGGATAAAACAATTGGTCATTTAACAACACTATATATAGAGATAATCCTTTTATTATAGTGGTTCACATTACACCTTGTTCTAAAATTTGATTAGGTTAATCATAATTTCCATAGTGGATTATGGTAACACTCTTTTCTAGAGTGAATCAAGCCAATTGAATTGTTTTCCATCATTTTACCAAGAGATATAAATATTTACCCAATTCATTGGATTGGGATATAGGTCTAATAAATGTTATATTCTAGAATGTGATTACTCCATTCTATCTAGGCCACACAATGGTAATCTATAATAGACCTACCAGGTGCAATCTAAGACGCTGCAAATTATGTTGTACTGGGTTTACCAGGTGTTATCTGGGAAACCCCATCTTATATGTAATGTCCATGAAAAACAACCTTAATAATGTGAAAAGTGATTTCATATCACCATAAAAACTCATAAAACAAACTATTCATTCATAAAATTATTTACCCATGGAAAATTAATATGTTTCATATAATTATCATTGAAATATTATTATCTAGTGAAAATGATATGGGTTAAATAACAATATCAGAGAATCATGATTGACCTGTGGAAAATAAATGGGTTTCATAATCATAATTCCATAAAATCATAAACAACTAAAAATTAGAGTTTGAATGGAATCCTATAATCATATACCTAGTAAAGAGAAAACGATATCAAAATATGGAATATTAGATGTATAATGATTTTGATAGAACATATGGAACTAAAAATATCATTGAAACTCGCTTTTTAAAACAAGTAAGATTTTCAAAATAATTTAATTTTAACACCATACTGAAAACATATATAGTTATCATTAAAAACCATTTCAATTAATTTTGGAAGAAAATAACCTCTGTTGATTGGAAACAAATATCAAAACATAAATCATTTTCAATATATTTTCAATTAGAAATGAACTTGATATATTATAAAAGAATATTTGAAATTTATTTAAATTAATTTACAAATCATAAAAAATTTATTATAATTTTACATAAAAATGAAATTAAATTATGATTTCAAAACAATTTTTAATACATTTTTATAAAACCAGGTTTTTGAATAAAATAGATTTCCAACCAAAGAGAAAAAAATGTAAGATATTCAGACAAATTTATTCTTAATTTTCATTAGTTCCAAAGTGTGGAAAAAATGGTATCAATATATAAATATATAATGAATAACTATAGGATAATAAAATTCATTATAATTTATGGTATATTGGTCATATAATTTTTTCAATGAAAGTGAGATCATAAAAAATCCTAATAAATGATGAGATTGTAACAATAAACTATTTCCACCTCATTAAGTTATATTCATAATACCTATTAGATAATAAAAATTAATGAATCATAAAGTATCATTAATATAAATATATTCGTTATATAAAATTTAAAATTTAAATATTTACAAATTTTTAAAATAAGGTAGGTCAAAAACATAACATGTTTCTAAAAGAATGAAAATAGAGACAAAATGAAAGTAACAATTTTGAAATATTTAAACCATAAACCCCACGATTGAATGATAATAAAATGTATATATAATTACCATAATATTAGGTATAATAATAATATAACATATTCTTGAGAAGTATATACCCAATAAAAAAGAGTTGATAGTTTAATATTTAATAATTCACTAGTAAATAAAATTAAGTCTATGAACGGATGTACCATAAGTTTAAAATCTTATTTAACATGTTAAAACCTTATGTATAGTAATTTAGGATAATTAATATTATAAAATATAAGAAAATTCTTATATATCATAACATTTATTATTTTATTGTGACTTTATAATACCAATTTATCCACAATTCCATGATAAAATTAAATTTTTGGTAATAACCGCTTGGTTTTTCATATATGTATTAAATTTTTTTCCTCTTTATGTGATCATGATTATAAAATTTTTATAATGAATACCATTATATAAATATAATAAGTATTAATAATATATTTATATATTATAATCTATAAGATTATGTTATTGGAATTGAAATTCTCCGTTCATAGAGACAGTGGGCAGTATATACGCATGAAAATTGATTTCATTTTATTATTATATTGAAATAAAGAAAAGTAAATGTTAAAAATATATATATTATAATTAATCAATAATAATATTTTTAAAAATATAACATATTTTTAGTAATGCCATCTATAATCCACTCTATGTTAAGTGATAACTAACACATCGCTTTAAGGATGTTGTAGTCCACCAGTCCAAAAAAGATGTTGGTATATTCCAACGACAAGGAAATCATGGAAGTATGTTTTATTAAATAATTAACGAAGCTTAAATAATTTACTATTATTATTTATATATCATATTGAAACATTTATTACATCATTATTCTCCTCCTTGAAATATGGTAATTAAAGAACTAATGACCTCGATTCACGAGATGGTAGTCTATCATTCATACGAACGATGATTTCATATACAGTTTCATTAAAGTGTATATAGTTGTATGTCCTAAAATTAACATAAAAAATTTCATAATATTTAATATAATGATTATATAATATTATAATGATTTCAAAATAATTAATGTGGTGGAGAAAGAAATAAAAATATGATTATTTGAAGAACGTTTCTTTTTCTTTAGGTAAATCATATTGGTTTACACAGATGACGTCATTTGTTTTCATTCTTCCAAAACTGTGGATTCTAGGATGGGAGTTTATAATTTTGGAGATTATTTGGTATGTATTTGAATGATCCAAAGTTCATGATAGGTGATATATAGGTTGGTTGTTGAGTGTATTTTTATTGTGGAGGGGAGTGTAGTTATTGTAAATACAAATGAGTAAACACTATTGGGAGGTCTCCATTATCACACGTTATTCCAAAATTGAAACCTATAGGAGTGTAAGTAAATTATGGTCAATTAAAACATAAAAAAAACAAATAAAAAATAATTATTATCAAATTTTTACTTATCATATATGATAAAATTATAACTCAAAAAGGATGAATCCTGTAGAGTTTAGTGGGTATTGTTTTTTCTTTTGGACGTTCATAAAACATGTTCTTTGTCAAAGAAGAGGACATTAATATTTTTAAGGAAACACAATTTTTATTTTCAAAATTTAATGGTCATGTGAGTGCATATAATAATACCCATATTTCTCAAGAGGTATTTTGATGAGATTTGTTTTAGATTTTATTTTATTAATTTTATTCCTTATTCAAACATTATTTCAATCATACTAGACCATACATATCTAGTTTACCAATAAGAAAACGTTTATATTTCATCATATAGAGTTTCCCAAACCAATCCACTTTATAATGAATAATTTTTGGTGGAAACCCAAAATAAAAATATAGGATTCTAATGAAGGGAAATTATATGAGAAATATAATCCTAAAAATAACCCAATATGACCTAAAGACATAATTGATCCTATCAAGGAACATGATCTATTAATTGATGATAATTTATCATAATAATTAAAATTATATTCATTTGTATCAAAATGAGGAGTCATTAATGGAATATCAATGTGTGATAACTCAGTATCATATGGCCGGAAGGATTGAAAGACTCATTAAAGGAGTGGAAAATATTGAGTGGAATAAAAATACAGGATCTCTTTTTATAGATAGAATCCTACTAACAGATCCTCATATGGAAGATAGTCCTGTCATGTATGATATATGAGGAGCACCAATTAATGAATATTCTACTCCTTGAGATGATTCATCTCTATATAACCTACTAATTATCTTGGATCTAGATGATACTGGGGAAAATATGGATAAGGATGATAAAAATATGGAATTCCCCTTAAATTGGTTGTAATAAAATTACATTTATTTCCATTAATCTAGAACATCTAATGTGAAAACCTAGTTCTCGTACTCTTGAAGAATAGGGCAGTAATGAGGCTCATTCCGATGATATCATACAATTTCTATTTGGATTAAATCCCACAGAACCTACAAAATCATCATCTCCAATACATTATTGAAATAAACTTTTTTAATGTGACTAAATATATGATTCCTATCACCATCTAAATGGTATGATTCTAGATAAATTAAATAGTTCCATTCAAGAGAGTGGGAACTAAATAAACAAATCTTATGATAAAGATGGATCTATGTTAATAACATTTGACTAGGAGTTATGGAACTCAAATAATAAAAATATTTATCCTTAATAACCTCTAACAGAATCAAATAAACCACAACCATCCAGTAAAAAATCTATTCTATACTATGTTATTAAATTATCTAGTTATATTCATGTTTATAAAGATATATTGGATGATCAAATGAAGTTTTTTCTCAATAAATGTAGTCATAATGAATATAATAGGTATGAATATGTTTTTTATAGTATTTACAATGTGAGAACTCGATACAGCCTAATCAATTTATAACATTACATCATATGGATCATGATTTTGGATGTTTTTTTCCATTTATGGAATATTTCTAGGTAAATTTGTATGATCCTTAGGTTATCATGATAGATATAATAGAAATGATGGATAATGGGAATCCCTTTTCAACTATTATATAGTCTAGTTGTTCTAATCCTACTCTGTCTCTTATATATGAATATGTTTTTAAAATGAATATATTATCAAAATATTAGAGCATAAACAAATATAGATTCTATTGGGAAATGTAAATGACTTATTGAATAATGTACATATGGTGTTATTTTCTCATGGTGAAATACATTATGACATGGTTATGAAATAAATTGAACATGTAAAATGAAAAATATGTTGTTACTTCTTATATAAAGTGTTATATTTATATGATTCTCGCTAACTAATATCTAATGGACCAGTTTCAATCATTGTCCAGGTTTTTAATGTAAACCCCTTAATAGTATAATTCTAATATAGTATGGAGGAATTATTGATCATGGAAACAATTCTAGATTTTTTTTGAGAATAAAAACTTACTATAGTGTATATAGAATCCAAATAATGATACATTATACATTAGAAGGCTCTTGGATTCTTTTATATATATGTAACTATTACTCTAGTTCAGGAACCACCAGATCTCATACACCAAAGAAATCCCTTTATCCTTAAAAAATAAAAGGATACAACAACTTCATTTGTATCCTCTAAAAACATTACATAAACTAAAAGACCTCATATTGGAAAATTCTTTATCAGCCTACTTCAAACCCTTCCTCAGATCAGACATTTTTTCAAAACCCTTTTTGTTATAGTTTTTTTTTGTTCACTTCACCATGCATCATATCTCTCTCTAGTTATTGTAAAATTATAGTACCATGATTACCCTTCTACTATTAAAGACTCTAATGAATTATATTTTTATTATGTTCTCAGATAGGGCCTTCTGGAAATCATATTTTGGTAATCAATGAAATCCTTTTTATTCGTGACATTTATATTTATATTTTTTTATTTTTCTATATCATATACGTTTTATTTGTCACCAATTACAGAATTATTTTGATAATCCCAAATTGGGGTTTAAAAATAGTATTTTTATATCATTTTAAAATATTTCATAACATATTTTCTCTAAATAGTGGACCAGTTAATTTTTTATATTTAATTATCATATGATTTTTTTTCCTCAAAAGAGAGAGATTATTAGCTTAGTAAAGTAATAAATAATTTTAATAATCCCATAGAATGTTTATTTTACATATAATAAATTAATTTTTTTGTTAAAAAATGTATTTTCATTGAATTAGAGAAATTGTCTAATTTATGGAAACAACAGTAAAGATGGATTTGAGAAACAATTAATAATATAGCAATACCAAGGACAGTGTGTAAAAATTTTAAATTGTACCCATGCGGTCAAGTAAAAATAAGCATGTTGGATTGTTGTTAATGGTGTATGATCGACCCCATAACACTATTGGGTAATCTACAAAATTGTAAAAATGTATTGGAGTAACATCATCAATATTAGATTGACCACTTTCCAAATTGATCTCTTACAATAGATATCCCATAAACTCATCAACCAACAGCATAGGAAACAACATACTAGAAGAAAAATCACTGCTATCACACGCTATATCACCCAAGAACAATGAAATTATTATTTTTGAGATTTTTGTTCAGCTACCATATGATCTCAAGAGACCACACATTAATGTGAAGAGATCACAATATTATGTGAGATTTTAGAAAAGTTAAAAAGTCCTTTTATATCTATTGATTGACCACATGTTGACTTCATGTCATCATAAACTAGATGAATCATATAAATATACTATATGTATACTAAAACTAAATTTGATCAATTTGTTAATGATTTTATATATAACCCAATTTGGAACACTTTATGTTACTATGAGTAAAGTGGAAATAAATTTTAAAATAAAATATTCCATCCACCACCAACATAGAGTTAAAATCGATTTTGAACTAATTTAAGGCCTCAAGAAATAATTATGGGTATGTGGATTAGTAATGGTGTTTTCCAAACTAATAATTTTTTAGGAAGAGTGATTTTTAATGAATGCTAACTTTTGGGAAATATGGTGTGTTTTTTATAGAGGTGAAACACAAGATCCCAAATATGTTCCTCAATAACATGTAATATTTTCAACTAATATTCATTTAAACATCTTATGAATCCTTAATGTATTCACAAATCTTCTTAAAACATAGTAATAAATTATTATGAGAATAACCCGCTATTTTATGACTAATCATTTATATTTTGTTGCATCAAACTATTATATATGTATATCTCTAATTATGTTCGATTTTATTATGTAATTTTTTTAAATATGTTAATGAAAATAATTATATAATATATTGAAGTGTATATAGATACATTTTATTTATGACCTTTATTAATATAGTCCAATGAAAACTATGAAACGTTCTTGGTGATAAGAATGAATAGACTTATGTGATTTTGTATATTTATAAACAATAAACATGGTGTAATTTATTAATTTTTAATAAATTTTTTTTCTATAATATGAATTTTATGTAGATAGTATTATATCACATATTGGGTCTAAAAAACATATTTCATAATACAATTTTTTATTTTTAATTTTTTCCCTACATGAATTTCAAAATAATTTTTTCCCAAACTGTAAATTGATAGATAAGGTCAACATTTAACATATTTAGTCATTAATATAACTAGAATAATCATTAATGATGTGGATTAATAGAGATATTATAACTAATATTTAATCATGCATCTAGGAGGTTATTTGGAAACAGATAATTAAATATATGTAATATATTAACAAACAATGAGATTTAAAAATTAGTGGATTTTTATTTTTAAACATAATTTTTTTATATATATATTTCTCCACCTATTTAGCATAAGAATATAAAATATATTTAAAAATCTATCATATGTTGAATATTATGGGGATTTTTATGTCATCATATACCACACTAACAACACTCAATCATGGTTCACCTTCTACTGGACAAGAAGAATCACTGTTTGAAATATATTTTCTATAACTATTATAGCATGTACGATTTGATTGGTGATTTCTTATACCAATGGAATAACCATCAGATCCTCCCAGAGAATAATTTTATCCAATAATAAAACCACCTTGACATTCCTCTCATTGATGATTGAATATTTCAAAATCCCAATATTTTAAAATAAACATAACATATTCACCTACACTCATATATCATAATGGAAGCCCTCACTAAACTACACCACTCTAGAGGTCTCATCACCTATTAAAAATGTAGAACACATTTTAAATCTATTAAAAATGTAGAATATTTCATAATTAACTTACCCTTTAAATCAAAATTTTTTTTTCAAGTTCTATATTTTCTCACTGTCTCCATAAATAAATGATCAAGGAAAAGGATGTGTATATACTCTTAGTTCAACCACATATGTGTATCAACTAGAAAAAGAACATCCCTTCATTTTTATGTTGGTCTTCCTAACAAATAGTCATAAAAATTACTATCATATCCAAATGAGTCTCTTGATGATCATGATTAATAAAAATAGAGTCAATCTATTCCTAGATATATGTGGATTGATCTCCCATATAAATAAATGTGGGTGTTAAAGCTGGAATTCCTAAGTAAGGTTATACATATATATTATATCATAATTATACAAAATATCTATAAACACACCAACTCATTAAATGATATCATTAAGTTGGTAATCCAGAACATGAATTTGTACAATAGTAGGATCTGTCCACCTAATTGTAGGGAATTCTAACCCTCCATATCCTAGAATATAATTAATGATATTTTTTATGGTATATCACTAAAATTACAAAAATTCACATAATAGAACAATATTGCAAAAAACAACATTTTTTCATCATGTAAAACATCAATATCATCCAAATAATCATTATTCCCAACACCCAATATGTTATAAACACATTCTCTCTTAGGCCCCCTTCTTCCTACAAGATAAAACATCGTCATTTTATTGGGAATTATGTTTTTTATTTTCATATTTTTTCAATAGTATATAAAATTATAAGGAATTTTTCAAGAAAAATATCAATCATAGGTTATAATTTAAAACACCTTATATGTATCCTAATAACAATATATTTAACAAAATAACTTATTTAAAAAATAATTTATACCATTTTTGATAATAATAATTCAAATAAAGAGTTTTCAATATAAGAGTATATCATATAATTATATGTAAAAAATCTATATAATTTTTTGATCTGACAATAAATAATAAAATATGTATCCATTGATAGAGTGGAAACGCTCATATCTTGAGCTATAGACGTCCGATTGACGTGCCGTCAGCTTCGTTGAATTTCTCTAAGTGAGACGGATATTTTGGCATACTCCGTCTGAGGTTTTGACGCAGGTGGTGTACGATCGGGTTGGTTTTGCCTTAAAAACCAACCGGGCCCCTGGGACGAAAAAGCCAATAACTCTCAGACCGGGCGTCCGATCAACGCGCCGTCTACGACGTTGAGTTCCTATTTGCGATACGGAACATTTGGATACATCAACTTCGGACTTTGTGACAGTTGATGTATCGGCCTCTCGGCTCGTGGAGCGGACCCTCCCGAACGAGCTTGCTGTGTGCGGGAACCCTAGAGCTGGCTGCGAATGCTACTTCGACAGCGACGACCGTGTAGAGATCCTCAGTGGACTGCGGGGACGACCGTGCAGAGATCCTGAGTGGACTGCGACGACGACTGTGCAGGGATCCTCAGTGGACTGCGACGACTACAGCACTCAGCGATCCTACGTGGATCAGTGCAACAGGTCCTGTGTTGGCCCGATCCTGTGTGGGTCAGCGCTCAGCGGTTCTGTGTGAGCCAGCGCCTACAGGTCCTATGTGGGCCCGATCATGTGTGGGTCATTGCGGGGGTTAGTTACCTATTGATCCTTTATGGGTCCGACGACTTAGATGGATCAGTGATCATCTTTATCGTCATCCGAAGAATTATACCTGTGTGAGCTGAATCTTGAGTTACTCTCCTTTGTGGATTGTGTTGAGTTATCCTGGGTGGATTTACTCTTTACTCTGCTTTGTGGATTGTGTTGATCTATCCTGTGTGGATTTACCGTTTACTCTCCATTGAGGATTTTGTTGTGCTATCCTGTGTGGGTATACGTTTTTCTTTCCTGTGTGGACTGGGTTGTGCTTGGGATCAGACGTTGGAGCCGAACGTGAATTGATGACTTAGGTATATGTATGGGCATATACCTAAGCAGTGTCGGTTATTACTTCGTGATTGTATCATTCCTTGTGGCTTATCCTTTTTGGATTTCGGGAGACCATCGGCGGTCTCGGGGTCCCTACTGAGTAGCTTATACTCACCCCTGCACGGGCTATGCCCGCACTACGTTGTGTTGGTTGCAGACGACAGACAGCGATGATCGTGGTGGAGGCTTGCGGAGCAGGACAATACGTGGAGGTGGACCACTGGGCGGGATGTACTCGGAGCGGTCAGGTGGACCCGATGAGCTGTGGAGGCTATCTATACCCACCCTTTAGGTGGGATTTCCAGAGGACGGCTCGACGCTGCAGCTTTTCCTTTCAGTTGCTATTTTTCCTTTCAGGTGTACATTACAGTTGGGCTTATATTTCCGGCCCCTTTTACTTTCAGCACAACTTGTTATAGTTTTTACTTAGTGTTTACTTTTCCGCTTGCTTACTCTGTGGTGCTTGTTTACTTTTCAAAGTCAATGCATTCCCTTTTGTTGGGTTTTACGCCTTAGTGCTAGTCGCCAGCCCCTGGCCTATGGAAGGCGGGCTTGGGGTAGTCACGGCACGGGCCCCGAGGACGGTTCGTGACAAAATAGATCATTATATTAGGGTCTTTAAATATTAAAACATCTTATTTAATTTTATTGTCACCTCACAGTAGGAAAAAATCACCAAACAATGCATACACATAAAGATATAATGAGAATATATGGAAAATATATGTATAGCCTACCTTACACTCTGATAATCCCACTCAACCTAAAAGATACATATATTCAAAATAAAATAGAAGATATCAATGAAGTAGAATAAATCGATAAGAATGTGGAGTAATGAATGAATATGTTAGAGACCCTAAGATAGTGGTAAAAATAATGAAATAGAATTTAAAAAATGTAGGAAAACCTTAATACTTATGTTACGTCAAATTAAACACCAAAACACCAACCATCAAGGTTGATTCCCCCAATTTGACCAGATAAGGTATGGGATCATGTTGGGAGAGGTATTAGCCAAAAAATTGGAAAATCTGGTTACATAGATTATGGTTTGTAATATAAATTTTTTAAAATTCCACTTTCATTAATGGTGTGAATGGTTTGGTTAAATGGTTCTCCAAATCAGGAACCAATTTTTGAAACCTATATTTCCTATGATGCACCTTCCCATATAGTTTGGGTGTATATTTTTACTACCCATTCACCATTATTGAAAAATTCATATTTTATTTTCCTCATATATTTCGTTGTTTACCTAATACCTGTGAACGGTTAATCAAATTTTTTCTAATGCATATAAAGCCACATGGTTTGGGTGCACAGGTAGAAGTAACCCTTCAAAACCATGCACAATATGCTGAAAATCCAACACCATAAATTTGAGGCCCTAATCCCCTGAAAAAATAAAAAATTTACCCTTTAATTAAACCATGTATAAAAAAACAATAATTATAGAATAACATAATTTAAGAATATATATATATATCAAAATGTTATTTGGGTCTAAAAAATGCTATCAAAATTAGATTAGATGACCTAAAAAATTAAATATCCCAAAATTAGTATTTCAAATTTAGATCATCAATAAATAATATAACATTATCTCATCTAAATATTTTTTATATATAATTAAAATTACAATCAAATTGTTGGACAAATAACATAGAAAAAAAGATGCAATACCAATATACAATATTCTTCAAAAACATAAAAAAATTGATTAAATTTAAATAAAATAAATTTAGATTTATAAAACTATTAATACCAAAACATAAATAAATGTTCTTCAATTTTTTTTTAATAAAAATATATATTTGAGAAAAAATATTTAATATTAAAAGAAATTGATGTCTTATAAAATTAAATTATATAAAAATTAGTTTTCAAAATTATAATTTCTTTTGAAAATGAGCCTTTTACTTTTGAATATATAACAATGTTTCTTTCTCAATTTATTTTCATTTAGTGTTAAAATAATTTGAGAGCAATATGATATATAATATAACATTATTAATAAATAATTCATACAATGGAGAGAAAAATAATATAAAATGAAAAAAAATGTTTTTTATCATAGATACAAAAGATGAAGATACGAGTCAAATTAAAATGATATTTTGATAATTTTAGTGTAAAAACAATATAAAATTATTAATTTTTGAAATAAAAATAGATAATATATTATAAAAAATGTTCTTCCATTTCAAATTATGAGTGGAAATTAAAAACATCAACATATAAGGGAATCCTTTTTGGATATTTAAAAATACCTTCATAGGTTCCCCAAAATAGAAATAGGTATACAAAAAATTCCTCTAAAAAGATATATGGGTAATTGTGGAGGCCTCATGAGATAATGAATAATTAGGATTTAAAATATAAATGTGATCATTGGAGTTAATAGAAATTATTGATATGGAAGTCAAAGATCATGCATGGAGTGATTAGAATAAATCTTGATAATGATACTCTTTTACGAGGAAGAAATTCATCATGGAAGGTGATTTAATTAAAAAAGAAAATTTTCCCTATATTGAAATATAAAGTACTATGTAATAAGATTTATAGTTTGAGGATCCAAATCATAGAATAAAAGATTAAAAAATCATCCTTACTGAAAAAATGATGTTTGTATTTATCAGTACCCTTACAGTATTATTATCACCTAAATTTGAAACTCATGGAATAAAAAAAATATGTTGTATATGTAAATACCATGTATTTCATTATATTTTGGATGATAGTAATCCATTACAATGTATGTAGACCACATCAAAATAAAATAGTGGTCAATAAAGAAGATGTATCATGAAATGAAAGAGAGATGATCAAATACCATAACAATATCATAATTCAAGAGGTGGGTAACATTTGAGACTATGTTTTTTTGTAGAAATGTAAATCCAAAAAAATATAATTTAAATTAAAATTTACAAAATATCATGATAGAATAAATAATATATATAACAATAAAATACAGAACAAAAATTCAAACCTAAATGAACAAAAATTGACTAAATAAAACCCCTAAACCTTAATCATGCTTAAAAAAACATGATATAATCACGTATATAAAATATTAATACATATTTTTTAACCTAATTAATATCTATAACATTATAAATTAATAAATTATAATAATTAATTACAGATATATTCCTTAGTGATATTTTATTTTCATTATAAAATTTTATTTGATTTTATTGTTTTTTTATCACATAATTCATAATAGTGATTCAGATTCAGGTTCATATTTTCAAATTTTACACATTGAATAAAATAATAAGTAATAGAACAGATATCTTATGATTATTTATAATGTTATAAGTTGATTTCATGAGTTTTATTTGTTATGATTCAAGATGTTTAATTTTTTGTGATGTGTTTTTTTAGTAATTTTTACTAATGTGTAGTGGTATCATAAAAGAAGAATATATTATAACATTAGCATGATAGAATAGAAAAAAAAATTATATAGAAAATATTTTCCAATATCAATAATATTTTTTTATTTCATTCCCATTATATAAGTCTATATACTTTTTTATGTATTTGGTCAAATCAACCCAAACTAGAATATTCTATAATCCAATTGTGGGTTTGGTTAAAAAAGTGACAAATTTTGAAAAAAAAAATCGTTATTAAATAAAAAAAATTATTGACCTGTAATTAAAATAAATAAGTATTACATCTATATAATTAAATATTAATTAAAAAATATAATGATATTTGAAAGAATCATTTAGGTGTGTTTCCTTTGAAAACATGGATTTATAAAAAATTTCCTCACAATTAAACTACATATTCTTTACTATGTTTATTATAACAAGAACCCTTCATAGAAATATCATACATAATATGATTCTTCAAATCCTTTAGAATGAAAAAATTAGAAAGGGGTGATATAATATGATTTGTATGGGGTAAAAAGCGAGGTATAAAAATAATAAGATAATAATTATATAAAAACATAATTATAAAATTTGAAAACCATAGCCTACATAACATATATCATAAATTTATCTCATGATAAAATCATGATAGTTCATTAGAAATGAATTATAAATGAATAACAAAATAAATTACATGAGTGAATCACATTGGAATATATTTTTTAAATACCCACAATAATGGAAAACCTTTTCCATATTTTTTAAGACTCAATTCCAAGACAATCATGGTGGATTTGCTCTAGTCCCCAATCC
This sequence comes from Viscum album, assembly GCA_963277665.1. Taxonomy (NCBI): domain Eukaryota; kingdom Viridiplantae; phylum Streptophyta; class Magnoliopsida; order Santalales; family Viscaceae; genus Viscum; species Viscum album. Next base: position 765,179,452 of record OY728120.1, read on the forward strand.
ATCGTAATAGTCAAGGTTAACTCCTGAGACTATCATAGTGGATTTTTTTGAATCCTTAAAAAAAATAAAAGTAGACATGGTTCACTTCCATGACAATCAAAGTGAAAAAATTCACATGATAATCTTTTTTAGTCCCCATTAAATTTTTATTTGTCTATTGAGATATCAAACATTACCCAATTCACTTAAGGGATATATATGTGCCCCCATATTTGGTTATATCATAACCAATTTCCGTGGTTATTATGTGACCATAATCCCAATAATAAATCTACACATAAGTGTTCATATGATCATAAAACATTTATTATATCAAAACTGAATAAAATGAAATGGACTTCATGATATATTTATTATATTATTACCCATTAAAAGAAATGGATTCCCAAAAAGTTCATCAAATAATAACCCGTGTAAAATAAATGGGTTTAAAAAAAATATTATCAACATAAATATAAACCATATAGCCATTTAATAATTATGGTATAATTGTATTATATACCATGTATAAAAAAAATAATGTTAATGTATTTTATATTGGATGGAAAATTGTTTTTATAGATCACATGGAATATTTCATTAAGAAAGCACCATTTAAAATTTAAATTATTTTTAAATAATATAAAAATTTAACAAATATTATGGTGAAAATATAAATTTTAAAAAACCTTGAAAACATTTAATGTATGAATGAAATTATCTAGTAGTTATGAATGTGGTAAATATTTTTCAGGATGTGTATATTAAAACAATGAATCATTTCCATGTTTTTATAAAATTTGAATGAGAATTGTTTTGAAAACAACCCAATGGATCCTTTTTTGTGATATATAAAAAGGAAAAATTTACATAATAACACATATAGTAACATTAAAAAATTATTTATTTTATAAAACACGCATATAGAATACAAAAATCACTAAAGAGGTAAATAGTGTCAATTTTCATTAAAAAATTTATTTTGGAATGATGAGTACATAAATAGAGGAATAAAAATATAAAAACATATATTACATGAAAAATAAAAAATTGGAATAAATTGTAAAGACTCATAAAATACAAGGGAAATTTTTTCTTAATTTACTTTGAATTTTACAAGAGTGTGGTTTCTGACGGCACCTGATTCCGATGCCTAGTGTGCCCGGAATCATTTTCCGAAGTTTGGCTTGGTTACGTTCAGTGAACGAACGAGCGGGAATTTATAACTTTTCAACCGGTGCTCGGAATTGAAATCTGAGGACACCAATGAACTCGCAGCGCCGATATTCGCTTAAGGAGACCTTTTCTGAGGTTGCGTTTTATGCGGGTTGAGAGTTAGTTTTGGGGGAAATTAGAAGAAGTTAAATAAATTGTGGGACACAATTTATTTTTAAATTTTATGGTTATTTCCTCCCAAAGGGAGTTACTGGTGGGACCCACACCCACATAACTTCCCTTGAGAGGATTAAGTGTGGTGGGTCCCACACGATCCCTAACTCTTCAACTTCCCTTAAACTCCCCAATAACTCCACTCTAATTAATTTGACAGCTTGTGTTATTAATTAAGATGAGTTACTTAATTTCAAACCTTTGAAATTCAAAGAGGTTGGGATGTGTAAATAAAATAAGGCTTTGACTTATTTTATTTTTGTTAGTTTCTTTGCAACCTTGAGAGGATTGAGAAGTGTTCTTCATCTTCTTCTTCCTCGATGAAGAACGCAAAGAACACCGTTCTTCAATGAAGAACTTCTCGGCTGAAGAACACGGTTCTTCCACGACGCCGTATCCACGATGCGACGTTCTTCTTCCGTGTCATCTCTTCCGCGACGGTTTTCCGCGACGAAATCGCCGTCAACGACTTCGAATCCTTGCTTCGCGATGTCGACGTTCTTTCCACACGACGCCCGACCTCCGCGACGCTCGTCTTCCGTGGGTCGTTGACGTACACAGTTCCTGAACCGAGGTAGGGGTTGTTTTCAATTATTTCTTTCTTTGTTCGAGAATTTCCGACTTGATGATCGTCGTGGTTTAAAACCATTTGTTATCGAATTTGAACTTTGTGGTTTAAAATCAAGTGATAACGAATAACGTGAGGAGGGTCGGACTGCAGAAACACGGCCGACCCTCCTCTTTTTTTCTTGTTGGTTCTTTGTGGTTCGGTGCGGGAGACAAGGTGCCGACACACCATGCGGAACCTTGCGACAAGAAAATGAGCAGCGCGACATGAAGGGGGACCGGTCGTCGCCGGTCCCATGGTGCAGGAACCGGCCGGCCATGGCAGGCCGGCCGGACGTGGAGAGTCGGGGGAATTAAATTCCCCCGGCTGGCAGTAGCAAGCGGCCCCATGAAGGGGCCGTGGTTTCGAACGAACCGAGGGGGCAGCGCCCCCCTGTGCGCGGGCCGCCAAAACGGCTCAGCCGTTTTGGCTGAGCGACCGGCCAGCGCGCCCAGCGCGCGGGTCGCCGAGCCGCTGGGCTGCCGGGCCGCCGGGCCGGGCCGGGCCGGGATGACCCTGTCTGGGGTGGGTCGACCCGGTTCGGGCTAACCGGGGGGTCTCGGGCCGGGTCAGCTTGGGCTCGAAACCCCCGTTATCGGACTGTTTGGGTTCAAACGCCCATAACTCGGGCTACGGACCTCCAAACGACTCACCCTCAGTGGCGATGCGATCCTTGGATCGGTACGGTCGTTTCGGTATATTGCACACAAGGTTTCGGAATACCTTGTGTTCATCCAGGTTGGTTCGTCCACGAAACCAACTGGGCCCTCGGAGCGGAAACACCTATATCTTGAGCTACGGACGTCTGATTGATGTGTCTTCGACTTTGATGAGTTCCTCTTAGTGAGACGGATCTTTTGGAATACTCTTCCCGAGGTTTGGATGCAGGTGGAGTACAGTCGGGTTGGTTTTTCCGTAAAAACCAACCGGGCCCCTGGGACGATAAAGCCAACTACTTTCAGACCGGGCGTCTGATCGACGCGCCGTCTGCGACGTTGAGTTTCTGTTGGCGATACAGAACTTTTAGATACATCAACTCTGGACTGTGTGACAGTTGATGTATCAGCCTCTTGGCTCATGGAGCGGACCCTCCCGAACGAGCTTGCTATGTGCGGGAACCCTAGAGCTGGCTGCGACTGCTACTGTGACTGCGACGACGACTGTGCAGAGATCCTCAGTGGATTCGACGACAACGACTACATAACTCAGCGATCCTGTGTGGATCAGTGCTACCGATCCTGTGTGGGTCCGATCCTATGTGGGTCAACGCTCAACGGTCATGTGTGAACCAGCGCCTACAAATCCTGTGTGGGTCTGATCCTGTTTGGGTCTTTGCGGGGGTTAGTACATATTGATCCTTTGTGGGTCCGACGACTTTGATGGATCAGTGATTATCTCTATCGTCTTTCGAAGAGGTATACCTGTGTGAGCTGAATCCTGTTGCTTTCCTGTGTGGATTTTGTTTTGCTATCCTGTGTGGATTACATTTTTCTTTCCTGTGTGGAATACGAATACATTCCTGTGTGGACTGGGTTGTACTTGGGCTCGGAGGTTGGAGCGTATTGGGATTGATGACTTTGGTATATGTATGGGCATATACCTAAGGAGTGTTGGTTGTTACTTCGTGATTGTATCTTTCCATTGTGGTTTATCCTTTGTGGATTTTTGGAGACCTTCGGGGGTCTCGGGGTCCCTACTGAGTAGCTTATACTCACCCATGCACAGGCTACGCCCGCACTACGTTGTGTTGGTTGCAGACGACAGACAGCGTTGATCGTGGTTGAGGCATGCAGAGCAGGACGGTACCTGGAGGTGGACCAATGAGCGGGATGTGCTCGGAGCGGACGCCGGGAACCGAGGTGCAGTGGAGCCATCTGTACCCACCCTTCAGGTGGGATTTCCAGTGGACAGCTCGGCGTAGCAGCTTTTACTTTTCAGTTGCTGTTTTTCCTTTCGAGTTGTACTTTACTTTCAGTTTGAGTTTGTATACTAGACCACTTACATTCCACACTTTCAGTTGTACTCAGTTTTTACTTTGTGTTTACTTTTCCGATTGCTTACTCTTTGGTGCTTTTTTACTTTACAAAGGCAATGCCTTCCCTTTTTACCGGGATTTACGCCTTGGTGCTAGTCGCCAGCCCCTGGCCTATGGAAGGTGGGCTTGGGGTAGTCACGGCATGGGCCCCGAGGACGGGTCGTGACAAATTGGTATCAGAGGAGTTCGGTTCTACCGCGAAATCTGATCTTTTCTATGTGAAGAATTAATGTTTAGCGTATTGAGTGTGGTTATCAGTCCAGGGAGTCCAGTGTTGGTGCGGCAGCCGACGTATCTGTACACTAGGACCCTGACTTCTGATTTTTGACTTAATGCACGAAAACATTGATTTCGTGTGTGTTTTATGTTTTCTTTATGATTACGTTATATCAGCTCACCAGGTATATTGTTCTGACCGTGGCACACCTGTTTCATTTTTAGGATGGCCCCACGACGGCAGCCAGCTAGGGTTCCGAGAGTCGAGCATGACGACAGCCCACCAAGCGATGAGGCCTCGGTGCAGGGCCCTTTGTCAGCAGTGGCACCGGCGGTAGCACTACCCGCCGAGCCACCGATACTTCCACCACCAGCCGCTGACGATGCACGTCGCCTCAGTGCACTTCATGAGTTCCGGCGCAAGCGACCGCCCAGGTTCCGTTGGGAGACGGACCCCCAGGCAGCCGGGGACAGGCTGGAGGGAGTCGTACGAGTTTTTAGGCTAGTGAGGACACTAGCAGACCTCATGGTGATCCTCGCGGCGAGCCTACTGCACGCAGCAGCAGGACGATGTTGGAGCTTGATGATCCAGGTGCACGATGAGGCATCTCTACTTTGGACGGACTTTGAGAGCCTTTTCCGCTCAGAGTTCGTCCCAGCCACCCTCAGTGCGGTGCGCATTCAAGAGCTTTTTCAGCTGCGACAGGGCAGCATGACGGTCGCTCAGTACTCGGCACGATTTACAGATCTCTCACGCTACTCAACCGACATGGTACATGACCCATTCTTCCGGGCCCGGACCATCGAGCAGGGATTGAGACACGAGATCAGGGCATCGCTGATCTCCCTCATCATTCCGACTCAGACAGGAGTTCTGGAGCGGGCCCTTTTGATCGAGATCTTTCTTGCTAAGTCTACAACAGCACCGAGACCCGCCTCAGGGAAGCACGTAGAAGAGTCTTCTGCAGTAGGCAGTCGACAGATGACTCTAGGGTCCAGGCAGACCAGACCCTCAGGCAGACGACCTCAGGATACTGGCTCAGTAGTGCGGGGCACACATCGCAGAGCCAGTCTTTCGAGAGGCAGGCAGTGCAACTCGTGCGGCGGGCAGCGCCACATGGCTCGTGACTGCCCGACCCACCAAGCCGAGGTGCATCAGACGTTTGAGGGACCACCGAGGCAGAGGCAGAGGGTCGACAGTGGCCTTCCGCAGGGAGGAGGCGGACGAGGCAGAGGAGCTGGCCGAGCAGCAGGTGGTGGGTGACACTTTGAGGCTCTACCACCACCACCACCAGGAGGTCCACCCCGACCACAGGGAGCTAGCGGGAAGAGACAAGAACAGCTCCAGGCAGCGGAGGCCTATGACCCCGACACGCCAGAGATGATTTGAGGTATGATCTGTGTCTATTCCACCCTTGCTGCAGTACTTAAAGACACAGGAGCGAGTCACACTTTCATATCCGATGCCCTTGTTCGGATCTTGGAGATTCCGACAGAGCCGTTGGCTCGATCCTTACGGCTAGAGACTCATACGGGAGCAGACTCGACAATTACGCACTGGTGCCGGCAGTGTGAGCTTACTCTACGGGGTGAGAGCTTTGTTTGGGATCTTCTTGTAGCGGCGTCGAGGCCTTACGACGTCATCTTGGGCATGGATTGGTTGTCTACAGTCCATGAACAGATTGACTGTATTAGGCACAAAGTGCGATGTGTACGCATCGATGGGAGCAGGTTCACCTTCACCGGCAAGAAGGGAGCCTTTGCAGCACAGGATGGACTTCGGCGAAGGAGAGGACAACCCATCAATCCTTAGTTGGCTAGCCTCATCCTAGGAGCAGTTGACGTGCAGAGTCCTGGTTTTCCTACAGTGGTAGATCAGTTTGCGAACGTTTTCCCCGAAGACGTTCCAGGGTTACCTCCTCGCAGAGAGGTAGAATTTTATATTGACCTGTACCCCGGGACAGCTCCGATATCGACACCAGCATATCGGATGGCCCTCACCGAGCTTTGAGAGCTACGGGTACAGTTGGAGGACTTGCAGGGCAAGGGGTTAATCCGACCCAGTGTTTCACCCTTGGCTTCCCCGATTTTGTTCGCCAAGAAGGCAGACGGGAGCTTGTGACATTGTGTTGACTATCGTCACCTGAACCAGGTGACAGTGAGGAAAAAGTATCCACTACCGAGGATTGATGACCTCTTTGATCAGCTCAAGGGAGCACGGTGGTTCTCGAAGATAGACCTCAGGTGAGGCTATCATCAGCTCAGAGTTAGAGACGTGGACGTGCAGAAGACGGCCTTCAGATGTTGGTATGGCCACTATGAGTTCTTGGTTATGCCTTTCAGCATAACCAATGCTCCAGCAGTGTTCATGGCCCTCATGAACAGGATCTTCCATCCATACCTCGATTGATTTTTCATGGTCTTCATCGACGACATTTTGATATACTCGACGACTGAGGAGGAGCACGCCTACCACTTAAGGGTTGTACTAGACACCCTCCGAGAGAACTAGCTTTATGGTAAGCTCTCGAAGTGCCAGTTCTAGATACGTGAGGTCCACTTCTTGGGGCACGTCATCTCTGAGGCGGGAGTTGCAGTGGATCCTGTGAAGATCAAGGTAGTGTTAGCTTGGGAGCCACCCAGGAGCGTGACAGAGGTGCGGAGTTTCGTGGGTCTATCTGGATACTATCAGAGATTCGTTCCAGACATCTCTAGAGTTGTGGCACCACTCTCAGCTTTGATGAAGAAGGGGAAACACTTCGTGTGGTCAGAAAGATGTTAGAAGAGCTTCCAGGAGATGAGACAGAGATTGACCAGCGCCCCTATCTTGAGGTTGCCTGAGGAGGGAGTAGGGTACGCAGTCTACTACGATGCATCAGGGACCGGACTCGGTTGTCTCCAGATACAGGAGTGGGCAGTGATCACCTATGGATCACGTCAGTTGAGGACGCATGAGCAGAACTACGCTACCCATGACCTGTAGTTAGCAGCAGTGGTCTTCGCTCTGAAGACATGGCGACACTATCTGATTGGTGAGCGCTTTACAGTCTTTTCTGATAATCAGAGTCTCAGGTACATCTTCTCGCAGAAGGACCTAAACCTGAGACAGCGGCGATGGCTCGAGTTCCTCCCGGACTATGACTTTGAGATAGTCTATACTCCTAGGAAGGGGAACATAGTAGCTGATGCCCTCATCCGGAGGATAGACATTCATCTACTTGAGGAGGAGACGAAGCAGTTAGCCTCTTTGCAGATATCCTTCATGGATAGGGATGGAGCAGCCTTCCTTCTGTCTCTCACAGTCACTCCTCCACTTCTGCAGCGGGTCAGAGAGGTACTGCGTGGGGACGCTGACTGTGAGACGCGGCGTGCACAGATATCCTCCGGACAGGCACCTGATGGTTTTTCCTTTGGAGCAGAGCACGACATCCTTTTCAGAGGACGTACCATGGTACCAGTCGCTTTACGGGAGGAGGTACTGAGATAGTTTCACACTTTTCATTTGGAGGTACATCCTGGACTGGCAAAGATGTACCATGATCTTAGACGACAACACTGGTGGCCGGGCATGAAGAAGGATGTGGTAGAGTTCGTTTCTCGATGCCTCAACTACCAGGAGGTGAAGGCTGAGCATCAGGTACCAGCAGGCTAGGTACAACCCTTGGAGGTTCCGGAGTGGAAGTGGGACGACATATCTATGGACTTCGTGACTGGACTTCCACGCACTTCTAGAGGTCATGACTCCATCTGGGTGATTGTCGACCGACTCACCAAGTCGGCTCACTTCTTACCCATCAGAGAGCAGGGCTCAGTGGAGATCATGGGATGCCTTTATGTTCAGGAGATTTTTCGGCTTCACGGTGTGCCATCATCTATCCTCTCCGATCGAGATGCTCTTTTTACTTCCCGGATATGGAAGGGATTGCAGCAGGCATTTGGGACGCAGCTACGTCTGAGTACAGCCTTTCACCCTCAGACAGATAGTCAGACGGAGAGGACCATTCAGACTCTCAAGGACATGCTCTGTGCATGTGTCCTCGACTTTGGTCATATCTAGGAGCACCACCTACCCTTGGTGGAGTTTGCGTACAACAACTGTTACCACTCCACCATCGGGATGACACCATATGAGGCGTTGTACGGCCGACCTTGCAGATCTCCTTTGTGCTGGACAGACCCTGGAGAGTCAGAACTTGTGGGACCAGAGATGGTCCAGTCCACGACAGAGAAGGTCCAGGTCATCCAGGAGCGGATGAGGACAGCTCAGAGCTAGCAGAAGTCATACGCTGACAGGAGGCGGAGGCCACTAGAGTTCGAGGATGGCGACCACATCTTCTTGCGTGTCTCACCTCGACATGGTTTACGGAGATTTGGCCATGGCAGAAAGTTATCCCCGCGCTTCATCGGACCATTCCAGGTCCTCAACAGGATTTGCGAGGTGGCTTATCGCCTGGCTCTACCACCTCAGTTGCACTGGGTGCACAACGTCTTCCACGTATCTCAGCTGAGGAGATACGTGCATGACCCGACACACATCATTGACCATGGGGAGCATGAAGTTGACGATGGGGAGACTTTTACGGAGGTCTCAGTGGAGATCGAGGATCAACAGGAGCGGGTCCTACGTGGATGGTCGATTCCTCTTGTGCGCATCAGATGGCAGCACGGGAACCTCTAGGAGAGCACTTGGGAGCGGGAGGCTCAGATGCGTGCTCAGTACCCTCATTTGTTTCCCTAGTTCTGATGTATCATTATGGGGACGTAAACCCCTGAGGTGGGAGTAATGTAAAGACTCGTAAAATTCAAGGGAAATTTTTTCTTAATTTTCTTTGGAATTTTACAAGATCTCGGTTTCTAACGGAACCTGATTTCGAGGCCCGGTGTGCCCGTAATCATTTTCCGAAGTTTTGCTCGAGTACATTCAGTGAACGAACGAGCGAGAATTTCTATCTTTTGAACCGGTGCTCGGAATTGAAATCTGAGGACACCAATGAACTCGCAGCGCCGATATTCGTTTAAGGAGACCTTTTCCGAGGTTGCGTTTTATGCGGGATGAGAGTTAGTTTTGGGGGAAATTAGAAGAAGTTAAATAAATGGTGGAACATAATTTATTTTTAACTTTTTTGGTTATTTCCACCCAAAGTGAGTTAGAGGTGGGACCCACACCCACATAACCTCCCTTGAGAGGATTAAGTGTAGTGGGGCCCACACAAGCCCTAACTCTTCAACTTCCCTTAAACTCCCCAATAACTCCACTCTAATTAATTTGACAGCTTGTGTTATTAATTAAGATGAGTTACATAATTTCAAACCTTCGAAATTCAAAGAGTTTGGGATGTGTAAATAAAATAAGGATTGGACTTAGTTTATTTTGGTTAGTTTCTTTGCAACCTTGAGAGGATTGAGAAGTGTTCTTCATCTTCTTCTTCCTTGACGAAGAACGCAAAGAACCCTGTTCTTCAACGAAGAACTTCTCCGCCGAAGAACACGGTTCTTCCATGACGCCATATCCACGATGCGATGTTCTTCTTCCGCGTCGTCTCTTCCACGACGGTTTTCAATGATGAAATCGCCGTCAACGACTTCGAATCCTCGCTTCGCGACATTAACGTTCTCTCCACGCGACGCCCGACCTCCGCGACGCTCGTCTTATGCGGGTCGTTGACGAACACCGTTCCTGAACCGAGGTAGGGGTTGTTTTCAATTATTTCTTTATTTGTTCGAGAATTTCCAACATGATGATCATCATGGTTTAAAACCATTTGTTATCAAATTTGAACATTGTGGTTTAAAATCAAGTGATAACGAATAACGTGAGGAGGGCCGGACCGCACAAACACGGCTGACCCTCCTCCTTTTTTTCTTGTTGGTTCTTTGTGGTTCGGTGCGGGAGACAAGGTGCTGACACACCATGCAGAACCTCACGACAAGAAAATGTGTGGCGCCGTCGTGCCGCACCGTGAAATGAAGAACCAGAACGCGACGCCATCGCGTCGCGTCGGAGATACCCGGAAAATACCGCGTCCAGTGTGGGGCCGCGGCGGAGGGGCGCGGTGTCGTCGCACCACGCCGGACGACAAGGGTCGTGGCCGGTTCCGGGCCGCGGCGTCGGTGCAGAAAGGGGGACCAGCCGTCGCCGGTCCCATGGTGCAGGAACCTGCCAGCCATGGCCGGCCGGCCGGACGTGGAGAACCGGGGGAATTAAATTCCCCCGGCTGGTAGCAGCAAGCGGCCCCATGAAGGGGCTGCGGTTTCGAACGAACCGAGGGGGCAACGCCCCCCCGTGCGTGCACCGTCAAAACGGCTCAGCCATTTAGGCTGAGCGACCGGCCAGCGCGCCCAGCGCGCGGGTTGCCGGGCCGCGCCGCGCCCGGCCGTGCCGGGCCGGGCTGACCCTGTCCGGGGCGGGTCGACCCGGTTCGGGCCAACCGGGGGGTCTCGGGCCGGGTCAGCCCGGGCCCGAAACCCCCATTATCGGACTATTTGGGTTCAAACGCCCATAACTCTGGCTACAGACCTCCAAACGATGCGCCGTCAGTGGCGATACGATCCTTGGATCAGGACGGTCGTTTCGGTATATCGCACTCAAGGTTTAGGAATACCTTGTGTTCGGCCGGGTTGGTTCGTCCACGAAACCAATCGGGCCCTCGGAGCGGAAACGCTCATATCATGTGCTACAGACATCCGATTAACGTGCCGTCGATTTTGATGAGTTCCTCTTAGTGAGACGGATCTTTTGGCATACTCTTCCCGAGGTTTGGACGCAGGTGGAGTACAGTCGGGTTGGTTTTGCCATAAAAACAAACCGGGCCCCTGGGACGAAAAAGCCAATAACTCTCAGACTGGGCGTCCGATCAACACACCGTCTGCGACGTTGAGTTCCAGTTGGCGATACAGAACTTTTGGATACATCAACTATGGACTATGTAACAGTTGAAGTATCAGCCTCTCGGCTCGTGGAGCGGACCCTCCCGAACGAGCTTGCTGTGAGCGGGAACCCTAGAGCTGGCTGCGACTACTACTGTGACTGCGACGACGACTATGCAGAGATCCTCAGTGGATTCGACGATGACGACTATAGAACTCAGCGAACCTGTGTGGATAAGTGCTACCGATCCTGTGTGGGTCCGATCCTGTGTGGGTCAGCGCTCAGTGGTCCTGTGTGAACCAGCGCCTAGAGATCCTGTGTGGGTCCGATCCAGTGTGGGTCTTTGCGGGGGTTAGTACATATCGATCCTTTGTGGGTCCGACGACTTAGATGGATCAATGATCATCTCTATCGTCTTTCGAAGAGATATACCTGTGTGATCTGAATCCTGTTGCTTTCCTGTGTGGATTGTGTTGTGTTATCCTGTGTGGATTACGTTTTGATTTCCTGTGTAAAATACGAATACTTTTCTGTGTGGACTGGGTTGTACTTGGGCTCGGAAGTTAGAGCGTATTGGGATTGATGACTTAGATATTTTTATGGGCATATATCTAAGCAGTGTCGGTTGTTACTTCGTGATTATATCTTTCCTTTGAGGTTTATACTTTGTGGATTTTGGGAGACCTTCGGGGGTCTCGGGGTCCCTACTGAGTAGCTTATAGTCACCCCTGCACGGGCTACGCCCGCACAACATTGTGTTGGTTACAGACGACGGACAGTGTTGATCGTTGTTGAGGCATGCAGAGCAGGACGGTACCTGGAGGTGGACCACTAAGTGGGATGTGCTCAGAGCGGACGGCGGGAACCGAGGTGCAATGGATCCATCTGTACCCACCCTTCAGTTGGTATTTCCAGTGGACAACTCGGCGTAGCAGCTTTTACTTTTCAGTTGATGTTTTTCCTTTCGAGTTGTACTTTACTTTCATTTTGGGTTTGCATACTGGCCCACTTACTTTCTGCACTTTCAGTTGTACTCAGTTTTTATTTAGTGTTAACTTTTCTGCTTTCTTACTCTGTGGTGCTTGTTTACTTTACAAAGGAAATTCCTTCCCTTTTTACCAGGATTTACGCCTTGGTGCTAGTCGCCAGCCCCTGGCCTGTGGAAGGTGGGCTTGGGGTAGTCACGACACGGGCCCCGAGGACGGGTCGTGACATAAATTTATTTAATTTATTCAGATATACTATATATTATTTCATCATCAAAATCATAATCATGAACAATCTTGGAAAATAAATTTATTATAACATCATACCCTAACCACATTAGAACATTTTGAATAAAAATACCCAATAAAGAATAAAATCAAATGAACCATTAATTATTAGTTCAATAATTAAATTCATGATATAAAATATCCCAGGGTATGCAGATACATCTCAAAAGGATGATATGTTCGTAACATGACATATGCCCCAAATACGACAATTATCGATTAAATTCTCATACCTTATGTCTCTAGTTACATTGTACATGTTAGAGCCTCATATATACTAAATATAGTTTTATTTACCATATATTAAATACTCATACATATATATATATATATAATACCATATATAATTTATATATGACATTTTATTACCTTTTCATTATCAATTCCTTGTAAAAATATCATTTTGAGTAAAAATTGCATTGTTTCTCATGTATGTTTAGTATCTAAATTTCAGAACTCAAACATTGAAAATGGTTCCATAAATTTGAGAGTATTAATTATTATATAAATTTCATATATATTTAGTATATATGTATATAGTGTAATCTAAAAAAGGTAGAGATAGAAAATGAAATACAACATTTATGGAGACGGTACGACGTATGTGTGCCTGGACATTGATTCCATGTAATGTGTAAGTGATAAACCGATCACATCGCTTCGCGAGGCGTCAGTTCTCCATAAACATGAGTGGTGTTATTTTATTAAAATGGAATGGAATTTAAGTAAGTATATATGATAATAAAATTCAAAAAATATAATAATTTTATAAATATATTATTTATAATTTAAATAAATATTTATATAAAATTGTGAGAGGATGTGATGGAAAAATATTAGATTGGTTTGTGAGGCGGTAGTCCACCATATACATGATCGACAATATTGTCTCCCATTTGATGGATAATGATATAGATATAGAATATTTAAAAATAATAATAACATCATAATATATAGTGTATATTATTTTTTATATTTTAAAATTTTAAACTTTAATTAAGGTGGTATGAGAGTGATTAAAAAGAAAGATCTTGGTGAAGAAAATTAACATCATTTCGGAGAACCCTCATTGGATATTTTATTCTAAGAACCAGGGTTTGTATTTTGCGATAAAATCATATATATAAAAAGGATCAGAATTTTTGGAGGTATTTTGAAAGTGTAGTATGAGAAAAAATGGTTTAAACTGTGTAAAGAAGTCAGTGTAAGAGTAGGTCTTCTATAATTGAGGAGTAGCATTTTGGTTAATATAAAAAACCATTCAATAATGGTATGTCACAATCATAAAAAATTTCAAAAAAATGATAATTAATGTTGTGGAGTGACTATAAGTTTGAATCACCCCTCCACCCAAAAATCATGTTTTAATAATTATGGTCCTTAACTTCCATTTTTCATTACATTTACTATTTATTTCATTATAGTTAATAAACACCTGACCTTGATAATTAATCATTTAACGGTATAAATAAATGTTTATAGTTACACAAATTCTTCCCACATGTAAAAAATATCAAATATATTTTAAAATATAACAATCCTATTGGTGTAGAAATCTAATTTTAACAAATGTTCATGAAATGTGAATAACACTATTTTACGCTTTATGATAATAAAGATGTTTTTACACTTTTTGGTCAATCTAATTATATAAAATTACCATTTTCCATTACCAGAATATGGTTAAAATGTGTAAAAATAAAATAATTACTTCTAATAGGATTGTTTTTACAAGAATTTAAAATCATTTAAAAATATTATTTATTATAAAATTGCTATAATATCTAATTTTCCACTATTCATTTAATTTGACATTACACACATTAATAAAAAGATAGAATTAAATATATAATTTTAAAGAATTTATAAATGGATATATTTATATAATGTATTCATGAAATATAATAATTCAATCTAATAGTATTACTCTAAATATTTATAGTATCATTTATTTTATTTTTATATTAATTAAAATAATTAATGCGTTCATTATTACAAAGCATTTAATGCAATTATAAATTTAATAAAAACTAATAAAATTACCTTTATTAAATTAGATTCGTTACTCTAAAAATTATGACCAATATTTTTGTACATCATTCTTCTTTTCCTATGTGAACACATATTGAAATTTAATTGCAATTGGGAGACATATTGACTATTTTATTTCAGAAATTATTATATTGGTTACTATCATGTAAATGTGTCCCAAACTAATAAAACATATATCCCAAGTTAACCAATTACTAAACATGGACTTAAAAATGTATGTAGACAATTGGATATTCCATTTTAACCCCCGTTAACAAACTTTAACATTAATTGAAGTAATTAATTTTTATTATTTTGAATATTTATTCTAAACTAAAATTAAGTTAAAATTATTTTATAATAAAATTATAATGATATAAATATTTAATCCATTTTTCCTAATTCCATTCATAGATGATTACAAATCCATTTTAAAATGAAACACACATATGTGATGAAGAAACAGTTTTCTAATGAGAACAATTTCATAATTATAGAAGGTAATAATGTAACAATTCAATATGAAAATTATTCCATGGATATAAATTGGATTAATTAAAATATAATTGAAATAATTAAACTTTTAAAAACATATTAAAATTAAAAATATCTTTTAATTTTTTAAAATAAAAATAAATTTTTCAAAATGAAATTACAAATATTTAATATTCTTTGAAAAAATATTCTTTTTTAGAAAATTCTAAAAATATTATTCAAATATAATTATGACATTTAGGTAAGAAAAATAAAGTTTATTTTTTCAAATAAATATTTCAAAATTGGGAAAAATTATACTTATTATTTATTCACTTAAAAATGAAAACATTTGTTGAGAAAATTGTATTTTCAAAACATATAAAGACATTACTATAAATTATGTATGTTTTGTTAATATTCATTCATTATATTAAAAAATTATAATTATGATTTAAAACTTTTTATTTACACACATTCCTCCATGTTTAATTTATATTTTATAAATATCATGACAAAAAATATTAATAGTATATCATTATTTGATAAAACTTGTTGTTTTGTGTATGAATCTTATGGATGAAATTATATTTATTCAAAAAAGTACATAAAAACTATAAGTTTTATATTCTAATCCCCTTGAATATAATTATCCCTTGAAATTCATTGTAAACCAAGCATAAGATATTTTGATATTACAATATTTTAGTTGAATATTTTTCAAATTACGATAATAAATTCTTGAGGATTGTCATAGTACAATGTCTTTAGAAATATGGAAAATATTTTTCTAGTTTAGTGAAATATCATAAACTTGTTATTTAAAAATATTCTGCATTTTTTATACAATATAAAACCATTCTTCACAACATCAGTAAATGAAAAATAAGGAAGGGGTCAACACAAATGCTCATTGGGGATAAATATAGGAAATACATAAGAATGACATCAACATAAGGGTATGAGAATATAAACATAACCATTGAAGAACATACCAGAAATAAAAAGATGACAATCATGATAAATTGAATAAATATTTTCAGTTCATAATACACAAATCATAAAATAATAAAGAACATTAAAGATGTGATCATGACAAAATAATAAGTCATATAATTTTTGGTAGATACATAAACATGCTACATCATTCCATATAAATCATTACTTGTTAGAAAAAAATATCAGGGAACAACATAGAAAATGCTCCTACTGGGAGGGACACACCACTATCCCCTATTGTATTTCTTTTCATATAATTGATTGGGTTTTCCCATCTTCTCATAGTGAATTGGGTTTCCTCATAATACTATATGGTATTATATTTCCCCATCTTCTCATAGTGGATCAAGACTCACCTATTTCACATTTTGGATCATGAGGCAAAGGTTCCCTATTTTGGATCATGCCCGCTGTGTTTTTTACCCCAAATAAATCATGACATATAAATAATTTCCCAATTAATCATAAGGAGATATATGACCCACGCATCTCATAATAATTTCACAGAAACATGTTCTATAAAACCATCATCTTATCCTGACCCATGAAAATATGGGCTTTATAAACATCATATCATAACCCATGTAATGAAATGGGTTTCATAAACATTTAATAATATCATAACCTATGATAAAATGATATTTTTAAAAACTATTTCATCCCAGAATAAGTCATTAAAAGAAGCAGGTTTCATAATAATGTTTCATGTAATAACTCATTGAAGAGAAACATGTTTTATAAATATCAAGACATCCAAAAATAGACCTTTTAGTGAAATAATATGAATCATATCCTTGGATCATATCCCTAGTAGTGAAAAAAACATAACAAGGGATTTCATATTAGATTGATAAGTATTTTGAAATTTCACCAAGAACATATCTTTTCCTTAAAAATCCATTTTAAAATAATAAACTTTTTCAGAATAATTTTTCACAAAATCACTTTGAAAACATATAATGGAGTTATGAAAAATCATTAGAAAAACATAATACTGAAAATATCCATTATTATTTGAAAAACATAAAAATACTGGAATATTACATAATTTTGGATGAATATTTAGTACATTATTAAAATACATTACTTTGGACAATAATAGTTTAGTGTCTTTGGAATCATGGTACACATTCATAATGTATTGTTAATGATCATAAACATATTAATTAACGATCATAAATTTTAGTACTACTTCTAAAACCCGTTCTTCATAACCTCTGAAAGGGAATAATAAACCATGGGTGAAATCGAATGCTCAGTAAGTGAAAATAAATAAAATATGTAATCCTTAAATGAATAAAAGGGTTTGGGAAATGAAAATAACCTTAAACGATCAAACCCATCATCATAATAACGATACATTTAATTAATATTGGATGATTGTAATACATGAATAATTATAAATTCAATAGAATGAAACATATGATAATTTCAAAGTGATAAGACATAGAATTTGTCGATGATACAAACACATGTAATGTTATTCCAAATAATTCAAGGCTTGTTGAACAAAAACATATCAAGGAAAATAATGGGGAAGACATATACTTTGTAGTACACACCACTATCCTTAGTTGTTGTAATTTCCTTATGATGGATTATGTTTCCCCATATTCCAATAGTGGATCTTTTTCCCCATCATTTTTACAACACAACAACATTATGTGAAATATATATTTTTGAATTAATTTAACATTTTAATTTATTTTAATTTCACAAAATAATAAATATTGATTTCATTATATAAACATAAAAATGTTTTCATTATATTATACAGAGCACAAAGTAGATATTGTTTTACAAAAAACAATTATAGTAACATTTGGTATACCCAAAACTATTTATTCTAGTGTTACACACAACATTATGTTCTTTTTATAACTTACATTACACACAAAACCATGTTCTACCAAACAAAGTTATATTATACAAATCATATTATTCAATATAATTAGATATATCATAGCCTCTAAATTATCTTTAATAAATATTATTAAAAACATATTACAATAATGGTTTTAAAATATGAAATTAATGATTACCCGTTATTTTTAAATGAAAATATAAACCAATTAAAAATAAAAAATATGTTTTTGTTTTTGTTTTTATAATGTTTATTTAACTAATTAATTAAACTAATTATAATTTTTAAATGATAATAATTAAATATATATGTTACATATTCAACAAAATATGTTATATATTCATCCAATATATTTTTTAGGCATAATATAAGAATAAACCCAATTTCATGCATAAAATCTATATTTTACGAAGGATCTAAACTATGATAATCTATGGGAATTTGATTGTGTAATGTATTATATATTCCTCAAAAATGATTTATTATCCATGTATTAAAATATTGGGTTATTATAATCCTTACCAGAGGAATTGTTTAGTCATCCTTTGGAAATAAGGATGAGAAAGTATTAGTGATATCCCTAGAATTATTTCAACAGATATTTCTAGGGATGCTTCTGAGGATAATCCAATGGTTTCTTATGAAATATAAATAATTTAAAAATTCCATAATTTATCTACCCTGATTTTATGGTATTGCAGTATAAAAAGTGTTTCACACACTATGCTTTGTGGTTTTAGTCAATGGAGGGAACCCGAAGGAACTGGGTTGATATTGAATCTGATAGAAAATTTGGTGACTATGAGATATTAAATTGGGTAATAAATTAATATAAATCTATTTTTATTATAAAAAATTCGGTATTATGTTATATGATTAAGAATATGAATGTCGGTGATATTCCTATGTCATTAAATAATAGGAAGAAAAACTTCTATAAATGTTCACTTAGGGAGGAAAATAATGGAATGAAGATTCAACTTACTTCAGGTCATGTAGCAGTGAAGAAGAACCTTGAGGGTTAACTCAAATAAAGTGAATTATGTTTTTTATGAAAGAAAAAGGATAATAGAGTAGCGAATTATCATTGAGTTCCATGACTTATCTATAAAGAAAATGTGAATTACCCATCTCAATAAAAAGAACCAATTCCATGCCAATCATTAAACAAGTTGTATTGAAGTGTTTATGTTTTTTTATACAATAATTATTAAATATATAAGGATTATTCAGTTTTTTTCTATATTTACATGAATATATTTAATTGTTTGGAAGGAATATAAAGGATATTTAACAGTAGGGTAAAATTTTTCTGAAAGGTATATAACCCTTAATATGTTGCAGATGTTGAGATAATGATGTATGGTTAAATATATGATAGATATATATATTGAAATTATATTATATGGATTACATTTGAAATAGGAAAAGGTTTTGTTGATAATTATGTTGTTCTACTATGTATAAAGTTTAAAATGTTGAGTACATAAGGAATATACTAGATAGTACTTTGTATATGGAATCATTCTTGATTTGAAAATGGATTTATGGTAATTTAGGTTATTAAAATGTTTTAATAGAAAAAATGGTGATGGTATACAAATGATTTGAATTTTTTCCACCATTAACTAGCTTTTGATATTTGTGGGATAAATTTTATGATAATTTAGTTCAATTTTTTTAATGTTTTGGATATAAAGTTTTTTAATGGTTATATGGTTTACCATTTTTTGAATGCTTTAAGATAATATTTGGATTTTTTTGTATATATTAATGTATTATCTATCGAAATAAATATTTATCAATATTAGAAAACCAATGGTAACCATATTATTTGGATAAATACAACTGTAATTACATATCATTCTATTTATTATTCTCATAATCTGTTACTGATTCAGGAATGACAGACTCACCATCTTGTTTATATAAAGTAGTTATTTAGAAATTGATTGAGGAACAACAGAGGGTTATATAGTAATGAATCAAATTAGTATATCTCCTCCTTAAAATTATTTAACTTTAGTGAAAAGATCATGAAACCAAAAAGGTTATCTTAATATTTTTTTCGGATGAATCAAATGGTCACGTAGATCATCATAGACATATGGTTTTGTGATAGTGCGATTTATCATAAAAAAGTTCTATATCACTCTCCATTATAAAATAACAGTTTGATTTCTCATTCATGTAAATGTGTCAATTTTCTCTTATGTCATCCTATATGGAAACCTAATTATATTATACTTTTTCTAAATTTCATGTCTCCAACATTACATTTAAAAAATATGTTTTGAATTTATTTTTATGATGTTGGTTTCTCTAAAAACAGAATTTCATAATTAAACCTTGGATAAAAATGGTGAATTTTATGGGTGAAATTCATTTTAATGGGTGTTGAATGTAACATTCCGATGTTTTGTGGAACATTTTATTGAATTAATTTATCATATTCTATATTGTTCATTTTATAAAGTATATAATATTGATTTCATTATTAAAAAATTTGGATTGTATTATATTCAACATCAAGTCGATATTGTGCTACATAAAGAAAAATTGGATGTGCTTGTGGTATATGCAACACTACGCTCGACAGTTGTTACACACAATGATGAGTTATTTTTATTTCTTGCAATACATTTAGTATATAGTTGAAGAGAACAATAGTATTTTATTAATATATTATTATTTAATATTTTCAGATATTACTAAGACATTAAATTATTGGTTATGAATATTGTAAACTATCTTATGAGAATATATTTTTTATAATATGAAATAATTGTATACAAAATTATAAGAAATCAAAATTTATACCAATTGATTATAAAATAAAGTGTTTTATTTTTATTTACCCAAAGTTGTTTTGTCTTAATAATTTTTTTTAATTAAAATTAGTAAATTTTTTAATTATATATATGTATATATTCATATTAAAGATTAAATAACATAATTATGATATCCATAAATTATATATTTTTTAGTCATATGATAATAACAAACAAAAATTTATGCATAAAATCCTAAATTTTCAAAAGGCACTAAACTAACATGATATTTGGGATGTTTTCTTGTGTATTTAATTTTTAATTAATAACATGGATTTAATATCCATATACATCACCCTTGGTTAATTACTGTATAGGGAATCCACATCTTTTGATAGTGGATCGGGACAGAAATTCTTTCTATTTTCGAATATGATTCACATGTTTCCTATTTTGGATCCATCATTTCAACCTACTTCCCATTATTATCTTATGATATAAAAGTATTTACCCAATGAATTTTAGGGAGATATTGTTCTAACCCATCTAAAAATGAAGTCATATATATGTGTTCAATAAAACATTAATATTATCATGGTCCATAAAAAAATATGTGATTCATTATCATCATATCATAACCCATGATATGAAACAACATTAATAAAAATGTATTCATATAATAACCTATATATAATAAAAAGGCTTTATAATTATTCTATCCTATAATTACCCGTGAATGGATATAGGATTCATTAGAATTAATCATTATATAACCCATTGTAGAGTAATATGTTTCATAAACATCAATCCACAAAAATATAGACCATTTAAATAAATAATTTTAATGGTATCTATAGATAAAATCCATTGTAATTTATAATATATAACCAAGGATTCCCTTTATATAGATATTTTTTTTGAAATATCACTAGGAACATAATATTTATTTGAAAATCACATTTCAAAATATATAACAATTTTCAATATAATTTTCCTTTAAACCAAATTTATATCATATAATGGCAGTATGAAAAATCATTTTAAACATTTCTTGAATAAAATAATGTTTACACTATGAAAAAAATAAATCATTTTGTAAACCAATTTCCTCAAAAATGATGGTGAAAATTTATAAATAATGTTTAAATCCTTTTGGAAAACTTCTTCCCTAAAAAATTATAGATGAAAATTCAATTTTATTTTAACAATTTTATTTAAATATACTTTCAAATACAACAAAATAACAATTCAAGTAATTAAAATCATTTTCAATTAAAAAATACCTTTTGAAATAATATAAAAATAACATAAAAATAATTTAAAAGAGTTTTAAAAAATAAAACAGATATTTGAATCCTATCTTATAATAAAATAATATTAAAATAATAAAATTTAAACAATATTAGTATAATTTACAATTTAGTAATAAAGGAAATTATGGTCAGGATGATAGTTATTTTCTTATACATCGAACGTTGCCATTTCACCTTAAAAGCATAGTAATGTTCCTTTGCTGTAAAATGAAAAGAATATTCCATTATAGAAAATTAAAAATGTAATACATGGGTAGTAATTTCATTTAGAAATCATGGGATAATATGAAAATATTTTTGATAATATTTTTAAGAAACATGATTTTGAATGATCATAGATTTCTGACCGAAAGGATAAATAATGTCTGATTTTTAGAAAACAAATATCTTAGTTACTTTAACTTCCAAAGAGTATATAAATTTTACCACTACAAGGATATAACATGGATACATAGTGTTTAATAAATTTCATTAGATTTACAGACATATGGATCATAATATTTCTTTGATGAAATCATAATCATAAATTATCTCAATAAATGATGAAATTGTACCAATAAACCATTACCACATTAGTAACATTTAATAATACTAAAATAGAGTGAATAATGACAAAAAAACATTAATATATTATTAAAATATTTTTATTCGTGATATGAAATTTCAATGTCAGTATATACACCTCATAAAAAATATAGGTTCATAACATGACATTTGTCTTATATAAGGCAAACTGAGAAAAAATTACATTGCTGATTTGGTATATTTTGAAACATAAAAATAATGAAAGAAATATCGAAATATAGATGTGGAAATAAACCTATATTTAATTTTAATAATATTATATTAAATCAATTGGCTGTATACACCCCACATATAAGAAATAGGATTTGAACATGCTTGTGTATCACAGAAAAATTAATGTGAGATGGGAAAATATTAATTTTGAATCATGATTTTATTCATACACATTCAAAATTAAAGTATAATAAATATAAATTTAATATAAATACAAAAATTAACAATTTTATTATATCTAATACCATATATTATTTTATTTTGAATTCTTATTACCACTTTATTAATTTCGCCTTGTTAACACTACATTTCAAGTGATATTTGTTTGGTTTTTTTGTACATATTTTAACTTCTTCTTCTCTATCCAACTATATATATCAAGAATTAAATATTTATATAATGTAAAATATTATATAAATTTTATATATATTATGTATATAGATCATTAAAAAATCTATATATTTTATGAATATGAAATGGAATACATCGTTCATAGAGACGATAGGTTGAACGTACACATGCATGTTGTTTTCGTTTAATTATCATTTAAATGAATGAAAATAAATGATATATATATAATCATTATATTATATTTATTATTCTATATAATTATATATTTTTACTAAAATTTCCTTTAATATTTTCCATCTAAATACTGAACCAATCAAATCGCTTTTTGGAGACAACAGTCCACACATCCACAAACGAAGATTTCATATATATACAAAATGTAATTAATGAAGCCAATTTTAAATAATATATAAATAATCTTATATAAATAATAAATATATTTTAAATCATATAAAAACAATTATTCTATCAAAATTACCAACCATGATAGGTTGTAATGGATAAATGAACAACATCGATATATCGTGCGATAATTCACTATGAATAAGAACTTTATGTTCATAATGCAGTAGATGTATGTGTGAGTAATTATAGATTTAACCATTGTAATAAAAAAATTTCTTTATATTAAATATACCGATTTTATTATATTATATTAGCATAAAAATAATTTAGTGGTGTAAAACGAAAATAACACAAATGGGCTTGAGGAAGGATGTTACCTATTATTTGGGTAACTCATTTTACTTTTCACAAAACATCATCCTTGGATGGATTTAAGCATAGTATTAGGATTCTAGGATGATGTTAGTGACGTTTTGAGATAATTTTAGTGTATGTTTTATAATAAAAAAGGCTTGATAGTTGTGAATAAGATAGAGGGGTCAAATCCTTTTATAGTTGAGGAAGAGTGGATTTTTCTAAATTTTTTAAATGGAAATTACAAAATCATTTTTATCAATTATATTATCTATAATTATGGAAAATATTCTATCCATGAGATTATATAATATAAATATTAACATCCAATTGATTTTTAAAAATATTCTATTTCATTTTGGGCCCTAAGATTAAAGATTAATTTTTGATGAGGCTAATTTTTCTCTTAATCGTTATAATGAATTGGGATCACATTTAGTATTTGTTGTTAAAATATAATTAAATGTATTCCTACGAATGGGACAACAAAGCAAAATTTTTATGAGAATGATCTAAATGTTTGAAATGTTTTTTAAAACCAATTACATTGTATATTTTTTCTAATGAGTTAAATTGTATCAAGATCTTCTCAATTTACATAAATATTCTTTAAAACCAAATTAAAACATTATTTAACTATATAATTAAATTTGATAAAAAAATATGGTTTTAATTAAAATTCAATGTTTTTATTATTAATCAAAAAATTAAATTCCTCAAAAAAATTCCGAGAAAAGAAAATATGATAATTATATTTCAAAAAAAAAGTTTTATTTTTTCTGATAAAAATTATAAAATTTTAAAAAATCTAATTTAAAATAGATTCTCCATAAAAAGGTGGTAATATTTTCTTTTAGAAAAATACATCTTTTTATTCACCAAATTAGATTTATTCTTATCTTATACCAATAAAATATATAGGATTGGTATAAAAAATATTTATTGAATATATAATATATAATTTTTATTTAAAACATTAATTTTTTTCATTCATTTGATTGCGATAATATTTGGTTTGTATATAAAGAATATTTTTACTAGAAAAGTAAATTCCTTATTTTTATATAGTTCTTCAATTCCCTTATACTAATTCAAAAAGAAAAGATAAATTTTATATGCATGTGTAGATCATAATTTCATAATTTATTTAATCAAATTGAAAAAACCCAATCCAAAAACCGAGGTGGAAGTAATAATTATATTATAATAATAATATTAATAGTATATTTTAGTTCTATAAAATTCAGATTTGTATATAAATCAAGTTATCGATGGGACCCGATATTATGTGTAATAAAATCAAAACATAATGTTTCATGTACATCAAGATAATTTGAGTGTTTCATGTAGTTCAATATTTACATTTTCATACATATAATGTAAAAAACATTAGTGATTTTTTTAAAAGTTCCATATTAAGTGTTGTGTTAAATGAAATATATCAAAAAGATTAAATGAAATTTGAATAAATAAATAAGAAAATATCATGGATTCAAAAATCATACATCACCCTGTTATAATAAACTAACAAAATTTATTTCGCATTACATCAATAGGTTCTCACAAAGTTTCTATAACATGGTGTTTTCGACAAAAAAACTCCTATGAAAGGGTGGTATTTTTTCATAGAACAACCCCTCTATGAGGAAGAATGTACAATGATTATTAAAAAAAGAAATATAATTCTCTATAGATATGACTTCACAGTTCAAAACTTCTAAATGATCAATTATTTATTTCTTCTATAGAGATATATGGAAAACACAGTGATATTCAGTGTGATATAGAGAAAGCACCAATTGATAGGTTTTTGTGCTGATATGATGAGAAATTTAAAATGGACATTAATATCTAAGGATAAAAATTAATTTATATTTAACGGATCATTTAATCAATTATATAAGATTTGATTAATTTCCAAAAAAATCTATATAATTAATATTCGTGATTATTTTTCATTGCTTAAAATGATAAATTCGTAATAAGTTCCATATATTATTCCTTCAACCTCAAAATATTTACTAAGTCCAAAATTTTTATCACATGTTATCTAATATATTCTAAATTTAAACATAATAAATATCATGAATACTTAATCATAAGGCCACTCAAAAATCTAAAAATAAGGGAACAAATTTTCCAAAATCAACTTAGCATTAATCCCGTAAGTATTATACAATATCTTTAAGATGTCATATTCCAAATATTAGAATACAATGTTCATGTATTTTCCTGAAACATGGTAATACAAAAAGTACTTGAAAATATCAATTAAATCATAAAATTGATTTTAAATCCTTAAATTAAATGAGGTATTATTTATTATATTCCACATATCAAAAAATGTTACAAAAAAAATTATTGATAACCTACAACACAATTTAACATAATAAATAATTTTCAAAAGGTTATCAATAATATCTAATTTACATTATTTATATCAATCGTCTATTGATCCAACAAAGTCATCATTATCTCAACATCATGAATATAATAAGGTTTATCTTTCACTTAATCACGTGTCTTCTATAACTCAATTTTTTTGAATCTCATTTCTAGGTTATTTGTTCTACATATTTTTTCAAATCATTAAAGATAAATCTTCAACAAAAAAATTACTATATATTTTATAATTCATTAATTCCAATAAAAATTGTTACAGATTTTTATCATCCCTATTAATCCATTTAATACGTTACATCATCCTATTCCTTAATTCTATGTTCTATTCATATGTTATTTATAGTCTCTTTATGAAAAATATAAAAATATTTACATGTACCCCCTGGCTAATACACATGATTATATTTCTGCATAGTATATCAATTTGAATAATGACCACACATTAAAAATTTATAATACTATTTCATTAATGATTACTTAGGGAAACCATTATTCCCAACTTTTAAATTAACATAAATTATAACTATTCTTTGTAAATTAGTTGCCATGTTACCATATTATCAAAATATAAAAAAAATTTCATTCCATTGAGGAATTCCCTTGAGTTATTATATCCACATTGAAAATTTAATAAAATTGAATCCCCTTTACTCCATAGTGTCCACTACCTAAAAACTAAACAAACTCTATCATTATCTTCTATTATGAATTTGAGGGTTCGTTAATATATAGGTTTTCAATCATAAATCATGAAAAATGAATAGGAATAATCACAATATCCCCTGCTTAATTAATCATCCCATTTTGATTAAAATAAATACATATTCATTTTTATTGAACATTAATCTAGTTACTTCATCATTCCATAATTCCCTAAAACTAAATAACATCATGTGAGAAACAATATTATTTGTTTAAAACCACATGATCCGGGAAAATAATTTTCTGTACGACTAAATTATTACACGAATTTTTTATATATGAATCCTTCTGTTTATCATAGGTAATCCATGATTATTGTCTATCAAAATAATTCATAGACATTAATTATGAAAATATGGATTAATAAAATCATATCACCCGGTAGTGTCAAACTAGGTGCATAGTAAGACCCATTTTCATGTACAATGTAATTCATTAGTCTTTCCCAACATCCCCTGTTCAATATTATTAAATCTAGGAACATCAGTATCTGATCCATTTCTATGAATAGTGTCCATAAAGGGATTATTTTCTAGGTAAACAATAAAATATCTTCCTTACCAAAATATTAGGATTTTTTCCTAGGCATAAAATCATCTGATGGATTCTTACTAAAGGTTTCTCATCCTAGTGTCTAAAGCATAAATAATCTTTGTTCTAACACTACGTTCTATGACTTGAACATATCATATATAATTCATAATACTTAATATATGAATTATCGTAAAATTATGTTCCACAAGAAATTATTTTACTACTATTTATTTTGGAATTATAGATATATAAAAAACTATTTCATATGTGAAATACATATTCTCCAACTATGTAAAACCTAAACAGAACCTCTCATAAACACATCACACCATGTACCTTTATTTATATCCAAGGTAAGGGAAACATAATAATGGGTAAACTTAAATGCATATTATGGGGAGTAAAAAATAGATATGAATACAAAAAGAGAATATTGGTATCAGAAGAATTGTATATAATATGAAAACCATTCCCAACATATCGTATATTACACAATTGAGACATGGAATAATTATAAAAACCTCATTAGACATGAATCATAAAGGAATAATTTAAACTAATATATTATAGAATAAAATTTGAATATATCTTTGGAATAATCATAAGAATACAAAATAATTCACCTATTTTTAAAATCACTTTTCAAGACTATTAAATTTGATGTGGACCTTTCTAAAAACCACTTTAGTATTCAAGGATAACTTCTAATAATATCATATAGGGTTGGTTTTTCTCCCAAATAATTTTAGAAGTCATGTTATACACCCATAACTATCCTAGTATAAAAATTAACCAAATTAATTGGGCTTACTCATCCTTAAAATCCTATTTATCTAATCAAATATCATTTTTTACAGAATGCATTGGAGGGACATATAAGTCATGCACATTTTTTGTTATAACATATCCATGATCTTTGGTTATAATTTCACTACCATAACATAATGAAAACAATATATATGTGTTCAATATGATCATAATAACATCCCAATATTAGATCCAATTAAAAGGAATTTAAATCATAACATATTTATCATATCAAAACCCATGAACTGAATTAGGATTCAAAGAACATTTCATTAAACTAAAATATTCTTAAGTGAAATAGGATTCATAAATAACATGTGGTCATTAAAATAATCCACCCAGATTATGATTAATGATAATATAATAATATTGTATGCTCAGAAGATAATTATTAACATAAATGGATTTCATTCTATATAGAAAATGATTTTGTAAGATCACATGTAATAGTTCTGGAAAAAAATATATTCTATCGCCGATTTCATTTATTTGAAATTTAAAAATTTTCCCAAATATTAAATGGAAAGTTCTTTTTTTGACAGAAATGAAAATATCTAAGGTAACAATAAAATATATTAGAAATCATGAAAGTTGTAAGTATTTTTCATGTCATGCATGTTAAAACAATCATTTTCTTCATATTTATTGTAAAATCCAAATGGTAATTATTTAGAAAATATCATGTAGATTAAATTTAAATTATTTTTTTAAAATAAAAAAATGGTTAAAATGAAATTAAACAATATTATATGAAAAAAACACATTCATTAAAACATTTTAAGAATAAATGGATATGATTGAAAAGGTGTTGTCGAATTAAGAGATAAATAAAGTCAATTTTCATTTAAAACATTATTTTGGAATCTTGAGTAAAAATATAGACTAAAATAAAGTTAAACATGTATTCTCATGAAATAAAAATAGGGTAAGAGAATTGATTATGTAATTTAGAAATGTATAATAATATTTTATAATCTAAAGAATTATCATCTACTTTCATGACAAACAATTCAATTGTAATATTAAACCCTTACTAGTTTATTATTTTGTGAATCATAAGTGTAATTATATAATAACATTAAATATGACGATAATAATGACATTCAGGATATAAAATTTTAATGGGGATGTAATAAACACCACATAAATTAATATAGGTGAAAAACATAACAAATTTCCCAAAGAAGATAACCTTGAACAAAATAGCATTACCTTAAGACACTTATTCATTCATACATGTTCATGCTATAATTATGTTTTGAGTAAAAAATACTTTGTTTTTCAAGTATCTTTTGGTTTCGGATTTTTGGTCCACATAATTTTATCATTTTTCAAAAAAATAAATATAATACAAAAAATATATTCATATTATATATAATCTTTATATAGGTATTTAGGGTAATCTAGAAAATTTAGAGATGGAAAATGAAATATATCATCCACATAGATGGTGTGACGTGCCTACACATGAATGTTGATTCTATTAACATGTTGGGTGGAATGAAACGATGTTAAAAATTATATCACATATCTATAGTAATTTTTATTTCATTTATATAACCAATATTCATTAAATTTATCCTTAATTCCTTATATGTAATTTGTATTTGAAAAATTAATCACATCACTTTACGTGGTGTTTGTGCACTGTACACACGAGTGATATTATCTCATTCAAATGTAATGAAAATTAGAAGTTATATTGGATATTATAATTATAGATGTATAATTATGTCTCAAATGTCATATATATATATAGACATTTAATATATCATTATTAAATACTGTGAGATGTAGGGATGAATAATGAATTACATTTTTTGTGAGGTGGTAGTCCACGATTCACATGATGGATGGTTTTATTTACCATTTAATGGAAAATGATGTGGATAGATGTTTTTCATGAATAAATAAACATAGAATATGTTTGATAATAATATTTTTTATTTTTATTATTATAAAAATAAATATTGTGGAAAAATGTGTAGTAAAAAGATTGTTCCTATGGAAGACAACTACATTCTCTTAGAACAACCCCCATTGGATCTATTATTAAAGACTATATGTTTGGTACATAGATATTAAAAATAATATTTAAAATATGGATAAGTATCATATATAGTGATTTTGGTTGGTTTATGTCACTATAAATTTCATTGGTTGTCTGAATTACTAAGGGGAATGTTTTTATTAAATAATTTTGGAGGACTGTAATTATTATAAATACCCAATCACATTCAATAATGGGAAGTCACTCTATCCCCATGTGCATAAATAATTGATAATAATATGATTTAATGGAATATTTATTCTGTTAAAATATCCAAAAAACAAAAAAAAATTGATGTTTTAATGATGTGGCTCCTCAACTTAAATGATTCATTACATTTACCATTTTTATTTTCAATACAATAACTAATCTGTTACATGAGTACTTTATCATTAAGGGATAGAAATAAATGATTTAAATTTGTTAAAATTTACCAAATGGTTAAAAATATGAAATATAAATTTTAAAATAATAATACTATGTTTTTTGAACATTAATTTTTTTCACAAGCGTATATAAATCACAAAACATGTTTTACCCTTTACAATGGTAATATTTTATTACTAATTTTGGTGAGAATAATTATTATAACAGGATAATTCGTACATTAATGGTAGATTATAGATATTTTTAAATATATACCAATATCATGGTGGAGTATAATTTTTTTTTTGAATTTTAAATCAACCAAAAATATATTATATATTATAATAATAAATTAATATAAACATGGAAACTATTTATTTAATTTCACATTAAAAGCACAAATAATTGTGTAAAAAAAATATTCATTTTTAATACCCATCTATAATTTTATATTGAAATAAAATACTATTGAAATATAATTAATCCTTAATTATATAATAGTTTATATATTTTTTATGCCATTTATTTTTTATATTATGTAAATAATTATTATGTTTTCATTTTTTATGCAATGAATTTAATTATTTTATTACTAAAGTTTTAAAATAAATTTACACCAAAAAATAAATTTCAATATCATAAAAATTAATATTAATATTCTTTAATATATTTATTTTCTCCATATGTTAACACATAATTTAAATTTAAAATAATGTGTGTGTCATTTTTTCTTTTTCAATACAAAAATTATTATATTGGTCACTTTCAATTAAAAGAGTATCAAAACCAAATAAAAATTAATACTAGGGTAATAAATCTAAACTTACATCCATGAAATAGGAATTTGACATATTTTTTGGTCATTTTAACTATTATCCATTTATTTTAACCCAAAATAAACATGTCTTAACACCATCCACAATAATTAATTTTTTCCATTTTTAATACTAATTTTGAACAGAAATTAACATTATTTTATTATAAAATACAAAATATTATGATTAAAAATATGGAATATATTTTTCATAAATCTATTATAGGAATCTAACAAATATATTTTGAAATTATTCCCACTGAAGTGGTGAAATGGTATATTTCCAATGAATTTTTTTCATAAGTATATAAAGATTTTAATATAAGAAATCAATGTGTAATTGATTAAAATAAAAAAAATAGATTCATAAATATGTTATTGAACTAATTTTTCCTTTATAACTATATAATAAAAAAATAGATCTTCTGAATGATTTATATGAAAACATTGTTCTTTATAAAAACAATATTTCAAAATATTCAATGAACAATTAATCATATAAAATAATTCTAAATAAACACCATCAAAGATAATTTTGACATTTTTATATTAAAAAACTAAAAATAAATATTTTTAAAATATGAAGAAATTCATTTTTTTAAAAAATTGAAATTAAATATTTTTATGAGAAGGCAATATTTTTGAATCAAATAAAGACTGTATTAAAAATTATTACATTTTCTAAATATTACTTCCTTCTATAAAACTATTACAAATATAAATTTATTTCAAAAAATAATATTCATATTTAATAGATAAAAAACTAGCTTATAAAGGTCTTGGTTAAATAATATTATTAATTATATATTGGTGTTTGTTAATACTCAGCGTTGTGTGTAAAAGAAGTTAGCATAGAATTTAAATTTATTAAAAAATAATAATTCATAAAAAAAGGATGTCAAAAAGAATTCGATTATATTTTATTTATGTAAATTCATGTTTGAATAGATTTTATATAAGTAATAAAAGTATAGATTGAAAAAAAATGTGCCACCTTAGTATAGGATGTAGTCCACAGTTGTGCATGATCAATAATTTAATTTTATAATAAACCATGCGATGATAGTCAATGGATTATAATTTCATAATTTTATTAATTTTAAAAATATAATAATAATATAATATATATACTCCAATAACCTATAGTGTATTATTCTATTGAAAAATCAAGCACAACCTTTTTAGAGGTTGTTGTCTACATATTGGAATGATGACTTCTTCATTTAACAATTTCATTTTGAGGAAGGTAAAAAATGAATATTAATTTTATATAATAAAATTTCATAATATTTCTATTAATTATTCATCCATACAATCATAGTTATAATATAATTTAGGTGGTAGAATATTAAATTAATTAAGAGACCTCAATTGGGAAAATTACCTCTCCCTTTGGATTCTCTCCCTTGGATAGCTCCCAAAAGATCAATAGATTAGTTTATTGGAATGTTAACAATATATATTATTTCTATAAATAGTTTAAAATTGGATAATGTACATTTTTTCATGATAATTAATAATAATAATCCAATAATTTTTTTTACCTGACATCCTTTTATTTGTGATGGGAATGACATTTTTTTAAAAAATAAATTATCTAAAATGTAGAGAAAAAACATGATGCAGATTAAATGTGTGGAAAATGTGAAAAGTAATTAATCAGTTTATGATGCATGGTCACTAATACTCCAACCATATATTTTAATGCAATTTTACAAAAAAAATTGTCTTTTACTATTATATTTTTTTATTTTGACATTTTTCGTTTTCTCTAATGTAATAAAATTTTAACAATGTAATTAATTTTTTTTACATAAAAATTAATTATTCATAGTTTTTTAATTTCAATCTACTAATTAAAAACATGTAAACCATTTATTCATTTAAAAATTTATATTTTTTTGGTAATTTATTTTAACATCAGCACTTGTAACCTGTAGTAACCTATTAGCAAAAAATATTCCTTTTTTACCATAAATTATATGTTTTGTTAAAAATTATCAATGTTCTTCATTATAATGAAAATAATGTGTCTTTTATTAACTAATATTGATTTATGTGACATGAAAATAAAACAAAATAGTTATTTCACCAAGATGAGACATAATTAAAAGAGAATGACTAAAAACAATTTTTGTAAGATATTACTTACTAAATTTTTAAATTTTTAATATTATTTTTATAAATTCAATTCAGTACATTTAAATGAAATATTTAACAAAAAAACTAATTTTTTCAACATGAAAAAATGATTTTATATGATTTTATTTTATAATTATCAATATATTCATAAATTTTATAGTTTTAGTAGTAACATTTATTTTCAAAATTCACATTCCAATCAATTATTTCATTGAAATACCAAAAAAATATTAATTTTTTTAAAATATTATAAATTAAAATATTATGTTGATATCACCAATCTAAATTTATATATTTTAAAAAATTTATTTAAAATGAAAATATGAAATATATATTTAATATTTATATTACTAATAAATCATTGAAAAATAAAAAGATCTTAGACTTGGTTGATATAAATTTATTATTAAATAACTATTACTATATTACTTTAAAATTTTACAAATTATCAGAATCATTTATAAATTTGGTAATTTTTATTTCATATGTAACAAAGATATTATAGTAAAAAAAGCTTTGGAAAATATTTTTTTTCTAATTTAATTTTATATCAAATTTCATTAATTATTTACAATCCAACCATTAAATATAATGAATAAATTATTAATTATTTAAAAATAATAATATTTATGGAATTAAAAAATAAGAATTTATAATAATGTATTTCATTATCTTTTATATAATGGAGACATTATTGATAATGTAATTTTATTATTGATGTTACACAAAACATTTCCCTATCGTAATAGGATTTGTGACATAATTTTTTTACTGTTTAGTGATTCATAATATTTTCAATAAAAAATATATTTAATGGTTAAATAATACCAAAATATCATTGTTATACATTTTTCCATAAAAATTGTCTTCCCAGTTTTAATTATCACTAAATAATTTATATTTACATGGGAATCTAAATAATCAGTTGTACTGTAAATCTAAATTATAGAGAGATCTCAACCATAAAATCCTAGGAAATATATATTCTTCTTTTTCAAAGTATGTGAATACTAATAGTAATGATTTCCCCAACCATTCTAGTTAAAAAACCATAATTTTTAGGAATCATAAATCCAAAAATAGAAGTATTTTTTAAAGAGAGATCAGAGTCTTAAATTCACTGATTAACTATCATATCATAATGTAAAATAAGAAATGGGATTTACTTATTTTATTTCCTACTATGGACTATATGTGGATATTTAAATTTAATTTTCAAAATCCTTGAAATTAATTCTATGGGAATATATGACTTGTAATGATCATAATACCAAAATTCATGAGGGAGATTCATATACAATGGATTTTATAATAATACAACCATTTCATACAATTTATACGTAAATAGTTCGTGAAAAATCCCTAAATATAAGACAACATCCAATATAGATTAAATAATTCATTTACATATAATCTATTAATTACAACAATTCACTTAGATAGTTGTCATTACGTATGGATTTACATTATCCCATTGTTTATGAGTTGTTTGTTTCAAATTTTAATTTTAAATTATTAGATAAGTGAAATAGTTTTTATAGTAACCAAATTAATCACATAAGAATCATTAAATTACTAGTGGATATTTTATAATAATGTTTGGTTTCTCTATCCTGTTAATTGATGTATTTATTTTTACTCATAATTTTGTTGCTTCATTATCACTTATACAACAGTTCAAACCTATTTCATTTCATTTGAGATATTCTCTTGGGTGCTTATTCAATAATTTTAAACATATAGTTCCTTGAATATTGTTTCCATCTTCATCATATTAACATGAACATTCAGGAAACATCAAATTTATCTTCTTTATTATGATTCATAACTCTAATATCTTCACATTTGTAATCTTTCTTCATTATTTCTGTTATTTCATAAAAATGTATTTTCTCACTATAGCTCTTAAATCAACATGATTGTAATTTGATAAATAATTTTGTTTTCTATGATACAAATAATTAACGTGATTCCATTTGGAAATAGCCATTTGTAAAACTAAAAAGACATAGAAATAGTGTTGAAAAATTAGAAAAATAATGGATTTATTGTCATATAATTAAAAAAATCAACCATAGTATTTCATTCTCTTCCAAACCAACATGTTATATTTTAGTTCAACCTCTGCGACTCCATATTCAATCTATGTTTATTTATATTAGGTCCTCTCATTTTCATTAAAATAATTCCCTAACCTAATAAATCCATTATAATTTCCTATTAATGGATTGATATTAACCAATGAATATCCTTTATTAGTTTATATACTGGTGTATTATAATAAGATAAACATTTTTCTTTGAGTAGGGATTAATTTAATAGTAAACCATATATTTTTAGGGTTATTACTTATAGGTGGGTATATGAAACAAATTTATCCATATTTTAGTATCCATAAATATATGTAGATTCACGAAAAACCTCACACTCAAAATATTACCCAAAAATATGGATTCTAATTTCTAACTAGTCTCTTACCATAGGATCATAATAAATTTATATCATAATAATCCTGCAAAATAACTATAACAGCCCCAAATAATTTCAAATCCTTTTTAAAAAACAATCTATGGACCCTCTTACCCATACTCCTAGTAATGATGTTAAATATACATAATTTACAATGAAGTTCATCACTAAGTGAGACATACCAAACTAGAAAAAACCCATTTTTGAATAATTTTAACAATAAATTTCATTATAATAACCCAATCCTAGAAATGTAAAAGTTTTCTATGTTTAAGGATAGCCTTGATAATAATATTATTCTAGGATACTTGTGAATATTTTTCAGTAATCTAACCAAACTATGGTCACTTTTAGACTCTTCATAAGTTATAATCAAGAAAATAGCTTGAGGAATAAAAAGATATGAAATAGCTGAGAATAAATTCTAAGTATGGGAAAAAATATGACCTTGTGGGTCATATCATAATATTTAGATAAAAAATAAGGAGGTCTGAAATATATTAATAAAAAAAATTGATGAATAATATTTTTCACTAAATTATGATAAAATTACATGTAATACTAAATGAACAACCATTTACAATGGTAAATAGTTTTGGATAATGATTTAATAAATATGAACCAGTCATCATAGTCATAGGAATATTAAAAATAAACATTGAAACTCCTTGAAACCTAGTATATCATATAACACATTCCCAATCATAATCATAGTGTATTTTCATATTTGTGAGTATATAAAATAATTTCCACCATATCTTTTTTTATTATATCCATGAAGGCCCACCCATTATATTTTTAATCATATACATGAAGGCCCGCTATTTTCTATAGAGCATATCTATTAATCCTCAAACATTATTTTTTGATATTACTTAATAATTCCCACCATTTATATTGATTGAATATCCTTGAATTCCCACCCTATATTTTTTTATAATATATAATAATTCCCAACCATTTTGTCATGATCCTAACCAAGAATGAGAAGCATTTATTTTTTGATAATTTATATGAATTTAAACAATATAGTCAATGAGTATATCCAATAAGGCTTCCCCACTTTGGTTTTATAATAATCCACGGATGGACCCACATATTTGGGAAAAAATCCATATACATACATGATTCATTATATCCAGAGATATAAAACAATAACCAATAAATTGGTGGGAGATATCTTACCCCAACCATCATCATCCATATATTCATGTTCTATAAGATATCAATATTTCATTCTATCTTCAAAATTCATAGAAATTAATCCTAATTAATATAATATCCATATAATATCTACTTATATGATATCAAAAATAAATTAGTCAAAACAAATAATGAAAATTATGAAAATTATTGTTTCACATTTTAATTTGTATTTATATAGAAAACATCATATGAGTGATGTGGTTTTAGTAATATATGTAATTAAACCATTAATAATTTATAAATAAATCAAATTGAGAAATAATAATTAATACCCCTATTTAAAATGCTTCAATACATCATAAATAAATTTTATTTAAATTTTACAAAATAGATATTGATAATATTTTTAAATTAATAAAATTAATTGATAAATAATTTAGAATTTCTTTAAATGATAATGTTTTGAAAAAAAAAATTACATTAATTCCAAATAAACACTATAAAATACATTTAAAACAATCCATTAATATAAATTTTAAAATAGTTATTTTATTCATAAAAATTCTCTTTTCCTTCCAAAACAAAAAAAATTATTCCCTTTAATTATCATAAAGATTAAAAATCATTTTGAGGATTGTTTGAAAACATGTAAATGCGTCTTTTGGGAGAAAATATTTCCTAATGGTGAATAAAACATAAAATTTATTTTCCCATTATCGTATATGATAATATTAAGGGTAATAGTAAAAAGTATTTTTCAAAAGAATAAATTAGAAAATATTTAATAAAAATCCATTCACATTGAATCAATGTTAATAGAGGAAATAAAAAAATGGTTTACATAGAATATTTGGAGTTGAAGAAAAAAATTACAACTGTTAAAGGTAAATAATTTAAATTAATTAGAAATATAAATGTTGATAATAAAATTATAAAAAATAGTGAATAAAAATCCTTTTCCAAAGTGGTAAAGGAAAATATTTTTTTCATAGGTGGAAAAAAGAAATATGTCACCAAATATAAAGGATCGTAATAAAGGGAATTGGTTACAAAGTATTTATAAATGTTAATATTCCTTAATAATGACATACTTTTAACTTATAGAAATTCATTTTGGAAGGAGAAATAAATTAAAATTCACTTTTCCCCATAATAGAATAAAAATATATATAATACAATTTACATGTTTAATAAACTATTTTTATAAAAATATTTCATGAAAATATATATAATTAAAAAAGAAATATTGAGTTGTAAAAAATGTTTACATATTGGTTATCACCTGAATAAAACAGTGAAAAGGGAACATGAGTTAGTGTTTGAAAAAACTAGTTTTCAAGAAAATTTTGATAATATAAATCTATATTAAAGTATATACATAGTAAGGAATAATCTGGTATAAATTAAATATAGAATGTCGTAAATAAAAATCCTTAATATGAATCTTATTTAATAATGAATGTATAAATAGAATTGGGGTTTACATGGTAGAAATTTCAATCTCTGAAAAAAAAATGTCGAGTAAATTCATCATAATATTGGTATTAGGTATAATATACCACAAATATTAGAATATTATTCAAAACATAAAATCACAAATCAATGAAAAAAAATTGTGTTAACAAATAAAATTAGCTTTATTCCTACTTTAGGAATGTTTTTAACCTACTATATAAAAAATATCTGTCACGACCCATCCTCTGGGCCCGTGCCGTGACTACCCCAAGCCCGCCTTCCATAGGCCAGGGGCTGGTGACTAGCACCAAGGCGTAAATCCCGGTAAAAAGAGAAGGAATTTCCTTTGTAAAGTAAACAAGCACCACAGAGTAAGCAAGCGGAAAAGTAAACACTAAGTAAAAAAACAGAGTACAACTGATGTGTGGAAAAGAAAATGGGCCAGTAGACAAACCCAAACTGAAAGTAAAGTACAACTCGAAAGGGAAAACAACAACTGTAAAGTAAAATCTACTACGCCAAGCTGTCCACTGTAAATCCCACCTGTAGGGTGGGTACAGATAGCTCCACTGCTCCTCGGGTCCCGCCGTCCGCTCCAAGCACGTCCCACCCAGTGGTCCACCTCCTGGTACCGTCCTGCTCCGCAAGCCTCAACCACGATCAATGTTGTTTGTCTTCTGCAACCAACACAACGTAGTGCGGGCATAGACCGTGCAGGGGTGAGTATAACGATACTATGTAGGGACCCCAAGACCCTCAAGGTCTCACTAAAACCAACAAGGATAACCACAAGAAGATCTCAACAGATAACCTCTACTTAGATATATGCCCATACATATACCTAAGTTATCAAGTGACTCATCTCAATCATGAGGAAACACAAGGATTGTGAAATCAAAGGATAACCACTACCCAGGTATATGCCCATACATATACCTAAGTTATCAAGTGACCCATCTCAATCAAGAGGAAACACAAAGGTCAAAAGTCTCAGCTAAAACCAGGATTTTCATTGTCGAAACCGTAACTGCTGAAAAGCTCCATCTCGGGAGTGTACAGTGGTCCTGCCATGACTCCGAGGTACTGCTCACTAACCTAAGACTAATGAGGTACTCCTCCGGTCGAGTACCGTGGGCCTGCCACCTCACACAGTAGTGCCTCCCGTCGGGGTCTGCCACCTAACACAGTAGTGCTCCCCCCTCATAGCCTACAGAGGTACTCCTCCTGTCAAATACCGTGGGTCTGCCACCTCACATAGTAGTGCTCCCCCGCAATGGGTCTGCAACCTCACAAAGTATTGCTCCCCACTGGGCTACGTAAGTCACTACGAATCGAATCGGAAAAGCAGTATTCAGGTCTCGGCCGGCTACACGGTCTCCGTACTCCGTATGCTCGTCTATGGGGGGTCCGCTCCCCGAGCTACAAGTCGATACTCCATGTATCTCAAAGTCCCATGAAGAAGTATCTCAATGTACCGCCTCATCATAGGGGTCTCAACGCAACAGACGGCGCGTCAATCGGACGCCCGATCTGTGAGTTATTAGCCTTTTCATCCTAGGGGCCCGGTTGGTTTCGTGAGCGAAAAAAACCCGGCCGTATCTCAACTGTTCCCCGAGCTCTCTTAGGGTATACTCATAGGGACCTTTTCTCAATGAGATCACCAACGCCGCTGACGGTTCGTCAAACGGACGTTCTGTCAGAAAGGTATCAGCTTTTCCGTTCCAGGGGCCCGGTTGGATTTCAGTGCGATCCAACCCGGCCACTATCCATCTGCATCCAAATCTCGGGCGGAGGATTCCAAAAGTTCTGTATCGTCAACAGGAACGCAACGAGACAGACGGCGCATCAATCGGACGCCTGGTCTGTGAGTTATTGGCTTTTTCGTTCCAGGGGCCCGGTTGGTTTCGTGAGCGAACCAACCCGACCGCACTCCAACAACATCCAAACCTCGAGCGGAGTAAGCCAAAAGATCCGTCTCACTTAGAGGAACTCAACAAATCTGGCGGCACGTCATTCGGACGTCCATAGCTCGAGATATGAGTGTTTCCGCTCCGAGGGCCAAGTTGGTTTCATGTACGAACCAACCAGGCCGAACTCAAAGTATTCCGAAACCTTGAGTGTGATATACCAAAACGATCGTCTTGATCCAAGGATCGCATCGCCACTGAAGGCGTGTCGTTTGGAGGTCCGGAGCCCGAGTTATGGGCATTTGAATCCAAACTGCCCGGTAACAGGGGTTTCGGGCCCAGGCCGTCCAGGCCCGAGAACACCCGGTTGGCCCAAACCGGATCGACCCGGCCCTGCCCAGCGCGGCCCAGCTCGACCTGGCCTGGCCTGGCGGACCAGCCTGGCGCGCCGGTTTGGTGCAAGGCAGCGCGCTGGGCGCGCTGCCAGCTCGGCCGAATGCCGATCTGATTGGAAACGGGGGGCGTCAGCCCCCCTCATTATGGGGGGCCGTTTTGCTGGCCAGGGGAATTAAATTCCCCTGGTCTTCCTCCCTTCCGACCTGCCCGACCTGGCCGGCCGGTTCTTCCTCAACGGGACAGGAAAAGGCCAGCCCCCTTCCGGCTTCCGACACCGGCGGCCCGGCTGGCAGCCAGTCTTCTTGTTCCGCCACGGCCCGGAACCGGCCGCGGCCTTCGTCGTCCGGTGCGGCGCGACAGCGTCGCGCCCTTCCGCCGCGGCCCCACTCCTGCCGCGGTGTCTTCGAATTTCTTCGACGCGGTGCGACGGCGTCGCGTCCTTGCATTATTTTACGACGTGGCGCGATGGCGCCGCGCGTTTCTTGCCATATGATCCTGCGCGGTGCGACGACACCGCGCCACACCCGTTTCAATCCACAATAGAATCAACATGAAAAAGGAGGAGGGTCGGTCGTGTTCATGCGGTCTGGCCCCCTCGCGTTATTCGCTAACAATTGGACAAATTTCACGAAGAAATAAACACTGGTATAAATCATGAACAAAAGAATAATAAAATTAACCCCTACATCGGTTTCAAGTTCGGAGCACGTCAACAAGCCGCGGAAGTCTAGCGTCACGGAGGTCGGGAGTCACGGAAATTGAACGTCGTTTCCATTGACATCGAGGTGCGTCCGAAGAGGTACGTCGCTGGAGAAGCTTTGTAAGCTGACGGAGATAGTCCGAGGAGGAAACGGCATCTCCTTTCGTTGAAACGGGAAGAAGATCGAAGAAACGGCGTCGTCGATCTTCGGAAACACACCAGCTACGAAGAAGAGAAGCGGCGTTCTTCTTCGGAGCTTAAGTGTTCTCCGTGTTCTTCGTCAAGGTTGAAGAAGTTGAAGAGAGAGCTTCCCAAAACCTCTCAAGGGACAAAGGATACTAACCAAATAAAATAAGCTTAAAGCTTATTTTATTTACACAACTAAACCACATGAATTTCAAAAGTTTGAAATTAAAAAAACTCAACTCAATTAATAACCCTAGTTGTCAAGATTAATTAGAGAGGAGTTATTGGGAGTTTAAATAGGAGATGAAGTGTTAGGGTTTGTGTGGGCACCACCACACTTAATCCTCTCAAGGGAGGTTAAGTGGATGTGTGTCCCACCCCTAACTCCCTTTGGGAGGATATAACCAATTTGGATAAAAATAAAATGTGTTTCCACATTTTATTTAACTTGATTTTAAAATCCTCAAAACTAACTCTCAACCCGTATAAAACACAACCTCAGATAAGGTCTCCTTAAGCGAATATCGGCGCTGCGAGATCATCGGTGCCCTTGGAATTCGATTCCGGGCACCGGTTCAAAAGTTAGAAAAACCCGCTCGTTCGTTCACTGAACGTACCCGAGCCAAACTTCGGAAAATGATTCCGGGCACACCGGGCCTTGGAATCAGGTGCCTTCAGAAACTGTGTTCTTGTAAAATTCCAAATAAAATTAAGAAAAAATTTCCCTTGAATTTTACGGGTCTTTACATTACTCCCACCATAGGACTTTACGTCCCCATAAAGTTTCACCACAAACATAGGGAAACAAAGGCGGTACTGAGCACGCATATGAGCCTCCCGCTCCCATGTGCTTACCTGGAGGTTCCCGTACTGCCAAAGAAATCTCACCCCAGGAATCGATCGTCCTCGTAGGATCCACTCCTGTCGATCCTCGATCCCCACTGGAACCTCCGTGAAAGACACCCCATCACCATCATCCAGCTCCTCATGGTCGATAATATGCAGAGGGTCGAGCACGTATCTCCTCAGTTGAGATACGTGGAAAACGTCGTTCACCTAGTGCAACTAAAGTGGATGGGCCAAGCGGTAAACCACCTCTCCTACCCAGCTGAGGACCTAGAAAGGTCCGTTGAACTTCGGAGATAACTTGTCTCCCTGGTCACATCTCTGTAAACCTCGTCGAGGTGAGACTCGTATAAGGACGTGATGGTCATCCTCGAACTCTAGAGGCCTCCAAGTCCTATCAGCATAAGGCTTCTTTCGGCCCTTTGCCGTCCTCATCCGCTCTTGGATGACCTGGACCTTCTCTAGTCTCACAAGAGCTGCTATGATTTATTCTTTGCCGAAAAAGAGAAATCTGGTCTCATCCCCTGGATGAACCACATTCGTTGCCTAATACAGTCAATCCTGACATGAATGATGCATTCATGCCATGGATGACGTCGTAAGGCCTCGACGTAACTACCAAGAGATCCAACTGTCACTCTCGCC
This sequence comes from Viscum album, assembly GCA_963277665.1. NCBI lineage: Eukaryota > Viridiplantae > Streptophyta > Magnoliopsida > Santalales > Viscaceae > Viscum > Viscum album. The sequence goes on from OY728120.1 coordinate 765,222,688, forward strand.
TCCAAGGGTCGAGTCACACTATCGGCATCAGTGTGTGGTCACTAGGTCTCCTTCAGTAGAAAACTCGAAAGTGAGGTTCAAGTCAACAGTATTATCTGGAACCTCTTAATAACAACACAAAAGATGACATGACTGAAAGCATCACAAAGGTAAGCATCTTTTATTATTGTAGCTCATAGTACAAAGATGCTACACAATAGCAACAAGGAACTATAAGTACAAAGGATGTGTCTACTAGTTCTGGTCCTGTCCATCTGCTACAAGAGCTCCATGATTGAAGGCCTCAGCTGCCTGAAGCTGAGCTCTCGCATGTCCACAAACTCCCTGCGGTCGGGGCGGACCTCCTGGTGGTGGTGGTGGCAACACCTCGAAGCGTCGTCCACCTCCAGCTACCCAGCCATCTCCTCTGCCACGGCCTCCCTGATCGAACCTCTGTCTCTGCCTCGGAGGTTCTTCATTTGACTGCTGGTCATCTGCATGGAGGTTTGGACAGTCACGTGCTATGTGACCAATTCCGTCACAGGAGTAACACCTCACGGAAGGTCTGGCTCTATCACTTCCCTTAGTGCCCCGGACTACCGATCCTGAGTCACGCGGTCGACCACCTGTAGGTCTGGTCCTCTTGGACCCCTGCGTCATTTGTCTACTTCCCACTACAGAAGACTCTGCCGCATGCCAGCTAGTGGTGGGTCCTGCTGCTGGAGACTGCTCAGCAAGGAAACTCTCCACTAAGAGGGCTCGCTCCAACACTCATGTATGCTTCGGAATGTTGTGTGATACAACCGAATCTCTGATCTCCCGCCTGAGCCCCTGTTCGAAGGTTCGGGCCCTGAAGAATGGGTCCCGTACCATATCTATGGAGTAGCGCGAGAGGTCTGTGAATCTCGCTGAGTACTGCGTCACTGACATGCTGCCCTGCCGCACCTAAAGTAGCTCCTGTATACGCACCACTCGAAGGGTGGCTTGTACAAACTCTGCCCGAAACAGGCTCTCGAAGTCTGCCCATAGAAGTGTCGCCTCGTCATGCATCTAGAGCTTCAGGCTCCACCATCTGCCTGTTGCTGCCTGAAGAAGGCTGACAGCAAGGATCACCATGAAATCTGTCGGCGTCCCCACTAGCCTGAAGACTCTCACCACATCCTCCAGCCAATCCTCAGCCGCCTGTGGGTCCGTCCTTCCCTGAAACCTGGTTGGCCTCTGGCGCTGGAACTCATGCAGTGCGCTCAAGCGACGTGCATCCTCTGCTTCTGGGGCTGGTGGCATTGGTGGCCCAACGGGTAGTAGTACCGCCGGTGCCTCCGCTGGTGCCTCAACTGGAATAGGGCCCTGTACTGAGGCTTCTTCGCTCGACGGGCTGTCAGTATGCACCACTCTCGGGGCTCTAGCTGGTCGTCCACGGGGAGGCATCCTAAAAGAAACAACGTGACATGGTCAAACGATTTATACCTAGTGAGTTGACCTGTTTTGAGTTGATATTCAAATAAAACTTCTGGAAAACACACACGCAATCAGTGTTTTTGTGCACAAAGACGGAAATCAGTTGTCAGGGTCCTGGTGTATGGATACATCGGCCGCCCGCACCAACACTGGACTCCCTGAACTGAAAACCACACTCGGTACTCTTAACACTATTGCTTCACAGAAAGAAACCTCAGAGTTATAAGTTCTGCGGTAGAACGGAAAACCTCTGATACCAATTTTTCACGACCCGTCCTCGGGGCCCGTGTCGTGACTTCCCCAAGCCTGCCTTCCATAGGCCAGGGGCTGGCGACTAGCACCAAGGCGTAAATCCCGGTAAAAAGGGAAGGCATTTCCTTTGTAAAGTAAACAAGCACCACAGAGTAAGCAAGCGGAAAAGTAAACATTAAGTAAAAAAACAGAGTACAACTGAAGTGCAGAAAAGGAAATGGCCAGTATACAATCCTAAACTGTAAGTAAAGTACAACTCGAAAGGGAAAACAACAACTGTAAAGTAAAAGCTTCTACGCCAAGCTGTCCACTGGAAATCCCACCTGTAGGGTGGGTACGGATAGCTCCACTTCTCCTCGGGTCCCGCCGTCCGCTCCAAGCACGTCCCACCCAGTGGTCCACCTCCAGGTACTGTTCTGCTCTGCAAGCCTCAACCACGATCAACGTTGTTTGTCATCTGCAACCAACACAACGTAGTGCGGGCATAGCCCGAGCAGGGGTGAGTATAACGATACTAAGTAGGGACCCCGAGACCCTCAAGGTCTCACTAAAACCAACAAGGATAACCACAAGAAGATCTCAACAGATAACCTCTACTTAGATATATGCCCATACATATACCTAAGTTTTCAAGTGACTCATCTCAATCATGAGGAAACACAAGGATTGTGAAATAAACGGATATCCACTACCCATGTATATGACCATACATACACCTATGTTATCAAGTGTCCCATCTCAATCATGAGGAAACACAATGGTCAAAAGTCTCAGCTCAAACCAGGATTATCATTATCGAAACCATAACTGCTGAAGAGCTCCATCACTGGAGTGTACAGTGGTCCTGCCACGACTCTGAGGTACTGCTCACTAACCTAAGACTGCTGAGGTACTCCTCCTATCGAGTACCGCGGGCCTGCCACCTCACACAGTAGTGCATCCCGCCGGGGTCTGCCACCCAACACAGTAGTGCTCCCCCCTCATAGCCTACAGAGGTACTCCTCCTGTCGAGTACCACAGGTCTGCCACCTCATATAGTAGTTCTCCTCCGCTATGGTTCTGCCACCTTACAATGTAGTGCTCCCCACTGGGCTACGTAAGTCACTCCGAATCGAATCAGACAAGCAGTCTACAGGTCTCGGCCGGCTACACGGTCTCCGTACTCCGTACGCTCGTCTCTGGGAGGGTCCGCTCCACGAGCTACAAGTCGATACTCAAAGTATCTCAAAGTCCCACTAAGAAGTATCTCTAAGGACCGCCTCATCATAGGGGTCTCAACGCAACAGACAGCGCGTCAATCGGACTCCCGATCTGTGAGTTATTAGCCTTTTCGTCCCAGGGGCCTGGTTGGTTTCGTGACCGAACCAAACCCGGCCGTATCTCAACTGTACCCCGAACTCTCATAGGGTATACTCATAGGGACCGTTTCTCAACGAGATCACCAACGCCACTGACGGTTCGTCAAACGGAAGTTCTGTCAGAAAGGTATCAGCTTTTCCATTCCAGGTGCCCGGTTGGATTTCGGTGCGATCCAACGTAGCCACTATCCATCTGCATCCAAATCTCGGGCAGAGGATGCCAAAAGTTCCATATCGTCAAAAGGAACGTAACTAGACAGACGGCACGTCAATCGGACGCCCGGTCTGTTAGTTATTGGCTTTTTCGTTCCAGGGGCCCGGTTGGTTTCGTGAGCGAACCAACCCGACCGCACTCCGACGACATCCAAACCTTGAGAAGAGTAATCCAAAAGATCTGTCTCACATAGAGGAACTTAAAAAGGCTGACGACACATCATTCGGACGTCCGTAGCTCGAGATATGAGCTTTTCTGCTCCGTGGGCCCGGTTGGTTTCGTGTACGAACCAACCAGACCGAACACAATGTATTCTGAATCCTTGAGTGTGATATACCAAAACGACCGCCTCGATCCAGGGATCGCATCGCCGCTGACGGCGCGTCGTTTGGAGGTCCCTAGCCCGAGTTATGGGCATTTGAATCCAAACCGCTTGGTAACGGGGGTTTCGGGCCCGGGCCGTCCTGGCCCGAGACCCCCCGGTTGGCCCGAACCGGGTCGACCCGCCTCGGACAGGGTCGACCCGACCTGGCAGACCAGCTTGCCGCGCCGGTTCGGCGCAAGGCAGCGCACAGGGCGCGCTGCCAGCTCGGCCGAAGGCCGAGCTGATTGGAAACAGGGGGCGCCATCCCCCCTCATTATGGGGGGCCGTTTTTCTGGCCGAGGGAATTAAATTCCCCCGGTCTTCCTCCCTTCAGGCCGGCCCGACCTGGCCGGCCGGTTCGTCCTCAACAGGACCGGCAAAGGCCGGTCCCCTTCCGGCTTCCGACACCGGCGGCCCGGCTGGCCGCCGGTCTTCTTGTTCCGCCGCGGCCCGGAACCGGCCGCGGCCTTCGTCGTCCGGCGTAGCGCGACGGCGTCGCGCCCTTCCGCCGTGTCCCTGCTCCGTCCGCGGTGTCATTGACTTTCTTCAACGCGGCCTGACGGCATCGCGTCCTTGCATTATTTTACGATGTGGCGCGACGACGTCGTGCGTTTCTTGTCGTATGATCTTGCGCGGTGCGACGGCACCGCGCCACACCCGTTTCAATCCACAACAGAATCAACATGAAAAAGGAGGAGGGTCGGCTGTGTTCGTGCGGTCCGGCCCCCTCGCGTTATTCGCTATCAATTGGACAAATTTCACGAAGAAATAAACACGGGTATAAATCATGAACAAAAGAATAATATAATTAACCCCTACTTCGGTTTCAAGTGCAGAGCACGTCAACAAGCCGCGGAAGTCTAGCGTCGCGGAGGTCGGGCGTCACGGAAATCGAATGTCGTTTCCGTTGACGTCGAGGTGCATCTGAAGAGGTACGCCGCTGGAGAATCTTCGTAAGCTGACGGAGATAGTTCTAGGAGGAAACAGTGTCTCCTTTCTTTGACACGGGAAGAAGATCGAAGAAACGGCGTCGTCGATCTTCAGAAACACACCGGCTACGAAGAAGAGAAGCGGCGTTCTTCGTCGGAGCTTTAGTGTTCTTCATGTTCTTCGTCAAGGTTGAAGAAGATGAAGAGAGAGCTTCCCAAAACCTCTCAAGGGACAAAGGATACTAACCAAATAAAATTATCTTAAAGCTTATTTTATTTACACAACTAAACCACTTGAATTTCAAAAGTTTGAAATTAAAACAACTCAACTCAATTAATAACCCTAGTTGTCAAGATTAATTAGAGAGGAGTTATTGGGAATTTAAATAGGAGATGAAGTGTTAGGGTTCATGTGGGACCCACCACACTTAATCCTCTCAAGGGAGGTTAAGTGGATGTGGGTCCCACCCCTAACTCCCTTTGGGAGGATATAACCAACTTGGATAAAAATGAAATGTGTTTCCACATTTTATTTAAATTCATTTTAAAATCCCCAAAACTAACTCTCAACCCGCATAAAACGCAACCTCAGAAAAGGTCTCCTTAAGCGAATATCGGTGCTGTGAGATCATCGGTGCCCTCAGAATTCGATTCCGGGCACCGGTTCAAAAGTTAGAAAAACCCGCTCGTTCGTTCACTGAACGTACCCGAGCCAAACTTCGGAAAATGATTCCAGGCACACCGGGCCTTGGAATCAGGTGCCGTCAGAAACTGCGTTCTTGTAAAATTTCAAAGAAAATTAAGAAAAAATTTCCCTTGATTTTTACAGGTCTTTACAATATCTATCATAATCACCAATTTATGATACATATTATTACCAATAAAATATTATGAATATAATATATAATCATTAATTAAAATATTTTAATCACTATCATTATATTTTCAACATCAGTTATCAATATATTTAGTTTTTACATACCTTACTTGTTTTATAATACTGTTTTAAAATTATTTAATATATATTCAAAGTTCATAATTATTAGAACATTAAATTTACTAGAATATATGTTTTATAATGATTTATAACATTCTAATTTCTTTTCATATTTATTTAATAATGATTTCTAATGATGATGTTGGTAACGATTTTTTTTTGATACTTTTAACAAATAAGGGGTTGTATCTTAATAGTAGGTTAGATATTCACAATTATATTATATAAAAAGATCATTATTTAATTATTATTATAAACAATCCCTAGAAATTATGTTTTTTTATTTATCCATGGAATAAAATTTTAAAATTTCAAGGGTATATGGTTAATCAAATCATAAAAATAAAATTATATAATATATAGATTTGTATGGTTACTAATGTGATTGATTTTTCATAATTTCATAGTTTTATAATCATATGATGGGATGTAAATCCGTATTTATACAATCAGTTGTTCAGAGCCCCAGATGACTGAGCATCAGATTTACCTTTAGTAGATATTAGTTCTACTAAAGGATGATGGGCTTAGTGTAGAGACAACATCAGGTCATCTATTTAAGGATTTCTTGTTATAAATGTTCATATCATGTGATTAAATCAAGGTGTTCAATAAAGTAGATGAAATACATAGAAATAATTATCTTAAAAGGAAAAATATAAAAGTTTCTATCATAGAACCTATATGAGATATACATTATTAGATGTCTTTAAACGTGACATTAAATATGGTGTCACCTCTATGAATATGGGAAGATGTTATGACTATAATAATTTAGAGAATATTATTATATATGGTTTTAGGGACATATCCTAAACATGTAATTGAGGTCTAAAACCATTGGATATAAATCATGTATAATGTAATAAACATTGCATTATATATTTATAGAGTTTTAATCATTATGAATGTAAATTTTATGAAATATGTTTTCAATTTTGTTAATCTTTGTACATATTGTATACTGATTAATTTATAAGTGGTTCCTCCCATGGATATTGGAATGATTCTGATGCAAAATAATATTTCTTGATTATTTATAGTCTTATGTATATTCAATACCATAATTAAAATTACTTCAAATTAATTTTTTTTGTATTTTTTATGACGTGTTTTGATGTTTACATAGATTGGTGGAGATGATGCAGTGAATTCCTATATATACAGGACTTATTCGTGGTAGGAATGATGTTCTTGAGGTTCATTTTTTTCATTTAAAAAATCATTATTGGAACTTCTGGGGGTATACTGATCATACATCACGTGGCTTCGTTAGAAGTAATTGTGATTGGGATTCAAAGAGGATCTTCTGGAAAAACTATAATCAGTATGGTTGGTCAATATTCATATTTTTCAAAAACATTTAACAATACTATCATTACATCTGATGAAGGAAATATCTATATATAGAATTATAAGTGGTTGGAATTTTATTTTAGTGATTTTATATTAACAATCATCTAATTCATCAATATAAGAGATTCATAATGTATTTGGTAATGATGTTACTAACATAGAATAATTTAAATCAATTCATTGAAAATAATGATTTGTAATTGGAAATAAATCTTCTACAATTAAATGTTCATTTTAATTTTGAAGAGAAGAAAATTTTAATTGATGTACTAATGGGATCAGAAAACGTGTATGAAAAATATATAGTGCATAAAAATATTTTAATTCTATGGATGTTGACAATATAATGTTTTTTAGATAAAATTCAATAAATATATAATTTTAAAGACTATAATATGATTAGTGTGTATCTCCAATTAGTAATGGTAAATTTTTTGGATGATATATGGGCATTAGTAAAGAAAAAATTCAATTTATAGAGGTGAGATTCTATGGCTACTATTGTTAGTAACTCGATTGGAAAAAAGATATTGTATTTGATGATATCTAGATTAGAGTATTGAGTAAATTACTAATGAAATGGTATGTTTACATACTGACTGTTGGTGCCATTGATACCAATGGAAGGAGAATTTTATCCAATTAAATTTTGAAAAAGGGACTAGTAAAAGAATTGTATCTTTAAATAATTTGAATTATGTTGGATGGTCCTAGATCATACTACTTGAAATATTAGAATAAATTATTTTTTAAGGATAATCAAGGAATTTGAAATTAAAAATGCAAGAAACATTTATTTTCTAGTAGTTTATATTCTATTAATAGAATGGATAAATGAAAAGTTTATATAATGAGTTTGAATAAACATGAAAAAATTTAGGTTCTTTATTCATGGTTCATCGAATCATTGAACATGCGATCAAAGATGCACTACGAAATATATATCTAGAAATTTTGGTAATTAACATCTGGAATATAGTGAGGCTTGAACATTATTAGAAATGTGGATACAAACATCATAATGAATAATGAAGGAATAATGATGTTAATTTAAGTTAGTTTTATCCTTTTACAATAATTAAATATAATTTATATTTTAAAACATTATGATTTGTGCTATAAGATTATAATTACTAATATTGTATGGAAATATTTCTAAGGATCAATAATAATTTCATGGGGATAAATTAATGTGACCCTTTTTTAATGATATAAATTCTTATGGGATAATATTTTTTGTAAGTAAAAACTTTTATGATAATGAACTATGATATAGTTGGATTAGTCACCATAATGGAAAGAGCATGAATGCTAAAAATGAAAAGGGATTAATAGATTAGGAATAAAAAGAGATCATAATTTTTTTATTTTTGTGTTTTTTGAAATCTAAAAAGTGATACATTGAAATTAGAGTACTAAAATCCCTAAAATAGGTTGGTGGATATTATATTATTATAAATATTGGGTCCTTATGTGGTTCATTACTATAGGGGTCTCCTCAACATTTTCATATTCATTTATTATTATAATCCTAAAAATAAATATTTGGTTCGTGAAACATATGTGTTATGTATTTATAGGTTAAAATTGTGGAAATAATTGAAATAAATGGAATTTTTATAAGATTTAAAGGGAATTAAAATTGGAAAATAATTTCTAAATACAGTGATTATTTTTAATATTTTATATTTCGTTTAGTAATGAATTTTTTTAGGAAAATGAACTAAACAGTTACTGGTATCTCATTAATGTACATCTAGCAGTAATAGTTGGGGAATAACATCTAATGGGATATGGTATTTTAATTTTCTAGAAACTCATCATGAAAATGTTTTCAATAGAGTAAAATATGTAAATATAATTTCTATTTATAGTGATAAATAGTAATATGAATCAAATATATATTGTTTCATTGGGAATGGAGATAAATTTTTGTATATATCTTATAGGATTCTAATTAAAAATAATAATTATGGATATCTTCATCAATGAGAAATTTTTTTCACATATAGAAACATATTGGAGTAAGAAGTTGAATATAAATTGACCATTGAAATACCTTTTGATGAACGTAAAATTAATTCTCTAAAACTATGTAACTTATATTTGGGATCTCAATGAACTGGATATCTAGGATTATGAAAATAAAATGAACCACAATGTTCCCGGGAAGATGAATCTATAATGGAAGAACCATATGTTCAACACCCATATGTATAAGTAATTTACGAACATGCACTTGTATACCGAGAGAATCCAAATTTTTTACTTCAAGAAATTCAGTTTTTGATATCATCAAAATATAAAAAGGCCAATATAGATTTTTTTTAATGATTTATTCTTAATTATCATAAAGGATGATGGAGAAATTAAGATTCCAAAGTCGGAAAAATTTATTAGGGACTTTAAGAAATTATAGTGAACCATGAATGATGATATGGATTAATTGATGTTAAATTTAACTTATAAAATTTCTAAAATTATGGTGGGTAAAAAAGTGACATGGGAACAACTTGTATGATCATATTAAGGAAGAGTATAGCGGTATGAAATTGTACAAAGTATTTTTGATGGTAAATGAGTATCAATAAATAGAAAGAAGATATTTCTTTGAAATATTCACAATTGTAGTTAAATGTTGTTATATTAGACCAGTGTTTTGTATGGTGGAATCAATTGAAAATTATATAAAACCAATATTTGTTAAAATAATATTCTATCAAGGTGTTTTGGGGAAGGATATATAAATGAATCATAAAAAATTATTCGATATTATAATTACTATATTTTTTAATATTCTGTAAAATATAGTATATATCAAAAAAATCACCAAGGGAACTAGAATCATAAATATGATAGTCATGTGGAATTTGAAGTATACATTGTTTATTATACATATCCAAATTAATACATGAAGTAATGGGATAATGGAACCATCCTCAATTATTCTCATGTCGATTCCATATGGTTTTTCATAATAGACAATCAAATGATTCATAAATTAATAAATAGTATTTATGGGGGGTTTAAGAGGAATTATCTCAGACTGAAATGAATATATTATGGATGAGGATGGAAATATATTTCAATACCATATATTGGATTCTATATTCTATGTTTTATATTGATAAAATAATTAATAATTATTTCATATATATATTCAATCTATTTAACTCTACTCCTACTCAAAATATTATTCTATATAAGCTGTATAAATTGATCATAGAAGAAGGAAAATGATATATTTAATACATTCTATACTTTTTTAGAAGATAAATGTATTCAAATATATGTACATGACTACGTATATATTATTTTTCAATTTTTACGAGTGTTTATTTCCATCCCATAAAATGATGATTGGGATGTCAAATTGTGGATCCTTTATCATTTTAAGGGATAATGTGATTAGGACCACTAGTTTGTGGATGATGATATATTACATGAATTTATTTATTTTTACCATACAGTAGCGTGATAAAATTTGAATAAAAAAAGAAGATTTATTTTACCTATGAAGTAATAATAAAGAGTTAGTTGTCATTAATATAAAATAAGTTAAATTATTTAAAATAAATCATAATTCATAATAGAAACAGATCTTGTAAGGTGATGGTTTATATGATGTATTTTTTATGGAATTTCAAAAAAGTAAACTAGGGATTATTTTCTGTGATATCTAATGTTTTATTCAATAATCTAATAATATGGTATTCCCTCCAATGATGGATAAAATTAACATGGTCTTCCTCCTTATCAAAATTATTACGGAGGGGAAAGTGTTGGATATCATGAAGGTCAGTGGTTTCTAAAATACTAAAATCATTTTCACTAAAGATCTAGCTCAATAATGTTAAAGGGAACATCATTACTCATTATTAATTTGTTAATATCATAAAATAATAGTTATTGGAGCATATATACTATAGAAATAATGTTAGTTTTATAGTTATGTGTACTACGGTTTTCCCTTGGAAATGTCTACACTTAGGTGATTTTTTTGAAGTTAATATATATTCTGCACAATTGCATCTTTATAACTCTTAGTGTTCTATAATTTGATTTTTTATTTTTCTATTTTACAAAAGAGTGAAGTGGTTGGGTTTTATATAATTGTAGTAGAAGTTTATATAATCACTCAGATTATGTAATTAGATGTTAAGATCTTTAGATGAAATCAATGGTTGTCCAGAATGTATTTGAACAATCTAAAATGATTTTTTTGGAATAAAGTATCTTGAAGTTTTTTCAAGGGAAACAGGATGAGGTTAACATTGTCATGAGTGATCAACCCTAATATTCTATATTTAGAATCCTACATAGATATGGGATTATGTGGTTATAGTAGTAACAATATGAACATTAATATAAATTGATGTTTGGACTAAATCTAAATAAAGAACAGATACCCTAAATAGTAGGATCAGACATTTTTATAGTGGAATATATATTGAATCAATGTTTTACAGAGTATTAATAAATATCTCATTATTTAATTATAATGGTATTATTAGTGGTATTTATGTTATTTAATTTTGGTATATATAAATAATTTTATATAGTTTCTCCCATTAATGTGGAATAAAATCCAAAATATCCAAAATATACATTGTTTATTTGTTTAACTATGTAATTTTATTAAATTTATTACAATTTCCAAGAATCTGAATTATATTTTTTGTGATTATGTTGAGGTTTTTTAGATTTAATATTAGATGGTTTGGTAGTTTGATGTGACTTCATACTAGTAAAACACTTTATTCCTAGGGGAGTGAAGTTATAGATTTTTTTTCAATGATGTTAATTTCTATAACATCCTCTGATGGTCTATTCATCTTACATCCTGTATTATTTCATGTTGTATAAAATATAAATTTTAGGAGTTTCATCCCCAATATTAAAATACTAATATATATATGTTTTTATATTGGTAAATCTACTAATTATGGTGTTAGATAAATAATAAATGACTATACAGAAAATGAAATGAATTACTTTTAGTAGGTGGTAGTCCACACGTATGCAATGGAGACATTTTCATTTGAAATATAATAGAATGAAGACAATAAAGTACTAATAATATTATAAACATAATATTTTCATAAATATATCATTGATACACTAAATAAACTTATAGAACCACTAGTGTAACTTGGTGTCCTAAAATAGTGAACACAATTCAAGGAGGTGATTATCCACTCATATACATGATTACACATTCATTTCATGAATTGGTTTTGAATAAGGATTATAATAGATATTCTATTTTATAAAATATTTCCTCCTATTATTATAAATTATCTTATAATATACTCATGACTATAGTAGGTTGCGGTTGTACTATAATAAATGAATTAAGAGGTCTTGATTGTGAATATTCCCTATCCCATTAGAAGTTCTCCCTTAGGTAAAAACATAATGATCCATTTATTTTTTTATGGTATTTCGATGGTTTATAGGAAAAGGTGATTTATTTTAGGAGATACAAAGGTAATTTGTTTGACCGAATTCATTATAATGAGGTGATAAATGGGATGGATGTGGTATTATTTTAAATGTAAACAAAATTTCATTATTTTAAGTATAAAGTATTTATTATAAAGAGTGAACATGTTTCACATATAATGAGAAGACAAAATTCAAAATAATTTAGTGGTGTTGTATGAATTAATTTCAATATCCTTTAATCAGTTCATTTTTCAAAATATTATTAAAAAGTTTTTAAATCTTTTTAGTATTTTATATTTCACTTTTACATTTATTATTTTAATTGGGGTAATTTTTTAACAAATGAAATTTATGTTTAAGACAAAAAAATAAAATAAGACTTATAAAATTATTTAGTAACAATCAATAGAAATATGAAATCTGTTTTTTAAAATAAAATTCATATTCAATAGAAAAAATTAATTTTAACATTATCACATAAAAAACAAGTAAATGTGTTTTTAGAAAAAGAAGTTGTTATGTTTTGGAAAAATACGTTAAAATTTTGTTTTTAATGATATTAATTTTATTATATATATATATATATTAAATCATAAATAAAATTAAAAAAGGCAGTATCATTATTGAATATGTAGTACCAAAAATAATTTTTGATCATAAACATATTAATTAATTTAATAAAATTAAAACATTATATTCCAAAATTCATCATAGTATTTTTAAATAAACCATTTCAATTTATAAATACATATTTAATCATAAAAAATTTGTTTTATAATTTTTTATGTCACACTTACTCCTTGGTATTGGAATAATCACTATTATTTTAAAAAAAATATATTATTTACTATTCACTGAATAATAAATTATTTTTCAATAATTTCATATATTCATCCTAATATTGGTTTTATATTCAAATATTAAAGTTGTTATTTTTATTTAATAAAATTAATTTTGAATATTTTTCTAACAAATCATTTATTTGGAAATTAAAATATATAGAATTTTTTATAGAAAAGTAATATCATTATAATTGAATTTTCAAAATGAAATTTCATATTAATATATATTTAAATTATCATTATTATATTAGTTAGATATATTAATTATTATGAGAATAGTTTTTTAGAATTTGAAAATTTTAATTTATTATATAAAATACAGATCACATAAATGAAGAATAAATATTTTCAAAATATCAATTTTAAAAAAATTAATAGTTTTAATTAGATTGGTATAATTATTTATATGATAACCCATATATTTAATAAACACATAATTAACATTTCAAATATTGAAATATATGGGTTGTGATTCCAGCCAAAAGAGTACGTGTGATTATAGAATTGAAAAATTTCATGAAACATAGGTATTATTTTCTCCCCAAAAAATGAAGAATTAACAAGGATGCAAGAATTATTAGGTGGCTAGTTTACATATATAATATAACCCTAGTAGGATATGTGATCTCATGACAATAGGAATATCTAGTGTCCAGATTGTGGTTTCTATGTGATCTGATAATGATCAGGTGAAACCCATAGCTGAATCCTTCTTTTCATACAAATCCTCAACTGACAACTCGCTTCATCATGTGATGCCCTTATGATGAGTATTAGGAATTATAAAAACATTTATCATATGAGTTCATCCAATCATATTACAAGATAACAAATAGATTCCTAACAATCCACCAAATCCCGAAATAAAATAAAATATGAAAAATGATGAATCGTTATGTGATGAAAGTAATATTGATATTCACACGAAGGTATTTTATGTCTCAAAAGATCAATTTAATGATGTGATTATATACCTAGTAATATATCCACTACTCCATGAAAAATAACTTAGGTTTGTCTCCATTATCATATAAAGGCCCCTATACACATCTATTTGATCATTTGATTACCTGATGGACAATAAATGGGAAAATTCTAAAAGTATTGTAACATAATGTATAAAATAAAAATATTGTGGAAACTTAATGTGAATAAATGATACCCTATTCTTCATGGAAATGGGTTTTGAAACACATTTCATCATGAGATTTATCATGCGAAGTCCATTTTATATTCCAATTTGATCTCGCATATGGCCATGCACATGCCTTAATTGACTATATGAAAGTATATTTATTAAGAGTTCTGATTTCAAGAAGACCCCTGGACATTCTAGCTCTATATTTAAAATTAATTTTAACATGTCGTATTGAATATGTGAAATCATATGAAAATAAATGGGTTCAATAAATATAGAACAAGAGTAATGTTAATATGATCTTTATTTATTATGAGGGGTGGGACTATGTGAAATAAATGTTCTAAAGATCACTTCACTAACTCAAGACCATATCTATTATTTTCTCATAGTTTAATGTGGATTACAAATAGGGTTTAATGTAATATAAAACCCCCTCTCCCACCCTCATCTCATGAAAACACACACACACATGAGATTTACTAGGATAGAGAGGACATATAGGATCATAAAGCCATGAAATCGCAAGGGTATTACACTTGTTAAACCTGGGGAATAAATTAAGGGATTATAAGAAATCTATATATTCTTCATTTTGATAACCCTATTGGTAACACGACGGATATCTAGTACACTATATAGATTATGCAATGTAGTTTTGACGTATCAACATGGTCTTGTGATGTCTCTACTATGCAATACCTAAAGAACATTGAGACATTTTTTGATAATTTCAGAAAAATTTGGAACCATTATTCCAAGATTGATACACTATTTTTAATGAGGGAAAATAAAAATATTTTCATGACCTAATCATTATTCATGTGAAAAACCCTAACTTGTTATCCAAATCATTCAACATCCATCTAATGATCATCTGAATCAATTACATCACCTTGGAATGTCATCCAAGTCATGCTAAGTACTATGAAATTCCATACCTGTCAAGATATGTTCTCCAAACATGTTTTCCATGTCATTTAATGTCCTCTATACATATCATCCAATACATTAAATTTTATCTTGACCATTAATCCAGATCATGTGGTAGCTCACCATCTTGGCTGACATGATTACCATATACGCTTGGATGTGTCTTCATCGATCACATGTAGTTTACCCACACAAGTTATATGGATCATGTGTCCATACTCAAATATGTATTTAAATAAACTAGGATATGTATAGACAACCTTTGTAACACCCCGAGATTTTTTGAGAAATATTCTTTTAAATTTTATTGATGTCTTGTGTTGTACGTTACAACAACGGAGTCTTGCACATCACGCAACCCTAACTTGGCAGCATTACATGCAATCACAACCTTCCTCGATAGCGTGTGTAGTACGCAATACCGAGTTTCACTAAATGAGATATTATTATAAAATTATTATGAACTAACCGTTATGAATAGTAATACCCAGTTTTTTTGAAATTATATAAATTTTATCTTTCAAAATAGACTTCATTTTTGGATTCTGAATATCAAAATTATCTTAGAGTCAAATTTTGGTACTTTTCAGATAACTTTCATATTCTGATAAATAGTGGAAATTACTAAATTTTATTTAAAAACAACTTTTTTAATCGAAATAATTAGTAGTGATAAATTATTAATATGAGTGGTTTTAAAGTATATTTAGAATATATTTTCACAATTTAATACAATGTTGGTCATTGGATGTAATTTCACATTTAAACAAGACATAAACAAGTGTCAATCTTTTGATAGTTATTATATCTTAAAAACACGCTATTTGTTTTGACGACGGGAACTAATTTTTAAATTAATTAATGCAACTGATATGTTTTGAATTTGGTAAAACAGACATCATTTTTGAATTCATAATATCAAATATAGCTTAGGCCTAATTTTTTGTATTTTTCTGGAAACATTCATTTTTTTGATTAATAGTGAAACCACTAAGTGGTAGTTAAAAAAACTGAATTTTTCATAAAAAATAATTTTACCGCTTCTATGATTGTAATTTCAAAAATCCGAGAGACACGGTTAATATCAAGGACTAAAATGTGATTCAAAGAGATGAAAATAAATTTTGGTGAATAGTAACTTTTTATTTTTTTTTACCACGGTTAAAAGCAAATAGGGTAGTTAAGGGTAAAATGATATTATTATTACCCTAACACATGTTCTAATTATATTTTATAAGTGTAATTCGACCAAAAACAACCTTATGAATAACATATGACCATTTAGGCCCCCTTGGATTAGATTAGGACATTTATTATCAATTTATTTAAAGAATGTTTAAAATAGTTAAAATCAAAAGTTAATAACTAAAACATTTTTAATATAGGGTTATACATAAGATAAATTCGACTATAAATATTCATTAGAAATATAAAAAGTTTTTCTACATAACGGTATTTTATTCGTAATTTTTAGACTTAAAATAATTTAATTTATTTATGACACAATGATGATGCAGTAATTATCTTATTAATGAAATATTGACATAATTCATGTTATAAATACCTAAATAAATGTAATTTCAGACTTTGTATTAATTAAAATAATTTTCTATGTTAATATGACATGTTAATTTTGATTTAATTAATTTTGTTCGAAGTAATCATTCTGTTATGATTTTCACAAAAATAAATTACCAAATAGTGTCAAAATTGACACAAAGTAGTTTTTAAAACAAATATTATATTATTAATTGTTATTATAGTCCTAAAAGTCTAAGGTTCGGCCAATATACTTATGTCCTGATAGGTGTATCATTAATGGACCAATTGGGGGTCACTTGGATGTGTATGGTAATGTTATTAACTATATAATATAAAAATACAAAGTGACATGGTAAATGTCAATCTAATTAACTAAGAGTTAAAACTAAAAGATATGGAATATATAATTACCTAAACTTGTCTAAATTCTATCGGATGAGAGGTTTTAGACCCATACCAACCTTATATTATAAATTTATCAATTTTGAGCTATTAAAAACCGAATTTGACTTTATAATAAAATAATAATTTTAGTTATTCCAGAGGTGCCCCTCTCCTCTCTTATAAAAGGGAACCTCCTCCTTCTCTTCCTCACACCACATTGAGCATTAAAGCTTGGCCAACCCATACCAAATTCTTGTCTCCGCTCCCCTAGAAACATCCTAGAGGTCCTGGTCTTCTTCAAAGACCAATTTTAGTTCCCTAAGAGGAGGTCTCAAAGAGACGCTTCAAAGAAGAGGTAATGTCTATTACCGATTCTTTCTACTTTATTTCTTCTTCCACTTATTCTTCTTAGGTTGTTTAATTATAATGTAATAACATCAGTATCACTCATATACTGATATGTTATTATATGTATGAAACAAACATATTTAACCATCTATCCATCCTATAGAAAACAAAATCACCGCGCGTGCGTACGTACAGAATACCGTCTCCATGCCGTGGTGTAATCTATTTTCCACCACCACCTTACTCGGATGGGTATAATGGTGTAAATAATAACTATATATGATTATTGTAATGTGATATTGATTCTGAAATAGTATACATTGAATCCAATACAATTCCATGATCATGGAAACGATATCATCGCTCGTGCGTACGTATGGAATACCGTCTCCACGAATGCGATGAGATTCATTTTCCATGATTAACCATTCAAGAATGATTATAAAGTATATATAATGAATAATAATGAAATATATGACATAATTGAGCTACTGGATTTATGTATACATATATATATATATATAAATATATATATATATTTCATCTACTTTATTCCATTCAATTCAATAAGGAAACGAAAACAACGTTCATGCGTACGTACGGACTACCGTCTCCATGAACAGTGTATCTCTTTCCTTTTATCGACCTATATTATATATTTATATGATGAATATATATTATATATAAATAATTTTTTACATTCTATAATTATGTAAATCAGGATATAAGTAATAATATCTACAACGACAAGTCGAAACACATACGATAAATGAAATGATTTTACCCAAAACGCTACTTTAACATGGAATTTACAAAAGAATGAGTAATATAATGTCATAAGTGAAACATATATGATATCATAACAATGAATATTATTATGTAATAATTCAATTACATTATTTAAATCATTATACAGGAGGTTCGGATCCATACGAAGCATATCTGACCTAAGGTAAGGGATAATTTTGCAAATCTCATTTTTATCCAAGATTGCTTATTCGTATGTATTTATTGGGGTTATTTATATTATCCATGTCCATGTTTTATAAAAGTGTTTTCATGTATTTTAAAAGTCCTTTTTACAAATTTTTGACTTTTACTACATGGTACGTAAGGAATCTGTCTTTTGTTTACGTTACGAGGTACTTTCTTTTGACTTTTCTGGCAAAAGTAGGAGAAGAATGTTTTTTTAACTTATACGACATGAACATATTTTTACGGTTTTATAAATCCTTGTTTTCATGAAGCTTCCTCCAAAATATTTCATGATTATTTTCAAAAAAAATCTTTTTCTTTTAAAATTGCATGATGTTTTGTGAAAAGAAATTGATTTTGAAGAAGAAAGTATATTTTCCTCAAGAATTCATTTCAAGTGTTTTATCAAAACCATTTTCCATCTAAGATGACATTATTTCATATGTTTATGTTTCAAGTATAATGTCTCTATGATTTAAATGGATTCAGTTTTCTTATTCTGAAATGATTTCCATTTCTTTTATATGGATTATGTGATGATGGGATGATGTTTATGAAACCCATTTTTTCATTGGGTTATTATGAATGATGTATGTTTATTTTGTGGCAAAAATAAGAATTATTTCATTATGAGAGGGGTGGGACCTATATCTCCCTCTAATGCATTGGGTAAAGATTTATATCTCATGAGATAGACATGGCTGGAACGGTAAGTTAATTCGGTTCAGTGTTACAGGACTGAAACGAGCAGTGAACTTGATTCAGAAAGGGACTTTGTCCACTAAGATGGTCATGGAAGAAATGCCTTGTCTACTATGGAAATCATTATATGTGCTTAATGGATTCCACAGTTATATGTTTTATTCCCATGCTATGTTATCATTATTTATGTCCCATTATGATATATTCCTTATGTACTTCAATGTTTTATGTCCTTGCTCAAGATTTTGATGTTTAAACATTATGTTCATTTTTTTAGGTTCAAATGTGTATGGTATGTTTTTTTTATCCATGATTACCCTTACTAAGAATTTGATATCACCCTTTTTATCTTTTATTTTCCCCCTGGATTAAAAGAAAGGATTTAGGTAAGGAAACAAAAAGTGGAAGATCTCTATGGGAGATGTTGAAGATATTTCCCCATGATTAGAAGATTACGTTCCAAGTTTCCAAAGACACTAAACTATTACAGTCCTTGTGTGTCTGTTTTTGTTATTTATTCTGTATTCCGCAAAACTAATGTAAGATCTATGTACATCAAGCTTCAGGTCTCAACATTTTATTTCAGAGGAAAGGTTTAGTCAGCCTTTCGAAACTAGGATGCAAAAACGTTAGTGAGATCCCTAGAGATATTTCTAAGGTATGTCTAGGGATGTCCCTAAGGATAAGTATACGTATAGGATATAGTCCAATAACTATGGTAACGATCGTATAATTTAACCTAAGATGTTAGATATTGAGAGAACTCCTCCTTTACTATGTTGTTTTCCCTAGCATGATTTTTTCTCTCACACTGTATTTTTTGGGTTTTAGAAAATGGCTGGAAACAGGAAGATTCACGATAATGGAGGATATGACAGACAATTGAATGATATTCTTCATGGGAAGCCAAATGAAACGGGATCTGGAAGTCCAAACATCGATATTATGCCTAATCAGCAATCTCACAATATGATCAATAATCTCAACTTTGGTAAGTTTCCCAACTCAGATAACAAGACAATGATAGAGTTTCATGGTGACAATAGAGGAAAGAAAGTTCAATTTCCCTCATGTACATCATGTGGGAAGAGGCATCAGGGATATTGTTTCAAAGGAACTGGAAGATGCTTTGGGTTTGGAAAAGAAGGAAACAAAGCCAGTAAGTGCAAAGGAAAAGGATCAGTTAACACCATGGACATGGATAATGGTATTGCTACGACATCAACAATGATTAGATGTTTTAAATGTGGAATGTACGGGAATTATGAAAACCAATTCCCTAATGGAAAATGTCATGAATAGAATCAGCATTGTCATATGGGTAGTATTTATATGGATGATGATGAGGAGACTACAAATGATATATGAGCTGAAAGAAGTGTTGAAGCTCAGTCAGTTGTTTTGAAGGTAGTGGAACGATTGTATGTTAATCCTGAGTTATGTTGTATAGTTAATGGTACTATGGAGTAAAGAATCATCTAAGGATTGTTACACTATTTTTTTCCTTAAAGTATTTGAAAGTATATGTTGAATGGTACCAGTAACCATGGAAGGTTATTCAGATATTTTTGTAAAGTAGATGATATGCGCATAATGAAGGAATAAGAAGATAATGAGATGTTTGATTGTATTCATGAGCTCATGATTGATATAAGGACTAAGTGATATCATGGTTTGAGTATATAGAATTTTGAGGATTTTGGTATGTGGAAAGTGTTAGCTTTTAAATGCATTCATGTTTTCACTAAGGAATTCATTTTTCAAGAGAATATATGATTAAGGACATTGAATGTTTGGAATGTGACCAACAAGGCATATCATATGATATATGGGGATCAACGATCGTATTAACATGCTTGTTATATGAAATCTCTAGTAATCGTTTTCACTATATTATGAGAGTGGACAACAGTATTATGGATAAGCCTAAATATTGGAATGGATTATGTTGTATATAAGTTCGTATTGTTTAAGGATAGATTTTTTTTCGATATTATTGATGGGATGTTATAGTAATATAGTTTTAGAAAAATGAAAACCTGCAGGACGGGCGACAACCCATCGCGCCAGAC
This sequence comes from Viscum album, assembly GCA_963277665.1. Taxonomy (NCBI): domain Eukaryota; kingdom Viridiplantae; phylum Streptophyta; class Magnoliopsida; order Santalales; family Viscaceae; genus Viscum; species Viscum album. Next base: position 765,243,979 of record OY728120.1, read on the forward strand.
AAGGCTATGGGAATCGAACCCACAACCGAAGTGCGACTGGCATTTATCTCCTACCAATGGCCTACAGGAATTCCCTGGTTGGTAGAAACAAGTTTTATTTTATTGAGTGGTATCATATATGAAGTATAAGTTCATTTTTGGAACCATATACGATTAATCTAAACATAAGATGGACTTATAACTTTTGCTAACCTTTTGTTTGAAACAGATGGAATGACCCATCATTCTATCAGATGATCTGCTAACACATCACGGATAATAAATTCAACTTCATTTCATTAAGGGATGAAGTGGAAATTGTTCAATTCATGAACAACAGTGAGATTGTTCCAAAATCATGTGAGTATTTCTTTTAATTCATCAACATTCTGGAAATGATATTGAAAACCAAAAATGTTGTCCTAGTTCTCTTATATCCGATGAATCAGATGGTACCTTAGATCATCAAAAATTTATGGGTTTGTGATTGATGGCTTTTTCATATCCATGTTCTCTACCACTCTCCATCAGAACATGATGGTTAGATTTCTCTTCCATATCCATATTTTCACATATGTTCTCTTATGTGGAAACCCAGTGATTAGTTAATTTGGGTAACCGTTATGTTTCATACTTTAGTTTATAAGATTGGTTTTGGTATTCCTTTTTACAATGTGGGTTTCTATTAAATAAACATTCGAGTAGTAACCCATTTATAACCCCGACAAATTTCGAGGGCGAAATTCATTTTAAGGGGGGTAGAATGTAACACCCCGAGATTTTTTGAGAAATATTCTTTTTAATTTTATTGATGTCATGTGTTTTACGTTACAACAATGGAGTCTTTCACAACACGCAACCCTAACATGGCTGCATTACACGCAAGCGCGACCTTTCTCGATAACGTTTGTAGTATGCAATACCGAGTTTCACTAAACGAGATATTATTATAATATTATTATGAACTTGCCGTTATGAATTGTAATACCCACTTTTTAAAATTTTATAAATTTTATCTTTCAAAATAGACTTCATTTTTGGATTCATAATATCAAAATTAACTCAGGGTGAAATTTTGGTACTTTTTGGATAACTTTCATATTCTGATGAATAGTGGAAATTACTAAATTTTAAATAAAAACAACTATTTTAATAGAAATAATTAATAGTGATAAATTATTAATTTGAATGGTTTTATAGTATATTTAGAATATATTTTTACAATTTAATACAATATTGGTCATTGGATCTAATTTCACATTTAAACCATACATAAACAAGTTTCAATCTTTTGATAGTTATTATCTCTTAAGAACATGCTATTTGTTTTGACGATGGGAACTAATTTTTAAATTAATTAATGCAACTGATATGTTTTGAATTTGGTAAAACAACCATCATTTTTGAATTCATAATATCAAATATAGATTAGTCCTAATTTTTGGTATTTTTCCGGAAACTTTCATTTTTTGATGAATAGTGAAACCACTAAGTGGTAGTTAAAAAACTAAATTTTTCATAAAACATAATTTTACTGCTTCTGTGAGTGAAATTTCAAAAATTTGTGAGACACGGTTAATATCAAGGACTAAAATGTGGTTCAATGATATGAAAATAATTTTTGGTGAATAGTAACTTTTTACTTTTTTTACCGCGATTAAAAGTAAATAGGGTAGTTAAGGGTAAAAATGATATAATTATTACCCTAAAACATGTCCTAAATCTATTGGATAAGTATAATTCTACCAAAAACAACCTTAGTAATTAAATATGACCATTTAGGCCCACTTGGATTAGATTAGGACATTTATTATCAATTTATTTAAAGAAGGGTTAAAATAGTTAAAATCAATGTTTAATAACTAAAACATTTTTTATATAGGGTTATACATAAGATAAATTCGACTATAAATATTCATTAGAAATCTAAAAAGTTTTCATACATAATGGTATTTTATTTGTAATTTTTATACTTAAAATAATTTAATTTATTTATGACACAATGATGATGCAGTAATTATCTTATTAATGAAATATTGACATAATTGATGTTATAAATACCTAAATAAATGTAATTTGAGACTTTTTATGAATTCCAATAATTTTATATGTTAATATGACATGTTGGTTTTGATTTATTTAATTTGATTCGAACTAATAATTCTTTTATGATTTTCACAAAAATCAATTACAAAATAGTGTCAAAATTGACATAAAATAGTTTTTAAAACAAATATTATATTATTAATTGTTATTATATTCATAAAAATCTAAGGTTCGTCCAATATACTTATGTCATGATAGGTGTATCATTAATGGACCACTTGGGGGTCTCATGGATATATATGGTATGTTTATTAACTATATAATATAAAAATTCAAAGTGACATGGTAAATGTCAATCTAATTAACTAAGAGTTAAAACTAAATGATAGGGCTAATATAATGATATAAACATGTCTAAATTATATTGGATGAGAGTATTTTGACCCATCCCCACATTAGATTTTAAATATATCAATTTAGAGCTATTGAAAACCGAATTTTACTTTATAATAAAATAATAAGTTTAGTTATTCCAAAGGTGCCCCTCTCCTCCCTTATAAAAGGGAACCTCCTCCCTCTCTTCCTCACACCACATTGAGCCTTAAAGATCGTCCAACACCTTCCAAATTCCCATCTACACTCCCCTAGAAACATCCTAGAGGTCCTGGTATTCTTCAAAGACCAATTTTATTTCCCTAAGATGAGGTCTCAAAGAGGCGCTTCAAAGAAGAGGTAATGTCCGTTACCGATTCTTTCAACTTTATTTCTTTTTCCAATTCTTCTTCTTAGGTTGTTTCATTATGAAGTAATAACATCAGTATCACTTATATAATGATATGTTATTATAGGTATGAAACAACCCTATTTCATCATCTATCCATCCTATGGAAAACGAAATCACTGTGCGTGCGTACGTACAGATTACCGTCTCCACGCCGTGGTGTAATCTATTTTCCACCACCACCTTACTCGGATGGGTATAATGGTGTAAATAATAACTATATATGATTATTGTAAATTGATATTGATTCTGAAATAGTATACATACACTCCAATACAATTCCACGATCATGGGAATGATATCATCGCTCGTGCGTACGTACGGAATACCGTCTCCACGAATGCGATGAGATTCATTTTCCATGATTAACCATTCAAGAATGATTATAAAGAATATATAATGAATAATAATGAAATATATGACATAATGAAGCTACTGGATTTATTTATATATATATATATATATTTCATCTACTTAATTCCATTCAATTCAATATGGAATCGAAAACATCGTTCATGCGTACGTACGGACTACCGTCTCCATGAACGGTGTATTTCAATCCTTTTATCGACCTATAATATATATGTATATGATTAATATATATTATATATAAATCATTTTTTACAATATGGAATTATTTAAATCAGGATATAAGTAATAATATCAACAAAGACAAGTCGAAACACATACGATAAATGAAATGATTTTACCCAAAACGCTACTTTAACATGGAATTTACAAAAGAACGGGTAATATAAAGTCATAAGTGAAACATATATGATATCATAACAATGAATATGATTATGTAATAAGTCAATGAAATTATTTAAATCATTATATAGGTGGTTCGGATCCATACGAAGCATATCAGACCTAAGGTAAGGGATAATTTTGCAAATCTCATTTTTATCCGAGATTGCTTATTCGTAAGTATTTACTGGGGTTATTTCTATTATCCATTTCCATGTTTTATAAAAGTTTTATCATGTATTTTTAAAGTCCTTTTTACCCATATTTTACTTTTACTACATGGTATGTAAGGGATCTATCTTTTTTTTACGTTACGAGGTACTTTTTTTTACTTTTCCGGCAAAAGTACGAGAAGAATGTTTTTTTAACTTATACGGCACGAACAGATTTTTACGGTTGTATAAATCCTTATTTTCATGGAGCTTCCTCCAAAATATTTCATGACGATTTTCAAAAAAAAAATTTCTTTTAAAATTGCATGATGTTTTGTGAAAAGGAATTGATTTTGAAGAAGAAAGGATATTTTCCTCAAGAATTAATTTCATGTGTTTTATCAAAACCATTTTCCATCAAAGATGAAATTATTTCATATGTTTATGTTTCAAGTATAAAGTATCTATTATTTACATGGATTCACTGTTCTTATTATGAAATGATTTCCATTTCTTTTATATGGATTATGTGATGATGAGATGATGTTTATGAAACCCGTTTTATTCATTGGGTTATTATGAATGATGTATGTTTATTTTGTGGCACATGTAAGAATGATTTCATTATGAGATGGGTGGGACCTATATCTCCCTCCAATGAATTGGGTAAATATTTATATATAATGAGATAGACATGGATGGAACGGTAAGTTAATCCGGTTCAGTGTTATAGGACTGAAACGAGGAGTGAACTCGATTCAGAAAGGGACTTTTTCCACTAAGATGGTCTTGGTAGCAATGCCTTTGCTACTATGGTAATCATTACATGTGCTTAATGGATGCCACAATTACATGTTTTATTCCCATGCTATGTTATCATTATTTATGTTCCATTTTGATCTATGCCTTATGTACTTCCATGTTTTAAGTCGTTGCTCAAGATTTTGATGTTTAAACATTATGTACATGTTTTTAGGTTCAAATGTGTATGGTATGTTTTATTTTATCCATGATTACCCTTAATGAGCATTTGAGCTTACCCTTTTTATGTTTTATTTTCCCCCAGGATTAAAATAAAGGTTTTAGGTAAGGAAACGAAAAGTGGAAGATCTCTATGGGAGATGTTGATGATCTTTCACCATGATTAGAAGATTACATTCCATGTTTCCAAAGGCACTAAACTATTACGGTCCTTCTGTGTCTGTTTTTGTTATGTATTATGTATTCTTCAAAATTAATGTAATATCTATGTACGTCAACCTCCGGGTCCCTAAAACCATGGTATTTCATTGGGATAACTTGGATTTTTATTTTAGACACTCAATACATGTCAGAAAATAATCAATACATCTTAGGAAAACACTTTGGGCATGTTAAGTAGAAACGCCCAAAGGATTCATCCTTTTCTATCATAATTATTTTGTTATATACCACACAACATTTGAGCCCCAAACCCTGTGTTTTTTTTTGGAAATTACCCTTTCATATGGGAATTTTCCATAATTTTTTTAAGAATGGTTTAAAATACAATCCTATGTGTTTTATCGTATCATCATTCCATCTGTACATTTGTAATTGTCCACTCAGGGTTCCTACACATTATCAATCAGAGGGTAAGGGTAAGATATGATCTACTAGAAATCCATCATGGGATTTTCCTATCCACATCTATGAAATTATAACCCATGTGACCCAAAATAACTCTTGTTTTATCATTATTCCTCAGTTATCAACAAATTTAAAAGCCAATTCAACTACAAAGACTGTAATTCGTGCTATATATAGGATATTTAGGGCACCGTACAATGTTCTAACCAATATATTAGTCATAACATTAGGGACACCACAATTAATTAGCTTCATATCCAAATTATTGAGGGTTTTCCCATTTCATCCCTTATTTTTTACATAGATCATGTTTTACATGGTCATAGGGAATATCAATGATTATATCACAAGCATCATAAATTTATCATCTCCAGGGAAACCATAGTGTATAATACCATTTAAGTGACCTAATACAAATTCCCTATACATGGTATCCTCATTGATTATTTTCCATAATAAATTCCCATATTTGAAAACCTTATGAAAATAATAATCAACAGCATTAATTATCAATTACTATTAACCAGTGGGTCGAGGGGATGTCGAACAATGATGAATTTGATTCGTGTTATAAAAAGGATATGTAGGACACATTTCTATATCCCATTATTTATTCATAGTTCCTATGTTCCATCATAAATTTCCTTTCCTTGTGAAGTAAAACCTCACCACATGGACTTAAATGAACTATGTGGGTTTTGAATCCAATTATAATAAGGTTATATTTGACACCTCATTAAGGTTCAATACTATCCAAGAATCATCAATCCCATTCATGGATCATAGAAAACTGAATTTTTTTAGTTTTACATAATAAAAATATAATATTCTACCCATTAATAAGAAATATCAGAAAAAGATGGATAATATTGTATATATACATATGGTATCAATAATATAACCCCATTTAAATATAAAATTATTCAAAACCTAATCATTTTATTAGGTTTAATATTCATGTATTAAGATCTAGCGGGTATTAATAAAAAATATCCCAAATCTATAATAGTGTCATGGGATAGGAAACAATTCCTCCAAAATGAGTTTGGTGAGCTTGACCCACATACTCTTTAGAAATGTGTGTTCATATGATCTATAGGGTTTGAAACTTGAACTCACTGCATGCCTTTGGAAATCAAGATTTTCCTTTATCATTGATTTCAGATCCATTATTTTATTCCATTATATGAAAAATGGTAAACCACACAAAACCAATTATGAATCAACCCTTAATAACCTACCTCAATAATCACGTGAAACCATTCACATTTCAAGGGAACCAAAAATGGTGAACATGATGTGAAATAATGTAAATTAAAAAAATTGGTTAACCATCTACTTGGCTATTTAGTTTTGGGTCCCCTAAGAAAATGGAAATTATATTATTGATATGAAATCCATCAATAAAACAATACAATTTCATTACCCATAATATATTTTTATTTACACTATTAATATTAAACAAGATAAAAATGGCCAAATTGGGAATAAGAAATGGTAATTTTGTGACCCATGTATAGCTGACTAAGAATGTTTCACTACTTCGATGATACACAGATCAATGACCTTGTAACTTTTTTTCTCTGTAACTACTATAACATCTATAAATACATCTTTTCCACTGATCATTTCATTTTTAGTAGAATATTCTTGATCCTTAGTTATAGTTGTAATCACTATGAGTAATAAATTAACCTCACCCACCCAATGTCTTCATCAATAGGAGGAGAATGTGATGTTCTAGTAATACCACTAACATGGTAGGATCTTAGCCCACAACGGTGAATATAGAGTTATCCCTAAACTAAAATTGATATGTTTGTCTCATTTATGGAATATTCAATGAAACTAGTGGCACCTATTTCCAACAGTATTCACATCAGATACTTATCACTAGAGAATTAATATTCCCTACTTATCATAAGAAGGATGATCAAGGAGTCACATTTGACTCCATCCATGTTTATGATATTCATATGAGGGGTCTTTTAATCTATTGTCCCCCACATCATTCATCCAGTTCCCCTCAGTCACCTACATAGATTATAAACATACAAATTTCCACCAGGGAAACACATGTAATGATACCCTAGAGGTTTACCTAGTCATTAAAATGTGGATAAATTATAGTGGGATCAAATCCCTTCTCATATTGATGATTAATGTCATCATATTTTGGTAATGGAAAGTGGAAATTATGCTATCCTTCTGAAATCTGATAATGTTCATATGAATATTCATAAAAACGTATGAGGAGCCATATATCCCAACCCCCACACATGAATCCCATCATCATATTATATTTAAATAAGGATTATTAGATTGATATTATATCATTGCATCAATAAAAGAAATATGTGAGTATATCATTTATACACGGAATGTGAAAGACTATAGTTATGTACACACTTTGGTAATGTTTCACTACATTCTTGAAATATTAAAAAGATATTTTTCTGTATATTCCAACACTAGTACATATGCATTAATAGGAACATTTGAATATCCCAATATCCAGCGAAAAATTTCCCCATGATCATCATGAAAATTTCTATACTCCATAGAAGGGGTAAATTCTTTCTCCCTTCTTAGATGATTTTTGAAATCTTTTAGTAAAGGGAGACGCAAAGAACTAGGATCATATCCTCGCTTCAAATGATAATTTCCTATATAAGTTGGAATATTCCTTGGGATAGGAAAACATTACTGTTGAAAAATACCAATAGGATACAATGAAGGCACATAACTAGGATCATATCACCATTTTGACTACGTCTCACTACTTAATTTTCACACATACCTCTGGAATAGTGCTCATTCCAGATTAAGAAGATTAGAATCATTATCCAATGTTATGGAAGTGGATTATATCCCCACTCCAACTAGGGTTCTTCAATAAAATAGGTAAATCACCCCAGATCATGATAACACCCCTAAATTTGAATCTAATCAACACATTCTATCATCTTACATATTCTTATACCATATCGCTTCTTCAAATGATGAATGACCACATCGACATCATACAAATTCTATCCAAGATTAGTTTTATATCCATTATCGCATTTTGTATGCTCATTATTATATTTATAAGGGTAATTAATATTTTATCAAGGCTCATACCACCAGTTATGAAATAATTCCCTATAATATTTTTGGAATCTTCTGTATAATGTCTCATATTTCTCTAAATTATACCAAATATCGTCATAATATTTTAATAGATTCTTAGAACCACACCCAAATCCATATAGAACAATAATTTTATCAACATATAACCAAAATACCTTTCTATGAATATTATTTCCATACTCTACCATAAAACTAATTTAATTGTATTCTATCCATGAAATAATATATGTATTATATACATGAGCTACTCAATACTGTTTTCCTTGATGAAATAATCCCCATATCCATAACACATATTTGTTCTACCTACTCTTCAACCAGTGAAGAAGGTATTCACTATCTTTATAGTAATCCCAAAATTAAACTAGTAGGGGATCACATGGACACTCCTCATGATTTCCACCATGGACAACCTCTGCATGCTAATATCTCTAACAGAATGGAAAATCATCATGTTTCCCAAACTCCTTTGTTCAAATAGATTCTCAAAAAAATATACATCATCTTATATAGAGAAGCTAAAATCACTAGGATAATAGAATATAGGTCCCAATCAACTATCAATATTACTTCTCCATAACTAGTAGGTGACTGAGAGATTAAACATTTGTGGTCTTACCAGGTGGAGGTATATAATTCTTATTAAGAGGATTCCTATTAGGATATATGGTGATATATTTCAAGATGAAACCTCATAACCATTTTTTAGACCAGCTCTTATTCCATATATGATATCCTAATTGAGATATAGAATAAGTACATGGCTTACATATATAGGAACTTGTGGGGGACTCATCAGTGGTTGAAGGTTATACCCCTACCTAACCAAGGACCCAAGGGTAATCATGAGATCATAAATACACTATATTTTTATTTGGAAATGGAAACTTTCTCGTTTTACTAAAACATAAAGATATAATGGAATGAAAAAATACATTGAATGGTTTTCCTCCATTCTATTACTACTTTTCGACGATAGATTTTTACATCCCCGTAAAACATATGTATTTTAAGATGGGTAAAATATAGCATTGAACATTATAGTGAACCGAAATCATTAAAGGAGCACATATATAGAATCATTAAATGTTATAGACATAGGCTAAATCAATTTATTGGGTAACACACATGATAGTTTGTTAGCCCAGTGATATATCACTGCTTTGAAGTTGAAAAGACATCTTAAAAAGGGGTAGTGTTCCACTAAAAGAATCCTTATAAGGACAACTCAAAATAATGAAAACTCATTTCAGACACGGAATTGATGGTTATAGACCACCTGAAAACTTCTATTAGAATGGGAATCCAGTCAAAATTAGCCATTTCACTCAGATCAATCTACATTAAAAAAAATTAAAACAAAGGATTGAAATATCTACCACCATAACATCCATCAATGATATAACCCAGCCAATTTGGATATGGAAATTATTACCAATTCCATTACCCATTGGGTAATCAGACACTGATAATATCTTGGAAAAATTGTAAAAAGAATAAACTAACCCCAACCCATAGGGTTTGTGAAATTTTTTTCTCAATCACCACAACTAGTTTTATCACACCCTAAGTGGTTCTGAGATTTAGTATAATATGTTCTATAAAAAAACAACCTCTGTGGCTAGGGGAATTTATATCTCAATTTCCATTAGAAGGGAAATCATATCATTATGTTGAATCATCACATCCTCAACAACATAATCATAAATTCCCTTAAGAAGATTTAAATCATCCACATCCCATAGGTTTAGGGAAATTTATTTCATTATCATACCCTATAAAGAATAATGATTTTCAATGTTAGGAGGTAAACATTAGTAGCTGGCATCCCATCTGTTCTAACTACCTCATGAAATACCCTTTCTATTTCATGTTCATTCATCAAGCACAAATTGAATCTCACAATGGGGAATAATTTTTACAAAATTATTCATGGAACATATGAATATGTCAACAAAACAACATGGAGATCATAATATAAAATGTTACAATATGGATAGGGGTGAGGTAAATGACCCTAATTCAACCATTTAGGGAGGAGTCAGTGGTGAAGAATCATCTTATTGTGAAGAAATTAAATCTTGACTACCATTATATGATACACCATTGTGAATTTCATCAGCATTTATCAAGAAAATGATGTCTACAAAGATATAACTATAGATGGAGGCAATGAAGAAACCATGGCTTATGGGGTATGTGATCTAGTTTCACAAATTGTGGCTGCACATATGCATAATCATAGATGGATTAAGAACATTGTGCCTTATAATGATTAATTTTGAACTCAGAGATTTTACACTTCTATAGATAAAGGGAAAAGTATTACTATATCCAACTCACCACCAAAAGGATCGAAAATTCTCTCGATAGAGGAATTGAGGAAAAAATATGATAATGATATAAAAAATTTCAAAAATCTCAATAAGGAACTAATCATGGGAAATAATTTTCTTAGGTATCATCTTTATATTGAGAAAAAATTACATCCCTACACATATCACGAGAGAGATAATTTTCATACAATATTAGAATTATAGAAACCCCCAACTCTGTATCTTGTAATATGGTCTATATAAATTTGGTTATTATTGATAATTGAAACAATCCTCTATTACGGTGAGACACTCTTCGTTATATGGGTGATCCATAGGTCCTAAGATGAATATAGAATCAATATGATTTGAAAACACAAAAACATTATCAAGACTCATTTACTCATAGTATATAGGAGGTGGTACAAATATAGGTACCTTTAGAACTCATCGGTGTTGTTGAATCCATATATATATGAGAGGAAGCCATGGAAGGAATGAATAATCCCATATAGAACTAAAAAAATTTGTATCCTAAAGAGTTGGATGAAAATTTTCCTTTTCACAATTCTTGATATCCTTTCTTCTCATCCTTTTATAGCATAATATATAAAAAATTAAATGTCATTCACATTATGTCTTGATGTGGCCTAATGATGGCCTCTAGAGAACGAAAAGTGGTGAATAAAATAATATATTTCATTCAAAATTTTATAGGTTCAGTATTCATTTGGTACAACTTCATTATATTAGGATATGTTGTGCGAACGTAAGACTATATTCATCAATTCCATTATCATTTCTTATCCATGATAAGGAAAATGAAAATTTTTCAACTCAAAAATTGAAAAAACAAAAATTTGTGGTGTTCTCACATCATTCCCATATGGAATGTATTAACCTATTTATTTAGTATATTTCTCAGACAAATGAAATTACTAGAACTCTATGACGAAAAAATTATGGATGAGCTACAAACTCTATTGACATTAATGATGTGTCCATGTGAATTCTGTGAATTCATAGTGATGGAAAAATAAATAGCAGATTCCATTTAGTGTCCCTATATAAATATTATACAATTCCCAAATCACACATAAAAAATACTTGTAAGGTAGTGACTACTTCGATTATCCTCAAACTAGTAGGAGTTAAGGTTCAAGCACCCATACAGGCATAGAATACTCTAAATCCACCCATCCAGTGGAAGTAGCAACAAAATCACCATTGACTAGACGAAAAAGGTGATATAGGTCACCCATTATTTGAATAATAAATTTATAATTTTTATTACATCCAAAATTAAAAATTTATCATTTACATCCCTACATACATGGAAAATAACCTACTCAAAATAATAGTGCCAAGGAAACCCAATTATATCATTTTCAATGATCTTCCTGAATACATCCCATTTCATAGAAGGCTGGGCCACTATATAAATGCCTACTATTTCATAAATTATGTCATCTAGATCAAGGAAGATTATGGAAAGGAGAAACTAGCTATGGACTCCAAATAGGTGACCAATGCACTCATTACACTAATAGAAGAAGAGGGTGACTAGCTGTATTTTTTTTCCAGTCCTGGATAAAAGATTGATAATTGGATTACTCAAAAGACAATTAAATGATATCATGCCATGCTGAGATCATTTTTTCCCAAATCAACAATTATCTTAGTACATAGGGTTGTTTCATTTAATAAAACTAATTATGTAAGAAATATTTTTTAGACACCGGAAGAGACATAAGAAAAAGATTCGTATCCAGATTATTTAAAATCTCTGACTATTGCACACATTGTTCATTAAACCTCCTTAGAGTGTTAACTACCACAAAAAATGGAACCATCAGTAGATGATGTTCTTGTTATTACTCTATTTATGTCATTTTATTAAATTATCCTTCCTCTATTGATGAATACTCCACGATGTTCATGTTCACCAAACCTGTCCGGTTTGTTAGAGGCCATGGATGATAAAGATAAGTAAACAACGTTTGAAAGGGGTGCGGTCAAACCCAATATTTTTTAACATAATATTAGAAGACATATATATAGTTTTTACCTATAAGTTAGAACTCTAGAAATTCAAAAAAAAATATGGAGATACCTCAGTGACATCTAGTAGTCATTCCTATAAATTAACATTACCGATCACTAGCAGTGTGATTTTTTCATCATTATAGAAATGGGGAAGGGTGAAAGTAAAAAACTCAACATGAAAAAGATTTTACATTGAACCCTTATAAAGTACCAATTCCATCTACCATAATGACCTCAACTCTCATGCCACATAACAGTGAATAATACAACCTTAAAAAGAACAATAATTCTAAAAAACTACATTCTGAAATAGTTAGGGTTTGTCCCTTGAAACACCAAATCATAGATTCTATCCATATTTCAAATGAACTCATGGAGGTACTCATAGAGATCCTCTATTGCCCATATAGGTTTGATAGAGAAATATTTATAACTATGTTTTACCGTTGGGGTTGTTTTCTATAATATTTTATGTCACCATTTCTTACATAAAATATGATAATGTAGAAGTCATACAAAGATATATCACACCCCTCTATTTTTAAAGTAACGTCAATAAAGTCAAAATTATAAGGGATGTGGATTATAATGGATCTATGATTAACAATACCCCGATTCATACCCTCCAAAATTTGGGAAATGGTGATGGGGAATAATCTTTGAAAAATCTGTCCACTAAATTGTTTGAAATGAATGACCAGGGGCCTCTTAAGAAGATATTTCCTGAGAATTATATCATGGATATCACATCTAATGTCGAGTTCATGGATATCAAGGAATTGAAAAAAGATAATGTCCTTCATGGAATATATTATCTTCATATCCACATAGAGGTAAATGTAACATTTCATAAATTATTGAAGTACTCATTTGAAAGGATTTTCAACCTAATAAATGTTGAAATTTTCCCCTTCGAGTCATGTGAAACAATATATGTGGAGGAAAGTTAATGTAGAAATGAAAAAAAACCAATGGTGGATGATGATATATATGATTAATCCCCCAATAGACTAGGAATCACCCTATGAATCCATGAATCATTTATAAAAGATATTATGTTTTATCCATAAACCACATTGAGGAAGAAAAATTAATCCCAATAAGATATCATAAACCAAAAACAACATTTAGTTGTGTCTATGTGAAATTATTAAGGTTAGAAGAAGTGGATTAGGATAATAATTAATTGGGACCAAATAATTCACATGCACTATATTTAAAAAATTGTGGATTTTCCCAAAAATAATAATAAAACAAATGGATGCTTAGAGTCATCATTCCATAGTGGATACATAAAATAATACAAAAATCCCCAAAATCACTTCATGGTGACTCTGGTAGTTCTGTAGGACAAATTTTCTTTCCTAGGATTCTACTGCCTCAACAGGGGTATAGATTCCATGAAATTACCAAATATGTCTAAATATTACACCATGGTCAATGAAATTGAATAAATATGGATTGAATTCATGAACACCCCTCAGATATTTTAGGAGGGTGTATCTATAAACATAAATGTGCTTTAATAGATTAATATGGGAACATAAGAAGAACTATAGTGTAAATTGATTTGTGCATCTATTCCTCTAGATGTGCAAGAGAGATATATTACATTTATATATTAAAGTAGATATGTGTTCACAAGTAATTATAAATAAAATTTTAGGATGAACCCTAATGTGTCTACGCATCGCTATGGCTTACATGATGGCCATTAAGGATTCATGTTCGAATCCATTTAGTTGATCCCCTCTCATAGAATTAATTTGAATTATTAATTTATAAAATTGATTATTTCAAACACGTTTTGGGAAGGGAATCCCAAAATTAACTCTCTAATAATATCTTCATCATTAAAAATAATTGGTATATTAGTGTCTATATCGACTTTGTAGAGATTACTTGACACCCCATAAACAATGATATCACATTTCCAATAAAAAATTGTTTGATTGATCCAACATATAGACTGAAATCACTCTTCTCCATGGATGGGTACATAGGGTATAATCTGATAAACATGGGCCCTAATTATGAGAAATCCACCGCCTTTCGAGAACCTATAAGGATTTTTTCTATTTGTTCATAACCTAAGAATTAAATAATTATATAACTAATTACCACATCTCCATGTGTCATATCATTATGATAATGTTTGGATGATGTCAGATTATTATATCAATAAATTGGTATTCAAATATTGACAATGATGTGACAACCTCATAGATATTCAAACATTCATTACCATATAATAGACATATAGATTGAAGATGAATCCTTTAATGTGGGATTTCATAGAAACATCAAGGAAATTCATTTTCTTTGTTTTATGCCCTGATAGAATTGATGTCGATTTACAAATGAATACTGAAATCCTTGCAATGTCAGCCCCAAATAATCTTAATCACCATATGGAGATCAAGTGGAACCTAACTTATATTTGGAATTCTATAGATCACCTAGCTAGAAAATATATTCCATTCATCGAGTTAATTAAGAAGGGATCATCTAAATGATTAGATGAGGGATTATCCTGAGTAATTTAGAATATCAATAAGTTCATAATACACCCACTGATCTTGATTCTAATTGTATAAAGAAATATACATTCCTTATAAGTGGCCAACATGGAACAATCGACTAGGTCTCTCCCAAAATAAATAGAAAAAGTGGGGAATGATAACTACCTTCACAATCTCAGTCAAACGATTCTAGGTACTAATACCTAGTATTCAGATATCAATAAATATATCCCTATAGTAATCTTTATTTTGAAAAAAACTATGACACTACTCCATTAGTTGAAATATATATTTTCATGTTTGTTCTATTTCTCGTTAACGTTAGTATTTAGCATATGATTATGTAGGTCACAATATAAATAAAAATTTAAATGTCAATTTCATAAAAAATATATATATAATTTTTTTAAAATTTAATATAATAAGTTTACATAGACAGTTCAATAAAAAATAAATATAAAAATTATCATTGGTGGATATTCAATGTCTATTTTTTGTAACAGATTTTTAAATTCCATTACTCATAATTTGAATATATATTTTATAAAAGAACAACATGGAAACACTCCATTAAATACATTTAACATCAAATTTTATGGAAATTGATGTTGGAATTCTGTCATGGGGATTTTCCAAGTATGTTTTATGAAAACGAACCCACTTTTTTTAGTTTTTTTTGAAATAAATAAATAAATTGATGAAATGATTACAAATTTGAAAATAAGTAGAATAATATTCAACAAATTTTAATAACATAACTTCAAAATAATTACCTATCAAAATAATAAAAATTTAATTAATAAAATTATAAAAATATTTTTATTGACAAGATGTATATAATTAAATATTTTTTCTTGTATGAATTCACCTCATAGTTGGGAAGCTATTTTTTGTTGTAAATCACCCAAAATAATTTTACAAGAGAATATATAATATTGAGTCTTTGTTATTAGTCATCAGTAGTTATGCCCAATAATTCCTAGATTTCAATATTATGTTCAACAACTGTATATATCAAGTAATAAATTCCAACAATATAAAATTCAATGAAATATTTCAAATAGTAATGGGAAATGAAAATATGAATACCTTGTTGGTCATTAAGGAGACGAATTAAAATTATGCATCAACATATTTTTTTATCACATTTAACATTTTTCATGAATGTGTCACATTTTAAATAATAGAATGTGTTGGTGATTTATATTTTCATTACTGTCGCAGAAGTTAAATAACATATAGTTGTTTTTTATTCAATACACATTATATTGATCTTGGAGTATTCAAGGAATGTTGTCTTATTGTATAAGATGAAAACAATGTTGAATGTGGTGTCTCTTATGAGTTTCTGAAGAAGAAAAATTTTTCCAAAATGTTGATAATGGAGAAAGGAGTTTTTGGACAACAATGTTGTGTGCAAGGTTGAATGAAAATCTGAATATTTCATGCATGGTGTATCTTAGTATCTCCAAATAAAAATACAGAAAATGAAATAATTTCTTGCAAGATTATTTGTTGTTTGGAAGAATCTTACCTGCCAAATGAGATATAAAATGTTAGTTGTGAACAGTTGTATTTTTAGGTTAATTACATTGAAATATCAAAAAGGTATGGGATGCTAAAATTAGTCTTATAAAGAAGACACTAAGTGATATTTAGGCTTATGAACATGGGGGTTGGAATGAAAGGAACTTCAATGGAATGTCATCCATGTCTATAAATATGCTGCTACCACCTTTCAATACATAAAAAATTTTCAATGAAGATTTAGTGTCATATATGCTTGATGCACATGCACACAGAAGACATACATGTACTAAATCATACACAAATATTATCCTTGAGTGTATCTAGAATATGTTTTTTTTCATTGCGTTGTTGTGTTAATGATAAAGATTGCGATAAAAAAATATTTTTCGATAATACAAAAACATGCACTAAAGAACAAGTGTTGAGTGATGTTATAGATTTCATCTACATACCATTTTTGAATATCTAGTTTATTCTATTAGTGAATTCGTGTGAATGAATATCATAAATCAGTGCATGAAGAGTCTCTTGCTATATATGGATAAATTCTTCAATGTATCTAATGGAGTAACCTTCATGACAATAAACTAAGTAAGTCTTCACTAAATAAAGTGATCTAAGGGGAGTATATGGATGTGTTATGAGGGAGGTAGTGTGTTATCTCTAAAATATTGTAATGTTATTGTTCATGGAACATAGAGATTATGTTTGGACATCTTCATTCAATATATACTAAAGGATAGTGAATTTTGGTGAAACCAAATTATTTTATGGTTTTCCCCATTAAACCATCATTTAGTGGTTGACCATATAAAATATCTATGTCATCTCTTTGATTTTGACAATTTTAGTTATGATCATTTACATTATATAGGTTTAATAGGTACCTAACAATGTGGTAGAATGATCTATCACTTTATAAGAAACATTTGACATTGTGATTCACCCCTCCACTCACAGAATGTCATGGGGTCCTTCAAGTGGAACCATAAAAACATTTTGTAGGAGTTAAATTTATCATCTGTTATTGTCATGATGAATTCAATAAATGATATGACATACCCTATCATTGATTGAAGTAAAATCCTTATTTGAATAAATAAGATGAGATCTCATATGAGATCCATTGAAAGGGATGTTATTTTTTACACATCATGGGGGATTTAGGTCACTAATGCAACCTAACTTTCTATGAATAAAATATACCAGAAAATTCATAATGCATATTATAAATAATATAATTCCCTTACAAATACACTTTAGGATAAAATTTATCTAAATGCGATGAGTTTCCTATAATCCAAGTCTATTTTTGAAATCTAAAAAATATATATGAAGGGGAAAAATTGAGGTTAAACTAAACCTTTTTCAAAATAGGATTGACAATATAAAAATGCATCATGATGATAGTGAAGATACATTTTCTAATCGAATTACTAATATTTTTCAAAAAATAAAAGGACATGGTTATGAAATCAAAGACAATGGAGTTATAAATAAAATTTTGAGGATGATTCGATCTCTATAAAAACCAAAAGTTGCATCCCATGATCAATGGGATATTTATAATCATTTACATGATGACATACTAAGTAGTCTGATCTCTTATTAAATGTGATTCAAACCATAAGATGCAAAGACTCGAGTAAGCCATGAAATTCCATTTAAACACATTGATGAACTTGGGGATTTTGTAGATAGAGTTGAGGAAGATAATGGGGATGAATAAAATATTTATCGTTTTTTCTATGAAACTCTAAAGAGGAACGTGTATATTTTATGTAAATAATTCTATAGCATTTTTTTAGTGTCTTAGAATTGGGGAAATTTCTTCTCGGTTCTCAAATAGGATAGATGATGACGAATTTGGAGCTAGAAACATTGAAAATCCTCAAAATATGTTTCCCCAAAAGGGATACATAAAATCAAGATAATGAAATTTCATTGCAAAGAAGAATATAATGATAATGCTATTTTTAATAATTAAGAACAAGATATTAAATTTGGAACTCAAGTGTCCATGTTGGCTATAGTATAAATGTTAAAGCAAACCATGAAAATGTTACAAGTAATCTGTTAATTGTTTATTCCGATCTCATGTGGGAACATGAGGGTTATCATGTTATTAATGATAATGAAAGGTATTGAAAGAAAACATTGATAGTAGTCATAGAAGAACAATCAGAATATGTTGATCGACATGAAGCTAAAATTGATTGATAAGAAAAAAGTAGTAAAAGGCCATTCCAAAACTATTTCATGCCTAGAAGATGTAGTTGAATTTATGCTCATGTTTAAAGAATATAAAAATTTCATCAATGTTCATACATCCATACTAGAGGAGAAGCCCAGTATAGTTTATGGACATGAATAAGATGTTGTTACATTAAGGATTAAACTAGTAAGTCAATGAAATTCAATGGGAATGAATAAGAAAATATATTTGGGAATATTCTTATATGTTGATCTGTTAGAAATTTATATGTGTAGTTCCAAAAGAGTAACAAAGGATATGAATGATCAATTATTCCCATGAATAGGAAAATATTCAATTAGTTGTGGAGATGGAACATCAAATCCTAGAAACAAGATGAGCATAAATAATGGGATGCATATAGTTGGACATATCACAAAGTAACTATAATTTCAAACAAAGAAACCCTCAAAATCAATCAAAAAGGAGAACTAAATACTATAATCATGTGTCTAAAAATGATCACCAGTCATATTATTTTTCTATATAAAGGTGAAATATGAGGAATTTAATATAGATGACAATTAAACTAATTAAATTTCAACTATATGGCTTTTTGGTTCATACCACATCATACTATGAAGTGGAAAGGATCTACTTTAATGGGAACGATCTAGGATTTCATTAAAAGAGAATTAAATAATGACATTAATCTTACTAAAAAATGGTTTTATGGATATTTTTTCAGTTATAAAATAATGTACAAAAAACTATTGATTGTGATAAGAATAAAGGTAGGTATTTTAGCAACCAAACACAAAGGAAAATCAATACCCCATAGCCAAATGGATTTTCTATTAAAAATAGTTTTTCTCCTCTATAAGAAAAGTAAGAGTATGATAAGCCAATGAAAATGGTAAATATGTGGTAAGTTACATTATTATCCTCCACTTAATAAAATATTTCATTAAATGAAAAGTAAAAAATTGAGGAATCCACCTTTTATAAATAGCTCTATAAGACATAAAGAATAGTAGAACCTTGGTTCTTGGAAAGGGACTCTCATCCCATATTGCAGGAAATGGATACTTATTGAAGAATCATAATAAATGTCTTGTATGAAATGTAATATTCAGCAATGTTGGTTCAATTATTATCAAAGGTAGTGGATGTACAGAACTATAAAACGAAAAATGAGGAAAATATATGTTCTTTACGTGTAATATTTATGTCACGAACTCCTAAATGTGAGTAAAATATGTAACTTAGGACTGATAGTAACATTCAGCCAAAAGGGTTGTACAATGAAAGGAATAAAAAGAAATTATATATAAAAATAATGTAGAAAATATGGAAACATATATCATGTTGAATGTAAAGAGAGGAGTTTATACTTGAATGTTGAAGATGAAAAAACATTTGGCAATAAAGGTCAGGTAACCTCAATCAAAAAGACATGGAAAATATATCTAAACTAATTATAATCAGTTATCTCTCCAATAGGATTCTTTAGTGGTAAAATAATTAAGATTAACGCATGAGATGAATTTTTCTCAGTATTGCATATTTCCTAAATAAGAAAAGGGCATCAAATATTCTCGATCTCATCCACACAAGTGTATTCAGTCCACAAATGTTTTATGAAACATTTGTATAGAGGTTATAAAATATTTTTAATTGTTATTATAGTAAAATGGTTTGTGAAATTATTATAAATTATAATCATAGATTTCAATATTTCTTGAAAAGTTATCTTCTAATTGATAAGAATGATACCACTCACATAATAAATGATATGTGATCAGAAAACATAGGGGAATACACATCCAATGAGATAAAAAATTACCAAAAATAGAGAATAAGGAATGGGGAAGTTTTATTGAGAACTCCACAACAAAATGGTGTTGTTTAATGAAAACTCCATATGTAAACAATATGGAATGAACTATGCTGATTGAGAGTCCTGTCTCTCACCAATACTAGAAAAACGACGTTTAAGAAATAGTGTACACTCCAAACATAACCTGACAATATACAAAAGAAAAAAACCATATTTTTTGTTCTATGGAAGGAAGATATCTCTAATTTATATTAATGTTCTCGGAAGTAAAATTTTCATCTGAAATTAAGATGGAAATCAGGGGAAGTATAGTGTTGTTTCAGACATGGTAATATTACATGGATATTCAATGAAGATAAAATTCAAAAAATAGTTCAATAATCATCTTGGAATAAATATTGTAAGCAATGATGTAATGATCATTGAATATAAGGGAAAAATACATCTAGTATCTCTTATTATTATGTGATGGAAAATTAAAAAGATAGTGGAAATGTATTAGATTCAATGTAAGAAGGATATGAAGCCATGAAAAAAAAATTCAAGTCTCACAAAATGATGTTGTTTTATAAGAAGAATTATAATAGTAAAATATAGATGATGAAACATTGTCATATTCTTATAGGGAAAACAGAAGTGAAATAATAGACCAATCCAACATCATTGGGGATTGGACTACCTCAACACAAATAATGAGAATGTGGAAAAATCCCATTCTTACTCCATATTAATTTTAGAAACAACCACATTTAAAGAAGCTAAAAATGATGAATCATGGTTTTTTTCGATGATTGATAAACTTTATCAGATTGAAAAATTTCATGAATGGTATTTGGTTAGGAGAAATCTAAGTCACAATGTTATTGGAATAAAGTGGATATTTAAAAAAATCATTGATCATGGAGATGTGATCATAAACAAGGAAAACATAGTCTGTAAAAGGTATGCCCAAATTTAAGGTGTTGACGTTGAATAAAAATATTCTGAAATAGTTATACTGGAATCTATCATGCTCTTCATTGGTATAGAAAATTAAAGAGGATACAATATATATAATATGGAATTCAAAACGTCTTTTTTAAATGGAGTTCTTGAATATGAGGACTATATTAAATTACTTGTGGGATTTCTAATTTTAAATGATGACAGAATAGTTTTTAGATTAAAAAACATACTATAGAGTCTAAATTATATACCACATGCAGAGTTTTCTTAAAATGATGTTTATTTAAATAATATACAATTCAAAATAATAGGTTTGATCAAATTATCTAATTGAATATTTCAATGGAATAGAAATTTATGGTTCTTTTTTACATGGATTCTATTAAAATTTTTGGAAGCAGTCAAGGGTTAGAGGAAGAATTTTCTATCGATATCAAATCATAATTTGAGATCTATTTTTTTCTTGAATTCAAATACCTCTTGTGTTTGTAGGTTATTAATAATAGGTATTATACTTTAATTTTTTAGCCTAAATATGAAAGAGATCGTATAAGAAGATTTAACATGAAATACTCCAAAGAAATGAAAAATACCATTGTTGTTGGGAAAAAACATATAATGCATGAGGATGTGACTTTTTTGGATCCAACCATGTATATGAGAATCATTGGATTATTATTTTACATGACTAAAATAGATCTAGATATTATATTTAATTCATTCTTAGCAGCCTGATTTCAAATTATTCTGATGGATTATCATTTAGATGCAGTTAGAATAATAATGTGGCACATTCATGGTATTCACAATTAGGGCTTATGATTTTCTGTAGGAAGTGATAATGAACATTTCGGGATTTTCTGATGGTAACTAGGTTAGAGATTTTGTTGATAAATATCCCATAAGTGATTGATCATTATTTATGGGCAATTAATATGTGGGCTGGTTTGTGACGTCCATGACTCAAGATCCACTAAACGGGTGCCCCGAGCTGGGTCTTCACATAACCTCAAACATGCCTCCCCATGCGACTGAGTTTTCTGACAAGTATTGAGGGTCTATTGAGTGTTGTGGTGATATAATTCCCTCTTTACCTGAGTAAGATATAGTAGAACACAATATAAATAGTGGAAACAATATGAAAAAACTAATGAACATTCGGAACCAAACATCCCCCAAATAGGGTACAACCACAAATAAAATATATTCATTTCTATTCCGTACGTGTAGTTCCACAAGTGTAAGGAACAAAAAAATAGTGAAAATAGAGAAAATCCCCTAGCAGTGTAGACTCCAATCCTAGAACCTCATCCACGAACATCCCTAGCCAGACTCAACTCCCTTCCACCAGTCATTTACCATATCAGAACCTGAAAAAATGAAAACTTTTTGGGTACCCAATGGCAGCCCGAACGGGGTGTGAGTACATCTCATTAGGCCACCACCAATAGATTCTACAAAATATCCAGTATAGAATATAGTTCATGAAAATGTGGAGTAAATTGTATAATAAATAAAACAAAAACTTAGGTTTCATTAGATACTAGTCACACACAATCCATTTCTATATTTATTAGCATTTCCTTCATCTATACTGTCTTCATTACGTACACCCTTTTTATCTGGGGTTCCAAGGGTTAGGCATATATGTCATCTAAACATGGGAAAAATGAAATAAAACACTATGCATAAGCGAATACATCATGTCCTGAGCTCTCTAGGGAATAAAATTTCAAAATCAAAAGATCACACATACCCTAGAGCCTCATTCCTAGTAGTTTCCTAAAATATAACCATTCAACCATTAGGCATATGTCAGACAACATAACTATATTTCACAACTGTCACGTGTTGACACACAAGGAGCCTCAGTCCAAGTGTCCAGCCAGGATCTGATACGCTATGTCCGACCACACCATCCACTAGTTCATAAGTCGGGATAAATGGTGCATCAGTCCAAGAATCCATCCGGGACTCTGAATGCTAGGTCGGACCATCCAAACCTCGATACGGAACGCTATGTCCATAACATTGGTTTCAAGAGCATCGATTTTTCCATGAAATGAACGGGGAACTGGGGAGTGCAGCATCATTCTAACCTACCATATCCATTCATCACACACTAACATATCCCAACCAATGCACATTAGTCATGATAAATAAATATCATTGTAGGGAATAAAACTATTCTATTTACCTTACATTCCTGTTTCTCCAAATTCTCATTCTCATTCCTTAACCTAGTGAACATGTTCAAATATTACAATATGTCATCCATCATTAACCAATAACCATTCATTTTCCCATTTAACCCTTAATAATTTCAAAAAAAAATCCACTTATACATTTTTTGTTCAAATTTTATTTCACGTAGCATGAAAACATTATTACATTTAAACCATTAGGTATACACTG
Organism: Viscum album; assembly: GCA_963277665.1. Classification (NCBI taxonomy): domain Eukaryota; kingdom Viridiplantae; phylum Streptophyta; class Magnoliopsida; order Santalales; family Viscaceae; genus Viscum; species Viscum album. Next base: position 765,268,234 of record OY728120.1, read on the forward strand.
TGATTTCCACATGTTAAATCATGAATCATATTCAAAAATTCCCCTACACAAACCCTTTACATGCCTTCTATTTATAAGCCATATCCAATTTAACATGTTCATCATTTCACATATACTAACCCTCTTGGGAATTTCAACATAATTCACAACTCATTTGACACAATATCAAATTGCCCAATTAACCCTTCTGAATTCTTCCCAACAAGCCATTATTCCTTTATCAACCCTAGGAAAAAGTATCAATAATACATCTTCAACTAATATATACATAATAACATGTCCAAGAAGGGTATTATGTGATTACGAAACAACTCTATATTTATTCTTACCAATGCCTAGGTTCGTGAAAGAGGGTGCACCCCATTTGTGGCCCAAAATCATTCTTATCATCCTTCACACATACAATGCGGATCGTGATTGTTATAAATCATTATTTATCCATTTATAATTCCATATAATAGTCAAAGTTATAATTTGACCCAAAAGAGAATAAATCTCTCAACACACATAAAAACAACTTTAACAATACTATGTTATAAATCTTACAGACCACCTACATCGAATCTAATAATGAATGCATTCTAAAACATTGTTTCAAATACTAATCCAACCCAACTTGAAGTTCCAACATATATTACATGTGAAAATATGGTTTTATAGATTTATGAAGAGATGATAGAAACTATAATTCCTAATCCAGAAAATAGAAACAAGAGAAAAATTATACTAACTTAGGGATTTGATATGCAGCTGACGACACTCCAAACTTCCAAGTGATAAGGGAGATTGATCCATGAGATATCTTGAGGTTTTGGGGCGTCGATAGGGTTGGATGCAGAAGAAAGGGAAGAAAAATCTTGTATAATACTTAAAATCCCTTAATGGAAAAATTTAAAATCTATAAACTATTATAGGCTGCATGGTTTACCTGCATGATTTTCCAAATCGTGCACAAACCCTATGAGATCCACTATCCCAAAATCACCCTTTAGCATTATTTCCTAGGATACTCAACATGGTTTTCACTAACCATGCGCAATCCTTGCAACTTGCCCCGAAAACTCCTTTTCCTCATATTTCATGTTAAGAACCCCTAAAACACCACTAGATCTTCTCATTAACTTGGGGAACACTTATTTATCTAAATGAAGAGACATAAACCAAAGCATAAACAATAACATTCCTTTTGGAAGAATTTTGGATTTTACAACCTCCCCACCTTAGAATGGCATGTCCTCGAGCCACTCTTCCCAAGCATCACTTAGCTTTAGTAATGATATTTCATTCCAATAGGCCAAGATATCCTTTATTTTTCCCCCATATTTCCCTTTTCACATTACAAATAAACCATGAAAATTGATCAAATAAATGGTCTTATCCCGCAAGATTTCCTTACCACAACCTACAACATGAACTATATACTCCTCAAGGATTATTCAATGGTAATCATACCCAACCACTAGAATTTCATAAAGAAATCATAGGCAATAATACCTAACCCACATCACATGGAAAGTCACACACGATATCATACCATCATGTAGAAAAAAATCAGCATGCCGCCGGTTTGATTCCCCTCGCAGCTCATTACCCAAATCACTTGGTTTCATTTTCCTCTATTTTCAAAACACTAACGCTGAACAATCCCACTATCACCCAATGGAAAAAACATGATCATTACTACAATATTTTACAATGGTCACATTCCGCATATATACGTCCAGAATGCAACCAAAACTCATGGGTACTCGATTGATTGAACTCGTGCCAATGCACAACAAAAGGTCAAACTCACCTGAATGGTAACCCCTCGAGTCCTTCCAACCCTAAATACTAAACTCATAGTCAAAAACAATGGTTACCCACTATGGTTATCATCACCAACATCAGTTACTTAGTACCTCAACAATCAACGAAATACCACAAAAATCTCATATTGTCTTTCATTTCACATAAGAAGAACCCATTGAGGTTATTTCCTAACCACTGGTAGAATCCCATCATCCAAACACCACTAACTTCCAAACTATTATCTGGCTCCACCATTCCAACCAACATTTCCAACAACAGCCACCCTACCATTAATACACTATCCTAGGAAGGAAATGTTCTCAATCACGACCATTCCATACTTTAAAACACACTGATCCTACCACAACATCCACCAAATCTGATTTTACACTCTCTACATTATTCCCTTACATAGAGTCTATTCAATTTTCCCCAATTGAATTATCCTGGAACATTTAGATTCACCATTTTAATGACACTACATCACAGGGATAAGGTGACTACGAACACCAAGTCATTATAATATCTCTGATGGACACTTACCCAGGTATACATTTGATCTCAATTGGAGTTATAGAACACAAAAAATCCTACTACAAACCAATGTTACATATTAAAACATTATTTGATGACTAAACATAATAATCTCAAATTCCATTCAGAAATAGCCTAAGACCAATCCCAATGTTTGGCTCAATCAACCACCATAATCAAGGCCAACCTGGCCCTTGTGAGTGACCTAGTGTATACATCACAGGTTCTTAATTACCATCCAAGCGCCACTACATAAACTTAAGGTTCTCCTCTACAAATTTGTACTGACTCATCACTCCACACATTAGGTGTGCCATTAATATTTCTCTACACATTGGATTACAACCCCCACAATTCACTCTTTAATCATAATAAGAATCTTTAATCATGTAGGTGAGCATCTAAGTTATTCCTGAACAAGAAAAAAAAACCCCCTCAGTGCATGATCCCAGTTTCTGAGAATAACAATTGCAGGACTTATAGACACCTAATCCATTCCAAGAACTGCACACACAAAAAATGATTGTGTACATACCACCATACTACATCGTGTGTACAGTCTCCATGACTATTAACTCTATGAGGTCTATCGTCCTATAGAAACACCTTTATGTTTCTATGAGTAAATCCAAAGCTTCTCAATGTAGTTGGGAAGATGTCAAGATGTTGGGCATGATGGTAACTAGCTAAGGTAAACTATGAAGTTGTCAAAGGGAACCACCACCAACTTAACTATTTCATATTTAACCTTCAAGGATGATACACAATTATATGATGAGGATTTCATGATTCCCTACTGGTCACCTCTCATTGGTATATAAACACCACTACTCAAACACAATTCCCAACTGAGACTCACCACCACTCTACAACCATATATCAAGTATCTATGATTTTTTTTATGATTTACTATGTTCACCATACTACACAATTTCTTTCCATGTATCCCTTATAGTTAATGACCGAGCTCCATGGTCCTCCATTCTAGTAAAAAACCAATGGTATGTCTCATGACCATTCTTTCCTCTGTTGCATCATTGAGAACATCAAATGCTTATCCCATTTGAAATTGTTCCTTACAATTATTTTATGCTATCTGATCAACATATAACCCTCAAGGGTTCAAACTATTCTTTAACCACACTCATACTGACTTTAGTTCTCTCTATACAACAATCACCAGTCATAGCACAATAACCTCTACTCACCTCACCCTACCTCTTGTTAGAAATCATTATCATCCCAAGGTATTCTCAACCTCTCACCCAATAACCTAACCATTAAAACAAAAATACCAACCATGTGACCTCCGTCACTTTGGATTTCATCTTCCTACAAGAGTATCTAACCGTGATTCGGTCATCCATATCCATTTCTACTAAGAATAACCCCAAGGTCTTCATTAACCATCACCCAAACTAACAAGTTTGGAATCCATGGAATCTTGTTTATTGAAGCTCATTGGTGGTTTTATACATCAACATCACATTTGAAACATTCCCATACATCATATTCCAAAGCATCCACATTAATGAGCTAGCCTCCTATGAGGTCACCCATGATCTCCCCAAAACAATCAACACATCTACATAACTCATGTCACATAACCAAATCATCGACCTTCCAATATAGTCTTCTAAGATAACACACATAAGAAGAAATATTCCACATCATATTTTCAAGGTCCAAAATCTTCCCATATGACACACACCCAAGAGCACTGGGAACCCAGTCAGACCTATCTCATAGGTAACCTTAAAATTAGAGTAATATTGGTTCACTAAATTGGAGTAACGATGAAACAATACGTTGATTAACACCCAAATCGAGCTACAAACTAATTAGTTCTTGTGGTTGGAACTCTCACCCCCATTCACACACACACTGCACCTATAGAACCAAGTGGCCATTTTCTCTAGGTTCTGAATGAATGTTTATTTTACTCATACATTGTAACCATGGGAAAATCCCAACACAATGGTCTGAGATACAAATAACAAGGTCTAAACGCACATGGTCCACCATACCCACAACAATACCAATTTCAAATAACATTACTACCAAGACACTAATTATTATGACCATCATACAACCCACAAAAATTCATCTTGCATGGATTACTACTCTCACACTATCAAACTACACCATAAGTCATTAACGCCATCACCTAACTAAAGACACAAGGAGGAACACTCTGATGTTCATTCTTTAGAAAATTCTACTTACTGAAATTTCTCAAATCCCTAGTTAACTAGATTCATGTTCCCTAAACATTATCGTTAAAAAATATCTCAATGTACAATTGGTATTGACTGCAAAAGGAGAATTCCCTAACTCCCATACTAAACCCACTCGACATACACTGTTCCAAAGGTTGTGTTCACATCAATACCACTACCCACAACCCTTATTACCATAGGTTATCGTCCACGTCTAGAAAACCAAATTAATTAGTCACAAATCATTTATCAAACATCTCCTTATACTATTTATTCTTCTTTAACATGCAACTTTCTTTGAGGGTGCATTTCTCATTTTAAAACATGTTATTACCCTATGTTAAATCGTATACACTCTTCCTTGGAAAAAATTCTTTAACTATGCAAAATAATTATTTTATTCCAATTGGAGTATATTCATTGGTAAAAGACCATTTTCTATTGGTACAATTTTTTACCAATAAAAATTTTCTTATCGCTAAACTGTTGGTAAAAACTCTATCACAAAATTCTATTATAACATATTAAATTATTCTGTTGCAATTATAATAATAACAACAGATAATATATATCTTGGTAAATATGATTAGTATCTAATTAATTCGACTAATATATCTGTTGGTAATATTATTATCATTCATAATCTATTCCAATAATTAATATAAATTTATAAATAATATTTTAACTGAAATTTTATGTATTTTTATTCCAATCATTGCTCTCAAAATTTTATATTTTATATATTATTAAAATTATATAAATTATATTTTTATATTTTTTATATAATAATAATAAAATGAGCATATATGAAACACTAAAAACCTTCACATTATTTTAAAAAACATTATCTAATATAATTTACATGTTCAAATTTCATGGAAATGAAATAACTGTCAAGTAACATAATACAAGCATATTTAAACATGTTCACACAGTAAAATATTTTACAATGAAATCAATGAATCATAATTTACAATAAACATATTTTAAACCTCGGACGTCATTGTCATGGAATCCCCATTAATCCACATAACTTGTTATCTAATAAAGTGAATCTTAACATGAATAGTTTCACCATAATCTCAATGATTACAGTAGATCACCCTTCTATGATTGAAGCAACACCTAAACCAGATTCCTCCACATTAGATATTCACCATCACAACCAGTGTTCTGATAACAAAAACACAATAATTAGAAAATATTTTAATTTTAAATGCATGATATAATACTAATAATTCCTGATAAATCATGTCTAAAAAATAAAACATGATATAATTTAAGAAATATGATTTTAATTTATAATGGCTCTAATCATTAATTGAGAATTCACAAGATATGTTAACCATATTAACTATATTAACTTCAAAATAAATATTTTATAATCTAGATTGACAACATTTAGGGTTTTCTTGGGAATCGTCACAAATAAATCTTTCTTAAATCAAATTGAAAAAACATTCAAAAATCTAGATCATGAGGAAATAATCATTCCATGTCATCATACTAGAACAAAATTAGTGGATTCATCAGGATTAGAAATGCACACTTAGCATCAATAAACATGATAATTAAATTATAATATAATATACCTTCAAGTATAAATTCATACCATAATTGAACCATACATCAAGTTGAAGATTGATCCTGAGAACTCATTATGCTTCAATATGAACTCCACCATTCAAAATCAATTATAGCTACACCAAGCCACATATTGAAACTCATGCCAGAAAAAACTAAAAAAAATAAAATATAATTACAAAACTCTTGTATTGAAACACCACATCAAACAATCATATACTTAGGGAAATTAGAAGATTCATTCAAACACTATAAGGTATTGAGAACCAATAGTGAATCTATTTTGGAAAAACTAAGACAAAACATTGTAAACAAAAATTACACTAACAACATGACTTACCAAACCAAATATGCCAAATGATTCAAATTCTAATTATATTATTCCACCTGATGAAGGAAACATTTAAAACATTTAAGAAACACCAACCAACTTGATTAGAAATTTTATAATATATAATTTTTTACAGATAATTTTATGCCAAAAGGTATCTAGTTTCCACAAAAACTAACTAAACATAACAACACATTATATAAAAATATAAAAATATTATCATGACAATAACCAAAAACCATAAGATAACAGATGATCTCATTAACAAAAGATAATAGGTGACCACATTATCTAAAATCTATCCACAACAAGAAGATTATCTAACCAATAGAAACAACTAGAACCAAAATATTACCCATCCAATGACCAAAATAATAATATATAATCAATGAACTCAAAAACATACCATAGTGGATGGTATAAAAATGACTGGTGAGAAAAACACAAAAATCATTAGATGAACCCGTGACCGAAACAAGTCACATGTGACCACATTAACTATAGACAACCAATGAAAACAAGAGAATATAACAATTTATAATATAAAAATAATAAGAATATTATCTAACCTATGTTCACAAACCATTGATAATGATACTAATTTTAATTTAGAGTGACCCATAACACAAAATTATATAATCAAGTAGAACTACCTTAAATTCTAGAATGTAGTTAATATTGTTTCAATTGAGAATGGTACCACTTTTGAATTGATAATGACATAGTACCTCTTTGGATCTTGTTGGATATTTGAAAATCCATACGTATATAGTCAATAGCAGAATGAAAAGAATGTTTTTGGCCTTCAAACACAGCTTCATTTCTCATTTTTCATACATTGGTGAACACCACCCCAACAGCGGTATTACGACATGTTCAATGATGGGTGCAGGATGGGCACAACAATGATTTTACCTTGTAGTTATTCTATCTAGCACAGACCTACAAGAGTTTGGGGATAGATATTTCAATGACTTTTGAGTGAGTGTGGACACATATTTATGTTTATTGTAATAGTTCACTACTATCAAAAATAACCTTTATATCCTTCCCATAACAATGAACCCCACTTATATATAACAAGGATTGTGTTAAAGATTTGGGTCAAACATGGTATCTAAAGCGCACAATGAAGGATCAAGATGAGATGGAAAATTTTGTTACAAGGGATGTTCTGATACTGGGTTCCATCAACAACAATACCCATAAGTTCCAAAAAAAAGAGTTTTTATCTATAGTTCAATTTACTTTTTTAATAGTCCAGTTGTTCCCCCCCCTTCAGAGATGGGATTAAAGCATATTCTCTAAAAGAAGTTGAATTCATGCTGGGACAATATGAAGGCACGCAATTAGTTGCGAATGATGATGATGTTACAATGGAGTTTAATGTGGTACTTTCCAATGTTTTTTCCTCATTTGTGAACAATTTTCCATACGTCCTCTCTGAGACTTCCCATGAGTGCAAGCCAACATAAGCTCAAATATTTTAGAGTCTAGAAGATATGGAATGGTTGTGAAAGGTACACCTGAAGATGATATTAATGAATGAATTACTGTCAGGGTGAGTCCGAATCTAATATTATGTAATGATGGTGGTTTTTGATGAAAAGTTTATTTGTTTGATATGTAGGTTGAAGTAAAAGATGATTAAAGTGACTGGTAAGTAATTTGATTTAGTTGGTTATGGTAATGTGATATTTCCTGTAGCCTATAGGGTGAATCTATAGAATTATTGGACTCCTTATATAAGGAATATGAAAGCCCTTTTGGAGGTGAAGTAGGAGTATATGTTGAATAGAGATTTGTGGGAAGGCGTTGAAGGCACTATCGTGTCTTTTGTACTGAATATACCATCAAAAGATCAATAATAGATATTGTTAAACTATATGAAATGAGTGGAAGATGGGTACCCAAATTTGTTTGAGGATTTTGAGATGTATTGCTACATTAGAAAATCAATATAGATAAGGCTAGAATCTATACGTATTTGACATCCCCCCTGTAGATGATTATTCATTAAAAACATTTATAGAGAAAGATGGCATCTGCAAGCTCAATTTTGTTTCGATTTTTCTAAATTTGGGAGTTCAATTGTTCACCATCCATGATGTTTGTGATATATTTTCTATGGATTATTGGTTAGATATCATGGAAAATTTATAAATATAATCTATAATTATGTTGGGAAAATCAATATAGAGAGAAATTTTCCAAGAATGTCGTCACCTGGATTGCTCACAAAACCCAATCGCACATCGGGTATGCCGGGATACCCAATCCCATTGGTATTTTTTAATTTTCCTCATAATTGGATAATGGAATCTCTATGCTTTATGAATTTAGCCATTTTAAAAGTTCAATAAACTCAGAGAAATAATTAACACTTTGCACATTTCATTTTTTGGAGTTAACTAATCTCAAAATGGTTGATATTACTGTATATTTATTGAAACAAAATAATGATGGATTATATGAATATCAATACAATCATTCAACAATCTCCATATTTTCAATTTTTTCAATTCTAATATCATGAATTTATTCCTTAATACAATCATCTACCACATATTGAATATTTATATCAACATTAGATGAATAATTTTTAGTTATTTATAAATTCCATGTCCAACTTGTAAAATTATTGAAAATCCATAGGAAATGATATGTTCATTCATTTATCAAGAATTTATCATTCTCATAGTCAAACACACTAAACATGGATAGAAAATAAAATCTTTGTTTTGACGATTTAATTTATAAAATTCCATGAAATGATTGAATCTATTTTCATATTAATGTGTGTTTGTTAATAAATTTATCAAATAATGTTCCATAATTTATCTATGATCAGAATATAAAATATATGTATATTATAACATGTTGATATTTAGACATATACATAAACAAAATAAATTTAAACATAAAAACATATAATTAAAACTATTAGTTATCATGTGGGAAATATCTATGATTCTTATGAATCAAAACAAAAAATAAATTAATATAGTGATTTATTTTATTTTAGTAGTATTTATAATCAATGTTCGAGGATTATGGTAATGGAATATTATAATATTGGAGTGAAATAAAGTAATCATTAATTTTCACCATACCATAAAATGAAATTATTTAAAAATGACAATTAAAATATATTAAAAACATAATTTTCTCCAACTTATTTGATAAATCCAAATAATTATAAAAAATATTATCATATGGTAATATGGACCTATTTTAAGAGGATTCTATGATAACAATGTAATATGATATGCAAGAGAAACAATTCAGAATATTTATCCACTACAAAACTCATGAATCACCTTTAACTGTAAATCTATTTCATGGTTGTTTATAAAAAACTATAAATAGAAAACATTCACATTTATTATAAACATGTATAATGTCATTTAAATTGGAAATCATTAAATTTAAATCATTATATGTAGATATTTAAAAATATAATGGTCTTATAAGAAATTAAATAAATTAATAAATGATATTAAAAATATATTAAAACATTATATTTAAATAAACCATGTATAACAAAATCATTGGAAAATTCCAATACTTTATATCAAAGGAATGTGAAATGATTTTTTCTTTTAAAAGTAACACCACTGGTATTATCGATATGTCATAATACCAATATAAACAATAATGAAGTCTCAATAGAAAATAATACTCAATAAAATATCATGAAAATAGGTTACGAATAGTGGTTATAGTATAACCATGACCATTAATCATTGGAATATGTAATAGAAATGGATATAATCTAGTAGAAAACTGAAATAACATTTATCTAGTATAGACTATATAAAATTTTAAAAAAATAACATAAAAAATTCTAATTTTTATAATTTTAAATTGATCCTAAATATAGATGTACACCCTCAAATTCAGTGATAAGATCAATACTTCAATTACACATTTTCAAAAACAACAAACAAAAATGAATAAACAAAAACCTCTAATTGTGGTCTTTGGTTCACCTTAATAAGATTTATAGGATCTTAATATCTTCTTTGATCCAGAAACCATGATGAAGGATGAAATATGGATGATAAATGGTTATAAAAATATGATTATAATAATCTAAAATATTTATATAAGATCTTAAAGTGGTATATGATTTGGTGATCAACTAAAATATGTTTTTACTGAAAGAATTATTATTGGATCTTGTAAAAATGATAAAAGATGATGTATTGAGGATCAATGAGAGAATAAATTTTATTAAATATGATTAAAATAAATAAAATAGAGATTGGTGAATTTGTTGTTGGGTCAATTCCTTCAATGGTATTAAGGAAACAATCAAATGGAAATTATTTAATGAGGGTAAGATTGTTGGGTCTTTTTTGGAAAATTTTAAGATCATTTTTGTCTAACATGAAATCAAAAAGTTTTTTAAATTAGTATTCAATGTTTGTTTCGATGATAAAAAATTATGAAATGTTTCTATGTATCTCTAATGTTGGTTCTTTTCAACATCATATGTAAATTAACATCAGTAGATTTATTAACTTCATTTTTCAGGAATACATACATTAAAATTTCATTTATAGTATCATTAATGTTACTTTTAAAAAAACTGTCAATAATGGTCATAGACATGAAATTTTAATGATGGATAAAAAATAGACTTTAAAACATTCTAACATAACATTTAAAATTATTTTATAATAAAATAAATTTATAACTATGATGCTAAATCAAATATATCTACTTGTGATTGAAGCACAATGGTGTCCAATTGGTCTCTCGTATTAAACCAATCAAGTACATCCTTCTTCACCCTGTGTAAAATGTGTATTTGTCCCAATGGGTGGTTATTAGAAAAAAATGATATCCATATCATGTTAAACTAGGAATTTAATGTTTATTTCATGACGAATATCAATACAGACCATCCCATCCCATAAAACGCACAAGTAGACATAGAACTTCTATACATATATTTTTTACATGCCCATGAAACCCCCAGAACATGGGATATGTATTTTATGGTGGATCATGAGTCTATTTTTCAATAGGATGGAAATCCTAAAGCTCAACTGTTTTGGCCTATGGATTTTATTTCTTTCCCCAAATAAAATTTGTTTTTCTACATTTTCCCATTTTTCAATGGTTATACTAGTAACAAAGATGAATAACTTTCCCCCATTGGGAGCTTTGAAATATCCCTACATCTAAAGATATCACACCTAAACATTAAAGGATATTCAGAGCTACCGATAAAAAAATTATGAGTATGACATTTGGAAGGTATAATTTTCCCCTCTCTTCAGTTACATCAGAATATTGGTGGAATACTTCAATTTTGAAACAAAAATTCATTATATACCATGATCACAAAATTCTCGTGGTGATGTAATAGGTAATACATCACCAATCTTACCTATCCTTGATCATGAGGAATGGTCTTTCTATATCATTCCCTAATGGGAAGTCTCATCAATCATATTTTATATCCTAGAGGAAATAAATAATATCTGCACTTCCCCACAGAATGATGAACTAATATGAAATCATAATGGACTGATCCTTTATTTTATTAACAAAAAAACAATTCCCTCTTATTAGATCAAGAAAAAAAGGGAATATAATCAACATTAGGATGTGATGTATTAACTTTAATTTGGGTACATTGAGAAATATTCCGTATAAAAATGTTTTATTAATGGAATACTCTTTACATTCATATTAAAAGAGATTAATTCCATCATTGAAGAAGACATTGTTGGATCCTATAGAACTCATCAATATTATACAATACTCTACCACCAAATTTCGAGGAATATTTCTACTAGGAAAGAATGATATAGGACTAAATAGAATTAAATAGTAATTTTAATTAATTTAAGATTAATTAAATCATCATCCATCAACATTTAATGATGCTACATACATCTAAATATTTATACATATTTTTTGTATGGGTGATGGATGTTATGGCGCTATATCACCATGCTGCATCTAATAGATTTAAGTACATAATTAATACCACATGATTATTTTCAAAATTGGATAATTTAATACATCTTATAGATGTTGGGATTAACAATATCATCAAAAGTTTTAATTATAACATCATGACTAGATTCGGTGTCCCTCACATGAAATTGATGGAAATTAAACCATCTTGTGTTTTGATGAATTGATGAAATAGTACATCTAGTGCAACATCGAGTCCAACCATTCATCCTTATATCATGTTTTGTAATATTTATAGATTGATTTATTAAATATTTCCCTTTCAAATATACTCCATAAAATGGTGTAGAATGATAAGAAGTTCTAACCATAAAAACTATTTCATGCTTTATGGGCATATCATAACACCATGAAAACAACCAAAAAATAAACTATGTATTCATTGGTGTAGCGAACCAAATAATATTTTCCCACTTAAGTCATGTTTTCAACACTCGTAATAATTATATGTAGATAAATATTAGATTATGTGAAATTGAAAAGGTATAAGGATGAAATGTAATGACTTTATGATGAAAGGTTGCATACACCACACAACCACAATGTTCTACAATATCTAATCACATTATCCATCAATAAAAATGATTATAATAACTTGTTCCTTAACAATGAAATAATATTGACTCTTATAACACCAATGATAAAAGGAATGATTCCTCCATTGATGTAACCTATGTGGGATTGTCCTTACATCATACATTTGGTATATTCCAATGCAACATAGTCATTGGCCCCAAATGTTGGAGAAACAATTATGGACCCCCACAGTGAAAGGTATAATAGAAAGTAAATTTGATAGCTTCAATAAAGGATTGTAGCTTATATTTAAGAGATATTAAACATTATATCATATTTTTTCCTCATATCAAGAAGTTAAACTAAATGGAATATATCCTTACAACATGATGTCAAACTCCATCGAAGACGTCCTTACTACATTATATTAAATAGTAAGGAAGAAATCATTAATGAATGATGTTTATTTTCATGGAAAATGTTACTTCATAAATGATTAAATGAAATTGATGTATATTTGTGTGAATGTAAAATTATGTAATCACATCCATGGGTGTTAGTCAGATCCACATATGGAATCTCCCCATTCAAGAATAATGTGTATCTTGATTGTAGATTCCATGTGATACGTACTGACACCCAGATCTCAAATACATGGCCTATCAATAATATATATAGAGAACCCCCCTATATATGTTTCAGACCTATGTTGAGTGATTTCAATTGATGAACAATGTATAGATTAACTCCTATAATCAATGGATACATAGTGACACACCAATCTCAAATTCTTTGTCAAGACAAAATATAAACTGAAACATTCTGACCCCCTTTCATATCATCTTGACCTAGATTGTAAAATTTTCACACATGAACTATGTGTGGATTGATTTTTTTAACACAAGATACATAATAAAACCCTGATCTCTAATCCTAGGTATAGATTCAATGTAAATGGAAACAACAACCTACTCTATATATGGGTTAGTCAAACATAAAGAGTTTACCATTTAAGAACTATAGGTGGAATAATTCATATTATTATCAAATACATATTGACATATAAATATCACATACTAGGTCTATCCATAAATTAAATAGTAATAAAATCCTCCCACTCTATGTATGTGTCATCCCTATAGTGGTAATTTTCCCTTTCAAAAACAAAATGTGTCAGGATTTTTATTGAGATATGATACAAGCTGTTGCTCAGATCAACAATCCTGGGTCAAAAATCAACATATTGAATTTTAGAAATGAACTCATCTCTACATAAAATTCATTCCTAGTCATGGAACATTCTATGAACTACGTATGGATTAATTCCAGTTACCATATTATAGGTAGTGACATTCGTATCTTAAACTAGGGGTTCAACCACAATATAAAGGATAAAAATTCCACATCAATGTCATATTTGTTAGAACTACATGAGGGAATCATTATAATCATAACTATGTCTGGATTTATTCTCATTCTATGTGATATGTACTGGGGACTAGATTCTCCACATTTTGACCAACGGTAAATTCACTACTCTATGAGGTATATTACTATGCGAGAAAAAAATGGGGGTATACTATGTTACTATGAAACATGATTACCAAAAAAATACCTTGTTATTACCTCTCTTATGGATCAGCTAAATGTATACTTGACTCTGTTTTCCAGTTCCAAGCCTTAAATGGGTTATCTTAATGAACATAGAATATCACTATTTCTAGTGCGATCACGGTTTGGTCTATCCAAATAATGGGAACAATGTCATATTCCATTATATTAAATAGAATGAAAACATTACGGTCACATGAAAATAAACTACATTTCAATAGGGCTTCACATTGAAAATATTATCCCCCCTCATTATTTTGTAATCAAGAATCACCAATTTTATCTCTTCCCCTTAAAATGTGTTTAATACAGTCTAAAATAGCCACTATGGAACTCGAAGCCTTCTTTAATTTAATGTTCTTAAGGATTCAAATTCATATCCTTTAATGATGAGTTGATACAAACCAATTCCTCATCTTGATATCATTATCAAGGAACAATGTGGACCCTGGGATTCTATTCTCTTGGATCTCCCCTAAAAAAATCTAGTAACATGTTTTTGTTAATCCAATGGGACTCCACTAAGATGTTATCATGAATAACAAAATTACATAGAGCTTGATCCTAGTTGATGGTTTTTTGTAGAAGAAATTTCCCATATAAACCATGGTGTTATTGTCCTACAATCAAATAATATGGCATTATATAATTATCAGTGTATTACATATACCAACAAGTTTCCACGTCCAATTATCTTATATATTATTCAATCATGATTAACACCATTCCTAACCCAAATGTTAATGATTATTCATATACACTAGATGATACACCTGTGTACATCATACCTTCTTTCAAATAAATATTTTGACCCAGTATACATTTACCTTTCATTTTTGGTTAGGTATCTTCTATGAAGACACTATTACAATGAGTTACTTAATCATATTAGTGATACATCATAATTTAATGGTGTTGTACATAATGAAGGAATACATGATTCATGGTGTTATGCTACATGAAATTACCCTATCAACAAAACATTAAACTACATGAAATATTTTCCATCCTCAAAGACATAAAATTTCATAGATTGCGCCATACTTCCTATGAATTTGATATTATGATGATTTTTAAATACCTTTAATAGAATGAAATATTTAAATTCCCTACCACAATATATCAAAAAAATCTATGTAGAGAACCCCTTAGGTGAACATGATGTTTATACTCACTAGGTGTAAATGATAAAATTCCCCTATGTCCAATATATGAGTAATTTCTATGGAGAGGGAGATCCCTAAAGGAGATAACAATGGAATGATTCATAACCTTAAAAAATTTCATAAGGATACCTAGGGAATCCTGTAAAAAATAAGTACATATTCTTCTGGGTAATAAGTGTTGAGTCATATAGAGTCACCCTCCCTTTGTATGAGTTATATGTATCTATGTATATAATGAACATGAGATAGATAGGTGTTGGGAAGGGCTCAAGCATGTGGATACCCATTCATAATAACGTTCTTTGATAAAAGGATCTCCCCATATCTAAACTCCCCTAACCAGTGAAATTTTTCCCAAAATATATATTTCCCAATATCATATCAGTTTCTACATACTTAATAGAAGGCATAAAATTGTATGGAATACATCATCATAGTACGATGTTAAACTGTACAATTAATGCTTCTTCACTTCATGAAATTAAACTCTACATATCATTCTATATCCTCACACCTTATTAATAGATTGTATAATACTAGACCATTTCAAATAATGTTACATATGATTCTATAATGTTTATTGTAACCTCAATGAAAAAACTGCACATCGTGTCTAGAGTGTCTTGAAATTCCATTAACCATGTATGGAAAATGGAAATTGAAAACTATCTTCAAGTAACCCTTTGATTGAATATTCATGTGTATCTCTAGTTCATTATTATTATATCCTGATCATCCACACAATGTGTCATTTCATTGACAAATGTATTGTAATCCTTATGATTTATAACATCAATACAATGGATCTCATCACTATAGAGTGATTCACGGTCATACGGTTTTCCCATACTATACATTAAGATTTGGAAAACATGATCCTTGATTTACTAGATTCCAATACTCCTCTTGGAATGGATTTTTGGTACTTATAACCTATGGAATCCTAATTAGAATATTTTTTAACACTCTCTTGATGTCAGATATAAGGTCATCGTGACTTTAAAGTTCATGATCTTTGTTCAATGTTGTACGACCATAAACAGTATCCTTTAATGGTTCATATTTCTTAACAGTTAATATCTAATGTGTGAAACATAATCCTTTTTAGAATGAAGAAAATTAATAGGGTAGACCGATAAATTTTAATTTTGTTGATCGATATACTTTCAATCTCTATATTTTAGGAAAATTATATTGTGTAAATAAAAAATGTAGATATCTCATGAATCCCACCTTGTTGCCACAGTAAAATACAAGTTAGGCTTGTTGGATCCCTTTTCTAGTGGAATGATGGAGTGAGGATTTATAAATCCACCCACTATGGTAATGTGTTCATAATTCCAAAACACGACATTAAGAGTGCATGATTTTTTTGAGTTTTAAATATTATATAAAACAACATCATATCATTGTTGTTATAGCAAAAACAACTAAGTTATTGAATTTATAATTTTCCTCTAGAACCCATGTTCTATTGGAATCATTAGTTTTTGTTCTCTCCATTTTTTTTGTAACTATGGCAGACTACTCTAAATGGGCCCCAGTAGGGTTCAATGATGAATAAAACAATGACACAATGTTTTCACATAGTAGATGGTTTAATTGTGGGGGAAATTCCCCCCTTAAACCCATGAACTATTGTCCTAATTATGCATGATATTGAAGTCTCCCATTAATAATGGTTATATTTTATGCACTTGTCCACATTTTTAGTTAACTCTTATATTCTTACACCATGATTTGAAAACCACATATCCATAAAATTAATGTGGTCCTCATATCATAAATGTTTCATCATCGCGTATTATACACAACATAAATTTTGAAATGTGGTATAACATTCTAGAAACTTTTGATCACACACAATAAATGTCTTCAAACCACATACCATGGAGCGCAATCCTTTCAAACATAAGATGAACTATCATTATGGTTCAAAAACCCTCACTTGATAGACTTCTCCCCACATAAAATTTCATCATAAAAAAATTTTAATCTTCCAAAATATTCCACAAACCTTGTAATTATGTAGAGACCCCTCTTCCTGAAAATTCACATAATCTATATGGGCTCATTAATATTGGTCTCTAGCCCATATACCTTGGTAATCTCCTCCATTATCGAAAGGACCTCCAATCCTATTATTCCCTTTCATTACTATGGTAGTACTCATCACATTATAGTGTTTTTGACGAACCCTGACATGTATTTCTAATTCCATTTTCACTGGATCAATCTCACATATATGTTATATAAAAACCTCTTATATAACCCATCCAGGTGGAATCATCATCTGTAATATATCAACATATTTCAAACAAATATCATATGGGATATAGGGTGTCCTGAACCATCACATATATTCATTATTTATGTTTTCCACTAGAAAAAATGGTTATATAACCCTTCATGAAAACCATTCTTCAGAAAATAATTTAAGAATTAAGGGTTTCTGAAGCCTTTAAGGCCACAAATTATTTAGAATATATTCTAGGATTTATGACTCTTGATCCCTTTATGAATACACAACCATCACTACTATAAATAGATATTCTGAGATAAGTGACCCAAAACAACATCACTAAATGATCCAAGATAAAATACCTAAATCTACTGAAACAAGATACGTTCTAAAAGAACCTATACTACAGTAATATATGGAATGATATAAATGAATCTAAAATAGGGAAATAGATGGTCCAATCTAGAAAAAACTAAACTACATCAATAGTATAGACTACATGACCTTCTGTAGCCTACTAAAAGATATATAATTCTTGATAGTTTGTAATCCCAATATGAGAAAAATGTGTAAAATTAAATTCATTAAATACTAGATATGAACATTATTTGGTAGAAGAAATATTGAGATATCATGAAATGGAAAAGAAAAAAATATAGTGTTGAATGCCCATAAGTGGTCGGCCTGAAAAAAATTCATGTAAATGCCTAAAATTATTTCCTCATATAGGGAATAGGAAAATGTTTAGGCAATATTAATACAAAAAAAGACATATACTATAAGGAAAATTATTTCCCCTAGTAAAAATCATGTTATCCATGAAAATTCCACTTTTTATGTGAGAAATTAGAGCACAATCTCCATATGAAATATGTATACTTATGTCTCCCAATTTAACTAATTGATCTGGGAACAACCAAATAAGATACATCAATGATGAATCTAATTTCAATATACATTAAAGAGTAATACTAATAAGAAATATTTTTGGATTAAAGGGTTAAAATCCAGGAATTGGGATTTACATGGTTTTATACAATGGGAAATGTATTTGATGGTCTATATGATTATAAGAAAATAAAATTACATGAATATAATAATGGATAAAACACAAAAAACATGATTATTCTCAGATTTTTATTCATTAAAAATGTTTAGATGAATGATTAATATCCATATTATGTATTCTCTAACATATTTATTCAAAAATGAATCAAATAATATTTGACTACGTTATAATAAAATCATATGACCTCATTTTTCTATATTAATATAGGGTATGGTGTGTGAAATCCATTAAGTGTTGATATATAATCCTATACATTTGTTTGGATTCCTCCTAAGGATGAATAATCCCAAAAAATAATATAACTCTTCATCCCTATTCTTACTGGTTTAAAATATGGATGGTGACGATGAAGAAATGGACGTTACACAAGTGATGATAGATTGTTATTATACTATACAATCAGTCAATTCATCTATTAGGACACATATTAGAGATACCATATAATGAATCTATTTCTGATTCTTTTTTCAGGGCATGCACATCCATCTCTTATTTGGGGGATTCACTAGTTGTTTCCCCACATTCCCACTTTTCAAAGTTGGAGGGAATCTGTCACTTATTTAGGGTTGTTTTCTCCATGATCGAAATGGGATGATGGGATGTTGGTTCCTCCTATGATGGATTCCTCCTTGGATATTAGCACCTAGTATGAGTCTCCCTTAAAGATTATGAAATTGTTCGTGAAACTCATCCTGGTGCCCTGTTTTCATGGATGCCAATTTATTACACTACTTTTGTCAGGACATTCCAAGGGGTCCGGTCAGGGAAGAAACTCTTAGTCAGGTGTGTAGTCACATTGGACACCACAGGCATGTCTGGATTATGGAACACTAGTGCGTATGGGATTCATTCCCCTATGATAAGGCTTCATGAGGGTGAGGAAGCCCGAGGCATCCCACATTGATTGCATGGAATTATATTCCATAGGCATGTCTATGAGTTTTTTTATGCAACTTCCCATGTTTAACACAGTTCATGGCGTGAGTTTAGAATCTAGCAGAGACAGATCATACTGATTAGAACACAGGATAGAGTAGATCAGATGGGTGAAACCCTTGGATAGAACAACGATTTTGGGAGAAACGAGAATGTGGGTGACATGATTTCGCTGGGATGTGGTGGCCTGAGTAAGAATCAGGATGGATGCGGATTATTGAGAATTAATGGAGAGTGATATGGAGCCGATGCGAGGGTGATGGTGAAGTTAGGATTGAGCTTCGAAGATACTTCATACGTATCCTCATGGTAGGGAATAAGTGTCCACATAGTTTGGGGAGGTGATGGGACACATAAGGAGGCAACCCGTAAGGATGGGACCCAATGGAAGTGGAACCATCGAGTTGGGGAATGAACTTACAAATACATATAGGCTCGAGGGAAAGACAGGGTGAGACATGGGTGATGGACATGAACCTCATGTATGCTTCCTACATACCTTTACATGGAAAGGATCAAAGTCCACATAGTTTTGGATGGTTTGGTGAACTGAAGTAAAGTGGTTAGGACTAGTGGGGTGTTGGGTTTGAACCTCCGGGAGGCTTCCTACATACCATTCCTTGGAAAAGATTAAATTCGTAGTAGTTTATAATGGAGGATAGAGTTTAATGTCATGCGGGATATAGGTGAACCGACGTGAAGGTGTTGAAACCATTTGAGGTGTTGCTCTTGAGACTTAGGGAGGCTTCCTATGTACCCTTTCTAGGAGTCATGGAGAATTGTAGACATAGTTCAGAAGGTAGGATAGAGTTTTAGATCTTGTGGGAAAGAGGTTAACTGACGTGAAGAGGTCGGAACCAATGGAGGTGTTGGTCTTGAACCTTAGGGAGTATTCCTACATACCATTCCTTAGCAAAGATCAATGTCTGCATAGTTTGGAAGAGAGGATACAGTTTAACTAAATGCAAGATGGATGTGAGCCATCATGAAGGGGTCAGAACCAATGGAGGTGCTGGGATTGAACCTCAAGGAGGCTTCCTACAGACCTTGCTTTGGTGAGGATCAATTTCAACGTAGTTCGGAAATAAAGATATAGTTTAAAATCATTCAGTATGGAGGTGAACTAACATTAAGGGGTCAGAACCAATGGAGGTGTTGAGCCTGAACATAAGGGAGGATTCCTACATACCACGCCTTTGAAATGATGAATGTCCCTATAGTTATGATGGTTTTGGTGAACATATTTGAAGTGATCAACACCAATGGACGTTGTGCATGAACCTCAGGGAGACATCCTATGAACTTTTCCTTAGAAAGGATCAAAGTCCATGTAGTTCAAAATGGTGTTGGGGCTTACACTCTTCGGAGGACTGAGAAGGATGTCATGGTCAATTCTTACTCTATGCCCACGTGAGTCAATCTCGGTGTGATAAAAAAGAGGCATAAAATGTAACTCCCCGACCCTAGTTACCTAGAGGTTGTTCATTATTACATTACATTGGCATGATACAAAGAATCATGTCCTGGAGGAGTGATTTTTTTAGTATCCTTGGAAGTACTAGATACATTCATATGTTTTACTTCACTTCATGAAAGAAAACATCAAAAACATTTTTTACCCTTTTAACACACTTATATCCTTAGTCTATCCCTACAGCTCAACCATTAAAAACTTCTTCACTTCCTGGGAAAAATAAAACATATAAAGGGGTGAGATCAGATGCTCTGAAATGTTAACAATATAGCATAAACTTTCATAAATAAGAATAAACATTTAAGGAAATGTATAAAACTAACACAAAATCCTTTTAAACTTAAAATTCATCATAATATAGAAAAGATAAAATCAAATAATTCCATTTACTTATTCACATGGATTTTATACTAGTTTAATATTCACATGCAATATCAATCACCACTCTCGTAATAATGGAATGCACAATGCCAGACTTCATAATGACATAGTCAAGGCCTTGTGCCAAAACTACAAATAATATTTTTTTCAAGGCCTTGTTCCATGAAACTTGATTGTCTAATGATACCTACCGATACATCGAGGAGCAATAGCAGGATCCACTCATCACTAACTAAGTCCAATGCATTCCTCATATGTAAAGGTTTAAACATAACATAAACATTTGTTTTAAAAGTAACATAAGAAATGCCAATAATTTATCCATAAACCATGAATGGTGTAAAAATAACACATCCTCATTTAAACATATCACAAAAACTTTAATATAGTATGGATGTTTTGTATCAGAATAAATCAACCTCAAACAATCTTAAAATACATCCAAGGATGTTGACATAGATGAAATCAAAACTTTTTTAGAGAAATATCTCTTTCTATTTATAAATCATTTAAAACTCATATAATTATAAAAGAATACATTTATTTTGAAAATAATCTTATAATCTTGTATGGTATGCTTCGATGATGACATAACAACTAAAAATAGCCACACCCACCATATAAGTTAAAAAAAGGCATTCTTACCTTAATTTTATCGAAAAGGTCATAAAGTACATTGTTTGGAAAACGACGAAAAGATTACATTAAAAACATATATGGTCAAGTAAGGGTATAAATGAATTTTACCCATAGTACAGTAAAAAGTAAAAATGTTTTGAATTACATTTTTATGAAAACCCATATGTGGATGATAAAGGGGTCCCAGTAGATACTTATATAAAAACAACATTGGATAATAAAGAGATTGTAATGTTAACCCTTACCTTGTACTTTTCCTGGGTCAAGGGTATGTTAACCTCTGGTATAATAGTTAAATAATCATTATTAAATTATAAAAGAACTATATATATAAATATTATATCATATATGATCCTTTAATATTGCTTTGTTAATAATATTTTAGTAGTATCGTTGTTTTAGTTGTTAACTGATCTGTTTTCCTTTATATTCTCGGTTATGTAAGCCTTTTTTGTTAAGGATAGATTGTATTTTATTCATATCTAGATTTATATTATGTTCCTTAAACAAAAATTTTAATCATAAAATGAAAATTATTCTTGATTGATTGTAATGGGGAATGAATCTCATAGCGTTCGAGGAGACGACAATCTGTATGTACGAAAGAGCGACAATATCATTAAATTGATGGTGAAATCGTAAGTAATTGGATGGTATATCATATATAGAGAATCATTAAAATGTTATATTTATTATTTACATCATTTATATTCATTATTATATCCTTCCAAAATAATGAAGTGTTTGAATAACAAACTGCACCACGACGTAGAGACGGTAAGCCGTACGTACGCATATATGGTGACTTTTTCATTTATAGGATGTATCGAATAACAAATATGGTTGTACCATATTTATAATAACATAAAATTATATATAATATACAAGAGTTGTTATTTTAAAATAGAAACAACAAATAAAGAGGTAGTGGTAGACAAAAAGAACTAGAAAGAAATGATGAAATATTTACCTCTTCTTTGGGTTCTCCCTTATGAGTTGATCAAAAGTGGTCCTTAGGATGACTCAATGACCAAAGGAATTCCTCTAGGATGAATGGAGGAATTTTGGGAGGATATTTTTTCAGGGTGTGGCTGAGCCAAATGGATTTGGAGGTTTGAAAATAAGAGAAGATAAAGTGCCCTTTTATAAGAGAGGTGAGGGTCACTTTCAAAAATTCATGAAATATTGTTTTATAATAAAATCATTTTCGGTTTCTAATGGATCCAAAATGATTTATTTAGAGGCTAATGTGGGTATGGTTCTTTAAACCATTTACTAATAGGTTTTATATAGATTTATTTCACCATATTGACAGTATCGTTTATATTTTACTCTTAGTTAAATAGTTTGACATTTACCATGTCTCTTTGTATTTTTATGTTATATGGTAAATTAACATACTATAAACTGACAAGAGAACACCAGGTGGTTAATTATTAATATAAATAACCTTATCTAATTATTTTTTTCGAACCATATGTTTTTATGAATATTATATCAATTAGTAATATAGTATTTGTTTTAAAAACTCAATTATGTCTATTTTGAAACTATTAGGTAGTTGAATTTTTTGAAAGCCATTAAAACTTTATCACATCAAATAAAATATATTTAACCAACCCTAATATTTCATATTAACTTATAAAATTATAATAATTCATCATAAGTATCAATTAAAATTTATTTGGATATTTATAATAACAATTTTTATAATATTTCATTAATAAGGTAATTATTTCATCATCATTGTGTGATAAATAAATAAAATTATTTAATGTCTAAGAATTATAAATAAAATATGATTATTTAGGAAATTTTTATTTCTTTCTATTGAATATTTATAGTTGAATTTATATTGTTTGTAAACCTATATTAAAAATTGTTTAGTTGTTAAACATTGAATTTAAATCTTTTAACACTTCTTTAAATAAAATAATAATAAACGTCCTATTATAATCCATGTGGACCAAAGGGGATAATATTTTATTCCTAAGGCTCTTTTTGTTCGAATTACACTTATCCATTAGAATTATGACATGTGTTTGGGTAATTATGATATCATTTTTACCCATAAATACCCTATTCATTTTTCACCGTGGAAAATAAAAGTCAAAAGATACTATTTACCAAAAATTATTTTCCTCTTATTGAACCACATTTTACTTACTGATATCAACTGTGTCTCTCATATTTTTGAATTTCGACTCACAGATTTGGTAAAACTATGTTTTATGCAAATTTTCAAATGCTCCTAGGTTGTGGAAAAAAGGCGATAAAAAGTTCAATAAATTTTTTATATATCCAAACATATTATAAAATGACTCTAATGAATTACATTGAACATATATAGGTATTATGTATCTATTTGGAGATAAAATAAATTTAAATAAAATAAATAATTATTTAAATAAAAAATTCCGTTTTAACAAATAACGAAATGTTTTTCACTATTCTTAAAAAATTGAATGTTTTTAGAAAAATAACAAAAATTCACTTTATGCTAATTTTGATATTCCAAATTCAAAAATGAAGTCCATTTTGAAAATAAAACTTATAAAAATTTAAAAATTGGGTATTTTTATTCACAACATCTCTTTTTATTGGTCGTGGTGTGTTAGAATCTCAAAGATGCATATAATGCAAGCCATCGCATTATTAAAAGGGAAATATAACATGGAAGCCTGGGGTGTTACATTCTCCCCTCTTTAAAATAATTTCGTTCTCAAAATTTCTAGAATATTACTGCATAAAATGATTCAGGTTGTTCTTCATCAAAAGATTCTTCGGTTCCTACGTTTCCTCTTCAATATTATGGTTTCTCCATAGATATTTTACGAGAAGAGTCGTTCGGTTTCTCAGCACTTGTTCTCGGGTATCATGAATTTTGACAGGATCTTCATAATAAGACAGATCAAGTTCCAATACAATTTAATCATAGGAGAGTAAATGTTTTGGGTCATGCATGTATTTTCGCGAAATTGATATGTGGAACACATCAAAAACTTTGGGGATACATGGAGGAATTCCGAAACGATAAGCTGCAACTCCAATTCGTTCTAGAATTTTGAAAGGTCTGATGTACCTGTGACTAAATTTACCCATCTTACCGAAAAGTATAGCACCCTTCCCTATAGATACCTTAAGAAAACATGATATCCTACTTTAAATTCCAAATCCTTCCTTCGGTTATCATTATAAATTTTTTTCCTACATTGAGCTGCTTTGATGTGGGTATGGATAATCTTCACTTTTTCCGTTGTTTCTCAACATGTTCTAGGCCTACTAGTTTTCTTTCACCAATATCATCCCTACAAGTTGGTGTGTGACATCTATTTCCGTATAATTCTTTATATAGTTCCATCTAAATACTTAAATAGAAGATATAGTTATATGAAAATTCTACCAGAGGTAAATATTGATCCCACATACCTTGAAAATCAAGTGAGCAAGATCTCAAAAAGTCTTCTAAGGATTGAATAGTCTGTTCTGATTGTCCATCAGTTTGTGGGTGGTTGGAAGTGCTAAATGAAGTTTAGTGTCCATGTATTTTTGAATAATTTTCCAGAATCCTGATGTAAAACAAGGATCACAATCAGAAACAATTGATAGAGGTACTCTATGAATTCTTAAAACTTAATTGATATATAGTCTTGGAATATATTCAAGTGGTAAATATTCACATTTAGAAAGAAAATGTGCTAACATGGTAAGATGACCAAAAATGACCCATATTACATCATTCCTTCTAGGAGTATTTGGTATCCACATGACAGAGTCCATCGTAATATTATCCCATTTTCACTCAGGCATGGGAAGAGGTTGCATGACTCCTCCAGGATGTTTCCTTCCAGCTTTCACTTGTTGACAAACCATATATATTGACACAAAATCAGAAATCTCTCTCTTTATGCTGTCCCACCAAAAATGTTCTTTCCAATCTCTATACATATTAGTGCTACCAGGTTGTATATAGAAATTGGAGCTATGAGCATCATCCATAAATTCCCTTTCTAGGTCTGGTATATCGAAAACACAAAGTCTCTTCCCGAATTTCTAAATTCAATCTTTACATATGAATTCGATCAATCTCCCTTCATTCACAACTTTAATTTTCTTCATAAATTCCTCATCATAAGTCTGAGAACTTTTTCCATTTCAATTAAAGATGGTTTGACAACCATTTGAAAAAGCATTGATGTTTCACCTTCTATGGTTATTCCCATATCCATCTTTACTAGATCCATTAAAATAGGATCCTTTTCAAATTTCATCTTGAACAATAATCCATGATCCTTTGTGATCATAACATCTTCCACCTTATTTTCCTTCCCTGGGTTTTAGTGTATAGTGCCATCATAATCCTTCAGTTATTCAAGCCATCTACTTTTCCTCATGTTGAGTTCTTTTTGTGAGAAAATATACTTCAAACACTTGTGATCAATGTAAATCTCACATTTTTCACCATAGAGATAGTGTATCAATATTTTGATAGCAAAGATTATAGCTGCTAACTCAAGATCATGAGTGGGATAGTTTTGTTCATGAATTTTTAGCTTCTGTGATGCACAAGAAATAAATCTATCATTATACATAAGGACACAACCAAGTCCTTTCTTTGAAGAATCACTATAAATAACAAACCCATCATTCCCCTATGGTAGAGTCAAGATAAGATCATTAAATAATATTCTCTTCCGTTAATCAAAACATTCTTCACAATATTTTTTCCAAACAAATTTAACCCCTTCACATGTGAGCTTAGTTAATGGGTTAGCCAACTGGGCAAGATTCTAGATGAAACATCGATAATAAAATTCTAAACAAATAAACTTGCGTACCCCAGATATACTTGTCGGTGCAGGACATTTGTTGATTGCCTTAGTATTTGAAGGATCAACAGAGATTCCATCCATAGAGATAATATGTCCAATAAAAGAAATATCTTGAATCCAGAATTCGCACTTGTTAAACTTCCCATATAATTCATTTCGTTAAAGAATTTTTAGAATATTATGCAAGTGATTTTCATGATCTTCATATCTTTTGGAGTATACCAAGATATAATCATAAAATACCACTTCAAATTCATCATGATATTACTTGAAAACTATATTCATTAGATCCATGAAGATAGATGGTGCATTACTCAATCCAAAAGGCATTACTGTAAACTCATAATGCCCGTCCCTGGTTCGAAATGCTATTTTTGGAATGTCATCCATCTTCACACACCACTAATGATATCCATATCAAAGGTAAATCTTTTTAAAATATTGAGCTCCATGAAGTTGGTTGAATAAATCATCAATGCGAGGTAGGGGATACTTGTTCTATATTGTTATAGCTTTGATCTCTCTGTAGTTAATGCGCAACCTCTTAGATCCATCTTTCTTCCTAAAAAAAGTACAGGGGCTCCCCATGGAGAATATATAGGGAGAATAAATCCATTTTTAATCAATTACTCTAGTTGTTTCTTTATTTCCATTAATTACACAATGGAAAATCTATAAGGGGTATTCGATATGGGCCTTGAACCATGAATTAAATCAATAGATAACTCAATTTCTCATTTCAGAGGATGTCTAGGTAAATCCTCTAGAAACATGTCAACATATTCTAGTACAATAGGTATGTCCTATATTAAAACATTATTTTCCTAACCCATAGTTATTTCATGCTAGTCCTCTCCAATAATTGAATTTAGTAGAGCTAATGGGGGTGGATCTTGGAAAGAATCAGATGGTGATGTTTCTACTATAAAGATTAGTTACTATTTATAATCATCGAAAATTGTAACCTCCTTATTCTTATAATAAAATTTTACATCATGGTACAAAATACAATCCATTTAGATGATTATATCAAATTCAATCATGGGTATGATGATGAGATCAGCAGATAAAGAACATTTATATGCCTTAATGGGATCTGATTCGAAAAACTTTTTTGTGATGATACTTCCCTTAGATGTTTTGATATAAAGCTCCCTTTTTATTTCAAACTAATAATGTCATATTTTCCTAGAAAACTGGGATGATATGAAACAATGAGATGATCTAGAATCAAATAAAGAAGTGGCTAATCATGAAGAAACCATTAAATTACCTGTCACCACATCTTTCAGAGCATTAACCTCAGCATTAGTGATCACATAAGCTTGGAATTTCTCCCTTGGCATTTTCTGTGGTATATTACCTTGGAACATTAAACAATCATTTTCATAATTCCCATTTTCTCTAAAATAGTATCATTCAACATTGATATCCTTTTTCTTCACCTTGCAATCATGAGCTTGGTGGCCTTTTTCACCACACATGTAACATACTCTCATTCACTTCAGGCTAGTACCAGAGTGTTTCTTCCCACATTTACCACATGATGTATATTCAACATTTCCCTTATTCCCCGTATTTCCATTTCCAGAGTGTTCAGAAGATCTCTTCTTCTCCTTATTTTCATTAAAGTTGTAATACATAGAGATTTCTTTTTCTATCTTGATAGCACATGAGACTATTTCTTCGTATGATAAAAAGGATTGGAAGACTAATGCTCAGTGGAGAAATGGTTTTAACCCATCAAATAATCGATCAATATTACACCTTGGGTTACATATATAATCTGCTACATTCCTTGCTAACCTTGTAAATTTAGCCTCATACTTTGCGACAATATCACCATCCTTTTGCTTCAGATTCAGAAATTTTCATTCCATATCTGCTCGATGGTCACAAGGAAAGTATTTTTCTATGAAAATTTCATTAAACTCCCTCCATTCCATGTTCAATAATTATTCATATTCCACTTTTTTTTGATTAATGACCAACATTGATCTATATCTCCCATGATGCGATAAACTATTATGAAAACTTTTTCACTTTCACTACACCCTAAAGCATAAAAAATTTTATATATGGAATTTATACGTTTCATGGATACTGATGGATTTGTACTCCCATTGAATGTTGGTAGTTGTTTATCCATTAATTGATCTAACATTGATCCTCCACATTGTGGATTAGGGTGCTTTATACAGGTATGGTTATTATTCATAACCTGAGTGAGTTATCCTCGTACGGTGATAAGCTGATCAGCACCAGTTGCTTCACCAGCTCCACTATAATTATCTTGAGTAGGAGGGAAATCTCTACACGGATTACGTGAGTTGATACGGTTTCCATTCATTTCACTAGGTGCCATTTCTAAACAATGTCATACACTATATTAGTTTATGAATCACAATACATAATTTAAAACTTGTAAAATAGTTAACATAAATTGAATAGTTTATCGATATAATCCTTAATCATAAAAATGTTTTCATTGAGTAATTATATACACATAAACCCTCATAATTGTTTGAAAAGAAAATAAAAATTATCCTAAGCATATCCCACAAGAGTGTCATAACCAAGACTGCGGCAAGGCCCACTATTGTGCACTGGTTCCTGTTCGAGTCTAGATAAAAGCAGTGTTTTCGGGTTTTACCCCAAGGTACATCTGTGACAGAGCTGCCTCTACCTACTCGTATCTAGACAGGGACGTGTTTTTTGGAAAACTCACATAATATCTATAGTATCAAAATTATAGGATGTTCTTCTATACTAATCCTCAATGTCTATATTTGGGTGGTGTTCTATAATAAGAGTTTTTCTTAATCTAGTTTCCAATGTTTGGAGTAAACTTCCTTTGATACCAACTATAATGCCACGACCCAAGTTACCAAGAGTCGGTGCATTATTAAATTACATTGGAATGATAAAATGAATCATGTCTGGAAAGACCGATCAGTTTAGTAGTATTTGATGTAATAGATACATTCATAAGTTTTACATTACATCATGAAATAAAAACATCATCAAAAATTTGTACTCTTTTGAACATACTTATACCATTATCCTATCCCTGCAGGTCAACCATAATAAACTTCTTCACATCCTGGGAAAAATAAAACATAGAAACGGGTGAGCTCAGATGCTCAGAAACGATAACAATATTTTAGAAACATTCATAAATAAGTATAAACATTATAGGCATTGTATAAGACTAAAACAAAAGCTTTTTAAACTTAAACATCAAAATAATATGGAAAATATAAAATCAAATAATGAAATTTAATTATTCACATTGATATTCTACTAGTTGAATAATCAAATTATATATCAATCGACACTTTCATAATGATGGAATGCATAATTCCAGACATCATAACCACATAGTCAAGGCCTTGTTCCAAGACTAAAAATAATATTTTGTCAAGGCCTCGATTCAAGACACTAGTTTGTCTCATGAGACCTACCAATGCATCGAAGAGCTATAGCGGGCTCCACCCATCACTTACTAAGTCCAATCCATTATTTATATGAAAAGGTTTAAACATTACATAAACATTCATATTAAAACTAGCATATGAAATTTCAATACATTATCCATAAACCATGAATGGTGTAAAAATAACACATACACAGTCAAACATATCACAAAACCATAAATACAATATGGAAGTTTTGTATCACAATATATCAAATTCAAACAATCTTAAGATCTATCAAATAATGTTGACATAAATTAAATCAAAACATTTTTTAAAGAAATATCTCTTTCTATTTTGAAATCATTTAAAAGTCATATACTTATAAAAGAAAACATTTATTTTTAAAATATTCTTATAATCTTGTATGGGAATATTCAACGATGACATAATGGTGTAAAACAGCCACACCTTCCGTATAAGTTAAAAAAGACATTCTTACCTAAATTTAACAAAAAGGTCATAAAGTACCTTGTTGGGAAAACAAAAGAAAGATTCCATTCAAAATATGTATGGTCAAATAAAGGTATAAATTAATTTAACCCATTTTATTGTAAATAGTAAAAATGTTTTGAACTATATTTTTATGAAAATGCAGATGTGGGTGATAAATATGTCATAGTAGATACATACGTAAAAATAAACACGAATAATAAAGAGATTGTGAAATTAAGCATTACCTTATACTTTTACATGGTCGATGATATGTTAACCTCTTATATAATATATAAATAATTGTTTTTAAATTATAAAACAACTATATACATAAATATGATATCATATATTATCCTCTAATATAGGTTTGTTCATAATATTTCAGTAGTATCATTGTTTCAGGTGTTAACTGATCTGTTTTCCTTTATATGCTCTGTTACGTAAGAAAAGATTGTTATGGATAGGATGTATTTTATTCATATACATAATGAAATTATGTTCTTTAAACATTTTTTAATCATAAAAATGAAATTATTCTTGAATGATTATGATGGGGAATGAATCTCATCATGTTCATGGAGACGGTAATCCGTACGTACACATAAGGGACAATATCATTATATTGATGGTAAAATAGTATTTAATTGGATGGTATATCACATATAAATAAACATTAAAATGTTATATTTATTATTTAAATAATTTATATTCATTATTATACCCATCCAAAATAATTAAGTGTATGAATAACAATCTACACCATGACGTGGAGACGGTAAGTCGTACGTACGCATGTATGTTGACCTTTTCATTTATAGGATGGATAACATAATGAATATGGTTGTACCATATTTATAATAACATCAAAATATATATAAGTCACTGGAGTTATTATTTTATAATTGAAACAACAAAGAAAATAACATGAAAGAGGTGATGAAATACTTACTTCTTTTTCGGGTTCTCCCTTTTGATTTCATAAAAATGGCTTCTTAAGATAGATTTCTAACCAACATAAGGCCTCTAAGATGAAGGGAGGAAAGTTGGGAGGATATATGGAGAGTGTTTGGCCGGTCCAAATAGCTTTGGAGGTGTCAAATTAAGTGAAGGAGAAGTACCCTTTTATAAGATAGGTGACTGTCACTTTAGGAAATGTTTGAAATATTAATTTATAGTAAAACCATTTTCTGTTTTAATGGCTCCAAAATGATTTATATTGAGGATAACGTGGGTATGGGTCGAAAACCTCACGGCCAATAGTTTTTATACGGGTTTAGGTCACCATATTAATATTATCTTTTTGATTTTACTCTTAGTTAAATAGTTTGACACTTACCATGTCCCTTTGTATTTTTATATTATATGGTTAATGAACATACTATAAACAACCAAGATAACCCCATGTGGTTCTTTATTAATATATATAACCTTATCTAAGTCTTTTGGCCGATCCTTAGATATTTATGAATATTATATCAATTAATAATATAGTATTTGTTTAAAAACGCAATTATGTCAATTTTGACACTATTTAGTATTTGATTTTTTTGAAATCCATTAATACATTATCACTTCGAATAAAATTTATTTAACCAACCCAAACTTGTCATATTAACCTTGTAAATTATTTTATTTCATCATAAGTCTCAATTTAAATTTATTTGGATATTTATAATATCAATTATTTTAAAATTTCATCCATAAGGTAATTATTTCATCATCATTGTGTCATAAATAAAATAAATTAATTAATGTCTAAAAATTATAAATAAAATACTATCATGTAGGAAATATTTTTAGCTTTCTAATGAATATTTATAGTCGAATTTATATTCTTTTAAATCCTATATTAAAAATGGATTAGTTATTAAAAATTGAATTTAACTCTTTTATCTCTTCTTTAATTAAAATAATAATAAATGCCCCAATCTAATCCAAGGGGATAAAAGGGGATCATATTTTATTCCTAAGTTTGTTTTTGGTATAATCACACTTATCCAATAGAACTAGGACATGTTTTAGGGTAATTATGATATCATTTTTACCCTCAATTATCCTATTTACTTTTAACCATGGTAAATAAAACTCAAAAGTTATTATTCACCAAAAATTATTTTCATCTTATTGAACCAAATTTTAATAACTGATATCAAACATGCCTCTTATAATTTTGAAATTAAACTCACAGAAGCTATAAAATTATGCTTTATGAAAATTTTCAAATGCTCCTTGGAGGTGGGTAAAATACGGTAAAAAGTTCAATAAAATTTTTATATATCTAAACATATTATAAAATGAATCCAATGAATTACAATGAGCATATATAAGTATTATGTATCTATTTTTACCTAATATAAATTTAAATAAAACTAATAATTATTTAAATAAAAAATCTGGTTTTAACCAATAACGTTGTGTTTATCACTATTCATCGAAAATTGAATGTTTTTACAAAAATATCAAAAATTCACCTTAAGATAATTTTGATATTCCAAATTCAAAAATGAACAAAATTTTTAATAATAAAATTTATAAAATTTGAAAAAGAGGGTATTTCTATTCATAGTGGCTAGTTTGATTAGTTGTGGTGTGTTAGAATCTCGAAGTTGCGTACAATGCAAGCTATCACATTATTTAAATGGAAACATACCATGAATGATTGGGGTGATACATTCTCCCCTCATTAGAATATTTTTATCCTCGAAATTTCTCATATATTACTGCATAAAATGATTTAGGTGGTTCTTAATCAAAAGTTCCTCGTGTTCCTATGTTTCCTCTTTCATCTTATGGTTTCTGCATCTAAATTTTACGAGACTTGTCGTCATGTTTATCAAAACAAATTCTAATATATCAAGAATTTTGACAGGATCTTCACAATAAGAAAGATCAGGTTCCTATTCAATTTCGTCATAGGAGAGTACATGTTTTGGGCCAGACATGTATTTTCTCAACAGTGATAAGTGGAACACATCATGAAATTTGGAGAGACTTAGAGGTATTTCCAAACAATATGCTGTAACTCTAACTCGTTCTAGAATTTTGAAATGTCTGATGTACTTGGGACTCAATTTACCCTTCTTATCAAAATGTATTACACTGTTCCTTGTAGATACCTTCAAAGAAAACATGATCTCCTACTTGAAATTCCAAATCATTCCTTCGGTTATCAGCATAGCTCTTTTTCCAACATTGAGCTTCTTTGATGTGGGTTTGGATAATATTCACTTTTCCCATCGTTTCCTCAAAATGTTCTGGGCCATTGAGTTTTCTTTCACTAATATCATCCCAATAAGTATGTGTGTGACATCTATTTCAGTACAATGCTTCATATGGTGCCATATGAATACTTGAATGGAAGATATTGTTATAGGAAAATTATAACAAAGGTAAATATTGATCCCACATACCATGAATGTCGTGTGAGTAAGATCACAACTTGTCTTCTAATGTTTGAATAGTCTGTTCTAATTGTCCATCAGTTTGAGGGTGGTAGACAGTGCTCAAATGAAGTTCAGTATATGGAATACTTTTCCAGAATCATGATGTAAAACGGGGATCACGATCAGAAATGATCGATATAGGTACTCCATGAAGTCTTAAAAATTCATTAATATATAGTCTTTCCATACATTCAAGTGGTAAATATTCTCTTTTAGAAAGAAAATGTGATAACTTGGTAAGATGATCAACAATGACAAACATTGCATTATTTCTTCTAGGAGTCTTTGGTAGCCCCATGAAAATGTCCATCGTAATATTATCCAAATTCCACTCAGGTATGGGATGAGGTTTCATGACTCCTCTAGGATATTTCCTTCCAGCTTTAACTTGTTGAAAAACCATACATCTTGACGAAAAAACAGAAATATCTTTGTTCATGTTGTTCCACCAAAAATGTTCTTTCCAATCTCTATACATCTTTGTTCTACTAGGGTGTATAGAGAAATTGGATCAATGAGCATCATCCAACAAATCCATTTTTAGGTCTGGTATCTTTGGAACACAAAGTATCTTCCAAAATTCTAAAATTCCATCTTCATATAATAAGTCGATCAATATCCCATCATTTATAACATTACTTTTTTTAGAAAATCCTCATCAGAAGTCTGAGAACTTTTTATCCTTTACAGTAAAGATGGTTTGGCAACCATTTGAAAAAGCATTGATGTTTCAACTTACATGGTTATTCCGATATAAATCTTTACTAGATCCATGAAAATAGGATCTTTTTAAACTCTCATCTTGTTCAATAATCCCTGATCCTGTGTGCTCATAGAATCTTCCACTTTATTTTCCTTCCCTGGGTTGTAGTGTATAGTGCAATCATAATCCTTGAGTTGTTCAAGAAATCTTCTTTTCATCATGTTGAGTTCTTTTTGTGATAAAATATACTTAAAAACATGTGATCAGTATAAATCTCACATTTTTACTATAGAGATAGTGTCTCCATATTTTCATAGAAAATATTACTGCTTCTAACTCAAGATCAACAGTGGGATAGTTTTTTTCATGAATTTTTAGCTGCCATGATGCATAGGAAATAACTCTATCATTCTGCATAAGGATAAAACCAAGTCCTTTATTTTAAGCATTAATATAAATAACAAACCCATAATTCCCCGATGGTAGAGTCAAGATAGAAGAATTAACTAATCTTCTCTTCAGTTCATCCAAAACATTTTTCACACTCTTTTGTCCAAACAAATTTAAACCCTTTATGTGTGAGCATGGTTAATGGGTTAGCTAACCAGGCATGATTCTGGATGAAACGTCGATAATAACCTACTAAACCAATAAAACGGTGTACCTCAGTAATACTCATCGGTGCTGGCCATTCATGGATTGCCTTAGACTTTGAAGGATCAACAGATATTCCATCTATAGACACAATATTGCCAATAAAAGAATTCTCCTGAAGCCAGAATTCACACTTGCTAAACATCCAATATAATTCATTTCTTCAAATAGTATTTAGAATACTGCGCAAGTTATTTTCAAGAACTTCATATCTTTTAGATTATAACAAGATATCATCAATAAATACCACTGCCAAGTCATCATGTTATTCCTTGAAAACACTATTCATTAGATCCATGATGACAGAGGGTGCATTATTCAATCCAAAAGGCATTATTGTAAACACCTAATGCCCGCACCAAGTTAGAAATTCTCTTTTCTGAATGTCATCCTTATTTAGACAAAACTGATGATATCCATATTGAAGGTCAATCTTTGAAAATTATTGAGCTCCATGAAGTTGGTCGAACAAATCATCAATGTGAGGTAGGGGATACCTGTTATTTATTGTTATAGAATTGAACTCTCTGTAGTCAATGCACAACATCATAGATCCATATTTATTCATAACAAAGAGTACAGGGGCTCCCCATGGATAATAACTAGGGAGAATAAATCCCTTATTACATAATTACTCTAGTCGTTTCTTTACTTCCACTAGTTCCAAAATGACCATTCTATAAGGGGTATTCAATATGGGCCTTGAACCTAGAATTAAAATAATGGAAAACACAATTTGTCATTCTGGAGGATGTCCAAGTAAATCCACTGGAAACAGGTCAACATATTCTTGCACAATAGGTACGTCTTCTATTCGAACAATCTTTTCCTCGCCTTTAGTTATTTTATTCTATTCCCCTCAAATAATTGAATATAGTAGAGCTACTGGGGGTGGATATAGAAAAGAATCGGGTGGTGATGTTTCTTCTCTAAAGATAAGGTACTCCTTATCATCATCAAAAATTGTAACCTCCTGCTTCTTACAATAAATATTTGCATCATGGTCCAAAAGACAATCCATTAAGAAGATTGTATTAAATTAAATCATGGGTATGACAATGAGATTAGTAAATAAAGAACCTTTATAAGCCTTAATGGGATCTGATTCAAAAATCATTGTTGCGATGATATTTACATTAGGTGTTTTGACAAAAAACTCCATTGTTAAGTCAAATTTAAAATATCTAATTTTCATAACAAACAGGGAAGATATAAAACAATGAAATGATCCAGATTCAAATAATGCATTGGCTAAACTCGAAGAAACCATTAAATTACCTACCACCATGCCTTTCGGAACTTCAACCTCAGCAGTAGTGATTCAATAATCTTGGACTTTCTCCCTTAGAGTTTTTTGTCGTATGTTACCTTAGCTCTTAGGAAATTCATTTTCATAATTACCCTTCTCTTTAAAATTGTAGCATTCGACATTGACAGCCTCTTTCTTCCCCTTACAATCACGAGCTTGGTGTCCTTTTTCACCACACTTGTAACAGACTCCCCTTCCCTTTAGGAATGTACCAGGGTGTTTCTTCCCACATTTACCGCAGGCTCGATATTCATCTTTTCCCTTCTTCCCCTTATTTCCATTTCCAGAGTGTTTAGAAAATCTATTCTTCTCTTGCTTTTCTTTAACGTTATAAGACATAGAGAATTATTTATCTGTCTTGATAGCTCATGAGATAGTAACATCGTATGATAAGAAGGATTGTAAGACTAATGATTGATGGAGAAATGGTTTTAACCCATCAAATAATCGATAAATCATACTACTTGGGATACATATATAATCTACTTCATGCCTTTATATCCTTGTAAAGTTTGCCTCATACTTTGCGACATTCTCATCCTCCTTTTTCTTTGGACTCAGAAATTTTCTTTCCATATCCGCTCGATGGTCACCAGGAAAGTATTTTTCTAATAAAATTTCTTTAAACTCCATCCATTCCATGTTCGATACTTCTTCATCTTCCTTTGTGTTTTGTATTAATGACAAACATTGATCTTAATCTCACTTGAGGAGATAAACTACAATGACAAATTTTTCCCTCTCGCTACTCCCCAAAGCATAAAATTTTTTCACTATAGAATTTATCCATTGTGTATATACAGATGGATTTGTACTCCCCTTGAATGTTGGTGGTTGTTTCCCCATGACTTGGTCTAACATTGATCCTCTGCGTTGTGGATCAGGGTGCTCCATACGGTTAAGTTTATTATTCATAAACTGAGTGAGTTGTCCCAGTATGGTGATAAGATGATCAACTCTAGTTGATTCACTAGCTCCACTATAATTATCTTGAGTAGAAGGGAAATACCTACAACGATTATGTGAGTTGATATAGTTTCCATTCTTTCCACTATGTGCCATTTATAAACAACTACATACACTATATAAGTTTATGAATCGCAATACATAATTCCTAACTTGTAAAACAGTTAACATAAATTGAACAGTTTATGGATATAATCCATAATAAAAAAAATGTTTTCTTTGAGGAAGTATATACTCATAATCCCTCATAATTGTTTGTAAAGAAAATGAGAATTATCCTAAGAATATCCCCTAGGAGTGTCGTAACCAAGACTACAGCAAGGCCCGTTGTCATGCACTGGTTCTCGTTCGAGTCTTGATCAATGTTGTATTTTTGGGTTTTACCCCAAGGTAAATCTGTAATGGAGCTGCCTCTAACTGCTCGTATCCAGATAGTGATTTATTGATTAGAAAACTCACATAATATCTATAGTACCAAAATTATAGTAAGTTTATCTATACTAATCCTCAATGTCTATTTTTGGGTAGTGTTCTCTAATAACAGTTTTTATAAATGTAGTTTCCAAGATTTGTACTAAAATTCCATTGATACCAACTATAATTCCCCAACACCAGTTACAAAGTGTTGGTGCATTATTACATAACATTTTCATGATAAAGTGAATCATGTCCCGAAAGACCGATTAGATTCTTAGTCATTGATGTACTAGATAACGTTCATATTTTTTAAATTACACCATGAAATAAAAAACATCAAAAACATTTTGTCCCCTTTTTAAGGAACT
The DNA here is from genome assembly GCA_963277665.1 of Viscum album. Classification (NCBI taxonomy): domain Eukaryota; kingdom Viridiplantae; phylum Streptophyta; class Magnoliopsida; order Santalales; family Viscaceae; genus Viscum; species Viscum album. Next base: position 765,307,327 of record OY728120.1, read on the forward strand.
TTTATCCTTATCCTATCCATACAGGTCAACCATAAAAAACAACTTCACATCTGGGAAAAAATAAAACACAGAAACAGGTGAGCTCAGTTGCTCATAATGGATAACAATATAGCAGAAACATTCATAAAAAATCATAAACATTTTAGGCATAGAATAAGACAATAAAAAATCCTTTAAAACATAAATATCAACATAATACGATAAAGATAAAATCATATAATTCCATTCAATTATTCACATGGATATTGTACTATTTGAATAATCACATTCTATATCAATCACCACTTTCATAATGATGGAATTCATAATTCCAGACATCATAACCACATAGTCAAGGCCCTGTGCGAAGACTAAAAATAATATTTTTTCAAGGCCTTGTGCCAATACACTAGTTTTTCTCATAAGACCTACCAATGCATTGTGGGTCTATAGTGGGCTCCACCTGTCACTTACTAAGTCAAATTCATTCCTCATATTAAAAGGTTTAAACATAACATAAACATTCGTATTAAAACTAGCATACGAAATGTCAATACATTATCCATAAACCATGAATGGGGTAAAAAAACACATCCACAGTCAAACATATCACAAAACATTCAATACAATATGGATGTTTTGTATCAAAATAAATCAACTTAAAACAAGCTTAGAATCTATCAAAGGATGTTGACATAGATGAAAGAAAAACATTTTTAGAAAAATATCTCTTTCTATTATGAATGCATTTAAAAGACATATAGTTATAAAGAAAGCATTTATTTTATAAATATTCTTATAGTCTTGTATGGGAATATTTGACAATGACATAATGGTGGAAAATAGCCACACCCACCGTATAAGTTAAAAAAGACATTCTTACCTTAATTTTGTCAAAAAGTTCATAAAGTACCTTGTTTGGAAAATGAAGAAATAATTTCTTTAAAAACATATATGGTCAATTAAGGGTATAAATGACTTTAACCCATTGTATTGTAAACAGTGATAATGTTTTGAATTAAATTTTTATGAAAACACGGATGTGGATGGAAAAGAGGTCTTAGTATACCCTTACATAAAAAAAACTCGGATAATAAAGAGATTGTGAAATTAAAACTTACCTTGCACTTTTACATGGTTGAGGGTACGTTAAAATCCAATATAATTGATAAATATTTTTTATTAAATTATTCAAGAACTATATACATAAATATGATATCATATATGATCCTCTAATATTTCTTTTTTAATACTATTTTAGTAGTATCAACGTTTCGGGTGTTAACTGATATGTTTTCCTTTGTATGCTCAGTTACATAAGAGATGTTTTTTTCTGGATAGGATGTATTTTATTCATATCCATAATGATATTAAGTTCTTTAAACATTATTTTTAATTTTAAAATGAAAATTATTCTTGAATTATTACGATAAGGAATGAATCTCATCGTGTTCGTGGAGATGGTAATCCATACATACGCATGAGAGAAAATATCATTATATTGATTGTGAAATCATATGTAATTCGATGGTATATCATATATACAGAATCAATATCATTTTATATTTATTATTTACATCATTTATATTCAATATTATACACATCCAAAACAATGAAGTGTTTGAATAACAACATACACCACGACGTGGAGATGGCAAACCGTACGTACGCATGTATGGTAAATTTTTCACTTATAAGATGGTTAAAATAACAAATATGGTTGTACCATATTTATTATAACATCATAGTATATAGAATTCACTGCATTTATTATTTTAGAATGGAAACAACAAAGAAATTAACTATAAATAGGTGAGGAAATATTAACCTCTTCTTTGGGTTCTTCCTGTTGATTTGATCAAAAGGCCTCCTTAGGGTGGCTTCCTGACCAAAGGAAGGTCTCTAGGATGAAGGGAGGAAAGTATGGAGGATATTTGGATAGTCTTCAGCAGAGAAAAATAGATTTGGAGGTGTCAAATTAAGATATGGGGATGTTCCCTTTTATAAGAGAGGTGAGGATCACTTTAGGAAAAGTTTGAAATATTATTTTATAATAAAATAGTTTTCTGTTACAATGGATCCAAAATGATTTATTTTGAGAAAAAGGTGCGGATGGCCTGAAAAAATCTCAACCAATAGGTTTTAGATAGGCTTATATCACCATATTTACTTTATCTTTTAGATTTTACTCTTAGTTAAATAGTTATATACTTACCGTGTCTCTCTTTATTTTTATATTATATGGTTAATAAACATACTATAAAATAACAAGAGAACCCAAAGTGGTTAATTAGTAATATATATAACCGTATATAAGTCTTTTGGAAAAAATATTGATTTTTATGAATAGTATATCAATTAATAATATAGTATTTGTTTTAAAAACTAAATTATGTCAATTCTGACACAATTTAGCATTTGATTTATTTTAAGTCCATTAAATCATTATCACATCGAATAAAATTTATTTAACCAACCCTAAAATGTAATTTTAAACTAGGAAATTATTTTAAATCTTCAAAATTCTCAATTTACATTTATTTGGATATTTATAATATCAATTATTTTAAAATTTCATTAATACGGTAATTACTGCATCATCATTGTATTATAAATAAATTAAATTAGTTAATGTCTAAAAATTATAAATAAAATAACATTACGTATAATTTTTTTTAGATTTCTAATGAATATTTATATTTGAATTTATATTGTGTGTATCCCTTTGTTAAAAATGGATTAGTTATGAAACATTGAATTTAACTCTTTTTACTTTTCTTTAAATAAAATAATAGTAAATGCCCTAATCTAATCCAAGTGGGTCAAAGGGGATACACTTTTATTCCTTATGTTTTTTTGGTAGAATTACACTTATCAAATACCACTAGGAGATGTGTTAGGGTAATTATGATATCATTTTTACCCTTAATTACCCTATTTACTTTTTACCGTGGTAAATAAAAGTCAAAATTTACTATTCACCAAAAACAATTTCATCATATTAAACCAAATTTTACTAACTGATATCAATCGTGTCTCTCAGATTATTGAAATTCACCTCATAGAAGCAGTAAAATTATGTCTTATGCAAATTTACAAATGCTCCTAAGAGATGGGTAAAAGACGGTAAAAAGTTTAATAAAATTTTTATATATCTAAACTTATTATAAAATGACTCCAATGAATTACATTGAACATATAAAGGTATTATGTATCTATTTTGACCGATAATAAATTTAAATAAAATAAATAATTATTCAAATAAAAATTTGGATTTAACCAATAAAGTAGTGCTTTTCACTATTCATCAAAAATTTAAAAATTTCAAAAAAATACCAAAAATTCACCCTAAGATAATTTTAATATTCTGAATTCAAAAATGAAGTCAATTTTTAAAAATATAATTTATAAAATTTCAAAACATGGGTATTACTATTCAAAACAACTAGTTTGACTGGTCACGGTGTGTTAGAATCTCAAAGTTGCGTACAATGCAAGATATTACATTATTCAATGGGAGACATACCATGTAAGATTTGGGTGTTTTATCAAATACCCAATGATCATGTCATGAATGTTCATATGTGGGATGTGAGATGAGGCTTACATGTGGTAAGCGACCAAAAAAAGAAACACTGGATTACTCATGGATAGCGACACAAGGAGATGGAGATTGGGACTTACTCCCAGATGGAGGCCTGATGGAGACAAAACCAAGAGGGATTTGGAACGAAAGAGAAGAGGGTTTGGGGCCCAACCCCCCTGGTCCTTGGCACCGAAGAAGGGATGAGGGGAAGAATAGGCACTGCCACCCACAATAAAGGATCAGTAATTACACCAAGGTGGATTCCCTTCCCTACGGACAGGCGCCACTCCAAAAAAGAGGATCCCATTCCATTTGAAGAATATCTATATCCCGTGGATATGAGCAAGAGTAGATAATGTCTGATACGGTGTACCCTACATAGAGTTCATGGGATGAGGTCACAATTTTACATCTTATGGTGAGGACGATGGTGCTTGGTAGTTTAACATCTTGTAGCTTGGACGAGGCGGGTGCACTCTATGCCCCTAGGAAATATGTAAGTGTTACCCCTACCGTTGGGGAAGGGAAAACATAATCAATGCTATAGTGAGTGGGTTTCTTGGAGTGATCCATTGAGGGGCTCACATTAGCGTGGCTATGCGAAGAAACAATAGTGGTCAGCGTGCCCCTATGGATCCACAATGGTGGATGGGACTTACACAAGGATTCTTCCCATGTGCTTCTATGGAGCGACAATGCTAAATAGGGTTTACACAAGGATGATTCCCAGGTGCTGTTGTGGATTAGAATTGGTGTGTGGGGATTGCACAAGGAAGCTGCCTGGGTGTCGCTATGGAGTGCCAATGGTGAACGGGGCTTCTGTATTGAAGCTGCCTCAGTGCCGCTAGGGAGCATCAATGGTATATAGGTCTTACACAAGGATGTTTCCCGGACGCCGCTATAAAGCGACAATTGTGAATGGGGCTTACGTAAATATGCTTCTCGGGTGCCGCTATGGAGCATCAATAGTGAATGGGGCTTACCTGATGAAGCTTCCTGATTGCCGCTATGGAGTGACAATAGTGAATGGGCCTTATGGAAGGAATATTCCCATAATGTCTTACTCATTTCTGGACATGAGGGCATCTCAACACACTAGTGGTATGAGGCATATAATTGGGGCATACACCTATGCGTATGTGCAAAAGCGGGATAATGCCAAATGCATTGGAATCAGTCTGAACAATGGGAGATGAAAAGTGTGAATCACATGCCCATCATTCGGAACATGGTGAGGGTGGTGTGATGATGGAGGATAACTATTGACCATGTTCAAAACACAGAATCCATATCATGTTAGCCAGAAATGGGGGGAAATTTGAGGGTCAATTGTTGACCATGTTTGAGCCAAAGGACCTAACTCGAAGTGTTTTCCAAATTCATCCAAGGTTTTGGCCAATGACAACAGTTGAGCCAAGGTAGCATGGGACCAGACCGTTTGGGAGTCCCTTCTAACATGAATGGGAATTTAGATATGAATAAAGGACATGCAAAGCATGAGGTGGAGTGATGGAATGATTTAAAGGATTCCAATGATCTCGATGTTATTCCATTGTAATCATGGCCTGAGGAATCATATGTTGAGCACATATGGAATCTCTTATTTGGAACAATAGGAATCCAATTATTGAATGATAAGGCATTATATATTTTATAATCATATAGGGAGGACTTTTGTAATCTTATTCTTAGCGCATAAGGAATCTCTTGTTTGGAGCAAGAGACATCCTATATCGCTCACATAGGGAGTACCATAATATATAGTCATGTAGAGATAACTATTATCATCTTATGATTACGTGTAAGAAATCCCTTGTTTGGAGTAAAGTGCATCCTATATTGGACATATACGGTTCACTATAATTTAATGTCATAAAGATAGTACTAGTTGCATCTTATGCTTGGTGCATATAGAATCTCTTGTTTAGAGAAAGAGGCATCCTATATTTGTCATATAGGGTGTACAATAGTTTAAAATCATGTTGATAGGACTACAAAAATCTTATGCTTGGTGCATAAGGAATCTCTTGTTTAGAGAAAGAGGCCTCCTATATTTTTCATATAGGGCGTACTATAGTTTATAATCATGTAGATAGGACTATTAGAATCTTATTCTTGGAGTATAAGGAATATCTTTTTTTATAGAAAGAGGCATCCTATATTTTTCAAATAGGGAATACTATAGATTATAGTTATGCTGATAGGCCTATTGGAATCTTATGCTTGGAGCATATGGAATCTCTTGGTTAGAGCAAGAGTCATCCTATATTTGTAATATAGGGTGTATTAGAGTTTATAGTCTTGTATATAGGATTATTGGAATCTTATGCTTGGAGCATAAGGAATCTCTTGTTTAGAGAAAGATGCATTCTATGTTTGGCACATTGGGTGTGCTATATACTATAGTCATTTAGATATGACTATGTGAATATTATGCATGGAGTATAAGGAATCTCTTGATTGGATCAAGAGGCATCCTTTGTTTGACACATAAGGTGTACTGCAGTTTATAGTCATGTAGATATGAGTATTAGGCATAAGGCGCCTTGAAATGGCTATTGTTGGGACTTACGCAAGAGCTTCCCTTTCTGGTTCAACATGGAATTGGAGGCAAGTGACAAGGTTTGGATGAGTTACTTGAGGAATGGATCTACTCAACCTACATGGGTAAATGATGATGAGAATCTCAACTAATGACATGGGAAAAAAACCAAGATGAGGATGTCGACACAAGGTGTTTCATGGTGTATGGAGGAGTTTCTAGAATCATGGTATTCCATAGGTGGAAGGTTGTTGTGTATAAAGGTGAATTGGAAAATTATGATGTCCAGACACGATAAGTTTACCAATCAACTCTGTATTTTTCATGGGGGTCGGTGACGGAAGCAGAGGGAAATGCCCAGAGGGCTAGGACCGTAGCTCGATAGTAATAACGAGTGGGGTGCAGGGGCGTAGTCCCTACGATATAGACCGGTGGGTGCGGTAGGAGGAGTTTTGGAATGGAAAGGGATATGCCAAGTAGCTTCACGGAGCCAAGGGTCTTGTAGATAAGCCCTCATAAAGAAATGTTGCTTGCAGAGCTTGGACTCACAGAGCATAGGGGCTCGCTGAGAAAATCGGCTCAGGGAGAAACTTCGTGAAGGAATGCTACTCGCGGAGCAAAGCGTCTCAGAGAGAAAAGGGTCTTGATGAGAAAAGGGTCTCGCAGAGCAATGGGTCTTGTGGAGGAAAGGGTCTCCTGGAGAAAAGGTTCCCGTAGAGCCTTGATCAACCCCAAGGGGATCCCACCTTCACAAAGGGAGAAGCCATTTGTGAAGGGAATACCATTTCATTGCTCAGGAGATCCATATAATGGGAGATCAGCTTCTTAAGGGGCGGTGTGACCATGCTTATGATGGGGGTGATCCGGGTAGTTATAGGCAATGGAGGCCGGTGGAGCACACAGCAGAGCATAAATGCACGCTGTGAGGAGACAATGATGCCGTGAAGGACCTGCACTCCACAACTGGAGGGAGATCCCTTATGTTCATCATAATGTAATAGTTTGACATCATCGACCTTCGTGGTGCTCAGAGAGGCTCTGGTCAAGTTCCCTCAAGTTTGTTGTAATCACGGCGTTGAGTGTCATAGACCTTTGTGGCCCTTGCGGAGGCTCTGGTCATGTTCCTCTACTCCTCAATCGTGGAGTAAGCTTCATGAATGGGCTCCACAATCCAGTTTTCAGCACAAATTCAAATGTTCATAACTCATAATTCATAACTCCGTACAGGCCCTACGACCTGTCAAATCAAATCTTGTGAAACAGTCTAAGATATTGGATCATGTATCGAAGCATTTGGAATATTTTGGGGATGCGTTTTCTGGTGCCAATAGTCACTAATTGAGAACCTATGAATCTTGCCTTCTTAATTACAATAGTGGAGTCCTAACATAAAAATACATAAATTCACTCCAATTACTGGCCAATTATTATTAATCCAGGAAAACATGAAGAATGATTTCAAACAATTGTGGATAGTCAAATCGACCAGATCCCAAATCGTTAATGATTTATTTATGAATATATTCATTTTCACAAATGTTCTCCATTGAAGTATCTATAATTAGGGTGTGTATTTGATACAATACTATTCTTCATTGAGTCAATTCCATTGAAATATCGATCTACCTAGCCAATGAGAATGGAAGTGATGGTGTATCGAGTATTTCTCCCCAAATTAGTACATCATATGTCACTGGCACTAAAGGATCACCTCCTCAGTAGACCCAATCGATTTAATGGTATGATTATAATTATATTGAGAGAGATTACATGGTTGATCCCAAGATACCAAAACATCAAAATTTCTATTACATAAAAGGTGATTTGATAAGCCCATTACATTTCCAACTGATGGATCGACCTATTTAATAGGATAATTTGGTAAGAATTAACCATATTTGTGGCCTAATAATGAGATCTAAAGGAAAGGGAATTGAGAAATAGAACAATTATTTCAAAATTTTAATCTCCACACACCATCATAATCCCAAATTGGCGACTAATCCCAGAATAACATTCTCAACTAACACAAGTAAAGGAATACGAGAGTCCCTAAATATAAAAAAATAGATATAAAATCACTATGTGTTATATGGATCATATATAATTAAATAATCATTATTTTCAACAAGACTACCATCCAAGAGACAGATTCAATATAACATCTCCTTGAAAGATCCATACCCATTATCAAAAAGTATCTTGATTTTCGCATGATATGCCATGAAGATGAAATTTTCATCCTGACTCAATATATCAATTACTTCATTAGTACATAATGGATTCTCCTCAAACCCATAACATTCCATATCCTTGGATACCATGAATAATTATAGATATGAGTTGTGTTCTATGATTTATAACATAGAAAAAGATAACCTAAGTATAGAAACAAAAATGAAAAAGAGCCTCTATTCTGGTAGAGGATTTTACATTGTTGGATATGATTATGGAGATGATAATGATGGGAAAGAGATGTAATTGAATGAATAATAGGAAAAAACTCTTCCAATCATATTGAAATCAGTATTATACATTATTGATTTCCAATGAAGGATTCCTCACCTAGTACAATCAATAAATTCAAAATAATAGATACAAAACCCACTAATGAAGGACTTGGGGATACCTATCATCTCGCATGGCACCCCCATGTGGCGTGCTATCCACCATCGAGAAAGGATTAATCAGATCATGTAGTATCTGTTACATTTCAAGAAGGAAATTAATGGGGGCCAATGGATATCAGATTATTACCAATATTATAACAGAATATGATGATCTAACACTTGAAGGAAAGAATGATACATCAGATTGAATTATTCTTTAACATCTCTTCACAGTACTGAGATTGTATCGAGCTAAAGAACGAATTTCTTTCTATTCCTCTCAAATGTCTATATTATTAATACATTAATCTTAAATATCTCCTTGAAATGTTATTCTTCCAAATATATTAACATCATAGAGGTCGTTCCCAACATCACTATTTTACATTTGAATGGAGTTAGTAATATGAACCCAGTGGAAAATCATCTCTCTTAGGGGTTCTAATTGAAATTTCATGAAAATTTTGGAAATAAATGTTACCTATTAAATATGGATAACATTTAGTTGGTCATAGAATTATGAGAAACCCTTCATGACCCAAAATGGAAAATCCCATTCATTAGAGATGTTTCCACCATGAAAAAAATCCCAGCATTGAAATGTTTCAACATATAATATTGTTCAATGTGGAAAATTGTATGAATGTCTAACTATAAAAAATGTTTTGATGGGAGGGATCACAAATAGTTTGTCCCATAGTGGAGTTATCTATCAAATAGGATATCCTCTTTAGTGGTTCCATTATGAATTTAATGTCTTCATAAGTTTTTCATTGGAATGAAGTTTAAAGATGTTGTTAACTAGTGAGAATGAATTTTATATATGGGTGGAAGAATACCAATATCATCTACTAGAACAAATCCATAAATTTGTAGACTTTCTAAAATATGGTCATTATGACGGTCAATTAGTCGAATCCCCATAAACATGTATTTGTTTGATAAAAAAAGGTTCTATGGGTTATTATTGTGATTCCAAGAGATCCTAGGCCTATGGTCTTCCTTATTAGGATACATTTGTGAACTGAAATCCATCTTAAAATGAGTATGAGGATTACATGAAGAAGAGTACCATCAGCGAAAGGATAAATCATTTAAAGAAAAATGTAATATGTGATGAATCATGAAGATCTTGGTCAGCAATTCTGTTACCAGTCTCGCAAATCACCTGCCCCGTGTAATTAGTCATGATCATATGATCCACCATTTGTTATTGTGGTCGAGTGACAATATGGAGGCCATGAAAATCAAATAATGATCGATTCATCATGATTAAAAGGGCTAAAATACCATGATAAGAATAATATATAGCCACCAAATCAATGATATCTCATATTGCCTATAACAATTACCCTTAATTAATTTAATGATAAATTATGTAAGTCATTTCGATAATTTGGTCATGCTGCAATATCATGCGATTGAATCAAGAAATCATATCTTGTGATAGTGGTTCCCCAAATTAGTCTTGTTAATCACTCCTGAAAAATAGGATATCTCAGTGAATATTCATGTATATGTCTCCTTCTAAATTAATGGACCATGAATCCAATATTTTTTGGGAGCCCTGCAGAATACCAAAGGTCACCCAGATGACCAAAATCCACATAAAACACAAACAAGTTGAATCCCCAATGACTCATGTGGGAATATTATTTTCTCATAATTGAGTTCTTATCCCTATGGACCTCACTTATTGTGGGAATTAGTTAAATCCCACTAAATGAGCAATGATAATTATAGGATCAATTAAATACCAGAATCATATGTATTTTTTTCTCTAAAAAATATTTTATTGAGACTTATTGGTACATTTAAGATCTGAAGGATGGGTTATGTGTATCATGAGGACCCAATATGGGGGCATGATTGAATGAAATTTGTAATTTCACTGGCCTAGATTTCTAATTCGTGTGATCTAATAATGATTTCACAAATTCGATTTAGTGAATCATTCAGATCATATAAGGCCCATCAAAAATCCACCTCACCTCATGAAGCCCGTTCAGAAATACATCTAGATTATGAGAATCATCATCATATAAGTTCCTCCAATCATGTGAAATGTAAATTTATAGATTCCTAAAAATCATATAAATTCCTTTATAAAATAAAATGTATATAATATGGATGTTTCAGGAAATGGATGTTACATTGATTTTCACAAAAAGAGAGTGTATGTCTCATAATATAAGATCAACAATCACACTATATCCATAGAGTCATGTAATCCATTATACGTTAATGATTTTTGATATTTCACCATAATAATGAAATATTTTTTAGATGCATCCTATAGATCATGTGATACCCTAATGGAAAATAAATTGATAAATTCCATAAATCTTTTAAAATTAAAAATAAAAGAAGAAAAATGGTGTACCTTCATGTGATAAAAATTTATATTTTTTTCTGGTTAATGGGTTTTATGACCTTTTTTATAAGCTTTTTGATCATAAAAATTCCATATGACATGTTAGTTTTATCATTGAATGGGACTTCACCAAGCCTTCTGTGATCATGTGAAAGCCTCTTCAATAGGTGTCCTAATTTTGTGAAGACCCCAAAACATGTCATTCCAATATTACACACATCACATGAAATGTAACATTAAATATGAAAAATCGTTTGACATGACATGAGTTCAATAAATATTGTTATGGAAGTATGGTTATGGGGTTTATGTTTATCATTCATAGCAGAATCAAGTAAAATGCATGATGTGATGTTGCTGCCACCAATATAATCCCATTTATTTGATTTATTGTATGTATTAAGAGGAATTGATATGGGACACTAAAGAAAATAATTTCCACTATATCGACACACAAAAAACACCCATGAGAGTATATAGCTGAGAGAATATCTCATGGAGTGGATATCTACAAAATTTCATGGGTCATCCACTAGGTTAACAAGGGGAAAGGCTTATGGGATTACGTGGAATGTATATCATCTTAACATTATCACAATATTGATCATGAAAAGGAATTAAGAGGGTTCAAAAAAATTATTTAATGGATATTTAGTGTATTAACATTGTTATGTGATGTATCATCTGGCCAATACATGGAAAACATTGAGTATTGTTTTTAATAAAGTTAAATGAATTTGAATATTTATCTATTGATGAATACACTAATTTCATGAAATGGGATCATGCAAATCATGTAACCTATTCAATAGTCATTAAAAATATCATAGAAAAGACATGGTTATCATAATAAATCCCTCATACATCCCATCCAAATAATTCGACAACAACTGTGTATGTGAGCCATGTCAAGAGAAGTCCTCCATCTATTTTAGTCAATTCATATGAAGTCCCCCAGATATGTTATCCAAAACATAAAAATCCCACTATATGTATTCTCTAATCCAAGATAATTCCTCTATATATGTCAAATAGATCATGCGATATCTCTTCAACTTGTCATACATGATCACATAACAACCTTTGATATGTCTACATAAATCAGATGAAGATTCCTCAAACATGTTATTGGATCATGTGACTATCCTCATACATTTCCTATATATAACTAGGATATATCTTGACACTCCAAAATTTTCATGAATAAAACCATGAAAAATCTGGTATACGATAAAAAACATTTAAGGAATACAATTAGTACTTGTGAGGAATACACCCCAGACATATCATGTGGTCACCCCTTGAAAAGACATCCGTGTCCAGCTGGAGTTCAGGGGAATGTATTATTGAACCATGTTAATCCCAAACCATGAGTTTTTTGTCGTTAATTTAAATTTAATTTTGGTGGATTCTATAATGGAATATAAAAAGACATTTATACAATCTTATGGGTATTATGGTATCCCCCTTCCATCTATACATGTTCGGTTGGCCACTCATGGTTCATACTCATTATCCATTAGAGGGTAAGGCCCGTATGACATCAAATGGACATCATACATGGGGAATATTCATAGATATCATCGAAAAATTACCCCATGGGACCAAAGATCTAATTTGGGATTAAGGTTATTCCTCGTCCATTAGAATTTAGGAATCTAAAAGATATATAAGGATTTTAATTTAATCTATAATCTGGTTATATAGGACCACCTGATAATGTCCCTGATCTATAATAAAGACTCCATTCGGTCCACCCCAATAAACCATTCCTCTATCCATATTAAGTGACTTTGATCACTTTCTATCATTTGTTCCTCACAAAGATCATGACTTATCTAGAATTATTTAATTGTAATATCATTTCAATAACATCATATATTTCTACTAGCCAGGGAAACATCAATTTGTATTCCACATTCAATAACATGAAAATATTACACCATAAAAGACAAAAAATCATTATATATCCTAAAAAATTTACCATATTTGTAAAACATGGGTAATTAGATATTATTGAAATTAATTATTAGTAAAATTTCATCAGCTAGGTTAGGGATGATCAAAATATGATGAATCTGATTTCTATTATGAGTAGTATGTATAAGATACCTATTTTGTTTCTATATAAATACATAGTTCCTATGTAACCTCAGATATTTTCTTTTTGTGTGATGTTATAATAAATCACTTTGACTGAAACAAACTAAATGGTTTTTGAATCATATTAGAAACAAGATATATATGACACCTCATCAAAAATTAATCAAATCCTAGAGATAGAAATCACCTTCCTAGATGACATTAAACTCCCATTTTCCTTGTTAAATGGATGAAAAATATAAAGAGATACATGTTGATATCAAAAATGGGAAATATATGGAGAATCTAAGATACAAAAAATTTGTACAAATAATAGAATCCCATTTATAAGTCAATAGATTAAACACTCGATCAAAATGGTGTGATGAGTATGACCTTCAATCCATCAAATAATTGTGAGTTCTTATATTCCATTAGTATAGAAAAAAATTTCACATTCCTTTGGAAATAATGATCATTCATTTTCATATATGTGGAACCATTAATAGTTTTCTTTAAAGAAAAAATTTTTAATCCAGACTCAAATGATTGTGTAACCACCATAAATCACACATAACTGAGGGTCTAGTGAAATATTTCAATATTTTTTGGGAAATAATGTGAATTAGAATATTTATTTCTATAATTTATAATTTATTATATTTTTTCACATGAGGAATTAATAGTAGATTAATTTTATTATTAATTATTCACATAATATTGAATTATTTTAATAGCACATGGCTTAGATTGTTATAGTTTTGTGTTACATGAATGAAATTATATTCAACAAAAAATTATTAATTGGGAAAATAGATATAAAATATAATTTATTAACACTACTAAAATTTATTGTACTTAATTTATGATGAATAAGAAAACTTATACAGAGTTTTACATATATTATAGTCTTAAATATATGATTAATATAGATATTGCAAAAATGATATATTATGCTTATTAAATACTAAAAAGTTTTAGAAGAAACTCTATGAAATAATAAATCAAATCCCAACACCAGCACTACTTCAAAATTGTATTATATATACCATATTGTTTTACTTCTATACACATCCTCAACTCAATTTATTATTTCTATATTTTGTTACAGAAAGTAATTTTTATATGAAATGATTTTTAAAATACACCAACTAAATTTACATTCACATGAAATATAAACAATAATGATTAAATAATGTTATTATCCTTATGAAAATGATATGTTCATTTTTTTAGTTAATGGTGGTATATCATGCTATGAGCATGAATGTGGATAATTTATGTTTGACCTTATATTTACATAATAATCATAATTGGTATTTTCTTTTGGGGATAACCATCTTAATTCATGATTTTTATATTTAAAATTCATATAGAAATATGAAAATATTGTATACAATAAATATATTATTTTTATAAAATTATAGTTTTCATTTTTTTCACATTTCAACACAACCTCAAAAATAGTTGTCCGGTTTGATAGTCCATACACACTAAGACAATAATGAATATAGAATTTTATATTCTCATGTGAGAGATATAAAGACATATACATAAATGTAAAACACAATATAAATTAGTTATAGAATAATTAAAATCATATTATAATTACAAAAAAAGTTAGATAAATTATTGTGGGATGTAATTTTATTAATGGGTGAACTTCCACCATGTCTAATGGATTTTTCTGTCATAAATATTTTTAGAAACGAATATTTTATTTTTTTTCTTATAAATTAAAAAAACTATTTCTAGTACCTACCTTTATCAGATTTTTTTGATGATAAAAAACTCATTTTTTGTTTTAATTTTTCTATTTGTGTATTTTTTTTTAATTTGTATTTATTAACACTAGCCTTAAATACCTCACATCGTTAAGGTTAATTAGTAATTTTATTTAATTTAATATTTTTTCATGATGAGCAGTGATAGGGATTATATATTTTAACTTCCTTTCATATCATGAAGCTTACATACATCCCTGATTGAATTTTTGAGGATTTAATAATTTATGGAATATATATTTTTATATCATCAAATGTTAAATCACAATATAAATAATACAGAGTAGGAAGTCCACCCCTTTTTTCATTTTGGTCCATCATTCCATAAAGGCGGTCTTCTTCGTCTTCATTTTCCTCAGGTAGTTGTAAAATTTTCATGTTCCTCTTGGAACCTATAAAATGATTAATAATGTGACTTATAATATGAAATATCTTAATAATGATTCGCTCATATCAAATTAATATCAAACTGCTAGATTTTTAAAATAATCTACAAAAGTCAATTTTAATTTTTTATATCTCAAAGGCTCTATAATATTTTATCAGATATCTATTATGAAAATAAAATAATTTATTCAGGTGATTTTTGAGTGGAATTTTGAAGGTTCTCTTAATAAAACTACTCACTAGTCATCATGTTTATCCAATTGGTTTCTCACTACAAAAAATGATGGATAAGATCCATGGTTGTCAGTAAATCCACAGAGGGTTCTCAAAACCCGCTATCTTGAGAGATTATTTTTCTGATCTATACCATTATTAAGGGATAAATAATATTTTAATCTCAAATAAATTTATTGAGATATTAAGGATTACATAATTCTATTTCTGAAATCTTCATAAAACAATTCCCATTCTTTCATTTTCTATGTTTATCTGAATCACCCAATATCGATATATTTATTTTAATAATTTTCATATGACTATTTTAATTATTAATCCACATTTAAAATAAAAACTATATAATTATATGATATATAAATTCTCACTTTATCCATTTTATCATGTCATTTCTTAATCGTTTTCTTTTTAATTAACCTATTCCTACTAAATTAATTTTTTTATTGGGAATTCACCCCCACGTTATATTTTAACCATGAAAAAATGGGTATTAATGTAGTGATAAGTGTTAATATCGAAAAATTTCATTATTTTATATTATGTTTGAAAATTTATGAATTTCAATTTTAATCTATTTCAATGTAGCATTTTTATATTATAGAATCTAGTTTTTATTTGTATTATTCTGTTATTTATAGAAAATATTATTAATAATGAAAAAAAATAATATATCATATTTTCATTGTATTATTTTTTACCCTATTTAGAAAATGGTAATTCATGAAAATATTATAATTTGGGAATCTGAAGAAAAAAAAGACTCTATTCAATGTTAAGGACACTGATGTTTATAGAAAAAAATAAAAAAAATGGGAGAAATATTGTGAAAGTCACTAGATATGATATGTATCTTCCTGATTTGTAATTGTTCTCTAGTAATCCTAATGAATATATTAATATAATTTTTATTTGGTTTTCTATAATTTTAAATGGAGAAATGTCATAGGGTGATCATTTATCCATAGAAACTTTCATGAATAAAATTGTAACATCCCAAGTAAATAATGAATATGAAATTTTAATTTTTATTAATATTTTTGAATTATATATTAATTTTAACATAAATGGGAGACTATGTTTGATGGTGTACCTAATACAAAACAATGGGTTTCTTTGAAAACCTACGTTGCACACAATGTTGAGTTATACCGAAAAATAATATAATAAATTTAAATAGTAGTTAACACCTAACCATTGTATTAGAGGAAATGAATATGACTAGATAAAAAATGATTATATATGTTTTTTATACGTTTTTAAATTTATCTAATATATTTTATATTCTTAAAATATGAATAAATCCAATTTTAATCATAAATACTCAAATATTCTATAAAAAGTTGATTTACCACCTTTTAATGGCGAACCCTTTTTAAATATTTTTTTTTTCACATTTAGATGTTATATTTTACAAAATGAAAATATTTTGTAGGACTGAAACATCAAAATTTACTCTTGGTAAATTTTTTGTATTTTTAAGATAAAGTTCATTTTTTAATGAATAGTGAAAAATACTGTATTTTGATTCATAACTTCCATTAAATATAATTTATTTATATTGATACATTATCTTTTGAAATGGTTTTAAAGTGTAATTAGATTACATTTTTACCATTTAATTTTATTTTGCCTATTTTTTGTAATTTATCTTCAATATTGGACATAAACAAGTGTCAATCTTTTGATAGTTATTATTTCATAAAAACACGATTTTTAATTTGAAAACAGAAATTATTTTTAAAATAATTTATGCCACTTCTGTGTTTTGAATTTGGAAAAACAGATTCCATATTTGGAATCACAATCTCTAAATTGTGTATATAGGTAAATTTTATTTTTATACATTATTAATATTTACTTCAGTAAATATTTTAATTACCATGGATAATGGGTAAATCTAGTAAATAATGGTAAATAAAAATATAATAATAATATTAAATTACCCTAACATGTGTCCTAATCCTATTTTCCGATACATGACCGGCCAAGGCCATCCTAGGGTCGATTTTGGGACCCCATGGAGCCACTTGTGATTGATAATGACACTTTTTATTAATTAATTTATTGTAAAGACAAAAAATGACATATAAATATATCTTTTAGTAAATCAATTTTAACATGTGGTTATATAAGTTATCTCTTTGAATATAAATATTAATTTTAAAGATAAAAAAATATCCTATATCATTGTATTTTTTATAATTTTAGGACATCATATAAATAATATTATTTATGACATAATAATGATGTAGTGTTTACCTCATTAATGAATGATTTAAATAAATAAGATTATAAAAATTAAAACAATATCTAAAACCTATCCAATTTATACTAGATCATTTCATACCAAACAGGAGTCATCTTATCTTTGGATTTAATGTTTTTTGGATATTTAGAAACCGAAAATAATTATATAATAATATAATATTTTCAAACATTCCTAAAGTTCCCCTAGCCCCCTTATAAGAATCTCTCACCTATAACCCAATAATCATGCCTCTAATGCCTCGTTTCTCATCCAAAATATCCCTAATCAATCTCCCTGCATCCCTCTCTTCCTCCTAGAAGCCTTACCTTCGGCAGAAGGCAATTCAGGTAAACCATTTGGTTCAAACCAAAGAGAGATACTTGATAAAAGGTTACATATTCCATGAGGTTATTTTCTATTATTTTACTTCTCCAACCCCCTAAAATCTTTTTATTACTTTATTTTATAATAACAATAGTATACTCAATATACTATTTTGTTTATATGATAATTATTCTAATAAAATTTACACACACCTCTGTCTAATGGGTAAAGAACGTACTATTTCGGCGGACGTCGAACTACTGCCACACGAAACGATGATTTTTCAATCGTATCCTACCACATATTATGGTGGCCATTAAGATAGAACTATATTTAAATGTGATATATATTATATTTATATTGTCTCTATAATACTGTATTTTTCATTTATATCGTACCATTATGTGTAAATATGATAATTCCATTTGAGGAAGTGTGGACTACCACCCCCTCAAAGTGATATGACTCATTCATTCCATATGTGGATTGTATAAAGGATGGAGTTAATTTAATTAAATAACAAATATATTATAATATAATTATAATATACCTATTTATTTTTAATTTTTCATTATTTTAAATATAAAATAGAAATTAAAGTAGCGTTTATGCGTACGTATGGCTTACCGTCTCCATGAACTGTGCATTTCATTTCATAACTCAAAATGATATGGAATATTATAAATTCATATACAGTAGATATATTTGATATATATGATATCTAAATCATTAATATAATTCTTTATATAATGGAATTTTTACCATATGGACAATTTGTAATTATAACAAATTCATTTTTGAAAAAAGTTCCAAACATCGACAAAATTTCCAATATGAACTCATATAATTAACTAATTATTATAGCAAGATAATAAGTGATATAAATGGAATAATAATCTTGGAAAAGGTTATTTATCATTTATAAATTAAATTATGTATATTATTCATTAAGAATAATTAACAAACGAGTCAAGTCAGATACGAGGTAAGGGGTTTCTTATCACACTTTTAATTCCATGAGATTGCCATTGTTCGACACATATTTATTTTATGTGGTGTATTGTGAACTGCCATTTGATATATATTATCATGATTATATTTATATTAATGGTATTATGTGATTTATTTGGTGGTTATTAACTTTTGTTCATACGACTCGACTGATTACAATGTGGTAAGATGTTTTCATCTCACTTTTTATTCCCATGAGATTCCTGCTATATTTGACACTATTTCCTTTTGTGTGGTGTATATGCTACCAATTATTTTATTATTTGGGTAATATTATTTAATTTATGGATATTTACATCTTCATTTTATGATCATTCCTTCTTGGGGTGTGTGTTTTGTAAGTTACCAAATCGGTAAGGGAACCTTTCACCATACTCTTTTAGTCAAAGACTTCTTTTATGTCATGTCTTTTAATTTACTTTTTTCTTATTTTGGGATATGTTCTTATATATCCATATTCTTTTAAATTTTATTTCTATGTGATGAGAGACCATTTTCCCTCTATTCAAATCATTTTATCAATTTTAATGTGATGTCGTTAGGTTGTCTAATTTCTGTAACAGAACTTCTTAACACAATTTCAATCGTTTGGGTTAAACATCTACTCCATGATTAGGTCATGCGATGAATATGTTTCAATGAACTATTATTGTTTTAAACTAAATATCCAATTATATAGGGTGTATTCTTATTTTTTACACATAATTATTTCATTGATTTATCCTTAATATAAGGATATGATCTTCTCAAGGGACTTTGTCTTAATTTTCATTCCATTGAGACTTATTGTTTGTTATACACCAATTCACATTTATATGGTGTATATACTACCATTTGACATATTATATCATGAATATATTTATTTTCATGATATTATAATCATTGATTATTTTTATTACTCAATTATTTGTATTCAAACATCTCCCATTTTGTTAGGAACACTTTAACTAAAACATCATTTTAAATGTTTTAATGATTTATTCTTCTAAATCTTTCTCACTAATGTGAATTTTTTAAAATTGGTATTAAGGATTTATTTATATGGACGTGAATGTTTTAAAATTAAAATTTATTTAAATTGATTCAAAGTGGTATGGGAAACTTTTATTCATAAATCACTTTATTAACTGTTTTAAATGGTTTTTAAAATGGTTTCATAAAGAATTGTGTATTTCAATATATTGATATGATATATGATGATTGTAATGTGAAAATGTTATATTTACATTATGCTTGTGTTATGGGTTATGATTATGTTATTGTTATTGGAAATTTTTTACATATATGGGTGGTTCTATGATAAAGCTAGGGCGGGTGAGCATGATATAGCTCTCTAATGCATTGGGTAACATGACAAAGGTAAAAATTAATGTTTCTCCTAATAAATTTTGGGAATATAATGTGATGGGTATTCCAATGTCACTGCATATGTAGCTATGATATCTACAATGTAATTATTTTATATATTACACAAGTTACCTTTATAATTTATTAGTTTTGTATGTTATTCATAAATATTATGATTTCATGAGGTATGTTATGATTGAAAAGTATGGTTTCATTGATTTTTATTTAATGATGGGCAAATGTTTTCATTCCTTATTTTATATCCCTTAATGAGCTTTTTATTCTCATCCCATGTTTTTGAAATGTTTTTACATATGACATAAATATGGATAAGGGTCAAGGATGAGATCAAGGAAAAGTCATGATGTCTAAAAAATTTAACTAGACATGTTTCATTTTCAGAGTTTTTATTTTATGAAATAGTGGGTTCTAAGTAGTAATGTCTACATGTAATATTCAAGTTGATATGTAAAATTTTTGGCTTAATTCTCTAAAATCATAAACTTTAAAAGATTCTCAATGTGAATTAGTAACTTAATTCAAGATTATGTAATGTTTAAGGCTAGGTCCTTATAGTTGGTTTCAAATATCAGTTTAGACATATTTAAGGATTAAGAGTTTTCATTAAACACATGGTTAGTTCCTATATCTATTTTTTTAGTTAAATCCTTGTTCTATAACTTTTTCATATCAAGGAATTTTGGTTACAAATGGATGGATGAGGATCTCAAAAAACATTCTTATCTCATCTTAATGACACGCTTGCAATAATTATTGCAAAGTCATGTTCGGACGATTATGAAAGTTTTTATAACATAGAACTCATTTTCAAGTAGTTATTAATGATTTAAAACATATCCAATATAACTTGATATCATTGTGGATCATGGGTTGTATTTAATCAAATCCTATTTTCACAATATTCTTTTATTTTCAAGAACGGTAAATCTTATCAAGGAATTTTCAAATATTTTACCTTATCACAATATTTATAATCATATTAGGATTTTGAAAAATTTGCTGAAAAGGAGACCCATGCGCAACCTATTTATATTTTCTTTTACAATATAGTCTCTCAGAACATACTTATGGTATTATAAATAGACCATTGACTGAAAGTTCCAACTCAAACTCGGTTCGACTATTTCATAGAAATCATGGTTTTTAGATGTTTTGAAATTATATGCCATACATGATTATATCCCGAAACTATTTTTCTTACAAACACCCATGTGACCCATGTTTTACAAGGTGTATTTGGATGAAGGAAGAAAATGATTTTGAAAGATATCTAAATCATTATTGCAATTAATTTACCTTTTACCTATGTGAACAAGATGAATATGGAACCATATGGACGCCATGATGAATGTATTTTCTTATTTCTATTAGGAATAGATTTATTTTATTATAAGGAGGTGAAATAAGAAAAAAAAAGTCAATATATATAAGGCTACATGAATTAATATGTTGAGGTCTTAATGATTTGGGGATGAAAATTAAAGGTATAAGAAACCCTTTTAGGTTAATACATGTTACAGTTATTTTTGAGTTTTACCAAAAGGATAACACACAGACCATGTGACAACCCATCACGTTAGACATTAATGCAGGAATCGAACCCACAAACAAAGTGTGATTGGTATTTATCACCTACAACTGGACTACGTGAAGTCCCTGGTTAATATGACTTATTATTTTTAGTTAAATTATTTTATGGATTATGAATAAGTTGATTTTGGGAACATATGTTTTAATGGATATCCTCAGTATTGGAAAATGATTTGGAGATTAAGTGATAAAGGTTTTTTTGTAAGACATTCTCTCTTTTGGGGAATATCATACGCTTAAGGAAAATAGAAAACTATGGGATCTCATTTGTGGTGTAATGGTTCAAATTTTTTTTTGGAAGAATCCTTGTATTTATTATAGACATATGGGGATTTGGGTTATTTATTCCAATGATTATCCTATCATATAGAATATGTGATTAGGTTAATTACACATTCATATGCGACTTTAAGAGTAATATATGTTATTTGGAGATTAATGTTAATATTTATCCTGGAAGACTATGTGATTAATTTCTATAGAGATTTGGGTTTCAATATTATATTGGATTACATAGTAGAATTTTATGAACAATTGTTTATTTAATGGTCATTGTTGAACATTGGGTAATGTATGACAAATTTTTGAGATTATGAGTAGTTTTTATTTTTGTAAAAGATAATCCCTTTTGGGGATTATCTGATCTTGTACTAACTATTTTGGTACTGGTTAATATATAAAGATAGAGGAAATATATAGTTCTTCTTTTGTGGGTTATGTGATTCTCTAGAAGTTGATTATAGCGCATTAGGTGTGACCATGTCACCATGGATACTCACCATTTGAAGGAAAAATGAGTTTGTGGTAGGAATTTTTTTAAGGATGAAAGTCTACATGACAAGTAAGTATGTTTCCATATGTTTTTAGTTAATCTCATAAATAAATTCCTCAACATTACTAAAAGTAACTTAAAGAAAACATTGTCTTTTAACTATTCCTATTGGGGAATCAAATATCACTTAACCCATCACAAGTTCTTGATTTTATGGTTTTTAGGTTTCTCTTAATCATATTTTCTATCACTCTCCATCAGAACTTGATGGCTTGTTTTCTCCCCCATATCCATGTTTTCAGGGAATCATAGTATGGGTTATCTTGGGTGACCTTTTTACTTCCCTTTATTTCATTTAATTTGATATTTTTATTGACACTTTTTCTGATATGGGACTTTTAATGATGTTTTTGAGCCCATTTTTAAAATTGTGAGGACCCAATTTCAAAAAGGAGGGGAAGGATGTAACATCCCAGGTAAATAAAGAATATTAAATTTTCATATTTCTTAATATTTTTAAATTTGATATTAATTTTAATTTTTAGGGTATTCAATGTTCAATGGTGTACCTGATACGCCACAACGGGTTTCTTTGAAAAATTATGTTTCACACAACATTGAGTTATACTGAATAATGATATAATAAATTTAAAAGGTTTTTCATGCCAATCCATTATATTGGAAGGAATTAATAGAACTAACTAAAAATTTATTATATATGTATTTTAAATGTTTTTACATTTATCCAAAAAATTGCAGAGGCTTAAAATGTGAAAGAATCCAATTTTAAGCATAAATACTCTAATATTCAATAAAAGGTTGATTTACCACATTTTTATGACAATCCATTTTTAAGCCTAGTTTTTTTCACTTTTATATGTTATATTTTACAAAATAAAATTCTTTTTTATAATAAGAAAATCAAAATATACTTTCGGTAAATTTTTTGTATTTTTATGATAAAGTTCATTTTTAATGAATAGTTAAAATACTACATTTTAATTTATAACTAAATTTTAATACAATTTATTTATATGGTTAGATTATATTTTTAAATGATTTTAAAGTGTAATTAGATTATATTTTTACCATTTAATCCAATGTTGGTCATTGGATGTAATTTCACTTCGAAATTGGAAATAAATAAGTGTCAATCTTTTGATAGTTATTATTTATTTAAAACATGCTTTAGGTTTTGACCATGAGAATTAAATTTAAATTAATTTATACCACTTCTGGGTTTTGAATTTGGAATAGTTGATTCCATATTTGGAATTATTATTTTCAAATTGTGTAAATCAGTAACATTTATTTTTAGATATTATGAATATTTACATTAGTAAATATTTTATTTACCATGGTTAAAAGGTAAATATGGTAAATAAGGGTAAAAAATAATATTATAATAATATTAAATTACTCTAATATGTTTATTAATACTATTTGATGATACATGTCAGACCATGGGAATCCTTAGGTCAATTTTGGGACCCCATGGAGGCACATGGGAGTGAAAATGACACATTATATTAATTAATTTAATGTAATGACAAAAATGACATAAACATATATCTTTTAGTAAATCAATTTTTACATAGGGTAATATAAGCTATCTCTTAAACTATAAATATTAATTTTAATGCTTAAAATATTTCCTACATTGTGTAATTTTTTTATAATTTTTTGATAGAAAATAAATAAAATTATTTATAACGCATTAATGATGAAATGTTTACCTCATTAATGAATGATTTAAATAAATAAGATAATAAAAATTAAAATAATATCCAAAACTATCCAATTCTAATTGGATGATTTTATTTTGAAAATTATTTGTGGTAACTTATACATTAATAATATTTGGACCTTTAGAAACCGAAAATCATTATATAATAAAATAATAATTTCAAACTTTCCTAAAGAGCCCATCCTCCCCTTTATTAAAAGCCCTCACCTCAAACCCATTACTCGTCCCACTCAAGCCCCATGTCTCATCGAAACTCTGCCCAATTAAGCTCCATACAGCCCTCTCTTCCTCCTAGAATCATTACCTTGGGAATAAGGAAATTCAAGTAAATATTTGGGTTCAAACCAAATTGAGATACCTAATTAAAAGGTAATGCCTTCGCTTAAGTTATTTTATTTTATTTTACTTCTCCAAACCTCTAAACTATTTTTATTCCTTTATTTTATAACAACAATAGTATCTTCTATATACTAGGTTGTTAATATGATAAGGATTAAAATATCACTTACACACACCTCCGTCTAATGGGTAAATAACATACTGTTTCTCTAGACGGTGAACTATTGCCTCTATAAACGATGATTATTGAATCTCTCCAATCACCTCTTATGGTGTCCATTAATATGGGACGATTTTACATGTGATATATATTATATTTAAATTTTCACTATAATACTGTATTTTTCATTTATATCATATTTTTATCGGTATATACGATAATTTCATTTGAAGAAGTGCGGACTACCGCCCCTCAAACTGTTAAGACTCGTTCATTCCATACATGGAATGTATAAAGGATGGATTTAATTAAATTAAATAACTTAGATATTATACTAGAATTATAATATAACTTTTATTATTATGCCTTAATTCCTTTATATATAAAATAGAAAAGAAAGAAGCGATCATGTGTATGTACGGCTTAATTTCTCCATGAACGGTGTGTTTCATTTCTTAACTCCAAATGATATGGAATATTATAAATACATATTCATTGGATATATATGATATATATTATATACAAATAATGAATATAATTCTTGATATAATGTACATTTGACCACATGAGCAATTTGTAATTATAACAAGTTCATTTTTTATAAATGTTCGGAACATCAACAAAATGTCCATCATGAACTCAAATAATTATCTAATTGTTATAGCAAGGTATTAAGTGATGTAAAAGGAATAATAAACTTGATAAATGTTCCTAATCAATTATAAATTATCTTATGTTTATTATTCATGAAGAAAAAGGAACAAACGAGTCATGTTATACATGAGGTAAGGGGTTTCTTATCTCACTTTTAATTCTGTGAGATTCTCATTGTTCGAAACTTATTTATTACATTTGGTGTAATGTGTACTAAAATTTGATAAATATTATCCTTATTCTCTTTATATTCATGTTATTATGTGATTCATTTGGTGGTTATTAACTACTGTTCATATGACTCAATTGATTACAATATAGTAAGGGGTTTTCATCTCACATTTAATTCCTGTTAGATTCATGCTATATTTTCCACTATTTACTTTTGTGTGGTGTATGTAATTGTTGTGATTGTATTATTTCTATAATATAATTTAATTTTTGGGTATTTACATATTCATTGTATGATCCTTCATTTATGGGGTATATGTTTCATATGTTACCAAATTGGTAAGGGAAAATCCCCCCTTACTCTTTTAGTCAAAGACTTATGTCATGTTTTTTAATTTCTTTTGTCTTATGTTGGGATATGTTATTCTGTATCCTTATTGATTTAAATTTTATCTCCATGTGATGTGATTCCATTTTCCCTCTCATAAAATCTTTTTTTTTAATTTTTATGTGACGTCATTAGGCTATCGAATTTCTGTAAGATAACTTCTTAACCCAATTTCAATTGTTTGGGTTAAAATTCTACTTCTTTATTATGCCAAGATATAAATATGTTTTAATGACCTATGATTTTTTTACACTTAATATCCACTTAAATTGGTTGTATTTTTATTTTTCACACATAACATTGTCCTTTATTTGTCCTTAATCTACGAATATGATCTTTGCAAGGGACTTTTTCTAAATTTAAATTCCATTGAGAATTATTTGTTATTATACACAAATTCACTTATATATCATGTATATACATCCCATTTACATATTATATCATGAATATATTTAATATCATGATATCATATGCTTTGATTAACTTTATTCCTCAATTATTTGTAATCAAGAGTCTCTCACTTGGTTTGTAACACCTTAACTAAAACATTGTTTTAAATGTAATATATATTTATTCTTATAAATCATTTTCATTAATGAACAAGTTTAAAAAATGGTTTTAAGTGTTTATTTATATAGACGTGAATGTTTTGAAATTAAAATTTCTTTCATAAGATTCAATGTGGTATGGGATACTTTGTTCCAAAAATCAATTTATTAATTATTTTAAATGGTTTTGAAAATTTTTTGATAACACATTATTTATTTCAATATATTGATATGATATATTGTGATTGGAATGTGGAAATGTTATCATTATTTTATGCTTTTGTTATGTGTTATGATTATATTATGGTTATTGGGCATTGTTTATGTATATGAGTGGTTCCGTCATAAACCTAGGGCGGGTGATCCCGAGATAGCTCTCCAATGCATTGGGTAATGTGACGGAGGTAAACATTAATGTGTCTCCCAATAGATTTATGGAATATATTGTGATGGGTATTATAATGTAACTTCCTATGTAGGAGTGATAACTAGAATGTAATTATGTTATGTATGCCACAAGTTACCTTTATTAATTATGAATTCTGTGTGTTATTCATAAATATTATGATTTCATGAGGTATGTTATGATTGAAATGTACAGTTTCATAGATTTTTATTTATTTATGTGAAAATGTTTTCATTCCTTATTTTATAACCCTCACTAAGGTTTTTATTACCATACCATGTTTTTGAAATGTTTTCCACAAGACTTAGAGATGAATAAGTGTTAAAGATTGGTTCAATGAAAAGTCATGATGTGTAAAACATGGAAATAGACATATTTTTTTAAGAGTTTTTATTTTATGAAAAAAATGGGTAATGATTTGTAATATATACATGTAATATTCATGTTGATATGTAATAGTTATGGCTTAATTATCTAAAACCCTTAACCTAAAAAGATCCTCAATGTGAATTAATAACATAATTCAAGATTATGTAATGTTTATGGTTGGTTCTTTATAGTTGGTATCAATTGTCGGTTTAGATAATAAAAGGGATTAAGAGTTTTAGTAAAATACATGGTTAGTCCCTATATATATTATTTCAGTTAAATCCTTGTTCTATAACTTTTTCATATCATGGAATGTTGGTTACAAATGGAAGGCAGATGAACTCAAACCACATTCCTATCTCGTCCTAATGACATGCTTTCAATAATTAATGAAAATTAATGTATTGATGATTGTGAAACTTTTTCAAACATACTACTCACTTCCAAGCAGTTGTTAATGATATCAAACCCCTCCAATAAACCATGATATCATCGTGGATCATTGATTGTATTTAATGAAATTATATTTTCACAATGTTCTCATATTTTAAAGAAAGGTAAATATTATCAAGGAATTTTCAAATATTTTACCTTATCCTAAGATTTTGAAGCATTTAATGATTTGGAAAAAAGTGTTAAAGAAGGAGACCCTTTCACAACGAATTTATATTTTACTTTACAATCTATTTTCTCAAAAAATATTTGTGGTATTTTAAAAGGATTATTGGTTGAATGTTTCAACTCAAAATCAGTCCTAATATTTTATAAAAATCATGTTTTATCAAGTGTTTAGAAATTATATGTCTTACATGATTATTTTATGAAACTATTTTTCTGTGAACACCCATTTGTCTAAAGATGTACAAGGTGTATTTGGATGAAGGAAGAAAATTATTTTTAAGGATCTCTAAATTATTTTTGCAATGCATGAACCTTCTACCTATGTGAACAAGATGAAGACGAAACCATATGGATGCCATAATGAAGGTATGTAGTTCATTCTATAAGTAATGGTTTTATTTTATCATATGGATGTGAAATAAGAAAAAAGAAAATATATATAAGGCTTTATTAATTAAGATGTAGTGGTCTTAATGTTTTATGGGTGAAAATTACAGGTATAAGAAAACCATTGAAGATAAAACATGTTAGTTTTGTTTTTAATTTTTATAAAAATGATAACATGCAGACCATGTGACAACTCGTCGTGTCGGACATAGATGTGCGAATTGAACCCACAACCAAAATGTAATTTCAATTTATCTCCTCCCATTGGACTACGCGAAGTCCCTGGTTAGTATGACTTATTCTTTTTTGTTAGATGATTTTATTGATCAAGAATAATTTGATTCTATGAACTTAATTTTTTATAGATATCATTAATATAGGTAAAATATTTGTTGATTAGGTGATAAATGTTATTTTGGAAGACATTATCTCTTTTTGGGAACATTATATTCTTAAGGAAAATAGAATACTATGGGATCTCATTTGTGGAGTAATGGTATAAATTTTTATTTTGGAAGAATATATTTATTTATTGGGGATATGTTGTGATTTGGGTTATTTCTGGAAATTATTAACCTATCATAGGGAATATGTGATTAGGTTAATTACACAATAGTATGAGACTTTAGGTGTAATCAATGTTATTTGGAGATAAATGTTAAAATTTATCATATAAGAGTATGTGATTAAATCCTTCTAAGATTTTGTTTCAATCTTAGTTTGGATTACATTGATTAACTTTATAAATAGTGGTTTATTGAATGGTCTTTGTTGAAATTTTGGTATTGTTTGAAAACTTTTAGAGATTAAGAGTAGTTTTTCATTCAGTATAAGATTATTCCTTTTTGGGGATTATCTGATGTTGTACTAACCATTTTCGTTTTGGATACTTTCTACAGAAAGGGGAAGTATATAGTTCTTCTTTTTTGGATTATGTGATTTTCAAGAAGTTTATTCTAGTTTTTCTAGTGTGACAATTTCATCATGAATACTCATCGTTTGAAGAAAAATTTATTTTGTGGTAGGAATTTATTAAAGGACAAAAGTCTACATGAAATTATGTGTTTTTACTTATTTTTTTAGTTAAGTTCATAAATAAATTCCTCATCTTTATGAAATGTAACTTAAAACAAAAATGTTTTCTGTTAACTTTCCCTACTGGGGAATCAAAGTCTGTTTAACACATCACTACTTTTTGATTTTCTAGTGATTAACTTTCGCCTAATCATGTTTTCAATCAATCTCTATTAGAACATGATGGTTTGTTTTCTCCTCCATATCCATATTTTCATGTGACCCTATTATGGGTTATCTCAGGATACCTTTTTACTTATCTTTATTTGATATAAAGTGATTTTTTTACTGGCACTTTTTCCGATGTGGTACTTTTAATTAAGTTTCCAATCCAAATTTTAAAATTTCGAGGAAACAATTTCCAAAAGGGTGGAAGGATGTAACATCCCATGTTAATAAATAATATGAAATTTTCATATTTATTAATTATTGTTAATTTAATATTAATTTTACATTAAAGGGGATGATATTTTCAATGGCGTACCTGATACGCAACAACGGGTGTCTCTGAAAAATTATGTTGCACACAACTTTGAGTTATACCGAAAATTGATATAATAAAATTAAAAGGTAATTAAAACCTTACTGTTGTATTGGATGTAATGAATAAAACTAACTAAAAATGATTATATATTTTTGTTAATTTTTTTAAATTTATACAATTAATTACATTGGCATAAAATGTGAATGAATCCAATTTTAAACATAAATACTCTAATATTCTTTAAAAGGTTGATTTACGGCCTTTTAATGGTGAATCCTTCATAGATATAGTTTTTTTTTACTTTTTATATGTTATATCTTACAAAATAAAAATTTCCATTAGAATTGGAACATCAAAATTTACTTTTGTAAATTAATTTGTATTTTTCTGATAATGTTCATTTGTTAATTAATAGTGAAAAATAATGTATTTTAATTATTAACTACCTTTAAATATAATATTTTTATATAGTTATATTATCTTTTTAAATCGTTTTAAAGTTTAATTAGAATATATTTTTACCATATAATCCGATTGCAGGTCATTTTAATTAATTTCACTACTAAATTTGACATAAACTAGAGTCAATCTTTTGATAGTTATTATTTCATAAAAACACACTTTTGGTTTTGATAACAGGAATTAATTTAAAATTAATTTCATCCACTTATTTGTTTTGAATTTGGAAAAATGTATTCAATATTTGGAATCATAATGTCCAAATTTTTTAAATTGGAAAATTTTATTTATAAATATTATGAATATTTACTTCAGTAAATATTTTATTTACCATGGTTGAAGGGTAAATCTTGTAAATAAGGGTAAAAAAATAATATTATAATAATGTTAAATTACCGCAACATGTGTCCCAACCCTATTGGATGATAAATATCCGACCATGGGCATCCTTGGGTTGATTTTGGGACCCCATAGAGCCACATGGGAGTGATAATGAAACTTTATGTTAATTAATTTACAGTAAAAAAAATGACATTAACATATATCTTTTATTAAATAAATTTTTAAATGGGTTTATAAAAGATATTACTTAGACAATAATTATTAATTTTAATTCTAAAAATATTTCCTACATCATTGTTTTTTTTTATAATTTTTTGACATCAAATAAAGAAAATTATTTTATTCCATAATAATGATGCACTGTTTACCTCATTAATGAATGATTTAAATGAATAAGATTATAAAAATTATAAAAATATCCAAAACCTATCCAATTATTATTGTATGATTTTATTTCATACATGAGTCATCTTATAATATACTTTAATGTGTTTTGGCCCTTATAAAACGAAAAATCATTATATAATAAAATAATATTTTCAAACATTCCTGAAAAGCACATCCTCCCCCTAATAAAAATCCCATACCTCTAACACATTACCTAAAAATATAAAACCCATTTCCTAGTAAAAACGATGCCCAATTAATCTCCCTAAATCACTCTCCTCCTTCTAGAATCCTTACCTTAGGTAGAAGGCAATTCAAGTAAACAATTTGGTTCAAACCAAAGGAAGATACCCGATTTAAAGGTAATATCTTCTCTTATGTTATTTTATTTTATTTTACTTATAAAAACCCCTAAACTCTTTTTATTACCTTATTTTATAAAAAACACAATATCCTCAACATACTATGTTATTTATATGAGAATTATTCTAGCTACACTTACACACACCTCCGTCTAATTGGTAAAGAACATACTGTTTATGTGGACGGTGAACTACTGCCTCACGAAACAATGATTGTTCAATACTCTCCTACCAACACTTATGGTGGCCATTAATATGGAACTATATTTACATGTTATATATATTATGTTTATATTATCTCTATAATAATGTATTTTTCTTTTATATCATACCTTTTTGGGTAAATACGATAATTTCATTTGAGGAAGTGCAGACTACCGCACCATCAAAGTTATATGACTCGTTCATTCCATACATGGAACATGTAGAGGATGGAGTAAATTAAATTAAATAACATAGATATTATAATATAATTATAATATACCTATGTATTATTATGTTTTCGTTCCATTAAATATAAAATAGAAATTAATGTAGCGTTCATGCGTATGTACATCTTACAGTCTCCATGAACGGTGTGTTTCATTTCGTAACTCCAAATGATAAGGAATATTATAAATACATATACATGGGATATATATGATATCTAAATAATTAATATCATTCTGGAGATAATGGAATTTGGACCACATGGTCAATTTTTAATTATAACAAGTTAATTTGTGACAAAAGTTCCGAACATGATCGAAATGTCCTATTTAAACTCAAATAATGAACGAATTGTTATAGAAAGGTAATAAGTGATATAAAAGTAATAATAAACATAAAAAGGTTCTTAAAAAATTATAAATTGACTTATGTTTATTGTTTAGTAATACCAAGGAACAAACGAGTTAAGCCGAACACGAGGTTAGGGGATTATTATCTCACTTTTAATTCTATGAGATTTCCATTGTTCGACACTTATTTATTTCATGTGGTTTATTATGTTCTATGATTTGATATATATTACCATTATTATCCTTATAATCATTGTATTATGTGAATAATTTTGTGGTTATTAACTTTTTTTCCTATTAATTGTTTGATTACAATGTGGTAAGCGGTTTTCATCTCAGTTTTTATTCCCGTGAGATTCATGCTATATTTGCCAATATTTCCTTCTGTGTGGTGTATGTTATTCCCATGACTGTATTATTTGTGTAATATAATATAATTTATGGGTATTTAAATCTTAATTTTTTGATAATTTCTTCATGGGGTGTATGTTTCACACGTTATCAATTCGGTAAGGGGACCTTTCACCGTACTCTTTTTGTCAAAGACTTATTTTATGTCATGTATTTTAATTCATTTTTTATTTTGTTGGGATATGTTTTTATATATAATTATTTCTATAAATTTTATTTACATGTAATGAGAGAACATTTTCACACTAATCAACTCATTTTATGAATTATATTGTGTCGCCCATAGGCTGTCGAATTTGTCTAAGAGAACTTCTTAACAAAATTTCAATTATTTGGGATTAACTTATACTTCTTGATTTTGTCATTATATGAATATGTGTGAATGAACTATGATTGCTTTACACTTAATATAACATTATATTGTGTGTATTCTTAATTTTCACACATAATTATGTCATTTATTTATCCTTACTCTATGGATATGATCTTGGTTAGGGAGTTTGTCTCAATTTTCATTCCATTGAGACTTATTTGTCATTATACTCCAATTCAATTTAATATAGTGTATATACTACCCTTTGAAATATTATATCATGAATATATTTATTCTTATGATATTAAATTCTTCGATTAATGTAGTTTATCAATTATTTGTGTTCAAGCGTCTCTCATTTTGTTAGGAACTCGTTAACAAAAATATTGTTTTAAATGTTTAAATATTTATTCTCCTAAATCTTTCTCAATTATGTCCATTTTTTAAAACAAAATTTAATGATTAATTTATATGGAAGTGAATTTTTTTAAATTAAAATTTCTTTCAAAATATTTATAGTAGTATGGGACACTTTTATTCAAAAATCAAATTATTAATTGTTTTAAATGGTTTTGAAATTGGTTTGATAAATCATGGTTTATTTCAATATCTTGATATGATATATTGTGATTGTAATGTGGAAAATTTATCTTTTCATTATTTTTTTGTTATGTGTTAGGATTATGATATGGTTATTGGGAATTTTTTATGTATACGGGTGGTTCTATGATAAACCTAATGCAGGTGAGCCCGAGATTGCTCTCTAATGCATTGGGTAACGTGAAAAAGGTAAATGTTAATGTTTATCCTATGAGATTTAGGTTATATACTGTGATGGGTATTCCAATTTAACTCTCTATATATTTGTGATAGCAACAATGTATGTATTTCATGTATTCCAGGGGTTACCTTTATGATTTATGAATTCTGTGTGTTATTCATAAATCATATGATTTAATGAGGATTGTTATGATTGAAAATATGGTTTCATTGGTTTGTATTTATTGATGGGAGAATGTTTTCATTACTTATTTTATAACCTTTTCTGAGGTTTTTATGCTCATACAATGTTTTTGAAATGTTTTCCACATGAATTAAATATGAATAAGGGTTGAGTGTGAGATCAAGAAAAATTCAAGTTATCTCAAACATTGACCTAGACATATTTCTTTTTAAGAGAATTTATTTTTTGAAAAAAAATGTGTACTGAGTAGTAATGTATACATGAAATATTCATCTTGATATGTAATAATTGTGGCCTAATTCTCTAAAACTCTAATGTTAAAAAGAACCTCAATGTGAATTATTAAGTTAATTCAAGATTATGTATTTTTTACTGTCAGGTCCTTATGGTTGGTATCGAAGGTCAGTTTAGACAACATTAGGTATACAGAGTTTTAATTAAACACATTGTTAGTCACTATATCTATTATTTCAGTTAAATAATTATTCTATAACTTTTTCAGATCAAGGAATGTCAGTTACAAATGGAAGGAGGATAATCTCAAACATCATTCCTATCTCTTCCTAATGACATGATTGCAATAATTATTGCAATGTCATGTTAAAATGATTGTGAAACTTTTTATAACTTATAAATCACTTCCAAGAAGTTGTTATATATATCAAACACATCCACTATACCATGATATCATCAAGGATAATGGGTTTTGTTTTATCAAATCTTATTTTCACAATATTCTCATATATTTTAAAAAGTTAAATATTATCAAGGAATTTTCAAATATTTTACCTTCTCACAATATTTTTAAGGATATTAATATTTTGAAATAGGTTCTAAAGAATGAGACCCTTGCACAACCTATTTATATTTGATTTTACAATATAGTCTATGAGCACATACTTATGGTATTTCAAATACACCATTGATTGAAAATATTTACTCAAAATCGGTCCTACTATTTTAAAGAAATCTTATTTTATCAGATGTTTTGAAATTATATGTCATACATTATTATTTTATGAAACTATTTTTCTACGAACACCTATATAACCCATGTTGTACACGGTAGATTTGGATGTCGGAACTAAATTATTTTGAAGGATCTCTAAACCATTTTTTCAATGCATGGACCTTCTACTTATGTGAAAAAGATGAAGATGATACCAAATAGACACCATGATGAATGTATGATGTTCTTTATATTAGGAATAGTATTATTTTTTCATATGGAGGTGAAATAAGAAAAAAGGACAATATATATATGGTTTCCGGAATTATGATGTTGAGGTATTAATGTTTTAGTGATGAAAATGAAAGTTATAACAATTCATTTGAGGTTAAAACATGTTAGTGTGATTTTTGAGTTTCATAAAAAGGATAGCACACACACACACCGTGTGACAACCCATCATGCAAAACAAAGATACAGGAATCGAACCCCTGACCGATGTAACATAGGGATTTATCGCCTACCACTAGACTGCATGAAGTCCCTAGTTAGTTTGACTTATTCTTTTTAGTTAAATGATTTTAATGATCAAGAATAAGTTGATTTTTGGAACATTTATTTTAATATACATCCTTAATAAATGAAAAAGATTTGTTGATTAAGTGATAATGGATATTTTGGAAGACGTTATCTCTTTTGGGAAAAATTATACGCTTATAGAAAATAGAATACTATGGGATCTCATTTATGGATTAATGGTTGAAATTTTTATTTTGGAATAATCTATGTATTTATTGTGGACATATGGTGATTCGGGTTATTTCTATAAATTATTTACCTATCATAAAGAATATGTGATTAGGTTAATTGAACATTAGTTAGATACTTTAAGAGTAGTCGATGTTATTTGGAGATAAATGTTAAGATTTATCATGGAAGAATATGTTATTAAATCCTTATGAGATTTGGGGATCAATATTAGTTTGGATTACATTGATGAATTTTATGGATAATGGTTTATTTAATGGTCTTTGTTGAACTTTGGGTATTGATTGACAAATTTTAGGGATTAAGAGTAGTTTTTATTTTTGTAAAATATTATCCTTTTTGGGGATTATCTGATCTTGTACATACCATTTTGGTTTTGGTTAATGTCTAAATCCATGGGGAATGTATAGTTCTTCATTTGAGGATTATGTTATTTTCTAGAATTATATTCTAGTGCTTATGGTGTGACCATGTCGTCATGAATACTCATCATTTGTTGAAAAAATGAGTTTGTTGTAGGAATTCAGTAAAGAATGAAAGTCTATATGACAAGTAAGTATGTTTCCTTACGTTTTTAGTTAGGATCAAAAATAAATCCCTCAAAATTGTGAAAATTATCTTAAAACTAAATTGTTTGTTGTTAACATTTCCTACTGGTGAATCAATTACTATTTAACCTATCACAAGTTTGTTATTTTCTAGTGGTTAACTTTCACCTAATTATGTTTTCTATCACTCTCCATCAGAACGTGATGGATTTTCCCCTCCATATCCATGTCTTCATGGAATCAGAGTATGAGTTATCTTGGGTGACCTGTGTACTTATCTTTATTTCATTTAATTTGATAGTTTTATTGAAACTTTTTCCGAAGTGGGACATTTAATGATGTTTCCATGCCCAATTTAAAAATTACGAGGGCTCAATTTCCAAATGAGGGAAGGATATAACATCCCAGGTAAATAAAGAATATGAAATTTTAATATCTATTAATATTTGTGAATTAAATATTAATTTTAAATTAAAGGGGATGCTATGTTTGATGGCATTCCTGATACAAAACAACATGTTTCATTGAAAACTTATATTGCACACAATGTTCAGTTATACTGAATAATAATATAATAAATTTAAATTGTAGTTAACGCCTAGACTTTTTATTGGTGGGAATGAATATAAATAACTATAAAATGATTATATATGTTTCTTAAATGTTATTACAGTTATCTAATAAATTTTAGAGGCTAAATATGTGAATGAATCCCATTTTAAGCATAAATACTCTAATATTATTTAAAAGGACGATTTACCGCCTTTTAATGGATAACTGTTTTTAAATATATTTTTTTATCACCTTCATATTTTATATTTTACAAAAAGTAAATTCTTATTTAAAATTAGAACATGAAAATTTTCTTTGGGTAATTTTTTGGTATTTTTCTAATAAAGTTCATTTTTTAATGAATGGTGAAAATTAATGTATTTAAATTCAAAACATCCCTTTAATCTAATTTATTTATATTTTTATATTATCTTTTTGAATAGTTTTAAAGTGTAATCATTTTATATTTTTACCATATAATCCAATGTCGGTCATTGGACGTAATTTCACTTCGAAATTGGACATAAAAAGTGTCAATCTTGTGATAGTTATTATTTCTTAAAAACATGCCTTATGTTATTACAAAGGGAATTAATTTTAAATTAATTTATTCCACTTTTCTGTTTTTAATTTGTAAAAATGGACTCCATTTTTGGAATTTGGGGTTCCAAATTGTGTAAATTGGTGTATTTTATTTTTATACATTATGAATATTTACTTCAAAAAATATTTTATTTAATATGGTTAAAGGGTAAATCTAGTAAATAAATTTAACAAAATAATATAATAATATTATTAAATTATTCTAAAACATGTCATAATCCTATTTTCTGATACATTTCCGACTATGGGAATCCTTGGATCGATTTTGGGACCCCATGGAAGAACTTGGGAGTATTATTGACACTTTATATTAATTAATTTAAAGTATAGACAGAAATGACATAAACATATATCTTTTAGATAATTAATTTTTACATGGGGTTATATAAGTTATTTCTTCTACTATAAGTATTATTTGTAAATATAAAACTATTTCCTACATCATGAATTTTTTTTATTTTTAGACATCAAATAAGTAAAATTATTTATGAACCAATAATGAGGTAGTGTTTATCTCATTAATTAATTATTTAATTAAATAAGATTATAAATACTAAAACAGTATCCAAAACTAGAAAATTTATTATTGTATGATTTTATTTCCAACATTATTCATATTATATTTTAATTTAATAAGTTATGGAAATTTATAAACCAAAAAAAAATTATATAACAAAATAATATTTTCAAACTTTCCTAAAGAGCTCCTCCTCCCCTTATAAAAAGCCCTCTCCTCTAACCCATTACTCAGACTTCTCAAGCCTCTTGGATCATCCAAACTCTACCCAATTAAGCTCTCTGCATCACTCTCTTCATCCTAGAAGCCTTACCTTAGGCATAAGACTTATTAAATAAACCATTTGGTTGAAACCAAAGGGAGATACCTGATTTAAAGGCAATGTTTGCTCTTAAGTTAATTCTTTTTCTTACTTATCCAACTGCCAAACTTTATTATTCCATTATTTTATAAAAAACAGTATTATTAATATACTATGTTGTTTATATGAGAAAGATACTAGCTAAACATACACACACCTCTGTCTAATGGGTAATGAACATATTGTTTCTGTGGACGGTGAACTACTGCCTCACGAAACGATGATTGTTCAATCTTCTCCTACCACATCTTATGGTGGAAATTAATATGGATATATATTTAAATTTGATATATATTATATTTATATTGTCTCTATACTTCTATATTTTTCATTTATATCATACCTTTATGGGTAAATACAATAATTTCTTTTGAGGAAGTGCAGACTACCGTCCCCTCAAAGTGATATGACTTGTTCATGCCATACATGGAACGTATAAAGGATAGATTTAATTATATTATATAAAAAAGTTGTTATACTATAATTATAACATACCTATGTAATAATATGTTTTCATTCCTTTAAATATAAAATAGAAATTAAAGTAGCGTTCATGCGTAAATACGGCTTACCGTCTCCATGAACGGTGTGTTTCATTTTGTAACATCAAATGATATGGAATATTAAAAATACAAATACAATGGAAATATATGACATATATGATATCTAAATCATGAATATAATTCGGGATATAATGGAAATTTCACCACATGGGCAATTTTTAATTATAACCAGTTCATTTTTGACAAAAGTTCCGAATATCGACAAAATGTCTAATATGAAATCAAATAATTAACTAATTATTATATAAAGGTAATAAGATATATAAAAAATAATAAACTTGAAAAAGGTTCATAAGAATCTATAAATTAAATTTGGTTTATTATTCAGGAAGAAAAAGGAACAAACGATCAAGTTGGACACTAGGTAAGGAGTTTCTTATCTCACTTTTAATTCTGTGTGATTTTCATTATTCGACACTTATTTATTTCATGTGGTGTATTGTATAATTCCATTTGATATATATTATCATGATTATAATTATATTCATTGGATTATTTTATTTATTTTGTGGTTATTAATGTATGATTGTATGACTCGATTGATTACAATGTGGTAAGAGGTTTTCATCTCACTTTTTATTCCCGTGAGATTCATGCTATATGTGCCACTATTTCCTTTTGTGTGGTGTATATACTGCCCATGATTGTATTATTTATGTAATATACCTTAATATATGTGTATCTACATCTTTGTTGAATGATCCTACCTTCATGGGGTGTATGTTTTGCATGTTACCTATTCGGTAAGGGAACCTTTCGCCGTACTCTTTTATTCAAATACTTTTTTATGTAATGTCTTTTAATTTCCTTTTTCATATGTTGGGATATGTTCTTATATATCCTTATTGATCTCAATATTATGTCCATGTGATGTGATACCCTTTTCTCTCTCATCAACTCAATTTCGGAATTTTAATGTGGCGTCATTAGGCAGTCGATTTTCTGTAAGACAACTTCTTAACCAAATTTCAATTCATTGGGTAAAACTTATACTTCTTGATTATGTCATGCTCTTAATATGTGTGAATGAAGAATGATTTTTTAAAAATTAATATACACTTATATTTTTTTATTCTTATTTTTCACACATAATTATGTCATTAATTTATCCTTAATCTATGTATATGTTCTTAGCAAGGGACTTTGTCTCAATTTACATTCCATTGAGACTTATTTGTTATTATACAGCAATTAACTTTTATATTGTGTATATACTGCCCTTTGAAATATTATATCATGAATATCTGTATTATCATGATACTTTAAGCTTTAATTTATTTTATTCCTCAATTACTTGTATTCAAGCGTCTCTTATTTTGTTAGGAACTCTTTAACTAAAATATAGTTTCAAATGTATTAAAGATTTATTCTTATAAATCATTCTCATTAATGTCTATGTTTTAAAAATGGGTTTTAAGGATTTATTTATATATATGTGAAAGTTTTGAAATTAAAATTTCTTTCAAAAAATTGAAAGTGGTATGTGGGATATATATTCAACAATCTCATTATTAAATGTTCTAAATGGTTTTGAAAATTGTTTGATAAAGCATAGATTATTTCAATATGTCTATATGATATATTATTATTAGAATGTGATAATGTTATCTTTTCATTATGATTGTGTAATGTGTTATTATTATGTTATGGTTATGGGGCATTTATTATCTATATGGGTGGTTCTGTGATAAACCTTGGGCGAGTGAGCCCGAGATAGCTCACCAGTGCATTGGGTAACATGATGGAGGTAAATGTTAAGGTTTATCCAAAGAGATTTAGGGAATATACTTTGATGGGTATTCCAACACAACACCCTTTTTATATTTGATAGATACAATGTAACTATGTTATGTATTCCCCAAGTTACCTTTTATGATTTATGAATTCTATGAGTTATTTATAAATATTATGATTTCATGAGGCATGTTATGATTGAAAAGTATGGTTTCATTGATTTTTATTTTTATGGGCTAATGATTTCATTCTTTATTTTATAACCCTTACTGAGCCTTTTATGCTCATCCCAAATTTTTGAAATGTTTTCCACTAGACATAAAGGTGAATAAGGGTCAAGGATGGGATCAAGGAAAAGTCAGGCTATCTAAAACATGAAACTAGACATTTTTCTTTTTATGAGTATTTATTTTATGAGAAAAATGGATACTGAGTAGTAATGTATACAAGTAATATTCAAGTTGATAGGAAATAGTTATGGCCTAATTCTATAAAACCCTAAACCTAAAATTATTCTCAATGTTTATTATTTACATAATTCATGATTATCAAGTGATTAAGGCCATGTCCTTATTAAAATGATATGGGCATAACCTTTATCATTGTATATAATACTCAAAGGAATTCAAGAATTGTAGTGTTTAAAGAAAATTATTGTCAAATAACCTGAAAAATACCTAAGGGAATATGAAATTACATTGATGTTAAATGTAGAAATAAATTCCAATTAAGTCAAATAAGAAAATGAAAATAATATCCAATAAAACAGCCAATGATTACTCATCATGAGAAAAAGTGTTCTCTCAATATGTAAAAAATAGAAAATATATTTTAAAAAAATAAATTAACCATATTATACAAGATGGTATGTTAATAAGAATAACCAGAAGTGATATTATATGATTTTTAGAACAATGGTAACATCCTAACTGAATTCCCAATATATAAAAAGAAATATAAATAAATAGGAAAATTTAAGAAGCATTTCAGAGCCAATGTTTAGATATCAAGTTATTCCACGTTTGATATAACACACTTAACCACTTGATGTTACATAAGTCGGATGTTCCTTATGTAACATTTTGTTAATGATCCCATGGTCAGTATCCATATCCCCATTTACTCCTCATATTCATCTTCTCCAAATTCAACATACTCCATTTATTCTATTTTATTCTCAATCCACCCTAACTATGATGAATTATTATACCAAAATGATCAAATAAAAAATGGGTTTCATTAAAATGTTTCATTATATAATTATAATTCCAAAAAATAAAATAAATACAACAATTAAACAGAATATATTAAAAAAAATTGATATTCTATTTAAAAAAATTATATTTCTCTATGCATGGTATAGAAAAACTGGATGTCAACAAAAAAAATGCACCTTCCAAGACTTCAAATGATATCATTACAAATACAACCATTTATAAAATATTTGTTTCTTAAAATAATGTTCTCTATAATTGATTGAAAATAATTATATGGTATTTATTTATAAAATAACGAAACCACCTCATAAAATCCACAAATTATAATTTTATAAATGGTTTCTCCTAGGTTAATTTTTTCAACTATTGTATATGAATATATCATTTAATTTATGAATGTGATTGTAAGAATACATGATATGGGTTAACAAAATAAATTTATATTTCATCTATCACTTTTCGAAATAAAATATCAGGATAATAAAATACGAATTCATTATTCATTATTAGCGAACTCAGTAAAACCATGTTTTTTTTGTATTAAAACTTTTATTCCTATTATTCTGTATGAAACGTTTCTTTATAATATTTTTGTTACCTAGATTTTGGTTTCTCGACAAACATGTGTGGAGACCTCTCTATATTCAATAACACAAATAAATTTAAAGGTGGTAATATTACATTCAAGGATAACACT
Source organism: Viscum album (assembly GCA_963277665.1). NCBI lineage: Eukaryota > Viridiplantae > Streptophyta > Magnoliopsida > Santalales > Viscaceae > Viscum > Viscum album. The sequence continues at coordinate 765,350,091 of OY728120.1, forward strand.
ATATGTAAGAAAATTGGTTATGGTAATATTAATTTTTCTAATTGAACACATTGAAACAAATTCCATTATATTATTAGACCAACTTATTTATGAATAAATGAACTTTTTTATTATAGTTCCATTATTTTTTTCTTTACAAAAATAATTTTTTAATTTTTTTATACAAAAGCCTAAAATATATTTACACCATCTCGGTCAAAAAATATTTATACCATAATTTTAATATCTCTCACTATTTAAATAAAAACCATGTGAGGAGAAATATTACCAATCTAGGTCTCAGTAATTGAATAATTGTTCACCGTATAACAATATAACATGTAAAACAAAAATTTACCAATAAGTATCGGAATTACCAAAACTGAATTTTAATGATGAAGTTGTTTTTTAAGCATGATGAGATAGAAATAAATAGAAATATTATTTTAATTCTATAAAAGTAATTTCCTCTTCAAAATATCTTGAATAAATTAGTCTTTACTAGATATTTTAAAAAATATTTTTTGAGAGGTATATACTATAATATTTTAATTGTTATTGATGTTACCTGATTTAATTGGGAATATTTATTATCTAATAAATTTGACATAAAAAATTAATTCATTAAGGTCTCGATAAAAGCTGATAATTAAACAGTATTTATAATTATTCCAATTTTAAGTGATTGTGGTTAATAATTTCCGAAATAATTAATTTTATGATATATATTCTTATGGGGTATATAATAATTTTTTTCTACTCCTTGAACCCATTGAAAAATGAGATAATAAAGAGGAAAAATCAGACATCCCATTATAAAAATTGAAAATATATTTTTTTATTTTAATATAATTAATTTTTTTGTTAATGTCCATAAATAATGATGGATTTATAATTAATAATTTCTGTGTAAGGAATGTTCTGAAAAAACCCTATATTGATATTAAAAATATAAAAAAAAATTTGTTTTTATAGTTTTTGGTTTCTGATTTTTTATTTTAAACACTGATGATATTTTTTAAAAATATGCTTAAAAATTTGATAAACATATCATTCATTCGTTCACCAAATAAAACAAGAAACGCCAAGACTTTATCAAAAGGAATAAAATGGATAATGAATTCATCCATGATGTTGCTGAAGAAAAGTTTCCAAAAAGGAATTCTGAATATATTTCATTGAATGCTAACTTAATTAAAAATTCCAAAAGTAAATATCATAAATGATAATAACAATCACAATTAAATATAAAACCACAATCATTTATAATATATAATTACTTCCCCCATTAAAATTTCATTATATATTTTCATTAATGATGTAATACTAGAAGATCCACCAATAATGAAGTTGTCCATATTGCCTTCTCCTCTCATTGAGAACCACAAAATTGTAACAATTCCCTTAACAATTTGTTTCATTCCATAAAATTGGAAGTATATAAATTCACAATAATTAATTGTAAAAACATTTAAATAAGTACTTAATGACCATCCAATCAGAGGATATATATATATATAGGGATAATATTGATGACCTTCATAATTTCACTAGAATAAAATCCATTTTAGTAGATAATGATTATAACAATGAAGAAGGAAACAAAACTTTTGAATCCATTATTTCTATCACTCATTTATAATCCAATAGTATCTTATTTTAATTTATATCTCATATCATATTTATACATGTTAAAATAAAAATCAAAAGAAATTATTTTAATTTTTTATTTGTAATTTTTTTAAACAGCTTCATGGTTTAGGGAATCTACATTTTTCAAAATTTTGTTCTGAATATAACTAAATATCAATAGGGTATGAAATAAGTCCCCCAAAATTAGTATTAATTTCCTTATAATTATGTTTTATAATATGTATTTAAAATGGGGAAACATTATTTATCTATTTTTGTTCAAAAAAACGTCAACTGATTTGTTACTTCATCAACTAGATGTTGATGCTGTTATTTTTTATCTCCTAATGAATATTTTTTTTATTTTATAATTTAATGAATATGAAATTTAATTGAGTTATATGGGTGAAAAAAATTTCATTCATGGTTTTCAAATTTTTCAAATAATTATGGTATTTTAAATGAATCATTTAAAAAGAACCTTTAAAAAAATTTACATACATCATGAAAATGAAATTTATGTACCCATGAGTACAACATGTAATATAATAAATGACGAATATATTTTAATGGTTGATAAAAATATTTATATAATTATTATTGGTATTCTACATTATATTACATTATCTTGGGATTGAAGAAGGTTGAGTGTTTATGTATGTTATAATTTTTAATCAAATATAATGGAATCTCATTTGAAATCCATCATTTTTTATTTAGTTGGAACTAAAAAAATGTGGTTAATTTAATATAAATTTTCTTATTTTTAATTAAATTATTTTTCAATGATGGTATTGGTGTATTCAACTATAAAGGAAATGTAAAAGTGGTATTTTTTACATGCATGGAAAACACCTCATCAAAAGGAGTAGTAAGAATTGAAACATTATTTCTCTTTATAAAGTTAAAAAAATAATACATAATTGTTGATATTTATTACAACTAAATAATACATATGAAAAAATAATTTTTTATTCATGATTAGATTTATATATATTCCAATTATTTTTGGAAAACTTTTGATGTTAAAATTTGTAACACCTTGATATGTTAATAAATATTTCTCTTTAAAAAATATTACTTCTTTAACAGATTCTATTGAATAAATTTGTGAGTTTTAACGAACCGCAAGGGACTATTAGTATACCCTTACCATTATAACCTAGAAAATATATTTTTTGGAATAATTATTAATAGGTATTTTATTAAATAAATATATCCTTATATGAATTTATTATGTGCCTAAAATGATTATATAATTTTTAGTAAAATTACATTATTCTTCCAAAACTATATCTTGAAAATGAGTTTATTTTATATTTATATTTATATGATTAGAAAAAGGATTTGTTAAATTTAATTACATTTTTTATTTTATAATTTTAAATTATTGCTAAATTGTTTTTTTATAGTTTTCTATATTCAATTCAGGAATAGTGAAACTACTGATTTTTTATTAAAAACGCTATTTTCATTTTATAATATATACAAGGTAAAATTATGTTTTGAATTTGTTTCAAAAAAAATTATGTACATTTTTAATTGAAATTATTCAATTTTGGTTTTCTAAATGTATTTTATACTCTAATTTATTATGAAATAATTTTAGGTCTTTGAATGGATTTTTTGAAAAAATATTTTTCTTGGTTTTTATAGGTTTCATATTAAATTAAATTCTTAATCTTCTGTGTTTTCAATATTGAAAAATGGAAGAAAAATTTAGATTCATAAGGTCAAAATTTATTGAATAGATCACTTTTACTTTTAGCCAATATGAATAGTTACCATGGTAAATTTTATAACAATAAAAAGAGTAAGTTTAGTATTTTTTGGTATAATTTAAAATTATAGTGACTATTAAATAACTCTAACACATGAAAATATTTTATTAGATTAATAAAATTCGAAAATTAACCCCTAAAGATGTAAATTAAGCCATTCAATGGAATCATTTTCAGGAAAATGGCTTATATAATATTTAAATCAATAAAAGAAATGAAATATAACATTCATTGTAAATAATATACATTATGTGTCCATATAGGAAATATGTTATGTTATGAATGAATATTATTATAAATGTTTAACTTAATATTCATATATTCCTGGTAGAAATTTATTTTTGTATTTTTTGGTAACTTAGATAAAATTATGGTACTTATAATATTTAATTTATTAAAATTTAATAATATCTCGTTTATGTTTGAAATAATACATAATTTTTATATAGGGTTACACAAATGATAAATTTGACCATAATTATTCTTATTTAATCTATAATATTTGTCATCATTATTGTATTTTACTTTTAATTTTTTAGAACATTTACGAAAATTATATAATTACACATAACTGATGTAATAATTATTTTATTGATGATAATATCCAATACATATTACTAAAAATATTAAAATATATATTATTTGATATTTTTAAGGTTATCAAAGAATTTTATAGAAAATATTGATCCCTTATGGATATAATTTTTTTTATGTTTACTTGCTATATTTAGATTTTTAAATGTCTAAGTATTGAATAGTTTCAAAATTGAATTTAATGATATTCTATAAAAATACTATTGTTTAAAATTATTTCAAAATAATAAAAAATATATAAAAATAAAAAATTATAATATATTCTAAAATTTTACAAATTTTTCATTTATGATTTAATTTACATCACATACATAAAAAACACAATCATTTAATATTCAATAAAATGATGTTACCTTCATTAAATTAAAATATGATAACTAAGGGTTAAATAAAATAACAAGGATCTAAATAATTACAAAACACATCTAAAATATGTTGGTCAAATATATTATAAACACCTGTAATTTCAATTTTGATGTATTTGTATTGATAATTAATTTATTATGAATTAATATTTTGGAAATTACAAAAATTCTCCAACTCAATTACAAAAGGGAACCTACTCCCACGCTTATTCACTTCCAATTGATCCTTAAATGTAACACCTATGACCTTGTTTTAAATTCATTATTCATTTAATTTCCATTCCTGATTTGTTTAGGGGTTTACCACTCATTTTGGTGAAAATGGTGGGTTTTGAAAATTTGGGCCCAACCGTGAGCCCAATTCCAGATTTAAAAACAAATTTTGTTTCTTCTATAACTCCTTAAATATTTACTATTATATACCCATTCCACTTTCGAATTAGAATACCCTGATGTATTAAAATCACCATATGCCTTTGAACCACATAGAAATCCATAATCATGATGGATTTGTGTTTTTGATTAAGGTAATGGGCATGCTCGTAAGCCCATTTGCTGCTTTAAATTATTTTTTTAAAATTTCAATATCTCATTCATTTATTACTGTTTTCAATGATTCGACAACCCACTCGAATCCAATCACCTCAGTCTCACACCATTTATCACGTTTTCATCTTTGGAGCTCATATACCCCGCAGATTAGGGCGATCTTTCTCAATATTTCTCAAATCGACCAGATTTGATGAGGTAAAATGATTCTTTCTTAACTCCATAAATTTTCAGTCTTTTCACCCAAATTTGGTCCCCTCATGACCTAATATAAATCCTTCAATCTCCTGTACCAGTTTTGGGTACTTCAAGATTCAAATATTGGTGGATTGGGTCTGATTTCCTCAGTATTTTTCATGTAAGAGAATTCCTTCTTGGTTCCTTCCATCCTCTTTTAGTTTTATTATCTTTTCTTTAAGTTCCTCATATCCAGAAGTTGGGGTATGATCCTAAGGTCTTATTTGTTGTCTTTTGAGCCAATTATTGTGGTCTAGTTCTGGATTTATATTCCTTGTGGTGCAGCGGTGGTGTGCTTAAGAATTCGCACCATGTTTTGAGGGTTTTGAATCAAAAGGGTAGGTGATTCCATGTGTATCCATTTTATGATGAGTTATCTTGCTTGGTTTATTAATTTAGAATGTTTATAATCTGTTTTATGTTCTGTGAAAACTATTTTTTGTGGATTAGGTAAACATTTAATTTTTATTTGCATATTAGCTTGAAATTTTGTACTTTTCATGTGTGACTCTTGGGGTAATGTTTGGGTTTAGTTTATAACATATGAAATTGATTTATTAGTCCTTAAAGGGGATGTAAATTACGGTTTTTTAATTCCTTATTTTCATTTGGGCCTTGAAAAGAGGTTTTTGAATGAATTTAATGTGTAAAACCGTGTTATACTTCTTGAAGGTGATTTATGAAAACGTGTGTTTTTCATGTGTATATTTGTGGTATTATTTAATGTATTTTTATAAGACATGGGGGTGGTTTAATAATTGTTTTAGGGCTGAAAATTCTGTTTTGGATTAGTATTGGTATGATTTTGGTTTTGAATGAGGGTTTTGAAATGGGTTTAGTGTGCAAACAATGGTTATACCTCTTGGGTTTGTTTTATAAAAATTGAAAATGTTTTATTTGGTTAAAAAAAGTTGGGAAAGGGTGTATATATACTATTTGGGTGAGTGTGTTCACCTAATGTGGGTTTTTGAATGGTAAAGTGGTGATTTTATATGTAAAACATTTTTAGAATGTTTTATAAATTGCCAAAATGTTTTACTAAATTGTGTTTTGTGTACGAAACACGGGTGTGAGATGTTTCATGTCAGTTTGTTGATAAAATGAATTGTGAAGGTGAGAATGGTATTATGTGACATGTGTTTGGGCTGTTATGTGAGTTTAATATCTTGTAATGGTTTTATAAAATTATTTAAAGGATTTTTGGAAGTGTTAAAGAAATGTGAAAACTGTTATAGGCAATTTTGGTGTGAGTTGTATTTCAAAATTCATTTGAATGAAAAGTGGAATTTGTGACTTGTGTGATTTACATGGTGATGTTTGGTTAATGTGTGATGTGGAATTGAATTGTTCATGTCAAAAATATATTTCTTGGATTTTTGAACTTGTTTGAGAACAAAGGGAAAACTCGGGTATCTAGGTGGGTGGATGTGTACTAGTATACTAGTGAATCCGTGGGGTTTGGCATGAGTTTCACTTAGCAAGATTAACGCTTACAACTCTAACTAAAATATGATGATGATGATTGGGGACCACTAGGTTATGGGTATAATCCATACTAGTGGCTCGTGCACGAGAACAAATATATTTTGTAGTTACTCTCACCAAGATACGAGGTACCTGGGACCCACAGCTAACTAGTGCCTAGGGGTTATTTCCTATTACTTATGCTCATTAGATCATTTTTAATTGTCATCGGTATATGGTATTGTTGGATGGGAAATTAAGTAGATTTTATATTTATTTTAAAATTATTGGTTCTTTAAAATTAGCCCACATGAAAACTGTATTCATTTATTATTGCAACCTTTAGAAAATTGTAACAAGCATTTCTTATTTACAATACTGGCAATGGTTTTTGTCATGAAATGTTTATCACATGGAATCTCTTAGTGGTGGAATACTATTGGGCTTTCTCTCACACACTAATTACACCTTTGGGTGTATGTAGACTTGGTTATTTTATGTCACATGTTTGGGTATAGGTTTTATGCCTTTGGTTCGGGGTTTTAGCGGTCTATAGTGATGTAGTGTCGTGGAGATGGCTTGAGGGCGGTGCCTATTTCCATTTAGAGGTTCTTGGGATATCATTTCTTGCGTTTTTACCTTTGTAATGGTATTGAAACATTGTTTAAAATTTTGTATTTCAGTTCTGATTTTTAGTAAAAGATGTTTTGGTTCAAAAAATCTAGACTTGATTTCTTGGATTCATTTATTGTTTTTAGTATAAAAACATGGGTAAATCATTCCCAAGTTTCAGTTTTTGATACCCGAGAACTTGTTCCAGCCCATGAGGATCGGGAACACCCTTCAGGACTTGCCACTGGTCGGGTCAGGTGCCGGTTTTGTCGGTGACCAGATTCAGTTCGTGACAAAATGGAATCAGAGCCAGGTTCGCTCTATTTGAGTCATGTTATTTGGGAAATAGTTGGGATAGTCTAGAGTTATGATTTTTGGGACATGAAATTATGGTTATGGGTAGTGTGCTTGATCACCAAACCTCATGACGGGATTCATGTCACCAGGGGAAGTCAGGATTTATCTATGTATTTTGGTTTTCTTGGTCTGATGGTGATTAGGGGAAATGAACAGAGAGTTGGGTTAATGTTCTCAGTGAGCTCACAGGGTCTAGAAAGCCATGTGGAGCTGGGGATTTTCCCTAGAACACTCTCTGTGATGGTGAAGTGATTGTAATATGGATTCCATCCATATGTCCAAGTCACCCATTGAAACTAGTTTCCTCTCTCATTGTTTTGTGCTTTAGTTTTGAAATCATAGAACTTTGGTTTTAAAGTGACTTGGATTTAATAAGAGTAATATTTTTGTGAAATTATGTTCAAATAAATATGTAATGGTTTGATTTGTGAGATGGTGGAACTGAATTTTCATAATTGTTTTTAAATGGAAAATATTATGCATACACCTCTTTTGAAATCCAAAACCATATTGAATTTGGTTTTCAAAAGTGTTTCCAATATAGTTTTCTAAAAAAATTAATTGGTGTTTTAATGGTATGAGATGTTTTGAAATTGAAGTGAATAACTTGAAAGTGAGTTATTTTCTAAATTCATGTGTCCTTATGAAAAGTTTTGTATGATTTGAATTGGGATTTTGATCCCATTGTTAGCAATTTTGAGAAAAAGGTTGGGTTGGTTGACCATTTTGTTTTTGAAAATTGGAAAGAATTTTTGTTTTATCCTTTGGTATTTCCATTTGAAAACAAATGCATGGGGTTATATGTGATGATGTATGGTTGATGGAATGACTGGATTAGTGCAGGGATGAATATGAGGAGGGTGCCCGGTGTGTCACAGAAACATGAATGTTTAAGGCCCATGGGGTACCATTGGTGGATACTCTAACTGTTGAACCGTTGTTTTTCAAAGAAATGTTTTTAAAGAAAAACATGATGTCCTCATGAATTATTTTGGATGGTGTATATTGTGTGTTTTTGGAAAAATGTTGATGTTGTGGGATGTTTTGAGTCCAAGAACCCCTCCCATTCAAACTATGTTTCGGGTTTGTGTTTGGTCGGTAAGCTTGGTAGAAGGACCGGTTAGTAGTATTATGTGAGATATGTTTCAGGACACATTTATGGTGGTTCCATTAATGTGTTTGGATCTTTTTTGTGGAATGTTTTTACCAATGGACCAGCTTGGTTGGGTCTTTGGGTTCTCCCGTTTGATAGGGTATGCCCCCATTAAGGGTTAGTGCACAACTGAAGTGAAACCCGGATTGTTTTGCCGTTGGAAAATCCTCTAGTTGATCAATGTAAGTAATATTTTCTTGAGCTTTGTAGAATGAGTCTACGCCATTTACATTTATGGTTTTTTTCGGATCCTCTTGTTGTGAAAGAGTGAACGTGGATGGTTGAAAGGGACCTTAGTTTCTTAAGCTACCTGATTCGTCGAAGGTGGAAGTTTTCTGGGGGTGTCAGTATGGATAGTGTCATAGAGGGCCTCTGAGTCCTTCATGGTATCTTCGAAGAAGGGGTTTATGTTAAACCACTCGTGTGGGAAATCTGTCCACAAGAGGCTGTTATGGCCACTTTTTGGAATGTTGTGATGTTTGGGGATTATGTATAAGGCCCCCTTATTGTATTACATCTATCAGTCACTTTGGTCATGTTTGGTGACATGTTGTGATGTCACGATCTTGTTTGATTGTAACAGTTAAATTGTGCAATATTTTGTGAGTCTATTTTTTTCAGAAGTGTTTCTCATTTCGGGAGATCTTGACATCCTCTGTTTTAGAGGAAGGTGTTTATTTGTGTCCTTTATTTCTGTTGTTTGTCACTAGAAGAAACATGGTGTGATGTGAGTGCATCACTTAAACCCTTATTTTAGTGAAATTCCATGTTAGGGTAATGTGAGTTTTGGAGTGTGTTATGTCTCGGTGAACCCATATGGGATTTCGTGTAGTTTTTTGTAGCATCAGAAGAAGAAATTATATTCTGGGGTTTCCAAATCCTATCTGTGAGGCTGAAGATGCTATAATCATTTCATCTCTAGTCATAGCTCCCGGAGATAAGCTGGCGCGTAGTCAGGGGAAATCCCAGTGTCATTCATAACCTTGTACAAATAACCGTTCTCAGTATGAGAGATGGGAATAGATTAAACATTTGGTGTTGTCATCTTTCTCCTATTTTTCCTGATCTGTGGAACGAGTTGGAGGGCCTCATCCCCATGTTATCTCCCAATGATTTTCATTTCCCTTTTGGTTTCCTTTGGGTTTGGGGGAAAGGTTTTGGATTTGTCTAGACATGTTTAGTACAGATTTAGCAGTAACCATTCCCCAGAAAACCATGTAGGTATAAGGATTTACATGGTTAGCGCACAGTTTCCCAAACTACATGGGATAACCGTGTGGTTGTCCCAACTCTTTATGTTTTGGGGTCTTTTTGTGCCAGCCCAAATTGGTCAGTTAAGATGGTTGGTTCTTATATTGGGGATCCCATTTGTGTATCTTTCTACCAGTAACTCACTTTTGTCCATGGTCTTGGATTGGAAGTGGGTAGTCTCTTTCGGAGCTATATAACCACCTACGTCTTCCTTGGGTAAATGTTGGGATTGGAGAGTTCCCAATGTTTTACTTATATCAAGGTACGTGTAGCGTTGTTCAATGTTCTTGTTTGTTTGGGTAAATTTCTTGAGCCATGTTCAAATAGTTTTTGAGGATTTTTCTTTTAGGATAAATCCTGAATGTGATTGATTATTTCTATAAATAGGTGTATGTTTTGGTTGTGATGTATTACTTCCTTAATTGATCACTAGAGGTGTTTTGGCCTTTGGGGGTGAAGCTTAGCAAAGGAGTCCATTTCTACCTTTCGGTTGGGTTTGGTTTTTGCTTTGTCCTTGATGTGGCTTTCCAAGGGAGGAAAGTTTAATGGTGGGGATAATTTTCACACCCATGACCTTATTTTAAGTTCATTATTCATTTAATTTCCATTCCTGATTTGTTTTGGGGGTTTACCACTCATTTTGGTGAAAATTGTGGGTTTTGAAAATTTGGTCCAAACAGTGAGCCCAATTCCAGATTTAAAAACAAATATTGTTTCTTCTATAACTCCTTCAATTTTTACTATTTTATACCCATTCCACTTCCAAATTTTCAAAACCTGATATATTAAAATCACCATATCCCTTTGGACCACATAGAAATCAAAAATCATGATGGATTTGGGATTTGGATTAAGGTAATGGGCATGCCCGTAAGCCCATTTCCTGCTTTAAATTTTTTTTAAAAAAAATTCAATATCTCATTATTTTTTTACTGTTTTTCAGTGATTAGAACTCCCACTAGAATTTAAACACCTTAGGCTCACCCGTGTTATCTCGGTTTACTAATTGGAGCTCATATACCCTACAGATTAGGGTGATCTTTCTCAATATTTCTCAAATCTACCAAATTTGATGCAGTAAAATGATTCTTTCATAACTCCATAAATATTCATCCCTTTTCCCCAAATTCGGTCCCCACTTGACCTAATATAAATCCTTCAATTCTCCATACTATTTTTGGTTACTTAATGATTCAAATATTTTTGGATTGGGGCTGATTTCCTCAATATTTTTCATGTAAGAGAATTCCTTCTTGGTTCCTTACATACTATTTTAGTTTTATTTCTTCTTTCATGAAGTTCCTCATATCCAGAAGCTGGGGTTCGATCTTAAGGTCTGATTTGGTGTCTTTTGGGTCAATTATTGTGGTTTAGGTCTGGATTTATATTCCTTGTGGTGCAGCCGTGGTGCGCTTAAGGTTTCGCACCACGTTTTGAGGGTTTCGACTCAAAAGGGTAGGTGATTCCATGTGTAGACATTTTATGATGAGTTAACATGCTTGGTTTATTAATTTAGCATGTTTATAATCTGTTTTGTGTGCAATGAAAACTTTTTTTGATGGATTAGGATAAACATTTAATTTTTAGTTGCATTTTAGCTTGAAATTTTATACTCTTCATGTGTGACTCTTGGGGTAATGATTGGGTTTAGTTTGTAAGATATGAAAGTGGTTTATTAGTCTTGAAAGGGGATGAAAATTCTGGTTTGTTAATTCCTTATTGTCATGTGGTCTTTGAAAAGATGTTTTTGAATGAGTTTATGGTGTAAACCCGTGTTTTACTTATTGAAAATGATTTATGAAAATGTGTGTTTTTCATGTGTATCTTTGTGGTATTCTTTGATGTATTTTTATAACACTTTTTGGGTGGGTTAATAATTGTTTTAGGGATGAAAGTTCTGTTTTGGATTGGTATTGGTATGATTTTTGTTTTTAAAGAGTGTTTTGAAATGGGTTTAGTGTGCAAACAAGGGTAATACCTCTTGGGTTTGTTTTATAAAAATGGAAAATGTTTTATTTGGTTAAAAAATGTTGGGAAATGGTGTATATGTACTATTTGGGTGAGTGTGTTCACCTAATGTGGGGTTTTTAATGGTAATGTGGTGATTTGAGATTTCAAACATTTTTAGAATGTTTTATAAGTTGCCGAAATGTTTTACTAAATTGTGTTTTGTGTGAGAAACGCGGGTGTGGGATGTTTCATGTGAGTTTATTGATAAAATTAATTCTAAAGGTGAGAAGGGTATTATTTTACATTTGTGTGGGCTGTTATGTGAGTTTAATATCTTGTAATGGATTTATAAAATTATTTAAAGGATTTTTGGAAGTGTTAATGAAATGTGAAAAGTGTTGTAGTCAATTTTTGTGTGTGTTTGAGTTTGAAATTCATTTGAATGAAAAGTGGAATTTGTGAATTGTGTGATGTACATGGGGATGTTTGGTTAATGTGTGATGTGGAAGTGATATTTACATGTGAAAACGATATTTCTTGGACTGTTGAACTTGTTTGAGCACAAAGGTAAAACCCGGGTATCTAGGTGGGTGGACGTGTACTAGTATGCTAGTGAATCCATGGGGTTTGTCCTCAGTTTCACTTAGAAATATTGATGCTTACAACTCTAACTAAACTATGATGATGATGATTGGGGACCACTAGGTTATGGGTAAGATCCCTACTAGTGGCTCATGCACGAGAATAGATATATTTTGTGGTTACTCTCACCGAGATATGAGGTACATGGGACCCACAGCTAACTAGTGCGTAGGGGTTATCTCCTATTACTTGTGCTCATTAGATCCTTTGCACTTACCGTCAGTATACGGTATTGATTGATGTAAAATTTATTAACTTTGTTATTTATTTTAAAATTTTTGGTCCTTTAAAATTAGCCCACATGAAAACTGTTTTCATTTATTATTGCATCCTTTAGAAAATTGTAACAACCATTTCTTATTTACAAAACTTGCAATGATTTTTTTCATGAAATGTTTATCACATGGAATCTCTTAGTGATGGTATTCTATTGGGATTTCACTCACACCCTACTTACACCTTTGGGTGTAAGTAGACTTGCTTATTTTATGTCACCGGTTTGGGTATAGGTTTTATGCCATTGGTTCGGGGTTTTAGCGGTCCATAGTGATGCAATGTCATGGAGATGGCTTGAGGGCGGTGTCTCTTTCCATGTGGAGGTTCTTGGTCTATCATTTCTTGTGTTTTATCCTTTATAATGGTCTTCAATCATTGTTTAAAATTGTGTAATTCAGTTCTGAATTTTAATAAAATATGGTTTGGTTAAAAAAATATAGACTTGATTTCTTGGATTCATATATTGTTTTAAGTATAAAAACTCAGGTAAATCATTCCCAGTTTTCAGTTTTTGATACCCGGGCACTTGTGCCAGCCCGTGGGGATCCGGAACGCCCTTCGGAACATGCCATGGGTTGGGTTGGGTGCCATTTTTGTCATCAACCATATTCGGTTCATGACATTAAATCTCAACTATTCACTTATAAATTACATTATCCACATCCATATACATATTATAGAGTTTTTTCTTCTCTAAAGTCTAATCCTAGTGTTTTTTAGTGGATATCTAGAGGATGTTCTCCTAGGAAGTAGAAACCATATTAACCGACTCATCCAATATTATTTCTTTGTCTACATCCTCTTCTTGAGGTTTTTGAATTATAATGTAATAAATATAGTATCAAATGTACTATTAGATGTTATTATGGCTGTGTTACAACCTTATTCATTCTTTAATCCATCCAATGAAAAATTAAAGTAACATGCATGTGTACGTACGACTTATCGTCTCCATTATATAGTGTAATATGTTCATGACCAATACATTACTTGGGCTGGTATAATAATGTAAATAATTGATATATTTGATTATTTTAATATGATATTTACTCTAGAACAAAATATAAAGAAACCAATTACATGCCCTTTTACTATTAGGGTAATGATACAATCAATCATGCATATGTACGACCGGCTGTCTCCATGATGAAATGAGATTCTATATCCATATTAATCTTTTTATAAAGATTATATAATGTTTCTATTGAATATATATTATATAAGATACATTAATATCATTATTGAAATTATCGACCTATATACTATGAAATACAATTGGAACATATAGGAAAAACCGAAGGGAAATGATGTGGTTAAGAAAAAAAATAATAGTGATGATGAACTATTATTAAAAGATGGGTGATAATATGATAATTTATGATATAAAAATACGTATATTGTTTTGGAAGAAGTAAATAACATAATTTTACCAACTATATAGTAGTTTCAAATACCTACGAAGGAAATCATACCTATGGTAAGGGTGAATTCCACAATCACATTTTTATTCAATATTGTTTATATGTACGTATATGATGGGGAATATTTATATTCCATGTCAATGTTTCTTAAAAAACTTCCCATTTATTTTTTCTTTTCTTATTGATTTGGTAAATTATTTTTTATGCTCATTTGACTTTTTACTAAACAGTTTGAATTAAATACTTTTTTTCACTAATGAGGTAATTTGTGACTATTCCATCAAAAGTATGAATGAAATTATTTTTATCATATAAAATATGAATATATTATTCTTGATCATGATTAATTTATTCCATATATATTATCCTCCAATCTTAGAATGTTATTTCCAATTAAAATGACTGCATTTAAAATAGATAGACATTTTAGGGAATGAAAATGTTTTCAAAATTAAATGATTTTTTTTATCAATAATTATTTTCAGGTGATATATCAGTATTAAATTACATATAATATAACATACATTTATGATACTTATATTTTAATGGGTATTTTTATTAATCATACTACTTTATGGATGGGTTATATTTAAATTATAGTGACAATCAGGAAACAAATTTCTATTCTATATGTTAGGTTTTTGTTGAATGAAGTTTTTTGAACTAATTTCATTTGATGGGTTTTGATATGGGTAATGATTTATGTTATTATGCAACACATTTATATAATATTAATTATTTGATAGGTGGTACCAATATATCTCTCTAAAGCATTTAGTAATGATTTATATCTCAATAGATAGAATGTATTTGAATAGGAAATGAACAATCATCAATAATAGAGGGCTATAATGTGAAGAAAAAATAAGATAAGTAACATAGGGCTAGAATTGGGAGTTAAAAAAGTTTTGTAATATACTTCACCCACTTTTTTGGATTTAGTAGTGAGCCTCGAAAAATATGGAAATCATTTTATATGTTTATTTTTATGCCAAAATTTTTTGTTTTATGTTATGATCTCATGAAAAACATTCCTTATGATCGTATATTATTTATCACATGACATGAAATAAAGATATTTGAGATGTAGGACATAATATTAAAATGTTTTTCTTAAGTTATTATTTCTCCTGATTATTGTTTGATTGATATCTCTGTTTTTACCCTTAATGATCATCTAATCTCACCCTTTCTTATGTATCTTCCATATTGTCTAAAGATAGGTTTTAATAATGATATATCAAAAGGGGCTATGAAAATTAAATAATAATAAAGTGAAAATAAAGATTTTTTATGAACCATTAATTTATATTTGGTAGTTTCAAAAGACACTAAGCCTATACGATTCTGGATTATATTTTCAAATTTATTTTATAAATATTCATATAGTTGGATTTAATATCTATGTATGAAAAATAATGGGCCAATATAAAAGGAATAAAGTAAAGGTTTAGTTATCCATTGGAAACTAGGATCAATAGTAATTAGTAATATCTATATCGATAATTCTATATATAAGATAAAATCCTATTTTTTTACAAACAATCATAAATAACACAGGATAAAATATATGGTGTCCAGAATGAAAAATTTATTTCAATTTCCATTTGTTTTTTGTTTTTCTATTATAATTAATCTTTTCGAAACTTTTTATTTTGGTTTTATTCAAGATATAGAAACCAAAGTAACCATGTTATTGCAGAATTAGATGGAAAATGAAATATTTTTCCTCTGAAGAATCCAAATGTTATGGGTGATAGAATGAAAAATATTCTTTCAATTCTCACACAAAATTATTAAGATACGAATCATGATGTAATTCCTAGTGAGAAAATGTGGGAACAACATTCTATTGAGTTCTTTATGATTCAACATCCACATTCTTTTAGTAGGTTTTATGATCAACTAGTGGATGAAAAATGTATTAGTGAAACATATAATATTTATCAATTCTCTAATATTCAAAACATTATAAATTACTTTTGGAAGTATATCATTTTGAAGGTGAATCGTAAAAATGGTTGAAGCATATCGATAATACGAGGAAATGCGTTGAAATTGTTATTATGGAATGGGATGAGTTTGATAACATATTTTTCAATAATTAATTTACATATATCACTCGAACAAATGTGGAGGCAGATTTCCTTGATCTCAATCAACATGATGATGAATCTATTGGAATCTACAAAGAAAATTTTACAAACCATTCATGGTTTTATTTTGCAATTATTATTCAACATGATTGTAACGTTGATTGAATCTTTAGTGCATTAAAAACAAATTTTGAAGTCCATTTTCCCTAAGGGACTTCAGAAGCTATGATAAAGTCCTTCAATGTTCTCTCAAGGATCACATTGAAATTAGAGTCACCGAACAATCTTATGGGTTTTATAAGAATAAAAAAATGGAATTAAATGGGAAATACAAAACCATACTGAAATGAAGATGATATATTCTTTATGCACACATTATTGAATGAATCATTGATAAACCTGTCTTATGTCGAATAGAAAATATTTTAAAAGTGAGAAAGAAGGCCATCGAGTAATTGACTATATCTATGTTTTGAAAAATATTTCTAATAATGAAAATTGATCAACAGATACACAAAATTCCCCTCCCAAAATTAAATTTATCAAGTGTGAGTGAAATAGGAATTAGTCTAATCAATACCCTAATATATGGGTCATTGATGATGATCGAGAGTAGAATCCATTTAATGGGAATGATAACCGAAAATAATATGTGATCAGTATTAGTAATGTGGAGTACAACAATGATGTGGTGAAAGGTGAATTTACCACACAATCTAATGTAACTAATATTTATTTGCTTTTGGATTCACTGACTCTTTTATTTATAATGAATTTTCTAATGATATCACTTTATTACTTCAATATTTAGTTGTTGCATTTTATTGGAATTCTCTTAATAAAAAAAATATTTTTCATCACAATTATATAATTCTTCTTTGGGAATTGTTTGTGGGAAATTACATTTTAATAATCCTATGTTTCATTCTATAACTGAAATTGATGTGATTCTTAGAATGTATTATCTTTTTCTCTATATAGATAATATTAATTTCATAGGTAATGTTGACAGATCTCGTATACTAAATAAATCAATGATCATTTATCTATACAAGGATGAAGATAAACTTCAAGTTGATATTAATTCAATCTTAAAAGCTTTAATACATATAATGGCAGGTTATTAATCTTAGATGGTTAGGGAGAAACACACCATTAAGGGTAAAACTAATGTATGTGATTTAGTTGATGACTTTTTGGAAGAATATACACATATAAATCAAAATCATGATTTTTAGTTTCAAATAGAAATCATACATGGTGCAATATCTATTTTAAGGACTTCTTATTGAATGGCCACAATTGAGTTGTATGAATTGATAAAGAAACTAAAAGAGAATAATGAGAAGGGATTAATAAACTTTAATTCATCATAATGGGGAACACATTGTTTTTAAGAAGGAAGAATGATCTATGAAACTATGCATTCCTTATCTATAACATAACAATACCACTATCAAGAAAAAATTTACTCTCCCCAAATTGATTAATTAATTGCCCAGCCACTAGGGTTGCAATATTATTCCATGATATCTCTGCATTCTAGATATCATCAATTCAGTGCCATGAAATCCTATGTAACCTATACCACATACTTCTCTATGTATATACTCTATAAATTTATTGTTAGGAATTTCATTCTTACTATAATTAATGAATATATTCTATAGAGACAGTCATGATCACTTTGAAGTTGTATTTCGATAAGATATTTTAGTTTATTCAAAATGAATGGATGAACATTAACATATTTTGAGGATTACACTAAATAACCTGAGAAAAGATAACATTTATTCCAAATTTACTCTGTATTAATATTGGATTCAGAATGTCTAATTTTTGGGTGACCGAATATCAATAGTGGGGATATTTATAGATCAATCAAAGATGAATGTTATTGATCGGTGGTCTAGAAAAACAAAATGGATTAAAAACCTATGCTTTCGTAGTATTTCTTGATATTATCAAATTTTTGTGAAGGATTTCTCATAAGTTTCTAATCCACTCACTATGATGACTCAAAAAATGGTAATGTTTTTAGGGATGTAAGAAAGTTAAGATAATTTCAAATGGTTGAAATGATGATGTGTTAGTGAACCTGTGCTCAAACTACCCTATAGAGGATAGAGGATTGTAAATAATTTTGATTTATCCAGAAGGGTATGGGATGTGTTCTCATGAATGATGATATGCTGATATATTATTCCTATGAAAAATGGATAATCAATGAGAAAAATGAACGAACACATGATTTGATGTTTGTGGCTTTAATTTATGCATTAACAATGTAGAGGCGTTATTTTTATACATAAAAGTGAGAGATATATATATATGGATCATTAATAAATAATGATTATTTCCACTCAATATGAGACGAATATGTTCCAAAGGATATGGTTGGATTTGATTAATGATTACTATTGGTAAATGAATTAGAACCCTAGTATGGAAAATAAGGTGTCAAATGCATTGAGATGAAATGAAATTCTAAATTATCAATGATTAAGATAAAAAAGGATCCAAAATTTATGGATTTAAAAAATATTGATCTAGAAATCACAAAGGAAGGGGATAAATATTATTTATCTCAAATGAATGTTCAACTAAGTATACATGTGAAGATTAAAGAGTAATAGAAAGAAGATATAGGTATATAATAGAATGTGAGAAATGTTCCATATCTCAAAATTAACAATGTTAGAATAATAAAATTTAGGAACATCTTTTGTGTCCCTCCCATACAAAATTTAAATAAGGATGTATTGGTAGAGGCTCATTGTTCATTATTCTGAATTCATCTTTGAAGAAGAAATATGTATTGGGACCTGAATGAATATCTATTGAGTGATAGAATGAAGAAAGATACTTTAAAATATACTTCTCGGTGCCAGGTTTTTCTGCAATTTATGTTTATGAGATTGAATTTTAAGGGTATGTTGCAACTATTACACACACTAGAATAGAAATGGGAACATATCACCATGGAATTTTTTAATAGATATCCCAAAACATATAAAGTCCATAATTCTATATGGGGTATTTTTGATCACCTTGTGAAGTCAGAACCCTTAATTTCTAACAGGGAAGACTTCTCTCATGATCTATTTTCCATAATATATATTATGGATTTTGTAGGATTTAATGGGGTACCACATTATGTTATATTTAATTGGGACACAAGCACTACCTCGATGTTCGTGATAAATCATTAGTATACTTTGGATACCAAGTTGTGTATCATCACTACTTATCATCATCATATACAAGTTCATTATAAGAGGAAAATTCAGACTCTAGATGATATGTTGATAGCATTCTCAATTTATTTCAATGGAGGTTGGGATCAACAAATACCTTTGGTAGAACATTCATTCAAAAATAAAATTCACTCCAGTATTCACATGGTTCTTTATGAAGACCACTATGCTATGAATTATAGAAATAAAACATGATAGTATGAATTTGTTGATTCAATGAAACTGGGACATTTTCGAGTTTACAAAATGGTAGATAAGGTAATTTTTATTCCACATCACATTAGAGTATCTCAGAGTCGACAAATAAGATTTATTTTACAATTCATAAAAGAGACAAAGAGATTGAAGTGGTGATAAATAATATGGATGAATATATACCTGCAAGATAGTGATTGTATTTGGAAATAAAGAAAATATAAGCCATATATGTATAAGTAATTTGGAAATTATGGATTGTTTTGGGAACATATCAAATCAATTTTCACTTCAACTGAATATCTCTCAAAATCATGATGCGGGTCATGTATATCCCTTCCAAAAGTACATACATGATTATTCACATATAAAAAATCATAATTCATTCTAATGGAACTAGATCTCTCTTATAAATAACAATTTTTAGAGATTCATTATTGAAGAAAGAAAGTTCAACCAAACTAGAACACTCAATTGGTTAATGATTTTTGGTAGAACCATATATTTGAGAGAGCAATTTCAGAACATTATTATGTAATGAGGAAGATTTCATTATCATTAATTTTTTATTAATGTGATTAATTACTAGTAAACAGTTCATTTTTATGGGTTTTGAGTATAATAACTAGATATTTAAATAAATATTTCCCTTTATATAATGTTACATCTTCAATAGCATGCATTACATGTAACCATGAGTTTAAAAAAACAACGCGATTCTATTAGTATATAATAATCCTTATAAAATAAAATTTTATTTTTTAGGAATAAATATGAATAAAAAATTTATGAAATAAATAAATCACAATAAGAATATATTATGTTCTTAAAAAATGAACACAAAATTTTAAGTAAATTACATTATTTTTAGAAAAAAATATCTTTAAAAATAATTTTACCAAAATTTTGGTTATATTTATTAGAATATGGATATGTTAAATTGAATTTCACTATTAAATTAATCTTATGAAAATTATTTAGAACATGTTTTTTAAATTTTCTAAAAACTTTCAAATAATATTAAAAATAATTTTTTTAATTAAAACCTCATTTTTATTTCGATGTCATTATAAGGTGAAATTATGTTTTGGATTACCTTTAAAATTTTATTAGATAATTTTAATTTAAATGAACTGAATTATGGTTTTTAAAATGATTTAATATAGTAATACGTTATTAAAACCTAATAAATTTTAATTGGGAAATTTTTTTAAAAACTATTTTCATAGAATTTTATAGGTTATATATGAAATTAAATACTACATCTTCATTGTTTTACATTTTTAAAAATTGTTTTCAATTTTATAATTATATTTCCCAAATTTAGTGAATAATGATATTTTATTTCTACCAAATATTAATAGAAACCTTCGTTAATTTTGTTACTAAAGTTAAGTGTAAATTATGAAATTTAGGTTAGAGAATAAAATTATTGAGACTGTATAATGACTCTAACCAATGCCAAAATTTTCATTGATGAATAAAATCCAAACCTTAATACATAAGGATTTATATTAGGTCATTTAATCTTCTGATATTCATTAATGGACTTATATAATATTTAAATCAATGAAACACCCAACAAGTCACTATATTTGTCTTTTATATCCCTTATGTGTCCACATGTGGAAAAGTTATGTTATGTGCCAATATGAATATAAAATTTTAACATAATAAAAAAAATTCATGTTGAAAATTTTATTTCTGACTTTTTGGGATAAATAGATAAAATAATGGGTTTTATAATATATTTGTTTGATAAAACATTAAAT
This sequence comes from Viscum album, assembly GCA_963277665.1. NCBI lineage: Eukaryota > Viridiplantae > Streptophyta > Magnoliopsida > Santalales > Viscaceae > Viscum > Viscum album. The sequence goes on from OY728120.1 coordinate 765,371,674, forward strand.
ATGTTCCATTAATGTTTGAAAAAAGATATAATTCTTCATATGGTCTCCCAAAAAATATATATTTTAATAATAATATTCTTCTAAAATATATATTATTTATATTCATCATGTTATTGTATTTTAAATTTTTAATGAACAAATAAAAATATTAAATAATTACACAACATTGATGTATTAATTTTATTATTAAATGAAATATCAAATAAATATTACTAAAATTATTAAATTAAATATAATTTTATATAATTAATGTAATCATATAATTTTATATATATCACTAACCCCTTATATATAAAAGAAAATATTGTTTTTGTATTTTACTTGTTTATCTGGAAAAATTGGAAAATCCATGTAACGAATAATGTCAAAATTGACAGTAATGATATTCTATTAAAATTAAATTTTATTAAATTATTTAAAAATCACAAACATCCATAAAAAATTATAATGTTATCAATAATGATAAAATTATCCATTTATTATTTAAAAAATATCCCATATGTATAAATTACAACCATTTAATATGGAGGGATGTTGTTACCTTAGTTAAATTTCAATAGGGCAACTAAGGGTTAATTAAAATGAGAAGCATTAAAATAAAAAAACGTTTTTTAAAATTATTTTTTTATGATATTATATCCTATCTTATATTATCTTCGAATACATTTCATTTTATAGGAATGTTTATTAATATTTAATTTATTGTAAGTTAATATTTTGCAGATTACATAAATTCCCCTCACCTCAATTATAAATGGGAACCTACTCCCTTAAATTTTCACATCTCATTTATTCTTCAATATCAAATAACCCATACAATTATTCCTTCTTAACATCCCTAGAAACATTATGGAGATTCTATTCTTCTCAAAATACCGACCCGAGTGTCCCTACGAGGAGATCTTAAGGATGTTCTCTAGGGAGTAGGTAATCATCTTTACTGACTCTTCCATGATTATTTCTACTTATACATCATATTCTTGTGTTATATAAACTCCAAAATAATATATCCTGAATATAATATATGATCAACTATTATTATTATGGAAATACCATATTTCACCTTTTAACCATCCTATAATTACAAAAGTCCCACACATACATATGTACGGCTTACCGCCTCCAAAATGTGGAGTAATCTATTTTTTAATAAGTACTTTACCTAGATAGGTATAATGATCTATATAATTTATATATAAAATAATTATAACATGATATTGATTCTGAAAAAATAATATATTATTCACTTTCATACACTTTTACAATTATCCTAATGATATCATCGCTCATGCATACGTACGACCTACGATCCTCACAACATCATGAGATTCATATTTCATATTCACCATTGTTAAATGATTATATTAATGTATTATATGAATTAATATGATATATTTTACCTTGATATAATTCTTAAATTTATATAACTATAACATAATCATATTGATTGGGACTTATAGTAAAGAACATAGGAAAATAAAATATTTACCACCTGAATGAAGAGTAATTATAAAATATTATTAAAAAATTGGTTATAATATGATCATATAAAATTCATAAACATTAATATTATTTTTTAATAAGTTAATAACATTTTTAATCTAGTATATATGATTTTAAAATATTTATGAAGGATATTAGAATTATGTTAATGGTTAATTCCACAATCTTATTATTATTTGAAATTTGGTAAACATTATTATTTGATTGTGAATATTTATCTTCCACGTACATGTTTCTTAAAAAACAATTTCAAAAAAATTATTCATATTATATATATATATTAACACATTTTCATGAATTTGTGACATTTAACTAATTGGGTTTAAAGGAATTTTTTTTATTTTTCTAACAAGGTACCTTGGGAAATTTCTATAAAAAGTATGAAATGAATGTGTTTTTTACTTATATGGCATGAATTGATTTTTCTATTTTCATGTCACCATCATGCCCTGAAGCTTCGAATACATTCTTACAAGGTAATTATCAATGGAAGTGGTTTATTTTAAAATATTATGACATTTTAAGAAAATAAAACGTTTTCAAATTGAAATGGATAATTATCTTATGATTTATTTTCAAGTGATATCTCAAGATTGTTTAACATAAAAAATATCATTATTTGATATTAGTTTTATTTTAAAAAGTATATATTTTAAGGGTAAAATCTTATGATTGGTTTTTTATGATCAATGATAACTATGAATCCCATTTATTTTATATATATTATTTTATTATTTAATGATGATTATGCAACCCATTTCATTTCATGAGTTTTGATATGATTAATAAATTATGTTATTTTTCACACATATCTATGTTTTTTATTCTGTGTTGGTTGGGAACTATATATCCTTCCAAATAATTGGATGATGATTTATATCTCATCAGATAGACATTACTAGAATGGGAAATGATATTGGTTTAGTAATACTAGGATGGAATGAGTAGTGAACATGGATCAGTAACACATGGATGGAACATGGAATGAACCCCGTTCTGTAAAGGACTTTATCCACTATGATAGTTTCTATTAGGAGTTTCATGACCCCCTCCCCCCAAGGTGCAACCCTCCTGGGCCAACAATGTGAGAAGAGAGATAATGACCCCTAAGAACTTCCACCAGTAGGCCCCAGGTTGGCGACTAGCACCAAGGGTATATTAAACACATAAATGGGAGGCATTACCCTATAAGAGAACACATGCAAAAGAGATGTATAAGATAGACACCAACAAAATATAGCACATAATGAAATATAAAATAAATCCCATGTACACATATGTAATGTCATTCAAAACTACTACAACTAGAAGGGTAAAATAGCAAGTACCGAAGAGAAAGTAAAAAAACAATAGCGACTATGAATCCTGAATATCTCCTGCAACCCCAAACTAGTAGTAACCAGCCTAATCTCTAACCTAATCCATGTGACTTAAAAAACGGTTCATATATACATAGGTTGAGTATAAAAGTATACTCAGTGGTATTCTCCTCATAGCCTCTCATGAAAATGTATTGAAATCATGCTAAAGCATAGTGAAAAACAAGATAAACTAACTCGTCCCCTAAATAGGTATACTAAGCCCCCAACCTCACCATGGATACTCTCACCAATTTTCATATACAAGAGTATATAATATAATAAAGAATATCAAGGTTACCCTGCTATGACTTCCCCTCTAGTTTTCCACTTTGCACCAATGTCGCATGTCCTTATCATCTCTATCCAAAAAGGCTTTACCGCACACCAGGGGGAAGCACCACAACATGTATCTCGTGCAACAAAACCACAACATCCGCGTAATAAAATTAACCTGTTAGTTTTTGGGAGCCACCGCAACCCGCATAACGTATATCTTACATCAGGTATTTAACCTAAATCCATTATAGCCCATACACCGAGTAAGGATCCTCAATCCATCATAGCCTATAAACATTACACATATAGTAGTCCATAGGAATCTATATCCAAAATATAAGTGTCTGATTAAATACAGGACACTAAATCCCTCTACACACATATATGGGGAAAACTAACCACTTTTCTTACCAGCACAAGTAACTACCAAGATAAGAGATTGGGGTCGAAGGGGGTAGTCAGACATCCATCCTCCCACTAGAATGTTGTGGAAATCACACCCTAGGGGTTCAGAATCTCTGGGGTTTCAATTCCCCTTTCTGACAGGGTGGTGTAGCATAAAGAAACACAAAAGGTATAGAATATACTATATCTCACAACCACACTATGGGAATAACCTAGTCTTAGACTCATCTAGAGATAACGCCTCTCAGACTCTCGACTACCACTTATATGACTAGGTATCCTATAAGCACACAACCAATTAAATAGATTTATTAAATATCATGATTCTCTTTTTATCAGTTTTACATTACATTAATTAAATTTTTAAACATTAATTATCCATTAAAAATTCCTCATTACATTTCATTTTCATCACACCCAATGTACAATATCCCGTTCAAAATTGTAACCTCAGCATTGCAACCCAAAAATCTATAACCCCATTAGGTTAACATCATTTATTAAACCATTTATTAACAACATTATTACATTACCATATTCCCTGACATTCTAGAAAAACATTATAAACTACTAAACACAAGGGGGATCAAATCGGTTTGTAGATAAACTACCTATCATGTCTTTTCCACCTATAGAAATAGTATAGACCCATCCTTCCTAGAGAAGATAAACACATAAATCACATGGCATATCCCTCATGTCTTTTCCCCTTTCGGAAGGAGGATAAGAAAACCAGATTCCTTGAGTAGTGGGGAATGTAATGAAGACAAACAACCCACAAGAAACAGCAAGCATCCAAATATTCACCTCCAACCCATTCCATCATCTCAGGAATCCTCCACAACACCCAGATGCATAAACTGATTCATCTCACCACTCTAAGAGTCAACTGCTGCAACATCCAATAGGCCTCCCTGCCCACACATATCACAAAACCAGTAGTAGGAAAACAAACATCATATCAATTGGGCTCTAGGCCCTTAAACAAACAAGAGGGTAACTCAGAACCCTACAAGTAATTATCTTTTATCAAACAACCAGTTCATTAATCCATCTTGGATTAACTGATTTATTATTCATTGGTTACATCATTGGGAAACCTAAAAAGTAAGATATCACAAATAATTAAGCATTCTAATTGCACCAATTTTATTAACATTAAATTAAAACAACAACAATCAGATTCATTTACATGCCTCTTTTTCATTAGCCAAAAAATTATCAATTAATTCTAGATTTACGTTCTTTACCAATTTCCATCATGAAAGAAATGATAAACAATGAATGAATAGATATCCCACTATCTAGAAAAACAATAGGCCATAACATATGAAAGATATCAATTTATTTTTCCAGTTTAAATATTTTTTATTTCAATTCAATTGTGATATAGTGGGATAAAACATGCTAACTATACATTTGAACATAAAAAAAATAGATGCAATGAATCCCCTAACTGAATTGTTTCTTGACGTTATTTATACAAGAACAAGCCACCTAATAGGTCACGATCTCCTCCCCTTGACAACTACATCCTCTCGAGGATGCAGAGACACCACCACACCCGTCAACTCCTATGAAAATACCATTAGGTACATGGAGATAGCATTCCATGTAATGGAAAGGATAAACAAATGGATATTAACTCAAAAGAATAATGATAGTTCATACATTATATCAATGATTGATCAATATAGCTGGGTTGCATTAAAATAGATGGGAACCAATCCAAGGAGGAATGTTTGATCGCACAACTCCTGCGGGAAGGAATTCAAGGTTCGACAATCTCACAACCGAGAACATAGAGGAATAACTAGGGAGGAAGATATCTCGTACCATTAGAAGATTTAATGTATCATTATTTTAAGACATGCTAGATTTTCCATTTAAAGTGGATCACATTATACTAGACATTTTGACCATGTAAAAGCTTCTTGATCCTTAGTAAAAATTAATACAGGAGTGTGGCATTTGAATCGTCCTTAGAGTCCTTAAAAAGAGGCGTTAAATATATTTAATGTTAATTGAAATGTTAGTGGGGTGAAACTGTAGGAAGCTGGAAACATTGTTCATGAACAAAAAATTTGGAAAATGAAATAGGCTACCGTTGGAATCACACCGTTCTGGAAACATTGTTCATGAACTCAAAATTTGACAAAGGAAAGAGCCTATTGTTGGAACCTAACCATTTTGGATACGCTGTTCATGAACTCAAAATTTGGAAAAGGAAAGAGGATACCATTGGAACCTCACAATTCTGGAAACACTGTTCATGAACTAAAAAATTTGTCAAAGGAAAGAAGCAACCATTACACTATTCACATAAGACTATCATTGGAATTGTTCACATCAACCTCACCGATGAACTCTTCACATCGACCTCAATGATGGAACTGTTCACATCGACCTCACTAACAAAACTATTCGCATTGAACTCACTGATGGAACTGTTTACCTCGACCTCACTGATGGAACTGTTCACATTGACCTTACTGATGTAACAATTCACATCGACCACATGGATGGAACTGTTCATATTGACCACACCGATGGAACTGTTCACCTCCACATCACTGATGGAACTGTTCACATGGACCTCACCAATGGAATAGTTTACATCGACCTCACCGATGAACTGTTCACATTGACCTCACCTATGGAACTATTCACATCAACCTCACCGGTGGAACTGTTTAGATCGACATCACTAATGGAACTGTTTACCTCGACCACGCTGATGAAACTGTTCACATCGACCTCATCGATGGAACTTTTCCCATCAACTTCACCGATTTAACTATTCACGTCTACCTCACTGATCAAACTGTTCACCTCAATCTCACTGATGGAATAGTTCACATCGACCTCACCAATGGAACTTTTCACATCGACCTCCCCAATGGGAATGTTCACATCAACCTCCCTGATGGCACTGTTCACATCGGCCTCACCGATGGAACTGTTCACATGGACTTCTCGATGGAACTGTTCACATCGACCTGGCCGATTGAACTATTCACATCGAACTCACAAATGAAACTGTTCACCTCATCCTCATTGATGTAACTATTCACATTGAACTCACCTATGGATATATTCACCTCAACCTTGCCGATGGAATTATTCACACTGAACTAACCGATGGAACTGTTCACATAACTGGTAATTTAGAAAAGTGTTGGGGAAATGTCACCTTGACATTCCGAAACACCTCAAACACTAGATTTCAGCAAAATAATAGACCAGATAGGTCTGTTCCATTAAATCAAATACCTCTCAAAACATTCTCTTCTTCGATAATTCAAAACTAACCAAAAATGGAATAGAAAAGAAGTCTGAACAACCAACCATCGAGATACCTCTCAAAAGAGATCAAGCCATAATAAGCAACCAAAAAAATCCATCTCATACAAATTAATTATCTATAACCACAAAATAAAAATCATTATAAGAAAAGAGTTATACATCATGCAACACTAGGTACTAAGCATGTATCTGTGACTCACCTTCCCAGGTACTCTCCTCCATGCCACCGTGTCAACAAAAGACATGAACCAAGGGAATAGAATGCCCACACAAAAAGTTCTCTTTGTGGTTTTGGATCTCCATAGGTCGCATCTCAAAGGTCACATCATCATCAACATAAATCTTTCCCCAATCAATGACGTTAGAGTCATCATGAAGATAACGACAAAGCTATGAAACATGAAAAACATCGTGTATTCGGATCATCTGCGGGGGAAGTGATACTCGATACACCACACCTCCAATAAGAGCTAAGTCCTCGAGAGGACCAACAAATTGGAATGAAATCTTACTCCCATGACCAATCCTTCTCTACCCATGATGGTGAGTAACCTTATGAAACAAGTGATCCCCAATATCAAACTCTAAGAGTCTCCAACTTTCATAAGAATATGATTTCTAATGATCTTGTGTCCTCATAATCCTATCACGAATCACCTAAACCATATATACTATATTCTGCACATGTTTTGGTCCAAGAATTGAAGACTCTCCGACCCAAGTCCATCACAACAGAGAACAACTAGGTTGGCTATACAAGGCTTCAAATGGCGCCATACCGTTGGTGGAGTGAAATATATTGTTGTAACCGAACTCCACTAAGGGTATGTGCCTCATCCACAAACCTCTAAAATCCAGAACACAAGAGTGTAACATGCCTTCAATAGTCTGGATGGTTCACTCTATCTGACCGTCCATTTGCGGATGAAAAGCAGTACTAAGGCATTGCTGAGAATAGAAAGCATGCTAGAGACCTCTCCACACCCTAGAGGTAAAACAAGTTTCTTGATCAGAAATGACCATCCTTGGGACTCCGTGGAGTCTCACCACCTCATCTAGATACTGCCTCGACAAGACATCCACTGAGCATGACTCCTTGATTGCTATAAAGTGGGATGATTTTGTTACACGGTTTACTACCATCCAAATAGCATCATGTCCTCCCAGAGATATAGGTAAATCCGTAACAATTTCCATGGATATGTCCTCCTACTTCCACTAACGAATACCTAATGGCTAGAGAAAACCATTGGGAATAGGGTGTTCAGCCTTCACCTCCTGGTTGACCAAACATTGAGACACAAACATTACAACAACACTCTTTATCTCAGGCCACAAAAACTAACTCCCCAAGGCTCGATACAACTTTTCCATGACAAGTTGTACCACTAAAGGAGAACTATGTAACTCTCTGAGATCCTTCTCACACAACACCAAAGGAATAACTATCCTTCCATTATATATCACTCGGTGTTTTTAATCCTCAGACCAACCATCAGGTACCTCACCACAAACAACTTGGTCTCTACATAACTTCACCTCCATATCCCCCAACTAGGACTCTTCCACCTACTGTAGCAGAGATGAAGGCATCGTCATCCAAAAAGGCAACCTCTTTCCCCAACTCCCCCCATATCAATATGTAATGCTAAAAGTTATTCTATTACTCTCCACGAGTCACAAAATTCATGCAATGCATCACTATATGACTTCCGACTCAGTGAATTAGCTACAACATTCCCCTTTCCTGGTGTATACTATTTTTTGGAGTTGTACTATTTTATTAACTCCATCCACTGATGTTGTCTCAAGTTCATGTCATTCCAGGAGGTACATACCTCAAACTCTTTTAATCGGTGAAAACCACAAAGGGCTTGCCAATGAGGTAATGTATTCACAACATCAAATCAAAAGCCACTACATCTAACTCAAGATCATGGGTAACATAGTAACGTTTAAGGGGATGAAACATCCGAGACAGATAAGAAACAAATATTCTCTTCTACATCAGAACAGAGCCTAAACCCTAATGCGATGCATCGCTGAAAACATCAAACTGAACACCCTCAAATGGAAGGAAATGAACTGGATCACATACTAACTTATCTATTAGATACTTTAAAGATTACTGACACTGATTAGTCCATATGAACGCCAGATCCTTCCTGGTCAATGCTATTAGAGATTTTGAAACTCGAGAGAAATCGGCTACGAACCTCATGTGGTAACCTGTGAGACCAAGGAAACTTCATACCTCTGAAACTTTCATGAGGGATGCCCAAGAAACCACAACTTCTATCATTGATGGATCCACAAATACTCCCTACTGGGACACAAAATGCCCCATGAAATGAATTTCATGTGCCCATAACCCACACTTTAACAACTTACCAAACAACTGATGTTGACGATGAACTCCCATAATGGCTAGTAGATGCTCTACATTCTCCTCCTCATACGTGGAGCACACAAGTATTTCATTGATGAAAACCACCACGAACTCGTCTAGGAACTCATGGAGCACTAATTTCATCAATCCCATGGACATAGTTGGAGCATTTTTTCATGCCAAATGACATTACAATGAACTCATAATGCCCATGAAGACAACATAAAGTAGTCTCAAGGAAATCCTCATCCTTCACACACATTTGATGATATCATGATCCCAAGTTGATCTTTGAGAACCGACATGAATCCTTCAGTTGATCGAATACATCATCAATCCATGGAAGAGGATATTGATTCATTACTGTCACTATATTTAAGAGATGATAATCAACACACAACCGCCAACTACCGTCAGCCTTCTTCAAGAACAAAACTGGTGCACCCCATGGTGACACAGGTGGCTGAAACAATTGCACTATAATAGAACATCAAGATGTACATGTATCTCTCGTAACTCATAAGTTGTTGTCCTATATGGAGACATAGATATAAAAGACTATGTTGGTTGTATCATGATCAAAACTCGACCTCTCGTTGATTTGGTATGGCTAAAAGCTCGTTTGTAATGACATTAGGGTACTCTTCTACTACCCTATGAAATGCCAACTACAAATCCTCTAAAGAACCAAACATTATCTCAGCCATCATGTTTGATAAGGATGGAACACACCTCTGACCCATCTGAGGGTCTCTCTCACAAATGAACACCAGTATCTCTACATCCACATTGAAGAACACAAACTTCCTCCTAAAGAAATACACGATGGCCTGCACTGAATACAACCAATCCATACTGAGGATGTCATCATATGGTTGTTTTTGTAAACATAGGAAATCATCCCCAGAGCGATGTTTCCACAACACTAGATCACAGTCTCTATATACTTCAAACAAGTCAGTTCGTTATCTAACTAGTGTAGTCAATGCCAAGGACACTAGAAGCCTATGTACCTCTTGTCCCAAATAATGGAAAAGGGTAGGTGATATGAAGGAGTGTGTCACTCATCATTCAAAAAAGGCATACACCAAGGTAGAAAACAAGCAAGGGGTACCATGAACAACATCTGACTCGCCTGGCATTGGAAATTCTATAGCATGAAGCTGAACACAACCTCATCCATGGCATCTCTGACCCTTATGATGTCCACCACCATGGATGAGATCTTCTCTCTAAGGACAGGGAGTGTCACTGGTTTTTCCTCTACCATCCCCATCTACCCTCTTTTGATCTAAAGCTGGTGCAACCTTCTACAGCTGCCTCAGATGGAACTGCCTCAACGGTGGAGCCTGGAGCAGAACACCTAGTGCACGATGATTGCTTTGAATGTTCGGTCACTCTCACTACTAATGACCTCGACAACCATAATAAGAATAAGAATTTTGTCCCTTGGTATAGTCCTAAGAGTCGATTCCCCCCAGAGAAATGAGATGCTGAGGGTTGAGACCTACCCATGGCTCAACGGAAACTCTTCTGCCCAGAAAACCAAGAACCCCGAACCACAACTCTGTTTCGTGAGGAATCTTGAAGACTCCCATCCTGTGATGAAACAGTTCTATAAAATGTACTCTCTTTGACCTCTTTCCTCACCAGAACCTCAATATATGTCTTCAGCATAAATAGGGTGACCTAGCGTGGGATCTCTAGACTCAAATCCTCCTCAAAATGCCTCACCCAAGCCTGTTGTTATTACAACAGGTCCGAATCATATCCAAAAGGGTTCCTGAATGGTATTCCAAACTATCTCACACTGGAGAACCCCTATCGAAGGGTACAAAGAACCTGGTTACTAAACACCTTCGTGGTCAAAGAAAGAAACTCGAATATATACTTGTCTCAAAACACCTCCCATGAGATCGCTAACTCCTCATGATCCCTGAGGAACAAGAACCACCACTACCTCTCTGCTCCACTCATAATAATCACAACCAAGGAAACCCAGTTCTTCTTCTGAGAAAAGCTCAATCTATATCCTATCTTGACCTCCTCCAACCAGTCTTCCATGACTGCATCTGAAACACAGCCTTCGTACTTCTACAGACTCTGGCGCGGAAACTCACAGAGTGTCCTCCTCAATGTGTCGTCATCGTCAACCTCTACCTGCCAATGATCTGCAGGCACAACCTGTTGAATATATTCAATGTGATCTTGATGAGTACATCGACATGGTGCCATAACTGTAAAATAACAAATATTTAGAACTCCTAGACCTAGATTACGGAAGAATCAACATTAAGTAATTATTTTTTTATTCATTTTTGGTTAAACATTACCAAGGTCTACCAATTCAATCATAGGCTCAAGGAAGAATGTTGCATGATCTTTTCCTATGTAACGACCTTGCTACTAGTATTAACTCATTTAGTAGCTATTTTAATAGTAAAGGTCTACACATCAGATCATGGGTGGACCTAAATGCCTAAGTCTCATCCGGTCTCTAGTGTTTACATCACTTGATAAATATGAAGGACAATGTTGCCCTACCAACCCATGAATCCTCACATATTCCTACCACCAAACCCCATCCTATCTCTCAAATAGAGCTCTGATACCACTCTGTCATGACCCCCTCCCCACAAGGTGTACCCCTCCTGGGCTAGCAATGTAAGAAGAGAGATAATGAACCCCAAGTCCCACCTCAAGTAGGCCTCGGGTTAGCGACTAGCACCGAGGGTATAATAAACACATAAATGGGATGCATTAACCTCTAAGAGAACACATGCGAAAGAGATATATAAGATAGAAATCTTCCAACTCCAAATAACACAAAAATATAAAATAAATACCATGTACAAATATGTAATGTCATGAAGAACTACAACAACTGGAAGGGGAAAACAACGGGTACCCAAGAGAAAGTAAAAACAACAGTGACCATGATGCCTGAACAACTCCTACAACCCCATGCTAAAAGTAACCATCCTAATCTCAAACCTTTTCCAAGTGACCTGAAAAATATTTTATATATAAATAGGGTGAGTACAATAGTATAATCAGTAGGATCCTCCCCATATCATCTCATAAAAATGTAATGAAAGCATGCTAAAGCACAGTGAACAACAAGTGAAACTAACTCGTCACCTAAATAGGTATACTAGGTTCCCAACCTCACCATGCCTACTCTCATAAAGATATGCATACCAGAGTATATGATAAAATAAATAATATCAAGGGTTCCCCTCTACTACTTGTCCATTGGTTTTTAACTTTTCCCCAACGTCGCACGTCCTATGGTTCTCTCTCCCAAAATGAATTCTCGTAGACACCTGGGCGAAACACTAAAACATGCACCTCGTGAAACAAAACCACCACGTCGACATAATAAATGCAACCTAATAGTTTTTGAGGGCCCCCATATCTCGCATAACATGTATCATATTTCATGTATTAAACCTCAAGCCATTATAGCCCATTCACCAAGTAAGGATCCTCAAGACATCCCAACCTATACACATTACACCTATAGTATTCCATAAGAAAATATACCCATAATATATGTGTGTGAAAAACCACAAGCCCCTACAGCCCTCTACACACATATATAAGGAAAATGAACCACTGTGCCTAGCAGCACAAGTAACTACCATTAGTAGTGAGCTGGGCCAAAGGGGGTAGTCAGCCATCTATCCTCCCACTGGAATGTTGGGGAAAACACCCCCAGGGCTCAAAATCCCTGGGGTGTCAGTTTCGATAACTGACATGGTGGAGTAGCATATAGAAACACAAAAAGTATATAATATACTATATCTCACAAACACACTATGGGAATAACTTATTCATAGACTCAATTACAACTAACATCTCTCAAACTCTTGACTACCACTTCTAAGACTACGTATCCTATAAGAACACAACCATTAAAATAGATTTATTACATTACATAATTCCCTTTTTATCATTTGTACTTTAATTTAATTAATTATTTAAACATTAATTAACAATTAAAAATTCCCCATTATATTTCATTATCATCACACTAAAAGTCCAATGTCCCTTTAATGATTGTAACCTCAGTATTGCATCCCAAAAAGCTCCAAGCCCTTTGGTTAACATAATTTATTCAACCATTTATTAACTACATTATTACATTTCCATATTCCCAGGAATTATAGGAAAATATTCTAAGATTATTTACACAATAGTGCTCAACTTGGTGAGGATATAATCTACCAGTCAAGTCTTTTCCACTTATAGAAAGAGCATAGACCCATCCTTACTTGAGAATCTAAACACGGAAAGCACATGGAATAACACATGTTTCTTGGCCCCTTTTGGATGGAGGGTAAAAAAACCATCTTCCTTTAGTAGTGGGGATTATAATGAAGATAAACAACCCTCTTGAAATAGAAAGCATCCAAATAATCACATCCAACATGTTCCATCATCTCTGGTGTCCTCCCAAACACCCACACGTGTAAAACAATGCATCTCACCACTCTAGGTGTCAACTGCTGCCACAATCAAAATACTTCCCTACCCCCACATATCACAACACCCATCTAGGATCACATCCCAACACAAGTACCATGAAAAAAACCATCATATCAATTGGGCTCTTAGCCCTTAAACAAGAAAGAGGGTAACTCATAACCCTATAAGGAATTATATTTTATCAATCAACATGTTATTAAATCCATCTTGGATTATCCGCTTTATTATTCGTAGGTTCTAACTATGGGAATCCTAAAGAGTATGCTATAAAAAATTATTAAACTTGCTTATTGCACCAATATGATTAATATAAAATCATAACAACAACAATTGGATTCATTCACATGCATCTTTTTATTTATCCAATAAATTATCAATTAATTCTGGCTTTATGTTCTTTACCAATTTCCATCAAAAAAATTTTAAACAATGAAATCATAGATATCCCACAATTCAGAAAAATAAGAGGCAATAACATACAATCGATATTAATTTATTTTTCAAGTTAAAATATTTATTATGTCAATTCCATTGTGATCCAGTGGGATAAAACTTTCTAAATATACATTTTTACATAAATGAAAAGAGACGCAATGAATCCCCTCCATCAAATGGTTCTTGACATTCTTTATACAAGAATGGGACACCCAACGAATCACAGTCTCCTCCCTGTGACTACTGCATCTACCCAAGAATGTAGAGACACCACCACACCGGTCAACACCTAAGAAAAACACATTAGAAACATGGAGATAACATTCCATGAAAGGGAGAGGAGAAATAGAAGGAGATAAACCCGAAAAAAATGATGATAGATCATACCATATATCGAAGATTGATCGTTACTGCTGGTTTGCATCAAAAATAGAGGGGAACTAATATAAGGAGGATTTAATGATCGCACAACACCTACAAGAAGTAATCGAATGTTTGAGCGTCTCAAAAATTAGAACAAGGAGGTATAACTAGTGAGGAAGATATCTCGTTCCATTAAAAGATTTAATGGAGCAGCAGTTTAAGATACTCTAGATTTTCCATTAAAAGCATATCGCATTAAACCACACAGTTTGATGAAGTAAAAGAATCTTGAGCCTTATGGAAAATTAATATAGGAGTTATGTCCTTTTAATTGTCCATAGAGTCAATAAAATGAGGCTTCAAATTCATTTTATTATAGAGGAAATGTCAAAGGGGAAAAATTGTAGGAAGCTGGAAACACTGTTCATGAACACAAAATTTGGCAAAGGAAAGAGGCTATTGTTGGAACCACGTCATTCTGGAAACACTATTTAGGAACTCAAAATTAGGAAAAAGAAAAAGGCTACCATTGTAACCTCACCATTTTGGAAACACTATTCATGAAATCAAAAATTGGTAAAGGAAAGAGGCTATTGTTGGAACCTCACTACTCTGGAAACATTGTTTGTGACCACAATAATTTGGCAAATGAAAGAGGCTATCATTGCACTGTTCACATAAGCCTACTCTTGGAACTGTTCACATCGACCTCACCGATGGAAATATTCACATCAACCTCACAGATGGAACTGTTCACCTCGACCCCATCGATGGAACTGTTTACATCGACATCACTGATGGAACTATTCAAATCGACCACACTAATGGAACTGTTCGCATCCACATCACTGATGGAACTGTTCACATCCACCTCACCGATGGAACTATTAAACTCAACATCACAGATGGAAGTGTTCGCATCGACCTCACTAATGGAACTGTTCACATCGACCTTGCCAATGGATCTTTTCACATTAACCTCCCTGATGGAACTATTAACATCGACCTCACCGATGGAACTGGTCACATCGGCCCCATGGTGGAACTGCTCACATCGACCACACCGATGGAACTTTTCACATCGGCCACACCCATGTAACTATTCACCTCAACCTCACCAAAGGAACTATTTACATCGACATCATTGATGGAACTATTCACACAAACCTCACCGATGGAACTATCCACATCAACCTCACTAATGGAACTATTCACAAAATTGGAAATTTTGAAAAGTGTTGGGGATATGTCACCTTGACCTCCCAGGACACCTCAAACACCAGATATCAGTAATGGAATGGACCTGAGAGGTCTGGACCATTACAACAGATAGCTCTCAAATCATTCTCATCCTCAAGAATTCAAAATCAACCCAAAATGGAACAAACAATAAGTTTGAACAACCACCCATCGAGATACCTATAAAAATAGAGAAAACCACAAGATTTAACCAAAAAATGACATCTCATAAACACAAATGGTCTACAACCACTAAGCGAACATCGTTACGTGAAAATATTTTTAAATCAAAAAAATGTGGGTACAGAGCACGTATTTGTGACCCACATTCCTACGTACTCTCCTCCATCCCACTGTCTCATCACAAGACACGAACCTAGGGAATAGAACGCCCGCACAACACCTTATCTTTTGCTGTCTTTGATCTCCAATGGTTGATTCTAAATCGTCACATCATCAACATCAATCTCTCCCCAATCAATTATTTGAGAGTATTAATGAAGATAACGACAGAGCTTTGACACATAAAAAATATCATGTATCTGGATCATCTGCGGGGGAAGTGATACTTGATATTCCACAGCTCCAACAAGAGCTGACACCTCGGAAGGCCCAATAAATCGTGGAGAAAGCTTATTCCCATGACCAATCCTTCACTGCCCACGATGGTGAGTCACTTTCAGAAAAAAGTGATCCCCAACATCAAACTCTATGGGTCCCCTCTTTTGATCGGCATATGATTTCAACAGATCCTTCATTGTCTTCCTCCTCTCATGAATCACATGAACCATCTCTTTTGTATTTTCCACAAGTTCCGATTCAAGAATTACGGTCTCTCTGATCCAATTCCATCATAATAGGGAATGGAATGGCCCACAATAAAAGTCTTTAAATAGTTCCATACCGTTGATGGAGTGAAAACTATTTTTTAAGGTGAACTCCACCAAGGTTAAGTGACTCATCCACCAACCTCCAAAATTCATGACACAAGACTGTATCATTCCTTCAAGAGCCTGGATGGTTCGCTCTTCCTGACCATCTGTTTGTGGATGAAAAGCAGTTCTAAGGCATAACTGAGAACCAATAGTATCTTGGAGACCTCTCCACACCCTATAGTTAAAATGAGGATCTCGATCAGAAATGATCATCATTAGGATTCTATGTTCCAGAAACTGCCTCGAGAAAACTTCCACTGAACAGTACTCCTTGATTTCTATAAATTGGGATGATTTTGTTAAATGGTCCTCTACTATCCAAATAGCATAATGTCCTCCCTAAGCTCGAGGTAAACCAGTAACAATGTCTATTGAGATGTCCTACCACTACCACTGAGGAACACATAACGGCTAGAGAAAACCATAAGGAACACTGTGTTCAAGATTCACCTCCTGGAAGAACAAGCATCAAGAGACAAACTCTTCAACATCACACATTAGCCCAAGACACCCAAACTGACTCCTCAAGGCTCGGTACATTTTTGTCATGCGAGGATGCACCACTAAAGAAGAACTATGGAATTATCTATGAACCTTATCACATATCACTAAAGGAATAAATATCATTCTATTATATAACACTCAGTGTTGTTCATCCTCAGTACAACTATCAGGGGCCTTGCCAAAAACAACTCGGTCTCTCCAGACCTCCACCTCTAGATCCCCCAACTAGAAATCTTCCACCTGATACAGTACATATGGCCACATCTTCATCTTAAAAAGACATCTTATTCCCACAAATTATCCCATATCAAGATGTAATGCTAACAGTTCTTTTATTACTCTCCAAGAGTAACTATATTCATGCACTACATCCCTATGTGACTTTCGACTCAGATCATGAGCTACCACTTTCCCCTTTCTAGGTGTATACAATATTTCAAATTCGCATTACTGTAATAACTCCATCCACTAACATTGTCATAAGTACAAGTCATTCTGGGAGAAAACATACCTAAATCTCTTATGATGGGGGAAAACCAAAAAGTGATCACCAATGAGGTAATTTCTCCACAACTTCATAGAAAACACCATGGATATTAACTCCATATCATGGGTGGCATAGTTACAATCACGGGGATGAAACATCTGAGACCCATAAGAAACAACTAATCTCTGCTACATCAGAACATAGCCATACCCTATATGCGAAGCATCGCAGAAAACATCCAACTGAACTACCTCAAATTAAAGACAAAGAAGTGGTACAATTACTGTTTTCTCCTTTAGTTACTCGAAATCTTCCTGACTCTAAATAGTTCAAATGAACACCTGATCCTTCCTGGTCAAAATCTATCATATGAGTTTCATCTTTAGAGAAATTAGCTACGAACCACCAGTAGTTTTCTGTGAGACCATGGAAACTTTTCACTAAAGACATTGTCTCGAGGGCTTCCCAAGAAACAATTGCTTCTATCTATGATGGATCCAGAGCTACTCCCTATTGGGACACAAAATTCCCCATGAAACGGACTTATCAATCCCAAAACTCACACATCAACAACTTCCCAAATAGATAATGTTGACGAAGAACTCCCAAAACAGCGTGTAGATGCTCCACATGATCCTCCTTAGACATGGATTACACAAGGATGTCATGGATGAAAACCACCACGAACTCATCTAGGAACTCATAGAACATAGAATTCATCAATACCACGATCACAGCTGGATCATTTTTCATTCCAAATTGCATTACAATGAACTCATAATGCCCATGATGAAAATAGAAAGCAGTCTTTGGGATATCCATAAATTTCACACTCATCTGATGATATTCTTATAGAAATTGAATCTTTGAGAACCAAAATGAACCCTTAAGATGATCGAATAAATCATCAATACATGGAAGAGGATAGTGATTATTTATTGTCACTTTGTATAAGAGATGATAATTGACACTCAACCACAAACTGTTTTCAGACTTCTTCACGAACAAAATTGGTGCACCCCATAGTGACACACACAGAAGAACAAAACCGCACTCCAAAAAACCATAAATATATAAATGTTTCTCTCTTAACTTATAAGAGGTCTTCCTATATAGAGACATATAGAGAGGACTCTCCTAGTTGTATCTTGATCCCAACCTTTATCTATCGTCAATGGGGGGTAATGTTACAACCTCTTCTAGAATGACATCAGGATACTCTTCTACGACCCTAGGAAATGCCAACTGATAATCCTCTAATGAAACCAACATCATCTCAGCCATCATGGATGATAAGGACAGAACATGCCTCTGACCCGTCTAAGGGTCTCGCTCACCAACAAACAACAATTTCTCTCTATCAGCATCAAAGAACACAACCTGCCTCCTGAACCAATCCACAACAACCTGCACAGAACAGAACGAATCCATGCTGAGGATGAAATAATATGGTTGTATTCGTAATCATAGGAAATCTCCCCAAGAGCAGTTTTTCCCCAACACGAGATCACAATCTCTATATACTTCGAACAAGGCATCTCGGCATCCAACTGGCGTAGTCAAAGCCAAGGGACCTGGAAGCCTCTCTACCTTAATTCCCAATGCATTGACAAGGGTAGGTGATATGAAGTATTGTGTCGCTCCTAAATCAAACATGGTATACACCATGTTAGAAAACAAGAAAAGGGTACCATGAACGATGGTTGGCTCGCCTGGTGCTGGCAATGCGAATGCATGAAGGTGACCATGACCTCCTCCCTGGCCTCTCTTACCCTGACGAAGACCAGCACAATGGCTGTGCTCTACTCTCTAAGGACGGGGAGGGTCACTGGTTTTTCGTCTACCTATCCCATCTACCCTCTACTGATCTAATGCTGGTGAAACCTACTCGTGTTGCCTCAGCTGAAACTGCCTCAATGGAAGAACCTGGAGTGGAACACCTACTGCATGATGAATTGTATGAAAGTTCTATCACTCTCGCTACTGAGGACCTCAACCACCACAATAAAAACAAGATCATAATCCCATGGCATATCCCTGAGAGATGCTTCCCATTGAGAAACGAGATGTTGAGGGCTGGGACCTACCCTCGGCTGAACCAAATCTCTTCTTCCCTGAAAACAAGGAACCCCAAACCACAACTCCGCTTCATAAGGAATCTTGATGACTCACCTCTCATGATGTTCTAGTTTTTTCCAATATCCTCTCGATGACCTATTCCATCGTCATCACCTCAAGATATGTCTTCAGCATAAATGGGGTGACCTAGCACTTGATCTCTGACACAAAGCCTCGTCGAAATGCCTCACCATGGCCTCCTAATTTGGAAACATGTCTAAATCATATCATAAAAGGTTCCTAAGATGGATTCCCAACTCTCCCACATTGGAGCTCCCCTGTCGAAGGGTATGAAGCTCCTGGTGACTGGACGCCTTCGTGGTCGAAGAATTAAACTCGAATATAAACATGTCTCGAAACTCCTCCCATAAGATCGCTAAATCCTCACGATCCCCGAGGAACAATAACCACCAATGCCTCACTTTTCTATGCAGTACCATCACAAGAAAGGAGACCGCATTATTTTTCTAAGCATGGATCGAACTGAAGTATATCTCGACCTCCTCCAACCAGTCTTCTATGGCTGCATCTCAAATAGAGCCCACTTACTTCTACAGACTCTGGCTCTGAAACTCTCAGAGTGTCCTCCTCCAAGTGTCATCGTTATCAACTCTACCAGGTGGTGATCTACTGGAACAGCCTGCTGAATAGATTCTATGAGATCTTGACATGGACTTTGACCTAGATCTATACCTGTAAAATAACAAATAGTTAGATCTCCTAGACTTGGAATATGGAAGAATCAACATTAATTAATTATTTTTTTCTTTTATTCGTTTTAGGTTAACCAATCCTAAGCCCTACCCATTAAATCATAGGCACAATGAAGAATTTTGCATGACCCTTTCCTAGGTATCTACCCTGAAAAAAGTGTCACGTATTTTAGTATTCATTGTAAATATAAAGGTCCGTACCTCAGATCATAGGGGGGGCCTAAATGCCTATGTCTGAGCTGGCCTCTAGTGTTTACATCAATTGCTTTACATGAATGAAATTGGTTCCCTACCAACGCATGAAACCTCACATATTCCTATAACCAAACTTCATCCTATATCTTAACAAGAGCTATAATACCACTCTTTCAAGACCCCCTCCCCACAAGGTATACCCATCCCAGGCCAACAATGTGTGAAGAGGGATAATGACTCTCGAGTCCCACCTCTAGTAAGCCTTGGGTTGGTGACTAACACTGAGGGTATAGTTAACACACTAATGGGAGGAATTACCCTCTAATAGACCACATGAGAAAGAGATAGATAAGATCGACACCATCTATCTCCAAACAATACTGAAATATAAATGAAATACCATGTAGACATATGTACTATCATTCCAAACTAATACAACTAGAAGGGGAAAACTACAAGTACCCAACAAAAATTAAAAACAACAGCAACCACGAAGCCCGACCAGCTCCTACAACCCCAAGCTAGTAGTAACCATCCTGATTTCCAACGTGATCCAAATGACCTGAAAAATAGTTCATATATACATAGGGTGAGTATACCAGTATACTCACTAGGATACTCCCTAGAGCCTCTGGTGTAAATGTAAATAAATCATGCTAAAGCACAGTGAACAATAAGTGAAACTTACTCATCACCTAAATAGGTATACTACATTCCTAAACTCACCCTGGATACTCTGACGAAGTAACACATACAAGATTATATAATATAATAAAAAATATCAAGGGTAACATGAAACTACTTCCCCACTGGTTTTCCACTTTTCCCTAATGTCACACGTCCTAAGAAACCCTCTCCAAAAATGCTTTCCCACAGACACCTGGGCGATGTACCACAACATGCACCCCGTGAAACAAATCCATGATGTCCATATAAACAAAGTAACCTGATAGTTTCGGGGATCCACCACTGCTCGTATAACTTGTATCATATCTCAGTTATTTAACCAAAAGCCAGTATAGCCCATACTCCAAGTATGGATCCTCAAGGTATCACAGCCTATACACGTTACACCTATAGTAGTCCATATAAAACTACATCTAGAATATATGTGTCTGAATAACCAAAAGACATTATATCTATGACAACCCTGATTTTATTACAAACATAAACATGATTTATTACATAAAACATCACTAGATACAACAAAGAAGATCGAGAGGTTTAGTGTCTTTGTGTCTTAGGATCATTAAATAAAAACATAAAACATTAAATACAGCATATTTATTGAAAACTTCCTTTACATGACCACTACATTACCTCGTACTTAGCATTGCATTGGATAACCTGAGGACATGCATAAGAAAAGGGTGAGATATAAAGCCCAATAAGTGAGTACACATGGAATAACATGAGGAGTACAATACATGTTAGGAAATAGGCATATCAATAGAGCATAAGAAAAACATGAACATAAAGGCATGATAAATCATGATAATCATAAAATGGAAATGTGGAAACAACACTTAACATGGAATTAGCTTGTGCCATGGCCCATTGCACATAGAGAATGAGTAAATCCTCATAGTACCTGAAGCATGAGTAAACCGTATTTGCACTTGAATTTCCATGAGTCAACACTCATTTCACATGACATATCATTAAACTATACTTTACCCAATGCATTGAATCATTATAAGGGTGCACCCTCCATAATCATTTCATTTCATTCATAAGTGTGCCACATGGATAATAAAATATGGATTCATAAAACATAATCATTTAGTCCACGATAAAGGAAGGTGGAATTCATACATGAACCTTTATAATCAATAATTAAATGTGAATTAAGTTTAATACCCTTTATATAGGAATGGGCATGGTATTCACTACACAATGGCATTGGCTTAGAAAATCGGTGTGATTTCGGCAGCGTAACGGCGTGACATAAGAATTAAAAAAAATGGTTGATGAGAGAGAAAGAGGTTAATAATCATATTTAAATTTAATGGACATTGAGGACGTAATATAGATACATGTACCAACAATTGTAATGGAATTTAGATTCATGATACAAAAGTATTGCTTGAATGTAAATGAGGAAAGAGAAGTTCCTTTCAGAATTTCGGCATAGTAATGGGTATACATTGGATGCATTTAATGAGATAGAAAGGGTCTCCCATCATTCAAAAATAACTAGGGAAGTATGAGGGATGTTCTAAACCATACCCCAACATTCATAATTAAAATTAATATGGAAAAACAACTTAATGAAAATTGGACAAAAATGAGAAAGGAAGAAAACCCTTACTTGGAAGTGTGCTTCCAAAGGCATGAGAGAGGCTTGAGAGAAGCTTATTGGGAGCATGGGGCACCTTGGGAGGATTTTAGAGAGAGTTGGGCAGAGTTTGGACGAACTACAAGGGCTTTGAGTGAGGAGGAAGTGGGAGCTTAGGTGGGTTTATATAGGAAAGGTGAGGGAATTCCTTATTATTTATGTTTGGGACCCCTTATAATAAATTAATCAAAACCAAAAACCATCCCATGGTTTTTGACCAAGAATTTTGGAAAAGGGAAGAGGAAAATAATATTTTATATGGATATAGTCTGAACTTCTTAAAATAATAGGGTTGCTTATGTGGAGGTGAGTCACACTCCGATGGAAATTAATTTAAAAAGACAAGGTGTTTAATAAGTCATGAGGGGTTCATTAATTCATTGAAAAGTAATACAAACAAACCAAAAATCACATTATTTTAATGTTAAAATATATATTGGCTGAACATAAATATTATAGTATTTTCTTACATCACTATTGGTCATTAAGATGTCATAAAACACATTATATATTTAAACGGTATTTAATTTTTACTCAAAAATTTAACTGTCTCAGAAAATTATGAAAAATTCACCAAAGGATAATTTCGACGTCCTGATTCCAAAAATAACATTTAGTTTATCTAAATAATTTTCTAAATATGTTAATTTTCACTTTTAAAATAATAACTGACACATATCGAAAATTCACCGATTTTGACAAAAATGGCTTTCAAACTTTAATAAAAATTACAATTGCATTCATAAAATTATAAGATCTTTTATATTTAATAAAAATTAATTTAATAATAATATTTTATTAAAATATTATTTAATTCAAAAATCCCTAAATTTACTAAAATATAATTCTTAATAAAATAATAACTAAAAACCTTTTTTGTACTTTAAAAACTATTTACAATGTATCAATAATGAAAATAAAGTATATTCATTATTATATACAAAAAAATAATGTACATGAAAATAGTAATATTTATTTGTTACATAACCCCTTAAAAAATCTGCATAAGACCTAAGGGTAAGGTGTGCGATGGGGAAAGACTCTTGGGGTGGCTCGGATAACATCGCTCGAGTGGTAATTTATATCAACTTCCACTTCTCCTGTAGACAGTCCCGTTCGAGCTTGACATGACGAGGCTCAGCTTGGTCTTGGACAAGAGCAAAGCCCAAGGATGCCACCTCTTTTCCGAGCTCCGACAAATGGGCTTCGTATGGGGAAATCCTACTGGATGAGGCCATCACTTCCTTTGTCTGAGTAAATTGGATTTGTTAAAGTCCTATATTTATACTAATCATGTGATCACTGTTCAACGTCTATATTAGCAACAGTCAAAATTCATATCATAAAAACAATGAAGTTGACATTTTATATAAACATAAAGATATTTAATTATATCAAGAGGGATTTCCATTAATGAAACTTTGGTTCGTTACAATATTCCCCCCTTAAATAATTTCTCCCTCGAAATTTTCCTTTTCCCACACTAAAACAGATGTGGGTAACTCAACTTTATCATTTCCTCCGATTCCCATGTCGCTTCTACAAACTTCTGGTTTCTCCACAACACCTTGACGAGGGGCAATGTCTTGTTTCGTAGAACTTTTTCTCTACGATCTAAGATCATCACTAGGTGATCCTCATAAGAAATATCATCTTCTAATTGTGCCCCCTCAGATGAGAGTACATGTGAAGGGTCCGGTATGTACTTCCTTAAGAGGGATACATGAAATACATCATGTACATTTGCCATAGTAGGTGGAAGTGCTAGTCTATAGGCCACAAGCCCGACACGATCAAGAATCTTGAAGGGGTCGATGTACCTTGGACTTAACTTCCATTTCATTCCAAACCTCATGAACTTCTTCCACAGGGATATGCATAGAAAACCCATGTCTCCATCTTTAAACTCAAGGTCTCATCCACGATTATCTGCATAACTCTTTTGTCGAATTTGGGCTACCTTGATATGTTGTTGAATGGTTTTCACCTTATCCACCATTTCCTCAACCATTTCTGGTCCAAGCAGCTTATGTTCACTGACCTCATCCCAACATGCCGGTGTTCTGCACCTTTTCCTATATAGGGCTTCATATGGTGCCATTTGGATGATCGAGTGGAAACTGTTATTATAAGAGAACTCAACCAGAGGATGATGTTGATCCCATCCTCCTTTAAAGTCCATTGAGCACGCTCTCCAGATATCCTATATCATTTGGATAGTCCGCTCGGATTGGCCATCAGTTTGATGTTGATAGGACATACTAAAATTCAGTTCAGTATTCAGAGGATGTTGAAGAGTCTTCCAAAACATAGATGTGAATCTTGGATCTCGGTCAGACACAATAGATAGTGGTACAACATAAAACCTTACCACTTCCCTGATATATATCTGTTCCAGTTGATCCAATGAGAAATCCTCCCAAATAGGAATGAAGTGTGCAGTTTTGGTAAGACGATCCCCAACAACCCAGATTGCATTGTTGCCTTTGTATGTTCTCGGAAGTCTGTTGACATAGTCCTTGTTGATGGTCTCCCTCTTCCATTCTAGTATGTGAAATGGTTGAATCATCCCCTTAGACTTCAGCCTCTTTGCCTTCACATGCTGGCACACCATGCACTTTGATGTATATTCAGTGATCTCCTTCTTCATATTATCCCAACAAATGTTTTCTCGGAGATCTTGATACATCTTTGTGCTCCCTGGGTGAATAGAGAAATTTGAACTATGTGCATCATCCAAAAGTTCCTTCTTCAGGTCCAGACTTGATGGAACACATAGTCTTTTCCCAAACTGAAAAATTCCTTCTTCATTAACATTAAACTCTAAGGATTTCCCTTTTTCGATAGCTTCCACTTTTTTATGAATTCCAATATCATCCTATTTAGAATCCTTTAATCTTTCCAAAAGAGACGGTTGAGCAATAAATTTGTGAAAGGATTGATGGTGTTCCCTTCTCTAGGATTCACATGTACATCTTCATCAAGTCTAAGAAGATTGGATCCTTCCCAATTCTCATCATTGATAGAATCTCTGGATCCTTTTTACATAGGGAATCTGTCACCTTTTTTTCTTTCCCAGGGTGGTAAGGTATTGAACAGTCATAATCCTTCATGATCTCTATCTATCTTCTCTGGTGCATATTAAGCTCTTTATGTGTGAATATATATTTAAGACTCTTGTGGTCAGTATGTATCTCACATTTCTCTCCATAGAGATAATGCCACTAGATTTTCAAGGAAAAGATCACCGCCGCCAACTCCAGATCATGCATTGGAGAGTTTCTCTCATGGATTCTCAACTGCCTTGAGGCCTATGATATAACTTTATCATTATGCATCAGCGCACATCCTAAGCCCTTCATTGAAGCATCACTGAATAACACATAAATTTCCCCACTTGTGGGTAAAGTGAGCACGGGCGCACTGATAAGCCTCCATTACAACTCCTTGAAGCTTTCTTCGCATTCATCACTCCAAGAAAACTTTACTCCCATTCGATTTAGCTTGGTAAGAGGGTTGGTCAATAGTGAGAAATTTCTCACAAATCGTCGATAATATCCAGCTAACCCCAAAAAGATATGGATATCTGTTACCGATATTGGCCTCATCCATCCCTCAATTGCATCTATTTTGGAGGGATCCATAGATATCCCATTGCATGTGATGATATGGCCCAAGAATGAGACTTCCTTCAACCAGAACTCACACTTGATGTACTTTTCATAGAGCTTCTCCTTGCGCAAAGTCTCCAGTACAGTTTTTAAATTCTCCTCACGATCCTTGTTGGTTTTGGAGTATATTATAATATCATCTATAAATACAACCACAAAAGTGTCTAAGTAATATCTAAAGACTCTATTAATTATTTCCATGAAGATTGATTGAGCATTAGTGAGTCTGAAAGGCATTACTATGAATTCATAGTCCCCGTATCTTGTGCGAAAAGTAGTCTTGGGAATATCTTTCTTCTTCACCCTTACTTGATAATATCCTGACCGCAAGTCCACCTTAGGGAAGTATTGTGCTACACATAGCTAATCGAACAAGTCATCAATTATTGGGAGAGGATAATTGTTCTTTATCATGATTTTGTTAACTTCACAATAATCGATGAAAATCCACATTGACCCATCCTTCTTCTTGACGAAGAGGACTGGTGCACCCCATGGTGAAGCACTTGGGCGTATTAACCCTTTATCCAGATTCTCCTGTAGTTTTTTCTTCATCTCTTCAAGCTCTACAATAGCCATTCTATATGGAGTCTTGGATATTGGTAAAGCCCAGAGTATAACTTCAATTGAGAATTCAACATATCTTCTAGGAGGAAGGCCACACAGTTCCTCAGGAAACACTTCCGCGAATTCCCTCACAATAGGCATTTCTTCAAGGATGGTTTCATCCTTGGACTCAATCATCTGATCCAGATGCGCGTGCTCATAGGGAAGTAATATCCATGCTTGAGATGATGGAGATAAATGAGATTCTTCTTCCTCCTTACACATGTAAAGAATCGGAGGTTGATTCTCCATATAGAGTGTGATTTACCTCTCATGAAAATTTATGTTGGATCTATATAAGGAAAGCCAATCCATGCGAAGAATTGCATCGAATTCCACCAGAGGGAGTATGACAAGGTTCGCTGGGAAATTCAATCCCCAGATTATAACAGGGGAGGACTTATATTCATGGGATGAAATGATTGCCCCATTTTCCGTAATCACCCTCATCTTCACTTCCATGATTTTTGGTGGTGTTGGGATTGTTCTAATAAACATTCAAGATATAAAAGAATGCATAGAACCTGAATCAAAAAGTACGTTCTCTATTATTGAATGAATAACTAGCGTACCTGTCACCACTTCGTTGTCAGGGTTCACTTCCGCAGAAGTGATGGAAGAAGCTCTTCCTTGCTGTGATGGAGGTCATTGGTTGCCTCCGAAAACCCTTGGATTAGGGCACTATTTGAAAAATGACCCGGTTCTTTGCATTTGTAGCATTGAACAACGCGTTGAGGTTCGAACAGAGCGTTGCTCCCCTCTGTCGCAGCCGCAGGTCTTTCTTGCCGATAGTTAATAGCTAGGAGCCCTTCTCTTCCACACCTGAAGCATTTTCTCGTCCCCTTAAGGCAATTTCCAGGGTGCTTCTTTCCGCACATTTGGCAAGTGGGGTGCTGGATCTTCATAGCACCGTTGGATTTATCCATCGGACCAACATAATTGAAGTCCACCATACGCTTCTTGTCCCCATGATACCCCTGTGATTCCACAATCTCCATTTCGACCTTGAGGGCACATGGGACAATTTCCTCATAGCTGTCGAAGTCACAAATCGTCAATGCTTTCCACAGGATAGGATTCAGCCCACCAAATATTGTGTCAACTTTGCATTCGGGGGTAATGGAAAACCTGGAAGCGTATCGTGAAAGCCTTGTGAAGTTTTCCTCGTACTCTCCAATAGATTATTTATATTTTTTCTTGAGGGAAAGGAAGTCCCTTTCCATCTTAAGCCGGAGGGTGCCCAAAAAATAGTTATCAAAAAAACCTTCTAGAAATCCTTCAATTCTAATGCCTCGATATCCTCCTCAAGCTTCGTATTTTTGATCAACGCCAACCGTTGATCAGCTTCACCCTTCATACGATAAGGATCCAGGAAAACCTTCTCTTATTCAGAACATTGAAAGATGGAGAAGATCTTTTCAATGGATTTGATCCATTGTTCAGTGATCCTGGGATCAGATGACCCACTAAAAGTAGGAGGTTTTTGTCTCATGAATCTCTCGATAGTGACTTTTTCTTTCTTATGGGGGGTTGAAAATTCCTCTTGACCCGTGTTTCTATTAAAATATTGAGTTAGCTGAGAGAGAAGCATGACAAATTTTGTGATTCCTGCTCCCATTGGATTGAGCATCTCATTAGTACAGCTATCGCACTGATCTTCACAACGGTTGTTAGCCTGAGTCCTCCTATTACCGACCATTGGCTGGAATAAAAGTAAGGTTTCGGGTAACACATAAAGGGTAATCCAAAGACAAAAGTTGATGACTTATAAATGAACTTTTATTTCCTTAACTCATGAGTCTATAGGCTTTAATCTAGGCTTTTCATGATATACTTTCTAACATATATACTTAGGGGCATTTTTTTATTCCCTTAATAAGGGTTCATACTAAGATTTTGATTTTATAAAAGCATATCCCCCAGGAGTGTCGTAACCAAGAGTGCTATAAGGCCCGTTGTCATGCTCCAGTTCTTGTTCGAGTCTAGATCAAAGCGGTGTTTTTGGGTTTTACCCCTAGGATATATCTATGCCAGAGCCGCCTCTACCTGCTCGTATCCAGAAAGTGATGTATTAGCTTGATAACCCACTTACTCAGTACTCACCAAAACATAGGGAAGTATTTATTGTAATTAGTATAATATCTAAGGATTTACTAGGGTTTTCTAATCCTAATCCCAAAAATAACTAAACCTATCCTTTGATACCAACTATGACAACCCTGATTTTATTACAAACATAAACATGAATTATTACAAAAAAATTCACTTGATACAACGAATAATATTGAGAGGTTTAGTTTCTTTGGGGATTATAATCATTACATAAAAACATAAAACATGAAATACAACATCTTTATTGAAAGCTTCCTTTACATGAAAACTACATTCCCTCGTACTTAGCATTGCATGAGATAACCTGAGGACATGGATAAGAAAAGGGTGAGGTATAAAGCCCAGTAAGGGAGTACACATGGAATAACATGAGGAGTACAATACATGTTAGGAAATAGGTGTAGAGACCCAAATCATGATGTTCATGGACATTACATTACTTTTGTGGAATACTTAATACATAACAAAATCAGACACACAAGGACCGTAATAGTTTAGTGTCTTTGAAAACTCAGAACATAATCTTCTAATCGGGGTGAAAGATCTTCAACATATCCATAAATATCTTCCCATTTTGTTTTCATACCTAAAAACTTTTTTTATATCCCGGGGAAAATAAAAAATAAAAAGGGTGAGCTCAAATACTCAGTAAGTGTAAGCATAGAGAACATAAAACAATCTATAAACATTTGAATGTAAAAACATGAACATAAAATCTAAACATCAAAACCTTGAGCAAAGACATAAATCTTTGAAGTGCGTAAGGAATATATCATAAAGGAACATCAATCATGATAAAATATCATGGGAATAAAACATTTAATTGTGGAATCCCTTAAGAGCATGTTATGATTTCCATAGTAGCCCAGACATTGCTGCCAAAACCATCTTAGTGGACAATGTCACTTTCTAAATCAAGTTCTATCCACGTTCCAGTCTTGTCACACTGAACCAGATTAAATTACCGTTACATCCATGTCTATCTCATGAGATATAAATCTTTACCCAATACATTGGAGGGAGATATAGGTCCCACCCATCCCATAATGAAATCATTATTACTAGTGCCACAAAATAAACTTAAAATATTCATCATAACCCAAAGAATAAAATGTGTTTCATAAACATCATCAGATCATCTCATAATCCATATAAAAATAATGACATTTCATCATAAGAAAAGGTAAACCATGTAAATAATAGATACACTAAACTTGAAACATACACATATGAAATAATGTCATCTTAGATGGAAAATGGTTTTGATAAAACATTTGAAATGAATTAATGACGAAAATATCCTTTCTTTAAAATATTTTTCATTTCACAAAATGCCACGCACTTTTAAATGAAAATAATTTTGTTTAAAAAAGTCATAAAATCTTTTAGAGTATGCTTCATGAAAATGAGGCATTATAAAACTTTAAAAATCTGTTCACACTGTATAAGATAAAAATAACATTCTTCTCGTACTATTGTCGGAAACGTCAAAAAGTGCCTCGTAAAAGAATGATTCCTTACACACCATGTAGTAAAAGTCAAAAATGGAAAAAATGACTATATACATACATGTAACCATTTATATATAATAGGTAAATGGATGATAAATATAACCCCAGTGAATACTTAGGAATAGACAATCTCGGATAAGAGCGAGATTGGAATAGTTATCCCTTACCGTAGGTCTGATATGCTTTGTATGGATCCGAACCTCTTGTATACTAATTTAAATAATGTAATTGATTTATTAAATAATCATATTCATTGTTATGATATCATATATGTTTCACATATGATTTTATATTACCCGTTCTTTTGTAAATTCCATGTTAAAGCAGCGTTTTGGGTAAAATCATTTCATTTATCGTATGTGTTTCGACTTTTAGTTCTTGATATTATTACTTATTTACTGATTTACATAATTCCAGAATGTAAAAAATGATTTATATATAATATATATTCATTATATACATAAATATTATAGATCGATAAAAAGAATGAAATACACCGTTCATGGAGACGGTTGGTCGTACGTACGCATGAACATTGTTTTTGTTTCCTTATTGAATTGAATGAAACTAAATAGATGACGTAAATATATATATACATAAATCCAGAAGAATTATTATGTCATATATTTCATTATTATTCATTATATAAACTTTATAATCATTCATGTATGATTAACATTGAGAATGAATCTCATCGCGTCGTGGAGACGGTAATCCGTACATACGCACGAGCGATGATATCATTCCCATAATTGTTGAATAGAATTGGAGTGGATAGTATAATATATCCGAATATGTATGATGTTATAATAACCATATATAGTTATTCTTTACACCATTATACCCATCCATGTAAGGTGTTGGTGGAAAAACAGATTTTACGACGGCTTGGAGAAGGTATTTTGTACGTACGCACGCACGGTGGTTTTGTTTTCTGGAGGATGGATAGAAGGTGAAATGTGGTTGTTTCATATTTATAATAACATATAAGTATATTATTGATACATATTTTATTACAATATAATGAAACAAATAAATAAGAATAAGTTGAAGAAGAAAGAAAATTGAAAGAATCGGTAACAGATATTACCTCTTCTTTGACACACCTCTTTGAAACCTCCTCTTAGGGTACTAAAATTGGTCTTTGAAGAAGAACAGAAACTCTAGTATGTTTCTAGGGTACTTGATAAGGTAAATGGATAGGGTTTGGCAGAGCATAAATGCTCCAAATTGTGTGATGAGAAGAGGGAGGAGATGCCCTTTTATAAGGGAGGAGAGGGGCACCTTTGGAAATATAAGAAAATATTAATTTATATTAAATCCCAAACCCACATAAAAACATCAAACATTACTCAAATCAGAATATTATATGATATAGGTTTGTAATATCACCAACCAATAAAATTTAGACATGTTAGGAATTTATTTTAAACATTATCAACTTGATTTATCCTTATTTAATCAATTTAATTTAATTTGTGGTAATAACATTCTAAATTTTAAATTATTACAAATAATAACTTATTTGTTGTTAATTGTCCATAATTGGATACTTTATAACATTTTAGACCATATAAAATTAAATTTATAATTTTTAAATACTTTTGTGATTTTTAAACAATTTTATAATATGTTATTTTTATAAAATAACAATAGTGTCAATTTTGACACTATTCATTTATTTGAATTTAAATAAACAATATACAGAAGATATGTTCAAACTAAAATAATTAATAGATTTATAAAATGTCATATTTATCTAGGAAATCAGTG
Organism: Viscum album; assembly: GCA_963277665.1. Lineage (NCBI taxonomy): Eukaryota > Viridiplantae > Streptophyta > Magnoliopsida > Santalales > Viscaceae > Viscum > Viscum album. The sequence goes on from OY728120.1 coordinate 765,404,405, forward strand.
GATCACATTAAATAGTTCATATAATATTTATTTTAATATTTTTAAAACCAATTATTTGATATTTCTCTTAATAAAATAATTTTCACATCACTATTATGTAACCTTTAATGATAACTATTTAACCCCTAAAAATTATAAATAAATTATTATGATGTATATAATTTTATTATATTTCTTTAGACTACTCATTTTTTAAGTTTCAATAATTTTATCACTAAATTAAAATTAATTTACTTATAAGATTTAAGAGAGTGACATATTGTCACTTTCTTTGGTTTTAATAATAAATAAATTATTTTCAAGGAAACAAGTCCCTAAAATGAATCTATTACGACCCTTATGGGATATGGGTAAACTTTTAGTCATCCAATGTAATTTTTCCAGGTGTTAGGGTAATTTTATAATCTTATATTTACCCTTAACTACCCGATTTACCTTTAACTTTGGTAAATAAAATTATCGTAGTTACTATTCATAATGCCCAAAAATAAAAAGTAGCTTATTAACATAATTGGGACCCACAAAATACAAATATGGAATCCATTTTTCCAAATTCAATACACAAAAGTTGCAGAAATTAAATTAAGATTAATCTCGTTGTCGAAATAAAATGGGTTTTTGTTTAAAACATTGCAAAAGATTGAATTGATTTAACCTACGAATTCAAGGTAAAATCAATGCTAATGACATAAATTATATTAAATGGTAAAAATATATTCTATTTATACTTTAAAACCATTCAATATTATAATTTAACCATATAAATTATTAGGATGAAAAATTTTGTTTTTAATTAAAATATAGCATGTCTTAACTATTCATTAAAATATTAAGGTTATCAGAAAAATATCAAAACATTATCCAATGTAAATTTTTATATCATGATTCAAAAGAAGAAGTTTATTTTGTAAAATTGAACTTATAAAAATGTCAAAAACTTGATTTAATGTGGGTGCTCCATCAAAAGGTGGCAAAACTGCATTTTTTTAAAAATACTTATTTTACCTGAAAAATTTATTTTGTTCACATAAAATGTTTTAGAAAATTTATAAGATGAATAATAATGTTATAAAATTCAAAATTTATTTAATACTATTCATAACGGCTAGTCCATAACAATATTATAACAATATATCATCATTTAGTGAAACCTGGTATTGCGTACAACACACGCTATCGAGGAAGGTCGTGATTGCGTATAATGCAAGCCAAGTCAGGGGTGCATGTTGTGCAAGACTTCTTTGTTGTTTCGTTATAACAGAATCCAACCATTTTTCATTTATACATTGAATATATATATATATATACACCCTCAATGTTACATAGATTTACTATTATCAAACGAACGTGAAATTGTTTGTAACACAATCTAAGAATAGTGTTGTATATACTGCAAGCTAATACGGTGTTGCGTATAGCAAAAGATAATATTGTTGTAGCATAAAACACATGACATCAAATAGATTAAAAATTATACTTTTCATAAAATATTGGGTTGTTACATTCTACCCCCCTTAAAATGAATTTCACCCTTGAAATTCGTTAGGGTTAACATGGTTTTCTAGTTGAAAGTTTCTTTAATTGAAACCCACATCATAAAATGAAATACCAAAAATTAACTTTAAAAACTAAACAATGAAACGTAATCGTTAACCAAATTAACTAATCATTGGGTTTCCACATAGAAGAACATAGGTGAAAATATGAATATGGAAGATAAATCTAACCATCTTGTTCTGATGGAGAGTGGTAGAGAACATGGCTATGAAAAAACCAACAATCACAAAGCCATAGATTTATGATGATCTAAGGTACCATCTGATTAATCGGATATAAGGGCAACAAGACAACATTTTTGGTTGTCAAGATCATTTCCCTATAGTTGATGAATTAAAAGAAATACTTACATGATATTGGTACAATCTCACTATTGTTCTTGAGTTCCACAATTTTCACTTCATGTCTTAATGAAATGAAGTTGAATTTGTTATTCTTGAAGCATTAACAGATCATGTGATAGAATGATGGCTCATTCCATCAATTTTAAACAAAAGGTTATCAAAAGTTATAAGCCCATCTTATGGTGAGATTAATCGTATATGATTCCAAAAATGGACTTATACTTCATCTATCATACAAGTTAATATAACAAAACTAGTTTCTAATAACGACAGACTTCCTGTTGGCCAGTGGTAGGAGATAAAGGCCTGTCACACATTGGTTGTGGGTTCGATTCCCACATCCTTGTCTGACACAACGGGTTGCCACCCGTCCTACGGCTTGTCCTTTTCCGAAAACTATACTATTATAACATTCAATCAATAATATCGAAAAACAATTCTAGCATTAATCAATACTAACTTATGTTCAACATAATCCATTAAAATATTTAGGCTTATCGAAAATACTTCTTTTTAAAATCATAGTATAAAGAGAACGATTACTAAAAATGTCATATAACAAGCATGAAAATACTACCAATTATCCCTCATATATCTTTTTGGTCACCTTCCAATTATGTGAATACCTTAATCATTTATTCTCTTAATAATATTAATTCCCATTGAACCATAGTGAAAGAATGAATACTGTCAAAAGATAACTCCTTCCACATACGAAAATCCAAAAAATTCTATATACTCAAACCATGATATAACATTTTCCATATATGAGCTTATTTCATTTTCTCAATATCCCTTCATTATGCGCATATCATCTTCTTTACAAAAATATTTCAATCAATTTCCATGGTTACTGGTACCATTAAATTATTGAAAATCACAATATACCAATACATAAATATTCCAATATTCCACGATACTATATACAACATTATTTTGGAATCCCATTACATAAACACTTAATCATTCCACCACGTCGTTGTGATATTCAACATCGCCAATAGTGATCGCATGTGACTTCCCTTTGTCCATTGCCTTAAGTGGTTTCTCATGTCGATCATCATTAACCCTTGGATTAGGGCATTGATTAGCATAATGCCCCATTTCATTTCACTTGAACCATTAAAGTGTTGGTGGAGAGTTCTATGTAGTCTTTTCTCTATTCATATCATTAGAAACCTTTTTCCCATTACTTCAACTATCAACTACTCGATGACCTTCTTTTCAACACTTAAAACATTTTCTAGTACCTTTTAGGCAATCTCCAACATGCTTCTTTCCACACATTCAGCATAAAGAAACATTCATCTTCTTTTCACCATTATTTTGAGATTTCCCCATAAACTCCATCTTTCGTTTCTTGTCAAAACCATGATATGGATATGTAACACCAACATCCAATTCTACCTTGATAGCACAATGCACAATTTCTTCGTAGCTACTAAAGTCTCTTATAGATAATTCCCTTCGAAGACTTGGTTTTAAGCCACTAAAGAATCGATCAACTTTACTTTCAGGTTGGATGATAAATCAAAATGCATAACCTGAAAGCCTTGTAAAATTCACCTCGTATATACCAACCGATTCATCATCCTTTTTCTTAAGCTCAAGGAAATCCTTTTCCATCTTAGTTCGAAGAATACGAGGGAAGTACTTATTGAACTCATCTCATTCCATGGATTCAATTTCATCTCGGGGCATTGTATTCTTAATTAGAGTCCACCACTAGTCTGCTTCACCTTCTAAACGGTAAACATCCAAAATGACTTTTCCATGAACTGAACAACGAAATATGGAAAATACCTTTTCAGTGGTACTAATCCATTGTTCAGCAACAAGTGGATCAGAAGACCCACTGATATAAGGTGGATGTTTCCTCATAAAGGACTCAATAGAATATTTTTCCCTTCTCTGCTCATTTGGAAGTTCAGAATGATTTATAGCTTGTGTAAGTATAGAAATATGATTGTGTACTCCATCTCCCATCACATTTTATTTTTCAGGAGGACAATCATTGCATTGTCCATTACATTGATCAACATGGTTCCTTCGGGTTCCAACCATCGTCTAAAACCCAAAAAGAATAGCATGAGAGGCAAAAATCATTCTATGGAAAACAAACTAATAAAGGAGGAGTACCTTCAATATCTAACATATTAGGTTTAATTATAAGATCGTTACCGTAATTCTAGGATTATAACCTATACATATACATAACCTTAGGGACATCCCACGATATACCTTAGAAATATCTCTAGGGATATCACTAAAATTCTCGCATCGTAGTTTCGAAAGGATGACTAAACCTTTCCTCTAATACCAAATGTAGAGACCCAAATCTTGACGTACATGGAGATTACATTACTTTTGGGGAATACTTAATACACAACAAAATCAGACACACAAGGACCATAATAGTTTAGTGTCTTTGGAAACTAGAAACATAATCCTCAAATCATGGTGAAAGATCTTCAACATCTCCATAAAAATATTCCCATTTTGTTTTCTTACCTAAAACCTTTCTTTATATATTGGGGAAAAGAAAACATAAAAAGGGTAAGCTCAAATGCTCAGTAAGGGTAAGCATAGAGAACATAAATCAATCCATAAACATTTGAATGCAAAAACATGAACATAGAATTTAAACATCAAAACTTTGAGCAAACACATAAATCTTGGAAGTGCATAAGGAATATATCATAAAGGAACATCAATCATGATAAAATATCTTGGTAATAAAACATGTAATTGTGTCATCCATTAAGAACATGTTATGATTTCCATAGTAGCCAAGGCATTTCTTCCATGTCCATCTTAGTGGTCAAAGTCCCTTTCTGAATCGAGTTCACTCCTCGTTCCAGTCCTTTAACACTGAACCAGATTAACTTACCATTCCAGACATGTCTATCACATGAGATATAAATCATTACCCAATGAATTTGAGGGAGATATAGGTCCCACACATCTCATAATGAAATCATTCTTACTTGTGCCATAAAATAAACATAAAACATTCATCATAACCCAAAGAATAAAATGAGTTTCATAAACATCATCCCATCATCTCATAATCCATATAAAACAAATGGACATTTCATCATAAGAAAAGTGAAACCATGTAAATCATAGAGACATTAAACATGAAACATACACATATGAAATAATGTTATCTTAGATGGAAAATTGTTTTGATAAAACATTTGAAATGAATTCTTGAGGAAAATATCCTTTTTTCTTTAAAATCATTTTATTTTCACAAAATTCCATGAAATTTTAAAAGAAAAGTATTTTGTTGAAAATAGTCAAAAAATCTTGTAGAGTAAGCTTCATTAAAATGAGGCGTTATGAAACCGTAAAAATCCGTTCACGCTGTATAAGTTAAAAATAACATTCTTCTCGTACTTTTGTCGGAAAAGTCAAAAAGTACCTCATAAAAGAAAGATTCCTTACACACCATATAATAAAAAGTCAAAAATGGGAAAAAATGACTTTAAAAATACATGAAACCATTTTTATAAAACAGGGACATGGATGATAAATATAACCCCAATGAACACTTACGAATAAACAATCTCGGAGAAGAGCGAGATTGGAATAGTTATCCATTACCTTAGGTCTAATATTCTTCATATGGATCCAAAACCCCTGTATAATGATTTAAATAAAGTAATTTACTTATTAAATAATCATATTCAATGTTATGATATCATATATGTTTCACTAATGACTTTATATTACCCGTTCGTTTTTAAATTCCATGTTAAAGCAGTATTTTGGGTAAAACCATTTCATTTATCGTGTGTGTTTCGACTTTTCGTTCTTGATATCATTACTTATATCCTGATTTACATAATTACAGAATGTAAAACATGATTTATATATAATATATATTCATAATAAAAATATATATTATAGATCGATAAAAGGAATGAAATACACCATTCATGGAGACGATAGGTCGTACGTACGCATGAACGCTATTTTAATTTCCTTATTGAATTGAATGAAACTAAATAGATGACATAAATATATATATACATAAATCCAGTATCATTATTATGTCATATATTTCATTATTATTCATTATATAAACTTTATAATCATTCATGTATGGTTAACATGGAGAATTAATCTCATCGTGTCGTGGAGACGGTAATCTGTACGTACACACAAGCGATGGTATCGTTCCCATAATTATTGAATAGAATTGGAGTGGATGGTATATATATCAGAATAAGTTTGATGTTATAATAACCATATATTGTTATTCATTACACCATTATACCCATCCATGTAAGCTGTTGGTGGAAAAACAGATTACACCCCGGCGTGGAGACGGTATTCCGTACGTACGCACGCGCGGTGATTTTGTTTTCCGTATGATGGATAGAAGGTGAAATGGGGTTGTTTCATATTTTTAATAACATATCAGTATATTATTGATACTGATGTTATTACAATATAATGAAACAACCAAAGAAGAAGAAGTTGAAGAAGAAAGAATATTGAAAGAATCGGTAACGGATATTACCTCTTCTTTGACACGCCTCTTTGAAACCTCTTCTTAGGGTACTAAAATTGGTCATTAAAGAAGACCCGGACCTCTAGTATGTTTCTAGGGAATCTTAGAAGGGAAATGGGAACTTTTTATCCGAGCTTAAAGGATCCAAATTGTGTGAGGAGAACAGGGAGGAGATGCCCTTTTATAAGGGAGGAGAGGGGCACCTTTGGAAATATAAGAAAATATTAATTTATATTAAATAAACACCCCACTTAAAAACTTCCAAAATGACTCAAATCCGAATATTAGATTATATAGGGTTTTTATATAATCAAACAATAAAATTTAGATATGTTAGGAATTGATTTTCAAAATTATCAACTTGATTTATACTTATTTAATCAATTTAATTTCATTTGATTTAATAACATTATATATTTTAAATTATTAAATATAATTACTTATTTGTTGTGAATTGTCCATAATTGGATACTTTATGACATTTTATACCATATAAATTTAAATTTATAATTTTTAAATATTTTTGTGATTTTTAAACAATTTTATAATATGTTGTTTTTATAAAGTAACAACAGTTTCAATTTTGAAACTATTCATTTATTTGAATTTAAATAAACAATATACAATAGATATGTTCAGACTAAAAGATTTATTAGATTCATAACATGTCATATATATCTATAAAATTAGTGGGGAACATTTAATAGTTCATATAATATTTATTTTAATATTTATAATACAATTTATTTGATATTTATCTTAATAAAATAATTTCAACATCACTATTATGTCTCCTTTAATTATAAATATTTAATCCCTAAAAATTATAAATAAATTATTATGATGTATATACATTCATTATCTTTCTGGATACTATTCATGTTCTAAGTTGCATGATGTTTATCACTAAATTAAAATTAATATACTTATAAGATTTAAGAGGGTGGCGTGTTGTCACTTTCTTTAGTTTTAATTATAATTAAATTATTTTCAAAGAAAAAAGTCCCTAAAATGATTTTATTACATCCCTTAGGTTATATGGGTCAACTTTTAGTCATCTAATAGAATTTTGGCAGGTGTTAGTGTAATTTTTTAATCTTATATTTACCCTTAATTACCTGATTTACCTTTAACTATGGTAAATAAAACTTACCGTTGTTATGATTCAGAATGCCCAAAAATAAAAAGTAGCATATTATCATAATTTGGACCCACTGATTCCAAATATGGAATCCACTTGTCCAAATTAAATACAAAAAAGATGCATAAATTAAATTAAAATAAACCTGTTGTCGAAAATAAATGGGTTTTTGTTTAAAACATTGCAAAAGATTGTATTGATTTAACCTACAAATTCAAGGTAAACTCAATTCTCATGATATAAATTATATTAAATGGTAAAAATATATAGTATTTATACTTTAAAACCATTAAATATTATAATTTAACCATATAAATTATTACGATGAAAAAAGTTGTTTTTAATTAAAATATAGCGTGTTTTTACAATTCATTAAAATATGAAAGTTATCAGAAAAATATTAAAACATTATCCAATGTAAATTTTTATATCCTAATTCAAAATAAGAAGTTTATTTTGTAAAATTAAACTTATAAACATGTCAAAATCTAGATTTAATGTGGGTGCGCCATCAAAAGGTGGCAAAACTGCATTTTTTGAAAAAATCTTATTTTACCCGAAATATTTATTTTGTTCATATAAAATGATTCAGAAAATTTATAAGATGAATAATAATGTTATAAATTTCAAAATATAGTTAATACTATTCATAACGGCTAGTCCATAAAAATATTAAAACAATATATCATCGTTTAGTGAAACCTGGTATTGCGTACAACACAGGCTATCGAGGAAGGTCGTGATTGCGTGTAATGCAAGCCAAGTCAGGGTTGTGTGTTATGCAAGACACCTGTGTTTTTTCATTATAACATAATCGAAACATTTTTCATTTATACATTGAATATACATATATATATACACTCAATGTTTTTTAGAATGACTATTACCAAACGAACTTGAAATTGTGTGTAAGACAATCTAATAATAGTGTTGTGTATACTACAAGCTAATACGGTGTTGTGTATATCACAAGATAATCTTGTTGTAGCATAAAACACATGACATCAAATAAATTAAAAAGAATAACTATCATAAAATATCGGGTTGTTACAATAGCCATATCAATAGAGCATAAGAGAAACATGAACATAAAGGCACGATAAAGCATGATAATCATAACATGTAAATGTGGAAACAACACTTAACATGGAATTAACATGACCCATTGCCCATTGCACATAGAGCATGAGTAAATCCTCATTTCACATGAATCACGAGTAAACCCTCATTGCACATGAATTATTATGAGTCAACACTAATTTCACAGGATGTATCATGATACTATACTTTACCCAATGCATTGGAGCGCTATACGGGGGCACCCATCTTAATCATTTCATTTCAAGCATAAGTGTGCCACATGGATCATTAAACATGGATTCATAAAACATAATCATTTATTACACAATAAAGGAAGGTGGAATTCATACATTAAACTTTATAATCACTAACTAAATGTGCATAAAGGTTAATACCCTTGATGGAGAAATGGGCATGGTATTCACTACACAATGGCATTGGCTTAGAAAATCGGTGCGATTTCAGGAGCGTAACGGCGTGACATTAGAATTAATAAAAACGGTTGATCAGATAGAAAAAGGTTCATCATCATATTAACATGTAATGAAAAGTAAGGAGGTCAAAAAGATACATGTCCCAACAATTGTAATGGAATTTAGATTCATGATACAAAAGTATTGCTAGAATGTAAATGAGGAGAGAGAAGTTCCTTTCGGAATTTCGGCATAGTAACGGATGTACATGGGAGGCATTTAATTAGAGAGAAAGGTTCTCCCATAATTCAAGAATAAATAGGAATGTATGAGGGAGGTTCGAAACCATACACCAACATTCATAATTGAAATTAAAAGGGAAAAACAACTTAAAGAAACTCGGACAAAATTGGGAAAGGAAGAAAACCCTTACTTAGATGTGTGCTTCCAAAGGCTTGAGAGAGGCTTGAGAGAAGCTTATTGGGAGTTTGGGGCACCTTGTGAGGATTTTAGAGAGAGTAGGGCATAGGTTATATGAACTCCAAGGGCTTTGAGTGAGTAGGAAGTGGGAGCTTGTGTGGGTTTATATAGGAAAGGTGAGGTAATTCTTTATTATTTAGGTTTGGGACCCCTTATATTAAATTAATCCAAACCACAAACCATCCCATGGTTGTTTCCTAGATTTTTTGGAAAAGGGAAGAAGAAAACAATATTTTATATGGCTATAGTCCTAAATTCTTAAAATAATAGGGTTGCTTATGTGGAGGTGAGTCACACTCCCATAGAAATTAATTTAAAAAAAAGGTGTTTAATAAGTGTTGAGGGGTTCATTAATTCTTTGAAAAGTAAGCCAAACAAACCCAAAAACAAATTATTTTAATGGTAAAACATATATATGATAAACATAAATATTATAGTATTTTATTACATCACTATTGGGTCATTATGATGTCATAAAACACATTATATATTTAAACAGTATTTAATTTTTACACAAAATTTTGACTGTATTAGAAAATTATGAAAAATTCACTATTTGGATAATTTCGACATCCTGATTCCAAAAATAAAATTTATTTTATCTAATTAATTTTCTATATATGTTAATTTTCACTTATTAAATAATAACTGACATGAATCGAAAATTCACGGGTTTTGACAAAAATGGATTTCAAACCTTAATAAAAATTACAATTGCATTCATAAAATTATAAGATCATTTATATTTAATAAAAATTAATTTAATAATAATATTTTTATTAAATATTATTTAATTAAAAAATCCATTAATTTAATAAAATAAACTTCTTAATTAAATAATAACTAAAAACATTATTTTTACATTAAAAACTATTTACAATTTATTAATAATGACAAGAAAGTATATTCATTATTATACAAAAAAAAATAATGTACATGAACATAGTACTATTTATTTGTTACATAAAACCTTAAAACAGCCACATAATACCTAAGGGTAAGGTGTGCGATGGTGACAAACTCTTGGGGTGGCTCGGATAACATCGCTCGAGTGGTAATTTCTATCAACTTCCACTTCTCCTGTAGAAGGTCCCATTAGAGCTTGACATGATGAAGCTCATCTTGGTCTTGGTCAAGAGCGAAGCCCAAGGATGCCACCTATTTTCCAAGATCTGAAAAATGGTCTTCGTTTGGGGAAATTCTACTGGATGAGGCCATCACATTCTTTGTCTGAGTAAATTGGATTTGTTAAAGTCCTATACTTATATTAATCATGTGATCACTATTCAATGACTTGATTAGCAACGGTCAAAATTCTTATCATAAATCCAAAGAAGATGACATTTTATATAAACATAAAGAGGCATTTAATTATATCAAGAGGGATTTCCATTAATGAAACTTTGGGTCATTAAAATATCCCTCCACACACATATATGGGGAAAACTAACATTTGTGCCTACCAACACAAGTAACTACCAAGAGAAGAGAGCGAGGCCAAAGGTGGTAGTCATTCATCCATCATCCCACTAGAATGTTGGGGAAAACACCCCGATGGCTCAAAATCGCTAGGGTGCCAGTTTCCCTAGTTGACAAGTGGAGTAACATATAGAAACACAAAAAGTACAAAATTAACTATAGCTCACAACCACAATATGGCCATAACCTTGTCTTGTAATCAACTGCATCTAATGTCTCTCGGACTCCCGGTTTCCATTTCAAAGACCTCGTATCCTATAACCACATAACCATTTAAATAGATTTATTGCATTTCATCATTACATTTTTATCAGTTGCACTTAACGTTAATAAATTATTTAAACATTACTTAACCATTAATAATTCAACATTATATTTCAGTAACATTACACCCAGAGTCACACGTCCCTTTAAAAATTGTTACCTCATCATTGCATCCTAGCAAGATCCAACCCCTTGGGTTAACATCATTTATTAAATCATTTATTAACAACATTATTACTATCCCATATTCCCAGGCATTCTTGAAAAGCAGTCTAAGCTACTAAACACAAGGGGGGACAACTTAGTGAGTAGATAAACTACCTGTAAAGTCGTTGACACCTATACCAAGAGCATAGACTCGTCCTTCCTCATGATGCTAAACATGGAAATAATGTGGCATACCCCACATGTATTCACCCCTTTTGGAAGGAGTTTATGCAAAATAGCTGCCTTGAGATGTGGGGAAATTAAAGAAGATAAACAAGCACCAAGAAACATCATTCGTCTAAACATTCACATCCAACATGTTCTATCATCTCTAGTGTCCTCCACGACACCCACATGCATAAACCGATGCATCTCTCCACGCTAGGCATCAAATGATTCCACAACCAATAGACCTACCTACCAACACATATCACAACACCTTTACAGGCTCACATCACAACATAAGCAGTAGGAAAACAACCATCATATCAATTTGGCTCTTGACCCTTAAACAAGAAGGAGGGTAACTCAGATTCCTACATGGAATTATCTTTTATCAAACAACCAGTTATTTAATAAATATTGGATTAACTGATTTATTATTCTTAGGTTAAAAAATTTGTAAACCTAAACAACTAGGTATTATAAATAATTAAACATGCTTATTGCACCAATTTGATTAACATCAAATTATAAAAATATCAATCAGATTCATTCACATGTCTCTTTATCTTTATCCAAGCAATTATCTATTAGTTCTAGCTTTAAGTTCTTCACCAATTTCCATCATGAATTAAAAGATAAACAATGAAAGCATAAGTATCACACAATCAAGAAAAACAAGAGGCTATAACATACTATCCATATCAATTTATTTGTCCGATTCAAAAATTTATTATGTCAATTCCATTGTGATACAGTGGGATAAAACATGCTAACTATAAAATTTCACATAAAATAAAAGATAATAAATGATTCCCCTACCTCAAAAGGTTCTTGATGTTCTTTAAAATAGAATGAGTCACACAACGGGTCAAGATATCCTCCTTGTGACAAATGCATCCACCCGAGAATGCAAAGACACTACCACACCGGTCAACACACAAGAAAAGACCATTAGGAACATGAAGATAAAACTCTATAAAAGGTTAATGAGAAACTGAAGGGTTTGAACACAAAATAATAATGATAGATCACGCCTTATATCAAATATTGATCGATAAAGCTTGGTTGCATCAAAAATAGAGTTGAACCAATCCAAGGAGGAATTTTTGTTCTCACAAATCCTATGGGAAGGATTGGATTGTTAGAGTGTACAACACCCTAGAACAAGGATGAAGAACTAGGGAGGAATATATCTCATTCATTTAAAAGATTTAACGGAGCAATGGTTAAAGATACGTTGTATTTTCTATTAAAAGAGGACCAAATTAAACCATGTGGTATGACCATCTAAAAGTAACTCGAGCCTTAGGAAAAATTAATAAAGAAGTTATGGCATTTGAATTGTCCTTAGAGTCCATAAAACTAGGCTTTAAATGGATTTTAAATCAAAGTAAATGTCAAAGGGGTGAAATTATAGGAATCTGGAAACACTATTAATGAACATGAAATTTGGCAATGGAAAGAGGCTACTATTGGAACATCATCATTCTGCAAACACTGTTCATGAACTCAAAATGTTTCAAAGGAAAGAGGCTACTGTTGGAACCTCACCGTTCTAGAATTACTGTTCATGAACTCCAATATTGAAAAAGAAAAGAGTCTACTGTTGGAACCTCACCAATCTATAAACACTATTCATGAACTCAAATATCTAGAAAAGGAAAGAGGTTGTTGTTGCACTGTTCACAGATTCTTACTAATGGTACTATTCCCATCAACCTCACCGATGAACTATTCACATCGACCACACCGAGGGAACTTTTCAAATCGTCCACAACGATGGAAATGTTCAAATCAACCTCACAGATGGAACTGTTCACCTCGACCTCACTGATGGAACTGTTCACATCGACATCACCGATGGAATTATTCACATCGACCACAGCAAGGGAACTATTCACATCGACCTCACTGAGGGAACTGTTCACATTGACCTCACCGATGGAACTTTTCACATCAACATCAACGAAAAAACTTCTCACCTCGACCTCACTGATGTAACTATTCACATCGAAATCATGGATGGAATTGTTCACATCGACCTCACCAATGGAACTGTTCACATCGGCCTCACCGATATAACTGTTCACCTCCCCCTCATCGATGGAACTGTTCATATCGAACTCACCGATGGAACTATTCACATTGACCTCATCGATGGAACTATTCACATCAACCTCACCAATGGAACTATTCACTTCGACCTCATCGATTGAACTTTTCACATAGACCTCACCTATGGAACTGCTAACATCGACCTCACCGATGAAACTGTTCACATAGAACTCCCCGATTGAACTGTTCACATCGACCTTATCGATTGAACTGTTGACATCTACCTCACCTATGGAACTATTCATATCGACCTCACTGATGGAACTATTAACATACACCTCACTGATTGAACTCTTCACCTCAACCTCACCGACGAAATTGTTCACATCGACATCACCGATTGAAATGTTCACATTGACCTCACCAATGGAACTGTTCACATCGACCATACTGATGGAACTATTCAAATAACTAGAAATTAGGATAATTGTTGGGGACATGTCACCTTGACCTCCTGGAACACCTCGAACACCAGATTACAGCAATGGAATGGACCTGAGAGGTCTGTGACATTATAGGGAGGATATACTGATATGGAAAATATTTTTATGTTTATCTGTATGCCAACATTTCATATATTATGTTCACATATCATGAGATATGTTCCTTATGGAAAAATATTATTTATCCCATGACAAGATATCATGATATTTGATATGAAGGACAAAAATTCCAAATGTTTCTCTAACATTATAATGTCTCATGATTATTATATGTTTGATATCTCACTTTTTTATCCTTAATAAGAATCTTCAATAACTATTTCTTATGTTTCTTTTCCCATGATATTATTATATGTCTTAATTAAGATGTAAAAAATTTGTTGTAATTATGATGGAATAAGTGGGAGAGGATGTAGTAGTTTTCTAAACCAATTTTTTATATTTTTTAATTTGTAAAGAAACTAATCTTATACTATTCAGGTGTGGTTTGGTTGTGTTATGTAATGAATATTGTTTTATTAAGATTTTATATCTATGTATTGAAAAAGTATGGTTCAATATAATATCCCTAGATATCATATCCATTACTCTCAAAACAAACTCATTGATCTTGAAAACCATTTTAAAAGATATTAATTACAAAAATTTAATATACTATAAGATTTAGTATGGATAAAATATCCATTCATTGATATTTTCCCTTAACCTATTTCCCTATATAATTTCACATTAAATAATTAGGGGTTAGGAATTGATCTGTTATTTCATAATTATTTTTAAATAAGAATCTATTTATTTTTCATTTAAATATAAATTTAAAATAATTTTATAACCTGAAAATATTTTATCTTTTTATTTTATATATACTATGACCCAATTAACTCTATTTTTAAATCATTTGATAGTGATCCTTATACATTTTAATTCTAAAATCTTCCATATGTATGTTATTTTTTTAATGTGATTTATTCTCAAGTGTTCTACATTATTCACCATATTTATAAATTAATAAAATTTTAAAACAGTATTTATAATTTTTAGATTATTTTTTTCATATCTATCAAAAGTATTTATATTGTTCAATTTTTCAAATTTTCAATAGATGTTTTTATCACAAATGTTTTACTATAATTTATTATTATAAATTTATAAATATTCTTTTCTATAATATAATAAAATATAATTGTCCTAAAAAATGTAAATCAATGAAATTATTTGATGTATTAATTACGTTAATGTAATAACAACTACAATCAATTTCAATGATGAAATCAATAAATTTTATAAGTGAAATATTTCCAAATCGAAATTTATTTCATAAAAAAGTTATGTTCAAATTTTATTTCTAACTTTTTCACTATCCTATTACCTTTCTTCTCTTATATTATTTTGTTTACATCGCTTTCTCATTTTCACTTTTTTTATCATTTTTATCTAATTATATATTACATTTTTTAAAAACATCATATTTACTCTCTCTATATCTCTCAAAAGGGTATTTTTAATGTTAAGAGGTGTTGTTAAAATCATCATAATCTCATAATATAATTCCCTCACTTAATTAACATTTTTATATTTGTTTATTATATTCCAGAATATTTGTTGACATCCTATTTAAATCAATCCTCTTATGTTTCTAATACATATACTTCATTTCTATTTAGATAATAAAAAATAAGAATGATTTTTTATGATGAATATTTCAACTGTATATAGGGAAAACAGTAATGAAATTATTCATCTTCCAAATGGGGACGCATTTCTTGAAAATTTATAATTTCAATTTTCAAAAAATTGAGAAGTTAATCTTATGAAATTTATGATATGCTCAAATGTTTATTTTAGTAAATAGTTATTTTACAAGGTTTAGGGATATTACTGTTATCTTTATATAGTTGATCGATATAAATTTAAATCTTCAATACATTTTTATGTCCTTCAACATTGATTTTCCATTAATATATTATATTATGTTAAGTTATTATGATCATCAAAATGGGGGGGGGGGGGTTGATTGAAATATATCTCTCATAGTGTTTTCATCATTATAAATTCAATTTTTTTAATAAAATCATTTCAGTGAAATATGAATTTAGGAATTATCAATGTCCCGATAAACTATCTTAAAATATAGAACCTAATTAACATCATGAAGGTTCACCGATAAATTTTTTTCACAGAGAAAAATTTTCACCCTAGGTGTAGTGAAAATATTATTATTTCAAATATATCTTATAAATCATGGAGATTATTTCATTTAATGATAACATGTAGTTGGATTTCAAAATTTATACAGTAATATTTTTCACATGATGTTATTTTAATTCACACCATAGAAAATTTGGAGTATGAAGTCAACACATTCATTTTTTATGGGATAATAATTAATAAATACGTTATTACTCAGCTTCATTTCACCAAATGAATTTTAAAAGGCTCTCACTCCTATTATATCCTATAAATGTATTCATTTATTGGTGTGGAAGGTTACCTTTATAACCAATGATTCTCTCCAATCTAATCAACAATGAATTTGCAACTATATCAAAACCTCTCTAAGAGAAATATTCAATTACTCATCTTTCAAAGAATCTCATTAATTTTAAAAAATATCACATAATTTTTTTTTCAAATATATAGAAGTTATTTTTGAATTGTATTGTAAATAGTTTTCTAAATAAAACATCAATCCATCCATTTCATTTATCCAAAATCATCTTACTCCTCAAAATTAGGGGATGAGTTACATGGCTCACCATGATGATCAAAAAGGTTCTCAGAGGCTAAAATTTTGATGGATGTGATACTTGAAAAATTACATGATCGATGTATTAATAATATTTACCTCTAATATCATGGGATGTGCCATATGTTCTCACATGTAGCTATTTTTTAAAACCTTATCAATCTTTGTTCTCTCCCTCATCAACATTATCTCATTCAATAATTCAATATTAATAAAAAATAATGGAATAATTTTGATCCTATCATTTTGAACATAATATAATATTATATTAACTATTTAATAAACAAAATATTTTTCAATTACCAGTTTATCTACATTATTTAAATGAATCCTATTTGTTTTATTATTTATTTACAGTTTCCTTATACTATAAAATTTTAAAATAAAATTACACCCCCACATTATATTTTTTCTCTAACGAACAATATCATATTAAGAAAATATATAATAAGTATTTGAATATATTTTTTGTATTCCTTTAGAAAATTAAATTGTATATATAATGAATTCCATTACCATAATTCATTACTTTTCACACAATAGAGTAACTGATGATGAACTAAGAATTCAAAATTTCCCTTAGTACATAATATTAAAACAATAAAATTGGATACTTAATTATGAAGAAAACTCTTACTATACATTGCGTGATATTTATTATAATTTTATTAGGATATATTTCCATACTAATAGTATAATGGAATAGAGATCCACAATATCAACATGTGTAAATAATGATTAAGAATACTATTAGGAAAAATTGGAATAATTATGTAATATTATCAATATTTTAATCATTAGTAAAATACACAGTCAGTACAATTCCAATTATTCTATACTGGAATGAATTATATATGGAAAATATTGGAATATTCTATATCTGTAGGTCACTATGTTAATAAAAAAAGTGGAGATAATATAAATAATAGAATAGTCTGATTATATCTTCTAAAAAAAGTAAGTTAGAGCCATATGTGTAAATTTATATAATGTGAGAGTGTAGGTAAACATTTAAAGTTATCATTATTACTTTTATTGTCAATAAAAAGAATTGATTCAAGGAAATGGATAAATAAATAGTATTGTAACTACAATTGTATTTTTTCCCACAACTCTATACATAGTATTAATTTCGATATTGGACAACTTAAACAATCAACATCTCAAGAGTTGGAAGAAGGAAACTTGGGTTATTGTAGGAGATAGTATTTGGGGGGATACATGTTCTATATATACACAATATAGGATGGAAGAATCAACTAAATATCTCTTGTAATGGGGAAATCATTAAATAATCACGATCACTATATTATTATGGATATAAACACAATTTTTTAAAAAAAATAGAAATGACCAAGGGTATGATTGAAATCCTTTATCAATGTCTATGAAAGGGAATTAGGTTCTTTAATAAAATTTTTATATGTTGTAAAACATATATAACAACAAAATTTTCTTTATTATTTTTTATTTATAAAGTAAATATTAGTATGGATGTATTATTAATTTCTTAAAAATAATTAATTAATCACCACATGGAGGAAACATTTCAATATATAGAAATACATAATACTGTTTTAGAAAATAAAAAACTACTAATTACATTAAAGAGAAATCATTGATTTTATTTTTAGATTATTATGACCTGAGGAAGAAAAATAGATAAAGGATGTGATGAAGAGTTTGAAATGATAACTACCATATAAAGTTATTGGATATTGAAATCAAGTAATAATTATATTTATAATATATAAAAAATTATAAATGTTGTGAGTCAAGAAAAAGTCATATTTACAATGATATCAATGATTATAAAACATTAGAACAATTTTTATAATGACATAGAGAGAATGATGTGAAACAATATTTGAATTCAATATTATTCATTATGATATTTTAGAAACTAGTATTTTACATGTGATTTCCCCACTAGCCTATATACCATGAGGCAGGTGAATCTGGGTATGATGAATAAAAAAATAATCCCCCTTTCATTTGGTTTTATTATTAAAAATGCACATATCTCATATTATGACAAAGATATATGTAATGAAATGAAAAAATTTAGAATACACCACAGTTAAACAAGGTTTAAAATAACTTAGAAAATCCAAGGAGCATACAAAGGTAATTTGCCAATGTACTAGAAGTACTATATTTCACTATTGTTAAAATTATTTGAGAAAACTCATCATCCCTCTATATTTGAAATCAGTCTCACATGATAATATGTTATCTCTCAATTTATGTTAATGAACTATGTCCCTAGAATATCCATTGGATGAAATATGAAAATATATAAATGGTACACACTTTTTGAGTTTTTAAGGATTCTTCTTCTTAAATTTTGAGATGAATTACTTTTAATCAACTATTGTTTAATTTATTGAAAATTGATTCACAAAAAAATAATCACTACTTATTTCTCCTGAATTCACTGACCTCCTGGAACACTATTATCCATGAATGTTATTGTGGGCCAATTATTCATTCCCTATATACTAGGTTGAGTAATCTATGTATGATTCTCTTCTATGAACATCCTACACAATCCACCTATATGATCTATCATAGTATATTAACCATGTTATCAACTTACTCCTGGAATATCTTAAATTAATTTATTCATATATGAAATAACATTATATATGCAAGAAATATATTCTAACATTATATAATTCTTTTGTTTTGGTCATCTAATATAGTATTCAATCAATATAATGATGTGATTTTGGGGTCTATGTACTTGAAAGGAACCATGAGAAATCTTTTTTATCATAAAATTATTGTCCACTACATAATACATCCATGGATACAACTCTATCACAACACTAAACACCATGAAAACATTATTTGGTCTTCCTATATTTTCTGCCTTATGACCGTGCACCACCTTCTGACATCACATCAACTTATACCATGATATCATTTGATGTATTTTAATATATGTCGAGTCCTCTATGATTAAACATATTGAATGTAGTAATTTGAATATCCACATAAAAACTAGAAAAATTTGTATAGTTACAAAAATATCCATGATGTTTCTTCCTAAAAAGAATCCAATTTTCCAAGACTTAACTATCATCCACCTCTATAATTTCACACCAAAAAATTAAGAAAACACTAGTAACCTTTTCCACTTCCTATAAATAATTTCCAAACTCCCCTAAAAACAAACCATACTATCATTTAATCTTTCAATATCAATTAACAAAATAGAATTTTATCAAATGAAATTATATAAAAAATACAATAAAACCCCCCAAAATTATAAGATGTGAAATTTCATACAAATAATATTTAATATGGAAAATCTATTTTAAATATTACATTATTAACCATGTTTCTAAAAGATATAAAATATAACAAGAAAATCCATATGAAAATTAAATATTTTTGACCTACTATCTTTAGTAGTTCTATTATTGAATTATATTAACAAAATATTACTATGGATCTATGGTGTTTTGAAAATAACTATGAAATTTATGGTATTATTATTGGGTTTGTTTAATAAAAGAACCACTAATTTTTTTAGTATAAAATATCATTACTTACATTAGTTTAAAATAATATTTGGTAATTTTAAAAATTACATTATTTTTTATGTATGTTTCATGTATTATCCATTATTTGATGGATCAGACATGTTCTCAATGGAACAATGAGGTGATTGTGTCTTTTATAAAGGGTAGTGTGGTCAAGAAGTCATGCCCAGATCAACCTAGTCTTCGTCTGCTTAGTAATCGGGTCCAATGTTCAAGCTATTGGAGGTCTCCTGATTGGAAATCAACTACTGAAGAGGATGTATCTTACATTGGGTGCGGAGATGAATCTGGTTAATATGATATGTAAGTTTCACTTGTTTTAGTTCGGGTTTTATGTTGGGGTACCGGAAAACCTTAAATTATACTTTAAAATGAAAAAAATGATTTTCTGCACATATTATATGTTATCAGTATTAGTGAATTATCATGTAATGATACATTTTTGGTGTAAAAATTTCACACACAATTATTCCATCATTCTATAAATTATCCAAACATATGTGTATTTTAATGAAATATTATTTAATTGGTCTTAAATTTAATAAATATTTCATTTAATAGATAAAAATCAGGAAATACTAATGTTATAGTACGATGTCTATATAGAAGTTCTTATAATTTGGTATTGGATTGGCATACAAATTTTATTAAAATAATTAACTAAACTTGTCTAACTATCATTCCATTAATCCATGAATATGAATTTCATAATAGACTACGGATATAAGTGATACCCTTCATGAGAATCAAGACATAACAATCTATTAATATAGAAAGTGGGATGAGCCCATAAATTTTTATGATGTGATAACTTAAAAAAATTGAATCTAAAATCAGTTTATGTGTGTTACATAATTCTTATTTTTTTATTTTTCATTCAATTTTTTTACATTGATTTTCTTTCCATTTGGATTTCTATATTTTGTTCCACTACTTTTATGATGACATTTAACCGTCCAAATAATGGTTCAACCACCAAGAAAAACATAAATGTCTTGGATACAATTGATTATTTGTTAACTAATACAAATAAATTTAAATAAATTTCATTTCATAAACACTATATGGTTTTTTTATTATATTACATTAAAAAGATTATATATTTTATGAGAGGCTAGTTTGAAAAAAAATTATATTATAAAACATTATATGAAAAATAAATTATAATTAATAATTAAAAATGATGGTAACTTAATATCATAAAATAATTTAATTTATATCAATAAATATATATGTTAAATGTTTCATTTAGTTGCAATAAATAAGATTATTTCACTTTGTACAATTAAATAAAATATAAAATATTTGTAATTTTTGTATAATATATGTGCTTCATTTTCTAATAAAATGATATAACAGTAATTAAATAATTTAATAGAATTGGGAATATTGATGATGATGAAATTAAATGAGTTTTTCATAGCTAATGGATGTCATAATCATTTTAAATTTTCATTTTTGATATAATTTAGTTTGAATACTATGTTCAATGATTTATAAATTTGAAATATTATTTATATGTATCACAATTATTAGACAAATCCATATAACACTAAATAATTATAGACGGTATGATTATATTAAATGTTACATAGAAGTGAGGAATGAATTATATGTATATATAATGAGTTTTACACATTCTGAAAAGTGCTTAGAAAATAAGGCACTTTTGGAGGGGGGTTATATGAGAATTATTAGATGAGTTCTTATGTATTTCCTTTCCAGCATTCTTAATTATGTTTATAATTATTAAAAATATCATGCTACAGAAAATTGACATTCTTAGTTATCATTATTAAAGAGTGGATAAATATATTTCATAATGAGAATTAATAATTTATATCATGATGTTTGATATTTACATTCCCCTATCTGTTATTAATCGTAATTTATTATAGGTTGTGATGAAATGTTATGGTTATAATGGTTCATATTTTTATAGGGATATTAAATATTCATATTATAATAAAAATTATTTTTGTGTAATGGATGGCTTAGCACGTATATCACATGAAGTCGCATATACTGTATAGTTCTTATTATTATAGTACATGTTTCATATAAAATCCCTGTACCTTTTGATTAAATGACACATATCATGAAAACATTTTTAATTTGGTACCATTTATACATATATTCCACAATGTTGGACTAATTATGGGTTTTTGGGTATCTTATTGATATTTCAATTAGTGAATCATCAAATAATATAATATTTTTATTCTTGTACGGAGAGTAAAAATATATACCCATGATTTAGAAAGGCAGATGAATTGAATCATCATTCTATGTGAAGGTACATGTGGTGATCTTATCTATATAGTTGATGGGACTATGATTTGGAAATACCCTTAAAGGAATTAAATTTGATGTATTCAACTTCGTGGAATTTCCACACTCAAAGAATCAAGAATGTATGAGTTGGCTAAATGGAATTTACATAATCCATTTCTCCAGGTCACATGAATTTTTATAGAAAGGGAATATATTTTTATGATTACATTAATATAATAGAGCTTTTGGACGATTGTATGAATATTATTATGTTTTATTATAACATGAGGTCCCTTTTTTACATGATTAGCATTGATGATCAACTAAATGATTTTATTTTTAAATAATAACCTATTGATAATAAATTAAAAATTTTCAATGGTGTAATATTCCATGGGAATGTACTTATTGGAATTGGAAATGATGATCTCATATAAAAATTAGCTGTCAACCGAATGGTATTTTGGACACTATCTTGAATAAATTTCATTATGAATATTAACAAGTTATTACATATAATGAAAATTGTGGTAATACTATATAATATGTTATCTAAAAGGTGTATTGTAAATATATAAATGTGGTTTTATTTTTAATTTCATAATTTTTCTACATATGATTTGTCATAAGGATAAATTTAAAATAATCCTTATGTATTCTATTGAAGTAGATGACTATTGGAGTTAGGTACAAAAGGTACCACTTGGGATTGGCGTCTTATACCATATTATTGCCTTCCCAGAGATATAACAATGTGTGTTAATTATAATAAAATAATATATTTATACATGTATGATTCATGTTTTATTTTATAATACTTTGTTCAACCATATTAAACTACTTCAATGATTCATATGTAGTGTGTTATAATATGTTAACAATCCATAGGATTTCGAACTTCAAAAAATTGTGTTAAATATTTATCAAATGATTAACTATGATCAACTATAATTAATATTTATTTGTAACATTGAAAAATATAAAATAAATCAATAATTTTTTGTAATTGTTTATGTCTCTTCTGAAGAATATATAAAATATATAAAATTATGTTATTGATGTGGAATATAAATTAATTTTAACCACCAAGTAAACTAAAACTCTTCATATTATTTGTTCAATATCATTGATTAAGTTTATATAAAAACATTGCATATAGGGAGATCATTCATTGTTTTTTGGATTTTTACACAATATGGAGACACTATTGGGAGGAGGAAGTAATTGGTTACTCTACAATGGTCTTTTTCAAGCCTTGGAGAATAATAGAAATCTCAGATTATGATTGTGTAATACAGATTATTTTACCATAATTTTATTGTTTATTTTTGTATATATATATATATATTATTTTTATTTTCAATTTTTAATTTTCTGGTATAAAATTTATGATATATTTTACCCATATAAAAACATTTTATCTCTAGTTTAATTAAAGCTATAATATGTTCAGCATTACCACCACAACATTAGATGTTATAAATTTAGGAACCATGAATACTAAATTAAATTTGTTTAAAATTAGTAATATAATTCTTCAAACATAAATTTATTTAAAAAATATTATATAATTATGTTACTCGTTAATAAAATTAATGGGATGGATTTACAAGGTGGATACCTAGATATACCATAAGAATTATATTCATATGCACTAACTTAAAAAATCATAAAAAAAGAGACAAAATTTCACTCTCTAGTTCTATTGTATAATATATGATTATATGGATTCATATTTTTTTTCTTATCAATATAAATAATATCATTAAAGGTTATAAAATTTGTAGTCTCCAATTTACAATTAATTTATGATGGTTGAGTATATGTCATGAATTGAAATTTTCACTGACCTCTCAATGCAAACATTTATTCTATATGTTACTAATGTTCATCATGAATTATAATAGTATTGGTATAAAATTTAAGTTTCTCATGGGTCGAATTTAATAAAGTGATATGGAATTTGTAGACGAACCAGAAAATTAAATTAATGTGTTTGAAAAACAATATGGTATTTCACATGGAGTTCCATTACATAATAATTTGATATTATATTGGTGAATTTTTCAAATTTATTCTCCATTCATGAGGTTGAAATTATTCCTAACATAGGAGAATTCATACATATATACATTTTTATATAAATCCATTATTCATATCCAATAAGGGGGTGGTAGAGTATTATTATTATCACTTCATCAGTTGATTCTTAATAATGTTGTCTTTTTCCTCTTTTATAATGAGTATGACTTCTAGGAAACCTATAGTGATGTAGACTAAGTAATGTTATGTAAATGTATTTATATCATACATTTGATGTGATTATCTATTTTATTGAGGGATATATATTTTATCATCATCTTTTATGAATGTAATATGGTGAATTAGTCTATATATTCAACAATAATTTAAAAATTAAGATATTATAATTAAGATATAAGGTGTTGATGTAATACATTTGAAATTGTCACACTTTTTCATAAACATAGTGTTAATATGACCATGTATACTTATTTATGATACATCTTGGGGACACTTGTATGAATTTATTATAAATGAATTAATAGATTGATTGGAAATGATACGTTATTAGAATATTCTCCTTGTTTATATTTTAAGCATCAATAATTCATATTTATTTTAAATTTATGATAATCCCATTGGGTATCAAATTTGGGTTTTAAAAATTATTATCACAATTATGAAACATTGATTATTAATATAATGTGTTTTTTAGGAAACCATGAAAATTTTCGTGGTAGATATTCAAAAGTTATTACATTTGATAAAAAATATATTTAATGTTATTGATTGATTATATGAAGGTAAATTGAGAAAAAGTGTAAATGTTTTTTTTGGTTTTGATAAAATAAGTTATACCACATGATATGATTTATTTTGAATGTTTTCCATGTTTATGGGCATTAGTTAATGTCATGAATATTTGTAATTGTTCCCAGAAGTCACATAAATGGAATGGTGGTTTAGAACACATCATGGGATACCCTAAGATACACCATTATGTGGTATGTGTCACACTATCTTAGTTATGCACCTATTAGTTTCATGGATTATGTGAAAATTAAAAGTAATACCTTATTCTACCACTCTAACTTGTTATGATTGGTTTATTTTTAGGGGAAGATAATCAAAATAAGTTTAAATGACTTAAAGAATTATTTATTTTTTTATAACATTATCATATTAATGTGTATTATGTTTTATTTATTTGTAACCAATGAATATTTTAATTAAATTTTAAACAAATATAATTATAATGGTTTCCTATTATTTATATATAAATATATCAATGTATGTGTTTTTTATTGAAGCCTAATTCTGTTAAACTCCTAGAAAATTATCTAGATTTAATATCTTATCCTCTAATAAGAAGGATCTAATCTTTTTAGATGGATGGGAGGCCACTCCCATAAATCTAATTATTCACTTAATCTATGGGTGACCTATATGTGCGAACCGAGTGATTTATCATCAATGAACATTTTGAAATAGATAATTGAAACTCGAAATGGTTGGTGTATGATATGTAATTCTTCGTTAATTCTTATCAATTCAATACATATAATGATATTTTGATTAATTATGAGTTTTTAAATAGTTAATTCAAGATGAGTTTAATCCCACTAATATACATAAAAAACTCATTATATTCTTCCATTTATTTTGGAAGATTAATAAGCATGATTCTACTATTATTTTACAAGGATATTGTTGTGAGTGAGATAAATCCAATAATTGTGGAATTATAATTTGTATTAAAATCCATCAACCCTATAGTTTTAGTTATTGAGACCAACTAGTGAGGGTTTTGATGAAAACTCATAAATATAAATTTAAGTTTCAAGATATGAAGAGTAATAAAAATTTGAATGTAATTCTAGGAACACTCGTACAAAAACAAATTTTCACATCGCCGTTTTCACGATGGGTTTTCAAAACCAGCATGACAATATTTGATAATATATTTCCACATCTATTCTTATCTAACTAGAATGAAAATCCATTTTCACTGATTTTTCATGTCATTAATATATGAATCGTAGTAAAAATAATCTTTCATGACTTTTTCACGTCGATTCTAAATAACTAATGTCAAAAATCATGTTTCCACATTTGTTATTAGATAACCAATGTGAAAAACCAAACATGATTAATTTTTCAAATCGGTTACCAAATCAATGAAGTGAAAAATGTTTGAAAACATCTATTTCATTTAATAGGATTTGATTTTACTAGTCTTAGAGCTCAAACGGAGTTACTAATAAAAATTTCTTTGGGATGTACAACTTCTAATAGCCATACCATTTGATTTATAACTCTATTTGACCTCCACAACCAGTAAAATAAAAGCTTCAAAAATAAAAAACACGTTTTTAAAAAAAATTCATGATGATTTTTTAAAACCTATTTGAAAAATTATATTTAAGGTTTGTTTTTTGAAACTGATGTGAAAAAATTCCTTTAACATTGATTTTTTTCAAACCCCGACAATAAAAGCTAATTTTTCACATGTTTTATTATAAAACTGATGTTAAAAGTTCTATTTCATTTCATTTTTTAGATAACAAATGTAGAGAATGAAAATTTTAATATCTTTTCATGATAGTTGTCAGAAAACCTAGGTGAAAGGTAAATTTAATATCTCGCTAATTCTTAATTTCAATTTTTTATAGTGCAACATTGTAATTTTTGATTTAATCCTAATATTTTTATTAATTCATTTTATTTTAAATTACAATTTACATAATATCATTATAAACATATATTAATTTAATGGTAAATTTTTTCAACCATCATCATTCAACCAAATCAACTTATTTGATTTTCATCATGAATCAAGAATTTTATCTTTCCAGGATCGCATCATAGTATGTGTAATTTGTATCCATGATTTCTGTTTTTATTATATATTTCTATTACAATATTTCTAATACTATTTCATTATAAACATATATTTATTTAATAATTAATTTTTTAATCTATCATCATTCCACTAACTCGACTCTTTTGATCATTATCGTGAATCCACAATTTTCTATTTTCGAGATCTCGTCAAGGTATATGTTATAATTTTTTCATGATTTAAATTTTTTATTATTAGTTGTCTTATTTAACATACAATTAAAAGGTTATTATTTTATTATAATGAATAATAATTCGTTTTATCATGGTAAAACTGCATATCTTCCTTTATATTCTATATTTTTTTCTTGGAAAAAGCTTTGGATGGCTCATTTTCTCTTTCTCAGAACAAAAAATATATCTGACTTCCAACGATCATAAGTTTGGATTCATATCTATTTTTGAGCTCTACCACAAGTCAAATAAAATCTTAATAAATTATCTGAAAATTGATAAACCCATTTTACATTTTTTTAAAATTGAACTGAAAAATAAAAAAAATAGTATTTTTAACATCAGTTATTTAAATCGACATTAAAAAATATTTATAACATTGCTTTCAAAGACACCACCTCATGAACCAATATCGAAAATCAAAAAATAATAATTTGAATTTTTTTACTTATGGAAGATTATTAGAATCTATGTGATTTTTATTTATTTATATAAAATATGTGAATATAACATTTCATTTTGTTGATGAAAATAGATTCAGACTCTATTTTATGTTGTGAATCATGAAATAGGGTTAGATTATTCATTTTACTATATATTGATGTACATGGAAAAGTGAAACATGACACTGAAAAAACTAATTATAGAGACCCAAGCCTTTTATATATAACATTATATGATTCTAAGCATAATTATACATCAGAGTACCATCCAAGGATCGTTAAGTCCAGTGTCTTCGAAGACTAGGAACCTAAAACACAAAACATGGGAAAAACGTTTCTTTATTTAATCTCTATAAAGATCTCATGATTTCCTTTTAGCCCTTACATCTTCATAGTGTACCCTGGTGGCACCTAAACAAAGGGATGAGCTAAAAATCCCAATAAGGGAATGAACATAAGGATACATGTTAAGCACATGGGTTAGGAGGCACAACATAATGAAAAAAACATGGAACATATGAAATCATGTCATATAAGTGTGGGATCATATAAACATGGAATCATATAAATGTTTCTCAAACATAAAAAAATTATTTAGAACGGTTCAAGGCTAACCGCTAGTCTCGTTTCCCATTTTAGTACAAGTCTAGGCTAACTACCAATCCCATTTCCCATCACATCTCTTGAGACATATCTTTACCCAATGCATTAGAGTTCTATCTGGTCACAACCATCTCAAAATTTTCATGAATATTCTTGTGACATAAATAATTTTCACACATAAATAATTATACATAATCAATCGTTCATAAACATAAGGATACCCATGGAGAGAATTGGGTACCCCAGTCATGATATAAAGCATAACCAATGAGTGTATCACTGAAGTGTCTATGAAATTAAGGGATTATAATATACATATACGTTCATAAGTTAATATAGGAATATATAATGGTAGGTGGTAACAATTATAAGGTACAATATATAATAAATGTATTTGAGAAACATTAGAATTAAAACATTTTTCTGGGGTTTTAAGGAAAATACTATAGAGATTTTAAAATATTAAAGAGGAAATTTATTTATAAAAAACCATAATTGAACCAATAAGGTTTTAATAATAAAAATACTGATTTTATAATGATAATTGTATCTTAAAATATAGGATATAGTTCACATGAAATTGGGTAATAATTCGGGAAGTTCATTTAAAACAAGTGTGCTTATTGGGATGTATTGATGCGGGATTCACTTAAAATCATGTATATACCCAAAATAAAATGAGAGATGTATATTGGAACATGGATTTGTAGAATATAATCCAAATATAGAATCTTTACATAAAAATTAAATACAAATACATTTTGGTAAAAAGAAAGATAGAGCAACCCGAAGGAATAAAGGAAGTTCGGGTAGAATCCATTATGGGTTATCGGCAAAGTATCAAGTGTAACTAAGAGGGAATTATATAGAGATATAAGAGGTTTAACATCACTTATAAAAAATTATTGAAGTATGAAGTGGTTAGAAAAGATACCCCATCACTTTTTATAACACAAAAAATTCATATTATAGAGAACAATCTTGTTTAAGAGTGAAAAGGAGTGGATCCCTTACCTTAAATCTGTTGGTGTTCTCCACTTGTTATTAAAGACTTGAAAAAAAATTAGGCTTATTAATTAATAAATATATAACCTATTCTATATGTAATTTATTTATTATAACCCTTTTTTGTTTTTTTAAGGCCATCTAGATTAGTTGTAAGGATCAATTTCATTGTTCAGGCTTGTTGGTTTACTTGGTTTTTAATTATCAGTTCACTTATATTAAAGTTAAGATAAACATGAAAGATATAAGTGGTTGTCTAGAAATTAAGTTATATGATATTATTGGACATCCATGAGATTTTATGGTTTTATATTTAATTTTTTTACATAGTGTGAAGTCGAATTATTATATAAAACCAAAGTGACAACCGTTTTTGTTAATTGGTTGGTTTGATTACAAAGAAAATATTATGGTTTATAACTTAATACCATTTGTACAAAAAGTTTATAGAATAAAAATAGGAAATATTAAATATATATATATAATGGTCAAATCATAACAAAAATGGTTTCATGACCTGATTCTATGATGATAATGGAAATTGATAAACTGTTGTCCTCAAATGTGCAAAATTAGCATATCTCAAACGGTGCTTTCATTTCGTTCAAATAAAATGTGTGGAAAGGATAGAAGATAATGAAGTATCCAATTAGAAAAAAAAATTCCAGTACATGTATTCTACTGGAGTTTTCATACTATTTGGGGGAAGGAAGGTGTGGAAATAAACCAAAAGAAAAGAACATAAAAGAAAAGACGGAATTGGAAAGATTAATTTACCTCTTGAGACTTCCTCCTTTGATAACCTATTAAGGGGAGAGGTTTTGGTATTCTGAAGAAGCTATGAGCATTTGAAATTGGGGGAGGATCTTGGTGAGGTATTTCGGTAGAATATTGGCACGGAAAAAATCTTGAGAAGAGTCAACAGAAGAGTGAGTGGGGGGGGGGGGTTATCGTGTAGGAGAGAAGGGTATTCATAATTTTTTAATCATTATTTTATTATTTTCTCACAAGAAAAAAAATAGTTAGTATTTCATGACCCAAAATATTAATAAAATCATGTGACTTCAAAAAAATGATATTACGTTAGCAAATTATCATTAATGACTCAATTAATCCATTATTTACCATTTATTGTGAATTGTCAAATTCTACATTTCATAAAAAAATTAATGTATTTCAGAAAAATCCCAAAAAATCACCCTAACCATTTTTTGACGTGTAGAATCCAAAAATGAAGTCCAATTTTCAAAAATATTTTTCTAAATATGATTAATTTAATATTTAACAAAAATCATTATTTATTACAAAAAACACTTTTAAAACATTCATTTACTTATTCTAAAATATAGGTATTTCATAATTTCTGTTGAATATTCTTCTGTGACTATCATAGGTAATGTTACTATTCATTATTGTATTTAACTATACATAATGGTATGTTAATATTCATAATGTTAGGTTACTATTCACCAAAAATTATGCTTTTCTTATCGAACTCCAAATAACATACTGATTGCAACCATGTATATCATATTTTTGAAATTCCAAACACAGAAGTGAAAAACTTATGTTTAAAAGACAATTAGAACTTAGGAGTTCCTTATGTTGGGTTTTCTTATAATTTTATGACATATTTATAATAAGGGAAATTTTCATTGAAAACATTGGGTCGTTACATTCTCCCCCCCCCCCCATGAATGTTTTCCCTAAAAATTTTGTTTTTCATTCTAGGACGTAAACAGGTGAGGGTACTTCTCCTTCATCACCATCTCTGGTTCCCAGGTAGAATATTAAAACTTTTGGTTCCTCCACAACATTTTTACATAGTTGGTTTTCTTGTTGCATAGAACCTTGTCTCTTCAGTCTGGAATATTCACTAGTTGATCCTCATAAGAGATATCTTCTTCCAACTGCACGACCTCTGAGTTCAGTACATGTGAGGGATCAGGTATGTTCTTCCTTAGGAGTGATACGTGAAAGACATCATGAACATGAGTCATATTTGGAGGAAGTGTAAGCTGATAGGACATGACTAATATGCGGTCAAGGATATAAAAGGGTCTAATGTACCTTGGGCTTAGGTTCCCTTTTTTTCCAAACTACATGATTCTCCTCCATGGTGATATTCAAAGGAAGAATTTATCCCAAACATCGAACTCCAATTCCCTTCAACGATTTTCAGCGTAGCACTTTTTCCAACTTTGAGAAACTTTGATGTTTTTCAAGATGACATGAACCTTATCCATCACCTCTTTCACAATATCGGGTCCAAGTAGCTTTAATTATCAATCTTCATCCCAATAGGTTGGAGTTCGACATCACTTTCCATACAGAGCTTTATACAGATCCATCTAAATACTCGAGTGAAAGCTATTGTTGTATGAGAACTCAACCAAAGAGAGATGCAGATCCCATAAACATTTGAATTCTAGAGATAAGGCTCTTATAATATCATCAAATGTCTGAATAATCCTTTTAGATTGGCCATTAGCTTGGGGGTGATAGGTCAGGCTGAATTTTAATTCAGTACTCAAAGTGTGTTGAAGGCTCCTCCAGAATTTAGATGTGAACCTTGGATCACGATCAGAGACAATTGAGAGTGGAACACCATACTGTCTCACCACAACATTCACATATATTTTTTCAAGTTGTTCAAGCGAGTGGTCTTCCCGAATAACGATAAAATGGGCAGTCTTTGTGAGATAGTCAACCAGAACACATATCGCCTTATTCCCATCAACTTCTTCAGGAGACATGTGACAAAGTGCATTGTGATATTCTCCCATGTCCACATGGGTATAAGAAATTGTTTCATCACCCCTTCATACTTTTGTCACTTTTCTTTAACTTGCTAACATACCAAGCATTTTGATATATATTCCATAATCTCCTACATCATGTTATCCCACCAAAAGAGTTCTCAGAGATCATGATACATCTTGGTACTCCTAGGATGGATAGATAATGTTGAGATATGTGCATTGTCCAATATATCATTCTTTATCCCGGGTGATGAAATAACACAAAGACAAATTCCAAACCAAATCACACCACCATCATTGATATGGAACTCTTGCAGCGTCCTTTCCATTACTAAATTGACCCTCCTTTGTAACTCCACATCATCCCTTTGTGATTTTTTAATCTTCTAGGGAATGGATGGTTGTGAAATCATTTTGGAAAGGTAGGTTGTATCCACTATCCTCATGATTTCTAAATCCATCATTTTCATATTCATGAAGATAGGTTCTTTCCCAATCTAAAAGATGGACAGAGTAGCAGGTTTTTTTCTACTTAGAACATCAGCTACCTTGTTCACCTTTCTAGGATCATAGTGATGTGAGAAATCATAATCCTTGATTAGCTCTAACCATCTCCTTTGACGCATGTTGAGAACCTTTTGAGTGAATATACAGTTTAGGCCCTTGTGGTTGGTTTATATGTCACACTTCTCACCATAAAGGTAGTGTCGCGATATTTTCATGACAAAAATCATTGTAGCCAGCTATAGATTATGCATCGTGTAGTTCTGCTCATGGATCTTCATCTTCTGTGAGGAATAATCTATCACATTATCATTTTCAATAGTATACACCCCATAATTTTTATTGAAGAATCTCTGTATATCACAAAACATTCTCCTCCATTTGGTAATGTGAGTACAGGTGCAGCGATCAGCCTACACTTTAGCTCTAAGAAGCTTACGTCATATTCTTCCGTATAGAGAAAATTTACCCCCTTCCATGTCAGCTTGGTCATTTGGTTTGACAATCGTGAAAAGTTCTTCAAGAATCGTCGATAATTCCCAACTAGACCAAAAAAGAAACGGATCTCCATTACAGAAGTTTCCTCAGGACACTCTTCAATTGCCTTCATCATGGAAGGGTCCACAGATATCCCTTTGTTGGTGATAACAAGAACAAGGAATGATACTTACTACATCTAGAACTCACATTTACTATACTATGCATACATCTTCTCCCTTCAAAAATCATTTAACAGTGTTTTTAAATGATCCTCATTTTCCTCCTTTCTCTTGGAGTATATCAGAATATCATCAATAAAGACTTCCTAAAAAAATTCAAGGTAATATATAAATACTCTACTCATAAAATCCATGAAAATTTCTAGAGCATGAGTGAGTCCGAATGGAATCACTACGAACTCCTAGTGTCCATACCTCGCTCAAAAGGTAATCTTGAGTATATCATTTTTCATCACCTTTAGTTGGTGATATCCGGACTGAAGGTCCACCGTAAAGAAATAACTGGCCCCATGAAGCTGATTGAACAAGTCATCTATCCATGGATGGGGATAATTGTTCATTATTGTGATTTTATTGAGTTCATGATAAACAATACCAAGGTTCATTGATCTT
Organism: Viscum album; assembly: GCA_963277665.1. Lineage (NCBI taxonomy): Eukaryota > Viridiplantae > Streptophyta > Magnoliopsida > Santalales > Viscaceae > Viscum > Viscum album. Next base: position 765,438,712 of record OY728120.1, read on the forward strand.
TATTTCTTCTTGATGAAGAGGACTGGTGCACCCCACGGTGAAGCACTTGGGTGTATAAAACCATTCTCTATATTCTCCTACAACTTCTTCTTTAGCTCCTATAGATCTATGGTGGCCATTATGTAATGTTTCCTTGATATTGGAAGAGATATAGGGATAAGTTCAATGGAGAACTCATCCTCTCCATCAAGAGGAAGACCAGCCAACTCTTTAGGGAATACATCAGTGTAATCCCTAATGATGGGAATGTCTTCAAAAATGATTCTCTCCATTGTCTAAATCATTTGAGATAGATATGCTTGCTCATAAGGCAACAATATCCACAATTGAGATGATGATTCCAAAGGACACCAATGTTACTCCTTACACTTGTAAATAATCGGAGGATGCTTCGGGATGTGAAAATTGATCTCCCTTTTCTCGACAGTTTATGTTGTCATTGTACAGAGATAGCCAATCCATGCTCAAGATTGTGTCAAACTCCACTAAAGGATGTATGACAAGGTTTTCTTGGAGGTTTAGTACAAAAACATTAACTAGGCAGGAGTTATAAACCATGGATGCAACGATTTCCCCATTTGTTGTTCTCAGAGATAACATTTCCTCCAAATTTTGAGGTGGTGTTTGAATAGTTCTACTAAACTTGCAAGATATGAAAGAATGTGTAGAACCCGAATCAAATAGTAAGTCTTATATTCATGAATGAATAACCAACATACCTTTCACCACATCATTGTTTGGCTCCACCTTAGTAGTAGTGATAACATAAGCCCTTCCTTGTTTCCTTGGAGGTTGTTGTTGATTGCCTCTGACAACACACGACTTAGGGTAATTGTTCACATAATGCCTATGCTCCTTGCAGTTTTAACACTACACTACAGGCTGAGTATTGATCTGAACCATCCTTTCTTCTTCAACATTAGTAGTATTTTTCATATCCCTTCGTAATTTTTTAGCCAGATGACCAAACTTTCCACATTTGAAGCAATTCTTGGTTCTCTTCGGATAGTTTCCAGGATTCCTCTTCCCAAAATTTTTGCAATGGGAAAAGACATGATTCTTTCCATCCTGGGATTTTTTGGATGAACAAACCATATTGTTCTCCATTTTTCTCATCATTTCATTGGGCCCATGAGACCACTGAGAGTCTCCAATCTCTATTTCCACGTTGAGGGCACAACAGAAAATATCCTCATAATGCTCGAAGTCTCGAATTTCCATTACTTTTAATAGAATCTGCATTAGTCTGCTAAAAAAGTGATTCAACTTGATTTCGGTTTTAATGAAAATGAAAAATTTGTACCTCACAAGACTTTTAAATTTTACTTCATACACCCTAATGTAATCATCTTCCTTTTCATGAGTCCGAGGAACACTCATTATATATTGAGATGGAGGGTTTGGGGAATATATTTGTTGAAAAACATCTTCTTAAATTCATCCCAATCCATGGAATCAATTAACTCTAGGGACTTTGTATTCATGATTAGTGTCCACCACTGATCAGCTTCCCCATAAAAATGATAAACAGCCAGTACAACCTTCTCTTCTTTTGACCATTGGAGAACAAAGAATATCATTTCAATGGAGTTAATCCATTATTCCACGAGGAGGGTATCAGAAAATCCGCTAAACATGGGAGACCATTCCCGCATGAAGGATTCTAAGGCAATGTGATCTCTCCTTGGAGGAGGAGGTAATACCACATGATCAAGTTATTATTAATAACTCGAGCCAGCTGAGAAAGTACTTTCATGATGTTTTGATCAGCCGCTCTAGTCATATCAGGCATATTGTTAGGGCAATCATCACATTGCCTATCACATTGGTTGTTGGAATGTGTTCTTCTATTTCCCACCATTAAATAAGAAAAATAACATATAATTAGAGGTCTTGAATACTTAGCTATTGAACGTAAAAATAAACCATTCAACATAAAAGGATAAGGTTATAAAGAATAAGTATATCCTAACATGTAAGGTCCTAGTTCCGGAAGCCACCCAGAGGCACCCCGTACCCGGTTGGTCGCATGGCCTCAAGAGAATTTCCCCAAATGCTAGAGGATGCAGACTAGCTGTGAGGGCATTGGGTGTGATTGTGGGGAAACTATGCCTTTATTGGAAGAGTACACAGTGGAAGTAAATAAACATTCAATAGTGGAAGCAGTAAATATCAAAAAACAATAAAAAACGTAAGAATAAAACAATAGACAACTGGAGAACATATGTAAATATGAAATAATGCATGATACATATCTAGGAAGTAGCCAAACAGGTTACAATGCTAGAAATAAAAACAGTACCAAAACAAGTACAAAAGAAAAGATAAACAGTTCTGTAGCATCACAAGCCTAAGCTTGGTCTCATGCTCTCCTACTCCTAAGAAATCAAGTACATGAAGTTGAAGGGAACTTTACCTTGTCTATACCTGCAACAACATTGTCTTCATGGGCCCAAAAGCATGCCCCAATCAGGGTGTGAGACTAAATCCCAGTAGGAAACCACCTGTAGATCTGTGACTAACAATCAGTGAGCATATGGCAGGTAATAGTACAGTAAGAATTAAATAGTAACAATAAACAGCAGGTAGTAATCAGTAAGCAGTTACAGGATGATATACAACAATAATCAATCCATAGAACAATTATAAGTAGCAAAACAAACATCTAACCATAATAAGAACACCTCTGGGAAGTACTCGAAGCCAACCCCTCTGGTCCTATCCAAGAAGTACCAACAACCCTATGGGTAGTGAACTCAGCCTAACCCCTCTGGTTTGGTCATACGAAATTATAAGACTCTCTGGGGAAGCTCGCTTGGTCAATTCCCCTTATAATATAGTTTAGACAAGGAATCTCTAAGGAAGATCATGAGGTCTAACCCTCTTATAGCCCCAAGGTCTAGAAACTCTATGAGGAAGCTCACTCGATCAATCCTCTTGTAGTCTCAGTTCTATCAAAGACTCTTTATGGAAGCTCACTCGGTTAATTCCTACTCTAGCCTGGAACGGTTTAAGGAAATTCAAACAAGTGAAGACTCTCTGAGGAAGCTCACTCAGTATACCCTCATGTAGTATATAATATCCAAGACTCTATGGGATGTTCACTCAGTCAATCCCCTGTAGTCTATAATTTCCAAGACTCTCTGAGGAAGCTCACTCGGTCTACCCTCCTGTAGTCTATAATTTCCAAGACTCTCGGGGAAGCTCACTTGGTCTATCCCTTATAGTCTATAGCACCAGGATCTCACGGTCCTATGCTAGTCAGTTCATAATAATTCTATAAGGCTAAAGCACACCTATGGAGCTACTTGTCTAACCAATCTACCACATAACGAGCATGTTAAGAATATCATTCCATCCTACGCTTACAAGGCATGGAAAACAGGTACAACGAACATAGGCTAAACAAGACCCAAAGGTCGTAACCAGAACAAGGAATGGGAAAAACATCCAAGAACAAAAATTATCCTCATACATTATCAAATTACCTCTACACAAAAATACAAGCAAGGCAGGAAAACAACAGGGTCAAAAATATAAACACGCAATACACGGTTCACGGGTATTGGTGGAATTTTAACAAAAAACTCAAAGACGTCGAAAGGTAAGGCACATACCACCTACCTTGATGCTAGGATATCAATATACTAGAACCACAAGGCTTGATTCTCCTTAGAACGTTGTAGATATATGAAAACGTACAAAACGTTCAACCCACGATATCTTGAGAAAGAGGGAAAATCATGGAATGAAACCCGGGAAAAATGAAGAGCTCACCGCTGCTGTTACAACACAATTGATGGTGGTTGATTCGGAAAACAGACAGAGGCTACGGGGCTCAGAGGTTTGTTCATGGCCGTTTGTACAATCTCAGTCAAAGAACCTTGAGATGAAGATGATTCTGTAGATTAGGCGTGACCTCAGCCCATTTAATGAAAAAAAAGATATTACACAGAGTGTACTGCTTGGGAACACAGTGTGTACTAGACTTTTCCATACTCTTCTTTAAGCGGCCTCCACATCACCCCTACACACCGTGTGTGTGGCCCGGACCCGACCAGCACACGGCCTTGTGCGGCATAGAAGTACACGGTGTGTACTCATAAAGTACACGGCGTGTACTTTGAAAATATTCAGATTATCCTATTTTTTTTAAAACTGACCAGAAAAGGAAAAACATACCTGAAACGAAGATCCGGGTTCTTAAAAATGTTCCCCCATAAGGAAATTCTTTCTCGAATTTCTCTAGCGAGGCATAGAAGAAGAAAACCCAAACAGATCAGGCCACTACGATTGTACATCGTCCTCCCTCTCCCAGGTCTTTTCCTGTACTCGCCCATGCTGCCATAGCACCCGTACTAGTGGAACATACTGGCCCGAGAGAACCTTTGTACTATGATCGAAAATCCAGATAACATGCTCCTAAAATGATGCATCCGCTTCGAGCTCAACCTCCTCGTGTTGAAAGACATGAGAGGAGTTTGAAAAGTAACGTCAGAGTTGAGAAACTTGGAAGAGGTCATGCATAGCCCAGTACCAATGAGGTAATTTCAACTGATAGGAAACCGACCCAACTCTCTCCAACACCTCAAATGGCCCAACGTACCGTGGTGAAAGATTACCCTATCTCTGAATACTCTTGTGTCCCATCATAGGTGCGGCACATAGGAAAACCTAATCCCCAACCTTGAACTCCAGAGGTCGTATCTGCTGATAAGCATAATACTTCTATCGAGACTGGGCTATAGACATCCTCTTCCAAATAAACTCTATCTGCTCTGAGGTCTCCTGAACAAGACGAGGTCCCAGAAGAGCTTTCTCTCCTACCTCCATCCAGCATAATGGTGATCGGCATGGCCTACCATACAATGCCTCGTAAGGTTCCATCTGAATAGTCGCCTGAAAACTGTTGTTATAGACAAACTCCACAAGAGGAATATGCTTCTTCCAAGAACCGCCAAAGTATAGAATCCAATCTCGGAGCATATCCTCAAGAACCTAGACCGTACGCTTGGAATGACCATCTGTCTAGGGATGGTATGTGGTACTCAAAAGTACCAATGTACCCAAAGCCTTCTAAAGCCCCTACCAGAACCGAGATGTAAAACAGGCATCCCTGTATGAAACAATGGAGTGTTGAACTCCAGGCAGACATAAAATCTCTTGGATGTACAACCGCCCCAGCTCATTAACACTTAAGGTCTCCGTGATCGGGAAGAAGTGAGCTACCTTCGTATGCCTGTTAATGACCACCCAGACAGCATCACTCCCTCATGGTGTCCTCAGTAACCCGGTCACAAAGTCCATCACGACATCATTCCACTTCCACTCAGGAATGGGTAACTGTTGTAAAATCCATGTTGGTTGCTGATGCTCTTCTTTCACCTGCTGACAAGTAGAACATCTCATGACAAGCCCAACAAAATCCCTCTTCATACCTGGCCACCAGTACTGGCGGTGTAGATCACAATAAATCTTGGTGACTCCAAGATGAACTTCCCAAACCGAAGAATGAAAATCCCGCATCAGTTCCTCACATATGTCTACCGGCACCCATACACATCCCTAGAAATGAAAGATCCCATCCTCTCCCACTATCCATCCAGGAAGAGGGTACTCTCCTAACACACTCTCCGGCAGGACTAGGACTTCTAAGTCTGATATTTTCCTCATTTGTACCCAATCAAGAAGGGTAGAGGTAACAACTACAGAAGATAGAAAAGTCTTCCCCTGTTTGTTGTGAACCTCCAAATCCATCTCAGAAAATAGATCCATAAGCTTCCAATCACTGCTGGCATCCTGAACTTCCTGAATCTGAGTTCTCCTACTCAACGCATCAGCCACTACGTTTCCCTTTCATGGCGTATAGGCAAGCTCAAAGTAAAAGGATTAAGATACTCGACCCACCTACGATGTCTCAGATTCATATCACACTGCGTAAATATGTACTTGAGACTCTTGTGGTCGGTGAAAACCACAAAGTGCTCACCCAAAAGGTAATGTACCCAATAACATAAGGCATAAACAACAGCGGGCAACTCCAGATCATGCATCAGGTAATTTCTCTCATGTGTCCTCAACTGCCGAGACCTGTACGCAACGACTCTATCTCCCTGCATAAGCACAACTCCCAGCCTGACACCTGAAGCATCATAGTAGACTGTATAGCTCTTGCAGGGATTTGTAATGACTAGTATTAATGCTAACGTAAACCTCCCTTTCAGCTCTTAAAAGGCTGACTCATAGGAATCTGACCATAAGAACATCACACCTTTCTTGGGCAGACCTGTCAGCGGTGCTGCATGGCGTGAAAAGTCCTGTATGAAATTCCTGTAGTATCTAGAATACCCTAGAAAACTCGGCACCTCAAAGACATTTTTCGGCTGCTCCCAGGAAACTACATCTCTCACTTTCTCCGGTTCTACTGATACTCCTGTCTCTGAGATAACATGACCCTTGAAGTGAATCTAATCCATCCAAAACTGGCATTTTGAGAGAATATCATATAATTGATGCTCTCTCAGTGTACTCAGATCAATCTCAAGATGGTTAGCATGGTCTGGTCGAGTGTGAGAGTACACGAAGATATTTTCCATGAAAGCCACCATGAAGGAATACAAGTATGGATGGAACACTCGGTTCATCAGTTCCATAAAAGCTGTTGGTGCATTCGTGAGACCGAATGGCATGACCGTATACTCGTATAGACCATACATACTCTTGAAGGCTGTAAGATGTATATCTGATGGTCTAAAGTGAAAATGATGATAACCAGACCTCAAATCGATCATTGAGAACACCTAGTCTCCTCAAAGCTAATCAAACAGGTCATCGATCCTTGACAAAGGATATCGATTCTTGACCGTCAACTGATTCAGCTTCCAATAATCCACGCAAAGCCTAAGGGTGTTGTTTGACTTCTTCGCAAACAAGATAGGCGATCCCCAAGGAGAAGTATTGGGTCTGATGAAACCCTTTGCCAGGAATTCATCCAACTGCTTCTTGATCTCGTGAAACATAGGTTTAGCCATCCTATAAGGAGTAATGGACACCGATATCGCTCCTGTCATGAGCTCAATCGAGAAGTCTACCTCACACTCCAGAGGAAAACATGAAAAGTCCTCTGGAAAAACATCCCTAAAACGATCCACCACTAGAGTAAATTCTAGCTGTGAAGTCCCCTGGTCATCCAGATAAATACTGGAAATCTAGGTTTTAACTCCTCCTAGCCCATGATGCTCTGGTCCAGCTCTACCCGCTTGGACATCCCACTCTCCCCTATGAAGAAACGATCCTACCTCTGGTGATACGAAACTCACCTTGTGGCGATAGTAGTCGAAGACTGCCTGGAAGGGAATAACCCGTCCATACCGAGAATGACATCGTAGCTTCTCATATCTCGGAAATATAGGTCCCATAAGAAGTGAAACCCTATAACCTCAAGAGGGAACTCTCTACACTGACATACGCTAGACGTCCTCAGTCTCAATGGTGTATCAAGAGTCAACATGTCGGTAGATGTAAAGATTCAGAGCCCAAGGCTCTCCACAACAGCAAAAAAGATAAAGCTATACGAAGCACCAATATTGAAATCGGATGAAGTTAAAACTGAGTTCACTAAGATCATACCTCTAACTATGGAAGGGCCAAGATCCTGCTCCTGATAGTGCTACTCCACGACAAAAGTCTGTCCTTTACCGTGACCCTGCGCCCCTGGCTGACCACTTTGAGCTGATCCACTCTATTGTCGCTGGTAACCTGGTGACTGACCACCACGGTTGTGACCTCCACCTCAGATCCAACAGCTAGAAGAACTCTAGTTCCAAGACTGGTGAGACACAGGCAATGCATTCCCTGAACGTGGGGTCATAGAAGAACACCTACCACCAGTTGTATGTGAGATGATCTGACAAAAATTCTGAAGATGTCCCATCTTTCCACAAGATAGGAACTCCATCGGGTCTCTCTCGAAATGAGGCCTAGTATGCCCACTCCTAACACACTGGTAGCATACAACCTGGCTTCCCAAAGATACATCCCGTATACATCGATCTCCTCGAGCAGACTATCTGCGGCACTTCCTCCTATCAGTAGGAGGAACACCGACTCTTGATGTCGAACCACCCTGGCCCACTACTCTAGAATATCTCAAATTGCACTCATTAATCCGTTCCTGGTTAAAGATAGAGTATATAGAAGTCAACCTGATGGTATTCAATTGGGAATGGATATCCTACATGAGACCATCCTCGAACTTCCTAGAAAGGAACAACTCATCACCTGCTGGAATCAGCGTAAAGCGCTGAAGCTCGGTAAAGCGAGACGAGTACTCCATAATAGAATGAGTACCCTGCTCCAGACTCATAAAATCCCAGTCTCGGTCAGCCCTCAAGGTATCAGGATAGAAGTAATCGTAGAAGATGCACCGAAACTCATCCCAAGCCATACTTTGCTGGCGCCCTGACTATGAAATCACCTCCCACCACTTCTTGGCAGTGTCTCAGATCATATAACTCGCCAGATTTAGCATTTTCTCTAGAGGTATCTCTAGATACTCGAAGATCGTCAGTGCGGCCTCTAACCACGAATCTGCAGCTTGGGGTCCCCCATCCCTTGAGAAAGTAGGAGGATGTTGCTGCTAGAAAACCTATGTCAAACCATCCATCGACAGGGAAGGAGGCGGCGCTCCCTGAAAGGTCTGCATTATCCTCAGGAAGTCCTCCCTGAACTATTCATCAGCACCTGCAACGGGTATAACTTCTAGTGCCAAGGATGGAACAGTAGGAGGATCTGCAGGAGGTCCCTGATTGGCCATATCTAGTGTCTGATCACCGTCTGGTAGCTAACGTACAACCAGAGGACATCTCAGAGGCATATCTCTGAAGGATCAAAAGCAGACCATAGATCTGGATTATTGAGGATAGAAAACACAAGAGTACAAAACGAGAATAGGAGAAAGAAACACTCAGGTATTGAAAAACATGACTACATGGTGTGTATAAAATTACATGTCATGTTCCTTAAGGTCATTCACATGGTTTTGTACTTCTGCCACAGCTGGTCGTGTAACACACTTGACTACACGACGTGTTGTCCCCACACACGGTGTGTACTTGAACTCCATTCCCCTGCCCGAGTCTCTTTACATGGCTAACTCACACGGTCCTCTTAACCCTAGAATACACGGCGTGTTCACTAAGGACACGGCATGTAATAGACAATGTTCAGTGGCCCGTGTTGTTAGTTACACGATTGACTACATGGCTGACCCTTACACAATGTGTTCCAAACAAACACGGCAAGAAAAAAGAAGATAACACCGACCCGTGTTGTTCGTGACATGGATGGATACCTAGAACAAGTCTACACGGCGTGTTCATACCAAACATGGCGTCTACTACACGAGCCTCCCCAACCCGTGTTGTTAGTGGCACGTCCGGGTACATGGTGCGTACCTACCGTACACGTTGTGTTTTTGAAGACCTTTCAGAACCCTATGTTTCTTCTCACCCAATCAGTGACATTGTTTAAAACTACATGACGTGTAGTCTTAAAGTACACACCGTGTATTCTGGGTTTTTGCATGCAGTGGCTCAGAAACTGCACAGAAGCCCAGAAAACCCTGAGAAACAAACATAGCGGTGATATATTCCGATTCAAGAGGGACCATACTCCACGTGAATCAATTCTTGGAATCTTATTCAAGTCTTATACATGGAAAAAAGTCAATGATCCACCATGTTCCGATTCACGAGGGACCATAACACCTAATGAACCAAAATTTGGCATTTATTTAAGCAAGGTACAAAAAAAGAAATTTCTCTATAAAAATGTAGGGATTATATCAAATCATCTCTCATAATAGAATGCATAATCTACACAACGTCTATCACAACAACATGCAATCGCTAATGCACCCTAGATGGCATGGCAAGAATGCATGACATGTGATTTCTAACAAGTGACTATATGATGAATGATATGGAATACCCTCCTCTCATCGGGATGTGACAGAAATAGAACCGCAATAGCACAATAATAACAACACAAGTCATGTGAATCACTCTAGGTGAAATCATATCAACCGTAAAATCTCAAAACCAGAAAACTGCAATTAAACGAGGTAGATTGTCTTTTCCTTGTACATGAGTTAGCTACTCCCGGGAATAGCTTATTACCAAGTACTAAATCCATACTATCACTGGATAAAGGATTCAAATAGTAAATCAAGAGAAATGAATTCCTTTGATACCACATTGTAACATCACAGATCCGGAAGACACCCAGAGGCGCCCAGTACCCGGTTGGTCACATAGCCTCAAGCACATTTCCCCAAATTCCAGAGGTTGTCGACTAGCAGCAAGGGCCTTGGGTTTGATAGTGGGAAAACTATGACCTCATTGTAAGAGTGCACAACAGAAGTAAACAAACATGCAATAGCGGAAATAGTAAACATCCAACAAGAATAAACAGTGGAAGACTAAAATATTAGATAGCTGGAGCACATATGTATATATGAAATAATGCATCATTAATATCTAGGAAAGTATCCGAACAGGTCACAATACTGGAAATACAAACAGTACCAAAACAAGTACAAAATAAAAGATAAATAGATCCACAACATCGCAAGCCTAAGCTTGGACCCATGCTCTCTTGCTCCAAAGAAATCATGTACCCGAAGTCGAAGGGCACTTGCTCTTGTCTATACCTGCAACAACATAGTCTGCGTGGGCCCAAAAGAATGGCCCAAACATGGTGTGAGACTAGATCTCAGTAGGCAACCACCCGAAGATCTATGCCTAATAGTTAGTGAACATATGGCCGGTAATAGTACAGTAATAGTAAACCGAAGGAAGTAATCAGTATGTAGTAACAGGATGATATACAACAGTAATCAATCCACAGAATAATAAGAATCGGTGAAGCAAATAGCTAACCACAATAAAAAACACTCTGGGAAGTGCTCGCAGCCACCCCTCTGGTCCAATCCAAGATGTACCAACAACCCTCTGGGTAGTGCACTCAGCCTAACCCCTCTAGTTTGGTCATAAAAAATTATAAGACTCTCTGGGGAGCCCGGTCGATCAATTCCCCCTTATAGTCTTGGGTAGTCAGGGAATATCTGAAGAAAATCGTGTAGTCTAACCCTCTTATAGCCCCATGGTCTAGAAACTCTCTAAGGAAGCTCACTCGGACAATCCTCTTATAGTCTCAGGTCTATCACAGACTGTCTGAGGAGGCACACTCTGTCAATTCCTCCTCTAGCCTGGAATGGTTTAAGTAAATTCAAACAAGTGAAGACTCTCTGAGGAAGCTCCCTCGATCTACCCTCTTATAGTCTATAATATATAAGACTCTCTGGGAAGCCCACTCGGTCTATCCCCTGTAGTCTATAATATCCAAGAATCTCTGAGGAAGCTCACTCGGTCTACCCTCTTATAGTCTATAATGTCCAAGACTCTCTGGGATGCTCACTCGGTCTATCCATTATAGTCTATAGCACCAGGTTCTCACGGTCTCGTGTCTGTCAGTGCATAATAATGATATATGCCCAAAGCACACCTATGGAGATAATTGGCTAACCATTCTACCGCGTAACAAGCATGTCAAGAATATCATTCCATCCTATGGTCAGAAGGCATGGAAAATATGTACAACGGTTAAAGGATAGACAAGACCGAAAGGTCGTAACAAGAACAAGTCATGGGAAAAGCATCCAAGCATAACAATTATCATCATACATGATCAAATTACCTCTACAAAAGCATACAAGCAAGGCAGAAAAACAATAGGGTCAAAAAGGTAAACATGCAATACCTCGTTCATTGGTATTGGTGAAAATTTCCCATAAAACACAAAGACATCGAAAGGTAAGGCATAGACTACCTACCTTGATGCTAGGAGATCAATATACTTGAACCACATGGCTTGATTCTACATAGAACATCATAGATCTACAAAATCATACAAAACGTTCAACCCAAGATATCTTGAGAAAGAGGGGAAATCATGGAAGGTAACTCAGGAAGAAGAAAGAGCTCACCGCTGTAGTTCCAATGCAATAGACATCAGTTGATTCGGAAAACAAACGGAAGCTCAGGGGCTTGGAGGGTGTTTTTGGCCGTACAGACGCTCTTGGTCAAAGAACCTTGAGAAGAAGACGATTCTGTCAATTAGGCGTGACCCTGGTCCATTTAATGAAAAAAAACGAAGGTACACAATGTGTGCATCTAGGGTACAAAGAGTGTACTAAGATTTCATGTACTCCGCTTTAAGCGGAATCCACATCGCCCCTACACATTGTGTGTGTGGCCCGGACACGGCCAGCACATGGCCTTGCATGACATAGAAGTACATGGTGTGTACTCATAAAGTACACGATGTGTACTTTGAAAACTTCTAGATTTTCCTTTTTTTCTTAAAAACGACCAGAAAAGGAAAAATATACCTGAAATGAAGATTCAGGTTCTTACATAACATGTGATTATTTAGATTTAAATCTAGATTATCCTCAATCTATTTCTTAACTTATTTTCTTATGGGAACTTTTTTGTCCCATAATAATGGTCTGTACTATGATCATGAATCTACCAAAGCATATCCCCTTTGAGTGTCATAACCAAGAGTACAACAAGGCCCGTTTTCATGTACCAGGATACCCCGGGTTAAGCTCGAAACTCCTTTTCAGAGTTCTCACTCCTAGGTTCATCTGTGTCATAGGCACCTCAACCTGCTCGTATCCAGACAGGGATGTATTTCTTGATATACCACGTACCCTATACTTACCAAAATTTAGATATGTTTTATTATACTTCGTCTCATCCTTAAGGTTCTCACTAAGGTGCTCTATTCCAAATCTCTAAAAATAACTAGACAATCCTATGATACCAACTATAGTGACCCAATACTTTTATATATAACATTACATGATTTTAAGAATAATAATACATCAGAATACAAGCCAAGGATCATTAATTCAAGTGTCTTGGAAGACTAGGAACATAACACATAAAACATGGGTCAAAACAATTTTCATTATTTATTTTCCATAAAGAGATCCTAACTTCCTTTGGGCCCTTACATCTGCATAGGGTACCATGGGGAAAACATGAACAAAGGGATGGGTTTAAAAGCCCAGTAAGTGAATGAACATAAGGATGCATCATAAGCACATGAGTTAGGAGGCATGTCGTAATGAAATAAAACATGGAAAATATTAAATCTTGTCATATAATAATGGGATCATATAAACCTGGAATCATATAAATGTGGGATAATCATAAAAAATTTCTTTAGTACGAGTCAAGGCTCACCACCAATCTCGTTTCCCATTCTAGTATGGGTCAAGGCTAACCGCCAATCCCGTTTCACATCATATCTCATGAGACTTAACATTACCCAATGCATTAGAGAACTATCTGGGTGCACCCATCTCAAAATTATCTTGAATATTCTTTCTACATAAATAATCATTCCACATAAATAATCATACCTAATCAATCATTCATAAACATAAGGATACTGATGGACATAATTGAGTACCACAATCATGAAATAAAGCACAACCAATGAGTGTATCATGAAAGTGTCAATGAATGAAAGGGATTATAACATACATGGACGTTCATAAGGTAATATATAAATATATCATGGTATGTGGTAACAAATAGAAGTGACATCATATAACAAATGTACTTAGAAACATTAGCATTAAAACATTTTTCTGCAGTTTTAAGGAAAATACTATAGAGCTTTTAAAATAGTAAAGAGAACATTATTTTATATAAAACCATAATTGAACCAAAAATGATTTCAAAATAAAAATAATCATTTTATAAAGAAAATGGTGTCATAAAATAGTGGATATAGTGCACTTGAAATTGGGAAAAATTTGGGAATTTCCTTTAAAATGAGTGTGCATTTGGGGAAGTATTGAGGAGGGATTCACTTAAAAGCATGTATATGCCTGAAAGGGAATGAGAGATGGATCATGGAACATGATTTTGGAGCATATAAATAGAATTTATAATGTTTACATAAACATAAAATACAACTACATTTTGATAAAAAGAAAGAGAGAGAAACCCAAAGGAATAAAGGAAGTTCGTGTAGAATCCATTATCGTTTATCGGTATGGTATCAAGTGTAACTAAGAGGGATTTATGAGAGGGATAATGGGTTTCTAATCACTTATAAAACATTATTTATGTACGGGGGAGGTGAGAAAATATACCCCATCACTTGGTATTACACAAATAAGGCATGTCATAGAGAACAATCTTGATTAAGAGTGAAAAGGAGAGGATCTCTTACCTTAAATATGTTGGTGTTCTCTACTTGTTATTAAAGAACTGAATAAAAAAACTAGGAATATTAATTAATAATTGTAGAACCTATTCTATATTTAATTGATTTATTATAACCTTGTTTAGTTCATTCAAAGACTTCTTGATTTTTTATAAGGATCAATTTCTTTTTTCAGGCTCGTTTGTTTACAAGGTTTTAAAAGATCGACTCACTAATATAAATGTTTGGATAAACATGAAAGATGATAGTGGTTGTATAGAAATGAAGTTATATGATATTTTATAACATCCAAAAGATTAAATTGTTTTTTATTTAATTTTGTTACTTAGAGTGAGGTTGAATTATTATATAAAACCAAAGTGACAACAGTTTTTGTTAATTGGATCTTTTGATTATAAAGAACATATTTTGCTTTATAACATCATACCATTAGTAAAAAAAATATAACAGAATCAAAATAATCTATATTAATTATATATATTCTGTATAAACCATAAAAAAAATGGTTTCATGAATATATTTTATGATTATTATATAAATTGATAAAGTGTTGTCCTTGAATGTGCTAAATTAGCACATCTCAAACGGTGCATTCATTTATTTAAAATAAATGTTGAGGAAAGGAGAGAAGATAATGAATTATCCTATTATCATAATATAAATACATTAAATGTATTATACTAGAGTTATCATACCATTTTAGTGAAGGGAGGTGAGGAATGAAACCACAAGAAATGAACTTAAAAGAAAAGAAGGAATTAGAAAGAGGAATTTAACTGTTGAGACTTACTCCTTTGATAACCTCTTAAGGGGAAACGTTTTGGTATTTTGAAGAGGCTAGGAGCTTTTTAACGTGGTGGGGGATCTTGGGGAGAGATTTGGGTAGAATATTGGCAAATAACAAGGCTTGAGATGAGTGAAGAGAAGAGGGAGTGGGGGGGTTATAGTGGAGGAGAGGAGGGTTTTCATAATTTTTTTTATCATTAGATTATTATTTCCTCAAAAGACAAGGAATAGTAAGTATTCCATGAAAAATAATAGTAATAAAATAATTTTAATTCGATCGAAATGGGATTACATTATCATATCATCATCATTGACTCAATTAATCCACTATTTAGCATTTATTGTGAATTATCAGATTCTGCTATTCATAAAAAAATCAACTATTTCAGAAAAATCCCAAAAATTCTCCCAAATTTTTTTTGATGTGTAGAATCCAAAAATGAAGTCCATTTTTCAAAAATAATTTTCTATATATGAATAATTTAATATTTAATTAAAATCATAATTTATTATTAAAAACCAGTTTTAAAACATTCATTTACTTATTCTAAAATATAGGTACATCATACTTTCATGTGAATATTATTTTGTTACTATCATAGGTAAAGATACTATTCATTATGATATCTCACTACTCATATGTGTATGTTACTATTCATATGGGTAGGTTACTAATCACAAAAAATTATGTTTTTCTTATCAAACTCCAAATAACATACGGATTGCAAACATGTATATCAGATTTTCGAAATTCCAAATAGAAAAGTAAAAAAATTATGTTTAAAGGACACCCACACTTAGTAGTTAATTATGTTGTGTTTTCATGTTATTTTATGAAATATTTATAAGAAGAGAAATTTTCATTGAATTGTGTCGTTACACTGATTTTCAAACTAGTTGAGGATAATAAGATCGATATAGGCCAAACTGAGGAATTTGGGAAACATGAGAGTCTTTTAGAAAAGAGTAATAATAGACATGAAAATGGATTCTTTAATGGAGAATTGGTTGAAGATATATTTTTTGTGATACCATATATATAACAAATAGACCAAATTGACATTATTATATTACCCATGAAATGAATATACGTTCATTTTTGTGATCATGAAAAATATTTAGTAATAATGTTAGTATATTTTTTAGATTTTATTGAAGACAAATTTTAGAAAGTATTATTTTATCATAAGACAACCATTTTATGGATAATATAAAATTAAAAGGACATCTTCCATCCATTTTCAGGAATAAAAATTGATACTAGGAAAAAAAATTCATACCATTGAGTTTTAATAAAAAAAAGAATTTTAATTTAAATGAGTTTTTAATGGAGAAACCAAAAAAATTACTGATCCTGCTATAATAAATAGAATACCTATAATTTCATATTTTAGTACCATACATGTGTTCCATGTTATGGTAAATGTTTAATTCATTAAAAATTATTTAAATTATACTATTTAGAGAAGAAAAATGGCTACATGGAATGTAAACATAGATTAAAATAATCAAAAAAGATAATAAAGAAATAAAATTTTAGTCAACCTCTTACTGATAAAATGACCAAATGGATTATTGAATAAAATATTTTTTCATTTTGGTTGTTTATTAAGAATATATCCTTCTCCCAATCGATTCACCTAATTAATGGAAAACATTACTCAAATTTACTTAAAATGTTTTTTCTACAAAACGATTCATTTAGGATTATGTTAGGCACATAACATATTTTATAGATATCTAATTTCCTGAAACTCATAAACATTGGATAAAATTTTGGATGATTTCAAGAAATATTTCAATAAATGGGAATTAATTTTGTTGAATTCTTAGAGAATCAACATAGGTTGTTGGCTTGTAGTGAAATAGATAAACCTATTTCTCAATTGGAAACTAATCATGTTTATGGTAATGTACGTCATTCAAATTGACCATAGGATATCCGATGAAAAAATATAGGGTGAAAAGGAAAAAAATAAGTGATTTCAACACCTACATATCTATCTATAGATAATTATTTGAGAATATTACATGGATATTTGGGTTTTATATTGTATTTATAAATTAAATCTCTATGTGTTGAAAATAAATATGTTCACTAACAAAGAAGGATGATAAATATAATTTTAAATTGTATTCCATAAATATATCAATAAATTTAATAAAGTTATTTTATATTCAAAATTAACATCTACAGTATTTTATGTCCTTCAATTTGAAATTATTTGTTATTCCAAATATTTTATAATTTTGGATAATATTTTCCATAATAACGAGATAAAGAATGATATAATTTAATGTTATTTCAAACTACTAAGTAAACTAATCTCAATTATTAAAATCCAAAAGATATATTTTTAGTTTTTAGTCCATAGAGTGATTTTGACATTATATAATTTGAATAATGGTTACTGATTTTCCAATCAATTAATCGTAGAATTATTTTCCATTTGTTAATGATGAAATAAAATGTTTTATAATTTAGGTAGTACAATTTCAACAATTTCAGATGGAAATTGACGAATAAAATAGATCATTTAAAAATGATATATAATTTATATCATGTTTTAATAAATTATATTAATATTATATATATCATAATTACATAGGGTTTATAGATGAGAAAAAATTTGTTGTGAAAACGAGAAGGGTTCGTTGGTATTCAAAAATTAAAAATTATATTCTTAATTTGTGAATTTAAAAAGAAATAAACAATAATAAAATTTAATATTATTTTATGTATTCCCCCATGAAAAATTACATCATAATATGAAATGGGTTGATGGAATAATTATGATATTTTTACAAGAAGTATATCTTCCAAAAATTATATACCATTTTTAATGATTCTATAGTGATAAAAAGTTATAATTATATAAAACTATAAAAATTTAATTTCAGAGTGGCCTTTAAAAACATTTAAAATTATTAATGAAATATTTTGACCAAATGTGATAATGTTTTGAGAATTGTAAATGTATTTTAAAGAATAGAAATTCATCAAACTAGAATTTTAAATCTTGATATTTTTTAAGAATATGTATTTGAAATAAGGGGTATATTTTTAAATTTCTCATGGGAATAAATATATTACAGTGAAAATTCAATATTTATCAATATGATTTAATTCTATTATCTACCAAAACACATTGGAATCATCTGTGATTAAATTGGTTAAAAAATTATCTATACATATTTGGTTTTTAGGGTTATAATTCGGGGCAATAGTGACCATTTTATTAATAATCAATTTATAGGTTTATAGAGGTATATTGATGGATCAATAATAAATGAATTATTATTTATCAACAAATATGATGATATGGTGATCCATAAAAAATGAACTTCATAGGGAATCTAGAAAAGTTGAGTGAACTTAAGAAAAAATTAGACATATAAACTTGATTACATATTTAGGCTTTAAAATAATATATTTACAAATCCAACTTGATTTCCACCATACTAACACATGTTTTCAAAAAAATGATAATTTATATTGAGAAAAATATAATTATTTAGAAATGAGGAGATTTAATCACGATTTCATGAGATGTGATATAATTATATTGATTGATATGATCATTATAGACTAAATAAGGCATAATCATCTAAAAATATAAGAATTGTGATTTTAAATGATAACACAGTTCATAATTTTTTGTTCAATAATAATAAATTTAATGTTTGGGAATTTTATATTTTATTCAATAGAAGACTGAATCATTAAGCATTGAAGATGAATTCCAAATGTCATGGACCATTTAAATTTTCTGATCTGAACCTAAAATGTGTTATTATGATACAAGATGAATATGGATGAATACTCACTATGAATATAAAGAAAATTTAATTTTAATATGAATGCGGTATGGTGGATAAAACCATCAATATAGTGATTATTATTTTTTAGAATAATAATAATTCTCGGATGATATTAATAAAAATATCCATTGGGATGAATCCCAAACACATGACATTTATTTTAGAGTGTCAGATTTAGAAATAGTATAACTTCACCACCACTATGAGTGTGCTTTTAATTTTTATGATGTAATTAAAGAATAATAAAATATGATGAGAATGGAAATAACACATGTTCCGCACATTGGATGTCAATCAGGAAGGGTATTAATATAACATCTATAACTTTCTATATGAGATTATTATTATATAATTTATTCATCTCCCTTCAATTTTTCATATTGATTTTCTGGTCAAAACATGTTTGGGGATGAGTGGTGTTTGTACTATTAATTTATGAAGATAATGGTTATTTTTATCATTAGTCTAAGATAAAAATACATTAAGAAAATTGAATCTATCATGGGATGAATATGGTTATTTTTTAAAAGAAAATGGTTAATATTATTGAATATATTAGATATAAAGACGTTTTTTTTCTTGGGGTTGTGTGAATTATGTATCATATAGATATAAAACCATATGGAATAAATATAAATAGTTGTATGATTGGTAAATTAATATATAGAGAAATTTGAATTATGATCCCAATTGATGATTTCTATGATGGATAATAATATGGTGAATGGTTGTAAAATTAAATCCATACAAAAGAGTTAAATGATTATATGAGATGTAGTTACCGAACACTTCTTCCATTCCATCACTATCATAATTTGATTCAGTATATGGATTCCATTAGGATGGTTTAGATCGATATCATAAATACATAATGGATAAGTTATATTTAACATATCATGAATTGATAAATTAAAAAACAATATTCTTATTCTTGTAAATGAAAAATGATATTTTTATTTATATTAAAACAATATAATTAAGGGGTTATTAGATTTTAATACTATTTCATATATTGAATGAAGGATGTATAAAATAGAATAGAAGATTAATAAAATAATTAATATAATTATGTGAAGGTAATTCCTGTTAGAATGTGTATAATACTAATTTCTACCCATTTTAACTACAGTTATGATGGAATCAATCTTGATATGAAATGTATCATTTTGAATTTCTGATGTATTCATTCCTAGAACAGATTCATTTCATCAAATCAGATTTAAATATCATTTAATTAATTCCAAATAATTATTTTCTCAAATTATAGAATGAATGTATGAAATTTTTTGAATGAATTATATAAATTAGTTTCTAATATAATTATATTAAAAATAAAATCCCATATAAAATAATTTATTTAACATAAATAAAAAAATCATGACTTCATAACAGTGTTAAAAATATCAGTGAAGATAAAATTCATATATAATAATATAATTATTTAAATTTTGTACTTAAAAATGAATAAAAAATTCTATTTACATTTTTTCCCTCTATAATAATAATAAATATTATTATTTTTATATTTCATTTCATCAATCAATGTAAAAATTAAATATGAAAAATAAATCATAATTAATTCACATACCAGCATCTTGTAAAACAATAAACAACAAGTGTCATTTCTTATTTTAAATCATTTTATAAACTTTTCCCCTAAAACCATGTTTCAACCATGTATCATTTAAATAACATTTAGAACCCCATATTTAGTCATACTAAAATATCGTTGATGGGAGGGTGTGACATAAAATGATATGACATGTCAATAACATTCATTTATATTGAGTCATTTTATGGTAATATAAAATACATATCATAAAGATAAATTTTGAATGACTGGAATAGTTTATTATATATAGATATAAGATACCAATTAATCTTTTTTATGAAATATATTCATCATCTCCCCCAATTTTCATATCATACAGTTCCTTTCTATTTAATATCCTCTTAAAACCCTTCATTTAGAACATATGGAATGGATTTATTATAAAGAGTGAGATGAGATACATAGTAAGGGTAAATATAGGATATATTAATCAACAATAATATTATAGAGTAGTATAAGCATATGTTTATGAGTACAAGATAATAACTTACGATAATAATGACTTATCTTTCAATGATCATTAATCATTATTCTTGTAATAAGAATTTTGCATAAAAAATATATAATTCTTATGTATATGCAATCCTTAATTACCAATCATGATCAACGAGAATACATCATAAGAATAAAAAATAATATTATAGAAGATAAATAATTATACAAAATCATTTCAATATTCACGGATGAATGGGAATACGATAATTGTTTATTAGTTTCACTCCTCATTCCACAATTTCATTAGTTAATGTTCATTCCGAAGAACATTTTAGTGGATACAGTCCCTTAAGAAACTAGAATCATCCATATTATAGTTATTATTACCTCATTTTTTTATATTTAACTAAGTCCTTTGATGGATATATAATTATGGGTCCATCATTCATGGAATAAAAACCATAAATTTTTGTTCCAAAATTTCATAAAATATCACTCATTTCGTCACATCATCTTACAATAACCCATGTAAATGAATCATGATTCATAAAAATTCCATCATTCCATCAAATTATAACACATAGAAAATAAATGAGTCTTATAAAGGTGTTATCATAACATTATTAACCCATGGGATATAGACTGGTTTTATCGAATCATCTAAAAATCATCATAATTATAATCCATCCAGAGAAAGAAGGTTGATGGTATCATATAATCATACATCATGTGAATCATAAAAATACTTCATGGATGTTCATGGTTTTAGAAATAACATGAAATGATAATTCAAATATATTTTTTAAAACATATGAACAATATCCTTTTGTTTGGTTAACATTTTACAAAAAATTAACAAAATAGTTAGAAAAATAGCTCATATCAAAATTATAGTGGAAAATTGTGATGTTAAACTAAATTTATGCAATAGTTATTATGAAAAGGAAATAAAATCAAAAATTATATGTAAAAATAGAAAACTATTTGGTTTATTGGAAAAAAAATTTAAAAAATTACTTGTTTATAAATCATTTAACTAAAATTATTATTATTAAAAAAATATTAAATAAATTTATAATAGTTAAAAGAATAAAATTTAAAACATTTTTTGTAGGCATTAAATATAATAAAATAATTTTTAACATTAGGGAAATAGTTGTAAATGTTTGTTGACATTTAATGAAATAAGGTCAAAAATTCATTAAAAACATTTTCGTAATAAATATATGTTAATATTATAAGAAAATTGATCAGATAGATAATAAATATTGAAATAATTATTTTAGATGAAACTTTATTGGTTTTAATGGATAATATCTATATAATTTCAATTAATTAAAATTATTCCTTGAAAATCATAAAAATAATCTCGATTGTAACATAAATAACTAACAATTTTTTAATATTTAAATCATAAACCTAGTGAAATAAATAACATAAAATTATAATTTAAACATCATAAATATAAATATAATATTGATATTACATATCAAAGGGGATCTATATACTCTACATGAATGAAACAGGTGGTGAATGTGATATATGTCTCATAAAAACTAATGATAGATTAGAAACCCTTATCTCAAGTCTTATCTTTCATTATATGAATTTAAATATTATATAAAATAGATATATAATTATTATAAATATATTATAGAACCATGTATAAGTTTTTATTTATAAATATTTTATAAAATTTAATTGTCCTTTTAAAAAGAAATTCTTCATTAAAATAAACTTTCGGTGGAAAAAAGCTCTATTTTACTTTAATGTTTTCATTCAATGGTACATGTGCATTCACGTGGGTCACAGATTTTTCATATGGTAAATATTAACCAGGAAATAATTATAATATTTACTCATAATATATACATTCATAATTAGTCATATAAACAACCGATGAAAAATTAATTGCATTGCGGCATGGACGTGTTATTCTACACGTACACATGAGTGATGTTCTCATTTTTAAATAGAAGGAAAGGAAAGAATGAATAAAATATAATATAATGAATGAATCAAAATTATTTAATAAATTAAAAACATAAACATTTAATCTATTATGATAACCTTCCTTTAATGATGGTGATATGAAATAAAATCTATTACCATGTTGTGGCGATAGCCAACACATATAGATGAGAGAGAGTTTAATTTCCCATTTGACTAAAAGTAGGTGGGAAATGGTTTAAATGAAATTATAATAATAATATTTAACTATATTAATGACATGATATTGTTATAATGGATACTATATATCTAGAAGGTGTAGATGAATAAATAATATTGAAAGTACTCAGTTAATAATTTTACCACGTCATCATGAAAACTTTATTTTTTTACTCATCAATCCTTGATACTATGATGTTTTTATCTTAATTGGAATAATATGTCCTGTTTTAAAAAATTTAAAGCAACCCTATCATTTTAAACATATCAATAAATGATTTTTTTTAATTAAACATCAAATTATAAGACAAGTATCATGAATTCTAGTGTCATGGAGGACTAGGTATGTAAAACTAAAAAAATGGGACATAATAAAAAATTTCATAATATATAATATATAATAATCTCCTAATATACTTTAACACATGCATATATATAGAGGATTATTAGTTAATAAAATGAACAAAGGAATGAGCTAAAAATAATAGTGAGGGAAAACACATTAAAATAAAATGTAGAACATAGGTTATAAGGCATAAATAAGTATATATATAACCATGTAACATGATTAAGAATAAGGAATCCTATCATATAAAACATGGGATAATATAATTAAGTAATGATAGTTATTTGGAAGAAACATAACAAATAAATTTTTCATGACTCATGGATTGATTTACATAGGAGAGCTTGAGTCAAGGCTTGTTGCACATAGAAGAGCATGAGTTAATGACTGTTGCACATAGAGGAGCAAGAATCAAGCATAACTGCCAAGACTATCGCACATAAGGTCTCATGAGACTATCAATTACACAATACATTCAAGTGATATGTAGTCACACCCATCATAACATGTTCATGAATATTATTTCCTCATTAAGAATTATACATAAGTAATTATATATAAACATAAGGGTTTCCCATGAAAATAATTAGGTATCATAATCATATAAAATGCATAATAAATAGGTATATCATGATGTATCTATTAAAGAAGTAATTAAATTATACATTACCATTAATAAATTAATATAGGAATAAATCATTTTAAGTGATGTTAATATTATGGGATAAGAGTGTCAAAGAATCTTTATAATCAAAACATTTTAATACAGTTTAAGGGAAAATTTTAGATATCTTATAAAATGGAAAAGGCATAATTAATTGTATAATAATAAAATTGAAATAAGTTAGTTTTTAATGATAAAAATGATGATATTATGAAAACAATTTTTTCTTAAAATATATTATGGATCACACTTGATAATGTGTAAGAATTGCAGAAGTTCAATTAAATCAAACATGACTATAATGAAGAATTGAGTAGGGAATATTTCAGAAATATGAATATCCCCAAAAATAATGTTGACTGTATCTTGATAAAGGTTTTTGGAACATATATATAACAATTTAAAAGATTTATGAAAAATTAATAGATAATTTCATTGGGGTTAAAAGAGAGGAGTAACCCAAAGGAATAATGGATGTTTGGGTAAAATCCCATACCTTATGTCCAAAACGATATTTCACCTGATTTTAATGTCCTGAATAAATAAAATTAAATTAATTAAATAATAGTCTATAACCAATTATATATGTATTAAATTTATAATAACTTTATTATTTCATTTATCAAATTTTTAATAGGTTAAGAGATTCAATTTAATCATTTGTCATTGTTTATTTCATTGGTTTTCAAGATTAGTTTACTTGTATATGTGTATAGAAAATTAATTAGAAAGAGGATAGTTATAATGATATTATCTTATATTTTATTTATAAACTTATCAAATATTAATATAACATTTTTTTCCATCTGATAGGATGATTCATTAGATATGTCATTAATGATAGTCATTAATATTGATTTACCACTTTTTGATCACAATGAACTCATTTTATTTTATAAATTAAAATGATTTGTTAAAAATGAGTCCATAACATAAAATAAGATATAATACATAAATTATTACTTGTATAAACCATAAAAATGGTTTCATGAATATCCTTTATGATGTAATTGAATGGTGAAAGAACATCGACTGTGAAGGTTGTAAATCAACACCTGAATAACCATGTTTTCATACTGAATGTAAAAGATACAGGATACGATATTTTATGAAAAATTATTCCCCAAACAAGATAAATTATAGTATATGTAATATACTAGATATTTCAAGACATTTGGATGAAGGGAGGATAGGACACAAAAATAAAATAAAGGAACATGAAATGAAAATGAATGAAAATGGAAGAGGGATTTACATCTTGATTCATTATACTGGAGAACCTCATTAGAGAATTTGTTTTGGATTTTTTTTAAGAGGAAAATATACTGGATGTGGCAGAGTGGTTTGGGATGATTATTAGGAATAATATAGGCAAGGATAAAGGCTTGATAGGTGTGATGATAATAGGTGTTGAGTGGTGGTATTTATAGTGGAGGAGGGAGTGTTTTCTCATTATTTTACTCAATATTTTATTATTTTGCTCAAGAAAATCATCAGTGATGTTTAATGAGACTAAATAAAGTAATAAGTTCATGTGAATTCGAACCATTAGTTTCTCAACTCATCCATGACTCAATCATGTCTCACAAATTAATTTATTTACATATAATGTAAATTACTACATTACACTATTCACCAAAAGTTCATGTATATATTCTTTAAAATTTAAAAAATTATCCATTAAAACATCTTTTACATGTTGAATTATTAAATTAACTATATTTTTGAAAATATTTCTCCATATATGTAAAATATTCATTTTCATTTAAATCATTACATACTTGGAAAAGACAGTTTTTAAAATTGTAACTCATTTTATAACACTTTGAAAAATTAACAAAGGTCTCATAAAATTATCTTATAATCATAATATAACAATATAATAATTTATGAATACATTTTATGAAAAATAATTTCTTTTTTAATATTAAATTATTCATAAAATTGTAATTAAATGTTTATTTCTTCAAAATAATACAAACACTTAATTAATAATTTTAAATTTATTTTTTACTCATACAATGATATATTTTTTTTTATATAGTCACTTATAAGATGGATAAATTTTCATCATACAATCATTGTTTAGCTTCGTGTTCTATTTTCTGGTTTACTATTTATAATGTACACCTTACTATTCAATTGGTCATGTTATTATTTGATCGGTATAAAATCCTTTGTTTCTAGAAACACTTTTATTCACATATCCACCATTAATAAAGCATGTATTGTTCTCTCAATGAGATATTATGTGATTATAACATATCAAATATTTATAAGATTAGAAATTATATTGATAAAACTTTGGGTCATTACATTCTTACCCACCCTTATAAAATTTCATCATCCAAATTTCGTTTTTCATTCTATGTTGAAAATAGGTGAGGGTACTTTTCCTTCAGCACTACCTCCGGTTCCGATGTAGTCTTTCCAAACTTATAGTTCCACATTATATCCTTAACCTGGTAAGAATTCTTATTGGGTGGTCCATTATATCTATAAACCAAGATTTTTCTTGGCTTCTCCTTATATGAATGATCATTCTCTGATTGTACTACCTCGGAAGTTAGTACATGTGAAGGATCCAGTATGAACTTCATTATAAGGGATACATGGAATACATCATGTACATGAGACATGGTTGCTAGTAGTGCAATCCTGTAGTCCAAAACCATGACATGATCAATGATCTAAAAGGGTCCAATTTACCTTAGACATAGCTTCTTATTCTTCCCATATCTCATTGTCCTATTCCAAGGAGATATATATAGGAATACCTTGTCTCCAACCTTAATCTCAAAGTCTCATCAATGATTGTATGCATAGAACTTTTTTGACACTGGGATTCCTTAATGTGATGCTGAATGGGTTTCACCTTCTGCCCCATGTATTCATCAATTTTAGGTCCTAGCATATTACATTCATCGATGTCATCCAAGCATGCTTTTATTCTGAAACTATTCCTATAAATAGATTTATAAGTATCCATTTGGATGTTGTACTAGAAACTATGATTGTGGGAGAATTCTAGTAGGTAAATATGTTGGTCCCATCCTCATTTTAAATCCATAGAACATGCTCTCAACAATTCTTACAGTGTATGAATATTTCTATCATATTGGCCATTCGTTTGAGGATGATAGGATGTACAGATGTTTAGTTATGTTCTTAGAGAATGTTGGAGTCTTTTCCAGAACATGGTGGTGAATCTCATATCTCAGTCGCATAAAACAGACAGTGGTAATCCATTCACCCTTAATATTTAATTGACTTTTATCTAGGTAGTATGATCCCGTTAGATGTCTTCTCTAATTTCAATAATTTGAGCAGTATTTGTAAGATGATCAATAACAACCCATATAGAATTTTTCACTTTGGATGTCTTTGTACGTCCAATGGAAATTTACATTGTATTTTTTTCCCATTTCCATTTTTCTATGTTTAATGGTTTCATCATCCATTTAGTAATTTTCCTTTCAACCTTCGCTTCCTGACATACCTGAATCATTAATGTATATTCTACGATCTCCTATTTCATATTATCCCACATAAAGTTCTTCTAGAGATTTAGATACACCTTTTTTCCCATGGGTGAATAGAGAAGGTTGAGCTATTTGCATCATCAAAAAGATATTTATTAATCTCAATATTGGATGGTACACTTATTCATGCCAAAAATCATAGTAATCCATTCGCACTGATTATGAACTCGCAGTAATTCCCATTTTTTATAACTTCCTCCCTTTTTCTAAATTTCATCATTATTTAATTGAGAATCATTTATTTTCCACAATAGATGGTCAAAAAATTAGTTTAGAAAGGTTTAAAGATGTTCCTCTGTTAATGAATACTAAATCTATCCTTTATAAGTCTAAAAATATTGGATCCTTCTAAATTTTCATTATTGATAATGATGAAGGGTCCTTTCTACATAGAGCATCTTCTACATTACTTTCCTTTCTAGGATGGTAGTGGATTGAGTAGTCATAATAATTTATGATATCTAACCATTATCACTGGATCATATTAATATCCTTCTATGTGAATATATATTTCATAATCTTGTTATCATTATATATCCCACACTTATCCCCATAGAGATAATCCTGCCATATTTTCAATGCAATGATGACAACTGCAATATCCAAATCATTGTCAGAATAGTTTTTTTATTGAATTTTCAACTTCCTTGAGTCTTAGGAAATTAATCTATCATTTTCAGTAGTACACAACATAATCCATTCATTTAATCATCATTGTACACAAAAAATTGTTATCCACATTTCAGGAGACTGAGTATTACCATAGTTATAAGCCTCTTTTTGAGCTCTAAAATGATCTCCTCACATTCTAGAGTCTAGAGAAACTACATTGTATTTTGTTATAGCATTTTTATTTTGTTTCAAAATCATGAGTTTTTCTTGAAAAATCTTTGGTAATACCTGGATAGACTATGAAATCTATGAATCTCCATTACAGATGTTGTCCTAGGACAATATTCGATTACCTTTGCCTTGTTAGGTTCTAATGAAATTCCATTACTAGTGATAAAATGACCCAATAATGTTGCTTTAATAATCTATAACTCATATTTAATATAAATTATACTTATTTTCTCCCTTAAAAAAGTCATCAGCATAGTACTCAAATTCTTATCCTGTTCCTCTGTTATCTTGGAGTATATTCAAATATCATCGATAAAGACTACCAAAAATTAATCAAAGAAATTTACAAAGACACTATTTATTAAATACATCAAAACATATGTATAATTAGTGAGTACAAAGGGATTCACTATTAACTCATTGTGTCCATACCTCGTTCGAATCATAGTATTGGGAATATATTCCTTACTCACCTTTAATTACTGAAAACCCGACTGATGGTCTACTTTATTGAAAAAACATTCCCCAAGTAGATGATCAATCAATTCATAGATCTATGGTATGGGATACATATTCATTATAACTATTTTATTGAGATTGTCATAATCGATGCATCATTGCATTGATTGATCCTTGTTCTTGACGAAGAGGACTGGCACACCATTTGGTGATGCACATGGGAATATAAAACCCTTATCTATATTCTACTATAATTGTACCATTAGTTCTTATTTCTCAATGGTTTTCATTTTATATGGTGTCTTTAATATTGGTAGAGATGCATGAATATGTTGAATTGATAAATAAACATATTGATTATGTGGAGGACCAAGAAATTTTTTAGGGACTACATTAGTGTAACCCCTCACGATTGAAATAACATTGAGAAATATCATCTCCTTTGTCTCATTAATTTGAGCAAGATATGATTTCTTATAAGGTAGAAATATCCACACTTGAGATGATGATTCTGAAAGATATTCATATTCTAAATTATAGTTGTTAATAATTGGAGGATGCTTTAGGATGTGAAGAGTGATCTCCACTTTCTAGAAGTTGATTTTGTCATTGAACACAAATAGCCAATCCATACACAATATATAATCAAACTACAAAGGATTATGGATGAGATTTGATGGGATGTTCAGTAAACAAACATTAAACATGGAGGAGTTATGTACATTGGATGAAATATTTTCCCCATTACCTATTATCACAAATATCATAACATTCAAATTTTGAGGTTGTATTTGAATAGTTCTACTAAAATACAAGATATAAAATAATTCATAGGACCATAATAAAATAGTACATTCACTTTTCTGGAACGAATAACCAACGAACCAATCACCACAACATTGTTCGAATCCAAATCAGTAATAGTGATAGCATAATCAGTTCCCTATTACCAGGGAGGTTGTTATTCGTTGCATATAAAAATCCTAGTCTTAAAGAATTGTATCAAAAATTGCCCAATATCCTTGCATTTTAATCACTATACTACTTGCTGAGTGTTGATTTGAATAATCCTTTATTCTTTCACATTAGTGTAATTATACATATCCTTTCAGTAGTTCTTTTATAGATTCCCCATTCATCCAAATTTGAAGCACTTCCAAGTTCCCTTTAGAATTTTCTAAGGTTGCTTCTTCCAACCATTTTGACATCTGGGGTATTTGGTCTTCATTCCATCATGGAATTTATTTGTAGATAAATCCATATTAGTCTCCATTTTATACTTATTTTCACACGTCCCATGGGACCATTGAGGGTATCTGATGCCCATTTCAATTTTGAGGGAAAACTGATAATATATTCATAACTGTCGAATCGTCAAATCTCCAAAACATTTCATAGACTCGACTTTAGTCCACTAAAGTTGAGATACACATTTTTTGACATTCATTAAAATTCTATAGGAATATAATAGAAGCCCTATAATGTTTTCTTAATATGCTCTGATAGAACCATATTCCTTTAACGTATGTACGAGGAACTCTCTTTCCATCTTTAGATAAAGAGTTTTGGGAAAATTTATATTGAAAAAATATCTTCAATTCCTCCCAATATATTTAATACATTTCCTACATGGACATTTTGATTTTCAAAAATTCCCAACATTGAACATCTTCCCCAAAAAATTGATAGACCACTAGTAAGAAATTATTTACTAATGTGTACTATAGGATATATAATATCTTTTCAGTGGAGTTAATCCATTATTCTGCATATAGGGGGGCCAGAAGATCCCCTAAACATGGGAGGAATTTTCACCAGGAAGTATCCAATGGAGAATTTATATTCCCTTGTATAAGAAGGGTTTTCTACAAGATTAAATTTATTATACATAACATGATCCAGTAAATAAAGTAATTTTATGTTATTTTGGGCACCTATTTCGATCATAATTGGAATTTCATTGGGGAGATCATCACATTGCCTATCATATTGATAATTAGTATGTATTCATCTATTTAACCCCACTATCTGATAAAAATAAAATGAAATTAGGGGGATTGAATACATAGCTTAAAAGTATTAAAGTAAACATTAAACATAAAAGGATAAACTCATAAATAAAACTATATTGTAACATGTGATTCCCTCTATTTCAATATAGTTTAGGCATGACTTATTTCTTAACATATATTATTATGGGATTTTTTATTCCCTTAATAATGGTTCGTAATGAGCTTAAAAATTTACCTAATCATATCCCGTAATTGTTTCAATCTACGGTCATAGTAAGTCCCATTATTGTGTACTTGGTCACCCTAAGTCGGGTTTGGATTATTTTATCATTGTTTTTACTACTAGGTAGAACTGTTCCCAAACCCTGTTTACTTGTAGTATATAAATAGTGATATATTACCATTGTAATGCCCCTGATTTTTTTTCATTTATTATTTTAATATTATATGGGAATTATTTCGAGACCAGGCATTGAGACGACGGGCAGTTCCAGGGCCTGGGGAGCCGGAACAAATTTTTGAATTTAATTATATAATTAAATTACACGCGCGTATGGTTTTCCAGAAAAAAATGGAATAAATCCTGAACAGGTGCTCAGATTGGAAATATGAGGGCACCATTGCATCTAAAGCAGCGGTTTTACCCTAGGAGAGACCTAACATCGGCTGGAACAGGTCGGTGGTGAAATCTAGTATTTGGACGTAATCATAATAAAATATTTAATAAAAATATTTTATTAAATTTTGTTACTAAGAGATATTTTTATCCTTTTAAAGAAAGGTTTGTGCAGGGGTCCAGGGTTACAAACCTCATAACCCTGAAACCCTTGGAGTCTCTGGAGGCTCTGGAGGAAACCCCAACGAGGAGACGATGTTCATGACGATTTTCGCCGGTAACGATGACGCAGTGACCAGATATTCGACAACGAATTTCGTGGATCCAGTGTGGGATTTGATATCTATGTGATTTATTTTTCATTCTTTATTCCTACGATGAACATGGACTAATCCAAGAATAGATCATCCCATGGATAGATCGTAATTGTGGGATGGGATTTTGCTGGGATTTTGGGGAAAATCTTCATCCTTGTGATTATAAACTGTTGATTATTGTGGTTTTGATATAACGATGATGATCCCGGATCGTCACGAACAACGATCGAGGTTTGTCCCTCTTGTCCATTTTGCGATTAAATTCACCGTTCGTCAGGGAGACTCCCTGTTCTTCCCCGCGCTGGACGTTCTTAGGGGAAATCGATCATTGCGCATTCGTTTGTTGGCTCTATTATCTAAGATTGTAGATCCAACCTTGGGGTGATGCTACAGAGGTGAGACTGCGGTGGCGATGGACGGATCAAAGCGGATTGGAGGATATCTTTCTTCGAATGATTCCCACACGGGTGACCAGAATCGGATTCTGGAGCCGATCAAAGGTCTGAAACCCACGTATTTGGCATCACGACGATAAGGAGACCTGAAATCTCAAGTTTCACGAAAATAATACAAGAGAAACACGATCCGTAAGATCAGCCAAGGTATGAGGAGGAAGATGAAGCTTCTGGAAAAATCCTGAATACACAACGTGTAGTATGGGATACACGACATGTGTTCGTCGGCGGACTACCTGGCGTGTACTCCGGGAGTACACGGACACGGGTTTGGTACATGGACAAGGACACGACATGTATAACCTTCCCCGGCCAGACCCGGTTAGACACACGGGACACCCCGTGTACTGTTACATGGGCAAGGAGACACAGGTCGAGGCCATGTACAGGCACATGGATAGCATACACATAGTGAACCCCGAACACTCGAACATAGCGTGTAATACTACTACATGCCGTGTATATTATTTTTACATGACAAACCTTAAGACACGGGTCGTTTTACACGGGCAGTACCCAGAGTCAAGGAACACGACATGTAACCATACTACACGCCGTGTAACCTATTTTACCTGGCTTGATCATTTTATCTTCCTCGACATGGACTAGCTTTCTTAGGGTTCATACCCTTGGTCTTTCCCCTAAAGGTTTCTGTTATCATTTCCTATGTACAAGAGTATGATCCATTCAATAAGACTTCCTGAATAGAGTTATTGGAATCCCTTCTGTGAGACTTAGATCCAAATCCTCTATCACTTCCTGGAACCCTATGTAGAGTTCATGATATCGACATGACCTACTTTACCAAAGTGTCGATCACTTGCTTAGCAGATTAGTTCATACTAAGTTGTTGGAATCACCCCATGACTATTGGTTGTGGTCCTCATCTAAGCATCATATTCTCAAGTACATATAGAGTGTGTTCTCCCGGAATGAGTACTTCGTATCTCACTCTTCAGACCTAGGAGTGTGTTCTCCTTGTAACGAGCTTAGTGGAATCTTAGAGCTGGATATTAGTGGTGGTTTCAAGATAGTCGACCCTGTATGATTATATCTGGATATTCATATAATATGTTATGTAGACATATACTGTGTAGAGGTGACTGTATCATTCCTTTGTGGGATTTCCCTAGCTGTGTTCCCTTGTGGTGTTCGGGGTGTCCTACTGGGTATTTTTATACTCACCTCTACACAGGCTTTTCCCACATGTGTCGTGTCTTGTGTGGATGAGCTAGCCTTTGATAGGTTTCTAGGTGCACCAGGACCAAATTGTGCTCAGTGATATCAGGTGGGCCGAGGTGTGTTCCTACGGCTACGAATTGCAGTCTTAGTACCTTTCGTTATAGGATGGAATTTTTTTCAGATTTATTTTGGTGGGCTTGTACTTTTGGCCCAGGGTTTTACATTACCGTACTTTACATTCCTGTCGTACTCTATAGGTTGGGATTTTAGTGTATGCATGCATTTCTTTTTTCAGTAGTTTTTTACTTTTCAGCTTTGTGGGCTTGGAGATGTGTGTTTTTGTGTGTACAGGTTTATAGGCAATACCTCTCATGATAGTGACATGCCTACTCGGTGCTAGTCACTAGCCCCTGGCATATAGGAGGCAGGGATGGGGAGTTGTGGCACGGGCCCCACTGGGATGGTTCGTGACAGAGTGGTTTCAGAGGTGGTTGGTTCTTCCTTAGGACCGAGAGTCTGTGAGTTGGTTTGGGGAATCAGTGTTAAGTGTTTCGAGTTCGGATTTCAGGCCAGGGACCCCAGTGTTGGTGCGGGAGACCGACGTATCCATACACCAGGACTCTGATAACATTCTTTTCGACTCAGAACATGAGAACAGTAGTTTTAGGGGATAATAATGGTACTTTCATCATATATGAATGGTTTGTGGCTTCCATGTCCTTCTTGAGTCAGCTCTCCAGATATACTCACTGATTGTGATACATCTGGTTTTGTTACAGGATGCCTCCATGATGCACACCCGCTAAGATCCAGTAGGTCGATCCTGAGGATGACCCCCTCAGTGATGAAGCCTCGATTTTGGGGCTAGATCCCCTAGTTTTATCTTAGGGTGGTGTGCCATCTATTCCACCACCTATGGAGGAGTGTTTAATACCTATTGTACTAGTAGAGGAGGAGCGCAGGCTGAGCGCACTCCACGAGTTTCAGAGACAGAGACCCCTCAGGTTTCATGGCGAGCCTGACCCTCAGGAAGCAGAGGACTGGATTGAGGTAGTGGTCAGAGTCTTCCGTTTGGTTAGGACACCAGCAGACCAGATATTGATCCTAGCAGCGAGCCTTTTGTATGGATCGGTAGGGAGAGGGTGCAGTTTGGTTACCCAGACTCATGACGAGGCAACTCATTCATGGTCAGAGTTTGAGCGTCTCTTTAGAGAGGAGTTTTCACCAGTTACCCTGAGAGATGTACGTATACAGGAGCTTATTCAGCTCCAATAGGGAACCATGATGGTGGCTGACTATTCATCGAGGTTCATTGACCTCTCACAGTACTCGATGGATATGGTTAGGGACCAGTACTTCAGAGCTCAGAATTTTGAACGGGGATTGCGCAAAGACATCCAATCTAGCATCATCCCTATGATAATTCCTACTTATGTCGGGGTGATTAAGTGGGCTTTGGTGGTCGATAGATTCTTGGCAGAGCAGAGATAGCCAGCAGTTGTCAGTAGTGAGCGAGCTGGAGCAGAGACCTTAGCATAAGGGAGCCGATGTCAGGGACCCAGGCATGGGAGATGTTTTCAGAGGAGATTTCAGGACAGAGGATCTGTCGTACAGGGTTTACAGGGTGCATCCATCTAGCCTTGAGAGAGTCGATTCTACTCATGTGATGGAAGGGGACATTTCACTCGATATTGTATGACTCACCGTACTACTGACATGGGAGCAGTGAATAGACCACTGAGGAAGAGGCAACGTGTGGAGCAGACAGATCCACAGGTTGGAAGACGTGGTAAAGGACCTGGGAGAGCAGCTGGAGGTGATCGGCATTTTGAAAATTTACCACCACCACCCCCAGGAGGTCCAACCCAGGTTCAGGGAGCTAGTGGACAGAGGCAGGGACAGCTGCAGTTAGCAGAGGCTTATGACCCAGGTACTCCCGTAATTATTAGAGGTACAATATGTGTCTTTTCTACTTTGGATGCCATACTGATAGACACATGTGATAGTCATTATTTTCTGGATTCTAATCTAGTTCGAGACCTTCAGATTCCAGTTGAGTCATTGACTCGACCCTTACGTTTAGAAACACCGACTGGATAAGATTCATAGATCACACACCATTGTAGAAAGTGTGACCTGACCCTTAGAGGTGAGTGTTTTGGTTAGAACCTCTTAGTGGTAGCGTTGAGGCCATATGATGTCATTATTGTTATGGATTGGTTATCCATAGTTCATGCCCATATTGACTGTTTTAGGAGAAGGGTGCAGTGTGTTCGCAGTGATGGAATGAGGTTCACCTTCGTTAGTGAAAACGAGACCTTGGAAGCGTAGGATGGAGTTGTGTGTAGGAAGGTACAACCAATTTCAAATCAGTTGGCTAGCCTAGCCCTTGGCACAGTAGATGTTACGAGTTCTAGTTTCTAGCAGTAGTGGCTAAGTACGAGGACATATTCTCAGAGGATGTCCCCAGACTACCTCCTCGTCGGGGGATAGATTTCTTTGAGTTGCAATCGGGAAAGACACCGATATCAACATCAGCATAGCGGATGGCTCCGGCCGAGCTTTGTGAGCTGAGGGTACAGTTGGAAGACTTGTAGAGGAAGGGCTTAGTGAGACCCATTGTTTCACCGTTGGCGGCCTCAGTGTTGTTTTCCAAAAAGGTATACGGGAGCTTGAGGCTGTGTGTGCATTACCGGTGCTTGAATCAGGTGACCGTGAAGAACCAGTATCCACTTCCGAGGATCGATGAACTCTTCAACCAGTTAAGAGGCGCATGATGGTTCTCGAAGGTTGATCTATAATCAGTCTATCACTGGTTGTGAGTATGGGATGAGCATAAACCGAATACGGATTTCAGCTGTAGTTACTGTGACTATGAGTACATGGTAATGCCCTTCGGTGTGACAAAAACCCCAGAAGTGTTTATGGGACTCATGAAATAGATCTTTCAGGCCTATCTAGATCGGTTCGTGGTGGTCTTCATTGATTATATCCTTGTGTACTCTGTGTCTGAGGAGGAGAACACGAGGCACCTAAGGATGGTTCTAGACACACTCTGAGAGAACCATTCTTATGGGAAACTCTCGAAGTTTAAATTCTGGATATAGGAGGTCCTCTTTCTAGGGCAGGTTATCTCAGCAGATGGTGTAGCAGTGGACCCAACCAAGGTAGAGGTAGTGCTAGCATGGGAGCCACCCCAGAGTGCGATAGAGGTGCAAAGATTCATTGGGTTGACAGGATACTATCGGAGATTCATTCCTAATTTCTCCAGTATTTCATCACCCATGATAGCTTCGACCCAAAAGGGGAAGCCTTTCGTGTGGACCGAGAGATTCCAGCAGGCTTTTCAGCAGTTGAGATATGGTCTGACGTGCGTCCCGATCTTGAGACTACTAGAAGAAGGTATCGAGTACGTAGTGTTCTGCGATGCATCAGGAACCGAGCTTGGTTGTGTACTGATGCCGAGGCAATCGGTGATTTCCTATGGCTCACGTCAGTTGATTCCATATGAGCAGAACTATGTGACCCATGATCTTGAGTTGGCAGCGGTAGTCTTCGCGTTGAAGATGTGGCGACACTACCTGATGGGTGAGAAGTATATCATCTACTATGATCATAAGAGACTTAGATATATATTTTCTCAGAAGGATCTGAATTTGAGATAGAGTCGGTGGCTTGAGTTTCTCCAGGATTACGACTTCGAGATCATTTATACTCCTGGGAAGGGGAACGTTGTGGCAGATGCTCTCTGGAAGAAATCCAGTTTGCAGTTGCTGGATGAGGCTATGATTTAGTTGGATTATTTATAGTTATCCTTCATGGATAGGGATGAGGTAACATAAATTCAGTCGATTGTTGTTACCCCTCCACTCTTACAGCGATTCAGGGAGGAACAGCTCGAGGATGCTAGCTGTGAGACTTTACATGCTCAGATATCTATAGGTGATGCTGCTGATGGATATTCAAAAGGTGGGGAGAATTTTATTCTATTCATAGGTCACACATTAGTACAAGTGACTTTGTGGGATGAGTTTATGAGGGATTTCCATAAATCGCCTATGGAGGTGCATACATGCATGGTAAAGATATACCATGACCTCCGACGTCAGTTCTGGTGGCCAAGAATTAAGAAGAGTGTGGCATAGTTTGTTTCTCGGTGCCTTACTTTTCAAAAAGTAAAGGCTGAGCACCAGGTTCCAGCATGTTTGACTCAGCCCCTTGAGGTTCCAGAATGGAAGTGGTATGGGATATCCATGGACTTATTGATGGGTTTATCACGTACGTCAAGGGGACACGATTCCATATTGGTGATCGTTGACCGACTCACCATATCGCCCCACTTCCTAGCCATACGGGAGAAG
The DNA here is from genome assembly GCA_963277665.1 of Viscum album. Taxonomy (NCBI): domain Eukaryota; kingdom Viridiplantae; phylum Streptophyta; class Magnoliopsida; order Santalales; family Viscaceae; genus Viscum; species Viscum album. The sequence goes on from OY728120.1 coordinate 765,476,643, forward strand.
AGTTCAATACAGAGCTTGGGACGCCGCTATGTGCAGGAGATAGTTCGACTTCATGGAGTTCCATAAATGATCTTATCAGATCATGATTATTTTTTCACATCTCTTTTGTGGAAGGGATTTTAGGAAGATGTTGGGACTCAGTTACGCTTGAGAACAACATTTCATCCTTAGACTGACGGTCATATAGAGCTGGCCATCCAAATTTTGGAGGATATGCTACGAGCTTTCATACTTGACTTCAGTTGTAGATGGGAGGATCACCTACCACTGGTGTAATTTGTGTATAACAACAGTTATCATTGAACTATTGGTATGGAACCATTCGTGGCTTTGTACGGGTGACCTTGCAGGACACAACATTGTTGGACTGACCTAGGAGAGTCAGCACTCATGGGACCAGAGATGGTGCGAGCTACTACAGAGAAGGTGAAGGTCATCCAAGAATGGAAGAAGACTGCACAGAGTCAGAAAAAGTATTATGTTGACAAGAGACAGAGGCCCTTGGAGTTTGAGGAGGGAGACCATGTGTTCCTTCAGGTCTCACCTCGATGGGGATTGTAGTGATTTGGCCAAGGCGGCAAGCAATATCCGATGATCATCAGCCCTTTTCAGATTCTGACTAGAGTTGGTGAGGTGGCGTACTGCTTGACTATACCTCCTCAGATGGACCGGGTACACAACGTCTTCCTTGTGTCGCAGCTGCGGAGGTACGTGCATGACTCATCGCATGTTATCGACTGGGGAGAGCTGGACATTGATGATGGACCATCATTTGCTAAGTACCCAATGGAGATCGAGGATCAGTAGCAGAGGATCCTTTGTGGGTGAGCAATTCCCTTGGTGCATGTCCAGTGGCAGAACGAGAATCTCTAGGAGAGAAAGTAGGAGTGGGAGGCTCATATTCGTGTGAAGTACCCACATCTTTTTGAGTAGCCTTTGTTCTGGCTTTTCGGGGACGTAAATCCCTAAGGTGGGGAGGATGTAATGTCCCAGATTTTTTTGCATGTATTATTTTAATATTATATGGGAATTATTTCGAGACCAGGATTTGAGACGGCTTACAGTACATAGGCCCAGAGAGCTGGAACAAATGTTTTAATTTAACTAAATAATTAAATTACGTGCGCGTATGTTTTTCATGAAAAAAATGGAATAACTACTGAACCGGCACTTGGATCATAAATTTTAGGGCACCGTTGCATCCAAATCATCGATTTTACCCTAGGAAGGAACAAACATCGCAGGCACAGGTCGGTGTTGAAATATAGTTTTTGGACACAACCTTAATAAACTATTTAATAAAAATATTTTATTAAATTTTATTACAATGAGATCTTTTTATCCTTTTTAATAAAGGCTTGCGCAGGGGTCCGGGGATACTAAACACATAACCCTAAAATACTTAGAGCCTCTAGAGGCTCTGGAGGAAACCCCAACGAGGAGACGACATTCTTGACGGGTTTCGCCGGCGACGACGATGCGTCGACCAGATCTTCACCAAAGAACGCCGTAGATCTAGGTAGGGCTTTCATATCTATGTGATTTCTTTTCCATTATTGATTCCTATGATGAACATAGACTGATCCACCAATAGAATAGCCAGCGGATCAGTCGTAATTGAGGGATGGGATATTGTTGGGATTTTGGGTAAAATATTCATCCTTGTGATTATAATCTGTTGATTATTTTGGTTTTGATCTAATGGGGAAGAACTCGGATCATCACGAACAACAATCGAGGTTCATCCCTCTTGTTTGTTTTGCGATTAAATTCACCCTTCTTCGTGGAGACTCCTCGTTCTTCCCTGCAGATGATGTTAATAGAGAAAATCACTCATTGTGCATTTGTTTGTTGGCGCGATGATCTAAGATTGTAGATCCAACCTCGGGATGATGCTACAGAGGTGCGACTGCAGTGGAGATGGAAGGATTGAAGCTGATAGGAATATATTGTTGTTCGAAAGATTCCTGCACGGGTGACCAGAATCAGATTCCGGATCCAATCGAAGGTCTGATACCCACGGATTCAGTATCACGATGACGAGGTGACCTGAAATCTTGAGTTTTATGGAAAACAGACAAAATAAATGAGATCTAGAAGATCGGCCAAGGCGCGAGGAGGAATATGACACTTTTGGAAAAATCCCGACTACACGGCGTGTAGTATAGGATACACGATGTGTGTTTGTAAACAGACTAACTGGCGTGTACTCCGTGAGTACATGGACACGGGTTGGGTACATGGCCAAGGACACGACGTGTATACCTTTCCTCGGCCAGACCCGGCCAGACACATGGGACACCCTATGTACTGGTACACGAGTAGGGCAACATGGGTCGAGGCCATGTACGGGCACATGGCCACCGTACACGGAGTGAACCCCAAACACTCGGACACGACGTGTAATCATACTAAATGTCGTGTATATTCTTTTTACATGGCATGCCTTAAGACACGAGCCGTTTTACAAAGGCAGTACTCGAAGTCAAGGAACGCGGCCTGTAACCATACTACACATTGTGTAACCTATTTTACATGGCTTGATCCTTTTCTCTTTTGTGACTTGGACTAGCTTTCTTAGGGTTCGTATCCTTGGTCTTTCCCCTGAAAGTTTCTGGTATCATTTCCTACATACATGAGTATGATCCCTTCAGTAGGACTTTCTCAATAGAGTTGTTGGAATCCCCTCTGTGAGACTCAAAGCCGTATCCCCTATTCCTTTCGAGAACCCTAAGTAGAGTTCTTGGTATTGACGTGACCTACTTTACCCGGGCACCGATCCTCTGATTAGCGGATTAGTTTAGAATGAGTTGTTGGAATCACCCGATGACTATTGGTTGTGATCCTCATCTGAGCATCATAATCTCATGTACTTTTGGAGTGTGTTCTCCCGAAACGATTAATTGTTATCTCTCTTTTCAGACCTAGGAGTGTGTTCTCCTTGTTACGTGCTTAGTCGAATCTTCAAGATGGATCTTAGGGTGGTTTCGCGATAGTTGACCGTGTATAAGTATATCTGGATATTCTTGTTATATGTTCTATAGACATATACAGTGTATGGCTGACCGTATCATTCCTTTGTGTTATTTCCCTGCTTGTGTTCCCTTTTGGTTTTTAGGGTTTCCTACTGGGCATTTTTATACTCACCCTTGCACGGGCTTTTCCCGCACGTGTCGTGTCATGTGCAGACAAGTGAGCCTTTGCCCAAATTCTAGGTGGACCAAGACCTGACGGTGCTCTGTGATATCAGGAGGGCCGAGGTGTGTTCCTACGGCTACAAATTATAGTCCCAGTACCTTTATTTATAGGTTGGACATTGTTGCAGACTTTCTTTTAGTGGGCTTGTACTTTTGGCCCCAGGTTTTACATAACTGTACTTTACTTTCCTGTCGTACTCTGTTGGGTGGTATTTTTGTGTATGCATCAATTTCCTTTTTCATTAGTTTTTACTTTTCAGCTTTGTGGGCTATGAGATGTGTGTGTGTTTGTGTAAAGGTTTATAGGTAATGCATCCCATGTTAGTAAAATTCCTACTCGGTGCTAGTCACCAGCCTCTGGCCTATTGGAGGCAGGCTTGGGGAGTTGCAGCATGGGCCCCACTAGGACAGGTCGTGACATCCTTGATAAACCACATACTCTATACTTACTAAAATATATGGATGTTTTCATATACTTAGTCTTATACCTAAGGTTCTTATTAATATTCCCTATTCATAGTCTCTAAAAATAACTAAACATTTACATTGATACCAACTATAGAGACCCTATCACATTACACACATCAATATATGATTTTAAGAATAATTAAACATAAAAATACAATCTATTAATCGTGAAGTATATTTTCCTTGAAGACTAGGTATGTAAAATTCAAAACATAGGACATAATAAAACATATCATTATTTATCATCCAATATGAGATCCAAACTTCCCTTAACCCATTAACACTACATTGGATATCTTTAGGATAAAATGAACAACAAGATATGCTAAAAATCACATTATTATAATAAACCTTAAAATAAATCATAGCACATGGTTTATAAGGCATGAAATAAATATATATAAAGGCATTTAAAATGACTGAAAATAAAGAATAATAACATATTGTACATGGGATCATACAATAATGGAGTCATTGTACTTTGGTATGAAACATAAAACATGAATTTATCTCAATTAAATGCTCTTTGTACATAGGTGATCATTATTCAAGGAACTTTTCACATAGAGGGGCTTGATTTTAGGCTAGTTTCATATTGTGGAGCACGAGTTAGGGCTATCCACCAAGTCTCATTCACATATAGTGTAATGATTCTGAACATTACCTAATGAATGGGAGTGCTATAAAGGCAAACTAGTCATGACCTGTAAATGAATATTCTTTCCATATAAATAATAATACATAAGAAATCAAAAATAAACACAAGGGTTACCCTAAAAATGAATTGGGTATCATAATCATGTCAAAATCATATCAAATGGTTGTATATTAATTGTTCCAATGGAAAAAAGGAATTAAATCATACATGTACATGAATTAATGAATTTAGGATTATATGATGATATTTTATGTCAAACTAAAATGAAAATTGTGTTTTTGAATCTTATGTAATTATACATTTAGTACAGTTTAAGGAAAACCTTCAGAGAATATTTATAATGGAAAATACATAATTGTGTGTACAAAACCATATTTAGAACAATTTATTTTTTTCATTATTAAAGGATTTATATTAGAAAAATAATGGTGTCTTAAAACATATTAAGGATCTCACGTGGAAATCGGTAAGAATTCGGGATGTTTCCTTAAATCAGGCTTTCATATTTGTTAGAATTGAGTAGGGAACCTTATAAAACCAATAATACACTTGAAAATAATTATGAATGGATCATGATATATGTGTTGGTAAAACCTATAAATAATTAATAAGAGGTATATAAAAATAAAATAAAATTTTACTTGGGTAAAAAGAGAGAAGGAGTCACCTGAAGCAATAATGGAGGATCGGGTAGAATCCATTACCTTCTGTCTGAAAAGATTCAAAAATTCAAATTAATTTACTAAATAATAAAATTATATTGATTAATTAACAATTTTAGAAACATTTAAACATAATTTTGATTTACCATAACTTTTTAGGTTCATTTATGTACTTTTTTATGCATTAAGATAATCGACTTCCCCATTTGGAAGCGTTGTTTTCCTTGGTTTTCATGATCAATTTACATGTATATCTGTTCGTAAAATCATGTATATTGAGGATAGTTTTCGATAACTATACATTTATGTTAGTAATGATCTTATAAATTATTAAAATGCAATTTAATTCCTTAATATATGATGAGTCCTTATATAAATCATTAATGATAATCATTTTTATTGATTTAGACTTTTTTATCACAACAAACTAATTTTGTTTTATAAATTAATATCATGTGTGAAAAATGATTCCATAGAATTAAGAAATATATAATACATATATATCAATATTTTTCATCCTTAATTTTTTTCACGAATATCAATGAAGATGTAACTAAAAAATGGACTCACATTGACTACGAAGCTAGTAAATCTACACATCATAGGTGATGCTTTTATTCTTAATGTAAATGAGAGGGGAGAAGATATTTGATGAATAATAATTAAGAAAACATGATAAAATTACATAATTTTCAATATAGAGGTGTCTTCATTCCATTTTGATGTTGGGAGGTGAGGAGATAAAAAGAAAATAAATGAACCACAAATGAAATTTAATGAAAACGGAAGAGGGATTTACCTCTTCATTCCTTCTTCTTGAGAACCACCATATGGGATTGATTTTGGACTTTTATAAAGACCAAAATATTTTAAAATGGGGGAGAGTTTTTGGAAGATTTTTATTCATAATATAGTAAAGTCACAAGATACTGGAGGTGTGAGGATAAGAGGTGGTGATGGGTGGTATTTATAGTGGAGAAGGGGGTGTTTTCAAATTATTTTACACATTATTTTATTAGTTTCCTATTTATAAGAAATAGTAATGATTCTAGAGTTTAAATAAAGAAATTTAAGAATGTTAATTCGAAAAAAATATCAGTTACTTCATTAATGACTCAAACATGACTCAATAATTCAGTAATTTACTAATGTTGTAAATTGTTGTTTCACTATTCACCATAAATTCATGTATTTTAGAAAAATATCAAAAAAATAACCCTAAGTATTTTTATATGTCTAGAATTAAAAAATTAACTCCATTTTAAGAAAATAGGTTTTTATATATGAGAAATTTTAATTTTAATTAAAATCATCATTCACTCCAAAAATATATTTTTTAAAATTATAAATGATTATCTAACTGTATGAAAAATTAACTAAGGGCTAATAAAATTATTGTATAATAATTATAAATCAAGATACTAATTTATGAATATATTTTATGAAAATAAATTTTATTTTAAATTATTAAAATAGTCATGAAATTTTAAATAAATATTTATGATTGAATAAAATATTAATAATTTGTTAATAATTTTTAAAATATTTATTTACTTATTCTATGATATAATTATATAATATTTTCAATTATATAATGTATAAATTGTACATATACAATCATTAGGGAGTTTACTATTCAATTTATTGGTTTACTATTCATAAGGGTCACTTTACAATTCTGAACACCAAGTTACTATTTAATCTATATAGGTTCTTTAACATCTAAAAACGCTTTTATCTTGATCATTCACCATTTATAGAGCTTGTATTGTCTTATCAATATGATTTTAGGTTATTATACTATATAACATATTTATATGAATGGAATTTCCATTGATAAAATTTTGGTTCGTAATAATATTTGTATAGGATTAGGGTAGGTCTTGGATTATCTAAGAAGCTATTTATGTGTGAATTTGAAATGAAAGGTATTGTATTTTTATAAGGCATGGAGACGAAAATGTTGAAATTTTCAAAGATTAAAATACATTTATGTCTTAATAAAGGGAAATGACTCCAAAATGTGTTATCATTGAATATTATATGTTATATTTTCACAATATTAATATATATATTTAATTAGAAAATATTCTTGGTCATTTTATCCATTATCATTATAGTTTTAACACTTTTAACCGCTTTTAGCTCATTCTTTTATAATAATTATTTTTTACATATGTTTCAATACACATTGATCAAAATTTATGTTAATATTATTACATAAAATAAAATATTCTGATTAATAATATATGATAAAAATCACAAGATTCAATTTTTATAATTGGTAGAAGTTGATTTTAAAATTATTATGAAAAATGAAAAAAAAGTTGTTTTCCGCATTATGCACTTTTTTGTATAAAACTATGTTGAGAATCATTCCATGGAAGTTAAAAAATTTTACAAGGATGTTAAATTTATTTTCTTTTTTTTATTATCTTCAAATTTAATTAAATTCGTACATCAATACAAATTAATTTATTGTGTATCGATAAAAACATTGTGCATATTAAAACAATTTTTTTTTTTGAAAAAAGCATATATTCCTAACATAAAATGATTTTATCATAATTTTAAAACTATTTTAGAAGTAGTTAATTAGTTTTATAAATATGTATACAATATGTTTTCATAATTAGTTTATTATTATTCATAACAAAAAATTCAATTCTTAGGAAATAATTGTCACATAAAACAATAAAATTAAAATACTAAATCGTGGTTCATTTAAAATCAATGTTTCTAGTACAAAATTCTATAAAACACATCAAATTTTTGGAATAGTAATATATGATAAAAATTCATTATTTACATTATACGCCCAATGTAATAATTTTTACCTTGATAATCCATCACTCTTTTACAAAAAACTAGGTATACATTAACCATATCTTATATTAGGGTTCTCATATATAATACGATAATTTTTTCTTCGCATTAAACATTGATTACTTTGGTTTTATTCTTTCATATAAAATTTTATATTGTATCCATAATATACATTGGTTGTTACTCATATGTGTGATCATTATCCTATGGTATGACCACTAATTTAAATACTTGTGATCTATCAGATATATAATTTGTCACGAGAAACACCTGAAACACATCCAAAATTTGGGAGTGTTTCATTGGATGATCCAAGGGATAAGAAACAATTTAGATAAAATCATGAATTTCATATGGGGTGATATATTTATAGTAATTTTATCCTCTTTACAAATCTCATAATGCTCTTCCATATATAATTTTTTGGGAATACCCTCTTAGTAGCACTAAATTCTACATCTCGTTGATGATTTTCAAAAATACACTTCTATAAACCATGGGATTCATTCATGTTTGGTTAAATAGTTTAAACATCACTACCATTTCTTAGTATTTCTATCATCCCAATATATTTATTCCCTTATCATCATTATAGGAAATTTTACATAAATAGTTTTCTTAATATAAGGATTCATAATTAACATACTGATTGCTTATTTGGAAGCTATTATTATAAGATAATTCAACAAGAGGATGGTTTTGATCCCAAAAACCATTTATATCTAGATAATTGAACTAGAAATAACCTGTATGGATTAAATTTCATTATCATATTAACATTGTATCTATTTATTATAAGGATTACTAAAACAAAAATTCATATATGTACCTATAGAATGACATATCATGAACATCAATGTAAACATGTACTCCCTATTAGATACAATATAATGTGGTAGTCCATGAAACCTTACTAATTCATTAATTTATATCCTTTCAAGATGATCATGAAATTTATATTATGTATTTGTAATGAAATGGATTTATATCAAAATATTTGATATACTAAAACACAAAGAATGTTTTTCTCTATATATTATTTGTGGATTCTGGTGATGAAATTAATGGTATTATCTTACAGATTCTATTATAGTATGGTCAATTTTTATAAAATACACATAAAATATTATATCCTAGTCATAAAAGGATAAAATAAAATTAATCAATACACATATTCTACAATGTAATCCTTTCTAGTTATCACATCATAAATATTCATTCTGATCAATATACATCATTGTACTTATTAAATGAATATAGAATACTAAACTTCGAAATTCATATAAATGATCATTTTTCAGGTCTTGTATTACTGGAAAACATATTTGGTTCTTGTACCTTACCTCAATGATGGACAACAATATGGAAATTTTTCAATATATTCTAAATATATCCATATTATTTATTCACCTTTTTAATTCTCAAATAGATTAATGGTGGAAAATTTATCTGATAATGATATTATCCATAACATTTTCTCATAATTTCAAGGGCTAATTTATAAAATCTATAAATATTATATTTCTCTCAATCCTAATTATGAAAAAGCTATAATTATATTCCAAACTCAATGCATCTTCCACCTTTTTTTCCAACCTTTAATTATAATGTATTCAAATATCATAATATTTAATCAAAAAAATATCTACCATATCACATATTCGTTTTAGTGAATCTATAAAAAAAATATGTTAATATAAATATATATATGAAATCATTCATAATAAATATTATACCTCTATATTCATCTATTATAAAATTAACATTTCCATCTACAAATAAACAATCGGGTAATTTTTATCAATAATTTTTATTTTCATGAGGAAAAACTTTCAATATATCATTAATCATGTGGAATTGTCATAATACATTCATTTATTCATTAAAATATCTCAAAAACCCTTCTCTATTTTACGGATGTGTGGAAACAGGTTCACCCACCAACCAACAATTTAGCTTCTTGAAAGTTTCCTCATGTTTTCTTATCCAAATAAACTTTTCTCCCTTTAATGTAATGTTTTTAATTAGATTAGATATCCCTAATAAATTCCTCACTATGAATCTAAAGCATCCAATCAACCAATTAATACATCATATTTTGGTAATCATGGTTGGTGTAGACCATTTCTAAATAGATTATATCTTTTAATGTTCCAATGATATACCCTTTGTTGAGGTAATATAATGTAAAGACCCTGAATTTCCATGGATTTTTTTTAAATATATAGGAAGTTTTCGATTTCGTGGAATCTAACAGCGCATGATTCCGAGGCCCGAAATTCTTGGAATGATCCATCGACGTTTTGTTGTGCTTATGTTAACACGCATAAGTAGTTTTCCTGAAAAAGTGGAATAACTCTTAAACAATAACTCATATTAGAAATTCAAGGGCACCATTGTGCTCAGAATGGAGGGTTCACCCTAGGCGCGACTTAATATTAGTCGGTGCGGGCCTCCTGTGAGAAAACCCAAAAATCGCATAATCGTAAATAAAATAATTAAATAAATTATTTTATTTTTCAAAATCTTATAACTCACAAATGGTAACTCGGATTAAAAATATGAGACCATCGCTGAACTCATGATGGTAAGCTTTCTTTATGTAGACACTAACTTTGGCAGACGCAGGCCACCGGAGAAAGTTAGTTTTTGGCCGCAAATAAAATAATTAATTGACAATTAATTTATTGTAAAAATTCATAACTCTTAAACGGTAACTTAGATTGAAAATCCAAGAGTACTGTTGAGTTTTTTGGGGTTTGATTCACCTAGTTAGAGCCTAACCTCAACCAACGTGGGTCAAGGGTGTCTGATAATAATTTTCCAAACTTTTTTTTGACAATGTTTAGTAAACGCGCGAGTTGAATTTTATAACATATGAACCGGTGCTCGGAATTGAAATCCAAGGACACCATTGACCTCGCAGTGCTGACATTCACTTAAGGAGACGTTCACATCGATGGTAGTGGGTCAAGAATGAATGTTTGTTTTGGGGTTTTTTGTGGAAACTAATAAAATAAAATGATCTCCCCTATATTTTTATTTTGAGGTTCCATGTGGATATTTCAGGTGGGGTCAATCTAAGCTAAACCTCCATATGGAAGTTGGATGTGGGGACCACCACACCTTAACCTCTCATGAGAGGTAATGGTGGTGGGGACCAGCCGAACCATAACCTCCCATGAGAGGTTATAGTGGTGGGGGACCACCTGCGGTTTTAAACCTCCTTGAACCTTCCATTAACTGGGAGAAACCCCTCAAGTCCCTATTAAATGTGGGGGAAGCCTCTTGGTATCCTCCCAATAATTATAGTCAATGCACTTCTTAAATTGCGCCAGCATAATTTAATTTTCATGCTTATTTTAAATTTAAATAACCGCATCATTGGAATTTAGTAAGGTTCCTTATTAATGAACTATCATAAATTCCAACGATCGATACCTACCTCCCTCCCTCTCCTATATATAGGAATCTTGGGAGGAGGCTTTGGGATGGATTCACCATGTGACGAAGCGCTGGTAAAGTGACATGACGCCCAAAACTTGGAGGATTACACTTCCTCCTCGAAGAATGCATTCTTCCAACAAAGAATGCCAGCGAGGAGCGACTTTGACTTCCTTCCTCGGAACCTTCTCCGACGTAGGACATATTCGACTATGAAGAGCAGGTGCACAAACCGATGATTAAGTTAAACGGCGAAAACACCAACGTCCATCATTTCCCAACGATCCATCTTCTACCGCGCACCAACGTTTTCAAACAACTATCAAAGGTAGGGGTTTATTTTCATTTATGTTCCATGTTCTTCATATCATTCAAAACAAAGAACAAGGAAGATTTATTTTTGAAGATGGATAATTCATGTTCATTCTAAATGACCGATTGCTATCACCCTAAACACAGAGGGTGCGGTCTAAACTAACATGGCCCGACACCCTCTGTCGATCTCTTTTGTGATATCCTTCATCATGATGATGAAACAACGAGGCGACGAAGGCGGGGAGACAAAGACCATGCTACCCGCGGTCTCCATGACCCCTGCCACCCATGCGGAGTCCCGCACCACCACCGGCCAAACCAGCCCCGACCAAGCCCCCACCTGTCGCGCAGCTCGCCGAGCGGAGCCACTGCCCTGAGCTGACCCGCGCCCTGTCGGCCTGCCCGGACGCCTCCCGGCCTCTCCGGCCGCCACCCGTGTGCCTAGAAAAACTGTGCCGACTAGCACGCCTCGTGGTGCCCCACTGGCCATACCGGCCTCATCCATCCAGGCCAAGCCGCGCCCCTCGCGGTGTTGGCCGAACTAGCCTCGGCCGTCTGGGCCGAGCCTCCCGAGCCATGCCCCTCGCGGTGCTGGCCGAACCGGTCTTGGCTATCCTGGCCGAGCCGCCGAGCCTTGCCACATGCACGCCTGGCCGAGCCGGCCTTCTACGCCCCTCGCGACGCCTCTTGGCCGAACCGCCCCTACACCGACCTGCGGCCGGTATGTGACCTCAGGACCGGTCCGCGCCCTCGTGCTACTCACCGCCTTCATAGTCTTCTGGGCTAGGCCTAGTAGGCTGGGCCGAACCCAGTGGGTCATCCCAGACTAAGCCGGGCCGGGTCGGTCCGACCGGGTCGGACTAGACCCTGGGCCGCTACGACCCTTTACTTTCTTTTGGCCATATCTTTGTCACCAGATATCCATTTGACGAACCGTCAATGGGGATGGTAATCTTGGAGTGTGGTGATCCTTATGAGTATAACCCACTGGAGATCGGGTTATAGTTGAGTTACGGTCAGGTTGGATCATGCACAAATCAAACCGGTCCCCCGAGACTAAAAGGCTAATAACTCATAGATTGGGCGTCCTATTGACGTGCCATCTGTTGTGTTGAGACCCCTATGATGTGGTAGACCTTTGGGATACTTCGTCTTGGGACTTCAAGGTAGTTTATGTATCAACACTTGGCTGTAGGTGCGGACCCTCCCAGAATCAAGTGTGGTTTATGTGGAAACCCTATGGCTGGCTACTTTCTAACTGCTATTCCTAGATCCTATATGGGTTTGACATATCTAACTACTATTCCTGGATCCTATGTGGGTTCGACTGTTCTAACTACTATTTCTAGATCCTGTGTGGGTTTGACAGTTCTGACTACTCTTCTTGGATCCTGTGTGGGTTTGATAGTTCTAACTGATTTTCCTAAAGCATGTGTTCGTTAGACATCTTTGACCACTATTCATGGATCCTGTGTGGGTTCGATAGTTATAACTGCTGTTGATGGTTCCTGTGTGGGTTTGATAGCTCTGACGACTCTTCTGATATATTATTTGGGTTCAACAGCTCTGACTATTGTTCGTGGATCATGTGTGGGTTCGACAACTCTGACTACTGTTCCGAGATCCTGTGTGGCTTTGATAGCTCTGATTAATTTTCCTAGATCCTCTGTGGTTTTGAAATCTTTGAATACTATTCCAAGATCCTATGTGGGTTCGACAGTTCTGATTTCTGTACCTGGATCCTACGTGGGTTCGATAGAATAAAAGATTTAGTGGCTTCATCTAATCATCTCTAACTCTCTACAAAAGTTTTATACCTATGTGAGATGAGTTAGTAACTTTTGTATTTACCTCATGATTGAGATGAATTACATGATAAATTAGGTATACGTATGGGAATATACCTATGTGGGGTTAACTGTTGATTTCATACATTGTGGTTTATCCTTGGTGGATTTTGTGAGACCTTGAGGGTCTCGGGGTCCCTACTGAGTATCTTGATACTCACCCTGACACGGGCTATGCCTGCACCTCATTATGTTGGATGCAGAATGAAGACAACGCTGACCGAGCCTAAGAGCACCAGGACCAGATGGTACCCCGAGGTGGACCATACGGCATGACGATACATGGAGGAGACAGACGTACCTGGAGTGTTGAGGAGGCGATATTTACCTACCCTTCAGGTATGAACATCGGAGGATGAGCTAGCGACAACTTTTCATTTCATCATTTGTAATTTCTGTTTCATTGTACTAATTGTAACACCCCCAAATGATAAAGGGTTAAATGTCTATATGATATGACTCATGTCAACAAGGTGAACCTTACTTTTTAAGAGCCTGTCTCATTAGTACTCCATAGTCAAGCGTGCTTGGCCTGGAGTAGTGATCAGGATGAGTGACCTTCTGGGAAATTTCTTAGGGTGTGTGTGAGTGAGGACAAAGCACACTGTAAAGGACATTTGTTGGAATGTGGGGCATGTGGGTGGGCCCCATGGTGGGGAGCACATGTTTGCGGGGAAATAGGTGGTACCTGGTGGGTTGGGACCCAACGACCATGTTAAGGCCTGGTGTTTGTGCTATCACTAGGGCCCAGTTGTTACATTCACTGGATGTATCCGTTCAACCAAAGAACATTCAACCAAAAAAGTCCTCTATAACACCCTAGAATAAGTAGGAATTCATAGAATAATAGTGATGGCTCGGATGTCCTTTAAACACACCTCGCTCGAAAGTTCGATCCTTGAGGAACTGATCATATCGTATTCATCGAGTACCAGGATAGACGGGTATGCCTCGATGAATACTCAGCTAACGACATGTCATTTTGTAGAAGTTGTAGAAGTTCTAGAGAACTCTCATTCACCTACTCAATCCAATCCTCATCCACTTGTGAGTCATTCTAACCTCAGAACCTGAGGGGAATCTGATTCTGAAACACATGAAAGGCACCAACCTAACATGTGTCCTCTACCAGTACCACTTGTTGTAACTACTGACCAACGGGTAGTGATATAGATGAAACATTGTCCGAAGGTACTATCTTTGGAAACGATCCACATACCGAAGCTTCATCACTAAGAAGAAATGTCATTCGCCTGCACCGTGCCCTGACACCTAGCCGTCGCGCCTCTCGTGCCACCCACTCCCCTCGTAGCACCCTCTTGAGCCCCCGGCCGAACTGCATCCTCACGGTGCCCCAGCCGAGATGGCCTCCCGCGCCCGTCGTGGCGCCTCGGCCGAGCCGACATCTCGCACCACACACGGCACTTTGGCCCAACCGTCCCACACCCTCGCGGCGCCCTATGGGCCAAACCGCCCTCACGATGACCAATAGACGGTCCGCACCCTCGGGACATGTTCGCGCTCTCGTGACGCTCTGCAACCCCTCGCGGCCAGCTGGGCTTGGCCCAGCGGGCCAGGCCAAACCTAACGGGCTGGCCCGCCAAACGGGCCAGGCCAGACCCAACGGTTCAGGCTGGGTCGACCCAGACCGGGTAGACCAAGATAGGGTCGGGCCAGGCCGGTCGGACCGGGTTGTACCGGACCCGAGACCACTATGACCCTTTACTTTCTTTTGGCCACAACATTGGCCCTGAGTATCCGTTTGACGAACCATCAGTGAACCTGGTAAACATCGAGCATGATGGGTTTTTTGAGTATAATCAACAAGAGTTTGTGGTGTAGTTGAGATACGGTCAGTTTGGATCGCACACGAATCCAACCAGGCCCTCGGGACAAAAAGGATAATAACTCACAGACTGGGCGTCCAACTGACATGTCGTCTGTTGCATTGAGATGTCTATCATGTGGCAGACCGTTGAGATACTTCTTTGTGGGACTTTGTGAAATTTGGAGTATCGAACAGTAGCTCGTGGATTGGATCCTTCCCGAGACGAGCAGATAGAGTGCGGAGACCTTATAGCTGGATGAGACTTGACGACTGCTGACTGATTGACTCGGAGTGACTCGACTAGCCCAGTGGGGAGCGCCTTTGTGTCGCGGTAGACCCACAGCGGAGGAGCACCTGGTTGTGGTGGTAGACCCGCGGTAATCGACAGGAGGAGTACCGATGCAGGCTATTGGGGGGAGTGCCTAGTTGTGGTGGCAGACCCACGGTGGAGAGCGCCTTGGCGACATAGCAAACCGACGGTACTCGACAGGAGGAGGACCTCAGTAGTCCAAGAATAGTGGTAAGCGCCTTCGTGTCGTGAAATGCCCACATTACTCGATAGAGAAGGAGTTCTCCCGCAACCGAGGTTTAGATAATGTGAATGAAAATCCTGGTTGAGTTGAGTCAATAACTTTTGTGTTTTCCTCATGATTGAGATGGATTACTTGATAAATACTCAGTTATCGACATGTTGTCCGGCCAAAGCTTTAGAAGTTCTAGAGAAATCTCAGCCAACTCCTCGAGCCAGTCCTCATCCTCCTATGAGTCGGGATCACCTCAAAACCTGAGGTACATCTGATGCTTAAACACACGTAAGGAACTAATCCTGCAAGTGTAATCTACTGGCACTGCCGGTTATAACTTCTAACCAATGGGTAGTGATATAGCTGACACACTACTTGAAGGTACTATCTCGGGCAACGGTCCACGTACCGAAGCCTCATCACTAAGAAGACCATACTCATGGTCACTCACTGAAAAATACTAGTAGCTAAGTGATTTGACATGACCCGTCCCCCGGGGCCTGTGCCGTGACTACCCTAATACCACATTCTATAGGCCAAGGGCTGGCGACTAGCACCGAAGGCGTATTCCCTAAAACTGGGAAGGCATTGCCTTTATAACTTGTAACACACACAACCAAGCACACAACAAGATACAAACTCAAGTAAACTGAATAAAAAATACAGTGAGTATAGTAAGCAAAAAGGGGCTAGAATACAAGCCCAACTGGAAAGTACAAGGAAAACTAGAAAGTACAAGATGAATGATAGGTGAAAATCAACTCATGGATCGTCCACCATGAATCCTACCTGAAGGGTAGGTACAACTCATGAACGGTCATCTCTGCGGTTTTCCTCGTCTAACATTCACCTCCGAGCTACCTCCAGTCCTGGTACTCTTTTCCTCAGTCAGTGATGTCCTTCTTCTGCACCAAACACAATAGGGTGCGGGCATACCCCGTGCAGGGTGAGTATAACAATACTCAGTAGGGACCCCGAGACCCTCAAGGTCTCACAAAATCCACAAAGGATAAACCAAAAAGCATTAAACCAACTGACAACCATACATAGGTATATGCCCTTACATATACCTATGTTATCATGTAAACCCATCTCAATCATGAGAAAAACACACGGTCCAACCCAAAATCCCAAAGCTCAACTATTCCACAAAGGAAGGATTACCACGGAGGTAAGTACCACATAGGTACGCCACATAGAATATTACCACCAAGGTATTACCACGAAGGAATGTACCACAAAAGTACACCACACAGAATAATACCACCAAGGTACAACCATAAAGGAAATTACCACTCAGGTACAAACTCATCTCACACTAGGTATTTCGTAGATATAGTAGTAGAGATGATTAGATGTAACTACTAAATCATCTTACTCTTTTAAGAGGCTATACTTCTGATCCACACAGGATCGCTTGGTGGTGACCCACACAGGATCACTTGATCCTGACCCACACAGGATCACTTGGTGCTGACCCACACATGATCGCAAGGTGCTTACCCACACAGGATTGCTCGGTGCTGACCCACACAGGATCGCTAGGTGCAGACCCACACAAGATAGCTATTCTTTCTTCACATCACAGCCAGCTATTGGGTTCTCGCACTAAGCTTTCTCGACTCTGGGTGAGTCTTCTCCTCAAACCACTGGTCGATACTCCAAATACCATGATGTCCCACAATGATGTATATCGAAGGATCACCACGTCATAGGGGTCTCAGAACAATAGACGGTGTGTCAATAGGACGCCCGATCTGTAAGTTATTATCCTTTTAGTCCTAGAGGGCCCAGTTGGATATGTCCTCAATCCAACACGACTATATCTCAACTTTATCCAAATCACATGTGGGGTATACCAATGGTACCGTATCACTCCATGGTTTCCAGCATCGTAGATGGTTCATCAAACAGACTTCTGGTGCCAAAGATATGGTCGATAGAGTGTAGATGTTCGATGTTGGCCCAGGTCTTGTCCAACCCAGCCCGCTAGGCCTGGTCTGGCCCGCTAGGTCCTGCCCGGCCGGACAGGGTGGCCCGAGCCATGATGTGCGGTGTGGAGGCCGTGAGGGCGGCGGGAGGCCAGGAGGCGGTGAAGCCGCGTGGGCCGCGGGGGCCATAAGGGCCGCGGAGGCCTCGCGGGCCGCGGATGCCGTGAGGGCGGTGAGGCCGCGGGGTGGCGGAGGGCCCTGGGGTGGCGTGAGGCCAAGTGGCGGTGATGGTCGCAGACAGAAAAGGTCGTGGGGCATTGGTGGTTGCAGGTCGACGCCATTGCGCCATCGCCTTCGTCGCAGCCGGCAGTGGTGTCAGCCTCCGTTATTGTGCCCCATCTAGGTAGGTTTCCATCCTCCTCCATCGCAAAGAACACAAAAATTAAATATAAGATTTGTAGAGATTCCAGACCATGTTTGTTTGTCTCGCACTCTCCGCGTTAGAGCGATAGCAAGAGGCTCAACAAAAACCTTGAATGAAGAAAATCAATATCTAAAACCTCCAACAATTATTATTCCCAAACCCTCAAAATAAATCATCCTCAGATCAACTAGTTAGAGAGTTGATCTGTGTTCTAAGTTTTAGAAGGGAAGAACATGGGAATATAAAATCATACACAACTAAAGCCCTACCTTGATTTCTTGTTGACATTGGAAGGTATGAATTCGGTGACGTCAGCATTTCATCGATCATTAGTTCATTGTCGTCGAAGATGTCCTATGTTGGTTGCATCTGCAAGGTGATTCCGATCCATACCGGGGTTGGTTTCCTCATTATTTGACCTTCGGTGGTCATTCTTCGTTGTGTGGTGTTCTTCGTTGGAGAGGATAAATGTTTCTCTAAGTGCATTGCCAACACATCTCCCAAAAAAAATATCCAATATAAATTAAATTAGGTTTTATTAAATTAATTTGAATTGGAACCATTAATAAAGAGGTATTGGTATAATTAATATTGAAGAAAATAAAGATTCTTCTCCACATTAAAGAGGGATTTGAAGAGTTTCTCCCATTATGAGGGTTCAGGTGGCCCCACCATTAGGAATGAAAAAATTGGGGGGTTTTAGGCTCGGGTTGTCCCCACCATCATAACCTCACATGGCGGTTTAGTTATGGTGGTCCCCACCTTTAAACCATCCACATGGGAGGTTCCAAAAAAAATTAAAAAAAAAAGTTCATTTTATTTTATTTCTATTTCCAAGAAAAACACAAATTCTATCTTTCACCCTCGACCTACTAAAGTCAAGGTGAAGGTCCCATTAAGCGAATATCGGTGCTGCAAGTTCAAAGGTGCCATCATATTTCAATTACAAGCACTATTTCACAATTTATAAAAACTCACTCGTACATTTATTAAATGTACCTGAACAAATGTTCAGAAATTCATTCAGGGCACTCCGGGCCTTGGAATCACACGCTGTCAATTTTTTCCAGACTCGTAAAATTCCCATATATTTAAAAAAAATTACATGGAATTTCTGGGTCTTTACATCCTACCCACCTTAGGGCTTTTCTTCCTCTAAAGACAAATAAAAAAACTAAAAAACAAGTGGGGGTACTGAGCACAAATCTGAGTCTCCCGCTCCAATGTTCTCTCATGGAGGTTCTCGTGCTGCCAAAAAACGTGCACCATAGGTATCGAACACCCACGAAGGACCCGATCCAGTGAATCCTCAATATCAACTGGAACTTCCGTAGAAGTCTCCCCATCATCGACATCTAGCTCTCCATGGTCGATGACATGGGAAGGGTCGTGCACGTATCTCCTCAGCTGGGAAATGTGGAAGACGTCGTGCACCTGGTGAAACTGAGGTGGAAGAGCTAAGCAGTAAGCCACCTCACCAACTCTACTGAGGACATGGAAGGGTCCGATGAACCTCGGAGATAACTAGCCTCCTCGGACAAATCTCCACAAACCTTGTCGAGGTGAGACCCGTAGAAAGATGTGGTCGCCATCCTCGAACTCCAGAGGTCTCCATCTCCTATCGGAATATGACTTCTGCCTGCTCTGTGCAGTCTTCGTCTGCTACTAGATGATTTTCACCTTCTTTGTGGTAGCCCAAACCATCTCTGGTCCCATGAGTGCTGAATCCCCTGGGTCAGTCCAGCACAACGGTGATCTGCAAGGTCGCCCGTACAACACCTCAAAAGGTGCCATCTTAATGGTGGAGTGACACCTGTTGTTATGTGCCAACTCCATCAAAGAAAATTGATCCTCCCATCTGCAACTGAAGTCAAGGACGCAAGCACTCATCTTGTCCTCGAGGGTCTGAATGGTCCACTCAGTCTGCCCATCCATCTGAGGATGGAAGGCGGTGATCAAATGAAGCTACGTCCCAAAATCCACCTACAACACCTTCCATAGTCTGGAAATAAAAAATGAATCATGATCGGAGACATTCGTTGAGGGTACTTCATGTATCCACACAATCTCCTTCACATAGAGGTATCCCAAGCTCTCTTCTGAACCCTACTCTCTGATCAGTAGGAAGTGAACCAACATGGTGAGTCAGTCGATGAAATCCGAAATCGAGTCATGTCCCCTAGATTTACATGGAAGTCCTGTAACGAAGTCCATGGATATCCCATCCCACATCCACTCTGGGACCTCCATTGGATGAACCAATCCTGCTAGTACCTGATGCTCCTCCTTCACATGCTAACAAGTGAGGCACCGAGAGAAAAACTATGCAACAACATTCTTCATTCCAGTCAACTATTGTTTTCGTCTGAGATCTCGTTACATTTTCGCCACTCCTGGATGTACCGCTATAGGGGAAGTGTGGAACTACCTCAAAACTTCCTCTTGAAGTTACACTAGTACCGCGGTACGTCCTATTAAGAGGATGACATGCTCCTCACCTTCATAAAATCCATCAGGTGCTTGTCCTATGGATATATGAGCATGTCGTGTCTTGCAGTCAGTGTCCCCACGCTGTGTTTCCCTTAATCACTGAAGAAATGTGGGAGTGACTATAAGAGACAAAAGAAAAGCTGCTCCATATCGATCCATGAAGGATATCATCAAATGGCCAACTGCTCCATCTCCTCGCCTAGTAGCTTTATAACAGACCTCCTACTGAGTGCATCTGCAACAACATTCCCCTTCCCAGGAGTATAGACTATCTCGAAGTCATAGTCTTGGAGGATCTCAAGCCAACATCACTATCTCAGGTTCAGTTCCTTCTGATAGAATATATACTTAAGACTCTTGAGATATGAGAAGACTGTAAAACATTCCCCCATCAGTTAGTGTCGCCACATATTCCAGGAAAAGACCACTACTGCTAACTCTAGGTCTAGGGTAGTGTAGTTCTGTTCATGTTGTCTCAACTATTGAGATCCATATGCAATCATTCCTCACTTCTGTATCAGTACATATCCAAGCCCGGTCCCTGATGTGTCACTGTAGACTACATACCCTACGCCCTCCTCTGGAAGTCTCAAGATGGGGGCACTATACGTCCTCAGCCTCAACTCATGAAAACTCTGCTGGCATCTCTCCGACCACACGAAGGGTTTCCCCTTCTTCATCAATGCTGATAGAGGTGCTGCAACTCTGGGGAAAATTGGAACAAATCGCGGATAGTATCTGGCCAAAACCAGGAAACTCCATACCTCTGTCACAGTCCTGGGAGGCCTGTGCCGACTAATATTAAGTTGTTCCTACGGTAAAACCACAATTATGATTGCAATAGTGCCCTCAGATTTCTGATCTGATTTACCATTTAAGAGATATTCTACGTTTTTAGGAAAAATACTTATGTGCGTTAACTTAAGCTCAAAAAAATTGATGGATCATTCCGGGCACTCCGGGCCTCGGAATTGCAAGCCGTCATATTTCCCAGACTTGTAAAATTTCCATATATTAAAATAAAAATACATGGAAATTCTGAGTATTTATATTCCCTCCCACTTGTTGTTAAAGTGGGGAAACCTATCGTTTGGTCAAAGAGATGCCAGCGGAGTTTTAAGGAGATAAGGCAGCGGCTGACTAGTGAACCCATATTGAGGCTACTAGAGGAGGGTGTAGGTTACATAGTCAACTGTGACGCATCAAGGAACGATCTCAGATGTGTCCTGAAATATGAGAAAGCAATGATCGCATATGGTTTTCGATAGATCTGACTACTATTGCTTGATTTTGTGTGGGTTTGATAGTTCTAACCATTTTTCATGGATCCAGTGTGAGTTCGACAGCTCTGACTAATGTTCGTGGATCTTGTGTGGGTTTGACAGTTCTAACTACTATTCCTAGATCCTGTGTGGGTTCGACAGCTCTGACTACTGTTCCTAGATCATGTGTGGGTTCGATAGTTCTAACCGCTGCTCCTGGATCCTGTGTGGGTTCGACACCTCTTACTACTGTTCCTGGATCTTATTTTGGTTCGATAGTTTTAATCGATATTTCTAGATCCTATGTGGTTTCGAAAACACTAACCATTTTAAATGGATCTTGTGTGAGTTTGATAGTTCTAACCACTGTTCCTGGATCTGGTTTGGGTTCAACATCTCTGACTATTGTTCCTGGATTATGTGTGGGTTCGACAGTTCTAACCAATGTTCCTAGATCCTGTGTGGGTTTGACAGCTCTGACTACTCTTCCTGGATCCTGTGTGGGTTCGACAGTTCTGACCACTATTCCTGGATCTTGTGTGGGTTCGAAAGCTCTGACTAGTGTTCCTAGATCTTGTGTGGGTTCAACATTTATGACTGTTGTTCCTAGATCCGATGTGGGTTCGACAACTCTGACTACTGTTCTTGGATCCTGTATAGATTCGACAATTCTTACCGATGATCCTAGATCATGTGTGGGTTCGATAGCTCTGACAACTATTCCCTAATCCCATGTGGGTTCGATAGTTCTAACTACTATTCCTAGATCCTATGTGGGTTTGACATTTCTGAACGTTGTTCCTGGATCTTGTGTGGATTCGACAGCTCTCACTACTATTCCTGGATCCTATGTGGGTTCAATATTTCTGATTTCTGTTCCGGGATCCTATGTGGGTTCAATAGAATATGTTATTTAGTGTCTATATCTAATCATCTCTAGCTCTCAAAAAATGTTATATACATGTGTGAGCTGAGTTAGTAACTTTTGTGTTTACCTCATGATTGAGATGGATTACTCAAAAACATAGGTATATGTATGGGAATATAATCAAGTGTGGTTTACTGTTGATTTCATACCTTTTGGTTTATCCTTGTTGTATTTTGTGAGACATTGAGGGTCTCAAGGTCCCTACTAAGTATCGTTATACTCACCCCTGCCCGGGCTATGCCCTCACCTCTTTCTACTGGATGTAGACAACGAACATCGCTGATGTAGGCTAAGAGCACGAGGACCGGACGATACATGGAGGTGGACCATTCGACATGATGATACACAGAGTAGACAGATGAACCTGGAGTGCTGAGGAGTTGATCTGTACCTACCCTTTAGGCAGGATCCTCGGAGGACAACCCAGCGAGAACTTTTCTTTTCTGCATTGGTACTTTCCATTTCATTATACTTAAGAGTAGGGCTTGTATTTCCATCCCCCTTTTACTTTCAGTAGACTTTGTTATATTGAGTTACATAGTGTTTTGATTCTATCTTGTACTTTTTTTGTGTTCGTATTTAGGTTATAAAGTCAATGCATTCCCAGTTTTAGGGATTTATGCCTTTGGTTCTAGTCGTCAGCCCCTAGCCTATGGAAGGAGGGTGTGGGGTAGTCAAGACACGGGCCCCAGGGGATGGGTCGTGACAAATGTTTTTGATAGTTTTGACTAATGTTCTTGGATCCTATGTGAGTTCGACAGTTCGGATTTCTATTCTTGGATCCAGTGTGGGCTTAACAGCTCAGACTACTGTTCCTGGATACTGTTTGGGTTCGAAAATTCTGATTTCTATTCATGGATCCTATATGGGTTCGACAAAATAAATTATTTATTGGCTACATATAATCATCTCTAACTCTCAACAAAAGTATTATACCTTTGTGAGCTGGGTCATTAACTTTTTTTTACCTCGTGATTGAGATGTATTGCTTGATAACATAGGTATATGTATGGGCATATACCAAAGTGTGGTTAACTATTGATTTCAAACCTTATGGTTTATCCTTGTTGGATTTTGTGAGACCTTGAGGGTCTCGGGGTCCCTACTGAGTATCATTATACTCACCCCTGCACGGGCTATGCATGCACCTCTTTTTTTGGATGCAGACAACAGAAAATGCTGACTAAGGTTGAGAGCACCAGGACCGGACGATACCTGTAGGTGGACCATACGGCCTGAAGATACACGGAGGAGACAGACGGACCTGGAGTGATGAGGAGACGATATGTACCTACCCTTCAGGTAGGATCCTCAGAGGATGACCCAGCAACAACTTTTCTTTTCTTCACTTGTACTTTCAGTTTCATTGTATGTTACAGTTGGGTTTGTATTTCCAGCCCCCTTTTACTTTCATTACACTTTGTTATATAGTTTTACATAGTGTTTTTATTCCATCTTGTACTATGTTGTGTGCATATTCAGCTTATAAAGGCAATGCATTCGTAGTTTTAGATTTTTACACCTTTGGTGCTAGTCGTCAGCCCCTAGCCTATGGAAGGCAGGCTTGGGGTAGTCGTTGCACGGGCCCTGGGGGACGGGTCTTGAAAAATTGGTATCAAAAGGATGTTTTAGTTCAGGTGGTCCCCACCTCTTGAACATTCAATTTGGAGGAAAAAATATAAGTTTATTCTATTTTTATATCCGCAAAAAATAACAAAACTAACTTTCACCCACGACCAAATGTCATCAAGGTAAAAGTTTCTTTATGCGAATATCGGCATTGCGAGTTCAACGGTGTTGTTTCCGACACTTTCGTCGGGGCGCACACATCCTTCTGTGGAGGACGCGCTGCTTGTTGCCCCGCATTCCCACTTTCCAAAGGCGGGCGGCATTCGTTCCTTGTTCAGGTACGTCTGCTCCTTGATCGAAACGGGGTGATGGGATGTCGGTTCTTCCCTCCGTGGATTCCTCCTCGGAGCTCATTACCTAGTCCAGTTCTCCCTCATAGATTTAATACGTTGTTCGTGAATCTCATTCCCGGTGCCATATCGTCATGGACCCCAGTTAATTACACTACTTCCGTCAAGAATTTCCATTGGGTCTTGACATGGTAGCGACCTTCGGTTGGAGTAGACGGCAACATCAGGTATGTCGGGGAATCTATGGCTGCGTGGACATAGGGGAACCTGTATTCTTCCACATGAGAGGGCATCTCAAGGGTGCAGAACCCGAGGCATGTATCTGAGGTTTTCCTCAGCTTCCCGTGTTTAACACAAGGTATGTTGCAAGATTAACGTCTAGAAGAGATGGTTACACCAAAGGTGTTCCATCCGAGGTTTTCCTCAGGCATCTCATGTTTAGCATGAGGTAGGCCGAGAGTTTAACGTCCTGCAGAGACGGAATGAGGGTGATCAGAACGACCCATAGAGACGGATCAGATTGGTATATCCCAAAGGGAGAACATCTAGAAGATGGATGGATCAGAACGCCCAATGAGGACGGATCCGAGGTAGTGAACTCCCTAGAGGGGAAAAGGGTGATGAATCGTGGTGTACACAGAGTACAATGACCCGGAGACATGATGGGGCTTACACGTGGAAAGCATCCCATGCGCCGCTAGGAGCAGCAAGGAGGTGGATGGCGTGATCCCACCGGGATGTGGAGGCCCGGGTGAGAATCAAGATGGGTGATAGATAGATGAATGAATTGGAGGGGGAATGAAATGGGACCATCGCAGGGGGCGATAGTGAAGTTGGGCTTGAGCCTTGAAGAGGCTTCCTACGTATCCTCGTGGCAGGGAGTCAAAGTCCGCGTAGTTCGGGATGGTGCCGGTAAACCGACGTTAAGGTGGACCTTGGCCCGATGAATGTCGTCAGTGAACCAATGTGAAGGTGGACCTTGGTCCGATGGGCTTCGTCAGCGTACCGACGTGAAGGTGGACCTTGGTACAATGGGCATCGTCAGCGTGCCGACGTGAAGGTGGACCTTGGTCCAATGAGTGGTGGGCTTGATCCTATGGAAGGCTTCCTACGTACCATGCCTTGACATGGATCAAAGACCTCGTAGTTCGGGTTGGTCACAAAGGCTTGCCGTCGGACTGGAATTGCAGTTTAACGTCTAGCTGGACGTAGGTAGAACTTGACATGAATTGGATGCTGGGTGGGCTTTAACCTCGTGGAGGCTTCCTACGTACCACGCCTTGACATGGATCAAAGACCTCGTAGTTCAGGTGGGGCTTTGTCGGCGAACCGACGTGAAAGTGGACCTCGGTCCAACGAGTGGTGGGCTTGAGCCTCTGGAAGGCCTCCTACATTCCATGCCTTGACATGGATCAAAGACCTCGTAGTTCAGTTGGGAATGGGTGTGCAGTTTAATGTCATGCAGGACAAAGGGAGGTGTGCAGTTTAATGTCATGCGGGACAAAGATGGGACCCGACGTGAATAGATGATGGGTGGGTCGCAACGGCTTTCCATTGGACCAGAATTCAGTTTAACGTCATGCTAGACGAGAATGGGACCCGACGTGAATAGATGATGGGTGGGTCGCAACGGCTTGCCATTGGACCGGAATGCAGTTTAACGTCTTGCTGGACGGGGATGGGACCCGACGTGAATAGACGACGGGTGGGCTTGAACCTCATGGAGGCTTCCTACGTACCATGCCTTGACATGGATCAAAGTCCTCGTAGTTCGTTAAGGGTGGGGGTCAGGGTCGGTGCTCACTCAAAGCCCACGTGAGTCATTCTCGGTGTGAGAAACAAGAGGTTGCAAGGACCTGACGATCACGTCGTGAAGGATGCGTCTGTGAGAATCGAAGAGGGGATTACGCGTTAGGCGGCCCATGGTGCTGGGACTTACTCCAGGATGGAGGCCCATGGAAAAGGATGATGATAGTTTTGGGATTTATCCTCGAAGAGGCTTCCTACGTACCATGCCTTGACTTGGATCAAAGTCCTCATAGTTCTTCTGATAACGGCTTACCGCCAATCGGGGGTTTCAACGGCTTACCGCTAGATTGGGTCACAACGTCTTACCACTGGATACGGATGTGAACGGCTTACCGCTAAATGGGGTCACACCGGCTTACCGCTGGTTGGGATCACAACGGTGGATGGGGCTTATACGAGGAAGCTGCCCGGGTGCCGCTAAGGAGCGGCAATGGTGAATGGGGCTTATGCAAGGAGCTGCCCGGGTGCCGCTATGGAGCGGCAATTGTGGATGGGGCTTACTATAGGAAGTTGCCCGGGTCCTGCTATGGAGCGGCACTGGTGAATGGGGCTTACGCTAGGAGCTTCCCGGGTGCCGCTATGGAGAGGCATTGGTGAATGGGGCTTATGCAAGGAGCTGCCCGGATGCCTCTATGGAGAGGCATTGGTGAATGGGTCTCATGAAAGGAGATGCTCGGATGTCTTCCTCAAGTCTGGCCACGAGGGCATCCCAACACACTGATGAATTGAGGCCTTCACCTATTCACTAGTGCACAAGAGGGATAATGCCAAGGGGCATTGGAATCATGACACTGTAGTCATGGCATTGAGCATCTTATGCTTGGAGCATAAGGCATCTCATGTTTGGATCAAGAGGCATCCTACATTAGGAACATAGGGAGAATACTACAGTTTATAGTTTTGTAGGTTGGACTGTTGGCATCTCATGCTAGAAGCATAAGGCATCTCTTGCTTGGAGCAAGGGGGGAATCCTATCATTTGTTAGATAGGGAGAATACTACAGTTTAGAGTCATGTAGGTAGGACTATTGGCATCTAATGCTAGGAGCATAAGGCATCTCTTTCTTGGAGCAAGGGGCATCCTATCATTTGTTAGATAGGGAGAATACTACAGTTTAGAGTCATGTAGCTAGGACTATTGGCATCTCATGCTAGGAGCATAAGGCATCTCTTTCTTAGAGAAAGGGGCATCCTATCATTTTTTAGATAGGGAGAATACTACAATTTAGAGTCATGTAGGTAGGACTATTGGCATCTCATCCTAGGAGCATAAAGAATCTCTCGTATAGTGCAAGAGGCATCCTATTATTTGTTAGATAGGGTGTACTACAATTTATAGTCATGTAGATAAGACTATTAGGCATAAGGCGCCTAGCAATGGATAGTGTTGGGACTGACGCAAGGGCGGACCTTTCTGGTTCAAGCTGGCATAGAAGCCAAGTGGTTGGGTTTGGAGGATTTTCCTGAGGAATGGTTCGACTCAAGGTACTCAGGGAACTGATGATGAGAACCTCAACTCACGACATGGAATGAAACCTAGAGGAATATGTCAACTCAAGGTGTTTCTTGGTGTGTGGAGGAGTGTCTCTAATCATGATATTCCATAGGTGGAAGGTGGGAGCGCATAAGTGCGCAATGGAAAATCCCGGCATCTCGGCCCGAAATGGTCGCGGTGCGACTCTCCATTTTTCATGGGGGTATATGATGGTAGAAAAGGGACTGGCGCGGAGGGCCGGGACCGAAGCCCGGCAGTGACCCCGAGCGGGGGGCCGGGGGCGCATCCCCCCCCGGTATGGACCGGTGGGCGCGAAGGTAGGATCCTCGTGAAGGATAGGTCTTCGCGA
The DNA here is from genome assembly GCA_963277665.1 of Viscum album. Lineage (NCBI taxonomy): Eukaryota > Viridiplantae > Streptophyta > Magnoliopsida > Santalales > Viscaceae > Viscum > Viscum album. The sequence continues at coordinate 765,505,018 of OY728120.1, forward strand.
AGTAGCTTCACTGAGCATGGCCTCGCGGAGCAATGGTATCTCGTGGAGCAAAGGGGACTCGCGGAGCTTGGTCTCGTGGAGCAACATCACAGAGCAAACGGGTCTCGCGGAGCTTGGTCTCGCGGAGCAGCATCGCGAAGCAACATCGCGGAGCAAAGGGCTCTCGCGGAGCTTGGTCTCGCGGAGCAGCATCGCGGAGCATAAGCTCGCGGAGCATGGACTCATGGAGTCTCCGCTCACAGAGCAGCAACGAGAATGAAGCTGCTCGTGGAGCATGGCTTCGCAGAGCCGTGATGCGGAGCTCCGCTCGACCGCCCAAGGGGCGAAGTGGCTGTGGCCGTCCTCCTCGAGAAGGGGGTGAGCTGGGTATTTATAGTCAAGGGGCGCCGCGAAGCCGAACTTCCGCGCCGCCTCAGGAGCTTCGCAGCGCGCTCGCGAAATTCAAATTCGTTCGCGGAGAGGTACCGCCTCTAGAGCTTCGCGGCGGGCTCGCGAACATCAAATTCGTTCGTGGAGAGTTACCGCCTCCGGAGCTTCATGGGACCACGATGCTCGGGTGCTTCGCATCGGTGCTTCGCAGCGGTGCTTCGCATCAGTGCTTCGCGAGGTGTCTTCGCGGCACATCACGAACGTAAAACGGGTTCGCGGAGCCTCTCGTCTCATTGCTTCGCGGCGGCGCTCCGCGATCACGGAGGGGGGCTCCGCGAATGGGCTTCACGAACCAGATTTCCAGCCCAACTTCAAACGTCCATAACTCTTAATCCGTAACTCCATTCGGGCCCTACGACCTACCAAATCGAAGATTGCGAAATGGACTAAGATCATGGATCAGGTATGGAAGCATTTGAAAAATTCTGGGGACGCATTTTCTGGGATCTACAGGTGTCCTGTGTGGGTTCAACAGATCTGACTACTGTTCCTAAATCTTGTGTGGGTTTGACAGTTCTAACTGTTATTCCTCGATCCTATGTGGGTTCGATAGCTCTTACTGCTGTTCCTGGATCATGTGTGGGTTCGACAGTTCTAACAGCTGTTCTTGGATCTTGTGTGGGTTCAACAGCTCTGACTACTATTCCAAGATCCTATGTGGGTTCGACAGTTTTTAATGATATTCTTGGATCATGTGTGGGTTCGAAAGCTCTGCTTACTATTGCTGGATCCTTTGTGGGTTCGAAAGCTCTAACTACTATTCCTAGATCCTATGTCAGTTCGACAACTCTAATTACTTTTCCTGCATTCTGTGTGGGTTAGATAGATTTGACTAATGTTCCTGGATCCTGTTTGGGTTCGACAGTTCTAATAGATGTTCCTGGATCCTGTGTGGGTTTTACAGTTCTCACTACTGTTCCTGGATCCTGTGTGGGTTCGACTGCTCTGACTACTATTCATGGATCATGTGTGGGTTCGATAGTCTCAACTGCTATTCTAGGATCCTGTGTGGGTTCGACAACTGTGACTACTGTTTCAGGATCCTGTGTGGGTTTGACAGCTCCGACTACTGTTCTTGGATCCTGTGTGGGTTCGACAACTCTGATTACTGTTCCAATATCCTGTGTGGGTTCGACAGCTCTGAATACTGTTCCTAGATCCTATGTGTGTTAGACGGTTCTGATTTCTCTACCAAAATCCTACATGGGTTCGACAAAATAAATGATTTAGTGGCTTTATCTAATCATATCTAACTCTATACAAAAGTTGTATATCTGTGTGAGTTGAGTCAGTGACTTTTGTGTTTGCCTCATGATTGAGATGGATTTCTTGATAACTTAGGTATATGTATGGGAATATACCGAAGTGGGGTTAACTGTTGATTTCATACCTTGTGGTTTATCCTTGTTGGAGTTTGTGAGTCCTTAAGGATCTCATGGACCCTAGTGAGTATCATTGTACTCACCCCTACACGGGCTATGCCCGCACCTCATTGTGTTGGATGCAGATGACAAACAGTACTGACTGAGGCTGAGAGCACCAGGACCGGACGGTACCTGGAGGCGGACCATACGGCGTGACGATAGAGAGAGGAGAGAGATGGACATAGAGTGAGGAGGAGGTGATCTGTACCTACCCTTAAGGAAGGAAACTCAGAGGACGACCCAACAACATCTTATCTTTTAATCAGTTGTACTTTCTTTTTCCTTGAACTTTATAGATGGGCTTGTATTTCCGGCACCCTTTTATTTTCAGTACACATTGTTATAAAGTTTTAGTTAGTTTTTTTTATTTCTACTCATACTCTGTTGCGTGAAAATTCAGGTTATAAAGGAAATGCCTTCCCAGTTGAGGATTTATGACTTTGGTGCTAGTCGCCAGCCCCAGGCCTACGGAAGGTGGGTGTAGGGTACTCACAACACAGGCCCCAGGAGATGGGTCGTGACAAATTTGTATCAGAGGAGTTGGTGCTACTACATAACATAGGACTCTGATCATTCCTGTTAATGGAAATACTGTTAAGGGTAGTGAGTGTGGTTATCAATTTTGGGAATCCAGTGTTGGTGTGATGGCTGATGTATCCATACACCAGGACCTTGACTTCTGATTTCCGACTTAGTGCACGAAAACTCTAATTGCATGTGTATTTTCAAGAGTCTTATTTGTGAATTTTTTGAGCCATCTCACCAGGTATAACTTTTTGACCGCGATGCACTTGTTTCTTTTTAGGATGCCTCCATGCAGATAGCCAGCTAGTGCTTCGAGAGTTGTATGCACAGATAGCCCATTGAGTGGCGAGTTCCGGTGTAGGGCCCTCTTATTGTTGTCACCTTCAGGTTGGGTACCAGTACCACCACCACTAGTTGGGAAGAAGATACCACCAGCCACACTAGAAAACGGTGCAGTCCAATTGAGCGCATTGAATGAGTTCCACCAGTAGAGGCCTCTGTGGTTTTGAGGCGAGACAGATTCCCACACAGTTGAGGGCTGGCTAGAGGCGTTTGATAGAGTTTATCGTCTAGTTGAGACACCGGTAGAGAAGGCAATGATCATAGCTACTAGTCTTTTTCAGTGAGTGACCATGAGGATGGTCCTATTAGTGATGAGGATTCGGTATGTGGACCCTTTCCCAAGACAATACTTTCGGGTAGTGTGCCAGCTATATCACAGCCCGTTGGTCAGCAGTTACAACCGGAAGTACAAGTAGATGACATATGTAGGCTTAGTGCCTTACACATGTTTCAAAATCTTATGCCCCTCAGGTTTCGAGGAGAGCCCGACTCATAGGCGGTTGAGGACTAGCTCGAGGAGGTGGCTGAGAGTTCTCTATAACTTCTACAGCTTTTACAGGATGACATGTCAGTAGCTGAGTATTCATCGAGGCATGTCGATCCTTCATGGTACTCAATGAATACGATATGATCGGTGCCTCAGGGCTCAAACTTCTGAGTGAGGATGTCTAAAGGATATCCGAGCCAACACTATTCCTCTATGCATTTGTACATATACTAGGGTGCTAGAGAGAACCATTGTGGTTGAATGTTTTTCGGCTGAGCGATACAATCAGTGAATGTTAGCAGTGGGAAAATAGAAAACTCACACTAGTATCAGAGAATTGGGCAAGTAAAATGTTTTAGGAAGAAGAAGTGTTAGGGATAGATGAGTCTGCAGGGAAGTAGATGTGGAAGTAGATCTAGGAGAGTAGCATGAGGTGGTGTACTTTTCAGCATGTTAAAACCACCCTTTTTTGTGGACCTCGCCAGGCTTAGGGAGCTAGTGGATATGGGAAGAGAGTAGTTACAGGTGGTCAATTAATGCAACCCAAGGGCTCTAGGAATGATTCAAGGTACAATCTCTGTCTACTACTATCTTCTGTATCAATTGACATTGGTACTAATCATTCCATCCAGGAATCATGTCAAGGACCTAGAGTTTCCAGTTAAATTACTGACATGACCCCCATATCGGGAGATATCTTTGGGAGGAGACTCATTAATCACACTTACGCTGACGGTCTGATATGACACATGAGGTTTGAGTTTCGGTTGAAACCTCTTGGTGGAAGTGTCGAGACCTTACGACGTTATTTGGGGTTTGGACATGACATCCACAGTTCACACTCAGATTGACTGTATTAGGCAAAGAGGTTATGGTTTATCTACAACGTTGGGATGGGGTTTTCCTTGTGGTTAAAATGGAAACCCAGTAAGCACAGGATAAACTCATGAATATGAGGGTGCAACCAATCACTCTTGAGTTGGCCAACCCCACCCTCATGGAAGTAGAAGATGACTTTGAGATAGTCTATACTCATGGGAAGGGGAACATGGTAGCAGACACACTCAATATGAGGTCTGGACTGCATCTGCTGAGTGAGGCGAAATAGGAGCTAGCCTCTCTGTAGATATTATTTGTGGATAGAGATGGAGCAGTTTTTCTACAGTATCTTACAATCACTCTCCCACTTTTTCAGCGAGTCAGGAAGGCACAACATGTGGACACTGACTGCGAGACAGGACGTGCTCATATATCCACAGGGCAGACACCTAATGGATTTTCTAAAGGTGGGGATCATGTCATCCTCTTTAGAGGATGTACTATGGTACCAATGTCACTTGAGGAGGATGTGTTTAGGGATTTCCACACATACCCTCTAATGGTACATCTAGGAGAAGATGAACACCGCATATAGAAGGCAGAAGTCTTATGCCGGCAGAAGACGGAGACCTCTAGAGTTTGAGAATGGTTACCCCATCTTTCTATGGGTCCCACTTAGATGTGGTTTGTGATGATTTGGCCAAGGCACCCAGTTATCTCCGCGGTTCATCAGACCTTTTCAGGACCTTAGCTGAGTTGGCGAGGTGGCTTACCGCTTAGCTCTTCCACCTCAGCTGCACCGGGTGCACATCATCTTCCCTGTATCTTTGCTGGGGAGATACATGCATGACCCTTCTCACATCATCATCCATGGAGAGTTGGACGTCGACAATGGGGATACTTTTATGGAGGTTCAAGTAGAGATTGAGGATCAACAGGAGTGGGTCCTTCATGGTTGTTTGATACCTCTGGTGTGCATTCAATGGCAACATGTGAACCTCCAGGAGAGCACATGGGAGCAGGAGGATCAAATGTGTGCTCAATTTTCCCCCACTTGTTCCCTTATTTATGAGTTGTGGCTTACAGTGATGTAGAGTCCGGAAGTGGGGAGACTTTAAAGAACCAGAATTTCCATGTAATTTTTTTTAAATATATGGAAATTTTAGGAGTTCCCAAAATCTGACGGCGCACGATTCTAAGGCCCGAAGTGCGCGGAATGATCCGTTGAAGTTATGTTGAGCATAATTTAACATGCATAAGAAGTTTCCTTAAAAAGTGGAATAAAAATTAAACGGTAACATGGACCAGAAATATGAGGGAATTGTTTCACTCAGAATGACAGGTTTACCCTAGGCATGACTTAAGATTAGTCGGCGCAAGCCTCCTGTTAGGAAACCCAAAAATGACATAATCGTAAATAAAATAATTAAATAAATTATTTCATTTATCAAATGTTTATAACTCACAAACAGTAACTCGGATTAAAAATCCGAGACCACCGCTGAACTCGTGAGGGTATGATTTCATTAAGTAGACACTAACTTTGACAGGAAGAGGCTACCAGAGAATGTAAGTTTTTGGCAGCAAATAAAATAATTAAGTGACAATTATTTTATTGTAAAATTCATAACAACTAAATGGTAACCCGGATTGAAAAACCGAGAGTAATGTTGGGTTCGTTGAGGTGTGTTTCACCTAGGCAGAGCCTAACCTCAACCGTCATGGGTCAAGGGTGTCTGATAATAATTTTCCGAACTTTTTTTTGGTACGTTCAGTAAACGCGCGAGAAACATTTTATAACTTACGAACTGGTGCTCAGAATTGAAATCTGAGGGCACCGTTGAACTTACAATGCCAGCATTCACTTAAGGCGACTTTCAACTCAATGGTAGTGGGTCGACAATGAAAGTTCCTTTTTGTGTTTTTTCATGGAAAATAGTAAAATAAAATGATCTCCTCTTTATTTTTATTTTGAGATTCCATGTGGATATTTCAGGTGGGGTCCATCGGAGCTAAACGTCCACATGGAAGTTGTATGTGGGGACCACCACACATTAACCTCCCATGAGAGGTTATGGTGGTGGGGACCAGCCGAACCCTATCCTCCCATGAGATGTTATGGTGGTGGGGGACCAACTTGGTTTTTTAACCTCCTTGAAACCTCCCATTAATTGGGATAAACCTCTGAAGTCTCTATTAAATGTGGTGGAAGCCTCTTGGAATCCTCCCAATAATTATTTCCAACACAAATCATAAAAATGTGCCAGCATAATCTAATTATCTTTCTCATTTTAAATTTAAATAAACACATTGATGGAATTTAGGAAGGTTCCTAATAAATGAACTCTCATAAATTCCAACGATCGTTACCTACCTCCATCCCACTTCTATATATAGGATTCTTGGGAGGAGGTTTTGAGATGGCTTCACCAAGCGACGAAGTGCTGGTAAAGTGACGCGACACCCAACACTTGGAGGATTATGGTTCCTCCACAAAGAACACATTCTTCCAATGAAGAACTCCGGTGAGGAGTGACATGATTTTCCTTCCTTAGAACCTAATCCGACGTAGGACGTCTTTGACTATGACGAGATTGCGCACATACCGACTATCGATGAAAATGCCGACGACACCGACGTCCGTATTTTCCCAAAGATTTGTCTTCTTCCCCACACCAACGTCATCAAACATCGATCAAAGGTAGGGGTTTGTTTCTATTTAAGTTTCATGTTCTTCCTTTCTTTCAAAATGAAGAACGAGGATGATTTCATTTTGTGGGTGAATTATTGTGGTTCGTTCTAAGTGACTGATTTCGATCTCCCTAAATGCGGAGGGTGTAGGCCAAACTAACATGGTCTGACACCCTCCGTCGATCTCTTTTGTGATATCCTTTGTCTTGGTGATGAAATGACGAGGCGATGAAGGTGGTGAAGACAAAGGCCACACGACCTGTGGCCTCCGTGACCCGAGCCGCCCCCACGGCATCCCGCACTCCCATCGATCGAACTGGCCCCATCTGAGCCCCCGCCAGCTGTGCCGGTTTCCAAGTTGAGCCGCTACCCCGAGCTGGCCCACGCCTGCTAGCCTTCCATCCACCTCCCAGCCGCCGGCCGGCCCACGCTCCGTTGGCCTGCTCGGCCACCTCCCGCCCGCCCAACGGCCTGCCCTCTGGCCTAGATGGCAGCCTCCCGACCTACCCAGCAGCCTCCCGTGCGCCCGACCAAGCCACACTGGCCTGCGTGCCTCGCGGCGCTGGCCGAACTAGCCTCGGCCATTCAGGCCGAGCCACCTGATCCAGGCCCCTCGCGGTGTTGCCCTAATCGGAAATGTCCATATGGGTTGAGCTGCCGAGATGTTCCCCATTCACACCTGGCCGGGTCGGCCTTCTGCGCCCCTCGCGGCACCTCCGGGCCAACTGCCCTTACACCGACCAGCGACCGGTCCGCTCCCTCGTGATACTCATGGCCTTTGTAGCATGCTGGGATGAGCCCAACAGGCTGGGCCGAACCCAATGGGTCATCCCAGACTAAGTCGGGACGGGTCAGTCCGACCGGGTTAGACCGGACCCAGGCCCACAATGACCCTTTACTTTCTTTTGGCCATATCTTTGGCACCGGACGTCCGTTTGACTAACCATCAGCGGAAATGGTATTCTTGGAGCTTGACAGTTCCATTGAGTATAACCCACTAGGTGTTTTTGTATAGTTGAGTTACGGTCAGGTTGGATCATGCACGATTCCCACCGGGCCCTCGAGACTAAAAGGAAAATAACTCACAGACCGGGCATCTGATTGACACGCTGCCTATTGCGTTGAGACCCATATGACGTGGAGGACATTTTTTATACTTATTCGTGGGACATAGTGGTAGTTGATATATAAAAACTTGGATTGAGGAGAGGACCCTCTTAGAATCATGTGTGATTTTTGTGGAAACCATGTGGCTTGCTTCTTTCAAACTACTATTCCTGGATCCTGTGTGGGTTCGAAAGCTCTGACTACTGTTCTTGGATCCTATGTGGGTTCGACAGCTGTAACTGCTATTCCTGGATCCTACACTGGTTCAACATCTCGGACTACTGTTCCTGGATCCTGTGCGGGTTTGACAGTTCTAACAGTTGTTTCGGGATCCTGTGTGGGTTCGATAGCTCTAACTACTATTCTTGGATCCTGTGTGGGTTCTACAGTTCTAAATGTTGTTCCTAGATCCTGTGTGGGTTCGATATCTTTGACTACTGTTCCTGAATCATGTGTGTGTTCGACAGTTCTAAATGTTGTTCCTTGATCCTGTGCGGGTTCGATACCTCTGACTACTATTCCTGGATCCTGTGTGGGTTCGACAACTCTGACTACAGTTCTTGGATCCTATGTGGGTTCGGCCGCTTTGATTACTATTCCTGGATCCTGTGTGGGTATGACAGCTCCAAATACTATTCATGGATCCTATGTGGGTTCGACAGTTCTGATTTCTGTACCAGGATCCTATGTGGGTTTGATAGAATAAATGATTTAGTGGCTTCATCTAATGATCTCTAACTCTCTACAAAAGATGTATACATGTGTGAGATGAATTAGTAACTTTTGTGTTTACCTCATGATTGAGATGGATAACTTGATAACCTAGGTATATGTATAGTTATATACCTAAGTGGGGTTAACAGTTTATTTCATACCTTGTGGTTTATCCTTGTTAAATTTTGTGAGACCTTGAGGGTCTCGGGGTCCCTAATGAGTTTCGTTATACTCACCCCTGCACGGGTTATGCTCGCACCTCATTGTGTTGGATGGAGATGAATAACATCGCTTACTGAGGATGAGAGCACCAGGACTGGATGGTACCCAGAGGTGGACCATACAACGTGACATTGCACGGAGGATATCGATAGACCTGGTGTGCTGAGGAGGCGATCTATACCTACCCTTCAGGAAGGAACCTCAGAGGATGACCAGGCGGCAGCTTTTCTTTTCTTCTGTTGTACATTACGTTTCCTTATGCTTTATAATTGGGATTGTATTTCTGATCCCCTTTTATTTTTAGTAAACTTTGATATATAGTTTTACTTAGTGTTTTTTCCATCTTATACTCTGTTGTGTGCGTATTCAGGTTATAAAGGCAATTCCATCCCAGTTAGGGATTTATGCCTATGGTGCTAGTCACCATCCCCTGGTCTATGGAATGCAGGCTTGGGGTAGTCGCAACATGGTCCCAGGGGGACGAGTCATTACATATAACCTATTAATTAATCTTTTTATAACCATAATTAAAACATTTGGAATGTTATAGACATATTATCTATATTCAAGTATTTGGGATAATCTATAAAATAGATTCATGTACATCATTTCTATTAGAATATATATACAAAAATAATCTATAAATATCACCATGAAATGTTTAATATATTATATTAATACTCTATTCAATAAATCTATGATGATAGTCAGATAATTGGTAAGTGAATCTCAATCAATAAAAATTCACAATGAACATACATCTTGGGAAGGACTGTTCGACATATCCTCCATATTAAAATTATATTGATCATATCTAGAATGGTGGTCAATCATAAACAAGTATTGATCTATGCACATTTCATTAAATACGTCATTAATATAGTTTATAAGAAACTTTTTCTTGATAGTGAACTTTTTATGTTCTACATAATGAATTAAAGGTCACATTTACAGGTCCTTATTAAGAAAAAAAACAAGTAAACCCCATAGGGACATTGTATAGAATATTTATACCCTTCCTAAGTTATTTTTTAATTTCTTATTCAATTTAACCAACTCATATATGTCCATTCTATATATATTCATTGAAATTGGTTTAATACCTAGTATGGTTATAATTATAAACTCAACTTCCTGGTTCAATGGGTGGGGGGGATAAGAATTTCTTATCGATTAAACATTATAATTCAAAAAATTATAAAAATATTTTATATTGATATTCTCCCAACCATTATATATTAATATTTTCCATGAATAGGAATCAAGGCCGAAATAATTTATGAAACATCCTTTATAAGTTAATATTCATCCTCACATTAATGGATGAACATAAGTTGATTTAGTATATAAATTTATATTTCCTTACACTAGTAATCTATAGAGGATCTATGAAGAGATAACTAATCAATGCGGAAAGTCATGTGAAATTTCATCAAATGAAAAATAATAATATTTTCACATATCAAATTATTATAGTCATTGTAATGATACCCATAACTGTCGAGTGGACGATAATTTTAATTTTTCCATCAAGAACCACGTCTATTATTATCATATAATTTGAGATTCAATGATCAAGGAGTTAACCAATATATAAGGGAAATGGCATAGATAATTCCAATGTTCCCCACGTATAATCCATATTAATATAAATTTTAATTTGGGATAATTATTTACCTCCACCATCCACCTTGCTTTCCCTCAAGAATTAATTTATATATGCCCTTTTTTCAACACAAAATAAATTTTCACAGTCACATGAGAAATTTTATTGTGATCATAATTTCACATTAATGATATATAATAAAAAAACCTTCCTTCCACAAAAATAATCAGAGAATAAACTCCCATTAAACACCATATTTCATTTATTTGGCATGTTGGTAAACTGAAAAAAATTTATTTTTTTAATTATCTATCTATTTGTATTGCTAGGAATAATGACAAGTTTTCATATTTAGTGTTCAATTTCACATATTTTATCAAATGAAAAATCATTTTTTGTTGGTATAAAATCTACATAAAATGAATTCCTCCAGGTTTTATATATTTAAAAAACCAAAAAACATAATATGAGAAACAATAATCATAGTGAGAAATAAGGTAATAATGAATAATCCTTCATGGGATGTCTATATCATGAGACTGTCATTTCCATATATGAAACTCTCGGTTTACCCTTCGTCAATTATAGTGTTCATCTATTCAAATCCATCATAAATATTTATAACGAAAATGTGAATTATCCTAGGAATATAACTCATGATTTTCTACCTAGTATTACAACATCAATCCCACATATCATGAAATAAATATGAATTGGTTAACTTCCAATCCATCCATGATGGAGTTGTTACCCATAGTTTTATATATTCCACAACCATATATACTATCATGTATATGAAAGGGAATTATATTCTAGGAAAAACAAAATGTTTCAATATTACCTAATCCATAAGATGTTTTACAATAATTATATGTCCCTATGATTTTAACCAATGTTCTATAATCATAATTCTAAAATACATCTAAACCTAGATATGATTCCAAATGTCCAATACCATTCATTACATAAAAAATATTGCATCATTTTAAAACAATGATGGATACCTATCATAACAATATATATGCAATGACCTCAATGGATTAGTGTCCACAGAGTGTAGAAAAAATTATCTTAATCATTATCATATTCAGAAAACTTATTATCATGTAGAACGCCACATAGATATAAGACAAATAAAATATTTTCTCATAACCTATGGAATGGAAACATAGTAAAAGTTTATCCTAGATTATCAGTACATTTAAATATAAGTGATATAAATCAATGATCATATCTTATTGTAAGATAATAATTATCTTATAAGAATATGGTCAATACACATGATAATTATTCTAAATCATTAAAATATCATTAATCATAATCATAGAATAATGATTTTTTATTACAAATTACATAAGTTATAATTGGTTGGAATGATAATTATTCAACCATTATCTATGAGAACATATCATAATCATAAAACATATTTCTGTGGAAAATAAATACTAATATAAAATAATTTTAAAAAAAATTATTATTTCCAAGGTTATCAATGAGAATTGGGTTCACTCCCCATTGAATAATTTACATATTAATGTGTCACTCCCCAGACTATCAGACTTTACAATTCAATTGCTGAATTGGATTCACTCCCAATCTCATTCCGTATCATCTGATGATATATCCATCCTTACTTAATTCATTAGAGGGATACATGTCTATTTTCCATCCAATAGAAAAATTGATTCACTACATATCTGTTCCACATGATCATAAATTATGTATCATATATTCATATATTCATATCAAAACCAATGGTAAAGGAATGAAATTCGTAAAGAAGTTTTCATTTCATCCTATAAGAATCCATGTCAATGAAATGTGACTCATAATGGGTTTATCATAGCATAATTAAATAGCAGTAATGATTAATATTTGATTAAATCATCCATAAATCTTAATCATTATAAGACCTCCAAGGAAAGAAGTAAGATGATATCAAAAGATTTTACTCCCATTGATTCATAACATTACATAATGGTTATCGGCATAGATGAAAATATTATTAAAATACAATTTAATAATGTCTTTGAAATCATGATAAAATGACCATTTAATTTGATAACATTTAAATTTAAAATTTCCATTATATTGATAATTTTTTTCTTTAATGAAAACCATGTTATCTTGTCATAGAAGGTAAAGACCCAAAACCTTTATCCCGTACTCAGTGCCTTACTTTATTACATTACATATTAAAAACGAAGTTATACCACAAAGGAACAAATATTTTAGTAGTTTTGGAAAATTATATATAAACATAATAATTAAATTGAACCATGAATGGAAATAAAATAGAAATTAATTTATAAACATCCATAACTACTATATTATCCAAACAGGTCTTTCATAATACACATATTCACATTCTGGGGGAAAAATAACATAAAAAAGGAGTGATCTCAGATTATTATTAAAGTTAAGCAATTTATATGATGTTATAATAAACAAAAACATTTTTCATGAAGAATAACTAATTGAAAATACCTTAAAAAATAAATGTGAGCACAATATCATAGGACTAAAAGTTGAGTAAATAAATCCATATAACTGATCATAAGAGAGTGAGAATTAATCATGGATATTATACCAATAAAAAATAACATGGTTTATCAATTTCTAATAATTTTTTTTAATTCATAAAGTAGGACATCTCAATAATTTTATCAAGTCCTCAACCAGGTTGTTTGATAAAACATTGGTAAGGCCTCGGCCAAAACCTAATTCTATTTAGTCTCATGAGACCTTCTGATGAAATGATCGGATATAGGGAGCCCCACCCATCACATAATAACTCCAATTATTTCCTCATATGATTTTTGATAAACATAAAAAACATATAAGTATAAAATATATATATTGGTCTCTACTCATTAAATATAATCACTAACCATTGTGAGTAGTGTAATGATTGGTATCAAGATAGATCATGCATAGTAAAACATATCATAATCTATTTAATAATATATAGTTGATCATACAAATAATATATAACTCTCAATAGACAATAAAATTAAATAGAGTTGTTGAAATAGATGTAATTACTCTAATAAAATCATCGAGTAATTCTTCATAAAATACCCATTTTACTTTACAAAGAAGAGTTCTTTTGAAAAAAAAACATTTGTATTTGTCATCATTTCTGGAATAAAACCAAACATGAACAAAAATATTTTTTTTTCAAAAATTTAATAATTTTATAAATATAATGGGTTATTCATGCTGATTAATTATGGTATTTTAAAATGATTAAGAAATCGATACATTATAATTATTCTGGCATGGGTATCAGGAATAACTGTGAAGGGAACCCCGTAAAGAATTTAGTATCACACAAATAAATGATGAGATAATATATATATATTATTTTTGAACATATACATATATAATTTAAAAGTATTATATAAATATAATTTATAATTATAATGGTGTGTTGAAAAATAAATCATAATTTGATTGCAAACAGGGGCTCAGGATGAAACCCCATACCATGTGTCTGAATGTCTTATACAGTTTACCATAAAAACCTAGATAATCAAATTAAACTGACTAATTAATTAATTAAAAACCCTATCTACATGTATTTTATTTATTATAATTTTTCTATATTCATTTATGGTCTTTTTTATTAGTTATAAGATACTAATTTATATCCAGGGAGCATTTTTTTCCTTGGTTTTCACGATTAGTATACTGGTATATGAGTATGAAAGTTCATACAGGATGGGTATAATTCTTTATAATTTTATTTATACGATATTAATGAACATACAAGTGTTTAAATGGTTATATATATCATTTTTATATGGTATGAGGACAAATCATTAGATAAGATATTTAGTGATAATCATTTATATTATTACAATGGATATTGAACATAATGAACTCATTTTGTTTAATATTTTAGTATTTCGAAAATAATTTACATATATGATTGAATATTGTTTTTAATAAATATAGAACAGTTTTTTAACTATAAAAATGGTTTTATTACCGTACATTAAGGATAAATAGATGAACAAAAATATTTCATCCACAATGGTTGTAAATCGGTATCTCAGAGACTATAGATTCATTTTTAAAATTGGAGAGAGGGAGAGACAAAGTAATTTTGGGAAGAATATTCCATATTAATGATATAATTACTATATATATATAATACTACATTTTACATGCTCATTTGGAGAGAGGAGGTGAGGAAATGATAAAAAATGAAATGGGAAATTGAAGGGAAATTAAATGATAAGAAATAAGATTTTCCTTCTAAATTATCCTCTTCGAGAACCTTCTTATGAGGATTGGTTTTTTAATTTAGATAATACCAAGAGATCTTGGACGTCAGGTAGATTCTTGGGGAGAATATTGGGTAGAAATTTTACATGGATCAATGTCTTAGAGGTGTGAGGAGAAGGGGTGGTGTGGGTTGGTATTTATAGTGGAGGGGGACTGTTTTTTGAATGTGTTATTAATTTGGTTGTTATATTACCTAAAAAAATGAATAGTTTGATAATTATAATCAAATATATTAAAATAGTGATGTTTAGTTAGAAATTATTGTTCTAAAATCATTTATGAATTGACTAATAGTGTATTTAACTAATAATGTATTCATACTATAAATTAATGTATTTTAAAATTCAAAAAAAAATCAAGTATATTAGGAAATTCCCAAAAACTCACCCTAATGTTATTTTGACATGTAGAATTCAAAAATGATGTCCATTTTATTAAAATAATTTTCTTAATATGATAAATTCAATTTTTATTTAAAATAATTATTTACTTGAAAAAATAGTTTTTTGAATTATAACTGCTTTTATAATACATTGAAAAATTAAATAAGGTCATGCTAAATTATCCTAAAATACTACGACAAAAAAATATGTAATCATTAATAAATTTTATGAAAATTATTTTTATTTAAAAATTTCTAATTAATTATAATTAATTATTTATGACTTAAAAAAATACTAACAATTAATTAGTAATTTTTTATAAATTTATATAGTTCCACCGCTATTATATAGTTTTTTAATCTATAGGATTTCGAAATTTAATTTATACATCCATTGGTTAGGTTATTATTCTATTGGTTGGTTTACTATTCATAAGGTTCACATTACTATTCATAAGGTCATGTTACTATTTAATTGGTTTAGGATCTTTAACTTATATAAATACCTCTTATATCATTAGTTATTCTTTTATAATGTTTTTATAGTGTTATATTATTAATTTTATGGGACCTATAATATATGAAACAAATATATTATTGAAAATCTCATTGATATAATTTTGGATCATCACCTTCACCCCTCCTACAATAATTTCATCCACAAAATATCCAGATTGTCAACCTATAAAATGATTTGGGTAGTTCTTCATCATATGCTCCTCAGGCTCGCATGTCACCTCTTCATTTTTACAATTTTTCCGAAGTACCTTTAACAACCA